>OY743166.1:11315200-12565200 GCA_963555695.1 Dasypolia templi
CTTGTACCTACGTCATTTTCTACTGCCTTATTGGTATGGTGCTGGCAAGCGGTAATGCTGAGATATGCATTCAAATCCCCGAATTTGTTTTATTATCGCGGATCCAGCAAGATTTTTCTTTTGAAAAATCGCCGGATAGCAAACCGGAGTCTGGATTTGTACAAGCTGGCAATAGTCGAACTCTATTCTTAATTTTCTGTTAAACGAAGGATCTCACATACCTATAAAGTTTACTAGTGTTGTACTCTTATCGTCAAAACATATCGATACTACCCACGACGCAACGCGACGGCTGTGAAATCGTTTTGCGTCGCGTCGTCGGTACCGTTACGGCTTTGCGCTGATTTTATTAACTCGCATCAAATTGTTTATTGTAGCTTGAATTGTGTTCTTTTTTGTAATTTTTATTTGTCGATAGTGTTTGTGTAGTGGTTTTACAACACTAGATTTGATGTGAGCTCGGTGAGGGGAATTTTAACTTCTTTTATTTCTAATGCACGAGAGTCACCGGATTCCAGGAAGATTATAGCAGCCTCTGATATGCTGATTGCTGATTAACTTTGAAAGTTACTATTTATAATTAATTTTTCACGAAGAGGAAACAAGGTTTTTATGGACCAGTTTCTTAAAAGAAAGTTTTACAAAAAGTTTATGTGTCAAGTCAATCGCGCATAACTTACTGGGCTGACAACGTCGCTTTTGTGTGTTTTTTCGAGATTATTTTATTAACTTTCAATCAAAGTAATATTTTTTTTCAGCCAAGCTCTAGATCGTTGGTATGCTATTTTTGTTACAGTTATTTTGGTGCTTTCTCATAAAAAATACATATCGTCAATTATTTTCTATTTGCAGTAATTATTTTCTGCTACAAAATATTTTATTTTATGTGAAAATAATTATAAATTGCTTGGCAAAAAAAAAAGGAATTGCTCTGATTTAAACTTAATAAAATAATCACGACACCAAAATGCGATGTTGCCAGCCCGCGCAGGATGGACACTCTTCTCACAACAGCCAATCGCAGCAATTTACGCGCGCTTGACAATAAGTCACATTAATGTTGTGTTCATTTTCGTTCGAAACTTACCCTTAGTGAATATGAAAACAGATACATGTAGGTAAAGCTCGCATAATTATAATGGGCAGTGGGGTCCGGGCCGTCTGAGCAATAAATTCATACAGAATGCAAGCAAAAGCAAGCGTTACCCAAACATGACGGGAACCTGGGCCGAGATACTGGCACGTATTTTCCCATAAATATGACGTGTGGATTAGATTAGAACCTAAGTCCTGGCTGGAGGCCTTAATTTATTAGGGCAACCACATTCACGCCCGCTTAAGCAGACGAAAACCTCATAGGTTGACCTGCGAGATGCCATTCCCAAAAAAAAAGATTAGAACCTTATAGTGGCATTGTAAATAACTATCAAGCTTTAATAAAGCTCTCACATCGCTGTTAATTGATAAATGTTAACCTATTATTGTCCCACTGCAAGGCAAAGACCTCTTCTCAAACAAAGAAGGCATGAGCATTGATCACCACGCTTGCTCAAGACGGGTTGGCGATTTCAGACTTATAAAGTCTAGGTTTCCTCTCGATGTTTTCCTTCACCGATCTCAGATACACTCTGAAAGTACGTATGAATTTTAAAAGTCACATTGGTACTTACTCGGATTTCTACCCACAACCTCGTGCATGTGAGGCGAGGCCTTAACACGATTTATACCGTGATGGCTCTTCACGGTATAAAAGATAATTTTTAATATTTCTAAATGTATTTTGTCTTGTTTTATTTAGTATTTTAGTTTTTAACAACATTGTACTTAATATTTGTACGCCTTCGCGGCAAAACATGGCGCCCAAATATGTTAACCTAACACCTTTATGTAAATACCAATGTTTTACAAATAAATATTCTGATAGTGATTCTAGGTATATATTACAAAACTATACTTGCCAGATGATTTAGAAAAAGAACACAATTTGGTGCCAATTTTTTTTACTGCTTACACGATGACCTCTTTGATTTGATACCCTTAAGGGTGTAAAAAAGAAAAAAGAGATGAAAACAAAAAGTGAAAAAAACTCCTACTTCAATATTGCAGTATTCGAAACAACTTTTTATTTTTTCACTCCAAACAATGGCATTTCAAGCCGCCATGTTTTTTTTAACGTCACATATCTATGTAAACTTTGGCGGCACTTTAAAACGTGTCTAACGACGTCTCATATATATATAAAACCTTCTAGATTTAATGAAGAACAACCCTTAATAATTATAAATAAAAATATAAACCGTTCTTTTCTGTCGGGTAATAAGTCTCCACATACCTGGCATCCAAGAATATCAGCCTCATATCCAGCGAAGCTCTGAACATGAACATATTGGAGTGTAGCTTCAGCTCTGTGACAGCTGACGGCGGCAGCGAGTGCCCGACCGCGATGAGGCCGAGTGGAGCGGAACCTTCACCGAACCGCCGCGCTCGGAGGTACCCCGAACAGTGTATAACCTGAAGTTAATGTCATCGGTGAGACAAGGACGGGATTTAAATTTTAGTTGTGTTTTATCATGGTATATATAGCATGTCCCGTAATCCGACGTCAAGCTGGAATCGGGTTATAGGTCAAAGTGATAATATGTAGTTAACAGAAAAATATAAAAAATAAATCTTTACTATGGATTTTTTTTTAAACGGGCAAAATTTAAAAAAAAAAACAAGGAAAAAATCTAATGGTATTTTTACTCCTGTTGCTACAAATTATAACTTAAAAAAAAAACTTAAAAAAAATGCATCTGAAAACTCGCTAAAATTTACAGCCAAAATTAATAACAAATTTTGGGCGCACTCCATAACCAGATTTCATTGAAAGTTGCCAATCCTGCTTTCCTTTTCCAGTTCCCACTGCTTTCAAACTAATCTGTCAAAAACCCCTTAAAAACTATGATCCTAGCATATTCGTTCACTCAATTTAAAACAAATGCTTAAAACAATAGTGGCACGCGTTGCATTATTCATACTGAAGGGGGCATTGTTCAACACACTCAATTATACTAACATACGAAATTGGGGGAATTAGCGGGGACAATATGGGACACGGGGTTCTATGGGGTTTAATAGTATTGGTAGGTATAAATCGAAGGGGTTTTAGAGAAATGGGGCATGGGTAATCGTGGATTTTCTCTATGGTAGGTAAATACGGATTATTTGAAAGTGATAGGTACTGTATAAATATTGTAATTCGATGCAGTGTCTTTATTCTTCCATATTCTAAGTCGTAACCTAGAAAGCCACTCGACCCCCAACTCTGTCGAGGAGACCTCAAGGCGTGCCTCGGGATACCATCAAAATCGTAATTCATAGTCGTCAGATTACGGAAATTGTAAAGTCCCGAATGAGTGTGAGTCGAGGTGATACGTGACGAATACGTCAATATTCGATAAACTCTTCAAAAGACATTATGGAAATCGGATGAAATACGTGTGTTTTGGCCAAATCTTACTTGTTGACTACCTCAAGGAAGCCTCAAGGTTGATGCCGACGTATTACCTTGTTTTTGACAGTTGGTTCCTCAACTCAAACTCACTTCGACAGAGGAAACTGTTTGAGATGACAAGTAAAATTGCAAGTATGAATATCGAACCACTTATGTGAGATTGAGTCAAACCCAGGAAATAATGAGGTTTTGCCTTAAAATATGGGTGCTACACCCGTATTCGATTCAAAGAATAAAAAAGTTCAAAAATTAAAAGACGAAAAAATCACTATAATCAAAAGTCGTGTTTAGATTGCGCGCAAGATAATTCTGCGCGCGTATTTCACTTTCAAGACTGCCAGCACTTTTAATCACTTTCGAAATAACGATGGAGATTATTTACTTTGGAAAACTTAGAACGCAGTACACTCTTTTCAGACCTGATAAAACGTCGAAATGGCGACAAACTATTATTTCCGATTTCACTCTCACGCAGACTTATCTTGCGCGCACTATATTAGAAGCTCTTTGTAAAGGAGCTCGGAAGTACTATCATCATATCTAATTCTGTCGCTAAAAATTGTTTTGTTCCGGTCTAAAGAGTATGTGTGCCGGTGTAATTGCAGGCACATGAAAACATTTCAGCTTCGTCTCTAAGATGGCAACGCATTTGCGGTGCCTTTGATTCTACCAATGGTCCATATATGCTGCGGTAATGTTTAATGATTGACTGCTTGATCACATAGAAAACGTCGGTCATCAGAGTGGAAGGAAGTTCCTTTCGCTGTATTAATGTATTAAAACAGAGCCATATAAATTTCGACCAAAATATCTGTGCAACGGCCGGTTTTCGAACTAACATTTGAATGGGGAATACGATCGGTTTTTGTTTAACTTTTTAATTTTCGTTTACAACCAGCGCCACCAATAGTTGCATAGATAAGTTGGTCGTATTTTAGTATGGTCTCAAGCTTTAGTTTTTGTTATAGATTAAATGGCTGTAATAAAAAACAAAAAAAGTGCATGTAGGGAATAAAACCTTTTTCGTTACTTCACGATTTCTACAATTTTCTAAGATTTTATTCCTACCGCAAAGTCCGTTTAAGAACTTCGTTCCAACACGACACAATTATTTATTTGAAGAATAAGTCACAACACTTACCTTATACCCCGATGTGGTGAGACCAGCGTTTCTCTTGGCGAGAACACATTTCATTCTGATGAAGAAGACTCGTTCACACTCGATGTCCACTGTTGGGCCCCACGTACCTCCTACTGGGTACCTGACGAAGAATAATTATTATTATAACGTTTGGGAATGGGGTGCAGGTGATACAAAATTGGAAACTAACAAGTGTTTAAAAATGGGACTATTATGAGCTAATTCAAAAGTTTAAAGAGATAATTAAACCACCAAAATAAAGTTATCGTTACCGGTAAAAAGCAAAAAATAACGTTTTGTACCAGTATTTCGTAACGATACCTTTTTTGATCGCATCAATCTAAAGAGTGTATGACAAATTACTTTGCTTCTGGTTTTCCAATGTGATTTATGTATTAATTCTCATACAATTTTACCGAGATAATTATAATCGAAACGTGGTTGCTCACAATGGTCCTCATTAGCAGGCAAAAGGCAATGGAGAGGGCATGCTGTAGACTGAGCATTGTCCTCATCTCCTCGTGGTCTGACTGTTGGATGTACTCGTATAATATCGAGTTGTCTCTTAGTTATAACTTCTATGATACTGTACTCACCCGAGGCTAGGATACTGGTGCGGTAGGTACGAGTGGGCATGCTGTAGACTGAGCACTGCCGTCATCTCCTCGTGGTCTGACTGTTGGACGTACTCGTATAATATCGAGTTGTCTCTTAGTTCTAACTTAGACTAGGATACTGTACTCACCCGAGGCTAGGATACTGGTGCGGTAGGTACGAGTGGGCATGCTGTAGACTGAGCACTGCCGTCATCTCCTCGTGGTCTGATTGGTGGATGTACTCGTATATCGAGTTGCCTGTGAGTTCTACCTGTGGGATAGAGGAGATTGTTAGACCGACAGTAATTTAGGTAAGTCAGAACATGACGCCTCTATTTTCAGAGAGCGAAGGAAGGATGAGAGTTATAACTTTCACATCCACAATTTATTAGTCAGTCCACGACCCTTGCTCGAGCCAGCCCGAACTGCTAAGCTTCAAATTCGTCCCCAAATAATAATAATTTCGATCCAGCCTCTCTTGCTGTCCTCCCTCCAGTCCGTCAGTACCCCACAGGGGGTGCCCTAAGCGTGTAGTCGCTTAGTGTATAAGTTTTTTAATTTATTAGGGCAACCACAGGCAAGACCATTTGAGCAGCAGAAAACCTCCTAGATTGACATGTGAGATGCCAGTGAAAAGAAAAATAAATAAACAGTTTTGTAGGGCGTTTGTTATTGCAAATATTGCTATTCGCCCGTCGTCCTCGACTCTACGCAAAAGTGATGGATTTAAACTCAAATCACCAATGAGCCAGAATGTCACAACACTAGCTAACATTTCATAGTCACGACTCAACCAATGACACAGCGCGTTAGAGTTTTGTGTAATTTAAGGACCGCCGTTGAACTACTAGTGTTGTGACAGAATGGTAAAGGAGGGCAACAAATGCCCATAAAACTTTGCCCAAATATGTACCCAGAGTGCGTGCACCAAATCGTAGAGAAAAAATAGAGAAATTCGAAAATAATTCTATTTTTGTTCCATAAATAATTAAAAACTATATAATAATTTATTTTGCACGCTTGTAAAATTGCTTTACATTTGGTTGAAACTCGGGTTGACATTATTTCGTAATTATGTCATTCACATGTCATTCCGTGTTCGTGAAACAACAGTGGCTGAAACCGACAGCAGACAGCTGTCAACTCACAGTTTTTTTTAAAATATATATATTAGTAAGGTGAGTAAGCAATCACCTTGGCGTGTTTTTTTTTGTTGTGACCATGAGAAAAACATACAAATGCAACATTATTCCGTGTCATCATCATCATCATCAGCCTATTTTAGTCCACTGCTGGACATAGGCCTCCCCTAATGAGCGCCATAGCGCCCTGTCTTCAGCTTGACGCATCCAGCATCTGCCTGCAGTCTTTCGCAGCTCGTCATCCCACCTGGCCGGAGGGCGTCCTACACTACGGTTGCCGAGTCGCGGTCTCCGTTTAGTCCGGTTATTCCGTGTAGTCTAGTGTATTTTATGCTATTAAGTTTACCTTAATACTTCCCCATATAGCAGATCAGCTTGCTGCAAACTTGATTTTTATTTGAATTTAAATTGTCACCTCAAAATAAGTTTTTAGCAATGTGACAAAATAAGTTTATGACAATATTGCTGCAATTTTGTTAATGTAAGGATGATGATTCAAGTGTAAGGTAAGTTTGTAGCAGTCTTGCATTTCGCGCTATGTTGCAAAGATGAACTTATTTAACTTGTTTTTAGGTTGGTAAAAACCTGCGTTATCCGTTATTGGCACTTTGGAAGTTAGGATCTCGTTTGGGCAGATTTTGGTGATATCATTTGCAAACCCGTCTTGAGCAAGCGTGGTGATCAACGCTCGTGCCTTCTTTGTGTGAGAAGAGGTCTATGCCTGCAGTGTGTGTATTATTATTATTATGTTAAAATGTGTGTATTATTATTATTATGTTAAAATCATACTTACTTGACTTAACCCAAGATGTACAGATGCCGTTTCACTAATATACATGATCTTGCCATCAGGAGCTACCACGAAGATGAAGCCGTCCAAGGTCTGCAGCAGGTGGGAACCTAACTCTCGTATTGATAGCTCTCGCGGCTGTGGGGGAGGTGGGGCGGCACCCCATGCGTCGCCGAGACCTGGGGGAAGAAGGTAATTTAATGTTAGGCCGGAAGGGGCAGAGGTGTAAAAAAACCTCTATTTTGGCAGTTGTATAATAAGTCCCATGTAATAGGTGCTCGTGACCTAGCCTGTCATAAACTAGACACTAATCCTGATTACAGGGCAGCTACTGTAAATTCCCCAATAGAGTAGCTTCTTTTGAAAGAGCTTGATATCGAACCCAAGCAAGCTCGGGAATTGCACATGCTACAGATCAAAGAGCCGAACAGCCGCCTGATGTTAAGCAGTCACCGCGGCAATCCCAGAGACATCGCAGGTGAGTTTGGATGTCTGCGATACTAGAGCCCCAGAGGCCATCTATCCCAAGCATAAGTAGACTATAATGTTCTATTGCTGGGACATAGTCCCCCTCTTGGTGAGAGGGAGTGGTTCGTGATCCACCTTGTGGGCCCAGTGTGATGGTAGATGTCACATGTTTTCGATTTTTTTGGTTCTAGGACATGGCGGTTTCCTCACGATATTTTCCTTCACCGTTTTGAGAGCAGTGATGGTGAGAGCGTCCGGTCTGCACCAAGTGCAATGGGTTACTGATAGAAATCCGACGACTGACGAAACACGAAGTTTGCCGATGGTCATTAAGAAATACTTGTACTGTATTTTCCTGGAGCTCTACCGGCTGTTACTACAGTAGAGGGTGGTGATCGTTGTTCTTTCCTTAGGCTTTACTCGTAATCATTCTGCCCTGATCCAGATTTAGTTAGTGTCGGACGCCTTATCCAAATGTGACGTAGTACGCTGACGGCAGAGGGAGAATTAGCTTGGCTAGCTCCAGAAATTCTGCGTTCTCTGTCTCTCTTTGGGATCGGACAGCTTTCTTACTCCTTTAGTTTACTATGGCTGCAGCGATTGAGTAACAAGCTAACAAAACCAACAAAAAACCAACTAAACTCACAAACGCTCAAACTCACCAACATACAAACTCACAAACATCCAAACTCACCCACATCCAAACTCACAAATATCTAAACAGAAACATCCAAACTCGCAGACACTCAAACTGTCCAAACTCACAAACAGCCAAACTTGCAAACGCCCAAAGCTACAAACGCTCAAAGTTACCAACATCCGAACTCACTCGACAAACTCACGAACACCTCAACTAACAAGCAAGAAAACTGTCTCATTTAAAATATTAAGCATGTCAAAACTCACCACCAGGAAAAACCTGCCTCATTTTCAGATAACTCTTCGTCAGTCTGATTACGAACGCCTTAAGGCTGCCACAAACCGGCCCTTAAAGCACCGCGTGTCGCGCGACGAGCGGTGCCTTTGTGTCGCGCTGTGGCGTCGCGCCTGTGTGTGGGATCCTTTATCCAGCTGTGATGTAATAGGCGACGGCAGAGGAAAAACCTTGGCTAGCTCTAAAAACTCGGCGTTCTCTTTCTCTCTTCGGGAACGGGCAGCATTCTTACTGTTTGCCGTCATTATGGCAGCATCGATTGCGTAACAAACATCCAAACTCACAAACACTCACACTCACAAAACAAACAAAGAACCAACTAAACTCACAAACGCTCAAACTCACCAACTTCCGAACTTACTCGACAAACTCACGAACGCCTAAACTAACAAGCATCCAAACTGTTTCATTTATAACATTAAGCAGGTTAAAACTCACCATCAGGAAAAACCTGCCTCATCTTCAGATAACTCGTCGTCAGTCTGATTACGGACGCCTTATCCAGCTGTGACGTAATCGCCGACGGCAGAGGGAGAAGCTTGGCTAGCTCTAGAAACTCTGCGTTCTCTTTCTCTCTTCTGGAACGGGCAGCGTTCTTGCTCTTTTCTTTCATTATGGCAGCTGCGTCCAAGGGACGGGAGCTGTCTTTACGACAGGCTGGAACAAGAGAGGTTTTATTAGGCACAACTTTTTGACTCATCTCCTTAATAGGAGCTTGTTTCATTGGTGACATCTCGGCGCTAGGCACTAAGTCCCAAGTAATCTTGGGACTTAGTGCCGATTTCACCAATGAACGCGATCAGCACTTTTAAACGCAGTTCAAGCGCTGTCAGTGTCAGTATTCCATAACAGTTTTGACACTGACAGCTCTACGCGCTTAAACCACCAATCAACCGTTGGGGGCTGCTTCCAGACTACCCGGATTCAACTGACTCTTACCTCACCCTTTTGAAAAACGACACCCTTGAGTAAGACTGGTTAGCAGACTTTTGAACTTCTGTCTGGGACTTTCAAAGATCTACGAATGACAGCCAGCACCAATGGCTTAACGTGCTCTCCGAGGCACGCAGGGGTCTCGATATGTAATGGATGTTCACCCATCCACGAACCAGCCGCGATAAGCATAGCTTAACCTTTGATCGGCCCATGTGGCTATTATCATTTGGCTACGACCCCCTTATCTATAACTGGTGAAATGTTGGTGTACTATAGCTACTATACCGCTCCGCAGAAGAATAGGCAGAAGAACAGATTTCTTTTGTCTATACTTCCATCGACAAAACTCTTTTCTATGGTGGTCATGTTACGAGTGCTGCTTAACTCTTCGAGGAATATAGTCGCGGCGTTATTTTGTTGCTGGTTTTAATGGCAAACAAGCCAAGAAAACTACAACTAACAACACACAGCAGCAATTAAGTAAAAATAACTTCACTGACCTACGCCACGCTAAAATTAATGAAGCCATTATACATTCAAAAAATTATCATCTACACTAACGATATCGCATGCATATTTATAACAGCATGGAGGCTGAAAGCACTCTACGCCTTTGCTTCAGAAAAGAAAAACATACCATAGAGTTTTGGCGGGAAAACAACATCGTGATGAATTATTCAAGTGAAGCGTAGTGCTAATGCTTACAAATGATGCCTGTGGCTCGGAGATGGATACAAAATGTTTGAAGGTGTTTTATCTATGAGCGTTTTGTATATGTCTTCTTGTAATACTTTTTGATGGACTCTACCGTCTACCTAAAAAAACTGCACTTGTCATCGACTTTTTTTTTTGTCATATTGGTTTTGGAAGCAGAAAATCAGCACGCTGTCTTCCGAGACTATGTAATAACATTACAATCTAATTCCATATTTCTTCATTCTCAAATTACATGTTCCATTGCATGAGAATTACTGATTTCTTAATAGTGTATTATTGGTGTGTGCAAAGCAAAGTAATGACGTTCGACAGCAATAGTGTTATAAACTCAATCACAGTTATTCGAAATAAACCACTCCCTTGAGTATTATTGGCTAGACCTAGCTTAGGGTTGCCTACAAAAGTTGCTTTGACGTTTTTATAAGTAACCTTTTGCTGTTTCATTTGTATTTGCCCTGCAGTGGGACGGACAGTCTTAGGCCGGTATTATATATTAGAATAGGCCTCTCCCATGTTGCGCCACAACACCCGATTTTCCGGCTTCGGCACCCAGTTTCTTAGAATGAATAACTACATGTTACATCAATGACAAATATTGTTTAAAAAATAACAATGAAGCTATCCAGAAGCTTCAGTGTCCAAATTTTTTTTTAATTATTGGAAAACATAATAGCATAATTACTATTATTGATTTGGAGCATAATTGAAAAAAAATCTGATTTCTCTTTGCCTTCTACGGATTTTATTGTCAGACATTCATGTGCACAACATTCTAAGTAAAGGAATGCCACCCCTACCAGCGACAAACGACATATGGCCGTCATTTATACACTGCCATAAACTAGCGCCCGATCGGATTCCGTACGTTCCATTTACGAATTTTGCGCGCGTATATTTTTGTTTTACAGCTAGCCAATGTGGCGCGCTTGTGGAAATAAAAATAAAAGTTTTTTTTTTTGTATTGTTTATTTTATATTTTCTTCCATTATACGTATACTATCGTAATAATCTAAAAAATACTTGCGTTAACAATTCAAAAAAGCAAAAAAATAACACTTTTAAATATACTCACATAAACCTGTATCATATTCGGTTGCACATTTAGTAAATAATTTCCTCCTCGGATATTTCATTTTGAAAAATAAAATTCTAAACCTAAAATGCCAATTCCCTAAAAACCCAAAATCTGTCCTCTACCAGTCTTTAATCCCAAAATATTATCTCTTTGTAAAACCGCACTTTTACAACCATAAAACAACAAAAAAAACACTCGAGTTTGCAACGCGTAACAGTGAAAAATAAAATAATAAAACTGCACTTTACGCGAACAGGTTCAAATCGATACTGGCAGCATCCACCTTCTTTCCTATGTCCGTTTCCGACATTAAAAAAAAACTAAATGACAGGTACTAACAATAGCACGGGCAAATACATTGACAATAAAAGACTTGTGTTACGTCATCTAACGTCATTCTTGAGAGAAGGGCGTTGTATAGGGGCGGGCAATAAAATTAGGAAGAGCGGTTATTATCTAGGAAATCATAACTTTATGCAGGAGGTTTTTCGTTGCATTTAAATTATTGGGCCAATTGTAATGCAGGTAGCATTGAAAATGAAATGAAGTGGGAGGTTTCTTTTGCGACACGTAGGTTATGGTTTTCATGTATCTTTCAGCGACGATAAAATAAGGAAAACTGTACACTAGAACTGCGCATAATCTTACGTTGTACTTACAATTTGTCATACAAATTTTATGACTTCTTGTTAGGTTTTTTCATCGTCATTCTTCAGACGAAGCCTTTTGCTTGAACATCACGTAACTTTTGGTAAGTTTTTCATGGTATTATCGTTAATGTTTCCTATGATAGATGTCTATACCTTTTTATTTACAAAGCACCCTAATAAACATAGTCATCCAAAATACAAGGGTTTTTAAGGAAATTCCCAATCATTTGCTTTATAGGTTTGAAAAAATCGTCTACGAAACGCTAAACTGTAAAATTAAAAGGCATCGCGATCAATTGTCATTTTATGTGTGCTACGCAACACTGTTCAAACTTAGCATCGCAATTTTTTTTTTTTTTTTAAAGTACCATTTATTTATTATCGTTATTTTGGCACAACGTGGCGTAACCTAAGGATGCAACCAAATCAGAAGACACCGTTGAGCCCGTATAGCTTTGACAAGATTCGATTGATACGCATTGTTTATTGATAGTCTTGTTGTAGGGATTATCTGACTGTCTATTTTGTGTAAAATCTCAAGAGTTTGAAGTGACCTGTCAGTAATGTCAATTCCTAGCGGGATGACAGCTCACTTCATACTGTCTTCATCTAAGTTTTCACGGTGAGATTTTTACAGGATACACAAGCTGTTCTAATGCGTTTAGTGGTGGATGCAACCGAGATGGATTGGGTGTCATTGTGTGCGGGCTGCAGTCCTGCAGATTATCTCGACTCGCTGCTTCGTTGAACACCAACTTAGTACTTACCCATTTATTACCCATAATCCTGGGATGTCATGGTAAAATCAACAGCATCTCATTTGTAACAAGACATGGACAGCGTCTTAATGTTGTAGTAGTACTAGTGTAATGGTTTTCATAGTGAAAGTGGTAATACTGCTTTGCGGTGTACTCTACTTTATGACCAGCAGAAGAACGTTGAAATTCAAATCTCAATCTCATCTCAGCGACAATCAATGTTAAAAACTTATGTAAATTGATTGAGACGATGATATATACGGGAATTGCTCCTCTGATCCTGATAGCTTTGTTTAATTCTTGTATCAGTCAATTGTCTGAAGACGGTAATCATAGGCTCTCTGATTGTTGCATCAAAATTCATCAAAATCTCATTCATTCATGAAATGTTCATTTCTGTATGTAGATCTTTTAGTACACTTTTAATCGTCAATATTTAAAAACTACATCACGTGAGCGATAGAAAAAAAAATTGAAGTTAGAGATCTATGCCTTAGCTACATACTTATGGTGAGCATTTTCTAGTAGGCCTGGGTGAGTTGCGGCTCAAGTACCTATTCGTGGATCTTATAGAAAACGGACTAGTACGATTATGCAAAACTTAACCTTCATGATCATCATTTCAGCCAAACGACGTCCACTGACAAAGGCCTCCCTCGAGCGTCGCCACATCGAACGGTTTTATAATAGGGGTCGTATGTGTGTGCGAAACACCATTTAATAATGCTTCAATATTTTATCGACCTTAATAATCATCTCATGTGCGAAATAACAAACCAAAGTAACACATTATCTTTATTTATTCAAAACTTTATCATTTAACAAAACAACTCATTATGCGCGCTCACACTTCATATCGCGGTTGAAAAGGATGAAAATCAATAAAATTCTCGATGAATGCAATTTGCATATCTCGCGCCATCTTCTTTCATTCAGCAAAAGGGCAACGTCGCAATTTGATGCTGGTGAAAAAAATGACAGTTCGAAATTTGAATCTTCGAGTGTCCTCGAGATGTTCTGTTCGCGTCAGTTTTTTTTGTTTCATATTTAAAAAAAAAGAGAAAAGGAAACTGTTGTTTTGTTTGTTTTATCATCGGATTGGACAATTTGTAGATTAATAGAACCACAGACTCATAAGAGAGCCAACGTTTGCATTTTAGATCTTTATGGTAGTGGTAACTGAGGAGGAATACTATTGACATCTCAATATTGGCAAGTTTTCATTCGACGTGATAGAACTGTTAGTAGGTACGAGGTAGTATGCTTAGCATAACAGAGATAGGTGGATGAGCCAGACCAGCAAGGCTACTAGCGCAGCTGATTGTCGGGGACCCGCCAGTAATTATGCTTTTACAATAGGTAAAAGATAACTCGTGGAGGCTCTTTAAAATATGTCATTGCGAGTTAATATCAATTACGTATTTCATTTATTTTTAACCAAGAAAGGAACAATCAGTATTGTGAAAAAAACAAAGAAATATTTAGACGTGCAATTAATAAGGTAATTTATTTATTATTTTATTAGTCGCCGAAACTTCCCACGCCTGACCGTAAAAAAAATACTCGGAGACAATAATGTTGTTTATGACTTGTCACTTTTGTCACTTGTTTTGAATTTGGAACAGAGATGCCGCGCTAGAACTGTCTTTTTTCATCTTCTATACAAAACGACTCTTTACTGGCTTTCATTAAGCCTTGAGAAAAATATGAAGCCTACATGCCACGAAAATACATGTCTTGTTTTAAAAAACCGTATGATGCCAGTAAGTTTTCAGTCTGGAATCATCATCAGCATCTCTAGCCTACGGTTTTAATTAGTGGATCATTCATTAATTTGGGTAAATGTTTGTATTTTGAATGAATTCAATAACAAACCTAACTTTTTCACGTGTTTTTAAAATCATCATAACAAAACATCACGCTTCGTTTTCCGACCGGTATTGGTCAGAGATGTAAGGTACCTCTATAGTACACCAACATTTTAAAATCTCAACAAAAATATTTTTATCAATGTCCACCGATAGAAAACCGTATACATTACACTACCGTACCATAACTACTTACTATAAACACACAACAAAACATCGATGTAACTCGATATGTCAGCTTCCACCGTATTATAAGCACACGTGTGAGTGAAGGATCCGGGCACCGCACCGCGGTGGTCTGGCGTCGCGTAACGTTAGTGTGTTATTATTTTTGTTAGAGATTTATTTTGTAGATTGTATGGAGTGAGTGTGAGGAGGGTGTGTTTTTGTGGAAGATTAAAGGTTTTAGCGAGATTGTGAGTAGATTAAGTTGAGAGAATTTATTGATTCAGAACGGTATAATTTAGAAATGAATGTCGTATTTCTCCTTATTTTTGAAGAGTGACATCCAGATTTTTGTGTATTCAGTAGAGTGGTTGACCAAAAGAACAAAACATATTCTTAAAGAAAGCAACAGACGCAGACCTAAGAATTTTAGCGTCTGTATGTTTGTGTGTGTGTTTTTTTTTAAAGTGGCACATCGCAGGTCAACGTAGGACGCTCTCGGTTGCTTGGCCGGAGTTTCCTCTGGCTGCTTTCATAAATTAAGGCCTTCAGCCAGGGCATAAAACTTACAAACTAAAGTTAAGACTTGGACATTACAGAAGCATGTGGCAGTCACCGACTTTCTAGGAAAACGTAGCTTTAGCGACACTTACCATCTTATACCAAAACACGATCTAAATTAAGTACTGCGATTATTGCTAGGTTTAAAACCGTAACATTTAATTGATTAAGGTTGTGCATTTGTACTTTTATTATTTTAACAAAATAGGACCCGTCGATACCTAATGATTAGATAAATATTATCAGTCGCCATACTGAACATAATAAAACTAAATAAAACACGATATAACCTTGTTAACTCCTCAACAGGGTCAAATAAGTACCGACATTCGATATTCACCACGCGTCTGCGAAACGTCGCCAATTAATTCTTTTCCCCGACAAATAAAATAAGAGGCTCGCGGCTAAATGTTAACAACTGCGTCAGTCAACCGAAGATAAAGTTAGCTTGCCCGGTTGGTATCGGCTGTCATTCGTGGATCTTTGACAGTTGTAATTCGTTACGGGTATTCAAAAACCCAAAAGTTTGACAGTTAGTCTTTCCAATGGGTATCGTGTTACTCAGTAACTGTGTTGTGGAGATCAGATATGCAGTCGCTCCATGTATAATACTGTTGTTCAGCTCCATCCGGTGAGACTGGAGGTCGACGTCACCATCAACATAGTTGGTCGTCATAATAGTACATTATGATATTAGTGCGGTAAGTTGAACATTACAGCCGTAGCGTAGACGAGGGTTCCAAGAAAGCAGAGGCTGTAATCATCAAAGCGCACGTATGTCATACGACGTTTTATAACATACTAGCACTTCGCCCGCGACTTCGTCCGCGTTGATTGCGAAAAAAAAAGCCTTTGTTCATCAGACATAATTTCGGCTTCTAATGAAAAAAAGTTAAACAATTTTTCAAATCGGTACAGTAGTTTCGGAGCCTATTCAATACAAACAAACAATCAAATCTTTCCTCTTTATAATATTAATTTAGATTTGAGAGGAAATAAATTACTTACTAAATAAAACGCGGACTTTCTTAAACGAAAAAGAAGAAGCGCGCGGAATATTTTTTACTTGTTCACAAATTAGCGATGCGCGCGCATCAGCGTTGGTATTACTTTAATATTTTTGTGTTTTTGTTACAGATAAATTGTTGTAATTTATTGTCAAAGTTAATTAACTTAAAGATTTATTACATTATAATGTTAATTTTTATTTATTATATTTTATCTCCCAACGTTAATTTTATTCATAAAATGTTGACCACTTTTCTGACACTCTTTGCTAAGATTTAAAAGTACCGTTCGTTTTAGATGGAGCATCTTGATAAACCGTGCGTTTTACATTACAATAACGCACGAGTACGTAATGAGATACATTACGATATTGAAATTGATGAAATAAGAGACCCTTTACGAGCAAATGTGTTATAAAATAATTGTATTGTAATTTTTTTTGTAATAAATACAATTGGGAATATGTTGGACAGGTTATTACTTATAGGTTTTACCTACTAGGTAATAACCTTTTTTTTAATTTACAACAATCCTGCCCACATGTTGCACAATAGTCAATAATAAATCCGATCATAATTCCTAGCAAACAACATTTTGTAAAAAAATACTTTCTCCAACAAAAAAGTTACCTCATCTAAGACACCACAGATGTGCCAATCATAACTTAGTTGTAATCCTTTGAAATTGGATAATCATCCACCTGTAAGAGATTAGAAGATTAGGCGACGGAAGATGATTAGAATAGAGGTTTGACGTAAGCAGGTTTAGATGTGTGTGGTTCCGCCGGTATAACCAAAGATAAAGTAATAAACTTTATGGTATATTATAGGCATCGTAGTGGCCCGACCAGATTTTTCGATTTATCTAATTTTTGGTACGTCAAAATTATACGGGTTAATTTTGTAAAACACTTTTTTTTGTGAATGTCATCTCGCAGGTCAACCTATGAGGTTGTCGACCTAATAATTTAAGGCCTCCAGCCAGGACTTAAACTTAAATACAAACTAAAAACTAAGCGACTACACGCTAAGGGCACCCCCTGTAGGGTACGGTCCTCGGCTTAGTGCGTCGCTGGAAGAGGGCAGCAAGAGACTAGCTGGATCAGGATTTATGAGATTTTGGGACGAATTTAAAGCTACAGGCTCAGCAGCGCGGGCTGGCTCGAGCAAGGGTCGGGAGGGGCGTGGATTTGGGCGTCGCGGCGGGCCTCGGCGGCGAGGGTGGTAGGACAGCGACCGGGTTTTGGGCTTACTTAGAGTGCTGGTGGCCTTACTGCTCTCCTGGAGGAGGGTAGTAGCGTCGTCGGGGGCGATTTAAGTATTCCTTGGTCGGCGAATACTGCTAATGCGGGAGGAAGTTAGCGGGCGGCCGCTGCAATCAAGGGATTTGGGTGTTTAAAGCCACAGTCGAAGAAACGCTTAGATAAGCGTTTCATGAACTGGTTTATGGTGGGTATTTTAAGGTCGACTTGGAGATCTATATTACAGACGTAGTAGGGGGCACCCGTCCTGAGGAAACGGTTTTGTGTAAAACACTTACAGTGGCAATACCTTTTATTTTGACAGTTCAATAACATGAATTGCGTTATATACGTTGTTGAGCAGACGAATTTTTTAAACAATTGAAGCAGTTTCCTTCAAAGTCTTTCGGATTGTGATTGTAGGTGTTTTACATAATCAGAGTGAAGGTTTTCCAAATAATCTAGTTTTTCCTAAGCCAAACGATTACCTATATTGCAAAACTCTTTCGTAGTGATAATTGCCTTCAGTTCGGCAAAGCATTGGAACAGACGCATTGTCGGGATGAATATCATTTAATTGTGAAATAAAGTGATTATGATTCCGAATTAGGCTCAAATTACCTAGACTGCAGTTCATCCATTCCATTTTATCCTAAGAAAAACTCAATAATTAGGTTTATGTCATAGGTAATGTTACAAGTAATATGTCACATCATAGTTACATTTCAAACTATTTACATACTAACTTGAAATTATATTTTAGTGAAAGCATCACTAACATATTATTATAATTTCAACTTAGCATCAATAGAAAGTTTTTGTTTAAGTATATTTTATTACATTGTCCTAAAATTTGACGAAGATGAATGATCATTTCCAGTTTTATGGAACCCTAAAAGTCCGAAATCTTACTACGAACGCGTGGGAACGAGTAACAAGTCAATAAAATACGCGCCAAAAGTCAATATCTATGGTTTTGTTAAACTTTTTTTTCTCAAGCAAAGGACAGAGCCGGTAATGCCATTGTTTCTGGCCGCAAAGGACGCACGTGTCTATGACAGGTTTTACTGTGTTTTGTTTACTTGTTTAGTTTTTTTTAGCGTAGTAGAGACACCTGCGGAGTCATTCACGAATTGGTGTAGTAATCGTTCAGTAATTTGCGTTTGTACGTGGGAACTGGCTGGTGTAAGGTGTCCTGCTTTTGTTTGTCGACTCAATTGTCTTTGGAAATGTAAAACTGTGCAATTTCATGCGAAATGTTTAGATAGAAGCTTGGTTCCTTCGGGTGTGTAAAAAACTAAAACATATATGTGACGGATGAGAATGGTGATATAATTATTATAGAAAAATGAAGAAGAAAACTATAGCAACTCCAGATTAACGCTTGATTAGCCTTCTTTGCATGTCGCAGAAAACACCTTATTAAAACGAGGCTAAAACGGACCTTATTAAAATCCAGTACATCACAATTATTTCACCCATCGATTTCTGAATGAAGTAGGAAACTTATTGTTCATAAAATTCTCATTATTAGGTATCTACGGTTGCGTAGACCAAACTCTGAGCGACAAAGTTTAAAATATGTTTAGGCTCTGAAACCGTAAACCGTTCCCATGCAAATACAACTTCATTCACAAATGCTCCTTTCCCACGTTATTCATAAACAATTGAATTATGTATTAGACAATAAAACCTCTACACAAATCGAATTTTACACTTCACTTCAAAAAAGGAGGTCTTACAGCAAGGACACAAGATTGCTTATGCCTTTTCAAAAGTATTTTTATTTGCAACACTTTTATCCATTCAGAATTGACGGCGGAAAGCTTTCGTTTTCGGTGGAGAACTTTTGTCTGTTACCAAAATCAAGTTTGCATATTTTGTTATACTAAGCATTTAAAGCCGGCAATACATGTTGGCCAAGCCTCAGCCAACGCGAGCGTAGGCAAATTGATACAAGGCGAGTGCCTTTGATTTGTGCAGAAAAACCGACACTGATCCGAAGTGAGACGAGTCGTAGCGAGCGATCCCGAGTGGTGTCGAGGCACGCTAAACGATCCGTATACACGTTGGCGCTCGCCTGCACTCGGCCAGCTAGGCGAGCAATGGCGCGATGGCGAGGCTCGACAAATGGGCTGTCTTTATGTTGGTACTCGCCTTCGCCAACTATGACCAACATGTATTGCCGGCTTAAGGGTAACCGAAACGATCAATCGCAATCGAGAATTTTTACGTGATTGACTTATATTGATGAGCAAATTGAATGCAATTGAAGCGATTGCCAATATTTTATTTATTTGTCTAAATAACTTGAGAGACTTACAGCTAAAACAAACAGAACAAGAACAGTATATCAGTCTGAAAGCCAATTACAGGGCTACACTTATAAAACAATAGCTGCTCCCCGCGGTTTCACCCTCATAAATCTTGATCTCATGAGATTATCGGGATAAGAAGTGGTAACTCTATGCGTTAATCCAGGTTATAAACTATCTGTGTGCCAAATTTCATCCAAATCCGTTCAGTGGTTTTTGCGTGAAAGTGTAACAAACATCCATCCATACTCACAAACTTTCGCGTTTGTAATACTAGCTTCTCCCCGCGGTTTCACCCGCATAAATCTTGATCCCGGGAGAGTATCGGGATAAAAAGTGCTCTATGTGTTAATCCAGGTTATAAACTATCTGTGTGCCAAATTTCATCCAAATCCGTTCAGTAGTTTCTTGCGTCAAAGTGTAACAAACATCCATCCATACTCACAAACTTTCGCGTTTGTAATACTAGCTTCTCCTCGCGGTTTCACCCGCATAAATCTTGATCCCGTGAGAGTATCGAGATAAAAAGTATTCTATGTGTTAATCCAGGTTATAAACTATCTGTGTGCCAAATTTCATCCAAATCCGTTCAGTAGTTTTTGCGTGAAAGTGTAACAAACATCCATCCATACTCACAAACTTTCGCGTTTATAATATTAGTAGGATTAGTAGGATATACAATTATACTACTACAACTATCTTTGATTTCATTTCTTCAATTGCAATTGATCGTTTCGGGTACCCTTTAGGTTTCATCCATGTCTTTATTAACTTTAAAACTATCCAGCTGATGAGTTGCTAAAGTTTATAATCATCGCTGACTCGACACAGTTCAAATGACAATGCCAGATCCTGTCCCAGCTATTTACAGGAAATGACAATTATTTAAAATAATTGTAATGATTATAGGACCTTTTCATAATACATTGTTTTTCAGTAGAACATGCCGCTTACACATCAATGATAAAAGGAATTCAACCCCTGGATTTCCTATTGCGTTACTTATTGCGAATGATACACAACAAAAAAAGGTTTAAATACCTGTAAAACAAAAACTCATATTACGATTAAAATAATTATGATAATGGCGTAACGTATTTGTCTCCTATAATCAATATCATTATTGTTTGCAAGTGTTACAGGCATTAGGACAAATGTTTAGTTAACAGTAATAAATAAGCTTTAAGATGCTGCATATTGCAGGCTTGTAAATGACTTTTTGATTTGAATGGGGCAAAGTTCTATAGAGTTTCTGGCATTGTGCTTTCAAAGTGATGTTTAGAGAGAATTACACAAGTTATAGAGAAGATTCCTTCACCGAAACATCTTTAAATCGAACTTAATCACTTCCCCTTTATTTTCAAACGAAATACAGTCGTCCAAAGGTGAGAAAACACAGCGTAAATCACAGGAAGAGGAAATAAATCAACGTGGCTTCCATATTTTTTACACACACTGTTCCTGGGATTATAGGATTAGTATAACTAGTTCTGTGGGGCTGGTAATCCGTTGCTAACATCTGGACCAATTCTGTTAATAGCTAGCGAGTTTTTAAGGGTAGCTAGAGAAATTAGGAAAGTATGTAGGTATGAATAGTTTTGCTATTGGCAAAGTAGTTTAGTTGTTTTGAAGTTTTGATATTACGTAATGCGATTGGAATTGCATTGATCTAGACAATTTTTTGAATATTACGGAGTAATCGATAACTTTTATATTGTATTGTGTGGTTCAAGGTAATTGTGAATTGATTAAGTACGCTTGTATTGTGCAGTTACGGTTGCAGGATATTTATTTATTTATTTTGTTACGATGTTAGCGTAGGAACTCTAAACTTTAACATTGTCGGAGTATTTTTTCGAGAAAGTGAAAGTGGTTTTGGGTTTTTCCAGATTTGAACCAACTATGTAGCATTAACCTGCTAAACTATATGTCAGCTGAAAGAACAAATTACATGTGTGCTTGTGTCATACTATTCAGCTAATGTAAATCATTTGTCAATTTGTTGCGTTGTTTGTTTTCGGGGTCTCCTGATTGAAAGTCAGCATACACAGGTAAGGACTCGGCTCCTCTTCCTGGCGATGTAGGCAGGGCGCCTCCTTCAGCCAACCTTTTAGCTTCAAGTTTTGCTGCATTTATCTTCTTAATTTCGACGACAGAAAGGTTTTTTGCAATTTCCTCTTCTGTGGGTGGCTCTGGTCTCCTCACTCTCAACCATGCCTCCCATTCTGCAGGAATAGGACCGTGGAAGTCTTGCTCTTTTAGTGGATCATACCATATGGTGGTTTACCTTTGACCAAGACTAGGATTAGCAGGAATTTCAAAGTAGGCATTTCCCAAGTAGTCTTGACCCATATTAAATACCCTCTTATCGGGCGGGGTCTCAATGAGTCAATAAATTTTTTGACAACAATCCACCACACGTTTCTATGTTGACCGGACATCTTTAAAATGTGAATTATTTCGTAGCTATTATTTTCGAAATCAGCTGACCAGCAGTGTGCAAATGCTAATTCTACAATCGACACTGTTCGATGGCATGACGGATATGTCCGGTGAAATGTGTATAGGCACACCTCTGCCTAACCCTTCAGGGAATGGAATTAGGCCTGATTTTATGTTTTACGAGAAATTGTTAATTACAACGCAATAAATATCAAAAACAATCGCCAATTACCTCAAAACAAGTGCGACAACAACAAAGTAGCGGCTACAACTTTGTAGCGGCTATTATCAACAGCTAACCGGTTACCATTTGCAGGAACGTGCTTCTTACCCGACGTACGCGTTATTTACGTTAAAAACACGTACAGCAACACTGTTGTGCATAGTTGCGCGATGATACGGTTGCTTGGGGCTACGTAATTTTGTATTAGGTGGTTCTTAGAAAGAAAACTGTTGTGGGTTAATTTCTTATTCGTTAGGCAAAGCTTGGTGTACGGGGTTTATATACTGAACGTGGTACGACGAAATGCGGCAGTCTTGAGTACACTCTGCTTTTCAGTTGTTTTTTAATATAAACAGCGACATGAATATTTACTTTCTTATGTATTATTTTATTGTTGTTAATGTAAATGTTAAGACTATGTGGGTCATTGTTTTATATATATATTTTTTCTTTTTATTTACTTTTATGACTGCAAAGCGTATGTACCCCACACATAGCTACGGATAACATTTGGGACACGAACCAGAACAGACTCTTCGCATCATCGCCAATTGACTGAGACAGAATTTTGCGGGTCGGTTCAACTTCAAGAGCCCATACAGTTAATTTCTATGAGACTCGAATGAACACAGTCCATCAATATTTATTATTTTATTTTCCTGAGAAAATAAAATAATGAAAAAACACAAACCCGCCACCATCGCCAGACCAAGATAAAAATGAAAATTAACTGATTCGTTTTCATTTTAATCTTGGTCTGGCGGTTTAAGTAATTTATTGTAAACTATGTATTTTCATGCAAAAAAACATTTTGAATATACTTTCTTTGGTGTTGTTCGTCGAATTGTTGATCTCCTTAAGTTTTGAGTTGAGCTGCACGATTACTGACAAAAACGTGCACTGACTCCAAGCAAATGCGTCCACTCGATCTGTGTGGTGTATGGTCTTCACATGATCTGACCAAGATTATGTCTGGACTTTAAAAGAGACTGTAACCTCTGAGTTTGTTTTGGCCTTTCTTCTCAGAGTAGTCAGATAGGAAACGCTGACCTCATCTAGTTTTTAAAACATGATTTACGTGTACAAACCTACTTACAGATATAAAATCATTTACCAGTTTTATTTTTGTCTTTTGTCTCCCTCATCTCTATCTCCGCTCCCTTCTCTGTAAGCCATGTTTAATCCCAAATTGTCACGCCAGCGTTTTCTAGGCCTCAGTGACGACACCGGTCTTGAAGCATCCCTCCAAGACTGATGACGATTACAGTGCTGGGCCCATCTGTCTCCATGCATTGTGAGTAGGTACAGATATTTTCAGTACCTAACTACTGAATAGGTATTTGGTTATGTATCTATTCGCGCTACAGAACTTTGGATTAAGTAGTACCGGTGCATAGCAGAAGCCACATTTATAATACTGCGCTCGATAATAAATTAACATAACATCACGCCTTGTTTCCCCGAAGGGTTGGGCAGAGGTGTACCTGTACACCCACATTTCGCCAGTTATGTTTAAGTCCCATGTAATAGGCGGCGAGCCTATTGCCATCAACCGGGCACAAATCCAGACTCCGGGCTGCTACTGAGAAATTCTAGATAGAATAACCCAATAACACTTTGCCCAACCTTGGCATCGAACCCAAGACCTCATGCTCAGTAGCGATTGCGACCACTAGACCAACGAGGCAGTCATTTAATTAAAAAGGCAATAAATTAACAACACTGCACATACACTGTATTCACTCGACCGAGCTTGGTGTGTGTGCTTTTAGTCGGTTGAAAAGATCAAGAGTATTGGAATATCTACAGGCAATCACCTCCCATCTTTCGCCGCATGCCCGTCACCTGCACACGAGAGGATAATGGCTGCTCCAGCAAACAGTATTCGCCTTACTGAATTATGGGCCAAACTATTTTTTTTTTTTAACTGCCTTCGACACGCTAAGGAAATCGTTGGAATATCGCACTTACAATTAACTTGGCAAAGGTTTTGTTCAACAATAAAGTACTTAAGTCGGAAAAGAAGGACTACAAAGTTAGCACCATAATCTGTGAATAAGCTTTTCCAACTGCAGTTTTTTTATTATCCTATCAATGTAAATATACTCGTATCCTTTGCAAAAACTTTGAAAAAATACACAAACCTTTACAAAACAGTCAAAAAAAAAACGTATAAATTCATACATAAAGAAACCGCACGCAACGCAACAGCTGTTTTTTTAACCCCACCAAAAGTTAATAAAAACATGAATGAAAGAACGAGTTGAGTGAAAAAAAAACACCTCGTAAACATATCATAGACAAGAAAAAAAAAAGACGATCGCACCAAAACTCGGTTACCTCACGCACGAAACCTATCTATAAAGATTTCGGCGACGTGGAACGTGCATACGACGAATTCAAATATGGCCACACTTTTTCTATTTTTTTTTTTTTTTTTATTTGTTGTGTTTGAAACTATATTTGTTTTTATTGCACTGGAATGCATTCTGGAAGTCACGAATTTGCCATTAGTCTGATCCGGTGCGAGGTGCGTAGATTTTTACGGTGCAAACAAATTGGTGCGTAGAGTACGTTTCAATTTGTACGTGAAAATATTCGGGGTATGCGTTTTAAATTAGGAGCAGATGAATGAATGGCTTACGATCTTAGTAAGTAAGATTAATGGAGTTACTTTCGGCGGGGTAATTGCGAACCATACTAACAGTAGGAATGGCTTTCATTTTGACAGTACAACAACATTCATCGCGTCATCAACGTTGTTGAGCAGATTTTTTTCGAACAAATGAAGCAACGGATTGGCAATATATTTCAAAATTATTCAGATTGTGATTAATAATGTGTTACGCAAATATGTTGCAGGATTGTTATTCTCTGATCTGATACAAATGGTGTCGAGGTGTGAATTTGCGACTTAATCATTAAATGAGTCTAATAGTAGCTTTCGGATTGTAAGTGGTCACTTGAGTGAGGGTCGAAGTGAACTTTATGAAAAGCAAAATTTTCATGGTAAAACTTCTTGCCAACTTTTTATTACTTATTTCAATTTCAAATCCAGAATCAGGTCTAAAATTGTCCGTATCCGACTTATCTGTCAAAATTGCATATTTTTAAATAACTTGGTTAGAGTAATTCTTGCCTGATTTAAAATTATGTCCCGTTTATAGTGTGGTTCTTGAAGAATGATTGATCAAACCAGATTAGCATTTTCAGCCATCCAATGAGATTAAAACAGATTATTGTATGAGTCAGTAGGCTATCCTTACAAATATTTTAAAAGAATAATATTTTAAATTTTTTAAAAGAGTAACCATGGAGTTTCTTGCCGGCTCTTCTCCATGGGAAACGACCAATTGGAACCGTGCACCTAGAATCTGACGTTTCATAAGTGCCCATGTGGGTCTATGTGAAATAAAATATTTTGATTTTTGATTTTGAATATAATAGAAACCACCCATTGATTTGTGCTTGACTCTTTCCAGTTTCTAGATTGCTATGAAGGGCGTAACTCTTTCTTACTGACGGAAATCAGCACGCTTAATGCGAAAACACCAATAACAATCGCTTTAATTTGACACTATAACATACAATTACCAATGACCATTGTTGAAATGAAAGCAATTATTGTGATTACAAATGTCGGTGAAGATTACTTTTAAATTGATTTCTAAATAAATTTGCTTGAATTTTTATTCCAGGTTGCTCTTTTATGGGGATTTTCGTATTAAGAAAGTGTCTTTTGATCGTCATACAACATTTAAATTCAATTTTATAGGTTATTATTACAAGCGAGATCGTCTGTAGTGTATGTAATGGCTTTGGCAAAGCCAGATTGGCTACAGATCGAGAAAAGTATTTTTGTTTTTCTACACCAGAGTAAGAATTTCGAAAGTTATATTTGTAATTTGAAAAACCCCGACACGAACAATAACCGTCAAAAAGTAAAAATAATTATTAATTGCTTAATAAATGTTGGTTTAATTAGTCGTCGCGCGTCTGGGGACGAAAACTAATGAAAACGTCACACAGACAAGGCCTAGCAATTATGAATGTACACTACTATTTTCCCTTCATCAACTAGAAAAGGTCTGAGAATCTTGAAACGGCTGAACAGATTATCTTGAATCATATCTAAGAGTACTCTCGATTAAGTCACCTTTCGAAAAAAAAAAAACGGTTCAGACGTTTAAGAGCTGCGATGCCGCAGGACTCACAGACACACAGATACAGAGACAAACTCGTCAAACTTATAAAACTTTTTGCGTCTGTTTAAAACGAGTGTTTCACGCAGTTTTTCTGGTGTTTAACTTTCTGCCTACCCATTACAAAAATACAACCGTCATGCTCTCTGTACTAAATGCAGTTACCTCATTATACGAAGTTAACAAACATTAAAGCATGCAAAGAGATCTTATACCAAAAAAGGTACAAAACATCATTATTCCAAGAAAGGAGGTTCCACCGGCGGCCATTTTGTTCTGTTTACTTACAAGATGGCTACCGCGCGTTTGATATTCAAACAAACGTTTTATTGTGGACCGGTTTCTGAGGTAATGGACAATTTTGGTGGGCCCCGTAGGGTCGCGGACATGTGTATTGTGAGCTGACTAGGTATGATAATAAATTATTTATTATAGTTAAGTGGTGTTTCTTGTAGCGGGTGTTTAGGAAAGCTTGTAATATTGTGTTGTTTCTTTATCTTGCATTTGGGAAACACAGCTTTCGTTGAATGTAGAGGTAATTTCGAAATAATTTTCTTTTGTTAGGTGACGTTTATTGAAGACTCCTTAACTTACATTGATGTGCAGTTTCCTTTCAATATCTATTAATGTATCTTTTTTCGTGACTCTAATCAAGGAATTTCAACATAACAAAGCAGGCAGTTTCTAAAGTTACCCCAAATTCTAAATAAGGTAACTTCTCACTGTTTATGCTATGTGTAAGGTTATGTGAAAGCGCAAACGCGCTGATGCAAGTGGGCTAAGAATCGGCATAAAAAATCTAATGAAGGTAAGGAAAAACTGAACAAACAATAAATATTTATAGATGCATAATTATTTTTTATACTCGAAGCTATCCCAAATTGTAATACGAAAGCAAGTCTGGTTACAATGACATTCGGAAGCCCATTTTACTTTACTTTAGGATACCTAATAATTGATTTCGAATTACGTATCCGGCTCGAAGGACTAATGTTTGGACGATGAATGTGCGTTGTGGTTGCATGAATGGAAGAAATAATAACACTAGGGACTTAACTAAAAATTTCCCGTGAATAAACAATATAATATAGAATAATAATATAGAAGCTAATCCCAGAAACAATTTTTTTTCCATCGCATCTGGAAAATAACAGCTTTTTGATGAATTTTAGAAAAGTCCTGAAGCTAAAGCTTTAAAGGACAATGCCAGAAACTCTATAGAACTTTGCCCCACTTAAATCAAAAAGTCATTTACGAGCCTGGAAAATGCAGCATCTTAAAGCTTATTTATTACTGTTAACTAAGCATTTGTCCTAATGCCTGTAGAACTTGCGGTTTCTGTTAAAATCTTAAAACAATATTGACATTGATTATAGGTTAGGTGCAGTTTGTAGATGTTAAAAAGCGATTTAAACAACATATACGTTACGCAATAACATAATTATTGTAATCGTATATATAATATGAGTTTTGTTTAACAGGTATTTAAAATATTTTTCGTTGCATAACACGCGTAATAAGTAACGCAATAGGAAATTCAGGGGTTGAACTCCTTTCATCATTGATTTTTAATCGGCAAGTTCTACTGAAAAACAATGTATTATGAAAAGGTCCTTTAATCATTGCAATTATTTTCATTAATTGACATTTCCTGTAAATAGCTGGGGCAGGATCTGGCATTGTCATTTTTCTTAGAGACGATCACAATAACATGTATCTTGTATTGATACTACACATTTAGTTATTTTGCCTTTTTTATGTGAAAAATATAATTATTTTGTAGGTAATTAATTTGAACATAAACGTTGCTAGTAAAGATTTTTAAGGGTTTTCCATACGGTACCCAAAAACCGTCAGTCATAATTGTGATCTTAGTGCTAATTGAAAGAAATGGTTTGTAAACCTTGCCGTGCGTGGACAGTCGCCCTATATGTCAAATGCGCATACGTATCTCAATTTGAACTTTATTTTCTTAGAGGTAATATTCAAAATACAATGTTCTGGCGGTTTATAGTTAATAAATATTGTGATGGAATGTAAATTTTTGCCTTTTAAAGCAAAATTTTGTTAAAATCATGGCGAGCTTACTACTTTAAGTAGCGAGAATTTGTTATTTTGTCTTTAATTTATAGGTAGGTATAGGTTTTATTTTGTAGTAGGTTGTATCGGGGTATCGTGTGGTCCCAGTAGCCAGGTTGTTTAGATCAGATAGGCACGGGCATTCATCATCATCATTTCAGACGAAAGACGTCCACTGCTGGACATAGGCCTCCCCCAAGCATCGCCACTTGGAACGGTTCTGTGTCCGTATCCATCGGATTCCTGCGGCCTTCACAAGGTCATCGGTCCACCTTGTGGGAGGCCTTCCAACGCTACGTCTTCCGGTACGTGGTCGCTACTTTAAAACCTTTCGGCCCCATCGGCCATCTGTTTTGCGAGCAATGTGCCATGCCCACTGCCACTTAAGGCACGGTCACCCCATGAAAATTACTGGTATTCATCCGGTTAGAATGGAAACGAATCCCACATACCTAGCGGTCTGCTTGACTACGTCACGATCAACGTCTACGTGTGTGCGGTCACTTGACTGAGGTTCGAAGTCCAACGTAGGTGTGAGATGGAACACCGGGGTGGTTTTTAGTCAGTAATAGTCTGAAAGACCTCCCCTCCAGCCCCAGGGCGGTGATGGATTATCCATGGATATCCATGAGGATTATCCACACCGGAACAAAAAAAAAAAAGTTACACTTAACGCTTCAGCTGATTATTCCATTCCAGGCGATTTACTCTCTAACCCCACTAAGGAACCGTTACGGGCCCGACTGAAAGTAGTTAATCCGTCAAAACAAGAGTCCCTAGAATTTAATTTTCTGGACGGGCATCAACAGCGGGAGTTTGGACAACTGTAGAATCGTGTTGTCGTTCATTCTAAGTTCGGAGCCCGAACTAATTGTATGTCCGTAAGTTACACGGATTAGGAAACGCCACGTGAAATAGAGTAGCGACTTTGTTTACGCGTATTTCATCATTGTATTCCATAATTGTTCAATCTAGGATGTTAAGTAATTTTTTCTGGTGCCTCTATTTTTATAAAAGTATATGGAAACATGTATTTGGATACACAGTCTATAAAAACGATTAGCTCAATAGTGGTAGGTATGATATGGTGCACGTGTTGCCAATAGAGAGGTTGACTCAATATTATGATAAGTAGGTTTTTATTAAGTAATCTTACCAGTTATCATAGCCAATCACGAGGCTTCGTCGATAAGTGGCTGAAATCATACGCACATAGAGATATGAAAGTTTATTAACAAATAAGTTTCTGATAGCTGAAAGGTTTGATTCGGAATGAGCGTTAATCATTTCAACGAGTGTTTATTCGTGTATAAATTTTAACTTATGCTTAAATCGTGAAAACTTTTAAAGCCTGTATCACCCCAACCGAAGGGAGCCGAAAAGCTCCAGCCCGAATGTCCAAAATTACGTTGTTACCGTCATTTTTGTGCAATTGTATACTAGAAGAGCGGTAGCCACCCCCGCAATTATCTGTCGAATGACGTCACTGAAACGACATCTACGAAAATAACTTGGTCAGTGTGTTTTCCTTGAGAGCGTTTTTTGACACCAGCTACCATCATACAATTTAACGCTAAACTTATTTAAAAAATCATTCACAGATGATTAACAGAAACAGAACGATGTTTTAAACTCGTTGAGCGTTTTGGTTTAGTTATTGGTGGTGCAAGCGGATCTAAGTATGGCACTGAAACGTGGTCACTCACAATGGGCCATAATAGAAGGCAAAAATTCACCCAAAAGGCAATGGAGAGGACTATGCTTGGAGTTTCCCTACGTGATCGAATCAGAAATGAAGAGATCCGCACAAGAACCAAGGTAACCGACAAACACCCCACCCCCCCCCCCCCCAACCCGAGGAGGCCCGCAGAGGCGGGCCGGCGCCAGTCGTGGTCGCGGAAGAATCATATGTTCCTGCGACCCCGACGTAGGTGTGAGATGGAACAACGGGGTGGTTTTAGTCAGTAAGAGTCTGACAGACCCCTTCGCCCGCCCCAGGGCGGAGGACATCCATGAGGATTTTCCACCTCGGGAACAAAAATAAAAGGCGAGTGTATCAGCCATTGCGTCAGCAGAAATTGATGACGATAGTGTTGCTACACTATAATTGTAAGTGGTAGTGTTGCACCACCTAACCTTAAAAAAGATTAGATTAGCCTAAATACCGGGACCTTTGCGGCATCCTGAATAAACGCAAGGCCACGCAACTCAATCCCTAGACACTTTGGATTCCAGGCACTTCGTATTGTGTGGATAGATTAAAAGCATTAGGAAAGGAAGCACAATTTTATGACTAAGACCTATCAAATACGAGCAATGTCACACAGGCATGAGTACCTTTATAAAAGGCAAAGGTTGAATAGAATTCTAACAATATGTTCTAGCTCATAAGGCTATCGCCAACAAAACAACTGTCTAAAGCAGATAGCATGAAATTAAAGAGTACTTTAAGTAGGTAGAAGCTAGAAGATGGACCGCCAAGAGTCGTCGAACAACTACACAAAAGAAATAGATTATCCACGATCTGTGGGAATTCTGTCCGTCAACGGAGATACTTTGGAGTGAACCCTACACTCGATTAATGAAATGTTAAATTATAAGTGTTACATTTTGAAATTAATAACAGAATCGAATTTGTAACATATATTATTGCGTTAACCCAAAACACTTACAAAAGTGTAACAGTCCTAATAATATCAGTAACCGATATAAAAGTGTTAACAGACATAATAAGTGTAACAGCTTAACGAGGCGTTGCCAAAATAGCCGCAATCCCGACTGGATTGACACTGTTTTGGTATCGCCGCGTCTTCTGTCTGTCCGTCGCGCGTTGTTGCGGTACCGTGCAATTATACCGTATATTGCTTATTTCTGTTACACTTATTAACCACCTACAAAAGGTTACACTTTGATACTGGACATTTTTGTATCTATTACAGAGTTTTATAACAGAGGTTTTTTTTGTTTTAACAGAGTTTTTACCGTTTAATAAAACTGTGTTAAAACACTTTAAACGGTAATTTAGCGGAACACACATATAAAATTGCGTTTGATCGCCATCCTATTATTTTTGCCATTTCAGCTACATTCATTGCGTTAATACGTTGAGCAGATGATTTTTTCAAAACTATGAAGCAATGGATTAGTAATTTCCTACAAACTCATCGAATTGTGCGCAATTGGTTGTAACTACAGACAGTTCAGAAATAACTATAGGCCTTTATAGAAGTATATCAATTGTAATAGTAACCTTGTTTAAAATTGGGTACCTATCAGCTTTTATGAAATAAAGCAACGTTTGCGTTTACATTCAATACATAATTTACAGTTGTAAAAAAAAGTAGTAATGTGTAATTTTAATGCTCACCTGACATTTTCACAAAATATTGAATGAATTCTCTTTTTCAAAAACGAAAAACTCATTAAACACAAACAACACTTTTCACTATTAAAAAATTCGAACAGAAAACGAACGTTTTTTTTTAATGACGGAAAAGCGCGCGATCGCAACTCACCGAACACAGTACCATGTTTGAATGAAGAATACATTTCTTGTATCAAAGACAATTGCATTTACTTCCTTGTTTTAAATTATTTGTTAAAAATCAATGTCGAAGTTTAGTCGAATCAGCATTTCGGCGAAGATGGCCGTGTATACTGCACATGTGTAATGCAGTGACCTCATTTCCGATTGTGTTTACGTTAAGAATTATATTTTACAATAAAATGTTACAATTATCATAATAATGGTGTAAGTTATTGAGCGGCGAAGGTCGCTCTGTGACTCATCATCTGCCTGCATTTCCAAACTATTAAGTAGGTACCCAATTTTGGAGGTTGTCATGTGGTCAAAGGCTGAATAAAAGAAAAGAAACTACAAGCTACCGTAAATGATCTCATCCAGCATGTCCCTTGCTCCCCTCCCCCAGTGACGCCCTAAGCCGAGGTCCGTACCCCACAGGGGTTGCCCTAAGCGTGTACTTAGTCGCTTAGTTTATAAGATTATGCTATGGCTGGAGGCCTTAATTTTATTTAGGCATCCACAGGCCTTAATTTTATTAAGGCATCCACAGTTAAGCCTGGTTAAGACAACCTCCTAGGTTGACCTGCGAGATCCTTTAAAAAAACTAGCTATCGTAATTATCTACCTTTAAATAAATGAAGAACCAATCTAGATTTCTTCCTGAAGGTATTAAGGCATACATACCAAGTGAATTTTCGTTAAAAGTGATGAGTTCATAATCATTACAAAAATAAAGATAGAACACGTTTAGAACCTTATCCGTTGTCGTCATTTATTAAGTAAATAAACTGACTAACGTAAGGTGCTTCTTATGTAAAATATAGATGATTTAAAAAAAAAACAAGCATATTTTAAATTCTAACCCGTAGCTCGTAGGTAAGTATGTGTAAATGTAAACGAAGCAAAAGGAGGATGTAAGGATCGTAGCTAGTCGGCGTTCTGTAGTTTCTGCCTACATAATCAGCTTATAATGTTCCCACTACTGAGACACAGGCCTCTTCCTTCGAGAGGGAGATGTTGTAATCCACCACGCGAGCCCATTGCGGGTTGTCTTCGAATTTTTGGTTCTAGAACATGCACTTCGAAAGTGATGTTCGAAATTAACTTTACAGAATATCTACAGAATTAAGAGTACGTTTATGAGATATTTCAATATGTACGTGTTCACACGGTTCTTACATATATTGTACATATATGTTGAACTTTAATGATCGAAATAGCAATAATTGTTGCAACAACATAATTTAAAAGAGTGTGAGTTATTTTCATTATTTGACATTATATACCTACAATTTTTAATTAGTTTTGATTTTATTCTATTAGATTATTTCTATATTTTGTAAATGTGAGAACGTCGTAGGCCTTGTGGATTCTAAATTTATATACCATTGTCTATTTGTTTAACATATGGTACTTTTTGACAGGCCTACACTGTCCTCTCATACCTATTAACACTGTAACTAAAAAATATTGTAAAAGACAAATATTTTTAAAAGAGTAACCATGGAGTTTCTTGCCGGCTCTTCTCCATAGGAAACGACCATTTGGAACCGTGCACCTAGAATCTGACGTTTCATAAGTGCCCATGTAGGTTTATGTGAAATAAAATATGTTGATTTTGATTTGATATGATTTTGAGTGTCCATGGAGTTTCTGGCCCGTTCTTCGCCACAGGTTCCTACTACGCTTTAGTGGATTCTGATAACTGACTCTTTGACAATTGAGTTTGAGTAGGGATCCGTACCCAATGGGTGCCAACGGGACCCTATTACTAAGGCTCCGTTATCCGTCCGTCCGTCTGTCACAGGGCTATATCTTTTGAACCGTAGTAGGCAAACACTTAAAATTTTCACTCAGTGTGTACTATTGTGGCCGCTATAAAATAAATAAAAAAGGGGATACAAGAAACGAAAAATGCAATATAACAAAAAAAGAAGCCGTTTTAAATATATTACGTTAATACTAATCGCACTTAACCTTCGCAAAAAAAAAAAAACGTTACAAAAACAAGAATCAACCCAAGAGCCAAGTATTTATAAATAAATAACTAGCAAAGCTTGTTCCATACTGAAATAACATCAAAAATAACTTCCGCCATTAAAAATTTCCAAAGAAATTACGCTACAGCAATCAACTGCCACAAATAAAAGTAAATTACTATTATAATAAAATAATAATCGTTTACTTACGCGACGACCATTAAAACATTGAACAAGCCACAAAAGAACAAAGGAGTATTCGAAGCTAACAGCCCTTACGTGCGGCTGAATAACTCAATGCCTTTGTCCGAACGCCGATCGATGACGATAACCTGTCAAATTATGACTAGAGATTTTTATTGGGCGCGAATGTCATTTGCGTCGGTTAAGGATTGTAATTTTATAATAATATCTGTTCATGAAAGTATTTTAAAGAAAGAAAAATAGCTTAATTTATCACAGAAACAAGTGCAGGGGCGGATCCAGGATTTATATGTGGAGGGCAGACGGATTGGATAGTATTTCTTTTGACTGTACATAGTGTTTATAGGAGTTAAGTTGTCACGGTATGTTGAAAAGTTAGGGAATAAAAAAAATATACAAAAGCGAGCTCAAAAATTTTAAACATCCCGTCTCTTAGGTATAGGTTAGGTTTTCTTTCGACTTTAAGTTAAGAGGCCATTAAGACGTCGAAGTCAGTTTTGCGTTCTTTGTTTTACTTGAACCGTCTGGGGGAGCAATGGCCCCTTGCCCATGAAAAGATTAGCTAACTCGAACACCAATTTAAGAAAAAAAGAAGATAAAATGAAAATTGATGGTAATAGGTGATTTTTGAACTGAATTCACTAATTATTTGAGAGTTTTTCGAGTTTGAGTTTCGGAGTACGATTTAAGAGATATTTGGCAATTTATATTTAATAATTATAAATGATTTTATTTCTGTAAGTACAAACACTTTTTCACGTCAATCATAATTATTAAAGAAAAAAACTAAGTTACTATCCAACTGATCTGAGAAAAAGGGGGAAACAAACTCGGAGATAAGATTATCAGAGCATACAGATTTTAACTGAGCATTTGACATTGTTAACGCCTAATTAAACAGTCATATTATGCTCTTCAATTTGACTTGATAGTACGTCAAAGTTAATAGATGTTAATATGTGAAGAAATAAAATTAGAACTTATTACATCGCGAAATGAATACTCCAAACTTTAAAACTTGTAAGGATACCACAAGGAAGCGTAGTCGGTCCGAAAAAAAAAATCCTCCTCCTAATGTTAAATTATTTGTGAGTATGTATTTGAATTCTTAACGTCTTAATTTAGACAATCTCTTCTCCTGCCTCCATCGCCATGTATTTGGGGCCACGTCTTCTTCTTCCATAATTCTCTGTCAGTCGTCATCTCGGTAGTCACTTCATTTTCGGCCATATCATCTCTCACACAGTCCATCCATCGTTTCTTTGGGTGTCCACTTCTCATATAGCCATCCACATTCATACTCAAAACTTTCCTGAAGTCATTTTCCTCACTGGCCCTTCATAAAGGCCTATAATTTCACCACCTGCATCTATAACACATACATATCAATATAGTACTTAAACCATACAATTACTTTGTAATTGCAATTTCCATGCCAAATACAATGCTGTTGGGACAAGCCATAAAGTAGTAAACCTGTAAACGCGGAACTGAATCAGAAACGCAATAAGCTCAACACTACATAACAACGCGCCTAATTTCACTAAAGAGGAAGGCAGAGATGTGTTAGCACACCCACGTTTTGCCAGCTAATATTTTATTATTTTTAACGAACACCAACTAATCATCACTAATCATCAACCCAGAAACAGTGTGTATCTTTTAAAATATAAAATATAATTTTTTTTGCACTTGCCAGTGAATTCGATAACCCCGAGGTTTTGTTTTGACTCTACGTAAGGTCGGGGTAAAAGTCTTTTCGCATTATAGTATGTATGAACTTGTAATAAAATCTCTTTGGCTATACTATTTGTATCTGGCTGGTTTTGGTATCATAGAAAGTTTAAATTTTAAAGAATATAATTCCAAATTCAAATGAGGAAAATGTGTCATTTTTATTTGTTTTTACGACGTAATGAAACTGGTGACGAAAAGTGGATCACGTACGACAAGAACGTGCGAAAAAGGTCGTGGTCAAAGGCCGGTCAGGCTTCACAGACTGGCGAAACCCGGGTTAACTCGCAACAAGGTGATGCTGTGTGTGTGGTGGGATTGGAAGGGCATTATTCATTATGAGCTGTTACCACCAGGCAGGACCATCGATTCTGAACTCTACTGCGAACAACTGATGAGATTAAAGCAAGAAGTTGAGAGCAAGCAGCCGGAATTAATCAACAGAAGGGGTGTGGTTTTTCATCATGATAACGCTAGACCTCACACATCTTTAGCCACTCAGCAAAAATTAAGAGAGTTTGGCTGGGAGGTGTTAATGCATCCGCCGTATAGTCCTGACCTTGCTCCTTCAGATTTCCACCTGTTTCGGTCTCTTCAGAATTCTTTAGGCAGTGTCAGGTTAACATCACGAGAGGACTGCCAAAACCACTTGTCGCGATATTTTCATCAGAAGTCCCAAAATTTCTATAGCAATGGGATCATGTACTACCTACCTACAAGATGGCAAAAAGTTATCGAACAAAATGGTACCTACATACTTTAGTTAAATGTAAATAAACTATGTTAAAAAATGTTTTGAATTTTCTGAAAAAATGCAAAGAAACTTTTTCCCCAACCTATTACAAAATCAAAAGTCATTTATGCAAAGTAGGTTGAGAATCAGCACTTTTTCAACGTCAAAATTACAGAAGACCCCGGCACGCCTGCCCTTCACCACTTCCTATTGCTTTGGCTGGGAAGAAGTAGAGGTAGTAGTACATACATTCACATTGGTTTACAATAGTCGTAGTCGCAGAAATGACAGGAGTACAGCTGTGACAGAATGGCGTCCAAAGACGGAAGACGACGAAGAGGAAAAAGAATAATGCACTTAAAAGATGTCGGTCGTCCGGCGGCTAGATGGGCGGACGACATTGTTGCCATCGCGAGCATAACCTGGATGAGGCTGACACACGAGCGTGGGGTTTGGCACAAGAAAAGAGAGGCCTATGTCCAGCAGTGGGTGAAGTTGGGCTGTGGATGATATTTACTGCTACTGCATACACAAATGACTAATAGGTACACTATGTTTTAGTCCAGAGGTTGTGCCTTTAAACCGGATACGAATTCTGACTCTGAGCTCATCACAACATTTGCCTACCCTTTTAGAACCATGTTGGGGTCGTCTTCCCATCTTATCGGATGCATCTGACTACCAGTATATTAAATGAAGCGACTGCCTGTTTTATCCCAATAATCTAGACTCTGGGCTCCTGCTGAGAAATTTTCAAAGGAAAATCTCAAAAGCTTGGTTTGGGGGTCCACCCAAAGACGCCACGCTGAACAGTTACGCTTGGTGCCATTAGACCAGCACTCATCATTGTCAACTGCCTAGTTTTTTTTTTAATTGGTTGATGAAAAATTGGTTTTCAAATTATAGATGGAAAAACTCAAAAGCCCGCAGTGTAATCGCGTAACCCACAAATGACAATGCCTTTCAATTTAACCATATTCATTGCGTTTTTTGTTGCTGTCAAGCAGATGAATATTTCAAACGAAGAAATAGAATTTGAAATTGTACTTTCAAAATCCTTTGGAATGTGATTGCAATTGGGTAACGCTATTGGGGTGCCGCCGACTCGGCTCAGTAGTCAAGAGCAACACTCATCAACTGCTAACTTTTTTCCAACTATGTTCAAGATTTGGGTGGTCTTCCAATCTATTATTTTACATGGAGCAACTGCCTATCTGACCTAAACAACCCAATTATTGGAAAAAGGCAGATAGATAGAATACTCTATACTAAGAACACCATACGAATTACAAATATAAATGTTGAAATTTTACATAGGGTGACACAATGGAACACAGTACCACTACAGCTTCCAAAATAAAGTCCACAGCATCGCACTATTCAGCCAAATGATTACCATAATGTCCCTCCCTGACATCCGCTTAGATTAATTTTATTTAAATGTAACAACAGAGTATAATAAATAAAGATCCCACACAAAGAGGTCGGACATGAGTATTGATTGCTAGGTTCGTGACGGTGAATGCCTTTGCCGTATTACGACGTGATTCGATGACGATATTTTTCCCGCCTGTCGGTTTTCGGTGGGGCGGACAGCTGATAGTTGTAGTTTACGCGTTTAATTTATTGTGTTTTGTAACAAATAAATACTTATAATTTTATTTGGTTTGTTTTTGTAATACATAACTAAATCCGACGAAATGGCAAATTTGGGATGTTTGCGTTTTTTTTTCAACATCTCCCTTTCTGCAGTTCCATTCTTTAATTAAAGTTTATTTAAAACCTCACTCAAGTGACAAGGGCAATCCAAAGTGGACTCAATTGCAGTTTTAAAGTAAATCAACTCGGATTCGAGTTTACTCATGCGCATTATATTATCGTTTAGATTTAAAAGAGTTCGACGTTTTTAATAGAAAAGCACTTTAATCTTTGAATTTTATTGCATTTTAATTTATATTTTTTGGTTGCTGGTGTATCGATCACAAGCGCTACTGCTGGCCGTGTGTTAAAAGTGGTATTGGTTTTTTCCATCAGATTTTTACATAAAATAAATAACAAACGAAAAAACCAAACACTACATAATATACAATGGCCTTATCGCAAAGTACTTATTGCCGATTCCTACCTATAACTTACGGACCGTTATTGATTCAAATTAACTCTTATTGTATCTTCCCCAATAATGAAGCGAAGAACTCATAGCTTCGCATAGTAGACCCTCCCTTATGGAAGTAGTTATCACAGGTAAAATAAGCTTACGAGTCTCTTCAAATGCTTAGTTACGCAAAAAAAAAATACTACCATTGGTAAGCAAAACGATTCGTTTTTGTTTATAGGAACCGAGCATTAGTAGCTAGGGTTTGTCGATTTTGTCCGGTTCAGATTCAGATTAAGATTCTTTTATTTGCTAACAATGTAGGCACAAATACTAAGATGATAAGTACATTATTAAATGTTTCCGCTACATTCTAACTTACGGGTTATAAAAATGATTAAGATAGACAATTTTCAAACCTATGTCATTATGATAAAATATAAATTCTCGCATAATACTCGTATGTCATTTACAATACATTTTAATTGATATGTATTTATTTTTATCATTTAAAAAGATTTGCCTGCAATAATAAGATTTTCCTAATAATAATACTGTCAGCTTAGATTTAAATAACCGTAGAGGTTCTTACAAATTTTGCGGAATTTTATGGCAATAAGCTCGCCCCCTAAGGTCTTAAATATAACTGGTGAAATGTGGGTACCTCTGCCTAACCTTTCTGGGATTACAGGCGTGACGTTTTGTTATGTATGTTTAATTATTATGTAGATCGCTTGCATTGCAATCTGCAATGACTTATCCAAAACATTTTAATCCTTATTAATGTGTTCGTATCGAGAGTAATGCATTTGAAAGAATGTCACGTATTGGTGATTTGGTATCGCTAATTCCCTGATTATTATTATGCCCAATGGCTTTGAATGTTTCTCTTATGTGAAAAGCCGCATTGTTAATGACGTGTGACAACGTAATAAATTGCCTAAGTTAGAACTTATGTTTTGATTTTGTCCATGGAGTTTCCATCCCGTTTTTCCCAATAAAGAATTCCTTTTTTGATTATGCAACGAGCTTCATATATCTGACAGTTGAAAAGTCTCTGTAAATGGTTTAATTGATCTAGATGAAAGAATTAATTACTTTCTAAAACACGTGACATTTGCTAAGGTGAGGGCCCGCACTGGGCCTACGTGGAGGGTAACCAACTCTCTCACAGAGACTGTATCCTAGCAATGGGGAATTTCAGGTTGATTATGGCGCGTAGAGGTAGGAAATTATCCCACGAGAGCATACATCCGGGATTCAAAGTATCCTTTGTCCAAACCCAAGTCATGGTCTACCTGTGTGCCAATATTCATCAATTTCCATTCAGTTAAGGCGTTAAAAGGTGACAGACAAACAACATAATCAGCCATGTTCCCAATGCTGGGACACCGACCTCCTCTCTTTGAGAGGGAGTGGGCTGTTATCCACCACGCGGGCCCGTGCGGGTAACAAGACATGCCGGTTTCCCCACGGTGAAGGAGTTTTGATAGCAGTGGTGATGAAATTATTTACAAAAAGTAAAGCGCCGGCTTGAGACGCCACAACCTACAACGCGAAAGCCGAGGCCGTTACCACTGGGCCATTACTGCTCTCGACAGATTGATGACGTTTATAAAATTAAGTACCTATAGATTTGTAATCAGTGTGACTGCCGCCAGCGAGGATTACTACCAACTCTCTCTCACAGACAAGCCTGTGTCCCGGCGGTAGATTATGCTTTATGTCTATTAAGAGGCTGACAAAAGCTGAAGCGCTGTCACTGTCAGACTGCATAGAAAAGAACAAGAAGCGCGATGACACTACGCTGGTAATTTATTGCAAAAAATGAAGCAATAATCTGTTTACAAAATATCTATTGATTGGACAAAAAAAATTAAACACTATTACGATGTTATTAAGATGCTAGTAGAATAATTTGACAAATATTTTTTTTTAGGTTTTAAATCGTTCAAAGAAGTTTTTAGAGGTATCTTAGTGAGTTTTTGCTATCGTATCAAATTAGTTGTACTTACTTAGTATGTTTTCAACACACTATCTAATTAACAGATATCCGGAAGAAGATCATATTTTTTTTTCAGATTTCGTATACTGCAGTGGCATATATTACTTTTAGGCAAAAGAAAATTTTAAACTGAAAAAAAAAGAATTGAAACTCTTGTCGCTCTTGCCTCCTATACCGCCAGTCCTACCTCTAGTCGTGGTTCACACTTTAGCGGAGAAAGTGGTTTCTTTCGATAAATATTCATACACACAGCCTTGTCTGGACTGTAATACAACGTCATTCATTAATATTTCCTCATGCCCATTCAATAAAGGCCGCCCACTAGGCTTTAGAAAACTATACAAGAAAAATTGCTCATTAGAATTCCCGAAATCTTCGCCCTGCGTGGGAAAAGGATCATTATCATTACACTGGGTAGGACCGAAGGACCAACTGCTGCGTTTGCATTGTCCTGTCACGTAGTATAGGACCAAATTGTGTCACCAATAAACAAAGGGCCTTACTGGTTTTGAAATAGGGTTAAAATTAGAATGTGATGATGTGTAACTTTAAAGAATGATGTTTGAATTTCGAATGGGTCCATAAAAAGTAGGTGTGATTCAAAATGGCCACTTTATTAAGAGGCAAACGTAGTTTTACCAGTTAAGTATCGGAACACAGAAGTATTTTATGAACCAGGACAGAGCCACTTTTTTTTTTTACGTTGCCCCACACTAGGAATTACTCCTGTATCGTGGGTGCGTTCACAAACACGAAAACTCACACACACAAGACACCCAGACCCGGAACAACTATTTGTAGGTCATACAAATATTTGTTCCGTGCGGAAATCGAACCCGCGACACGCAGCGCAGCAGCCGATCACTCAACCACTGCGCCAACCGTCGTACTACATCAGTAGTTTATGGGAAAGACCACCTACTTAGCACAAACACAGATTTTTTTCCAGGAGCCATTGAAAGTAGACCAATTGTGTTTTTGAATAATCTGAGAATTTTATTTCTTGCAGGACCTACTCCACTACTAGTATCTACTACTCTGTGTGACGCTCTCATCAGCATATACGTAGCAGGCCTCAACACTCTTTGTACACCATATCTCGATCCTCAGCTACCTCTCATCCACCAGCTACCAAGATCGTTGACCCTATAAATTCTCTTTTATTTATCCAACAACACATTTCTCACTAAGAAGATCGCATATTTTACTTCATGTCGACCGTCCACAGGCCTACATTTGCCTCGTCGCGACAAACAATTTTATAATTGTATAAAAATAATAGAAATGGCATCCTGAAAATGATAGCAGATAGGTTGGGCGCACCTGTGTTCAATCGATTCATCAATCCGCATGTGAGAGGTGCTGGTTGATGAATCGACATTTTTTTCACTTTTATTTTTGTACCTACTAATATATTTTTAAGTTTTTCTAATTAACAGGGCTTTGGTTGTCTTTTTTTTTAAATAAAAAATCAGGGTTGCCGTTTTAGCGACGAGGTATGTCGCTAGATCTAGGGGATTTTTAACTGCTTTTGCGACATTTATTTCACAAGAAAATAAACTAGCGACATCTAGCGACTTATAAAAAGCTACATAGTTATTTGGTCTTTATTCAACCGTTATCCATTTTGGCAACAATAATTATCGAGGTTGATAATTTGGGAATTTCAGTAGCAGTGACGTTCATTATTCGTGTTACCAAACACCGTTCCGTCTCTCTTGAGCATTAGAAATGTTAGTTATTGTTGTCTCGTTTTACGCAGGGTACTTGATCCATCTACCAACTAACTACTTAGATTCAGTTCACTTCATTGTTTCAACATTTGACAACCAGAAACTCTGTAGTGTTTGTTACTTTTGTCCTTTATGATGTCCTGTCAAAAATCTGAAAAACCTTTAGAAAAACAAACAGTACAGAAACAGGACCAGCAACTTCCAGGACTGCTTCCGCCGGTCTTCTTGATGAGGATGATGTCTTAGATGACGAAATGTTGCAGTGTATTCAAAATCAAAAGTAATAAACACTTAAATAGGTATTACATAATCGCCTTTTATTCATGCTCGTTAAATAATTGCGACATTTAACTAGATTTTTATGAAAAATCTGGCGACTTTTTGATGCCAGTTTAGCGACTTTATTTTTCCCTAAGCGGCAACACTTATAAAAATAGATAGAGCTATCACAGTATCGCACTGTGTCCGGGGCGGAGTGGGCGGTCTCTGAACGCTCCGCCCGCTTTAGTATAAATTATAACTTCGACTGTCTACCTACGCCACCACGAATACGATATTATATGTAGGGTTGCCAACTTTTTTTTAACCGAAATATAAGAAAATTAGCAGTACTTTAGGGTAAAAAACGTTTTTGTATTTTGATCAAGTAAGTACAGTAGGCAGCATGTCTGTGGTAACACTTTCACTTTTAAGCTAGCGCAGTACGGACTTTCAATAGAATGAGAGGCCAGCTTATAGCCTACTGGCCAAACCAGTAGGCTATAAGCTGGCCTCTCATTCTCTACAACCAAATTTTCTACTTAGTTTTTAGAGTATTTGCGAAACTAAGAGACTAGGTAGGTAAGTACATACAGGGTCAAATTAAACTAGCTAACGAAACTCTACAGACGAGACGTGATGGATACCGGTATCTAAATATGATAAAAGAATAATTAAGTTAATTTCATGTTGTTTTTTTTGTGGGGACCGTAATTAGTATATTCATTTGAAATATCAGTTTAAAAATCTGTTTTTTTTTTAACTTCACAGACGTATTTTGTATCGATATCCAAGCATGAAAAAACGTATATTCTTAACTTTCAGAAATTCCGCTAGCCCTGTATAGTTTTGCATACCTAGTTTTTTTTTGTGTACAAAATACCTATCTAAAATCCAATGGAGCGACATTTAGTGCATCGCAATTTGAACTATTAAATAAAAGGTTCAATAATACGGAAATTATTCAACAAAACAGTATTTTAAATTCACTATCAACTTTAATTTTTAACCGACTACGGCGAGGTAAAAAGGAGGGTTATAATTTTGACAGGTATATACGTGGGTTAGTATGTATGTTCATCTGTTCTTCCCTCATAACTTCTAAACTGCTTCTCATATATCAGTTGACAAATGAGGTATCGGTATCGGTAACTAAAACCAACCTACGACAAAAACCACAACTAAAAACCTTTTTGTTTATTATTACTAACTTCACCAGGTCAGTTATTTATCAGTATAGATTTATACTGTTTTTAAAAGTATGGTTGGCAACCCTAACAGAATTATGAGCCCGTTGGTTTTATAGCAAAGTCTATAATGGAGGACTTGTTCAAGTTTTATTAGATGCCTTTTGTTTCGCAGGTTATCATTCTGGAAAATTAATTACTTTGAGTTGCAAAATTAATGTCGAAGGTCAGGAATGAATTATTCTATTGGATATAAAGACGTGTGAAAAGTCAAAGGATTGTGGCGATGGCGTAGCCATGAGATGGTTTAAGTTACAGATTGATGATCTTTTCGAACTGTAACACCCCAGTTTGCTTGAGAAAGAATGAAAAAATGCGTTTATTGGCACTAGAACAAAAAACACCTTCGAGATCCAACGGGGTCTTTGCGTTTATCACACTATCAGTAGCGATCGCTTTCACTTTGACAGTTCAACAACATTCACTGCGTTATTTATGTTGTTAGGCAGATAAATTTGAAAAAGTACATAGAATAGTATTATTGTTGTGTTGTATGTGTATTTATGGTGCCGTCCTCTACTTGTGGACCCCATATTTGGACAAGAATTTGTCATAGTGACACATGGATCCTCCTTCGTACAATTATTGTAAAAGTTATAGCATTAGTGCTACAGTTACTTGAGGTGACCACCTTATTTTGGTTTTCATAATTTTCGGCTTAAAGGCTATTGTTATGAACAGTTAGTTACTGAAAGAACTTTAAAATTTACTATCTGTAGGTATGTTTTTTGGAAAAAATCAATAGGTAGGTATAAAAATATTGAAGTAGTCCGCCATCATCACAGTCCTGTCCTTATGCCGTTTTATTGTACATTTTCCACAAAGACAGTTCGCCACGGAAAAAAGTATGTGTAAAGGACATTGACCATTCATATATGGACGTTGGACCAAGTGCTGACCAGAATGGACACATAGTGCATTATGTAACCTTAGGCTAACACTAGACCATAAGTGAAAGTTCATCAAAATGAACAAAAAAGAAAAAGAAATTGTTACTATTTAAAGTGGCTAGAACCCTATTAAGTAACTTTTACTTTTATTCTGCTCATTTTTATATTGTTCTTCAACTACTACATTTGTTTAGTAATCAGTGGATAACCTTGTGAGCATTGTATTTGTTACCTTTAATATTAAGTTCTAACCTATGTTTACTTATTAATACACTGCTGTTTGTTGTCCTTAAGTAAATAAATAAATAAAATCCATCCGAAGTTTTGAGAAAAAAATATTTGGCCTGTTTTTTTTGTAAGTGGCTGCAATCATACAGGAACGGACCTGAGACCTGAATAACAAAAAGTATATGTATATCGAGGTACTCAGGGCAATTAGATAAAAGTATTAATTTATTTGATTTTCTTTTGATGCAAAATTGTATGAATTAAACACTGTTTGAAAAGATGCATTTTTTACTTTGATGTTTTTTTTGCCTTGAAAGACGGAATTTTAAAAATCCATATCATCTTTGATTGAATGCACTATTGTGGTATGCCTGGTAAGGAACGATCGGGAAAAAAGTTCCGTTCGTTCACACTGTGTACGAACGGAACTTTTTATTCCCGATCGTGAACAGTGTTGACGATGGTTAACCCTGGGACCGATATTTAAAACAAAAAAATATTTCAATAAATATTATATAATTAAAAAAATGCGTAATACTCAATCAATCGGAATCTGAATCGTTTTGAAACAGATTGATAAGCCATTGCTTTATGAGTTCGATAAAAAAAACTGCTCAACAATGTAAATAACGCATTGAACTGTCAAAATACAACAGATTAGTCATAATCGGTTACGAAAATGTGTTACGCAATTAGGCTGCCGGTCAATGTCCTTTGCCACAACTCTATTTTCATTATGTAAATTCGTCGTACATTAATTGTGATTATTTTAAATTTGTCAAATTTTTTATTTCCGCACGGACAGCAGAAAAATCAATCAATAATTAGAATAAAATAGCTATTTATTTATTTTTCTGAAATTCCTTATCCGAACAACCACCCAAAACTCGACAAAATAAAACAAACAGATAAATAAAAAAGAGGACCAACGTATGTACTCTATTATTTTTAGCAGTATTATCATAACATGTTTGTCTTTCTGCACGTCGCACGCGCACACTTGAACATGGATTAAAGCAAATCTAAGTGTTGTTTAATCTGTGCTTCAACGGATTTATCGGCAGTACGCCCTCTATTTTTATTAGCAGCTCCATATTTCAAATGCGATTTATTTTAAATCTATGTGACAGCCTAGGGGACGGCGAATATATCGAAATAAAATATATACATAGGTATATGAAAAGCATCTAGTTAGATGAATGAAAAATGAACTGTTAGCAGATTTAATAATCATCATTAATCTCCTGCTGGAGTCCTGGAGTGGAGACCGCGTATCGGCAAGTGTACCCTAGGACGCCTCCAAGCTAGATGGACCGACGACCTTCAGAAAGTGGCTGGGACAGCTGAATGCAGAAGGCGGAGGAAAGGGTGCTGCAGCGCAGCCTGGAAGAGGCCCTTAGCGATGCGCGATGGCGATTGTTTTAATTGTTCGAACATACCTATCGATTGTTCTCCATTGTTTCGACTTGGATTCGAGTCTGACTCGGTCTGTTATTTGCTTTAGATGATTTAGAGTTCCGCGAGTTCTTGACTTGCGTTGTGATTGCGAATCCAAACTAATACGTCGAACAATCGAAAACTAGCGGTCAACTCGACCGTCAATCGAAATACATCTCGATTGTTTTGTAGAACGGCGGAAAAATCGACTGATGGTTGACTCGATGGTTTATTTTAATGACTCCGATTCTTTCGATTGTTAAAACGTCTCGGAATCGTCCATCGCTAGAGGCCCTTGTCCTGCAGTGGACTACGATAGGCTGACTTGACAGGCTCTCCTGCTGTAATGTGGGTTCCCAGCAACTGGTTGGCAACATGTAAAATACTGGTAGTCAGCTGCAACCTGTTCCACTGGAAGTCGACCACATACTAGAGAAAGACGAGGCAGATGACGAAGATGATAACATTTTCCTGCTTTTATCCGAACTCAAACTCTCGAAACTCAAAGCATTTACTTCAATTAAACCATTTACAGGCACTTTTGAATTGTCAAGGAGTCGGTCAGTCAGAAATATGAAGCTAGTTGCCCATTCCAAAGCGTAGTAGGTACCTATGGAGAAGAACGGGCAAGACACTCCACGGAAAAATATTAGTTACATCATTAATGTTGATCTTATAAGTGAGAACGATGTAAAAAAGACGTACACGTTGAAAGCGTCCAGAGTGCAGCAAAAAAAAAACACCCAAAAATTAAATTATTATAATAAGCCGTGGCAGCTAAGAGATGACCATGCAGTCCCAGCTGACAGGTACCGTTCATGAACATGACACATGGATCAGCACCATTTAACTCAACCATTTTAAATGGAGCTAAATCACAAAATTTGGTTGAAACAAGGTGATTGCAGGCAGGCTAGGGAAGCACTCCCTACAACTGATGACCGCCTCACGAAACAGGTATCCGACTAACCAAACAACACGTACAGTTACGGCAGCTTTAACTCGCCACGGGTCATTTAATAAACACTTCTTTGTCATAGGAGTCACAGACAGTCCGCTGTGCAGAGCCTGCATGGAGGCCGACGACACAGCAGCTCATGTGCTCCTAAACTGCCCGGTGGTCGCCACATACAGGGCAAAGTACTGCAGTAACCCAGGTAGCCTACGCGAGGCTGTCAGTAACACCTAGGCGTTGCAGGACTTCCTCGAGGAGCTGGGGTGGATCGAATGATCGATTTTCCCACCGGGCGCAAAATACGCGCATTGACGTGGAGTTGCGGACACCAGCCCGTATATCCTATCACCTACCTATGGAGCTAAATTATCCAACATACGCACCACCGTCAGCGAGACCTTTTGGGGTCGGCGCAGATGTCTTCTCCTTCATCTCTTTTAACCGTCTAATCAGTATTCATGCCATTTCTTGAGCCAATTTTCACACAATCTAAATTTGTTTTTTTTTTTTTTTTTTTTTTTTTATTCCAAAGTAAAGGGCTTTGTCGCACACGCGATGATGCCGCCCTGGTTGGTTAAACAAAATCTTACTTATCTATTTAACATAACCTTAGCATGGCTAGTTTGTAAAGCAATCTAGCTGCATCAGAAAGTGGCACAGCTAGGACACTATTACAGTAACCTATCTCTCTAATCCTACAATCTAAGCTATTTCTAAATTCCTCGTTGCGGACACACTCGGTTAATATGTGATAAACATCATCAACGGAATTAGTACAAAAACCACATTTTGTCGTTGTTGATTTTGCCATTAGATATAAGAACTTATTACACGGAATGTGTCCGGAACGAAGTCTCAGTGCGATAACAGTATCACATCTGTTCAACAACTGATTATCTATCCACGGTGAGTTCAATGGATGCGGTTGGATCGTTCTGTACCAGATTCCTTTTTCTAGTGATCTTTTATTAAAGTATTCCTTCCAAAGCGAATAACAATCCTGTTTGATATTAGGTATAAAGTTCGTAAAATAAGGAGGAAAGTTAACAGGAATTCCATCACATATGGCCTGCTTGGCTAGTAAATCAACAATATCATTGCCTCTTATTCCGATATGTGATGGAATCCATTGAAGAACTATGTGTCTTCCATCAGATTGTAGTTTCAAAACAATTTTCAGTATAGTGTAGGCTATCGGTGTTCCTCGAAATGTCGAGGTACACCGAGCCAAGTGCTGGAGCGAACTTCTGGAGTCCGTCAGAATGACAATATTGTTCTGATTAATGGATTCTACATACGACAGAGCTTCTGCGATCGCAATAAGTTCTGCTTCCATTATACACACACTGGCATTAATTCGAAACTTCATTGAATTTCCTTCAGACTCATAAAAGGCGGCCCCCACACCGTCACTGTCCTTAGATCCGTCCGTAAATATCTTAAAGTAAGTCGAGTATTCGGAAGTAATGTACTCAATTAATAAGTTTCTTAAGCTAACAGGATTGTAATACCTTTTTGGTTGGGTCATAAAGCTTACGTCGTGTTTAATAAAATTGTTGCTATCTATACTACTAACCCATGTATTCTGGGAAAACATATCTAATTTATTACTGCAATGAACTTTTAAAGTGTGTAGTGAGTCATGAACCAAGATCAACAGGGGGATTCTTTTGTTTCGCCAATATGAAGAATTATTACACAGTGTGGATAGCTCGGAAAGTGAGTTGATACCTCCAGTATTTGCCTGCAATAAATTTGGTTTGTCAGTAGAAATCTAATCATATACCTAGCCATCTACATTCACATACAAAACTTCCCTCACTACCTTCAGATGCAGGACGGCAGAGACAACGACGAAAAAATTCCTAGCAAAGAAATTTTTCGTGAGCTATCAAAAAAATACTGCAGGAAGCAAATTAGGTACATAGCAGAGCTAATTTGTTTTATATAACCGACGAATTTGTTTAACGCAGGGGTTTAGAATCCTGTATTGAATTCTTGGTTGTCAAAGCATTTATTTCAAATAGTGTAAAGTCAACATTTACTTTAAAATAGAATTGAATCTAATCAGAGAAGAATGGGCAAGAAACTCCACCTTACTCTTTTAGAATCTTACTTTATTTTGAATACCTTAATTATATAAATATATGTGAAGACTGTTGTGCGTCGATGTGATGCCACCCCGTACAATAGAATCTTATCATCATTTCAACCGAAATACATTCACTGCTGGACATCACAGAACCGGTCGAAGAAGCGATGGTTAGGGGTGGCCCCAAGCATCGCCACTGCGACCGGTTCTGTGCTTCTCGCATACACCGGATTCCTGCGGCCTTCACAAGGCAAAATCGAATCTTAGAAAAAGAAATAATAACGTTGAATGTTGGAACCAACAGTCTTGGCCAAACCGTCAAATCTGCTTATGAATAAGTGGTACCCACAAAGATACAAGCCAATACAAGCAAGCTGACTCGTTGTTCGTAAAGTCTATACAATGAGAGGTCAGCATATACTGGAATTGTAGGTTGAGTTGTATTCGTGATTACACAGCCGGGTTGCCATTGAAAAAACCTGGCTTAACGCAACATTGGGAAAACACGAACCGCGGGTGATAATTACACTAATACCTAATGAATGACAATTCAATGACTTCTAAAAGCAAACCGGTAAGCGACAGATGTCAAATTAGCTGTAATCAAGAATGAACAAAACAAGTAGGTAAAATTACAATAAAAGAAAATAACAGATTAACTTATTTATCGTTAGACAAATAGATTAATAGTTATACGTGATTTGGCGTACGATCGGCACCTCCAGCTCTAATAAACGAATGAACGATGGACACAAGACACAGGTTTTTTTTTTACTGCCTGTATTTCGCAATAGGTACTTGACGCTCTAACTCAGCTAGACGGGGTAACGCAGGCCGAGAACAAGATGGCGGAACGCCTGGGATGGCTTCCTCATGAATTGCCATGACAAAGCAAGCCCAACATCGAGAGAAATCGTAGGAATGGGGCAAGCCTGGTGATCTGTAATATAGGTTTTACCTACAACGGACATCAGTCTCTGATTAAGTGTTACCTTGACTTTTTACTGTGTTTGTGATTTTGAAAGAATATTAAATAACAGAAACTAAACACCCCAGTTCAGCCTATAAAAAAAGGCGTCCGATGTGGTTTCCATTTAATTGAGTTGGTCGTGGTTGAAAGCAATGGCTTAGATCTACAATGGAACTAGAAAGTTTTCAACATCCTTTTTAGCAACAGATAATAAACTCCGGAGAACCAATAGTTTACCGACATAGCCCGAATAATTGCCAAGATCAAAATCTATAATCAGAAGGTATTTATCAGCACTTTTTGATCGACAAAAATACATAAGACAGTCCCACAAAACAAAACGCTCTTGCTTTCATCACTTCCTAGTGCTTTGCTGAGAAGAAGATGTAGTGCAACAAACTCCCCAGCACAGCTGTCTGTTCAGTTAGAGGAACTTGATTCTATGATGGTCGAAAGGTTCTGGAGTGGCGACTGCATACCAGAAGACGCTGCATGGGTAAATCCCCCAGAAGGAAGCCTAGCTCCTAAACCTGTATGGCTTCGGCCCTAGTAAATAAAACCGAAGTCCTGAATGGTTAAAAGACCATTTGTCTCAAAGCCTCGTTTGTAATGAAATAGTAGATAATGTGTGACCTCGTTAAATAAGAAGCAACGCCGCATTACAAGTATTAGCAAGTAATGTCTCAAGTAATGTAAACCGATGACCTGAATATATAGCGGAGTTGACGAATATCTTTCGCGTTTTAGGAACTGAACGAATTTGGGCTTTTTGAAGTCTTTCTAAACTTAAGTAAGTGACGAAAAAACAAAAAAAATTGCTATAGATATTGTTCTGTTGTTCAAAATAAAAAGTAATTTATTTTAAAATCGGCTGAGAATCAGCCCATTTTGAACTTCACTATTACATAAGACAGCCCCACATACGCCGTCCTTCACCACTTCCTAGTGCTTTAGGTGGAAAGAAGAAGTGGCGCAACAAACTCCCAGCAGTACAGCTGTCTGTTGAGTTAGAAGAACTTAATTTTATATAAAATTAGGAAACACAAAACATTTAATTAAATTATTAGCCATATGTCAGCTAGCACACGCCAATATACCTATAAAAACATTGAAAACTATACTCAAGCAGAAATAAATAATAAAACGTAAACAGAACTTTATGCTTACCTAAATAAAAGCCTCTAGACGTAAAGGGCGTACCCGCTTAAGCAAATATGCATTTTATGTTCATAAAGCTGTAACTTGAAGTCACTAATGATAAACTAGGACCTTCTAAGTAAAATAAATAAACAGTTACTTTGTGGCGTGCAGAAAAAGTTTATAAGATACATTAAATCAAGAAGATTATAACAATATTTTCACCAATTAATTTAGGATATAAGTTTGAGTTTCATGAACAAGATGCTTTTAAAGACGGTAAAGTTATGTTTTCAAGTAATCATCGTGAAATAATTATAGTGATCGTCTCATACGACTAGATACAGTTATTACAATATTGAAACCAATAAATTACTCCTTACAAGAAACCAATAAGGATAGCCTAGACGAATAAGAACCAACATCACTGACAAATGTAGTACACAAATTGTCTTCTACTAATTTAGCAAAACAATTAATTCATTAGCTGCTCATCCTGCGACAATGCCGTAGGATGAGACGCTAATGAATTAATTATTTTGAGGACAACAAAATTTAATCATTTTAGAAGAATTAGCAAAAAAATATAAAGTTCATCAAATTGTTGGAAAGAATAAAAAAATACGAAATACAAAACTTCACTATTACTTGACAATAAGTAGGTACACACGATAAAACCAAATACGGCAAAACTAAATAAATGGGTTTGTAGTGCCAATGTCAGTGGGTTATGGACACATATTGTATAACGTAAGATTAACATATCAGCTGATTCTCATAGACGAAAATAAGCAAACTAGATATGAATAAACACATGTTTTTACTATCTTCAAAACATCACGCCTGTAATCCCAGAAGGGTTAAATATGCAGAGTACCTATAGTACACCCACATTTCGCCAGTTGTAAGAGGGGGCGAGCCTATTGCCATCAACCAGGCACAAATCCAGACTCTGGGCTGCTACTGAGAAATCTTCAAGTCAAGTCATTAATACAGGAAGTATCAGTAGGTACTGAATTCTTGTCCTTCAATTATTGTTTGCAATAACTGCTAGTAGGTATTAACAATCCTTGTCTCGAATAAGATGTTTTGTATTAAACTAGCCATGCCCGCGACTTTACCCGCGTGGAGGGCGCCAATTATCTCTCGCCAATCTCTCTACATTTAAATGATCTAACCCAGGCCATGGTCTGTCCGTGTGACAAATTTCTATCAAAATCCGTTCAGCCCTAAAGGCGTGAAAACATTCCACGCGCGCCTCAAAGAGTTGTCAGCACTAATTGACGGGGTCCGTTAGGGCCGATGCCTCAGGGTAGCGGGTTGTTCGAAAGAGATACCATGGCCCCTGGCACAGGCAACTGAAGGAACACGGGTGGGTTTTCGTCGATAAAAGTCTGACACGCCCTCCCGCACCGCCCAGAGCGGGAGAAGTCATTTGATGATGATGTGCTGCCCAGGCAGAGTTACTTTCCCGTTTAAAATATTAATACGAGTATGGATTGAAGTTAATGAACCAGTGTGTTGAATCGAAATCATTATGATTCTCCCGGCTTTTGTCACAATTTATTTGGGGTCGGAGGAGCAACGTGTCTTTCTCTTCCTTTCTTCTCTATAAGTCGTCATCTATATTGTCACCCCCTTTCCAGCCATATCATCTTTCCCATCCATGGTTTCATTGGTCTTCCCCTGCTCTTGACTCGTTGACAAACATGACTGAAATGATGACACTCAATCAACCTGCCTAGCCATTTTCAAACTATGTTGAGGTCCTATCAAGAGGTACCTGACCTCCACAGCAGAGTTACTGGGTAACACGCTTCCCCTTGGTAAGACTGGTTGTCAGATTGTTGGTCTACTGACTACCCGTAACGATTGTCAAAGGTCTACGAATGGCTTAAGTGCTTTCCGAGGCACGGAGCTGCGGAGGGATCTCGATATGTCATGGATTTTCTCCCATCCAAGCGGCAAGCATAGATCTTCGATCGACCCATACATCTAGAATGATTTAGCCACAAGCTTCTGAAATTATGATGTAAATGAATGCAATACACATAATAAGGCTCAAGACGCTAGAAATGGCTAAGGAAAATATCCATGAAAATATATATAATGCAAAAACATTGAAGCTATTCTATACAATAAATATATTCATGGGATCAACGCCAAGGGTATCAAGTTCCCCAATGTGAAGCAGAACAAAAAATGATAGATACATGGTACAGTAATGTACTAACTAATGTAATGACATTGGAAAACATGAGATTAGAAATTATTGACGAAGCCTTGACACTTTTGCAAAGAGAATATATGGACATTGATCAAATACTGTATCGGGTTGATAAAATTAAATGTGGGCGGTCTGAACTACCATTATACTGTATGGAATCAAGTTCTTCTAACCGAACCGACATCTGTGCTGCTAGGGAGTTTGTTGTGCGACTTCTTCATCCCACCAGTTAGCGGTGAAGGGCAGACGTTTTGGGAGACTGTTTTAATGTAACATTATTTGAAAACAATCATTTTGATTTTGATTTCATGCTTTTAACCAATAACTCAAACTCAAAGCATTTATTTCAAATAAACCAATTACAGGCACTTTCGAATTGTCAAGGTCGGTCGGTCAGAAAAATGAAGCTAGTTGCCCGTAACGTAACGTTCCTTATAGCTATAGACAGTAGCACTTGTTGCTGATATATATCACTTTATTAATTGAGTCGTAGTCATTTTGTATTTTATCCAATGTTATTATATTACCATTTTATTAAATGGCTGCGAGTGCTAATATTTGTTGGTGCCTTTTATGCTTCGAGAAACCATGAGTCCTTCTCAACCGGAATCCTCAAACATAATTCTTATTGGGAGCAATCAAAGAACTGTACTACTAACCTCACACGTATTCACGGTCGCCAAAAGACCAGAGTAAGTTTGTAAAGTCAGACCTAATCCCGAAGCCAGAGAAATAACTGATGTAACCCTCCCTACTTGATCAAACCAATGTTGCTGTTGACTAGCAAGGAAATCCTATTCCAATAGGATCCTATCAGGATGCGTATTTTGCTATCGCCAGATTACACAGATTCTAGTCTAAGTTTTCCCCCATTAAAATAATCTCCTTGCGCTTCAAAGAACCAAAAGCTGAATTTTTGGGGTCCTGCCTCATTCCTTGCAGCCTCACGCCCCTGGTCGGCGCAGGAGACGCCCTTGGAGTCGGGCGTCGGGCTGGCGGACGGCGAGCAATGGGTAGATTGCCGTACGGTAAGGACCATGACCATGCCCTGGTCGACGGCGCGATGTGTTCCACGCGCGCCTCAAAGAGATGTCAGCACTAACTGACGGGGTCCGATAGGGCCGATGCCTGCCAGGGTCGCGGGTTGTTCGGAAGAGATACCGTGTCCTCTGACACAGGCAACTGAAGGAACACGGGTGGGTTTTAGTCAGTAAATGTCTGCCACGCTCTCCCGCTCCGCTCAGAGCGGGAGAAGTCATTTGATCATAACCCCACCTAAAAAAAAAAAAACCTGCCTTTTGTTCCGGTCACCTTAACAAAGTTGTCTACATGTCTTCGAAAGATTGCACAGTAAAGGTTTCCCACGATCTACATCAGGATGTCCGTTACGATAACCAGAATGCTGAAAAAAGAACATGAAAAGGAACCGACATCATTCAGCACAGATATCTTAAAACCACCGCTGTTTACAAATCAATCTTTTCCTTCGAAATTCAAACAACGATGTAAGTACTTACTTTCTCTGCCAAACGTTTTAAAACGACAAACATGTTTTTTTATAGAACCCCTCCAACCTCCGTTCTCGATTGGTCGGGGGTGACAGCGCACGCACGCGGTTGGTCGGCTCGAGGGTGGTGGCGATTGCTGGCAGCCAATCAGAACGCTTCCGGCAAACGTGCCCTATCTCACTTCGGCGCCCTTCAGGATTTAAGGGCCGTAAGGTTGTGTTTGCGCTGCATTTTACGCTGTTTGTCAATTTAATTGATGTTCGTTTTTTAAAATGAGGGCTGGAAGTGGTTTATAGGCTTTTGTGCGGATCGGGTATCGTGTGACGGTAATTGTAATGTGGCAGTACTACTTTACTTTAATATGGTGCGTAACGTATGAAAAGTCTATGATGGCTGATGTAGTGGTTGGTGACTTGATGCCATAAAATAAAAAAAACAATGTGCTTAGTTACCCTTTTCGCAGCTATTTTGGGGAACTATACTAATATTTTAAATGGAGCGACTGCCTATCTATCTGACACAGTTCCTGGGTAACACGATACCCGTTGGTACAACTGGTTGTCAGACTTTAAGGCTTCTAAAATGACAGCCGGGACCAACGGTTAAACGTGCTTCCCGAGCCACGGAGGGGTCTCGATAAGGAATTGATGATCACCCATCCATATACTTACCACAGCAAGCGAAACTTAACCTTCTATGGACCCGGCTGTAACTATTGTGCCACGAGCCCCCCTTGCAGCCTAAAATCGATCTATTTAGGCTGCAAGAGCTGCCCTTGCAGCGTAAATAGATCGATTTTAAAAACTTATCCTGACTTGGTCCTCTGCCATGTTGGGCTACTGTGTTTTACTATTGAAATATCAGAACTACAAAAAAAAACCGACTTCCAAAAAAAACACTACAAAATGAAAAATAAATTTAATTTCTGAAGTCGATGTCCTTGGTTTTTATTTTCGTTTTTACCACCGACTTCCGAAATAGTTATTTTTCACTTTGCAGTGTTTATTTTTTTGAAGGAATATTTTTTTTTTTTGCTTACACTTGCTAAGTAAATAACCGTCACAAGAAGTTTTTATAACATCATCAACTTACACCAAGAGGAAAAAATACGTATTGTTGAAGCTTACTCAAAAAGCACGCATCAGAAATTTACCAAATTTATATGGGACCACTCGCTATGTATACCCTTTTAAACAAAAGAAGAATGTTTTAAATCGTTTTATAAATAACGGAGTTCTGAGGTAACAAACATAAAAAACAACTGAATTAAGAACCAAGGAGGTGCTTAATTCAGTTGTTTTTCTTTGAAGCCGGTTAAAAGTTGACATCAAACTATCCCACAGACGTTTCAAATTCTGAATGCCCCCAAAATTGACGAAGCGATACATTTTTAGTTAAATGACATCACTTAATTCTGAATAAACCTTACCACTGGATAAAACTCTTAACAATTAACTAAGATCGTACTTTACTCATAAACACCCATGATAATGAAAAAGGAGTCACCGCCGCCATCCTCCAACCCTGTTCCTAATTTATTTGTCACCCCCTCATGTCTTCTTTTACGATACATATCTTTCAGCCGTTGTCTAAGGATTTGTGGCGGCATCTACACCGCTACATGCGAACAACACATCACACTGACGTCACACAAATCCTGCATCGCGCAATCAGAGTTTACCTACTAGCATATATACAACTTCCCGACATCAATCGTTGGGCAGTTGCCCACCAGATACGACATCCATCTGGTCGGAGGATCCTAGCTTTTCCAAGAGTATGAGTGAACTTTATATCCTGTGACTCACATCTCTTCAAATTCACCCCCAGTGAGTCAATATTCTCCCCAAGTCTTGATATTAATGAGGAAGAAACCGCACATCTGTTAAGACGTCAGCAGCACCTGGGACGCAAAACTTTGCTTCTTGTTGCCATAGAAGTTCATATTCAGCAGCTGCAACCGGCACCGTTATTGTAAAATAATCTTCTATCAAATTGGTAAGTAAAATTCCTACAAATCAGGAAATCTACATTTATTATATTCACCACTAAGGCCCTCTTAGAGCGGTGTGTCTTGTAGCGCTTGGACTGATAGATGTTGTGTATAATAATAATAAAAACGAAATGATAAAATGTGCTCTTAACATCCCTTTTTTTTTTGGGTGGGAAGTCATCAAATGACTTCTCCCGCTCTGGGTGGAGCGGAAGGGCGAGTCAGACTTTTACTGACTAAAACCCACCCGTGTTCCTTCAGTTGCCTGGGCCAGGGCCACGGTTACTCTTTCGAATTACTCGCGACCCTGACTCTTAACATCCCTTAAGAACAATTTTATATACTTAGTTGCATGATGCATTCTCTTCAAGGTACACGCTAGTAGCGATTCAGTGTAAACTTATGATAATTTTTATCGTGACAATTATTATAATTCACGTGTCTGTCTTCACACAGCTCAGCGCTTGTCTGCATGTTTAATTTTCCTAAAAAAATTTCTGCGTTACATTTACATTTGAATATATTTACAGGGTCCTGGGTTCGATTCCCAGATCGGGCAACGTGTTATTGGGATTTTACATTTGAAATTTATCAGTAGCAGCTCGAAGTCTGGATTTGTGCCCGGTAGATGGCAATAGGCTCGCCCCCTATTACATGGGAACTAAACATAACTGGCGAAATGTGGGTGTACTATAGGTACACCTCTGCCCAACCCTTCGGGCAAACAAGGCGTGATGTTATGTTATGTTATATTTACAGGGGCTTAAGAAAGTTATAAAGTATTGCAACCTCGCCAAGCGTTAGAAGAAGTTGTTACAGAAGTAAATAAATAAATCTTTTAGACTGGGTATAAAAGGCGGAGGACAGAGAATCCTGACGCCGTCACCATTTGGGAGAGATCTTTTTTGAAGGACCAAATACCTAACACATAATTTCAAAAGTACCACAAAACGACATTTTGGTCCTGTGACCCGCTAATAATTCGACCCGTCACATATTATTAACGGTCGCGTTAAACGAACAAAGAACAAAAGCTATTCGAATATCGAACACTCACAAACGAACAAAGCTTTGTTTTTTTATTTCAGTTCGACATTCGAAACTGTTTTGACGTTCCAGTGTTCCATTTTTGAAAAAATATTATTATCGCTCTCTGGGTCTTATGAGCGATCAATAATAAGTAACTGGTCACCAGTATTCTTGTTTATGGTTTTGAAATATTAACAATAAGCAGAAACAGCTGCTTATCGTTATTTGTGAGTTATGATTGAGATGGCTTCTTGGCAGTAGCCACACACACACACAATTATTCAGACCGGTTGGTATTCTGGCAAAGGACAGTAGGTACCTATTTTGTTTGGAATACTTTACGGACTCCTCAGAATTAATCCAACTGCCTGACAGATCTTGACAAGGAACAGCCTAAAAATATGGAAGCAATAGCCTAGGCTGGCTGCGGCAGCCAGGCTATTGGCTGTCGTAGCCTGCCTACAACGTAATTATAATTTCTACGCACTACACAGCCAATAGTTTTCTCAACATTCTGGCAGCCGCAGCCTGGATGTTGCTAGTGCGTGGGAGCACTTATGGAAAGAAGGGATTTGCATTTATATCAAAAGTTAAGATTCAGCAAAAAAAAAAAAAGAAAAGCATTTGGGAAGGTATGCTTACCTAATATAAACAATTAAACTAATATTAAAAAGAGGTAAAATAGTTTAGTTACTTTTACTAATATAATAAAGCTGTAGAGGTTTTTTTTTGGTTTTTTGTTTGAACGCGCTAATCTCTGGAACTACAAGGCAGATTCGAACAAATTATTCTTGCATTTGATAGCCCATTCTTGAGGTAGGCTATTTGACATCACGCTACGACCGTTGGTAACCGACCAAAAAGAAAAAAGTCAAGAAAGCTAACTTTTATGAAGAAGACGCTACCTTTTAACCTTCTTACAAGGTTTTATAAAAATGCTAGTTGTTTGTAAAAGTTTATCTCTGGAAGTAGGTGCTCATCCGATTACAAAAATCATGACCTTGATGAAAAGCTACACTACAGCAGCCGTAGCATATTATTTTTTTGTTAAAATATGCGGACGAAGTCACGGGCACAAGCCAATAGAAAATGTTTTACTGAACAAGTCTACTGAACTAATGTTACTGAACGTCAAGTATTTGTTTTACATCGCAAACATACGAGAATGAGGCTGTTGGTGTTAGTAATAAGCGTGAAGCCTTTGCAGAGCTTAAAAGCAATTCCAACTGGATGGTTTTAAATAATATACAGCTATATGTTCTTCACGATACGATATCAAAAGATGACAAGTAGCGACGGAAAAATTGGTGATTCGACTCATCTTTGTCGATAAACTTCAAGTTTTGATTATATTGTCTAAATCTAAACATTTTATTCTATTAAGGGTAACAGATTGTTCAATATCGAAACACATTCAGTCAGTACTAAAGTATAGATTTGACCCATCTAAAAAGCAAGCGCTTGTGATGAAACGGAAGCTTTGCCGTCGGAAAGCTGTTGCAGCCGAAACTCTCTCTTTGATACAAATACTACCTACATCATTGTAGTTCGTATTGGAAAGTTCTAAGCTTATGCTAATAAGATTAATACAAAAATTCCATTCTATAATATACTGCTTACTATTCTGCCAGTCTATACTGTAAAAGTCTCACCGTGAAAACTTTGGTGAAATGAGCGTAGATTAGCATATTTTTTTCGCGTTTATAATACTAGTAAGATATTTTATGGTATTCGGTAATAACGAAGCCATTATGAAAAAGTTATTTTCCCAAAGTTACAATTTTCATTTTACGACCAAAACGCTTTTGATTTTTGTTTAAGGTACCTTAATTTATGCTCGTACCAGCCGAGCCTTTTCAGATCTATGTTGCGGTCTGGTTCCAGTGTAAATACCAGTATTTTATATGGAGCTACTACGTATCCGATCACCACAACAAAGTTCCTGGGTAACCATACTCTTTCGTAAGACTGGTGATCAGATTTTCGAGCCTCCGAGTACCGGTCACGACTATCAAAGATCTACAAATGACAGGCCGGACCAACGGGTTAACGTGAGGCACGGAAGGGGTCGCGATATGTTATGGATCACTCATCCATTTTCGACCTCGGCTACCGTATTTTAACCTTTGATCGACCCGTGCTCGGTATTATTAAGTCACGATGTCGTGATTAAAAATGCCAATCAGCAAGGCTGTCGTTGCTACCGGAGAATTGACCGCCCAGAGTGCACCGTACGATCGCTAAGGCCGCATTCCGAGTTAGACCATAATCGCTGACAGCGCTCAAATCGATAATTTGCGTACCGATTTAGATATCACGATTATGACAGCTGAGAGCTGTCAACATTTCGCTCACAGTGATATTTCTTTAGGGCATGGTCGGCGTTATCGCAAGATGGCGCCTGTCATGACGTCATCTATGACGATTCACATGACATCGTTATCGCGTTCACGCTAATTCGGTACGGACGTAAGCCCGCTCAAATCTATGACATCCTAATTCGGAAAGCAGCCTAAGTAGCGTCACTTTCATTGAGACTGTTTTAATTCTACCCGACTTTTTTTTTTTTTCTTTTTTTTATACTCAAATGTAATGTAGGTACAGTTACTGCACATCAGTATTGAACACAGCGCAATTAAGCAAAGAGTAAATTAAAAGTAAAGAGTTTATGGTCACAAGGAGCATTCAGTAGAATTTGGCAAATGGATACAATATTTATTTATTTTTACCTAGGTAAGATTCTGAAACTGATACCCAAAATAAGCCATGACTTGTATTTTGGGAGTCATTACTCAAACGTGGAGCATTAAACGGAGATCGTGTCGTAAGTCGTAGCAGTAAGGTGGTTTTCACAGTGCAAATGTTACGGTTGACTGTACAAGAGTCATTTTCTGCATCGTGATACCTTTTTGAACACAAAAAGGTATCACGATGCAGAAAATGAATGAATATCTAATCAAAATAATGCAATTTGTAACAACAAATTGCATTATTTTGATTAGATAGAACAACCGCAACCGGCGTGCGTGTATGACCAGTGGTGCTATTCTATAACGATGTCACCGTGAAAACTTAGGTGAAGTGGGCTGTCACTGCCACTGATGCTAGAGATTGACCAAGACGGGATGACACTGACAGCTCACTCCACGCAAGTTATCATGGTGAGATTTTTAAAGAGAAGTTTGTAAGTATCATAGCAGGTGGCGTTCTGTAGTTTCTGCCTACCCCCATGGGAAGAAGGCGTGGGTTTATGTTCTATTTAGAACAGTTGCAAGACTTGTAATTTTCACTGAAAGATTAATTTGGTTTCTGAAAGATGTTTCGTCATGTGGAAAATCTGTAAATTTCACCAGTATGTTGTCAAAAAATTGTGATCGATGTTCGATGCTGTCAAACGACACCAAAATTGAACGCCATAGTGAAAAATCTGAAAGATCTTGTAGCGTCCCCCTTGTTTTAATTTAATTCAATTTTCAGATTTATCTTTGCTAGAGGTTGAATACTTAATCAAAACAATGCCCATAAGCTTTTGTTAAACTGAAACGAAGCGAGAATTTTTTTAATAACCGTTTTTGAGTTCAGGAGCTAGGTATTAGTGAAAAAAAAAAACATTAACTGAACTAAATTTTCTAAACGCGATGAAACATTGGGTTTTTAGAATAAAATTTACAAAATCGTACTAAATTACAAATTACTCAGCTCAATAATCTAGCTAGGAAAGCAACGTTTATAATAGATACCTACTTTGTAAGTACTGCATACAACTAAAGTTTTGTGTGCCTAGATCAGTTATTATAATATATTAAAATAACATTTACCTTACAGGAATCCAATAAGAGCAGCAAACCAGCAATGATCATTACTAAACATTATCAGATTAACACACAGCACAATAATACCAAAACAAAAAAAAAATAACAAAAAAAAAACACCAAATCACCGCCACGCCATTGTTATTTTTAAATTTCATAAAAACCGAAACGTCACTACGTCACTACCATTTCCGGAAACCGCACTTTTTCTATATAAAAAACATTATTTACTTTAAAAAATTAATTTCATTTCTAATTGATGATTACAATTATAACAAATTAAATTGGTAAAGTTCAGTACGTTATCTCGAGGCGATCGTCGCCGGTTGACTGACAGGCGATGCCGTGTCCCGCTCCCTCACATCCAGAGGGATAGGGGACGAGAGGGCGACGGGAGGGGGTAATCCCGGCTGAGGCTGAGGTGAGCGATAACAGCATGAAGTATTTTGACACGAATTTTTGTAATAGGTATTCTGAGTAGGCTGTATTGGAAGATGGGAGAGATGCATGTGCCTCCGTACCGAAAGAAAAGCTTTATGAAAACTAGTAGGTTTATAAAGATGTTATATTTTTGAAATATTGCTGTTTCGTTAGTTAGTCCGGGCCAAGTCGTAGAGACCATAAAAGGAGCTCATGGATAAGCAATATCCAGCCTTACTGTTGTTCCAGAAAGTTTCTAGTTGCTCTTATAAGTCAGTCATATTAGATTGAACCTCAAAACTTTTTGATGAAAAGCAAGGAAAAGTCACCGTCGCACGCCACTTATCTATAGGTACCTAAACGTCTCTACGTAGGTAAAAAGCTGCAATGCAGGTAACATAAATCGAGTAAAATAAGCACAAAAGCACATAGATTATCCTACACTCCTGTCTATTTAGTCTCAAAACTCATTCTATTAAAATATTCAATCCCTAAAAGGTCATTTTCCATGTAAACGACATTGTTTTTCCATAAAAAGCTGCGTTTGTCATAACTCAGACGAAACCATTACTCGACCAAAGACTAAACAAAACGAGCTCGGGAAACAGGTTTTCTTTTTTTTTCAACTCGTTTGCATTTGACGTTTGCCACTTCCCGCCTCCGTACGTCGTGCGCGCTGATTGGTTGGCGGATGCCCAACCAGCGTAGAGGAAGACTGTTCTAATAAATGAATGTCCTGGGTTTTTTTTAATTTGAATTGGCTTAATTTTTTTGGCTGCGTTCAATGCAGTCTTTTGTTATCTGTTATTTATGGGCGGTGCAATAATTAATTTTGACGTTTTTTTACGAGATTTTGTTCTGCCGCTTTTACAACACTGCTAGCCGTCGACGAATTTAAATACTTACCTCGACGAACATAAATAAACCCCGTAAATAATAACCCCATTTCAGAAACCTATTATGTACCCATTACAAAATATTATTGGAACCTCGCAACATTAAATTTTATTTAAAAACCAAGTAAGGGCTTTCTGTGAAAGACTGATCATGTCTCTAATTAGACGATACCTGCCTACAGTACCTAGGTATCTGTGAAATCTGATCCCAGTTGATAGGAAGTGGTACACACATATTTTTTTTTATTCGTGGGGAAACCTTCGAGAGGCGCCCGTTGTTTTTGGGATAAGACCGGGGGGTGGGGAGAATACCAAAACCATCCCGGTGGTCACCATCTGAACCAATAGGGGCACCGTTACCTCTCAAAAAAACCGCAACAGCCGGCTATGACACCAAGACTGCAATCATCATTATCAATCCCTACCAATAGGTTTACGGCAGAGAGCAATGTAGAATAGTCTCATGAGCCTTCCTAGATAACAGTTTTACCAGCCATGACTGCAGAAATAAGTAGGTATGGTGGCAGTACTTTCTGGGCTAGAACTTTCAACATCTTGTTTCTTTTGTCAAAAAATAAAAAACTCAAGATTTTGATGTTTTTTTTTGTGAAGATATCGCTCTAGCTGTACTACACACACACATACACAAAAAACACACACAGAATTTAATTGATAACCTCCTTTTTTTCAGCTAAATAGTAGCACAGCCTGCCAAAGCTACACTATTTATATCTCGCGACGCCACGCGCGCTTTACTTGCGGTAACATGCTGTGAATACGTGAAGACAAGTAACGTCAGCACATAACACACACACGCGCACATACACTCACACACTTACACGGCAGTACCGACTAACGAGAGCTCCTGCAGTTACTCACACATTCACAGCGTGTTTGCACACTTTGTAAGCACAAGAAAAGCGCACACATAAACCTACATGGACACTTATGAACGTCAGAAGCTAGGGGCACGGTTCCAATAGGTCGTTTCCTATGGAGAAGAGCCGGCAAGAATCTTTACGGTTTACATTTTAAAATACTTGGCTATTACCTACTACAAGTAACTAATACAGGGGCCAGGTGGACAGTAGGGCTTCACAGAGGGACCTTATCTATCAACTCTATCGAAGCCCATTGCTGGACTTAGGCCTCTCCCAGGCTCCAGGGTCCCAGCCACCTATTTGAGGTCGACGGTCCATCTAGCCGGGGAGCATCACAAACTACGCTTGCCTGAACTGAACTTTGCGCCCTCACGCCCCTACTAGTCGCCGCAGGAGACGCCCAGGGCGTCGGGAGTCGCCTGCAGATTCCCGGCCACCGTAGGTGCGGGCTTGCGGATGGCGAGCAAGAAGTAATCAAACAATTTTTAGTTCTTCTAAGTAAATCTAGATTCCCGATACATTTTAGGTACACTTTACCTCATCCATCAAATCATTATTCTCCTGCAACGTAGACCATTATTACAGACAAATCTGTAATTAAACTTAGACATTGCAACAATGAACAACTTGCGTTGATAATTACGGTCGCGTCGTTAGCCAGCGCCATTTTGTTACAAATTGGACTAATTTGACAGCTCTCCCTCATCCCCCACCGTAGGGGTGACGGCCTCCGACTCCCAAGTTGTTGTCGACGGGGAGATAAAAGTGAGTTTGTTTAAAAGTTAAGCCGTCTTTACGTAACTTTGGTTCAATGATAGTCAGAGCAGTTTTAAATGTTAAATACTGTTTAGTTTTGTTCACTAGATCAAATTTCACACAGTATAATATTGAGTTGAAGATTATAAGCACCGTGATTTCACAATAAATACAAAGCAGTAATCTATTTTCCATTTGCATCATCATCGATCACTTACTTACATTTTTTTTTTAACTCTAAAGTGCAAGATATTTCAACACTATGACACAATAAGTCATTATTTGCCGATATTTTACTAATGTTATATTACATTGAGTCCAGTTCAGGTTATTCTCAGTTTTAAAGAGATAGTATCTCCGTGGTATTTCTAGTCGACAGTCATCGATTATACGTTAAGCCCTGTTGCCTTTGTTTTAACTTGGGAATGTTGGTTTCCATCCATTCTAGTTTGAAAATCAATATTTAACACAGAGCGAGACTACGCTACGCGGCGCGAAGCAGAAGTAGACCGCAGTAGGCGTAGCGCTACGAAAAGGCGTAATTCGGTAGCCTACTACGACTACGATTTTTTCGTAGCGCTATGCCCGCGCCGCGCGCCGCCCCCTATTTGAAAATTTTCGGCTGAACTCAATAACGTACCTATCTATGACCAATTTTGGCGTACTGGAGATAGAAAATCCCATCAATGTTTGGTTTAATGTCCCAATAAAGCCAAAGTATGCATCCCTATAGCATGTTGACAGCTATTTCTTTGACAGGGACAGATAAAATTATATTGTTAAACATCAGTAACGATCTGAAAATAGTAACCTAAACATAAATAGGTACCTACATATCGCTGTGCTACAAATATAAATTCTGGTAGCACACAAATGTACTTGATGTCATAGGCATTTTCGACCAGTCAACTTTTGAGTTACTGATGCAGAGACAAATAGTGGAAGATGAAATTTTGAAAATGAGGAATAAATGTTTATTTAATTAAATAACACATAATATACCTATTATAACGGCTGTCAAATAAATTGAGAGCAATGGTGGTCCAGTGGTAACGGCCGGAACTTACCTACGAGTTGGGTCGAAGGTTCCAACCCTGACAGGCGCTTTGCTTTGAGTTCATTATTTCACCTTCACTGCTCTCAAAACGGTGAAGGAAAACATCGTGAGGAAACCGGCATGTCTGAGAACCAAAAATTCGAAGACATGTGACATCTACCAACCCGCACCGGGCCCGCGTTGTGGATTACGGCCTACTCACTCTCACAGAGAGGAGGCCTGTGTCCCAGCAGTTGGCTGATTATGTACTAAAAATTATGTAATCGAAAAAAACTGTTAAATCGGTGTAAAGGCCATTGCCCATTTCATGTCCACAGCGGACATTAGACTGCAGAAAAATACTTTATGCATTAATTTTGCTATAAAAAAAATATGTATTTGCTTTTTTCTGAGTGCCACAATAATCTACTCTAATTGCAAAAACATCCCTAATGACGAAAAAAAGAGAATTAACCTAAAGATTTTTTCTAAAATTGTGGCGTCTCAGGTTGAATATATTTTATAGATATCCAATATTATTAAGATTTTAAAACACTCCATTTTTATAGTAATGCTTGATGTCCATTTTGGGCATAGGACACTATGGAGGGTGGGCATTCCCCTTTGAAGAAGATACACGCTTTAAAAGTTTTTGGAGGGGATTATTGCCGTCCTTGTCGCGCGGCACTGCCAATGTACGGCGCTATTATGAAGTTACATAGTCGTGACGTCACTTCTACGGTAGTGCTGTCCTTGTCTAATTTAATAGATAAATTATAAATTATCTTAAAACGTTTCTAACTTGGCAATTTTTTAAGCTTTTACACTTTTTGTAATATAGTTCGCGCTATTTAGAAACAAACAGTTGTCATAATCTGTCAAAGACCCTCCAAAAATCAATGGTAAACAATTTTTCTAAACCATCGCCTCTGCAGTACTAATGATCAGTAAAGCTAAAATATAAAACAAAGCACATAAAGGTCTGGGCACACGGTCCTTGTTAGCGGCACGTGTCGCGCCGTGTGATGTCACCCGTGTGAACGAGACTTCATCAGTCGTGTCGTGACACTTTTTTCTTTTTTACGAAGTTGGCAGCATTGAATAAGAACGCTGGGATGCTTTGTTTGGTATTTTGAAAATAAAATAACATAGTTATAAAAAATTAGTTGGAAGGTATGGAAGTAGAAAGTAAACTTGCCCTATGGGTCTAATTACCGATTGATAACGCCATCGAGACTGCTGAGCGTGGGGTCTTGTTTCGATTCCCACTTAGTGGCAATAGACTCGCACCGTTACTGGGACGTAAACGTTATATTAATGTGTGTGTACCAAACACAACTGCCTATCCCTCTAGGAAATGATGTATGATGTTATATTTTCTTATTCGCAAAACAACGATGTCCCCAAAACGTAGTAGGTGAACATACTACTACCGCTTTTTAAATAAATATTTAAATTTTAAAAACTCCGTTCACACGACCTCTGGCGATCTTCACAGGCGGTTACCATCGCAGCGGTGAGTCGCTGTGAACAATATGGAACCCACTCGCTTTTATAGAACGCCCCAGGGTGACATACGGTCAAGATAATTGAAGCGTGTGATATGTGAATTAGATATACACGCTTGTGAATTCGATATTTTAATGAGTAATGTATGAGTTGGGATGGTAGGAAAGTAGGTACAATTTTTTTGAAGAATGCTTTTCTTAAATGAAAGGCAATTGAAATTTCTTACCGGTTTAAAAATGTGGGTTAACTAGACACCTCTGCTTACCGTTTTGGGGAATACTGGCGTAATGATACAAAGGTGTTCCTTGTTTTCACAATGCGACAGCCATCTAGTATCGAATAGAGGTTTTATGATGAAATGATACTACGCTAGATAGGGTTCATAGAAGCGCCATCTATCGGCGAATAGCTCCAACTAAAATTTTCACATTGCTTCATGTGACGCTAGGTAGCGCTGTTTTTTTTAAACTGAACTCTGTAGCGTTATATTTTTTTATGTTATATAAAACAAAATAATCCTTTAAAATATACAATTTATTCTTAGAAAATAAGCTTACAAAGTAACTAATATAATTAACGGATAGTTTAGAAAGCTAGTTTCTTCATGAGCAAGTACATGTGCTGGTCAATTTCAAAACCGTGTAAGTTGTTTGCGTCTCCTTGAAGACGCATCAGTAGGCCTCCGAATGAGACATATGCTGCTAATCGCGATGCTGGTTCCATTGCTCCTTCATCGCCTTCTATCCTGAGAATTGAGTTACAAATTAAATTATTTTCATGATTTTCAACATAATACAGCATAAAACTAGTCTATTTGTCGCACCGCAAGGCAAAGTTCTCTCCTATTTTTGAAAAGGCACGACTAATGGTCACCACGCTTGCTCAAGATTTATATGGTTTTTTTTACGTATCATATTGGGCACTTGTTTGTTGTTTACAGGATTTCACATTTTATTTGGCTTAAGTCTGTGTGCATTCAAAGTTGGAGATATTTTTATTATCTTTTTTATTGAAAGGAAAAAAAAAAAACAGTTACATTAAAAAAAAACAGTTACATCTTTATGTCCCGAAAACAGGCGCGATACAAAAGCACCGCGTGTCGCGCGACGAGCGGTGCCTCTGTGTCGCGTCTGTTTGCGGGAGCCTTAAATCTTTACAAAAATAAAATGTGCTACGATTTTTTGAAGCAGGATGTGCAGTAACAAGTTGTATAATGAGCATTAATAAAGTTAACATTTTGATAAAGTTTACATTATATAAAATATGACATTAGTAAGTTTGATGATTTTCAGAAAGGGTTAATTAGGGGTTTTATTTAATAAAGAGGAGAGGTAAGGTTTAAAATCAAGTCGCCTGTATTGGAGGGTGCGGGGTGTGCAGGGCTGGTTTCGCCCACCACTATGAACCCTGCCGGAGGGGCGTAGTTTTTTTATACATTAAATGTTCAAAAATTAAATGTGAAAAAAAAGATTTCTGACAAGTCACCTTATTAGGGTGGTGGAGGAAGGTAGGAGGAGTTAGGAGGGGAGAGTTATGGTCGCCCTCCACCTTTCCTCCTCGCCGGAAGTGCAGTTTTTTTTTATATTACAAGGTAAAGGTGAAAAATGTATTGAATGATTTCTGAGAAAAGCTCTTTAATAGAAGGGGACGGGAAGCAAGCAATAATAAGGCCTAGTCGTCGGAGCCAGGCTTCCTACTTCTGAGTGGTTAAAAAAATATTACCACAAAGGGGATGGTGGGGCCTATTTGCTCACTCACTTGACCCCGCCATCCCGCCTTACAGCTAGGAATATTGTGAAGATGAAACTTTTAATCAATGTCCTTAACTCCCATTCACCCTATCTAAGCCTATTCTATTATATGTTTTAAACTTATGCTATCCAATATTTGAAAAATACTTGAATACTTCTACTGAGTCCATAGTAAAAAGATAAGTTAGAGAATATCCGTCCTGTATAGGACCAAATATGTCGAAGTACTGATATAATAATACTAGGTTTTAGAACCTATTCATTAAAAACTAACCTGTAAACTTTTCCCGACATAACATACTCAAAACTGTCGGCACGGTTTCCCTCCGTTTCTAGAGGGTTCCATTCACCACCATCAGGATAACCGTTCTCCCTGAGAGTTGTAGCAAGCACTAATCTAAACTTATCACCCAATTCCATTGGATAAATCCACGAATTGATGTCCAAAATAAGGTCCATTTTAAACGATTCTGATTCGCAATGTAAACGGCTACATCGGTCGAATTTCTTGCCTTCAGGGTCTATATCCTTAACATTAAATATGTCCTCGAATAATACGCCTGCCATTCTTCTAATTTAATTGATTAATACCTAAAAAAACAGCAAAATTAAAATATTATCACGCTTTTGGAATCAAAGCTTCTCCCAGTAACTCACATGATACTATGACAGAACAGATGTTTTCTTTTCTATGTGTTGGCACCTCAGTAGAACTGTTGTAAATTCGGATAGTCGGTCGCATTCAGCAAAACAATCACCTATATGATTATTTGTCTGTCACAAGAAAAATTATAAATCTAGGTAGCCCGTAGCGCAGAAACAACGGCACTGCATAGTTACGTAAATATCATGAAATAACTTACATACCTATGTTTATTTATTCTACTTAAATAAATATAAACTGACTGACTGACTAACATGTCAGCGCACACCCGAAATTTTTATAAGTTTATTTATTTTCTCACTCATTGATTTTCAGTTTTGAACTATAAAAATGATTGGGACTAGAAACGAGAAATTTTGGCACAAGGCTCCTTTTTTGGCACAAGGCTCCTTTTTTGGCACAAGGCAAGATGGGGTTTTTGGAAATTCAAATTTGAAGGAGGTGAAAAGGGAGGATTTCGGTATATCGGGTACGGTTTATGTGAAAAATCTTATTCCTTTGATCTGAAAATTTGGCTCGAATACGTATACAAATCAATGATTAAGATTACGACCTCTCTAAGTATAAAAGGTAGTTTTCCAACATTCACACAAATTGTATTTATTCATTCCACCTAGAATAAATGAATTAAATTTGGAATTTGTAGGAAAAAATAATATAAACAAATGATACTGTCTGCTACCACATTTTATAGCTACTAGGACTTTAAAGTCTAGATCTAAAATGTATCCGAATAAAATTATTTTTGTATTGTTGGCAGCTCCACCATACTTCGCAAGTCGACTGTCGAGCGCCCTTAAATAGTGTATTATCTATGCGAGCGCCACCTGCTGGTGAATTGATCTCCAAAATAAACGTAAAACCTCGAGCTTGCTCGACTGAACGTGATGCTGAAGCTAACCTAAAAATTAACTTTGCACGTGTGTGTCGGCTCTTTGTTTGTGCGTTTTACATTAAAATTTACAAACAATAGTAACAGTTGGGACGCGAGGCTGACCCAAATATCGTGTTGAACGTGTATAGTGCGTAATCTAGAAAGAATCAAGTCACTAATCGAAAATGACGGAAGTTTTGCAACCCGGCGCAGAAGTGTTTTCGGAGAAGAAAAAGAAGAAAGCTAAGGATCAAGTATCCCTAGGCACATTCCAGAAGCTAGGGGACTTCAAAATCGAGCCAACGGAGGCGGTTACAAAGTTGGATACTGCGTATTGGCCATTGTTATTGAAGAATTTTGATCGTCTCAATGTGCGCACAAACCACTACACGCCGCTTCCATTTGGTCACTCGCCACTGAAGCGCCCGATTGCGGAATACGTGAAAGCTGGCTTCATCAACGTCGACAAACCCAGTAACCCAAGTTCGCACGAGGTAGTTTCGTGGATTAAACGCATCTTGAAAGTCGAGAAAACTGGTCATTCGGGCACATTGGACCCTAAAGTGACAGGTTGTTTGATCGTGTGCATAGACCGCGCGACGAGACTCGTCAAATCTCAGCAGAACGCTGGTAAGGAGTACGTCGCTGTCTTCAGCTTACATTCAGCCGTTGAAAATGTCCAGAAAGTTACTCAAGGACTCGAGAAACTGCGCGGGGCGCTTTTCCAACGTCCGCCTCTTATTTCAGCTGTCAAACGTCAGCTTCGTGTCCGTTCAGTATATGACAGCAAACTCCTCGATTTTGACAAGGAACGCAACATTGGTGTGTTCTGGGTCAGCTGTGAGGCTGGTTCTTACATCCGTACCATGTGTGTACACTTAGGGTTAATGCTAGGAGTTGGTGGACAGATGATTGAGCTCAGAAGAGTCCGCTCCGGTATCCAGGGAGAACAAGAAGGCATGGTTACTATGCATGACATCTTAGACGCGCAATGGGCATATGAAAACCATAAAGATGAGACTTACCTGCGAAGAGTAATCAAACCTTTGGAAGGTTTGTTAATCGCTCACAAGAGAATATTTATCAAAGACAGTGCAGTCAATGCTGTCTGTTACGGAGCTAAGGTCTTATTACCCGGTATCTTGAGGTACGAAGATGGTATTGAAATTGATCAAGAAATAGTCATAGTAACTACTAAAGGAGAAGCCGTGGCATTAGCAGTTGCATTAATGACAACATCGACCATGGCATCCTGTGATCACGGAGTAGCAGCTAAGCTGAAAAGAGTAATCATGGAAAGAGACACATACCCAAGAAAGTGGGGCTTAGGACCAAAAGCATCGCACAAGAAGCAACTGATTTCACAAGGAAAATTGGACAAATTTGGCAAACCAAACGAAAATACCCCATCAGAATGGCTGAACAGTTATGTAGATTTTAAGGGGAAGAAAGAGAATGGAGATGCAGAGTCCGAGGAGGTTGGAAGAAAGAGGACGGCAAGCACAGCTAATGCTGATGACCCTAATAACTCTGTTGAAGTTAAGTCAGAGAAGAAGAAGAAGAAAAAGAAGAGAGACAGTGAAGCGCCTGAGGCTGTGTAAGTATACATTTCATATTTTAAGTAAAACTTATAATGACATGCAAACTACTTGCATGGCCTCTGCTAGTACAGGTATGTGAACTTGCAGCAGGGGATTACCAAAATTTTTGATTTGAGTGATCTCAGTAGAAAGAAATCCTCATAATCCAGATTCAAACTGAGAATCATTCTATGCTTTGTAGAGGCACCATCTGGGTTTTAATTCAACATCTGGCAGCCAGACAGTTAGTACCTATTTATTCCAAAGTAGGTTAAATTGTGACTCCAGCAAACATGTATTGTATTATTTATTCTTATTATTGTCCATTGTTTTCTTCATACTAGCAGACCTAAGTAGAACAGATAGTCCAAGTTCGCACGGACGTAAAAATATCGCGGAGTTATTTTTTCGCGCACTGGATCTTCAACGCACTGCTTAGCTCCCGAGTCCAACAGTGTATTATGTGTCTTTTTAGAGGCGTTAGGATGCACTCTGTTGGATTCTGAATGCTCGGTTTGACACCGAGAGTTGAAAATCCAGTGCGCGAAAAAATCTCGTCGCGATATTTTTACGTCTGTGCGAACTTGGTTTATTGGAAAGTAGTGCGGTTTGACACCGAGAGTTGATAATCCAGTGCGCGAAAAAATCTCGTCGCGATATTTTTACGTCTGTGCGAACTTGGTCTAAAGGAGTGGAACTTGGTCTATTGGAAAGTAGGTAGTGTCTGTTCCAAATGATCTGATGAAGGCGTAAACAAACCCAGTTCAGGTTTAATTCTTACACCATTACTCACTAAAGGTAACACATTCATCGTTATTAAGAAGGTTTCAACTTTAAATCTCACCACTATTTCCAACAATTAGGTACTGTTTGTTTATTATTTTTAAATTGTAATTGAAAAATCATTGACGAAAATTTAGGTTATATTAACCTCAATTTGTCAAATTAAAAACGAGGTGATTTAAATAAGAATTTCGGGTTTAAGTATTCAGCTAATCAAATAAAAGCACTCAATTTGTAATTGGCATCCACAGGTATGTTGTACAATCCATTGTAATCATTGTTTAATTTTTATTAGGTACTTTTGGAATAGACTATAAAAAATAACATTTAATAGTAGTTAGTATGAAAACATAGTGTCATGTGACATTTTGCAACTTCTGCCCTACAACCACGAGCAAATGGCGCGAATTTATATATCTATACTAATATATCTATGGAACTACTGATTCGATTCAGAAATTCTTTCAGTAATTTAGGTAGCTACTGAAATGCCGAGTGAGATAGGATATAAATTATGTTCAAACAAAATAATATCTTTCGCGAACGTAGTCGAGGCAGAAGCTAGTATATGTTTTTTTTTCTTAAAGGGGTTTATTGGATTTACTAAATCACAGCATATTTTTTTGTAACGTTTTTATCATGATGTTTTTCTTTATTTTCTGCAGAGCGGAGGGTGGCTCTGGTGACGCCACCATGGAAGCTGAAACAACAACAGAGGCTGATACATCAGTTCGCAAGGAAAAGAAGAAAAAGAAAAAGAAGGACCGTGAACAGGAGAGGGCAGACGAATAACAAAAACCTGTACCATAATCTAGATTATAAGTTGAAAATTTTAAATAAGCTTAATTAGATAGAAATAAAACAATTTATACCTATTTTGTGCGGATTGATATGTTGAGAACGAATTTCGCGCGTGTTTTTCTTCTGGTTTGTTGAGTGACGTTTCGTTTTTTGCGAAAAAAAAAAAAAAAGATTATTTTTGAAGCAAAGAAACGAAATTGTATTCTATCTCAGTTGCTTTTTAATCTTTACAGGCCAGTTGCAGAAGTAAATATACAGATAAGCTTTATTTGAGAATCATAAAACAAACTATGTTTTTGCCAGTGACACATTTTTTAAACTTTTAAATACAAATGTTGTTATTGTCTCGATGCTATAGCAATAGTTAGCTTAAAATTTTTGTTTTTTTATAGAATCATAGATTTCTGTTGTCCATATTTTTTTAGTGTCTTTTCTTCCATCATAAATGTGCCGTTGAAATTAAATGAACTATAATAGTTTAAGCTGCCTGTTTTATGGGATATAAACTACTTTATCAATTGCCTCCAAGTCTTCATAATTAAATAGGTTACGCTAGATTAATTAAGTTTATGGTCGTTGAATAAAAAGAAGTTTTCGCATATTTTTAATACGGGTTTTTTTCATGTTCAGCCATTTAGACTAGAAATAGTGTCTGTATTATTGTAAAATTGTTACTTGCGTGCCGTTTTTGACTTTTTGATTCGGCGCTAATAGCGGAGTCGCAACTTTTTCCAGCCAGGTGCTGTTCGAATAAACATATAAAAATATTTTACAAAATAGCGTACTACGTATACAATGATCAATGTGCGGTAATATTTGCCTTAGAGTTTAAATACTTAGCAACATGTACAAATTGATTTGCCTTATTGATGTAGCCTGGGTATACCGAGCCTGGTGCCCAAAATCTTGTTTGTCAAATTTTCCTAATATGGCTACGCATTTTATAAATAAAAGTCGCTTTCAATGTCTGTGTGACTGCGTTGTTTTTTCAAACTACGCAACGGATTCGATGCAATATTCACTATTATATAGAGAATTTATGCCGGGAGGTTTTTATGTATTAAACCTACATACTATAAAATAATCTTGATGTTTTGTTAAGTTGTAAAATCCTTGCGTAGCAGTGGCGGGTCGCTAGTTAGATCTAAAACTATTGTATAATTATTGCAGGACAGACAATCAACAGAAATATTTAATAATAAAATCGGGGACCCTAGAATACGATGTGTATTTTTTATGTTTACGTGCATGAGCCAGTTACAGAAGGTCAAAAGTCATCGCGTTAAATAAATAAATAATTAATGAATTCCAGCTTATTGCTTCACCGCCCATCTGACATTGAACCTGGCAATTATTTCTTTTTTTTAAAGCTGCGCCCGCAACTTGTAAACCTATTAAAATAAGCAATGTAATTTAAAACATATCTAAAGCGCTGAGTCCACTACATAAAATGGTTTAATGGTGCAAACTACTTGCACTGTAGAAACATTTACAGCAAGTTGACTTGCTGCAAGCTACGTATGTTATTGCATGCCTTTCTGCAAGTTAGCTTGCTGCAAATTACCACACTTCAAGTTTTATCAATATAAAACATGCTGACCTTTACTTGCAAGAAGATTCAGCGCTTTAAAAATGGTTTAAACTTTTTGTGTAGGCAACTAAGTAAAGCTTAATGTGTTACTTAGAATTTAGTGCTGAATGTTTATAGTATAGTTACATATTATAAGTTACGTTAAACAGTTTGTTGATTATCAACATTAAATCTATGCACTAATTAGTGATTCTTATTTCAAACTAGATGTAATTCGCATGATTAGCTTATATTATTCCCACTGCTGCGACACAGGCCCCTCTGTGAGAAGTTACGGGCCGTAATCCACCACCTAACTAACCTCGAATAGAAACTTCACTCCATTACATTACATTGCAAAGTTGCTTAAGAATATTCAATACGAATCGATTAAATGAATAGAAAAACCTAAAAAGATGCATCTGCCCGTAATTTAAATTTAAGTCTTACATTTAACTTAACAATTACAATTAAACTTATTGAAAATAAATAAGAAATCAAAATAGCAATTTTAAACAACAAGTTTATGTCGTTTTGTAGAGAATTCTATTGAGTGCTTTGTGAATTATTTGCCTTAAATTTACAGAACCAGATTACTAGATGGCGCACCTAAAAAAGTTGCTGTGTACGAAAAGGCAACTTTACCCCCCCGCGTAAATACTTACCTAATTGTGCAAGCAAGTCCATGTCTTGCGCAAGTACATCATCACGTGTGTGGACTGTCATACAAATCTTGACTGCTTCATTGGTCTAGTGATCGCAAGCGTGACTGCTACAGTGCGAGATAGAGGGTTTTTCACCAGGAATTGCTCAGTAGGAGAACGGAGTCTGCATGGTTGATGGCAATAAGATTGCTTCCTGTAACCTACAAAAATAACTGGTGAAATGTGTGGGTCTGTATGCTAGACCAACCCTGCCTTATTTTATCTCAAACGGAATTAGCTTCTTACTTTTGCCGCTGGTGTTTACAAAGTTTAATTGTCGTTGTTTTACAAAGTTTGAATTGAAATGTTTTGTCTAGTAGCGGCGTATCTAATAAATAGTTCGCGTGTATTTACTTACAGAGGAATTTCAATAATCCTGATTTGATTTGGATGTTTATATAGAAAAATATGTTAGTTGGTTCCACTATGAGACAAAAGATTTTATGTATGTATGGCATCTCGTAGTTGACCTTGAGAGGTCGTGACTACTTAACCGGACTATCCTGTGGCTGCCTTAAGCGGACTCAAAGCCTCCAGCCAGGGGCGTAAAACTACTTACATTACTAAGCGAACGCTCGCTAAGGGCACCCCCTGTGGTGCACGGACCTCGGCTTAGGGCGTCGCTGACGGGAGGACAGCAAGATGGCACAGGCTGGATCTGTATTATATTATTATTATCTGGGGAATTTAAAGCTACAGGCTCAGCTTCGGCGCGGACTGGCACTTCGTCGAGTAAGGGTGGGGGGGGGAAAGTTACGTCGGGATTTTCGCGAGGAACCTCGGCGGCGAGGTCGGAATGTCGGTCTGTGTTTGTGCACTGTACTGGTGGCCCTTCTGCTCTCCTGAATGAGAGTTATGTGGTCATCGGGATCGGTGAGGACATGCTTGGGACGGCGGACATGACTGATAGAGGCGGGAATATAGCTAGCGGCCTTGACAACCAGAGGGTTGCTGTGATTCGTGGCGGTCTCGAAGAAACGCTTTGAAATGCGTTTCATGAACTGGCGGATAGTGGGAATCTTGAGGTCGACGTGGAGGATTTCGTTGCGAACGTACCAGGGGGAGCCTGTAATCCTACGGAGAAACTTGTTCTGGAGGGTCTGCATTCTATTGAAGCGAATAGGCTTGGCGTGTGCGAAGACTGCACTGGCATAGGTCATGATCGGGCTAATGCACGCTGTGTAGATACGCAATTTGCACTTTAGTGACAATTTGCTACGTGCATTGAGGACGAAGTGGAATCTACCTAGAGCGAAGGCGGCGCGCGAACGAGCTGCCTTAATGTGCTCTGAAAAACAGAGGTGTTCATCGAGCACTACACCCAGATATTTGGCTCGCTTCTCCCAGGGGATCGGCATGCCGAACATGGTGATCGGTCGAGGGGGGCAGGGATTGCGACGCGGCTTTGAGAAAAGAACCGCTTGACTTTTGTCGGGATTGACTTCGATTCGCCATTTTCTAAACCAAGCGCCAAGCTTGTTCACTTGGGTTTAGAGAATGCGAGCTATCGAATTTTCATCACGGCCGGTGTAGTAGATGGCCGTGTCGTCTGCGAACAGGGCCAACTGCGCCTTACTGCACTTGGGCATATCGCTGGTGAATAGCGTGAATGCTAGAGGAGAGATCACAGAGCCCTGAGGGACTCCTGCGTGATTAGGGTGGGGGGAGGATAGCGCTCCTTCGATGCGATAACGGAAGGTGCGGTTCGACAAAAAGTCCCGTAAGAAGACCCCGAGACGATCTGGCACACCGAGTTGGTACAGCTTATATAATAAGCCGTTGTGCCATACTTCGTCGATCGCTTAGACAAAAGATGGCGCATGCGGACTATTTATATCAACCGGGGCTGACATGTTCAGCTATGTTAGCTCTTTAAATATTTTCAAATATAATGGGCTCGAAAAAATGTCCTATGAATTTTGTGATTGTGAGCGTTGTCAACTGGGTCCGGTTTCCTAAGAAAGCGGACAACGGCCACACATTAACCAAAAAAGAAGTAATTTTTTGACACTATAATGTCAAGATGGAAATTACAGATTTGCATGACGGCCGTAAGAAGTCTTCGAAACCCTGCGAGCTTCAGTTCATGGAGTACAAAACCGCAGTCGATGATTGATTGTTGTTTTTTATTATTTAATATGGCAGCATTTACGTGGACTGACAGCTGTGACAACAGATAACATTAAACTAGTCAGGCTGTGGCTGTGACAAAAACAGGAAGGGCTGCTTTCCGAATTGGGATGTAATCGATTTGAGCGCGCTTACACCCGTTCCGAGTAGGCGTGAGCGCGATAACGATGTCCCGTGAATCGTCATAGGTGACGTCATGACATGCGCCATCTTGCGATAACGCCGACCATGCCTTAAAGAAATATCACTGTGAGCGAATTGTCAGCTGTAATAATCGTGATATCTAAATCGGAACGCTAATAAATTATCGATGTGAGCGCTGTCAGCGATTATGGTCTACTCGGAATGCGGCCTTTCATTGAGTTTGACAAGTCAAAATTATCAACAAAGCGAGTTGTTTTGATATTTATTTTGTTATTTATCAATAAAAATTAATTGTAGATCATGCACTGGTGCCAGATTTCGACCGATAGTGAATTGTATAGTTACGAATATTTCAACCATGAAGATATTTGCAGATTATGCTGGAGCAAAAATGCAGACATCGAAATACTACTCAAACTTGCAGAAAATTCCACAGAAACCTGCTTAGCCGTTATAATAAAAGACTGCTTACACATAGAAGTAGATAATATCCATCTAAACAAGGTTTGCGTCAACTGTTTCAATGAAATTAAGCGATTCTACTTTTACAAAACATTTTGCCAGGATACTGATGCCAAGTTACGAGTAATACTCCAGAAAGGGATTGAAGAAGCTAAAACTAAAGAAGTATCGTGTGATGTGATAAAAAGTGAAGATATAGATGATGTCTACGATAAAATTGATGGAATAGATACTTATTTTGATGATAATATAGAGTATGAAGAACCAGACACAGAAAAGAAGTTGAAAACCAATTCAAAAGTCCGAAAAAAGTATTTAAACAAACGCTCACCGACTTACTGCAATATTTGCTGCATGGATCTTGAAACTATAGACTATCTGTCTCAACATAATGCAGAATTACATGGCATAGAAAATAATGGTACACTCTTCAAATGTTTTGGTTGTGAAAAACGTTTTAAAAGTCGAAAAACAAGAATAAGTCATGAAGTTAATTTCTGTAAAGGCTTGAAAGATGGATACAAGTGTACAATATGTGACCGCTATCTTCCAAAGAGGTGCATGTACGAGTATCATATGCGAGACCATAGACACAACACTTTAACAGACTTGCCAGAGCATATCTTTAAGTGTGGCAAGTGTATGAAATTGTTTAAGACTAAGGAATTACTGAAATTACATATGAATGAACATGGAAAAGAGAAAAATTTTGTTTGTGATGTAAGAATTGTCTTATTTTCAAGTAGGTGATGGCATGATGAACCATTCTTTAAGACTGATGGCCTATTGCAGTCCACTTCTGGTCAAAAGACTGCCCCAATTGCTCTTCTGTCTCCATCTTACATTTTGTTTTCTTCTTCTGACTCTGCCCTAAGCTATATTTACCAATCCTCAATATTTATTCAAGGATTTCTCTATAAAATAACATAACATTACGCCTTGTATCCCTGAAGGGTAGGGCAGAGGTTTACCTATATTATCCCTGAAGAGTAGGGCAGAGGTTTATCCCCACATTACCGCCAGTTATGTTCAAGTCCCATGTAATAGGCTGTCAGCCTATTGCCATCATTTGGGCACAAAACCTGACTCCAACTGTCTTCAAGTTCTGCCAGACAAGTAATTATAGTCAGGACTTACATGATGGTATGATGGTTTCATCACCACTGCTCTCAAAACGTTGAAGGAAAACATTGTGAAGAAATCGTCATGTCCTACAACCAAAATCTCAAAGGCATATGTAGCACAACCAAACCGCACTGGGCCCGCATGGTGAATTATCGCCCACTCCCACTCACAGAAAGAGAAGGCCTGTGCCCAGACAGTGAAAAAAATCAATCAAAATCAAAGTCAAAAGTCATTTATTCAAATTAGGCTGAGAATCAGCACGTTTCGAACATCAAAATAACATATGACAGTCCCCCAAAACGCCCGCCCTTCACCACTTCCTAGTGCTTTAGCTGGGAAGAAGAAGTGGCGCAACAAACTCCCCAGCACATTATAGGCTATTTACATACATACACAACATCACGCCTGTAATCACAGAAGAGGTTTATACCCACCTATATCCTATATATAGTACATCCACATTTCGGCAGTTATGCTTAGGTCCCATGTAATAGGAGGCGAGCCCATTGATCACAAACAAATTAAGACAATTATTTTTTATCCTCAGATATGTGGGCGCGTGTTCACTCGTCAGGATTACTTGCACAAACACAAGTTAACACACACAGGAATCAAGAGTCATCAGTGTCCACACTGCGAGTTTAGAGCTACACAGCGATCTTCTCTGACAGTTCACATAAGGTAATGGCCTTAATTTTCGCGACCATGACCAAGTCTGTGCTGCCTGCATCCAACGGATTCCCGCGGTCATCACAAATTCGTCGTATATCGCGGCGCCCCCGTAAGGAGGCGTTGCGTGCGGTGCCAGTGCTATGCCCCCCGGCCGCGGATGCTACTCGGTGGCCCGTAAATACGGGCCCATCATAATGGTTGCAATATTAGGTGCGCGCGAGCTACTGTGGATTCTATGTTTGTTTCTGTAGGAGCGCCGCGTCGCTGTCTTCACGACATCTCGGCGGTCTGTCACCGCCAGGTGAGGTGAGACCCCTAGTTACCTAGGGGAGGCCCAGCGGCGACGACCTGCGGCAGAGATGTCGACTCGACGCCCCTAAAGAGTAGTTGGTTGTTCCCCGCCCGTCCAGATCACAGAGCTAGCCATTCACTGTCCGGGCTAAGGGGCCGTCATGAGTGTGTGAACGGTATTGTGTCTGTGACACCGTTCAGTGTCTACGCAAACCGCGGCCCGCACCGCGCGTTCACATGTGAGTTAAGATGCCTGTATAGAAGTGGATGTCTGTTTGCGATTACGTAACGCGCCTATATTAACCTAGCACGCGTTACGTAACGGATATGTGCGTTGTAAGTGTAGAGACTTAATGTCACAGACAAGTCGCGTGTAACCTGGTTACGGCTTATGTGGGAGTCAATCCGAGGTGATGGGTTCGTCGTCCGCTACCAGGTCCCGGGGGAGGGGTCTCGCGTCAGGGGGGTGCGCATGCCAGGGCGCAATGTCTTTGACGTGGGTCAAATCCGATCGGCGTGCTCTAACATTCCTTTCGCGAGGCGCTCCACAAACTCATCCAGGCCCTCAATCCCTCAATCCCTCTGGATGACGTCGTTCCTCACGTAGCGAGGGGCTTCAATAATGGTCCGCAACGCAAGGTTTTGTTGCGTGCGGAGCATCCTTCGGCTCGGCTCACTAGTGAGGACGAACCATGCGGGTGCGGCGTACGTCAAGATTGGGCGTACGGACAACTTTCAACTTGACGCGCACCGGGATGCGGGACGAGAGCACCGGTCTAAGGAGGTTGCGGGCGACCCTCCCCCTTGCGGCGACCTTGCGGACGTGCGGCCCCATTGTGAGCCGACGATCTATAGTTACCCCTAGGTATTTCACCTGGGGCGACCACTCGATGTCGGCTCCTTGTAGATTCAAGGGTGGCGGGAGGCGCGCTGATCCAGAGAACAACGCCTGCGTCTTACCCACGTTTACCGACAGCCACGCGGGAAGAAGATCAAGGCCGCGTTGTTCGCGGCGTCGTCTGCGTACAGCGCGAGCGTCGAGTCTGTGGTAGTGGGGATGTTGTCCGTGTATCGTGAGTATCGCGCCGGCGACACGCAGCCTTGTGGCACACCGGCCAGCACCGGCCGGGCGCTTGACAGCGCGCCGTCGACCACCACCCTGAAGGTCCTGTGGGAGAGAAAAGTAGAGACCACCTTTACAAGGCGACGGGGCGCGTCGGATGTGGCCATCTTGTAGATAAGGCCTTCATGCCATACCCGGTCTCAGGCCTTCTCCATTTCGAGGAATACTTTCACTGAATATTCCTTTTTATTGTGCGCAGCTGTGAGTAGGTGCAGTACCCTCGACAGCTGGAGCGTCGTGCTGTGATCCGCCCGGAACCCGAACTGTTCGGGTCGCGGTGTGATATGCGGCAGTAGGTGTCGCAGCAGGAGTGCTTCGAACACCTTGGAGACTGTCGGCAACAGTGATCGGCTGATAGCTCTCCGGCTTCAGGATGCTCTTCCCCGCCTTGGGGAGAATTATGATGCGCCCCTCCTTCCACGAGTCGGGAAAGGTCCCGGTGCGCAGTATCGCCGTGAACAGGCGCGCCAGCGTCGCTACCATTCGGTACGGCAGGTGGCGCAGCGCTGTGTTGGTGATACCGTCAGCACCGACGGCCTTCTTCGGCCTCGACCTCGCCAGGCGAGAAGAAAATCGGATCCTCATCGGGAGCTATCGGCGTTACAAAGTAGTCTCCCAGGTGTTTCTCGACTGCTGCGACATGGACGGTGTCGCTGGTCGGGTTTGGGCGGAACTGACGCTCCAGGTGTTCGGCAAAGACCTCCCGCCCGGTGCTCCGCTATGTACTTGAGCGCCCCGTCGCTGTTAAGCAGCGGACGCACCGGGGCTGGGGTATTTGTGAGCTGGCGCCATAGTGCCCAATGATTGATGCTTGCGCGATGCAGGACTTCAGTGTGATGCATAGTTCGCTTGTGGCGGTGTAGATGCCGCCACAGTTGCACCTTGTAAATTGTGTTTACAAGTTAGTTTCCAAATATGTTAATAAAAATGATTTTTTGGAAAAGTTACTTTAATACCTAAACTTTATAGTTTGGTTTCCTTCCTCTTCAATTTTTATTACTTTTTCAATAGTACTATTCATTCAAATATCAAATCAATTTACACTAACTTAAAATGAATATTCGTTTTAATGGAAATAACATCTGTGCCGTGCGGCAGACGGTCGACACTCCTGAATTTTCCGAACTCATCCGACGCTTTCGCTTTGGTGACGCATTATATTCTTGTGTTGCAGAAAACATACAGGTGAACGTCCTTACAGCTGTGACATGTGCCCACAAAGATGTATATCCAGCTCGAATCTACGGGCACATCGCAGGAGACATCTCGGCGTTAAGAAATATGAAGTATGTATTCATAAGTTTGTGGTCTATTCGCAGAGGAGCTGAGGGCAAATAAAACTACAGATTAATCCATACATTTGTTTATTTTCAGTGCACAATCTGCAACAAGAAATTCGGTTACAAAATAAGCCTAGAAGAGCATATTTCGTCAACACACGTCCGTTCAGAATCGCACCCCTGTGAGCACTGTGGCGCCACCTATACGAGAGTGAGAGGATTGCGTCGCCATCTAGCGGCGAAGCACGGCAAACAGGCTGAAAGCAAAAACGTCGAACAGAACTTATTAGTTCAGGTTACGGAGACAGATAGCGGTAAAATGGATATTTTAAAAGAGGTCGAGTATGAATTGAAGGACGGAGAAAATGTTTTGTTGTTAAAACATCAAGATGGTGATGTTTATATGGTGTGAATTTATGTTTTATGTTCCTTCAAATAAACGTTTTTTACCCACGTAGTCGTTTTAATGAGCGCCAGCTAGCGGCGAGTAGCTGTAGTAGTTTTATAACAAACTAAGCGCTATGAAATTACGAGTGACGACATTTACTTCTACGTGTAACAATTACTACAAAAATACTAGTTGGATAACGATTCAGTCAGCTAGAAAACCTAAAGTCAAAAGCTCCGTCGACCGCTAGATGGCGGTGCTATCACCGTTGAAAGCGGCGATAGCCCAAAGGCAAAGGCGGAATACTAATGAGTGAGCATACTGACCATGTCGCGAACCTGAACAAATGATCGAGACGATCCCTTTCTATTAGGACAGCGTCATAAAGGAATTCCCAGCTGGTTGTTCATTGCCATTCGATGGACTAACCTCCTGTTACATGAATATGAATAATTATGTTTGCCCCTATGACTTATAGCTTGCTTGGATGTGTTAACATAAATCCATAGTACTGAGGTAATAAATACCTATTACTTAGGGATAGCTACAGTTCAACCGATGTTGCGATTGTCATTAACAATATTGGTTACGGTTAGGACCGATGGCCGTTCCAGCAATCAAGTTCTTGGTTGTATGCCCTTCAGTTATGAGCGGCCGAGACAGCCTGGTAGTGGTGCATCACGTCCAAAGACTTTATCCTGAAAAAGAAGTCGATAGGTTGCGGTGAGCGAGATATGGCTATTGTAAACGGCTGGCTTTGGTACGATAAAGGTAAGTCATAGTGATCATATAGATCAGCCATTGTACAGGGTGTTTTCTTTAGAGGTATAGCAACTTGAAGTTGGCAACACTGTTTTAACTGGCGGCCATTTTGTCAGCTGTCAAGTGATTTGTGTTTAATTTGGTTTTGTTGTGCAAATTTATTTTGAAAATAATAGTTCTGTTCGAAATACGTTTCGCGCACTACGTCCATTTTACGGAATGAAGATGAAGCTCACTTTTGGTTGAATGGCTACGTCAATAAACAAAACTGCCGAATTTGTAGTGAAGATAATCCTCACGTGTATGTTGAGATGATATAAACTGACTTTTTGGGTGCTTTATGGGCTGGTGGAATCATTGGTCCGTACTTCTTTAAAAACGATGCTGGCCAGAACGTTACAGTCAATGGTGACCGCTATAAACCCTGATTACTGACTTTTTCGTTCCTCAATTGAACAACCATGATGTGCCTCCTGCACATCACACCTGGGGTTTCAACTAGACGGCGCAACATGTCACACAGCTCGTGCCACAATTGATTTACTGAAGGAAAAGTTTGGTAACCGCATTGTTTCACGTTCCTGAATTGGCCCCCAAGATCGTGCGATTTAACGCCGCTAGACTATTTTCTGTGGGGATGAATGTGAAGTCGCTAGTCTACGCCGATAAGCCCGAAACGATCGACCACTTGGAGGACAACATTCGCCGCGTTATTGCTGTTACACACTGTTGGAAAAAGTGATTGAAAATTGTACCTCCAGATTAGATTACGTCCGAGCCAGCTGTGGCGTTCTTATGCCAGAAATCATATTTAAATTATAATGCCAAAAGATAATCTTTTGAATTAAGTCAATTTCATGTCAAATTTATCCTGGTTTTATTCCATTTCAAAGTTCTAAACCTTTATAAAACACCCTTTACTTTTTAAAGAATTGCGTGGTATTAATTAGGACAAATAACAAGGCTTGCTTCAAGACGTGTTGTACATAACTTCTTCTTCTTCTTTTTGATTGTGGCATGCGGCCTTAGCCATTGTTGCCAGTGTCGAGTGTTGATACCTATCTTCGAAAGCATACTTTATTTTTACTTTTGGCTTCGCACGGTTTGTGCATTCAGCCAAGGTCACGTTTAGTTTAGGTTTTATATATTTTGTTTAAAAAAGGACGCGTCCGCCAAGTTAGAAGTTTCCCGCGCTCTAAAGAAACAGCTGATATGCATTACATGCAATCAATGCAAAGTCGTAATTTATTGTAATCAGTCGTAAAAAAACGTTTAGATTCAAAATGAGAATTAAATAAAAGACAATTTTATGGGGTGGTGATAAAGTTCAGAAAAAAAAATGTTTTTACAGAATTGACAAATGGAAAACGCGGTAAAACAAGGAGTGAGGAGTCAAGAATCAGTCAGTCAATCGGTGCACGCACAGTTTCGCGCGAACCAATGTGGCGCGAACGCGATGTTATGTTATTCTGTTGTGTTCTGTTTGTCTGTCAAGATTGCATTGATCAATGCATCTGGGCAATTAGCCCAGATAATACCAGGTACTAACCCTGGTCGATAGTGGTTGTGACTGTGTGTGTAAATAGTGTAGTGGTTGTGATAGTGCTTCGTCTATATATCTAGTCTTTACGTGATGTGCGTAATTGGCACACACAATCAAAAAAACAAACAAAAGTGTTACTTAGGTACTTGATATATAGACTAGAGAAATGGATGAAGTATTCGGTAAGTAATTCTCAACTTTAGTCGATTTACCTGATATTAAAATAAAAACATGAAGAAAAGGATAAAAGTACGTAACGTTGTTTTGCCGCCAAAAGTAATTTTAACTCGCGCCAGGCCGGCTGTCAAAAATTTGAATTCAAGCAGGCAAAGGTGTTGAAACCAAACTGCGTTTGAATAGTGTCGGATTTCTGGAGCTATAGTTTTGTTCCAGAATTTGGGTGCCGCGAACCTGTAACTGCTCCTGAAGGTTGCTGTGCATATTCGTTATTTTTGAAAATGCGTGCAAGACGTATTTTGCACGCAATAATAACGAACCTTTTTTTTGACGTATACCTACAGCTTATTTATCTAGTTTTACGAAGGCTGCTTATAATAGAGAAATACTAATGTGAAAATTGCAAATAGCGAAAATTGCATTGTTATTTTCATAACAAATAGCGAAGAGTCGTCTCAACACTTCTCATCCTTAAATTCGTGTGTATGTGTATATGTATATGTATTAGTACAAATTATTGTAATATGTATGTATATATAGTTATGTACACAATATCTATTTTGTTTTTAGTTTTTATTTCATCACAATTTATATGTAAAAAAAAATTTTTCAAGTTTTTTATTCATCATTTTTGTTCGTTTCTACCACCCTTGGTGGACTGGTAGAGAATGCCTAAGGCATTAAGTCTGCCTTTGTACCTTTTTGTGTTCGAAAAGTTTAAATAATTAATTAAAAAATATGAACTCAAAGATCTAAATGAAGGTGCGTGTTCAATACCTACGTACAGTCCAGCAGGGTAACACACATTAAACGTTTTTTTTTTTGGATGGCATGTCGCAGGTCAACCTATTAGGTTGTCGTCTGCTTAAGCAGACTTGCCTGTGGTTGCCCTAATAGATTAAGGCCTCCAGCCAGGACTTAAAAACCTTAAAAACTAAGCGACTACACGCTAAGGGCACCCCCTGTGGGGTAAGAACCTCGGCTTAGGGCAAGGGACTAGCTGGATCAGGATTCGAGTGATTTTGGGACGAATTTAAAGCGGCGCGGGCTGGCTCGAGCAAGGGTCGGGAGGGGCGTGGATGCGTGCGTCGCGGCGAGGACGGTATGACGGCGATAGGGTTTTGCGCTTTTTTTTTTTTTTTATGTATGGCATCTCGTAGTTGACCTTGCGAGGTCGTGACTACTTAACCGGACTATCCTGTGGCTGCCTTAAGCGGACTCAAAGCCTCCAGCCAGGGGCGTAAAACTACTTACATTACTAAGTGAACGCTCGCTAAGGGCACCCCCTGTGGGGTACGGACCTCGGCTTAGGGCGTCGCTGACGGGAGGACAGCAAGATGGGACAGGCTGGATCTGGATTATATTATTATTATCTGGGGAATTTAAAGCTACAGGCTCAGCTAAGGCGCGGGCTGGCACTTCGTCGAGCAAGGGTCGGGGGGACAGTTACGTCGGGATCTTCGCGAGGAACCTCGGCGGCGAGGTCGGAATGTCGGTCTGTGTTTGTGCACTGTACTGGTGGCCCTACTGCTCTCCTGAATGAGAGTTATGTGGTCATCGGGATCGGTGAGGACATGCTTGGGACGGCGGACATGACTAATGGAGGAGGGAATATAGCTAGCGGCCTTGACAACCAGAGGGTTGCGGTGATTCGCGGCGGTCTCGAAGAAACGCTTTGAAATGCGTTTCATGAACTGGCGGATAGTGGGAATCTTGAGGTCAACGTGAAGGATCTCGTTGCGAACGGACCAGGGGGAGCCTGTTATCCTACGGAGGAACTTGTTCTGGAGGGTCTGCATTCTATTGAAGCGATGGGGCTTGGCGTGTGCAAAGACTGCACTGGCATATGTCATGATCGGGCGGATGCACGCTGTGTAGATACGCATTTTGCACTTTAGTGACAATTTGCTACGTGCATTTAGGACAAAGTGAAGTCTACCTAGAGCGAAGGCTCTGAAAAAGAGAGTTCATCGAGCACTACACCCAGATATTTGGCTCGCTTCTCCCAAGGGATCGGCTTGCCGAACATGGTGATCGGTCGAGGGGGGCAGGGATTGCGACGCGGCTTTGAGAAAAGAACCGCTTGACTTTTGTCGGGATTGACTTCGATTCGCCATTTTCTAAACCAAGCGCCAAGCTTGTTCACTTGGGTTTAGAGAATGCGAGCTATCGAATTTTCATCACGGCCGGTGTAGTAGATGGCCGTGTCGTCTGCGAACAGGGCCAACTGCGCCTTACTGCACTTGGGCATATCGCTGGTGAATAGCGTGAATGCTAGAGGAGAGATCACAGAGCCCTGAGGGACTCCTGTGCGAATAGGGTGGGGGGAGGATAGCGCTCCTTCGATGCGATAACGGAAGGTGCGGTTTGACAAAAAGTCCCGTAATATGAGCACGAGACGATCTGGCACACTGAGTTGGTACAGCTTTTATAATAAGCCGTTGTGCCAGACTTTGTCGAACGCTTTCGCTATGTCGAAGAAGACAGCACCGGTCATCAAACCTCGTTGGAAACCGAAGTTGATGTGTTCGACTATACGGTGGACCACGGTGAACGAACAGTTTGGTTTTAGAACCCAACACTCGTGCGTACAACAACGAGTGTTGGGTTCTAAAACCAAACTGTTCGTTGGGGATGAGGCCCTTTGTCTCGGCTTAGTCTCTGAGACGCTTATTAATAAGCCTCTCATAGATTTTGCCGAGGACATTGAGCAGACTGATGGGGCGGTAACTAGTAGGCTCAGACTTTGGCTTGCCGAGCTTCGGGATACCGATGACGGTGGCTTCTTTGAATGCCTGTGGGAAGATGTTATTGCTCAGAGCACCATTGAAGATGGTGGTCAGTAGCATTATCAAGTGGGCAGGGAAACGTTGGAATACCCTATTGGTGATTCCATCTGATCCTGGGGCTTTACGAGCCTTAAGACCTTTGATGAGGTCGTGCACTTCGTCTGGCGTGACGGGGGGCAGTGGATACTCTGGGTCTTCGACGGGAGGGAGGGAGGCTCTATGTTCGATTTCAGCGTCGACCTCAGAGAGGTGAGCTTGGTCTACTGGTTGAGAGCTAAGCGAGCATTGGGCTTCTAGACTGTCGGCTAGAAGCTCAGCCTTGTCGACATCATCGAAGGCGATGGTCTTGTCGGGACGGATCAGGGGGGGCATGGAGACTATTTCTCCGGATCTAAGTTTCCTCTAGAGTTGCCAGAAGGCTAGGTGGATGGGCTTTAGTTCGCTCAGCATCTTGTCCCAGCCGGCGGTACGCAGCTCCTCTATGCGTGTTCTTACAGTACGCTGTAAGTAACGCATATGGGCTTTGTTCGCGTCGCAGGGGAAGTTGCTGTAGGCACGGACAGCCGCGTTCTTCTCATTCAATAGTTCGCGTACATCGTCCGGCAACTTCCAGCGACGGTCCTCCGTCGCTGGAATTTCCCTTGAACAATCGTTCAAGACTGATTGTACGTGAGCTGTAAATGAGTCGATCGCGTCCGTCGTGTCAGCGATAGAGTCAAAATGATCGGGGATTGGGTCTAAGTGGAGGGATATAAGTTTTAAATGGTTTGATGTTGAAATCTCTTCGAGGTACCTACGTTTTAAATAGCGATTTAGTGTCATATTTACGTTTTTTTATCGAGCCAATTATAATAATTCATGTTTCTGTCTTCACACAGCGCTTGACCGCATGTTCAATTTTACAATTTCTTTAATGTGTTGATGATTGTATTACTTGTATACCTAGTATTGTATACTATCAAGTTCTTCTATCATAACAGACAGCTGTGCTGCTGGGGAGTTTGTTCCACCACTTTTGGGAGAGACTGTCATAAGTAATTTTGTCGTTCACAAAGTGCAATTTCTCAGCCTTGTTTAAATAAATGACTTTTAATTTTGATTCACTAGCTTCTTTTCATGAGCATAATCGTAGTTCTCACTCAAAATATACGCAGCATAAACTGCAATATGAGTGGTTTTCATTTATTTTTGACTAGGTTAAAGCTGCAATGTGATGTACTTGTTCTTACAGAAAGCTGGCTGTCGTCCACAACTATACTACCCAAAATATTGGGTTATCGCTCATTTATGACAAAAAATAACGTAAAACAAAACGATGGTGTTGTCATATTTTATAAGGAGCACCTCGATTGTTCAATTGAGGAACCAAACTTTAGCGAGGGTAACTGTTTGATAGCAACACTCCAAAATCAAGTTGCAATTATTGCAATCTATCGGTCACCGTCTTATACAAACTTAGACTTGTTCCTTAAATCCATAAATGACGTTTTAATAAATTACTCCGCTTTCAAAAACATTATTGTAATTGGAGACATAAATATTGCAATAAATTCAGACAAAATAACCCTTCATGGTGAGCGTTACCTTACTTTAGCTGCTAGTCACGGCCTGTTACCTTCACATACGTTAATTACTAGGCCAGAAAGCAAAACATGTATTGACCATATACTCCTTAAAACTAAAAATGCTTGCAACACTATTGTACCAGAAACTACTTTGACTGATCATTACCCGGTTTTACTATGGATGAACTTTAAGAAACCTCAACACTATGCGATAACTACCATTAAAAAAATCGAAGAAGATGGCTTAAAAGAGGAATTGTCAAAAATTTACTTCACTGTAGTATACGAATCGATAGATCCAAATTTTTCTTTGGGACATATTATCCATTGTCTTCAGGCTGCAATTCACAAACACACTAAAGTCATTATCTTATCACGTAGAAAGAAGATTATAAAACCTTGGATAACACAAGGATTATTGCGCTGTATGAGAAACAGAGATAGATTGCATAAAAAATCCAAACATTCGCCAGATAACGCTACATTAAAACTAACTTACACACGTTACAGAAACTTCTGCAACTCTATACTCAAAAAAGTAAAAAGAGCTTATGAAAAAAACCTTGTCCAATCAGCGCAAAATGATAATAAAAAGCTTTGGAAAGTTATAAAAGACGTCACAAACACTAGTAAGAACACTAACTACGCAAGTGAACTTTTATCCTTTGATGCCAGTCCGGAACAGTCTCTGGATAAAATAAATGATTATTTTGTGAATGTTGGTAGGTCACTGGCTGATAAGATCCAGCAAATTAATACAAACGCAACAGGCACTAGTGCAGATACCAACTCTGATAATCCCACTGCAATAAATTCTTTTGTATTGGAGGATACTGATGAATGTGAAGTAGACCGCCTCATAATTAACTTGAAAACAGATAGCTCAACGGGGTCTGACGGGATAAGCAATAGATTTAAAAAAAAAATCAAAAACATCCTAGTTCCTCCACTCACCTTTATTTTCAATTCTTGTCTCCAAAATGGAATTTTTCCTGTCTCTTTAAAGAAGTCTGAAGTCCGCCCTATATATAAAAGTGGAAACAGAGATTCCATCACCAATTATAGGCCAATATCTATACTCCCATCTATTTCTAAGCTACTGGAGAGAATTATCAATACGAGACTTATAAGATACCTTGAAAATAATAACCTGCTCTCACCCAATCAGTACGGCTTTCGAAATGGTAAATCCACGGAATAAGCGGTAAACAAACTCTTAGGTTATATCAGTGATAATTTGGATAGAAAGAAGAAGTGCCTGGCCATCTTTTTAGACCTAGCAAAGGCCTTTGATACAATCTCTGTTTCAGTCCTCTTGTCCAAGCTTGAAATGCTAGGAATCAGAGGCACGCAGTGGAAGCTCTTCGAAAGCTTCCTTACAAACCGCCACCAGTGTGTTCGTGTGGGAAACTTTACCAGCACTGACCGCCTGGTCACACACGGAGTTCCACAGGGTAGCATATTAGGGCCAACCTTGTTTCTAGTATATATTAACGACCTGACTAACTTAATTCTTTCCAAGGGCGAAATCATCTCTTTTGCGGACGATACTGCTCTTCTTTTTTCTGCTGAAAACTGGAACGAAGTATTTGACTCCGCTCAATCCGGATTTAATGCTGTGGGAAATTGGCTAAATGACAATGTCTTAACGTTAAATACCTCCAAAACTAAATACGTTTGCTTTAGTATAAGATCAGACATGGGGATCAACCACGATCATGCCATTATTCCACATGAGTGTACACCGCATGATTTGTGCTGTTGTACTGAACTAGAGCGGGTAAATACCATCAAATATTTAGGTGTAACCGTAGATGAAAACCTTAACTTCAGGGAACACATAAGAATTTTATCGGGAAGGGTTCGGAAACTCATATATATCTTTAAGAACCTGCGACACATTGCTGATCCTCACATATTGAAACGAATATACTTTGCTTTATGCCAGTCTCTCATAACATATTGTATATCTGTTTGGGGAGGTGCCCCGAAAACTACAATCAAGTCTATAGAGGTTGCCCAACGTGCAATACTAAAGGTCAGCACCTTTAAACCAATCCTTTTCTCTACTACCTCACTTTACCAGTTGTGTGGAGTTCTAACTGTGAGACAATTATTCATATTAAAAATTATAATTATGCAGCACACTTGTTCAAATTACGACCCCAAGATTGTAAATACACGCAGAAAATATATGGTTTGTACACAACACAGGTCTTCCAGCACTAAATTTAGTACAAAATTCTTTAATTTCCTTGGTCCCTTTATCTACAATAAACTCAATAAAAATCTTAACATGTATCCACTCAACACAAATCATTGCAGGAAAAAGGTATCAGAATACTTACAAGGTCTCACATATGATGAGACTGAGCAACTTCTATCTGTACCAAGTTAGAAACTTAATTAATATTTATGTTAGCAAAGCTCATTATCTAAAATATATATTTATTATTTAAATAATCACTTTATCCGCGTATCTCACAAATTCATGTATTAACTCATAAAAAACCAAAAGCACACTCACATATAAACACACCCTCTCACACTCATTCATTCACCATATCACATAACACAAAGAGAGGTGCAGACCATAATATAACATTAGACTATAATTTTTCCTTTATTTTAAAATGCTAGCATTTAAGAACTCTAATTTATTGTCACGCAAGGGTTTTGGCGCTGTTAGCCGAAATACAGGTCCTTCCTAGTTCGGCTCCAGAAGCTAAAATTTTGTGTACTTTTGTTTTAGAATAGCAGTTAACTGTAATTTAATCTAAGTACAGTTTTTTTTTTTAATGAAATAAACGTATTATTATTATTATAAAAGATATAATACTTACTTAAATTCATGATTACGTCGTAGTCACCTCGTAGATCCTGTCTACGACGTAGCTGTTTAGCCACGAAGTTCTGTAGCACGCTGGTCCCACTGACTAATATCGTGAATTATTCTAGACGACCGGCGACCTTTTGTCTAATAATGAATGATAATGAATGTCGTAGATATGGACTGTTCCCAAGTATCTGATCAAAGAAACTATTTTCAAGTTAAATTCTTTCTGGTACAAAACGATCCAACCGCATCCATTGAACTCACCGGGGATAGATAATCAGCTGTTGAACAGATGTGATACTGTTATCGCACTGAGACTTCGTTCCGGACACATTCCGTGTAATAAGTTCTTATATCTAATGGCAAAATCAACAACGACAAACTGTGGTTTTTGTACTAATTCCGTTGATGATGTTTATCACATATTAACCGAGTGTGTCCGCAACGAGGAATTTAGAAATAGCTTAGATTGTAGGATTAGAGAGATAGGTTACTGTAATAGTGTTCTAGCTGTGCCACTTTCTGGTGCAGCTAGATTACTTTACAAACTAGTTAAGCTAAGGTTATGTTAAATAGATAAGTAAGATTTTGTTTAACCAACCAGGGCGGCATAATCGCGTGTGCGACAAAGCCTAACTACTGAATAAAAAAAGTTTACTAAAACTACTGAATAAAACAAACTTTTGAAAAAAAAAAGTTAAATTCTTACGCAATAACTCGCTAAAGTGAATTAGTAACTCATTCATCTGTATTTAGAAGGTTTCAAATATACATCTCCCACTATTTCAAACAAATTTTGTTTGAATAACTTTTTAAACAGTAACGGTAGCAGTATTACGGTTTTAAAATCAACCCAATTGAATGAAAAACATCGAGTTAACATTAGAATTTCTATAGTATTCAAATAATTAAATCAAAGCACTCAATTTTTAAGTGGCACTACAAACTGACATCCACATACGTTTTGTGATCCATTTGATTTGTTTAAATTTTTATCACAGACTTTTGGAACATACCGTAGCTGTTCGCATTGAGTAATGATCTTGATCGAGGCTAGTTTTTGAAGCTAGGACAGCAAGATTGTGTTGGTGAGGTAGCAAGCTATTTACTCTGGCCTCATATATGTATACAGAACTATCCTCATTTTTTGGCTAGTAAGCTAGTGAAAAAGACAGTTAGTGGTTTTAAGCTGCTTGCTATCCTATCTTCAAATACTAGCCTCGTGTAACCAGCACCCTAATTGCGTAAAACACAATCAATTACATTCTGCATCATTTTGAAGGATATTGCTACTCCATTGCTTCTTTTGTTCGAAAGTTTGTCTGCTCAACAACGTAACTAACGCAATGAATATTGCCGAACAGTCAAAATGAAAGCCATTCCTGCTGTTAGTGTCGCCGGGCATTAGGAGGCAAATCAAAACAACACAAAGTTACTTGCAAGATATTTTTTATTTATTTCATCAGTTACATTAATCGGAACAAAAATAAAAGTTCTCTATAATATTAAAACGATTTCTCACATAACTAGCATGCATTCATACTACATACATTATTATTTACATACATTGGTGAAGTCCGGGCTATTGCAAACGATTTAAATAATGCTCCTAACACCAGATAAAAATGTGTTCGTTAAAATGGATAGAATAAGAAATGAGTGGACATATGTTAAAAAGTGGCACCGGTGACTGAAAAGTTGTTTGGAATTCGGTTGTCAAGATGTGATAAATAAAATGTCGTGAGAAAAGTTTTGAGTAAGACTGTGCGTGGCTTTAAGAGTAGGGTAAGACTAGAAAAACTATAGATGGACTGCGAGATAGATGATATGGCTAGAAAGAGTTGTCTACCGAGATGACGTCTGATAAAGTAATAAGGAAGAAAGAGACACGTTGTGCTAACACAAAAGAAAATGGGATAAGCGTGGAAGAATGATGAATAATGATTAATGTGAAATGTCAATCAAACATTATAACTTAAGTTAAGGTGTTTACTGAGAAAATCTTTTGCAAAAAGAACATTGTGTTTACATTATCCTAAATTGAGGGCATGGAATTAGTAGGTACAATTATGTACTGAAGCACAGGGCGTTTTGGGGGTCTGTCGTATGTAATTTTGAGTCTGTTTAAAAAGTGCTGATTGTCAGCAAGTTAGAATAAATGACTTTTGATTTTGATTTTTGATGTTGACTTATTACTTATCTGGGGTAGGTAGGCATTGTTTGTAACAGTAATATTCAATTCAAGCGTCAATGTCCAGTGACTGGTGTTGCAACTTCTGTCTCAAATTACCCCGTGCTTTTTTGTATACAATTACCCAGGTTGACCATGCATAGGTCCAACTTTCGCTGGACACACAAGGTGGAGACGAAATTATGACAATAAATTAAAGTGCGTATCTATACTGACGTTTCTAAACTTTTAATATATCCCATAGTTTAGTCACTATACCTAGTCAAAGATTGGCTAAACTCATAGTCGGCCATCACTACCACTTAGTTGATATTAAAAAAAAACTTTTTATTATTTGCCTTTATGTTATAGTTTCAAAATACTCCTACGCGTATATCGTCGTATTTCGTCTCCACATGGTATATTATTTTATTATTGTTAACAGTAAGACCTCTGTACGAGTCCAAAATTTGATTCAATCCAGAAAGATTAAATTCCCAAATAAAACATAACCTTGCATTTATTTCTACAACATTTTATTAGTAGTCATCTACAGGCTCTTCAATATTTTTAATTATTTATTGAAATTATTGCTTGTTCTACTTAATTAATCTACAACTAACATTTAAAACATCTACATGTGATAATCACAAAATACTTATTTGACTAAACATCCATATTGTCGAATAGAGGAACTTCGCACGCCTTTCTTACAACTATAAACCCGCTAAAAACAAAAGGAATATGAAAATATAACAATGGAAGAACTGGATTATTTTTGGCACAAAATAAGTCTTTGAAAGGAGTTTAATAGAGAAAATAGTAAAAATTCACGCCGCTAGGGGCGTTTCAGGGATAGTTAGGATATAGGACTATAAGCCTGGGCAAAGTGCCCATAGTATGTAAACCCAACATTGGTCATTGACTATGAAAATTTATGAAAGGTATTTTAAAAAAATAAAGTTTTTAGCGGTAAATAATTTAAATTAATTATATTACTTTTTTACTTTAATAATTATACTTTATACACAATTATTGAGATTAAACCGATTTAGTTTATTAATGGCTACAGGACTAAATTCTGTCAAAATCACTATACTCTGTTCATTTTATTGCGACCGATATGTTACAAACTAGGCAAAATCTAATATTTTCCCTTTTTGACAGAAATAGTTCTTAAGCCTGTTTCTTTTAGCTTCGATATTACTATAATATCTACAGGTCTACTAGATTTAATAAATTTTATTGCCAAATATTTGGATGACATAGACAAAAATTTACAACTTTTTTTTTTTTTTTTTGTGTTTTGTTTTTTGAATCCTGGCAACATTTGCCCATATCAACCTTTTGCATTACTTCTATTTAACTCTAGAATTTAGAAATTCGGAAAGAGTTTTTATACAAGAGGATATTTTTATAATTTTACTTTATGGTTAACTTTCGTAAACAAATAAATAAAGTCAATCTGTTATGTATAGTACCTACATATATTTACAATAAAAACACCAATCATTTGAATGTCTCAGTTAAAAGCTAAGCGAAAATGAGACTTTTACAATAAAAATTGTCTTTTAACCAATAATTTGTAACTTTTTTTTTTGTCAATAGCGAAAGACTAGAATTCAGACAAGGGGTAGTGTTCAGTGACTGGTGTTGCAACTTTTGTCTCAAACTACGCCGTGCTTTTTCGACCAAACATAGGTCCAAATTTTCTAGACACATACAAGATGGAGACGACGATACGACAATAATTTAAACCTCCTATTTTTAAGGACGTTCCCAGTCTGTATACAAAAATTCAATCAAATATATCCAATAGTTTAGTGGCTATAGCGGAGATTGACAAAACCCATAGTGAGCGTATCTACTATTATTTAGTTTGTTCGATAAAATATTTTTTTAGATTTAGATGTTTGGATTTATTTGATATTTTCAAAATTATATTGCGAGAGTTTTCATTAATTGTCGTTTTGTCATCTATACATTCAATTATAATTAATAGTACTTTTGAAAATCAACAGCCAATAAGAATCAATTCAGTGAATACTTATAATCTGGTACAAAGTAAAATCACCTGAGTATAAAGAATATTTTCGCTTGGCATGCATAACTGGCAGACGGAATATGTTAAAATGGCAGTGAGTAAGGTATTTATGTAAAGTACGAATTGAGAAATAAATAAATACTGGTCTCTGAGGTTTTAAAACAAGTCCAAAAGTGAAAAACATGCTAATTCCGTCGCTTCGACGTCAAGCAAAATTTATTACTTTTCGGCAGAAAAATACTAATAACTCAAGACCAGCAACATTACAGACAATTTTTTTTTTTTAATTCGAAAACCCGTAGGGCGGTCACACATTTAATTTCTCTGAGAAACAGAACCCATCTATAGTATCATTAAATACATTATGTTACTCATACGATCACAGAAATAAATATTATTAAGAACGTTTTTATGTACTCTGGAATTCACTGTTGCCATATTTCATATTTATTTACCCACACTTTGGGATATTTCCCTAAAATTAAACTGGTAACACTGGCAACATTGAAAAAAAATTGTCATCGACAATATCAACAGTCAATGTTTTTTTTAGGTTAAGGTAAGACCTTGTACAGCCTACTTTTAAATGGCAAAGGTAAGGCCCTTAACAGGCTAGTAGGGTAGGTTGTCCCTCAAGTAGGCTTGTTTCGTGTAACCTCTTCGGAGGCATTTGCCCCACCAGGAGCGCTGCGTGCACATTTTGACGGGCTTGAGGATGAAGCATTTCGTTTGGACGACGTTGAAGAACAGCTTCCCCACCATGTTTGATACTGATGTGTCGGCTAGCTTGAGGCATGCACGGAACCTGTGAACATATGGGAGAATAATTAAGGAGGCTGGCCCGATGGCATATGTTAAGATTTTCCTTATGTGGAGTGGAGACTATTAGATATTTATTTTTGTGGTCTGGCATAAAACTGCCTCATTCCCCTCTATATGGCAGTCTTTTAGAATAACAAAAGAATCATATTATCTTATTATAAACATACTGTGATAACTATTCTGTTTGTCAGGCCCAATGAATAAGGTTACCCTTAACAAAAATTTATTTGTGCTGTGCTCAAAATATGATGTCAAAAAAGGAGCCATATCAGTTACAGGTCTTAGACCTAGACCAGCACCCTAATTGCGTAACACACTTTCAATCACCATCTAAATCATTTTGAAGGATATTGCTAATCCATTGCTTCACATGTTCGAAAAAATTGTCTGCTCAACAACTTAAATAACGCGGTGAATGTTGTTGAAATGAAAGAAAAGAATCAGAATGAAAGCCATTGCTACTGACAGTGTGTTACGTGATCATTCTGTAGCTCAGTGTGAAATAAGACTAAAGAAGTTGAGAGTAAATTCCACAAGAAAAGTGACCTCTATTTTTTACATCCCCATAAACATCGTTTCGGTTCATTATTAATAATGTGGCTTACATTAAGGCCTATCGCTATAGCGGATGTAAATTATAATATTTATGATCATCATCAAAATTTCAACATACTGACTTTTATTTTACGAATACAAGTTTTTCAAGTTCTAACACAACTTGAAATACACCCACGACCCTTGGACCCAAAATACGCACAGTTTTTTGCTTGTGTTACATTGCGCACTACCGCAAACAGCAAATTTTCACACCAAAAACAAAAGTTGTTTCCCTGAAATCATTGTAGTGCAATGTATAACACTGGTCGTCACAGTTTTGAGCTTCTCACTAACCGTAACGAAACGGCTGTCATCGATCCACGAATGACAACCAGGACCAACGGCTTAACGTGCTTTCCGAGACACGGAGAGGTCTCGATATGTAATGGATGGTAACCCAGCCACGAAACGACCGCGGCAAGCCAAGCCTTCATGAGCATAAAAATAACAAGGAAGTTATATAAATATCTTCCAACATCTTTCTACTAGGTACAGTCGGCGAAAATTACCAAACACATAATGTGATCGCGCGAGTGACGCATAGCACTTCGGGCCGATTGGCAAACAAAGGTCGCGTCGCTATGTGCACTCACACGAATGCAAAGCTCAGCTTAGGCCTCGCGGACTGTACTACAGTCTAAACGTCAAGCATCATAACTTAAAGCTTCAATCCTAAATCTATCTACGATAATTTCCTCAACATGCGTCCACATTCGTAAAACCCAAGATGGCGAATGCATTCCGCAAATTTATAGCGCGACCGTCATAAACTGACAGTTTGACAGGCGCCATTTATGATAAATCTTGATATTAAAGATGCGAGTGTTAAAAGTTAATACTGAGTCCGATTCGTTGACTGTAATGTCGATATTATGGCCCTAATAACTTTTGATTTATAGGAAAGATTATGGACAGATTTCCATGCATGGCGATGCGAGAAGTTGCATTTTGTTATGATTCATTAGAAAAACAATGAGATCGTTGGATTTTAAATTGGAAGGTAATATACAAAGTCTAATAACGATAAAAGTGTTTTTGCTGATCATCATTATAATTATGAAAGTTAGGGTATTCTAACTATGGATACAATGTGACTTGATGCTTTTTTATATTGTGCGCCGTATTTGCGCAAAATAATATTTTTTTCTTAATTTATTTATGTTTTCTTTTCTTTCTTTCCTTATAAGGCCAAAGATATAAAGCAATCTATTACACAACGTAAAACAAAACATGCATTAATTATTTCTTTAACACATCAGGAGGTATACGTTGGGTTTAACTTAATAAAACTCTTATAGGTTTGCCATAAAATAGTTTCCTTAAAACCCAATTATAACCTGCACCCTAATTGCGTAATACACAATCAATCGGAATCTGAATCGTTTTGAAACAGATTGCTAATCCATTGCTTCATAAGTTCGATAAAAATTCTGCTCAACAATATATATAACGCAATGAATGTTCTTGAACCGTCAAAATCAAACAGATTAGTCGTAATCGTTTACGAAAATGTGTTACGCAATTAGGGTGCTGGACGCAAGTTGACCAAAAGAATTTCTTATTTAATAGTACAAAAAAATACTCAAATCAAATGTATTCAAATCCTAAACAAAAAACCTCATCTATCCTCACTATGTTTTCCTTAGCACTTAAAAAAAAACCTATACTTGCTTAAACTTTGCTGTCCTACGAAAGCGGACAACGGACATACAGTAGGTAACGGCTGTCCAAATACAGATAAAAAAGAAAGAAAATGCATTCATTTCGCACAGACTAAAAGTCACACAACCCAACATACTTATGATAGTACAAGTAAAAAAACAAAAAAAAAGCTTAAAAAAGCAAAATGAACAAAAAGTGTAAAGTGCGTTTTTTACACCATAATGTCAAACACTGGTCAAAAATTACCGATTTTCATGACGTCCATTAAATTTAGGACGAAACCGAAAACCAAAGCTTTAGTTCCAATTTTGTAACATTTTATCTTTATCGCACCATTTACGTCCACACTCGATATTAAAATGAAGACCAGCGTCTTTAGGGTCTACGAGTTTAGAGCCTCTTTAGCCGTCGGGCATTTTATTGTGTTACGTCAGCGAATTGCATTTTATTGCACAGTCGAACGGGAATTAATAGACAGTGAGGTTTATTCGTCTGTTTTGATTTGTGGTCATCTAATATATAGGCTTGTACACCTACTGATTATAAAAGACTTACTATACTGTCTTACTAGGTATAAGGTATTTCTTAAGTTTACTGTTACAAGTTTTGTGAGACATTTAGGGGCATTTTAGTAGAACAAGTTTTTTAAATGTTGTCTATATAAGAAATTTAAGATAAACGAGTCTATCACCTTCAATCTTCCGAACGCACTAGAAATATGTGAAATAAAAATTTGTTCAATCAAATCTAAAACGAAATTAGGCAATCAATTTTATTCGGCCTTACGAAGGCACATCTCTATTCCAAAAAAACCGATCAGCATTTTTGACATAACTACGTCAAAATTTACAATGCTGCCATCAAAACAAAAAAGGCGGTAACAAATGGCGCGAAACGCCATTACGTCCAGCTCTGAGCTGTCAAACGCACGCGTTCAGATACCACTACGAGGGTACTTATCGGTGCATCCAATAATATATTCGGATAAAGTGCCCGCCTATGCCAAGAACAAGAGATTCTTACGTACGTCTTGCACTGATATCTTTAAGATTATTAGGGTTTTTGAAATGATTTAATTTTTGGTTTTGTATCAAATTGGATGAACAGGACCTTTCAGAACGGTTTTTCATAATACACTGCTACAGCGATATTGTTTACTAACATCTGGAATTGTATCTAGAATTTTATATTTTTGTAATTTAGATTCAGTTTTTCTTGATTTTTTTAAAATTCATATTATTTATTATTAAAATAACAAATATTCAGATACACAATAAAAAAAACTAATAAGTACAAGTACCTAACTAACCTAGCTAGCTATTCGGGCATTTATTTTCCTAAAGTGTTAGTCGTCAGTTTATTTGAAACGGTTAAGGAAAAGCCCTTAATGTAAGAAGTATTTTTCTAGGGCACTTTTCTTAGGTGTTGTGTAGAAGAATAACATTTAATCTTGAACGGTGCGGATTACTGCCCGCAAAGCTATGGTCGTTACACACTTAACGAAGCTCAGAGAGGTAAAACCTTTTATCCACAACCTAACAAAAATACATCGTCTTTGAATAGATTTAGTCTTTATACATGTTTACTCAGAATCCATCCCTAAGATGGACGCGCGCCTATATGCGCTGCAGGAGCCGTACACGCTGCACCGCATTTTCGGATGGTTCCGCGCACCTATCCGCGTCGTACGCGCCGAATCGGTTCCATTATATTAACAGTATTTCTGTTGTCATTGTCATGGCCCGCCCGAATTTGATGACGTCATCCTTGCGCGCTGGTGAAATCCGTATACCTACAGCATTTTACTGAAAATGTCGTTTGGCGCGGATTTAGTGCGCGTCGTTGCATACTATTTCATGTAAAGATTTATAAAAATGCCATGACTGCGGGCGCGTACGGCTCCTGCGGCACGTCCACCTTTATTACGTTTAATGTATTTATTTTGTGAATTTTTTCTTAAGCCCGTAAACGTTATGGGCCTAAACCTAGCTTGTTTTTTTCACACGCTGTGTGCAAACCATATTAAAATATACAATAAAAGTTATATAAAATACCCAGCATTACAAGCAAGCTACATACTCAGTTGCCCTGCTGAGCAAATGTAATGTACAGATTACAGAGGGCTGACAAAGCTTCGCCCGTTTGCACTTAACGAGACCTTACATCTTATGCACTTATGTTGCGACCACAGAGTAAGCGTGGGTTCAGAGAATACATCTGTATAACAGGTGGCAAAATAAGTGCACGGCAGAGGATAATGTCATGATTTTAAAGCTATAAATTTTAATGCTTGTATGCAGTACTTAGTGGTGGAAGAATGGACACTGACAGGATTGTGGCACTAAATTATGTTAGGTTTTGATTTCTTTTTAAAATAATAATAACCTTTTTGGTGAAGTTTTTCAGAAAGTTCAGGTGGTACTCGCAACCGGCGTGCTTGTATTCATGACCGGATGTATGATCGTAAACGAAGCAAAAGGAGTTTGTAAGTATCGTAGAAGGTGACGTAGGCAGGTTGTGTAGCTTCTGCCTACCCCTCTGCCTCTGTTCTGACTGACTGTCTCGTTGGTCTAGTGGTCGCAAAAGTTACTGCTGAGCATGAGGTCCTGGGTTCGAGTCCCAGGTCTGGCAAAGTGTTATTGGGTTTTTCTCTCTAGAATTTCTCAATAGCAGCCCGGAGTCTGGATTTGAGCCCGATTGATGGCAATAGAATCGCCCCCTATTACATGGGACTTAAGCATAACTGCCGAAATGTGGGTGTACTATAAGTACACCTCTGCCTAACCCTCCTGCGATTACAGGCGTGAAGTTATGTTATGTGTATAGTAACAATGCTTTGCATGTACCATACATTTTTAAGAAATAAGTATTCACAGTCAAACGAAAGCAGTGCGGAACCAACAATCCAATTCGAAACTGAACTCATATTTTATTTTTAAAGTGAAGTGGATTCACATCTCGTCACCGATTGAATTTGTAAGTGATGTTTAGAGATTTTAAATACAGCATGCAGAAAATGAACTGTACCTAAGACTTTAATCTAAACCTTAATTCTATCCTCTATTTCGTATTGTATTACCAATTGAGATGATGACTAATATTAAAAATGTTCATAAAAATAATGTTATTTCAAAGAAGGCTTAGTAAAAATTATATAATCGAAAAAAACAGTTAAATCGGTGGAAATTTGAAGAAGATACACGCTTTAAAAGTTTTTGGAGGGGATTATTGCCGTCCTTGCCGCGCGGTACTGACAATGTACGGCGCTAGTATGAAGTTGCATAGTCGCGCGTGACGTCACTTCTACGATAGTGCTGTCCTTGTCTAACAATTATCATAAAACGTTTATAACTTGTTGATTTTTTTAGCTTTTACACTTTTGTAATAAAGTTTGCGCCGTTTGGAAACAAACAGTCTTTTGAGACAAAAATAAAAAAATTGTCATCATCCCAATTCACTAGGCTGTAGAGGGCAGAAAAGCAGTCGCTGTATGTAAAATACTGGTATTCAGCTGAATGCGGTTAGATCACGGAATAGAAAAAAACAAGTAGAAATGCCCACGCAGCTTTCAGGCACGTGTCTCAATTATGTAAAATAATAACAACCTCCGTCCGTTGTAATAAGACTTAATTTTGTACGAACACGCGGGTTAACTGACGGGCACTTCCACTTGTTTTTCTATTTCGTGGGTTAGATTTAAAGCAGCCAACATAGTTGGAAAAGATTAGGCAGATTGATTGGTTCTATCCTTTATTAAATGCACACCAAATAACTGTTTCCTCCTAGCGATTATAAGGTAAACGTTCGTTTTAGTGTATCAAACAACGGATTAGTGAAAGCTGACACATACGCGGCCATTTCTTTTTTAACGAGCTCCGTCCCCTCGGCTGGTACGGTTAGTAATCGTTTATGGGGTGAAGAGCGGGAATCACCGCAACGAGCAGTTGTTTAGACAGGGTATTTAACGATAAGTGCGATTTCTTTAAAATAGACGGTAAGTTTTGAATTACTTGCTGTATTCACAGGAGATTCTATTTATCAATACTAATTTAGAAAGAGGTACAATTTGGGATTTTTTTATGTAGCTGGTAATCCTCGGAAAAACAGTTCCGATTACGTTTTTTTTAAATTATTAATGGGAGGCTACAGTAACGTTGAGGGCTTTTATTAAACGTCTGAAAAACAGAAAGCTAAAAAAGCAAATAACAAAATAAATAAAGCTATTCAAATCTTACCGTCTACTTTAAATAAATCGCACTAGCTTCTACCCGCGACTCCGTTCGCTGACACCTGGATGTCGTGAGACACCTCAATAATTATGCTAAAATAACAGCCACATTTCCCGTTTTCACTTAGCGTTCTTTCTGTCATATTGCCCGGCTCCCAAGGGTCGAAGCGTGATGTTAAATAGTTTATAACCTTCCTCAAGAAATGGGCTACATATTTTTTCAAAACCGACATTGGTCGTTCCAGAGATTATCTTGTTCAAATGAACTCTTCAGCTTTATTTTATATAGATTTAATTTAAAAAAGTGTTTCAAACAATGCCTCTGAACCTCTGTATGTTTACTACTCTGTGGTCATTCCGCGTGCGAGCTTGTCGCGCTTTCTCTCCTGCTTCATTTGCCAAAGTTCTGGTCAAGCTGCCGGCCACCGCTAGTGATGCGATCGTGTCGATAGTTTTTGTCGGTATACAGTTTCAATTCTGATATATATAGAATATTTGGGGAAAAAAACGAAAGCTCTAATGATATTTACTTGATGACGGGCAAATACCCGATTAGCAAAACCAGCTAAATGTCAAGAGATGAAATTAGGGTTAATAATGAATAAAATAATGTCTTAGGTTAGTAGTACTAATATCCTGACATATGTCAGACAAGGCAAATATTGATGACGATTCTAATCATAAAACATATTTTAGATCGACGCTACGAAATTTTCTCGATACGTTTAAATGCAATGCTCGACAAACCATCGATAGAATATCGACACATTCCCATCTCTACACCACCCGTAAGCCATAAGTGGCTTAGTTATACTACAAGCACCGCCAAATACCGAATGAATGCGGGCAACGTAAGAACAAAAGAAGGATTACAGCCTTTTCTTGACCGCCCGAAAAGAATTAGTGAAAAAAAAAACAAAGACTTGTTAGTCTTTGGTCGTTAGTGCTGCCAGTATTGGTCGGTCAGCGTAAAAGATCGGTTTTTTCGCCCGCATAACTACAATGCTTTGTGGCTGCATTTGTTTTTAACTTTGATCATGAACGAACGTGTGTTTTGCGAATGTTATTTTAGGGTATCGGAATTTGAAAAAGGAATGTTGTTTGTTGGCTGTCTGGATGTTTTGTTGGCGGTTGGCGCAAATGTACAAAAAAGAGTTTGTTGAAAAGTTTTAACGGTAAGATTTTTACAGAATAGATCGGCTGAACCCAGGACTTCACACTCAGCAGTGGCGATAACTCACCAATGAGACAGTTTTTATTCTTAAACGTTTTTTCTGATAAAAACGAACTCCAGTGAATAACTTTTTGTATACATTATCGCCAACCGCCAACAAAACAGCCAGACAGCCATCAAAAAACATTACTTTTTCAAATTCCGATACCCTAGTAATGTTACTAAGTTTTTCGGGCCAATTTTACAGTAGCAGCCAGTAATTATTACCATGCCAATGTTTGTGTAATAAACACCTCTACCTATCTCTTCGAGGAATTCAGTCGTGTGTTAACGTTTCTCAAAAAGTAAAAAAAAAACTGTGATTCATAAGGTGTACATAATATAAAGACTATTCTATCCATAAAGTAAACTAAGTAAGTTATAGATAGGTTTTATTGAGCTTACAATGTTTTGAACCATTACGCTAGATTACTCTTTCTTACTACTGTTAAAGCATGCAACTATCATACGGGCTGAAGTCAATCTCAGTGAGTAAGAACTTTTTTAGCTTTTTATTACCCCTATAGGTATTTCTAGTGCTTAGAAGTTTAGTAACTTGCGGTTTTAAAGTAGTTTCATTGTTTCTTAGTTTTAAGATGTGAACTTATTTGTAAAAGCCTGTCATAGTAGAACACATTTTGCCGGAGAAGCTTAGTTTTAACTGTTCTAAAACTGATTAGTATTCTTCTAGTGGGTAATTTAAATAAGTAAGACACGAAGTATTTATCTAGCATTTTTATTATAATTTTCCGCTATGAAATAAAACCGGGTTTATCTTTGACACACATTGTAAGACACAAAGTTCTTCTACTACATTATACAGTCTATTTTGGAGCGCAAAATTTTGACAGATGTCAATGTGGTATAGAGATTATTGTCTATTATCTGAGCTTGTGATCTGTATTCAGTATTCACTGCACGGTTAGACGAACGCCTACTTAAGAACTACATTTAGGGAAGTCAAATAATACTTTCTGAAATTATTTTTTGTACTTTTAAGTTTGTTTTATTCTTTGTTTAAATTCCTGTTAAACCAAAAGAGAGAGAAATCAGTAGGGTATTTTTATGTATTAATAATAGTGATTTAATAGAATCAGCCTAAATTACTTAACTTTTCTAGGCTTGGTTAGAGATTTGACAAACAGCAGTTTCTTTCAGATTTCAAAAATATTTGCCAAAACCCTGGCAAATTTTTACCTACTAAGGATTGAATTGATAGAAGTCTAACTAACCATCAAGTATAACGGACCCAAGACTTTTTATTAACTTGATTTAAAAGAGTGTCTATGGAGTTTCTTGTCCGTTCTTTTCCATAGTGACCTACGAATTGGAACTTTCTGACTAATTGACCGACTCCTTGAATTGTGTTGAGACGTAAAAATCTTTAAGAGCCGTAAATGTACGCAACATTAAATGAGAAAAAGTAAAAAACAGAAATTTTAAATTTGAACTAAGGTCAACCGGGGTATTTGCGTCTTTGGGGCAATTGCGTTTAATTGAAATCATTTAAAATCTGTTTGAAAACCAACCTTTCCTGCCATCTGGTTTTGTTTATTTTGAATAAAATCCTAGGGTATATTTTCAATAGATGGCGTTGTACCGCAAAATTCAAAATATCGGCCATATTGAACATCACATGTTTTTTGTCAAGTGGTGCATCGCGAGATGAGTGATCAAAATCCTTATTAATCAATATTTTTTCTTAGTTTTCCGTTTTTTTAATGAAATGTACATACATATTATATTATAGTCTATCTACACTAATAGTTATTTCTATTGAAATGGTTTTACTTGTGGAGAAAAGATGATTTAAAAAAATTAGGTTCGATGTGGATTTTTGGGGTAAATGCGTCTGCTGTTTCGGGGTTAACGCGTCTAAATGACGCATTTGCCCCAATGCCAGAGATCTTAAACATTTTTTGGGGTTTTCATTTTTGCATTTAGTTGTAAATTTTATATCGGAACTAAGTGTTTCTTCATTTATTACTTTTTATGAGAAATTTAACTATCGTTTTTTGTTATTGTGAAGTTATCAATTTGTCAGCAGGTAAATTAGAATACGATCATAATGGTTATGCTGAGATACATAAAATCAAACAGAAATGACTTTCAATATTACGTATAGACTATTTTTTTGAGTAAATTACCTTATTCGACATTATAGAGATTAAAAAGGTTTTTATTGACAATATAAACTTTGTAATATTCGTCTAATGCAAGTTGATTTTGATTAAACTTCAAAAATGTACATATTGCTTTTATTTGGCACCCATTAAGTAAAGGTTTTTCTAGATTAGACAAATTTTGCTTTCACAACAAAAATGTTGGGAACGTCTGGATTTGACAGGGGGTAAATGCGTCTATGAAAAAATAGTCGCATTTTCCCAGTATTTATGACATCGCTTCTGATGTAATAATTATTTAATATTTGTAATTTACTGAAATATTTGTGTACAAAATTATAATTGAAGGAAAACATATTTATTTCAGCCTTCAAACGTCACAGGTTTAAAAACTTATTTAATGAAGACGCGTTTGCCCCAATACGGAAAAATGCGTCTAAAAATCCTCTTTAAAAAAAAAAGTATAGTTACTCGTATTTACTGTAACTAATGGAAGAAACAATTAATTAAGGTTGCACACAGATAATTTCTATACACATTGGTTATAAGGATTTTTGTATAAAATGTATTATTAATGTGACATGATTTTTTAAAAGAGTGTAATACATTTTTATGACGCAATTGCCCCGGTTGACCTTACAGATAAACAAAGGGCAATTTTCTGAAATTTCCTTCAATTATCTGTGGAGTACTGCCTACCAGCCCTGATAACGGTTAGCACAAAACGCGGTTACAAATAACAGCACTCCTGTACCGATAACTAAATAATATGGCAATGGCTGATCGCTGTCCACAATACGACTCGATAATTGTAGAGAAAGATCAATTTATGTTAGTCCCGGAGCTTATAATATCACTGCCCGTTTTGGCTTGAAAACTTCGAAACTGAAGGAAACACCAACGATTTCTGAACAAAAGGTCGCAGTTTTTTTTTGAATAAAATGGATATTTAGTTATGTTAAATTCTTTTATTTGATTGATTTGAGGCTGAATAAAATGGCGCCGAAAACAAGATAAAAAAAACAAAACCGTGGGTTTTTTAAATCAAAACAAAGTTCTAAAAAAATCTTTAATTAGGAACTATGCCCCACAAAAACGTTTTCACGGTTTGTCTGTGGGGACGGAACAAACGGTATCTAACTAATGTTTATTACACTATTTACTTATTACTAACAATAGGTTATATCATAAATAACTACAATATTTTGTACCCTCAAAAATTTGGAAACAACTTTCCTACAATCAATGTTTACAAACTCTTGAGAAAGAGTACGGTCCATAGACATCTATGTTACGGTCTTATCCCACGCCGCCGGACTAACCCTAACATAGGTACTCTAATTGGCAGTTCAGTAAGCAGATAGGTGCAATGGCGTCTTCTGTCTTTTCCTAATCTCTTAATCGGCTTTTTCCGGATACCAGACTGAACAAAACAGGAAATACTACATACATAGCATCACGCCAAGTCCCACGACGGCGAGCCTATTATTGTCATCTACCGTGCCCAAATCCAGTCTCCTACTCTCCTCATTATCGTTTTGAATTTTATCTAGGTCTGTTCAAGAGTTTTTAGAAAGAACCTGACAGACATGAAACATATCCATACAAGAATTTTTGTCATAATGTCTACTTACTGATTTTTAAAGTTCTAAATAAAACCACGTTTCTGATGTTACCTATGTTTAGTTCTAGATGCCACGTGAGTACTTAAGACAAATGCCATACCATAATAGCTAGTTAGTTGTAACTTGTACTATTTTAAGCATCATTTCATGCACAGTTAGCATTGCTAGGCAGTCTGTTACAAACCGACATTTCAAGAGCAACAGATTCTCAATGCATCACTTCGAAATTCGAATAGTGTCGAGGTGTGAATACGTGATGCTATAATTTAAAAACAAATGAGTTCGCTTTCGATTTGTGGCACTTCTCCCTTAAATTGAAACTATGGAATTCGGGATATCATAAAAAACGCGGGAAATATTAGAATGAGGTTGAGAGGCGGTGAACCTCTTTTTTAGACCAAAGAACTTAAATAATAGAATAGCCCAAAAAACCTAGGAAAGACTACAAAGAATCGGTCACTATACCTACCTCAAACATGCCTAAAACCACCTTTTATAAATACATACATCCAAATAAATGACGTAACAAATAGATACCCATTGTTGTTGTCCCCGACTAAGAAACCTTTCCGGGCCGATAAACAAGAATATAGTTATCTCACCTAGCCGCCAGAGGACGCCCCTCTCTAATAATTTATGTATTGTCAGCCAGCATATTTAACCTCCAGGCGTATTATTCACACATTATAAATCCTACGGAGCGTGGCGATAACGAAACGCGACCATAAACGTTAAGATGGCGCCTCTGACAGTTTTTTTGACAGCGGTTTTGGCGCGAAAAAGTGATGGTTATTTTTGTGGATTGTGAATTAAGCTTTTTTTTGTGAGATAAGATCTTTAGTATATTCAGTTTTGACTTTTTGCGGTAGTTTGAAAATAACTTAAGACTGGTAGGTTATTATTATGTTTTAGTTTTTACAGGTACTTACTTAAACCAATCAAATAAAAAGTAATTTACTGTCTATTGTTAATATCGATAAATCACTTACTACCGTGTCGCTAACAGCTAAATAATCTAGAATGTGGTGTAATGTTAAAGTCACTCAAGTTCTATTCTTATTTTGCCAGTTACAAATAAATTAACAATGGCTTCCTTTATACAGTAAATAACCACACAGTTCGCAACATTTTCAATTTTAGCACAGACTGAAAATAAACTTGGAACAGGGGAAGCGGACACCTGTTTAGTCTATGCTTTCCGCGCCATTACCCGCCCATTGAGCCGCGCGCGATTTTCGAATTTCGAACGGAGAAAATGGCACCATCGCGCGTCAAGTTGACGTAAACGGTTTGCGTGCAAAAACGTGGAAAAAATCGATAGGGAGCTGATGAAATGTCTTTGTTGTGTTCATGCTAATTTAGTATTCTTCATTAAACTTTTTCAATTATTATTTAACGGAGGGAGAAAACAGTGTGGTTAAATTTAGAGTAGCAAAATATTGAACGAATTTTGTTGTAAGATAGCAGGATACGTTTAGAAACGACTCTGTATTCCCTGAATATAAACACGCCTTTCATTTTATGACCCCGTTACAGTACCTCCACTAGTAGTTTTCATTCAAACTTTGTATTTTCATGTACAGGAACTAAATATAAGAATCTGTTACGGTATCCTAAAACTGATATTTTATTGTAGCAGACAAACGTAACACGAATTTTATCGATCTAACCGATCTCTGATTCTATCGATCGTATAAAGGGTTGTGTAGGATTTTTTCCTTTGCCCCTGTCCCGAACGTATTAAAGGATCGTTTTTGACAATTGGAGACCATTAACACCTTGTCAAAAAAAAAAAAAAACTGATTGCCCTTTTTGTACTATTATCACATGGAATAAATTATTGGGATCTATTTTTTCAAGGTTCTGTATTTCTTTTCATAAACACAATTTCTTATTTAAAGCAATTGACGTTGTCTTTTTTGTTTTCTGATATGATTGCTAAAGCATGCCAGTCAAAGTCATACCATAAAGCATTTATTTTGTGTTTTTATTGTTTGCGAATAAGTTTACAAAAAATATATACTTAGTGCCGATTTCACTAATGAAACTGAACGCGTTCAGGGAATTTAAAACGCATTCAAGAACTGTCAGTGTCAATATTCCACAGAAAATAATGAGCACTTAAACCTAGTTTATGTGCTGATCGCGTTCAGTTTCATTGGTGAAATCCACCCTTACCAGCGTGTAGCAAGACTTTGGTTTACGAATTTTAACTTAAACTTTAAACTGAACGACGCAATTTCAGTTTTAAACTCTACATAAGATAATTACATTATAAATCCGAATTTTATCACAACACATACAAACAGACAGACAGTTGGAGATATTGAGCACAGATATTTATTTATGACCACCAATTAGAAGGTCTGAGATAAAATCTGAACCTCTTTGTGGGATACATCAATGTGGAGTAGATTGTCCACGGTCATGTTTTATCTGTGAGTTTGTGTTTTCGCGCCGTTTTAAGTTTTGTGCGAATCTGGTTAATTTGAGCATTTTTGTGACGCGTTTGCTGCGAATAATTACAGTTGTAAATAGGAAGTGGTTGAAAATAATGTACCATCGACTGATTTATATGCAGGCAGTAATGACGTTGCGGCGAATTTTATAATCAAGTAAACTTGTTAATTACTGTTACCGCTTTAGTTCATAGGAAATTTACGAGTAGCATTTTTTTATTAATCGTTCAGGATTTTTGTTTGAATTAGGCTTATGACACCATAGTCAAATAGCAGTTATTTTTAAATAAGCTTATACTGTTCAACTGCTGGGCAGGCCTCCTGGCTTGAAGAAGAAAGAAGACTTGGGTCTTCCCTTTCTGGGAAGACCCAAGTCTTCCGTTGGTTTATTAAAGAAAAAAATACTAGAATAGTCTCTACACTTGTCTCTGTTCTCATTCCCCGCTCTATCTCACCACGTTCAAGGAGTATTTTTTTTTTTCAATAAAACGCATCAATTCTGTCCGGTACTAGGATCTTGGGTAAAGGAAATGACTCTATTAATGTTCCTCGACCATTTGGGGACATTTTAATTTAAAAAAAGATTCCAGCATGGAGGTTTGTCATTTTGAACGTAAATTAATTTTAATGTCCAGTTTTTGTAGTAATAATTACGTGATATTTTCGTTTAATGGCCTTTTTTATTTTATTTTTACTTGATTGGTCAAAAAATATTATGTGAATTAAGTTTAGAAGATTGTATTTTAAGTATTATTGCATATACATCATAATAATCGTCGTTATTATGTCAAAAATTGATTGATTTGATTTTATAATTGAGTAAGTTTTTTTTTATAAGTCTAAATATACATGCACCTTCACCAGTTTACAATCATGCATAAGTAAAACGTATTGCGTGTTAAATAGATTTAAACACTAAGTTGCGTTTATTTTATAATATTATTTAAGGTGACTGGTAATTACTGATCGATACTCAATCAAACACATGACCACACTCCGTCACTAATTACCAGTGACCATATATGCTACAGACAAGACAATATCAACACAAGCAAGCGACTCTATGTAACAATTCGATATTTTAGATATACTTTAACGACCTTTGATAGAATAGGTTCAGAATAGTGTTAATTAAATTATGTATGTGTTACACAAACATAATTTAAGTAGCTTTAATTTACTAACGAGTTGTGCAAGTAGGTAACGAAGGTAAAATTTAAAATAATTTAAAATTCGTACGACGTAGGTACCAAAACTGACAAAAACGCGGCAAAACTACCTTATACAACAATGAAAGCTCAAAAAAAAAACAGCAGCGCACATTTAAGCAACGACATCGACTCATACAGCCTACCTTTCATCGCAACGGCAGTGCATGAGCGTGTTCACTCTCCAATTGTAAATTCCATACTTCTTCTCCATTCCGCCGATCCAGAAGGGGCACCTCAGGTCGTGGACTCTGCAGCAGCGGTCAGTCCTCGTGTGGCCACCGAGCTGAGAGTACCGGGTGGCTGAGAACCCCTTGCCGCACCATTTTGTGCCAGGAACCCGGAGTAACTCCATCGTATCGCGTTTTGTTCTAAAGGGGATCGTATTGTTGGTGGGATAGTAGAACGAATGATTTTTTGGATATTTGAATGGTGGGTCGATTCGATTGTTTCTATTATTGCATTAAGTAATCGGGATAATTCTTCCACTAATTCGTTTTTTAAGTCCTGGCTGGAGGCCTTAATTTATCAGGGCGCTTAAGCAGACGACAACCTCATAGGTTGACCTGCAAGATGACATTCCCAAAAAAAAAAAACACTAATTATTAAAAACAAACTTTGGCAGGATGTTATGTTATGCCTCCCATATGCACCTAACATTTCTAATAACGAAAGAAATCGTTTTATACAGTTTCTAGAGTGGTAAATAACACACATACAGGGTAAGTTTATAAAATGTAACCATGAATTTAGTACATTATTCAAGCCCCCCCCTAGCGTAGTATATAATTTTTATTTTCTAAATCTGCTGTTTCGTAGAAAAATGCAGTACCTACACGGTCAAAATGTACTGAACAGCTATATTGTTCGTTTGGCTGCTTAATTAAGCAGAGTGATAAAAAAAACCCTACACTACTAACATCGTAACCAAATAATTATTTAACGTAGTCAATCTCAATTGACTTCGTAAATGACGATCAACAATTGCGAATAAAGAATCAATCTATCGACCATTCACTTGTAGTAATTGAACAAATCACAGAATCATAGGATTTGTACATACTTTCTTGGTATATCGTTAACTCATTCGTTCTATATCATTCGATTGTCTATTTCTACGACGCCCATCTCTTTTACTTTTTATTTTGAGCAATGACAAGATCACTGTCAAATGCCAGACCATAATGACCTCTTCCTAGTTTTTAAATATTACAAACTGCCTACAACTTCAAATATAGAATGGACCACCAACGTGTTTATGATATTAAAAAATAACCGTAAATATCATGGGGATAGTCGCTGTAAATCCTTTATAGGTCCCGAAGAGCTATAAAGATCGATAAATCGTTGGCAACGCACGAATGATCTATAGATCACCACATGTTTTATTGCTTTATTGCCTCGTGTAGTGTTAGAGTCAATTAATTGCTCGAAATATATGGTTACGAAATAGTTACCTCGATGTTAACAAGGTAGTTTTGAACTTTGGCTAATCAAAAATGGTATTTTATTTTATATTAAGACAGGTGATTCTTAAAATCTGAGGCGCTAGCACGAACATACGACATAAACATTACGTAAATTCGCACGGTTTTTTATTTGAAAATACAACTATGCTTCAACATTTTGGTTGACATTTTTGCTACTATCACATTAGGTGAGTATAATATATTAATAGGTATTTACATAGGGATGTATAAAGTCTAAAAACCAAGTTTACTGTTTAAAACTAATTATTTGCTAAAAGAGAATAAAATTCAATTTATAAATCATATCGATAAATAAAATAAAACAAAAGACTATTCGTATTTGTTATCGGTCCTGAAAAATTGAATAGAATCGGATTTTGACTGTTCATAACCTTTGCATTAGATTAGCAAAAAAAAAAAAAATTGCGGGATATAATCTCACAGATTATTAAAATTCCCATCTAGCAACCATATGCAGCGGCCATCTTGATCTCAGGGGGACACAAACGTCTAAAACTAGTATGATAAGACATTTATCCATATCCATATAAACGAAATCATTAACATAAATAACGAAATAATCTCAGTAATCCTCATCTAATCTTAATTAGGACTGTAATGGTTCAAAATCTTGACTTTTTTACTGAAATGGGGCATAAACTTTATGACATAGGATTATTATTAAGGTCCTTGGACATCAAACTCCTTACTATTTAAAAGTTTGAGAGTGTTTCTTTTGATGTTTCAAATTCATTGCGCTTTTGGGTTCTCTGGTTTGAAAATCGACAGAGAAAACATAGCAACGGATATGGTCCAAATGAAAAGTATGGTTTAATTTTATGTGATGAGTTTGCAAGAGTGAAGGGATGCTACTAATTGATGTAATATGATAATATTTTATTTCTGGTTAGTAGCGATCATATTTTTTTTTGTTTTTATACGTTTCTACATACGTACTTTTTGTTTTATGCTCCTATGATTTCTTAGGAAAGTTTTAATGACCTTCCTAAATTCAGAACCAAATTCCACCATCTCTTAAAATCTATTGGAATAAGTCAGTGTTGGGAAACTTAGAATTCTTAAGCACATCAACTTCACGTAGAGAGCCTTGATTAGGCGAAAAAAAACCTCGTAGCCCTTCATCCAAAAATAAGCGAAATTCTTGGCAATTTACAAAAAGCACCATCACCAATCACCAGACAAATAAAAAGAACACGACCACAACCGTTCCAACAGCGGTTTTTATACAGGGTGGCATTAAACATTCATACATCGAATTCACATGATTCTAGACCCCTAGCGTAGAATGTCTTTGTCAAAATGTATGGAACAACAATTTACGTCAGAATCATGTATTTGAATCGATGGTAACAGGTTGCGCGTCAATTAGACCACTATCTCACCTGATGATGTAAGCGATGATGCATTCGACGATGGTGCACGTTTGCTTAGATGTAACCTATTCCCCTGTGTTTCCTCGAAGAGCGGTGACCGCCCATTTAACGTCCGCAATTTACCGGTAAATGACTTTACAGAAACGTTATTTATTAAAGTAAGTTGGTGTGTAATCCTACAGAACGTTTTTTGACACCGTAATGTCAAACTCCGCTGCCCTAAGATTTAAATCGTTAGATTTGCCCTCACCGTACAGTCACGCGGAAAAGCGTCCATAATGAGAAGAGTGAGTGACCACGAAAATCTAGACAAGTCACTGGGTCATTGTATGTCAGAGGTGTCAAAACGAAACGGAAACGAGATGATCTTTTACCGCTGTTATCACTGTCATGCCAGAGCCCTTATGTGCTATGCTACGGCCGTTATGTGCTCACTGTTTTTCAAGGAAACCGTATCTTTAGCTCCACTTTTTTATTGTTTTTGAGTTTTAGCAACCTAGCACCATTGCCCAAGCAAGGATGCTAAGGGCCACCGCCGTTGCCAACCTAGATACAACGCTGTAAGGTATCGCGTGCCTGTCATTACACATGCAGCCTCCATATCCATCAAACTAGACCACAGCCAAGTTTGGTGTGTCAGAAGTATGTCGGTAGGAATTTCAAAGGCTGTAGGAGGCTCATTATAAGCGGGGTCAGTCAGTTCGTCATGCATACATTTGCATTCTATCATCCTAGGATACCTTAGGGTACCGTGAGAAAGCTATGCTATATATGCACGGCCTACGCCTGGTGCGATTTTGAATTACAGCCGTTGGCGTTCGACTGTCTGAGGAAATTTTATGACAATTCCGTTAGACTTATTGCAGATGCGGTATTGTCCGAGGTAGAACAGAACATATAATAATTAAATGTATTTTCTAAGAAGCCTAGGCTAGGCTTCATCTAACGAGACTCATGTCTTTCGAAAGAAAACATGGAAGATTTTCATTACATCATTCGCTTTGTGAGCAATGTGATTGATGAACTGTCCTTAGCTGATTGATACGAATTTTCTCACCAGTTAATTTAATCTAAGGTAAATTTTGCTTCTAATATCGGAAAATGCAGACTATTTACAGCCATGTATCATTTGACTGTGCTTTGGCCAATCAAGGGACCATAAAACATATTTACAAAACCATCCCAATCGAAATTTAAAAACACACCCTTTCCAACCAACACACGAAAAAAAAAACCCTTGTCCTTTAAATAAAAAAAGAACTAACCTCCTATCACATCTGCAGTGAGATATAGTGTACGGCCTATAGTTGAAATAACCGAATCTCCGTTTGAACATTCCGATGTTGATTCGGCAATGGTCGTGCGACCGACAGCATCGGTCTTCGGCTGCGTCGGCACCTAGCTCCCCATACTTCGCTGCGACGTGTCCAGCCCCGCACCATTTGGTCCCAGGCACTATGAAATTCTCCCTGAATGATCTTCGAGACCTGTTTTCGTTTTCATCTTATGTTAGTCTTTTTGTAAGCGATACTGCGTGATCTGTGTGGTCAAATATTTACGATACATTGGTAAAGAGAAAATGTTCAATGAAAACTTGATGTCGCAAACTTACTAGTCAGTAGGGCTGCACTGCTCGACTCAAGCCTCCTCTAAAGAGAGGGATAGAGAGGGAGCGGACCACACGGGTCATGTGTGGGTTGCCCAGTCCTAGAGGCTATGAAATCGGAATGGATTTCTCCAAAGAGTTGGATAAATTATTTTTAAGAGAGGTACGAAAACACATTCTTGCACTACAAACACAAGGTTGGTAGTGCAAGAATGTGTTTTCCAAAGAGTGTGGCTTTAGCAAGTTTGCCTACGTTTTCTTTTGTATCGGCACACAGTCTACGAGAATCTAACTCATCCCATCTTTAACAGATTGGTCTGTCAACAAGGGTTGTAGCAGGGCAGCCACTGTCTGCAGGTTTCTTCGTCGGTTCCCTCTTATATTTAGCAGTTTGGGCAAGTTGTATTACAATAGCCTCGCAGCTGGCGATAATTAAACGTATGTTGGACGCACCCTGGTCAGTCAGCCTTTCTATCAGTATGCTGACCTGCATTAGCAGGTGATGCCGTGGTGAATCTATTAAGATTCACCACGGCATGATCCACTTTCATATAGTTCGTGTTTATACGAGAGAAATGAAGAAGCTTATTGATGATGCTCATAAGAAAGGATACACAGTCTGAATCATATCAGAATACCACAATTTAGCGACATCAGGTTTTCATTTTAAAGAAATAGGTTTCTAAATTATGCTATTAGGTTTATCTATGTACTCGCGTCTGACTGAACATAAACACTTTAGAACCGAAACCAATAGTGTAAGATGAATATTTGACACTTAAAACATTTTTTTTTACTGGAGAACTTAAAATTATTTGCGAGATATTTTGCAAATTGACTTTGTTAATTTATAATAAATAGATGATATGAACGATGCGAATGAAGGACTGACTGATGACTTAATGAATGTATTGGTCCTGTACAAAATGATTAGATTTTGGAAGATTTAAAGTTTAAAGGTGATTGCAATTCAAGAAAGGGATAGAGTGCCACCCTACTTTTTATGTCTAGTTAGAATGAAGTGACTGTCTCTTGTTACAGAAGATTATGTACTAAATAGTAGCAAGTACAGCTACGCAAAGATGGAAATATACATATGTCTGCTTTCCAAAATGAGCTGACCAACCCGTAGGACTGAACATTAAAGTTTAGCTGATATGTAGGTATGACCATTTGATCAGAAGCCTTATAAGGATACAAGTGAATGATTTCGTAAATGATGAACATTTGGTTAATTGATGATTATGAGTTAAGTAAATGCATGTAGGAATCAATAAGGATATAATATTGTAGCAAAAAGCAGTCCCTGTTTAAAGATTTAGCGATGAAATGGCGTAGTTTTATCTACGTGTAAAATATAGTTGAGGTATAATACGTACCAAAATGCTGGAGTATAATAATAATAATATAATATATAACGGTAAGAAAAAGTGAAGAGGTCATTCCAAGGACTGGCAGTTCGTCAGGATTTCGAAATTATAATATTGTAGGTAAGTACGGAAATCGAAAGGAGATGAGCATCGTGCAGTTGCATTGCATTCCATACTTAAATGTCTTGAATCGTCATAAAGTAAACAAGATAGTTCAACTCAAGACATTTTAAAACCTTTTTGAAAAATAATTACTGTTTCCTCAGTAATATGAATTTATAAATAAAACGAATTTAACAGACTTTCGTATTCGCAAAAACAAAAGAAAGCAATGATTACAAATTCGTCCATAAACTCGTTTTATTTGAATATTAAAGTTTTGCTTGGTAAAAATATAACAACTACCTAGCCAGAGAGCTCTCTCCAACTCTGTTTTTATGCTCCATCATATACTGTAGTTCTTCATGCCTTTTCAGGCATTCCATTTTCAATTTATCATAATCCAGCCAGTTCGAAATATGTGGTGGCAACCGGTCGCCATCTTTTAGTATTCTAAAAGTGACGTTTCCAAAATGGCGGTAAAACTTTTCGTCTTCAACATTTTTTGGTTGTTTATTTACTATTCTATATTTTTCTTCATCTAATGCTAATTTTAATTCTTTTCTTAGTGTTTTTAGGAAGTTCCTTGCTGATTTTCCTTGCGTCACGTATTCACAGTCTTGGATGTCGCCATTTTGCGTGTAAATCACTTGGACAAGATGGCTGCCATCTGTCAGCTGCCTTAGCTTTAGGCCAAGTCTGTAACAAAGAGAAAAAAACTTATGTAAAAAGGATAACACATCAATTTTGTGGATCTTGAAGAGGGGTATTGGCAGGTGTAGGTATATGTCTTAACATCTGATGTAGAGTGAGCTTGAATCACATGATAATAAGAATAATTAATTACAACGTAGGGTAAGGAGTATCGTGTTACCCAGTAACTGGGTTGCGAAGGTAATATAAGCAGTCAGGCCATGTGAAATATTAAATCTGCTTGCGTTTGGACTGTTGGCTGGGCAAATTATGAATTACAACGTGGGAGGGCGTGGATGCCTGTCCTCTTGACGAATACTAGATTTCACATTTTACATCAAGGAAGTATTTACTACACACGGCGTGAGTTTATATACACGGTTATATTTAGGTCGTTCTGGAAGCGAAAGCCATGAACTCGATCATCGAACTCGAAACGATTGAGACAATAAAAAAAAAAGAAAACGAAGAAATAAATTGTTTTTTTTTTGTGTGAAATAATGAGAACTCGAAGTAACGCTTTCTTGCGATCAATGCGTAAGTGTGTAAAACGTATCGACGAATGGCAGCACAAGCGAACGGTATCCAAATTTGACAATTATTAATATTTATATTAATTATTAGTTCATGGCTTTCGGTTCCAGAACGACCTAAATTTAACCGTGTAGTTCCCATGGGGGTAGGCAGAAACTACAGAACACAACTGCTTTGATCCTTACTCCTTTTGCCTCGTTTGCGTTCATACATCTGATCATACACAGACGCCGGTGACCTTTCTGAAGAACATCACCAATAAGGTCACAATATATCCTCATAGGGCGTCTCCCTTACCGGCGTTTCCACTCACAACTGCCTTGTTAATAACTTGACTTATTCGCCTTGCATTCAAGCTGACTCCTCTATTCTATTTTGTATATTAAACAAACCACAAATCTTATTTGAAAGCTTAACATTTTCAGATAACTATTATTTTCCTATCGGAACCAGATCAACGTTAGTTTTTATTACACCTTAACTACCGACACACCTCAACCGTGTTTAATTAACTTGAAACCATAAAACGTTTATTAAGACATTGACACCTTACTGACTCTATACCCACAATTAACATTGAACTTTCAATTACTAGAAGACATTCACAACCGTGGAAAAAGGCGGTTGACCACTTTTCAACCTATTATTAGATAAACCGAGTGTGAAAGGACCCAACATTGCACGCAAAAATTGCGAGGAAACGACTTTTATTTTTAAAACGACTTCATCAAAAGGAGGCTCTCAATTCGCCTGTATGTTTTTTTTTGTGGTGCAAAGGAAAATGCCAGATCCTGCCCCAGAAATTAACAGGAAATGTCAATTAATAATAATAATTTTAATGATTAAAGGACCTTTTCATAAAACATTGTTTTTCAGTAGAACTTGCCGATTACAAATCAATGATAAAAAAGGAATAGAACCCCTGAATTTCATATTGCGTTACTTATTGCGCATGAAACACAACAAAAAAAAAGTTTACAATACCTGTAAAACAAAAACTCATATTACGATTATAATAATTATGATAATGCGTAACATAGATATGTTTTTTTAATAGCTTTTAACTATTATCAACTGCAGTTAAATAATAAATGTCATTTTTGTTTTAAGAATTAAACAGAAACCGCAAGTTCTACATTAGGACAAATGTTAAGTTAACAGTAATAAATAAGCTTTAAGATGCTGCATATTGCAGGCTTGTAAATGACTTTCCGATTTGAGTGGGGCAAAGTTCTATAGAGTTTCTGGCATTGACCTTTGCTGTTTGCGGTAGAGCGCAATGTAACACACGCAAAACATTGTGCTTAAGGGTGCATTCAATAGTAAAAGGGTTGTGGAGTTATTTTAAGTTGTGTTATAACATTAAAAACTGGTTTCGTAAACAAACGTCAGTAAAAGTTGGTATACCTCCGTAAAGAGAAGGGGTTATTATATTTTAATAGTTTGTTATTAATGTAGTTTATTATTGTGTTATTTTTTTTGCTATTATAAAACTTTCATTCCAAGAAATTTCAGTGATGACAATAAAACAAAATTGGTCAAGTTGTCATTGCAACCTATTTTCAGTTATTTCATCCATTGCATCACCATCAGGGCTTTACCAAACTAAGGAAGCAATACAAACAACTCTCTTTCTAAGACCAATCAAAGGCAAGGTAATAATTAAAGCTTTTTATTAGGAGTTAAATGACTCAATGCCGTCCGTATCGTATGTACTCGTAATTAAAATAGTTTTTTACATTTATATCCGATTTTGAAACAGGTTTCTGATGGGTTTAGAGATAGTTTTACTATGTTGATTGTAAGGAGATTTAACACTATGATATGATGTTTAACAGGAATATCGTAATAGCTGACCGCTTTTCTATTTCTGTAAAGTTCACTTCGAAGTTTTAAACCTCGCTCAAGTTACCGACGTATTTCTATTTAAGGGGAAGCGCCAGTTTGCCCGCGAAATTCAAATTTTCTTAAGTTGTATGCAATTTGCAGGGCCGTGTCACAAACAAAATATGATTCACGATCGTAACAAGTATGTATTTACAGAATTATAATAATTAAATCATCGAAACAACCCTTTAAGTTCATCTAATCCTATTGATTGGTATTTATGAAATTGTAATTCTTAAGGATAATATGGACTTTAGTTGTATTGATGTTTTTTTTCTAAGTAAATAAACCGCGGATGCGTACAGCGAGGGCTGGCTCGAGGTAGTTCGGGTAAAGAGTTCCTGGAAGAACTTGGGGAGACCTTTGCCCAGCAGTGGAACAATACAAAACAACAAAAAAAAAAAACGCGGATGCACACCTTTTCACTCCATTAAAATTTTGCCAGCGATCCATTTTAACCTCCTGTCAAATAATTATAATCAACTACTTACACTAAGTACTAAATTAAATGACTAACTAATTAGGTACTATTTTAATCTGCTTAATAAAATAAAATAAAACATTCACTGACAGACAACGCACAGCTCAAACCCGCTGTGTTTATAAGCATAAAATTTCACATCAGAGTTTCTTGAATAACGAAGACTAGCACAAACTTATGCACAGGTTAAATGCTCTCAGAGCACAAAGGAAGGATTTTTGATAAGGAGTTATAATAAATAAGTATGGTATGGAAGTTTGTGTAGAAATTCATCATTGTCGAAGGGAAATAACATCTTGTGTACAAGGTAAAGATACTTAGGTATTTTTAAAAATAACAAGATTATTAGTTCAGTTTATTTGTTGCCTTCAATATAACTTTGCGTTCGTCAAAAATGCACCGATCCATAGACTAAAAACTAGATTATGACGAATGTAAAGGGGATGCAGAGTGGCCATTAGTCTATGGTCCCTGGGGATGACACACAGGGGGCGATATAAAATATTGAGACAGATTTAGACGGTATAATTTACTAACCACTGTTCTATGGGAAATAGAAAAATGTTTTTTTTAAACTTATATTATCCATTCGCCCGCGTGGATGTCGAAATTATCCCATGGCCCGGGAACGAGCTACCGGGACAAGAAGTACCAGTGTTCTTCCCAGGGTGCCTTCTATCTCCTTGGCAAATTTTATCGAAATCCGTTGAGGTAACTTATAGACAAGAGTTACTTTCGAATTCAAAATACCTATAAAAATAAATTATTAGTATGGAATCATTTTATTTGTGATTGCATTTAAGAGTTATTTCTGTTAATTCCGTTCAGCTTCAATCTTCAAAAACGTTGGTACCGTAGACGTTTAAGCCAAGGACATAGCAATTTGTGTCAACTTTTAGTGGAATAAAATAATTTGTGAAGCCAAATCAATGTTGCGTAACACATAAAATTTACAGTTGTTAGCCAACTGCGAAGTGCGAGGGGTGATTTTTCAAATGTTTACTGTGAAAATAACTGCCACTTCTCTTTTTTTTTTTTTTTTTTTTTTTTTGTGTATGGCGTCTCGTAGTTGACCTTGAGAGGTCGTGACTATTTAACCGGACTATCCTGTGGCTGCCTTAAGCGGACTCAAAGCCTCCAGCCAGGGGCGTAAAACTACTTATATTATTAAGCGAACGCTCGCTAAGGGCACCCCCTGTGGGGTACGGACCTCGGCTTAGGGCGTCGCTGACGGGAGGACAGCAAAATGGGACAGGCTGGATCAAGTTTAGTTGATTATTATTAATCGGGGAATTTAAAGCTACAGGCTCAGCTACGGCGCGGGCTGGCACTTCGTCGAGCAAGGGTCGGGGGGGATGCCACTTCTCTCATATAGTCACCGATTTATAAGAAACTAACTTTTGGCCGTGTGGAGGGCGGAAATTATCCCACGACAACGTACTACCGGGATAAAAAGAAGCTGATTTAATCCTACTTGCGTAATACACAATCAATCGGAATCTGAATCGTTTTGAAAGAGATTGCTAATCCATTGCTTCATAAGTTCGATAAAAAAATCTGCTCGACAATGTAAATAACGCAATTAATGTAGTTGAACTGTCAAAATAAAACAGATTAGTCGTAATAGTTTACGAAAATGTGTTACGCAATTAGGTTGCAAGTTATAAACTCACGAAATGTATTACGTATATTAAAAAAATAACTCTTACGCACATTACTAAAGTTTCATTAGAAAACAAACATTGAATTACACTATTAAGTGTAATTCAATCATGATTCGAAAGACACGTAGCGCCATCTAGCGTCCTAAAGCAATTGTGACTGTCGAAAGTTATAGTTCATTCCATCAGGAACAGTACTTATTTTTAGTCTTCAGGGTATGGAAAATGTCTAAGTTGTAACGTATGCAATCCCGAATCCTATACCAAATGAATGCAAGTATCCTCGTGAAGGTTGTTTTAAATCACCCCATTGATACAGCTATCACTTTTCACTTCATCGCTGCTCCCCAGTGACATTGAATTAATGTCGATAGCGCACAAATTGATATTTATTGCAATTTGTGCATCACTGTAGGTACTTGGAGGGCGATCCGAAACTAATCGAATTACGTAGTTTGGTTTAAATGGGTTTCGTTTGTGATTTGGGAATTAAAAGGAAATCTCTATTTATGCTAGGTTTCATTCTTAGTTGCAGTGTTTTTCCTTCACCGTTTTGAGAGCAGTGGAGATAAAATTAAATACACAAAGTAAAGTGCCTGTCCGGGTTAGAACTCACGACCTTCAACTCGTAAGTCGGGGCCAATACAAATGGGCCACCACTGCTCTCACATTCTGATCTCACAACAGCTACTTACATAATGCAATATAAAAAAAAAAAAAAAAAAAAAAATTATGACTAGTGATAATGTAGTACGTAGGCGTACTACATACCCTACCGGTCTATGAAGACTTAACTTAGTTTTTAAACTTAACCCATTTCAATAAGTACAATACCAACCTATAGTAGGTAGTTAGTGTAGTTAGCACTGTCTCCCCTCGTGGATCTAATCTGAAATATAAACATCACTTCACTCAGACAGAGGACTTAAAGACTAAATCTTTTAGCAAACACATTGAGTGAGCTAGGCAGGGAAACTTCAGGCCTTGGGGTCCCCGTCTGCGGTTTTAAATGTTGCAGCCAAGAGTTTAGTCACTGACTGTACCTTGAGAGGTCGTATTTAAATGTCATTTTGATGTTATGCTATGATTTTGCCAATGAGAGCAAATTACGCGAGTGTAGGTACACTCACTGAAAATGCTATACGTTAAGTTTCACTTGCACTGCGAACTCATTTAAAATGTAATTATACAACTTGTTTTTTATATCCCATAACTCTAGGGTAATATTCTGTAGGTAAAAATAATACCATCAATCATAATTAAATTAGGTCAAAAAGTGTCACCTTTATGACGAACCTTTACTTTTGCGAGGTTGCCAATTTTGTTTGCGTACCTTACAAAATAGACCCTCGATGTGTCTTGGTATCTAAGTTTCATTTTTAAAAACGAGTAATTCATTTTTATTCAAACCAATCTATCATATTTAAAGCCAAGAAAATGCGACGTTGTCATATTTCACGTAAGGGTGTTTCACATTTATAATCGTGACTTTGTCGAATTATTTTGTATGAAAAATTCAAAAAAAAAGGATGATTGAAACATAATTCATATGCCAGTTGATTCTTTGATATTGTCTCAATCATACCCTAGAGTTATGGCATTAAAAAAAACAGGTTTTTTAAACATAACTTCTTCATTTTTTGCAATAAATGACCAACGTTGTGTCATCGCGCTTCTCTTTCTTTTCTATGAGGTCTGACAGTGACCGCGCTTTAGCTCTTGTCAGCTTCTTAATTTCTGTTTTCCTAAATTATACAATTACTTATTTGAACTTGACAAACGCGCATGATTTTAAATTTTACACCTGAACAAGCCACAAGAATTGTAACTTTTATTTTTATTGTTTCGTTTAATTATGTCTCACCATTGTTGTTAGTAACCCATGGTAAGTTGTGAGGTAACCCCATCACAAGTATCCTTATGACTTGCTGTCTAATTTTTTTGCTGTAGAACAATGGGGATGATGATTTTTTTTTTTTTATCTCAATTTTTTTTTTCCAAATAGTGCACATAATATTACAAAAAGTGTAAACGCTTAAAAAACTGCCAAGTTATAAACGTTTTAAAATAAGTGTTAGACAAGGACAGCACTATCTTAGAAGTGACGTCATGACAATGTAACCTCATACTAGCGCCGTACAGTTACTGTCCTGAGGAGTTTTTTTTTTAAATAATTGCTTATCATTTTCACCTCCTTACCTACCTACTACATAAACATTAGCGACAGATTAAATAATGGCACGCTATTCCATATCTCAATTATTTTAAAAAATTGTACACATTAAACAATAAATATAAATTAGTGATCGCTAGTACTGTGGCGGTGACATCAATACGCGCGTCTTCGGGGAATATTGCTGACTGTTTTAAGTGGTACTAACGAGTCGAAAATCCCTTTGAATAGGAACTGTATTGTTAGTTCCTTTTTCTCCCGTGACGTTACGGGCAGTATCAAAATGATGTTGGTGTAAAAAGGGTCTTATTGTCAATTTAATGATAGTTCTTCGGTCAAAGAATTTACAATTAAGCTCTCTCTACTCAGTTAATGCTCCAACGTCAGATAATGCTCTAGACCACTGATAGCCCAAGAGCCCGGCTATAAGTAAACGAGGTCGCCATACCAATTGCATAGAAGCAACTTTTTTCTCGCCCTGATGAACCAGGCCATTTGTGGATAGACCTTTATTTTAAATCTCAACGAAATTACAAACCAGACTGTGCTCGCCTTTACGTCCAAAAGTCGTGGCATTAGTGCGGCCACAAGCGAATCGAATGTGTTAAATGAAGCGTAGTTGGTATCGTGTGTACATTTGAGGGTCACGGCGGAGGGAGAAATAGTGCAGTTTTAAAATGACGTATTTATTATTTAATTCTATGAGGAAATATTTAGGGGAAAATTTGGAGACGTTAGAAGATGGAAGCGTTTGTTTCGAAAAGTGGTTTGACGGATGTGCTCAAATATAAATTGGGTGATGTCATATAACGAATTAAAAAGAAAGTTCATAATTAATTAGGGAACTTAGGCAGCATATCCACATTTCGCTAGTCTTGTATTCTGTACCTTGTCCGAAGGAGATCCTATTGTGGGGCCCAAATTAAGATTCCATGGTGCTACATATGAATAAAAAACAAGAACTGCCTGACTCCAGAATTGCACCCAAACCTCATGCTTGGTAGTCGCAAGTCATACTTGCGATTTTATGTTAATTTATCAGACCCTAAACAAACTTTAACGATCTTAGTTAAAACAAACTCTCACTCTCTAAATAAATAAACGAATGCATTAAAATCCTATTACGTTTACATTTAGAATAGCGACATCTATCGCGCTGGCATCGAGTTAATCTTTATTGCTTGGTCCGACCGCAGCCGCAGACGGATTGTGGCCGGCCACTCCTAATGTTCTTAGTTCTAACACTTCGCTTGTATGCACTCCTGGTACTTTTTGGTCCAATGGATTATGTTCACGGTAAGTGCTTTAACTGGGTGTTGCATGAGATTATTGGAAAGACGATCCTTCATTCATTGCCAGTAGTGGGTACTAAATGAATTAATTTAGAAATGTACTTATCGTTTAGTTAGAACATTTTCGAGATTTTCACTTGTGGCCCGAAGACGGATGGTCGCCCACGCAAAATGTTCAACTCTTCTGTCTTATGCGATCCTAGTATTATTTCGTTCGCTTGGATTACTTGATTGTCGGATTAGGCTTCAATTTACAAATTGAAGCTTAGCCTTATGAGAAGGTGATAAGATACTTCGTAATACTGTCTCGTATGGTATTATTATTGGCAGACGTCGACAAGCCTTTATATCCGTAATGTCTGGGAAAATAAAAGCTCATCAGGTTGACACAATACATCAATTACATCAATTTGCCGTGATATAGCCATTTCATGCGGCTGTCAAAAATGACAGTTTGAATTTGAGTTTATAATGCAGCAAGCCCATCTGTCCCTGCGGGCGCCGCTGTTGGTGAATATAAAGTGACGAATTTGCTTATAAATTTCGTAAGTTTTAAATGAAGGAACCGGGCAGATTGTCTTGCTGCATTCAGCATCATCTTCCTGCCCTCATCACATGTTACATGGGGTCGACGCAACACGTTTCTTCCATTCTCACCTTGCCTGTTGCATTATAAAGATCATTGGAAAAACAATAAATTTGACTGACTCACTGATGTTTTCTTTTGTTTTATTAGGAGAACCCTCGTTGTTTCTACGTCTATATCACTTAACATTAATCACAACACTGCGATATTGCCAGTAATTGCTAAAGTCGCCGCTATTGGCTCGGCTTGCGCTAGTTAAGGCGACATTCCGCGGTTGCGCGCCAATGATCGACTGATAAAGACTGTGTCGTCGTCACTTAGCTTTTAACTTACAATCATTGGTTCTAATGTTTCCTTTATTGATTTTAGCAATACTTGAAAGATGATGAACGTTCTTCTATACGATATTGTTTGCAAAGTCCCACTATTTATTTCACCCCGATGAGAGATCCCATCCCGAAAATATTTATGGGGATGAATTTTGAAGTTAATTATGTGGTCTATGATAAACACATTTGCATAGACTTTGTATAGAGGCTAGTGAGTGTCCCACGTATGTGACGTGGGACACTCACTAGCCTCTATACAAAGTTTCGTCGTCTGAACCAGTTTTCGAAACACTTTTTCCAGTCCGCCGCAGACACCTCGTTTACAGCCTGCTCGAACGCTGACAGCGTGACCCAGGGAGGGTGACCCAGGAGTTTGACAGGCGTGCTGTCCAGGAAGTCCCTCGTTTTGAGCGCGGTATGCGAAGGCGCGTTGTCGCGGTGGAGCAATGGACCGCGGAGCCCTGTGTTTGGTTGCTTATTGCTCACCACGGAGAAAACTCCTGCCAAGCATTCGATAGTATACCATTCAGCGTTGATGCTTCTTTGGTTCCGTAAAAGAAATGACACCAAGTAGCCAGTCAAATTGAAAAAGCTCTCAATCAAAATCTTCCCCCCGCTTCTAGATCGCTTCACTTTGGTAGTCGTTGATTCGTTTTGAAACACCGAAACCGTCAACTGGCGCTTCGTTTCTGGATCATATTGATAAATCCAAGACTCATCACCGTAATAATGTCGTAAACAAGCCGAGACTACCCTGCTTCAAATTTGTTTATCATATATATCACGGCACAGTTCCACCCAGCGTGAAACTATCCTCCTCACGAGAAGATGCAAGTGAAGAATTGCGTGAAGGCTCTCCAATCCAACCTGCAGTATGTGCTGAATCTCTTGGTACGTAACTCGCCTACTGTCTTGAATTAAAATTTTCACTGCTAGCACGATTTCTTCAGTATCGTAACAGTCGTCAAAGGGCGATCACTTCTTTCTTCATCCCCCAAAGTTAGTCGACCGCGCTTGAATTCGTTATACCAACGATACACGGTTGCCTTAGGAGGGCCTTCATCCATGAATGGCATTTGAAGTCTATCGTACGATTTGCCCTGTTTCAGGCGACACTTGATATCATAAAAAATCATAGCGCAAAAATGTTCCCGGGACAGATCCATTTTTAATGAGACACGATAATTTAAAGTAGCTCGCAAACAAAGTGCAGAGAAAATTTTAAATAGGAATGTGCTATTTTTACTTAAAATATAATCATATTTTCAAAATAGACTATTACTGGCCAGTCTCTCCATACATAAAAACTTTTTTTCGCAATGTTTTCTGAGTGGCTTGGTAATTAACTGCAGATCTGGTAGCGTTGTGTGACCGGTCGTTGAGCTCCCTAAAATAGGGTTGACCTACACGATGACTGATGCATTAATTGCAGTCTGTCGAGACAGGTCAATTCAAAACTGAAATGGCTTTTTCTTCAAAAAGCCCTTCCAGACATAGCCCTGCATTTTTTGACTCACACTTCTTAATAATAGGTCGGTATAATTTTCTGACTACATTTCTTCACAAATCTTGTAAAGGATCAGTCAGCTCGGAATTGCTGGCACTATCTAGTTCTTATACATTGACCAAATTGACTTGTAAAAGTGTCTTAGAAGATATGATTGTAGAAATAAATATTTCATTTAATTTCGTAAAGATGGCAAAATGTAAGAAAATAAATAATTGCATCGTTTGAACTTGACAAATTATCTACGTTTCTTCTTATCGCGATCAGCTGCTTAACATGGAAGTCTTCCAAATATGGAGCTGCTGTTTTGTAGCTACAGTTCTAGATAGGCAACCAGTTTCCCGATATAGAACATTTCGACAACTAACCGAATTGATTACAAATAATTATTGGCTTACTGCCATATTTTACCATGGCAATGATTTGTATTTGGTTCAAAGTTGATTATGGATACGATTACGACTAACTAGAAGTAGGTACCTTTTGATAATTACAATATTGCAAGCTTTGGTGTTAAAACGATTTGAACGATTGATTATTATGAGCTATGGAATTATGGTGGTAGAACACAAATCAATGGATGGTATCATAGAATTTAAAAGCTCCAGGCAGTCAAGTCCTAGATTTCCTCAGGGGTCTACAATGGGAACACATGTGGCGGCATCTACACCGCCACATGCGAACAACGCATCACACTGACATCACAGAAATACTGCATCGCGCAATCAGAGTTTACCGTGCAGCTAGCATATCATCCCGACAACAATCATCGGGCAGTTGCCCACCAGACACAACACCCGTCTGGTCGGAGGATCCTCCCTTTTCTAAGAGTATGAGTGAACTTTACACACTGTTCCTCATGTCTCTTCACTGGTGACCCCGAGTATGAACGTCAGCGGAGCCTTCGTGCAACTACTTCAGCGTGACGTCATCATCATCACTCCCGCAAGTCACACAGCCAGCCATCAACCACAGCTTGAACGGTTGTCCTGACCATCAGCATGCAGCGCAAGCGCATACCTGGTCATCACCTTCAGCCTAATCAGCAACCTCGGCACAGCACACTGCACATTCGGCCGCTTAATCCCTCTCCTGGTCGACACCAGCAGTCAGCCACCACGACTCACTGGGGCATCTTCGCAGACAGTTCCGACTCACCGCGAACAATGCGACAGCCGGTTCCAACCCACTGAAACCCAACTGCCATTGGGAAGCATCGCAAGATACAAGACTTAGTCCACTATCGACCTCCGGTCTCCGGAGGGGAGTGATGTGGCGGCATCTACACCGCCACATGCGAACAACGCATCACACTGACGTCACACAAATCCTGCATCGCGCAATCAGAGTTTACCGCGCAGCTAGCATATCTTCGCGACAACAATCATAGGGCAGTTGCATCTGGTCGGAGGATCCTCCCTTTTCTAAGAGTATGAGTGAACTTAACACCCTGTTCCGCATGTCTCTTCACACAGGTGTTTTCATCTAGGAAATAAATTTCTAAACTTACTAACTTCTTCTTCTTTAATTTTCTAATTCATTGATGTTTTAATTACTAATCGCATAAAATGCTTGCTATAAATACATTCGGGGTTTGTAAATTCCTTCCAAAAAAGAAAAAGAAAATGTCAAAAATGATCCATAATATTTTAGCATTTTTAAATATGTTTGCTAAACCCAAAAATTTACTTTACTGACTTTTTCGAGGAGAAACTATAGAGCTGTGATGAACCAATAATGACCAGAAAACAAAAAGTCTAAACAAAATAATCCATTACAAACTCTATCGGAGGAATTCATAAGTCGAATCCATTACGATGCTCATTCTTACAAGTTATACGTAAAATGATTTATAGCTAATCATTATCAAGGAAACAAAGTTAAGTTTGCTGGTGAGAAAAAAGGTAAAAAAGAAAAGGTTTCAACTAGCTGTGATTTAAAATATGATGCAGTATACCGGGTGTAACCTAAAAATATATTTTCGAGCGGAAATTAACTATTAGGAGTTAGAAATTCAATGACACAAATTTTTTGATGGTCGGAGCGCATTTTAGCCTCCAAGAGTAGCGATACTTTAATGAACAGGCAAGGAATGAAGGTTTTTATTTGAACCTTATTATGTTGGTGTTTTTACTGATCGGTGGGAGTCCCCCATGATGCAAAGGTGGGTGCGGCTTCATGTCGTAATTTAATTTAATTTAATTTTGTGTCCAATACTAACATTAGTGTTAAGTCCATTGTTACTAATAAACCAGCACCCTAGTTGCGTAACACATTTTCGTAAACGATTACGACTAATCTGTTTGATTTTGACGGCTCAAGAACATTCATTGCGTTCTATATATTGTTGAGCAGAATTTTTATCGAACTTAAGAAGCAATGGATTAGCAATCTGTTTCAAAACGATTCAGATTCCGATTGATTGTGTATTATGCAATTAGGGTGCTGGTCTGAAATAAAAGTTTTTAATTAATTAATTAATAATTTTTCCGTCTTTAAGTAATGATGGTAGTCCAGTCAAATATATTCGAACTGACATGTTTCATGTTTTAAATCTAAGCTCATCAACATCTCTCTAGCTAACAGCCCCAAGACTTTAATAAAGTGTCATAGTTATAAATAGTTGATCGATTTTATCCATTGCCCGATAACAGCAAATCGCGAATATTTCATAATTTAACTGGACTATTAAACCTATTAAAATAGTCTCGTTTGTAAATTAACTGGCCTCACCTATTCTGAGTAGTAAAATCAACGATTTGGCAATGTTTTGATCATGACTAAACTACGAATCGTAAGTTACAATTCAATTCAATTCAATTCAATTCGTTTATTTCAACCAACAATTGGGTCATAATAATAGTATTATTAAAATAAAAATATTAGAAAAAAAAAAAAAATTAAAAAATAGTAATAATAAAAATAAGACAAAACACAACACACAAAATTCATTCATTCAGTTACGAATAACGATCGGTAAGTTACTAGTTTTCACACCTATACGATACGCTTCCGTGCCGAATCGTACATCAATAGATGTTATTGAAGGAGTCCTCAAACACTGTTCACTAATCCAAAACCCGGTTTTACCAAACACTATTTTTTCAATGGTAATTTGCGGTCGTGGACAAAGCAAATCAGGTAACCGAAAATGTGTCATTTTCGACTCGGAAGCTTGTGAAATGGTTGTGAATAGCTACGCTGAAGATTAGTTACTTCTTTTCGCTCAAAGACACTGAAAGCGTGTGTGGTCTTTTAGTTTCCTTCATATGTAAAATAAATGACCTAAAGGCTTAAGTCATAATCGGAGTCCTAATATGCCATTGTTTTTACTCCACCGACCGAGAAAATACAGAAAGATGTTTTACAATAAATGGGAAGTGGTTTTGTAAAGTCTGTTTTTGGTATGATGAAATTGATATTAAAATTAGTCATGAACTCGGACATTAGCAGATAGATAGGCAGAAAATGTTCTGTTCTGTGCTGCATGAGCTTGAATAAAATGCCTAAGAAAGTGATGGGTTACCAGCACAGATGATCTAGGTGCTAATCACGCAGTAGAGAATATTATTTTAGCTAATAGTTTTTTTGCAACAAACGTAAGCTTTTGAGCAGCTGTCCATTCCTATGTTTTAAACGTTCCAATGCATGAGTCATAACTATGACCTATTATAGACCGTTCCGGAAAGCAAAAATCCAGCTTTCTCAAATTACAAAATGTAATGTTTTCTGTTCAATATCCAAGGGCAAAGCGCGAAGTTAATAGATTGTAACCATTTGAAACAATAGCGTTCTCAATAGTTAGTACCACATCAAAATCGGTTCGATGGTTCCCAGGATTGTGGGGCACATACGAAATGACACATAATTAAGTAGCAACATTACGCATTTTCACGAATTGTGTAGAGTTTTCCATCTATGTTTTTTCTGTGAGATAGGCCAATGCAAAGATAGCAGGCTAAGTTTGACAGCTAAAGAAAGGACGACCTTTGTGGTGTAGTGGGACAACACTAAAGAACAACTTAATAACTGTACCTATTACAATAAATAAAATATTTTATTTTAGAAATATTTACATGGGCACATATGAAACGTCAGAGGCTAGGTTCACGGTTCCAATTGGACGTGTGCTAAAAGAAGAACGTAAGAAACGCCACGGTTAAGTTTTCAAATTACAGTGTTAATACGTATGGGAGGATAGTGAAGGCCTGTCAGTCAAGGCATGTCAAAAACTTGTCAAAAATTTAGAGAAAATAGTGGTATTTTTGTCAGCTTGAGACTACAAACGAGTTTAGAATACAAACTTTCTTGTCAAAAATACGAGAATTACCCCTCAGGTGTACTTTACAAAATATAAAATGGTCAACAAATCTACAGTAAACAGATTAAATACGCATAGCTACTGCATTTAGTAAGGATGGGAGTAACTTTGATACTTACGATTATTATACTCCGATATCGAGCCAATACTCGGTTGTTACCCGATCCTCAACTTTTATCTCGCCAGCAAACTATCTTTGTCGGCGTCGATACATCATTAATTCGTTTTATTTCGAATTTCGAACACTTGTTCGTTTTTGAGTGATAGCTTTCTTAACGGCCAGTCGTGTTTGAAATCATTTGGAATGTAACTTATCGTCAATGAACTTTTTTTCAAGATGGTGGATGAGAAAGGTTGACTGTCAAAAAAGTTATCTTTTGAGTTTGGAGTTTCGTGTGAAATGTGAATATTGGTGTTATTTATACAAAATTATGCTTAAATTCAGGTTGTTTACAATCTTTATACCATTCATTTCAAGATGATGATAATATTCATAATTATGGATATTTCTTGTTTTTTTTTAAAATCTGTTATGTAGTTACCACATCAAATTTTTTTGTAACATTTAAGAGTGCTTCGTCAGTTCTTCCTGTAACTTGTCCAGGACCACAAATTTCTCTTTTCCCATTCCCATTGACACCGAAAATTATATAAATCTTTTTCAAACGAGGTCCGTTACGAAATCTTCCGGTGGCTCTGCTTTAAAGTCTGGTAATTGCTTCCATCGCTGTTCTATGAAGCGACAGTAGCTGTAGGCTATAATATAAGTGGGTAACGGTAGCTCTGTAGGCGTTTGTGTGGCAATGAGCATGATTTAAAATAATTAGCATTCTTTGAACCCTATGTGGACATTCTTCCGGGTAATAGAACGAATGTCTTATTGAAGACTGCTGCGAGAATTGAAGGTTTCAACACCGGGCTTATTAAGAGTGGCACATTGTTAGGAAGAATGGCATAAATAGCAGGAGGTTTAGGTCTATAGAGGTTTTACCAACACCACATAAGTTCTGTTCCATTCTTGACCAATCAACTAAAAGTATTGGACTTTTTTTTTGATGAATGATGATTATTTACCTTCTTTGTTAATTCTATTGCATAATATATTTTATTATAAAACTTTATTTCGGGTGGCATATTGCCATTGATCGCGACACCTACACAAGACAGGACTCACTGATAACAAAGCTGCCTATACCTGTTGGCTTTCAAAGTTTCTTCCTATTTTTTCTGTTGCAGGGTGTGCAAGAATGCCAAACACTGTACACTAACCTATAGAGTGTACTTTGTAATGAATATAGGTTTACTATTTGTTATTTTCACTTATTCCAGTTTTTAAATCTTTGGTCAAATTGACAATTTTTATCAACAACTGAACTAAATATTCAACTTAATCCTAGATGTTATATCTTACATTTAAATTATTATTTGTTCAACCGGAAATAGCAAGCCCAGTCATCGACAATTTGTTCCCATCATAGTCCGTATCAAAACAATTAGATACTTTTTACAATATTTATCGAATGATTCAAGAAACGCACGTACCTAAGCAAAAAGCGTGGAACGTACCGTTGCTTTCTTGGGTGCATAAAATGGCGCTTGTCATGTTATTAAAGGTACGTAGTAACTTAGTAGTTTTAGTTTCATTTTCCCAAATCTGTTAAAAGACGAAAACTGGAGGAAACCTCTCCGAACAAAAAGTGGAAACCCTATAATTCGTCGAGATGAAGTGCTATCCAGTGCCTATCCATTTTAAACCTGTCTTTTATGGGTGAAAGTTAACAAGGGATGCTCCTTTTTATTTGGTAACTATGTTCATTACAGGCTCTTGTGGTGTAAGAACTTTACACTGTGGGTATTTGTGTTTAACTAATCATATTAGATCAGTGCTGAAATTAACATCTCTAAAGTTTTCCAGTGCTGGAATGTCAGGAAAATAATCTTCGAGTTGGCACTTAACTTCGATCAGGTTATTTATGTCTTAAGCCTCCTTAACTTAAAGTTCATAATTCATTTTCATTTCCACTAATGCTGTTTTTTTACCAGTGGTGTGAGGAAAGCGTCTGCTTTCCTTTTCCTTGGCTCGTTTTTTACTCTTGGCTTACAAACCCAAGTATTTATTTAGGTTTCGTTTAATTTGCGATCGACGCAACAGTATACAAAACATAACAATTGCGGCTTCTGGAGTAACAACAGTCCTGCCGCCTAGACGAGCTTACAGTATTTAACCCCATTGCGACCTAAAAAACACGTAACAAAAGTTCAAAACAACATTTTAGGCGCCGCCAAAAAGTTCAAAGCTCTCTTTAAAGTTTTTTTGTGATACTTTTTTTGTCTATCGAGCGAACGATTTTCGATTTTATTTTTAGCCTGATGTCCATGCAATTCAATGAATATTTCGGCTTATTTGAATTACATTGCTTAGTTTGTATTAGTTTAAGAGCCAAATCAACAGTTAGAACTTTATAAGATGTCATGTCCTAGTTGAAAATTTGTAATGTGGTATTTTTAGCAATATTAGTCATTCATTTCAGTCATGCAGTCAAGAATTTGTTTTTCAATGCATTCGTTAGTCCACGTGTTCCTCATCGTTTTTACAGTAAGATATTTAAAAAAAGGTGCAGCCAATCAAAACGAGGAATTAGTCATAAAAGCTCCATAAAATTAAGAAGATTATCATAAAATGCATTAGTGCATCACTAATCAGCTTTGCCGTTTTTGGTATGGCATGCAATCTTCGCAGCCACGACACCGTAGGATAACGATTCTCAATTGTCCAAGTTTTGAGCTTATGATGACTGTCTGTTACCACCTACTTTAAGGGGCAAATTCAACAAATGGAACAACATAGACTGTTCGTGAAATGGCTTCTAGTACTCCAAGACACGTTGAGATAAGAAGCAGTATCAACTTTTCTTTTCTGAAAATAAATGAAAAGTTGTCACGTGTAGTCTCACTATACGTTTGTTTGTCATATTCTAGCTATACTTTACGATTCTAAAACAAATTGGTTGTTTCAAAATACGAAACCTAGATTTCATCTCCACAAATAAACAAATCATAAAGTATCACTTACAATAATTACCCACAAAACCAGTGACAACATTAGAATCCCAGAGGAGCGCGGGAAAACAGGGAATCCATTTTGTAAGTTTGACGTTTCAGTAACATGGCGCATGGCGGCGCTCTAATCTTGTTGACGTTGTTTCAAATTTCGAACTCAGCTTACGGTCGAGCTTTGCTTCGGTCAGTGTTCCCTGCCGATTTTATGAGATGGACGAATGCAATGGTCTGTTGTTTACGGGAGGAAAAATTAGAGCTAATTAAGACTCACGTATTTTTTTTTGGTAACAATCTAGCAGTTTGTTGCGTTCTCAGGTAGTTTATCACACAAAAAGATAAGTTCAAATTAATTTTTGACTTTCTATTAAGTAGAGAATTATATATTTGTTAGGAAATTTGTTCGCGTTAACCTTTATCTTTCCTGATGGTAAGCGATGATGCGGTCGACGATGGTGCACGCATGCCAAGAATGCATGCTAAGGAAAACAGCAAGCAAGAAACTCCGTAATTAATTGCCTGTGACCAGAATTACACAATAACTTGTGTAGTTTTGGCCACAGGAAGCTAACTGTTCTAGGCTGTTCTATTTTCCCATTGGAATCGGAATCGACTCTCAATAAGACCACAACTGCAGACTCAACGCAGAATCCATAAATTCTCATTGGCAGCAATAAAAGCTTTTACAAAATCGGCAATCATTGAACTACAAGCTGACCATAATAAATTGTCATCCAATGAATCTTCTACAAATCTATCCCGGCCTTCTGCAAAGTTATTGGGCTATTTAAAAGCTCAGAGTTCAATTGCTGCGGCACGAGAATGAGCGATAATTGAAATGCGCACGCGATGATGCGTGGACATTACGAAAGTTCAAGTTAGGAATGGATCAGAAGGTTCGCAGGGAACTGTCGTCGACCTAGTAATTGTTTTACCAATTTCACAAAATCTCCATTGAACATTCAGAGGTTAAATCAGCCTGCCTAGCCTTTTCACAACTATTTTGTGGTCGGCTTCCAGCCTAGATGCAGCTGAATACCTATATGAGTATTTTACATTGACCGACTGCCTAGCTGACCACCACAACAAAGATCTACGAATGACAGCCGGGACCAACGGCTTAACGAGCTTTCCGAGGAACGACGAGGAGAACTGAACTATTCCGCTCTAAGGTTGCTTGTGGCTTAATAATAAGAGCCTCACGGGTCGATCATCAAGGTATAACAATACTTCCCGTGTCAACATTCATTACTACCGAGACCACTCCGACCCTTAGTAGATCTTTGAACATCGTTACGGGTAGTCAGAAGACCGAAACTGTGACACCCAGTCTTATCAAGGAGTATCGTGTTACCCAGTAACTGGGTTCTGGAAGTCATCGGCAGATTGCTCTATGTAAAACACTGGTATCCAGCTGCAATCAGCTAAATTGGAAGCCAACCCTAACATAGCTGTTACTAAGGTTGAAAGTATCAAAGTGTCACATTGGTCTTAAAGCAGAAATGTACCTTAAAGTTCTATGAAGTGCAAGTGACATTCGATCTGGGTTGGTTTAGTAATAACGAGGTTGACTATAACTAGAGGATGAAAAGCAGCCGCTAGTATAAAAATTGATTAATTGCGTGTGGCGCCCGGACAGTTTCCAAGATTATTTATAATTATGATTAGTCTCGCGATTGGTCACGATAGATTTTTGCCGCATTAATGGCAGAAGCTGCGAGAAGCACAGGACCGGGCGATGTGGTAATGCTTGTGAGAGGTCTTTAACCAGCAGGTGATGATGAAAAGACAGTATATAAAAGCAAGGACATATAAGAGACAAACCGAGACCAAAAAATGATTGAAGGAGAAAGACGATAGTAGTCAAGTCCTAAAAGGACTGTAAAGCTGACTTTAAAAAGGTGGAGTCGGATTGACGAAATTACATGGTCTGGAGAAAGTGACATTCTATCATCATTAACAATGCTGGGAAGACAAAAATGTTTGGGATTGACTTAAGTTAGCTACCGAAAAGCTTGATGTAAATCCAGTTGAAAGTTTTTACTAGTCGAGGCCCTCTTGTTGATTTTCTTGTAGCAATGTACCGAAGGTCGCCTTACACAGAAAAGTTTTTTTTTCTTCTCAAATCATATCTTACGGTTGCTGTTGTAATTGGTCATCATCTTCAACATTCGTGGCCTTGTTCCACCTGCTCGGAAAAGGCCTCTTCCTTCATGCTTCTCAATTTTCATCTCTCTCGACTAGGTTTGGTCTCCAATCGTTATGACTTCCTTCTGTATTAGTTTAATCTTCTGTTTTTCTTTATGCAGTGGCTCCTTTGTCGTGATTGTTGCGTGTGAGCATGCGCGAGTCCATAGCGCGGATACTTTCATCTAATTGCTTGAGGAAAAGTGTGCGGTGTGATTTTCTTCTATGTATTTATTGATCGTCCGACATTTTATGTGCCAACACCGATGAAGCTACTACACCTTTTTTCGTATAGAGAGAAAATTTTTCGTAGACTCGAAACTCTATGGATAGATTCCTTTTTTTTTTTTAGATTGTGCCTTGTCTGTCAAATGGACAGTTACTGACACTGTACCTACCTCAGTGCCATTTTACAGATTCTGGCTGCCGAATACTCAGCTCTTTGTATGGTGCATGTAGGGATTGCAATCCCGCAAAACGGGATCCGGCAATCCCGCGGGATCCCGCTCCACTTATTAATCTACTGGATCCCGCACCTTCAAAACGCGGATCCGCGGATCCCGCAAAACATTCGTGAAGTTTTGCGTGCATTAGTCATTATATGAATAAGACAATAGTCTTATTCATCATAAAACTGTTGTTAGATGTAAGGGTAAAATTTAACACAACTTTTGATGCTATACATTTAAAAATTAAGGTCTAATAAGGCTGATTACTAATTACTCGTACTTAATTATAATTTCATTGTTATTTTGTTAGAAAACAAATAATTTTTGTTGCATAATGTAAGACATGTTTAATTAATAATTAGTGATTTATTAAACAAAAACCTGTAGTTTCAATTCGATTTTATAACATAATTTTAAATAAGATAAAATATTAATTTTTCGACCTTATAGCCCTACAAGATCAAAAAATTTATACTTTATCTTACATACAAACGGGGCAAAAAGTTGAACTACTGTGAATAATTTCAAATATGCGGGATCCCGCATTGAGTGAGTTGCGGGATTGCAATCCCTAGGTGCATGGTATCCATAAACTTTACTTAACATTATACTTGCAGACGTACCTAATGCAGACAATGCAGACCGTTTGCAGTATTAGTTAGTTGCCAACGAGCCTCGGATCAGATTAGATAAATGCTTGAACAATCGATTCTAGCAATTAACACTAGATCGGATCGGCATGATGCATTGTTTGGTTACTCTGGTTAAGTTCATGGCCAGATGAATAATCGAACGCTTAGGGAGAACTACAGTGACCACCTTTGAAATGCTGTAGTGATATTCTGTAAAAATCTCATCGTAAGCTTGAAGCTGTCAACCACGGAATAGAAAAAACAAGTGGAAGTGTCAACGCAGCTATCACGCGCGTGTCACAAATATGTGGAAAATATGTAAAATAATAACAACCTTCGTCCGTTCTAGTAAGACTTAATTTTGTATGAAAAACACATTCAACTTGGACGAAAAGCTAAGTTGTTGTACATTCATACAAAATTAAGACTTATTACAAATGACGAAAGTTGTGATTAATTTACATATTTTTGCGCATAATTGTGACACACGTAGGTTAACTGACGGGCACTTCCACTTGTTTTTTTCTATTCTGTGCTGTCAACAGTGTCAATGGCTACCCTTGAGCATGTGTAGCATGAATAACTTTTGTTGACGTTAGAATAGACAAAATTACAATTTCTTTTATTCATCGGTCATTTTGTCTATTCTTACGTCGACAAAACTCGTTTCTTTGGTTGTCTTGCTATGCGTACAAGTGGAATGACAGCTCACTTAGAACCTTCACCTAAATTATCACAGTCTTACAGAATATCACTACTGTTGTACTAAATATTATGTGCAGTCGCGGAATTAAAACATTGAACACTTTGAGGTCAATTTTATCTAGCACTTACATGTTTTTTTTTTTTTTATCGTTAGTAGAGCCTTTATTCCAAATTATTTGAAAAAAAAGTGTTTCCTTTATGCCCCAACACTATTAATGGAAATATCAGTTTGTAAAGATGACATGTGCTCGGTATGCGTAAAACGAACTATTTGAAAGTTGTTTAACATTTTCTATCTCCGAGCGTACAAAGTTCGCAGCAAATTATTTAGCTTTGTCACTATTAATCAGAAATGTGTCTGAACAAGCTTGTTGTTCTAGCTTGTAATTTTTTTTGCATGTTTTGGTAGTGGGTTCACGATTTCAACGCACGATCATTTTGGTTCCATTCGCTGAGAGAATTGTCACTTCACTTGGAAGAAAAGTTATGTATAAAGTTAATTGTACAAGGTTTAAATTAAGCATTGTTTGATAAATTGTAGGTAGGTACACAGCATTACATTAAGTACGTCTACCGTAGTTAATAGACTTTTAGATACGTATTCCTAGTTTTTGTAAATTATTAATAATTACGCAAAAAAACAATACATAAGGACATATAGGGCAGTGGTAAATATACATTAAATCGTAAAAAATATGTTTCGACTCATCATTAATCAAGGAGAAGTCAGAGGAATACGTTAGTAGGTATGGAATGGACGCCAAAGATCACGAGACCGCGTTTCTTCTTAACTAACCACGAGAATATTTCGCGACATTTAGTAACTAATTTATAAAAATGACACATTAAAAATCTTTCACAAAAATTCGGCTCATTTCGGTCACTTCGCCCGCCCGCACCACGGCCCATACCGCCTGTCAATCTTTTCAAATTCGGAACGCTATATGAAGTGACGTTTCCTGCGGCGGTTTTACTTTTTTAATTAGCCCTAGTATGGGCAACGGCACAATTGTTAACTGTCACATTGTCTGTGGTTTGAAATGTGACGGACCTTTTTGGATGTGGGCAGTGCGGGTTTTGCTGTTGTGAAATCAATTTATACGAAGATGCATGAGGTAAATCTAAAATAAAAGTGCCTGATTAGTACCTACGCCCGTTACTGAGCAAGCTAAAGCACCTTAAGTTCTTATCGGTAAATGATAGGTAACAAAAAACACTTTCACGAGTCAAACATAACTCATACTTTAAAACAAGATGAGTTCGGTGTTTCCTATCTGACTGCTCTGAGAAGACAGACCAAAACAAACTCTGAGGTCACAGTCTCTTTTAAAGGCATAATCTTAGTCAGGCCTTAAGAGGACCATGCGAATTTGTGCTAGCGCTGAGTTACAACAGTGCTTTCGAATAGCCGACTGAAAAAACAGTGTAAATAAAATAAATACTCGCAATGAAAGTAACCTACAGCGAGTACCCATACAATGTGGTTTATATTTCGCCTGAGGCTTAACCAATTTGGTAAATAAGAATCTATACAAATATTTTAAAGAGGTAAAATATGGAACTACTGATCTGATTACGAAAGTTATTACACTAATGGAAAGCTACAGTAATTACCGAGTGTAATAAACTGTATTTTATGTTAAAACAAGAAATTTTGCGAGGACGAAGACGCGGGCAGAAGCTAGGGTGGTATAAACGAGGTGTAAAAAGACCCATCACATAGTCGCCCACGATGTATTCTGTACACTAAAATCATTGCGTGGAAACGACCGTCATTTTTGTTGTGAAAATTTGCTGTTCGCGGTAGTGCGCAATGCAACACACGCAAAACGAGAGGGAGGAGATTTTTAAGGCCCAGAAACGGTGTATTAGTGTGAACCTCTTTTTCGGTCTCTGAAGATACTGACTTTTCCATGTTTGTACATATTCGAGGTGGCAATTTTTGTAAAGACTAATCTTAACTTATTTTCGTCACTGGCGAACTTAAGAACACGTAGTGGCCCCTTGAGATCCCAATACAAGAACTTACTGCATTCGGGTAATTACAAAACAGCACTGCTAAGGAAAAGTATTATGACGATGGGACCTGTCATTTATAATAAAATACCTCATAGCTTTAAGGATTATTCTTTAAACATTTTTAAATCTAAGGTATCTGCATTACTTTTAGGCAAATGTTATTAATCAGTGAAAGACTTTCTTAATGATACGAGTTTTTCCTGATTATGACTGTAATAATTAATTGCAATTATGACCATGTAAGACTTTTGCTCCTGACTATTTTGTTTGTATATTTTAATTAGTGCAATAATTTGCACGACGTAAGTTGTCTTGTTTTATTAACATTCATTTTGTTTTAATAATATTTAATGTAACAATTTGCACGCCGTAAGGTAGACTGTAGCCGATCTCATTATTATACAACATCTTATATCTGTACCTACATTCATAGCAAATAAAATTGATTGATTCTGAACATTGTGCTTATGGGTGCATGCAACAGCAAAGGGGTCGTGGGGTATTCAAAGTTGTGTTTTAATAAGTAACATTAAATCGCACCTTCCATATTTCCGTAACCAGCCTTCTGGTTACGGATATATGGACGGCCAAATTCCCAGGACGGACCTTCCGCTACAAAAACAAAAAAACGTGGAGTGCAAGTGACTCTCGGCTTCGTTAAGTATCTTTTTACACCGGTTATTCCGCCTAAGGCTGAACAAATTAGTCTTCAAATTAGAATCTACTAGCAAACACTCTTCATAACAACAATTCTAAATAATTTAATATTGACCGTGGGCGTGTCCAAGAATAATAATAATGCAACATCATTGCTTTCGCTAAGACTTTCTATTGTAAAGTGTGGGAGTTAAAAAAACTTAGTAATTAGTCTATACCGTGCAGTGTTGATTCATTTGGTAGGTTATTATTAGGCTGTTTGTACAACCATGGATTATGGCGGTTGACCACTAACTATCAACCTTATTATTTAGGACAAGTGTGAAAAGTGGTCAACCGTCATTTTACACGGTTGTAGGTCAGAGTCTCTTATAGCGGAATTTTCATCTGCAAGAGCAAAGCAATTTTTTTTAACATGTAATTGCTATTCGATCGTACCACCAAAACTGTAATGAATTTACCTGCTTTTTGTAAATATATTTGCCATGATAGAGGCCATAGTAGCAAGTTTTTTTTTGTAAAATATAACTGATCACCTAATTGGCGGTAAAAAGATACAGCACCGTGACATACCTAGTACCTTTGGGTACATAAACACAAAAAAGCCAAAACGTAGTAGAAAATTCTCAGTAGCAGCCTGAATATTTCATCAGTTAATGCCAATAGGCTCTCTCGACCTCCTAAAACATTGGAATCTATGGCTAGCAGAGCTATTTAGGCTGAACAAATTAGTCTTCAAATTAGAAGCTACTAGCAAACACTATTCATAACAACAATTCTAATTAATTAAAAATAATTTAATACTGACCGTGCTTGAGTCCAAGATCAATAATAGTGCAACATCATTGCTTTCGCTAAGACTTTCTATTGTAAAGTGTGGGCGTTCAAAAAACTTAGTAATTAGTCTATACCGTGCAGTGTTGATTCATTTGGTAGGTTATTATTAGGCTGTTTGTACAACCATGGATTATGGCGGTTGACCACTAACTATCAACCTTATTATTTAGGACAAGTGTGAAAAGTGGTCAACCGTCATTTTACGCGGTTGGAGGTCAGCGTCTCTTATAGCGGAATTTTCATCTGCAAGTGCAAACTTAATTTTTTAACATGTTATTGATTTTCGATCGCACCACCAAAACTGCAATGAATTTACCTTGAATTTAAATATATTTGCCATGTTAAAGGCCTTAGTAGCACTTTTTTTTAAAAACAACTGGTCACCTATAACCGGTAAAAAGATACAGCCTCGTGACATACCTAGTACCTACGTATAGTACCTTTGGGTACATCAACACAAAAAGTCGAAACGCAGTAGAAAGTTCTCAGTAGGTAGCAGCCTAGATTTTTTCTCAATTAATGCCAATAGGATCGCCCGTCCCCCTAAAACATGAGAATTTAACATAACTGGTAAAATGTTTATAAGCTCACTGTGGTACACACAAACGGTGTGCCCTTCGAGGAACACAGGGTCGATGTTATTGAGTAGGTACATTTCAATTCTGTGGTCTAAATGGAGCATCAATGTAGGCCACTGGACAGGCCTAACTTTCTGATGAGATTGTTTCTCGTTCTGTGGACACAGGATGTCTGTGGCAATGAAAATGGAGGTGGTATCTATTTTCTCTATTACTTATAGAATTTTCGCATTTCAAAATAAAAGTTAACACAGTTGACTTACAAATTGTACGCCGTCAAAAAAAAAAAAATCGCCCAAGGGTTTATAATCGTCTTAGTCAAAAGATTTTTGCTTAAAATTATTGTACACTGTTGCAAAGGTCACGCTTTCAACGAAAGTAGCATTACCTTTTTTGGACTCAACATCATATTATCCTAATACCTAAATGCCTTTCTTCTATATAAGATATTGTTGCGTCAGTCGCAAACGTGTAACCTGCCTTAACCCGTCTCAATTGACACGTATCCCGCTAATGGAAATGGGCTTTATTTTTTTAACTTTTAATTATTACCGTTGTTTTTTAATCTATGGATACGTTGATAACGCCCAGCACCGTGTCGAAATAATCGGTATTATATTTAAATCGATACTCGAATCGATTAAAATAATAGATAACGTATTATTTAGTTTTGTAGTTTTGGATGCTCATTTGTTTCGTGGCGGAGAAACGTAATCTCTGTTAAGTAATAATTATGTTTTTTTGTTGTTTAATTAATAAGAAAGATTTTATTAAATGGGATACTTAATGATTAAAAATGCCATGGGTGAACTCATAACATGAGCTTATTACATCTCGATAAAGTAAATAATATGTGTCACGGGAGATACTTTTAAAGAGCCTGCAAGTGTCGAAGATCGCTTTTTGCCATTACAACGTAAATTAAGCGTCCCTTATGAAAATGTTTACAAACATATTAGTAATAAGATTCACATTCAAGTTAAAGTGCGATCTATGAGTCTTGCCCCAAGACTACAAGTATAACATTGTAGAATGAACATTAAATAATTTATCCTCTTGAAAGTATGAAAGAGCCGACCATCAACATTCTACCACCCATTCAATATTTCCAATACACAAAACCGAAAAAAACAGACGCCATCTTGTCTCATTTTTCCCGCCAACTGTCAACGTTCAGAGATAATAAATTATTATGCGCGCAACTAAACGCGCGCGTTTCGTATCTCAAACGACGGCTCGCCGGTCACAGACAATAGCTCTAGATTAGTGATGTCGGGTGAAGGAATCAGATGTCACCTGTCGTAAAATAAGGTAATTAATTTTGTAATGAGCCTGTTTTCAAGGTGGTTTTTAATAAAGAGGCTGGTTAAAAAGGTTTTTAAGAAAGTTGAATAAATTTAGGTATGGGTTGTTATTTTTTGTGAAACGCGTAAGATTCTTATTGGTTTTTGGCGTCAAATTTATGTAAGTACATATGTAACTCTAAATACCAAAAAAGTAAAACGTATTACACAAAAAAGAAAAAATAAGAAATTTCAGTCCAAATTGTAAATGGAATATGGTTTGAGATTTTTTGCAGAATCAATTAATATAAGATTCGGTTAGGTCAGGTAGTAGTTCACTTCTAGCCAACAGAAATACAACAGAATAAAAAGTTTTATTTTTCACAGCTAGCCATTTAATATCGAACATGTGCAGAAACAGTAAAACCTCTGTAGTGTCCCGTCCCTATGTCGTAACTGGCAAAGAGTCGCGAAGTGAGCAGGGAGTTCAGTTGACCGCCTTGTGCAAGCCTAAGCGCTAGACTTAGGAGGATAATATAATACCAGCCTATTATTGTCCCACAGCAGGGCAAAGGCCTCTTCTCACACAGAGAAGACACGAACATTGATCACCACACTTCTCAAGACGGGTCGGCAATTTCAAACTTACATTATCTGTCCAAAAGTCCAGGTTTCTTCGTAAATAAAGTAATTAATTATTGTATTGGTTAGTGTAAATAACAACCAATCAAACCATTTCACATAATACTAAACAACGAATTAAGTTGGTGGCTGCTGTGGCCAGGATCAACAAACATGCGAAACTCTTTTAAAAAGTTCAGACAACCTGGGTTCGGAAAAGTATACAGTCCCGGAATCAAAGTTATGAATCAGAATTTGTGAAGGCAATTTTCAGCGGCCAGTGTATCCACACTAACCCATCTTCCCCTAAAAAGGTGTATTGCGCTCGCGAAGCTATGACTCCATTCATTCAGCTCTCACACAATACTTGGGGCGCAACATTGTAAGCAGGAATCATACTCGTCTCTCTCAAAAAACGTTGAGAAATAATCAACATGATAGTTCTGTGTTTTTATGCGTCCATCGTACGCTTTCCTACTGAGAGTATGGTCCTCTTCTCCCCAAATGATGGGCTTCTTTGAAATCACCAGGTAATTCTTGCTTAAAAATCACTGCCCTGATCAATTTCTATTCCTAATATGTGCCGCGAACTTAAAGAGAAAGATAAGGAACAAAGAAAAAAGAAAAAAAAAAACAGGGTGTAGGTACGACAAAACTGAGCGGTTCTGAGCTCGTGTCAAGCTGGATGTCCAGCTATCCACTAAGTATGTTCGCGCACCAACTGTGCTTCTTACTTCTCCATTGCCGTGGTGGCCAAGCGGACCCCAGCCAACAAAGTGGATATCCAGCTTCACAATTAAACAATAAAGCGACCTTCACAAACGCATAGACGAATGTCCTAAGGTAAGAACAGATGTTTCTTATTGTTCAGATAAAAATAGCTGATCTGAATCAATGCCAGCAATTGTAATACGTGTATTTAATTTATTACTGCCGTCTGAATATTTCAGTCGATGTTAAGTAATTTAATAATCATTAAGTAGTGCTATTCTGTGACCATCTCACCGTGAAAACTTTGGTGAAGTGAGCGTGGAGTGAGCTGTCAGTGCCACTGATGCTAGGGATTGACCAAGACGGGATGACACTGACAGCACACTCCCCCCCGCAAGTCTTCACGGTGAGATTTTTACAAAATCGACATTAATATCTTATTATCATGAGTTATGATAATAAATACATAACATAACCCGGCTTTTTCATTGGGGAAACATCACACTTCGAAAACTAAGCATTGTGAAGGAACCAACGAGTCCTTAGCAATCAAAAATCTGAAGATATGTCATGTGACGTACACCAAGTCGCACAGTACTCTCGTGGTGGATTATACGGCCCACTCCTTCTCACAGAGAGGAGGCCTTAGTCAAAGCAGTGGGAGAATTAAAGCCTGATTCATGTCTATTTTCATGCATTAACACGCTTTTATTAGCTTGACCTGTATGTATGCATGTAACGAAATCTTTTAAATTCATTTTCACCTAATTCTAGGAGTCCGATTAACTTGAAAATTTGCACAGGGGTCAAGGGCCGATGACAATACAATAATCTTATTAATATATTTAAAAAAAAATTGTCGTCTTGAGACTAAACATTCAGACAATAAAAATAGTTTAAAAAATAAAAATAAAACACGCTGTAATAGCAAACGAACTCAAAAGTACAAAAATAAAAGTTAAAGTGAATAGCGTGAGATGTTTGATATCGAATGTGATTATCATTTGATTAGTTACTGTTTGCAATATCAGAATTATTAAAAAAATATAATTAAGCACCCCACGCTTTTTTACTTTAACTTTTCTTGTTTTTTTTTTTCAACTTTTTAGTTCGGTTGCTATTAAAGCGCGTTTTTTTTAACTATAATTTTTCCAACTATCAACATATGTAGTTGGAAAAATTGGCTTCCAGTCTCTGAATGCCTTTGCAAACTCCAAAACCTAGTTACGTTGTAAAATGATATCCCTTGGTAAGACTGGATAACAGACTTTTAACCGGTCTATATTCATGTATGTTACGTTTGTCTAAAAAATTCGCAATTCGGATCATGTTTTATTTTTCGATCGTCTCTACGTCAAATGCGATCATCGATTTGAACAAAGAAACCTATTTATCAATCTAAATCTAAGTGGAATGCATTAGTCTGCCGTCGAGATAGTTATTTAATCTTATTGTAAACATGTCTTAAATGAAATAAATTTGTTTGATAAATAGTTATGGGATACTTGCAATTTACCTAAGAAGATTTCTGAAAATGAAAATATGTTTGCATAAATTGACGTTCCGTACCAAATATGTTTATGATGTTTATGCTAAAATCATATTTATTAGGACACTCTCCTCTCCTGAAGCCTATGGATCTACCTCAAATTAAGCAAAATACCAATTACATGACAAAATGTCATAGGTAATCTAGATATTTCTTTATATCTAACAATGCTACAGACACTGGTTAGGTAGAAACCCATCCATAGTTTTAAAACACCTTACAAGAAGAAGTTACCAATAACAAAAATAAGGGATTTGTTCTTTTACGTTCCGTCCGTCCCGTATCCATTCGGTTATCCGTACTATTCGATGTCTTCATGCAAATTAACACATATCTTCGCTCATTCGCTATAAAAACAAACAACAATTCTCTTTTCAAAAGATTTATACTTTTTCAAAGTGAAAAACTACAAGTATTTATTTGATCAGCCAGTATTCTAAGTGTTCTTAGAAAACAAATGCTTCAAACGAAATCGTTTATTTCCGCGGTAAACAGACACCTACGCATGACTTTGTGACGTCATTTGTATGTAAGTGTTCTTTATAATAACAAGATTTCAGATTGGTTCAGTTTTACCTGAATTTTATTATTGTTCATGTTATACCACGAAATATAGGTAGGAGGAAAAATATTATTGTTGTTGTAATCAATGGTTATAGGAAGCTGTTATTTTGATTTCGTGGAGTATCAGGATCAAGGAAGCAGCTTTTATTGGAATAAGGTGGAAAATAAGTAGACGGCCTCCTATGGACATCTGCTATACCAGAGTCATCCCAAGGGTGTCTGTCTCCACATCTGGAAAGTGCCACGAAAGCGCCGCTCGCAAGCTGCTCGTACGCTGCACGCGTGCATCTCAAGTTCACCCGCGCCCCTATGCGCTACAGGCCGTGTGCGAACGGCGCTTGAGCAGCGCTCGTGTGCCCCGCGCGCTGCACGTAATTCCGTATACAGTATGAAAGCGAACGAAACTGATTGCTCGCGCTCACTGTGCAAGCCTTGCGTGAGTTGCGCTAAAGAGGCGCACCAAATAATTGCAGTAACGCGTGCAGCGCACGCGGAGTTCACGAGCGGCCCATTCGCCAGATGTGGACACACCCCAAGAATATATCTGGAATGCGTTGCCATATTATACAAAGCTGAAAAATGGATTATTTTTCCGAATTAGGTACCCATGCCCTTCAAACCGGAACACAGCAATATTTTGCGGCATAAAGATTGACGGTGGTAGTACATACTTCCTCGGATGAGTTTTTGCACAAAGAACTCTGCACGTACCACTACTGTTACTGTAAGCCTGCATCTTTCCACTACTGGACAAATGCTTCTCCCCATGTCTTCCCGTAGTTCTAGTGCTAGAGATTCAGGGCTAAAGTGGACCACTGGTCGTTTGTTTTGTCCAGCAAGTCCCGCCATCTTCTACGAGGTGTGCCGCGACGCCTTCTAGCTGTCTCAGGGCTCTAAATAGTGACTTTTTTGGCTCACATCTCATTGGACATGCGGCAGACGTACTGCTGACGTACTGCTAAACTATGATGTTAGATGTAACTTGTAACATCACAATCTCCACAAGGGCTTTCGGTACTGAAACACATGCTTACTACAAAGACACAGACATAAATATTTACGTTAAAACTACGTGTTTTACGTAACACGTGTACGTGGCTATTAAACATGTAATACCGTGATTATTACGCGATTACATCTGTATCAAATCTTTTTATAGATCAAAAGGTATTGTACGTTTTGTTAGCGCGCTGTATGCATGTTCGTCATTACAATGAGCCTGCACTTCTTTTTTTTCTTTTCGTCAATGGCAAAAGTCAAAATACTTTTATGATGAGTTGGGTCTAGTAGGTAGCCACGCCAATTGCGGCACCAGTGTGGTATTTACGTCCTCAGAAGTTTAGTTGTATGGGCACTTAAGACACACACTACAACATATGAGACATGTTTTGGTCAGGAGCCACTGAGTACCATTACCATAAGATGCTAAGCAGTTTAAAACGAAAGTGCAAGATCCATGCATTAATAACAACATACTTTTATGCTGATCTATAAGCTATTTCAGCCAAAAATAAGTATCTACATAACTATAAGTGACAGATGAGTGAAGATCATCCTCCTTTTTTAGGGTCCGTAACCAAAGGGAGCCAACGTGTTTATTACGGTGGTTTTTTATTATATGTTGATGGTGGTACGGAACCCTTCGTGTGCGAGTCTGAGTTGCAGTTGGCGTGTTTTCTTTTCTGAGCTAGGCTGATTGAGTTTCTGCATGATATACCTACAAAATTGTGACAATTCAGTTTATATTGTCTTTGAAATATCTCGGGACTTTTGGGAGGCGTACGAGAGGTCGAAGCCAACTCACAGAAGCCCGTTAAACAGTTGTAATTAACTCAATTCTTATTATTATTATAACTTCCTTTCTGGGCAATACTGATTTTCGAAGGTCATCAGTAGGATTTTTGTGCTTCTGACTTCTGTTCTTCTCTCCGTGACGTTCTTCATAAAACATTCTTAAGTGAATCGCGGGACTGACAGGTAAGTTCCTACATTATAAATGCCCACGAAGATACGTCGAGGCGTTCAACTGTTGACTCTGAGATTGATAAATCTTCTCGTCCATAATTTAGCTATTTATAAGTGCTCTTATTTGGCCTATTAACTATTTAGTCACGAGCGGACGAGTTTTTTTAGAAGAGGGCGTGGCAGTTTAACTATCGTCTAGTAGTGGACTGCTAATTGTATGTCGCGTACTCGTGGTTATAAAAATAGGTGTATATGCCGTGCCAAGAGTTTCAGGTGGCGTGATGTTCTGCTGTTAATTTTAAATGATGCCTGATCATGCTCGACAACTCAACGCATATGAGAAGCGTAACAAATGTCACGGGATTAAGTCTCAGTTTCTTTAGGTCCAAGTCTGAGCCATAATCAGCCTTTAATGGTCCCACTGCTCAGGCCTCCATTCTGTGAGAGCGTGTGGGCTGTAATCCACCTCGGGGGCCCAGCGCGGGTTGGTAGTCTCATTTATGTCTTCGAATTTTTGGTTCTAGGACATGCCGGTTTTCTCACAATGTTTGCCTTCACCGTTTTGAGAGCAGTGGTTAGGAAATAATTACACAAATTCAAAGCGCCTGTCTGGGTTCTAACCTACGACCTACGAAAGTCACGGCCGATACCACTGGGCCACCACTGCTCTGAGCCCTGCCGAGCCGAAACTCCTGGCCTTAACCCAGAGCTGAACAGAAAGACACGCAAAATGTATGTGCCAAATTGTAAAGCACGCCCTGCTGTTCTTTTTTTTTTGGGAAATCATCAAATGACTGCTCCCGCTCTGGGTGGATTGGGAGGGCGTGTCAGACTTTTACTGACTAAAACGCACCCGTGTTCCTTCAGTTGCCTGTGCTAGGGCCACGGTAGAGACGCACTCTTTCATTACCCGCGACCCTGAGGCGTCGGCCCTATCGGACCCCGTCATTTTGTGCTGACTTCTCGTTGAGGCGCGCGTGGAACACGACGCGCCGTCGACCCGGGCCTGGTCCCTACCGGACGGCGAGCTACCCATTGCTCGCCGTCCGCAAGCCCACGCCTACGGTGGCCGGGAATCTGCAGGCGACTCCCGACGCTCAGGGCGTCTCCTGCGGAGACTAGGGGCGTGAGGGCGCAAGGTTCTCTCCCTCACGCGCTCCGCCTCCTCCTTCGAGAGCATAACTGCTTCGCAGAAGGAGGTGACGGCTTTCCATCCCCTCTCGATCCGTACCATGGCCTGGACCAGGGCCGGACGCGAGAGATCGCCGCCGACGATCGCCTCCGCGAAGACACTGCGGTGCTCCGTCCAAGCTGGGCAGACCTCCACCATATGCTTCACCGTGTCCTCCGGGCGATCCACACAATGGTGACACCCGGGCGTTTCTTCCCGCCTTATGCGAAACAGGAACCTCCCGAAACAACCGTGTCCGGTGAGGACCTGCGTCAGGCGGAAGGTGAGGACGCCGTGGCGCCTCTCCAACCACTCCTCAAAGAGGGGACTTACCGCCGCTATTGTGGCGTACCCAGCACTGGGTTGTGACAATCGCACCCTCCATGTCGCCATGAGATCCCGCCGGAGCTCTGTCCGCTGTACCGTGATTTCTCGCGGCAGCGGAGTTACACCCCGGCGTTTTGCCTCCTCGCGCCACTCCCATACGTGCGCGAGGGCTTTTGCCTCCAAAGCACGCGCTGCTGCGATTATGACTGTTGATAAATCATTTAGCCAATCAGCAGTTTGCGCGCTTGAAAATTTGTGTCGTTCGATTCGAATCTCATGTTTGCCCATTATTGTGTCACCCTAATATTGTGTTACCCAGTAACTGGGTTGTGTATATAAAATACTGGTGAAAGATGCATTGGGTTAGTCTGGAAGCCGACCAAACACAGTTGGAAAAGACTAGATTGATTGATTGACACTTAAATAGGTACGTTAGGCACGCTCATCACGCCCATCTTGCTGACTGGTCTGACTAGTCATGGTACAAAATAACTCCAAAAGAAGAAGCAGAAGAAGAACAGTAAATCTGGTATGAGCTCTCGGATCCAAAAATATACGCTTTATTAGGTGTAATGTATTATAAAATTTAAATTAATGTGAATGTGAAGACTGTGGATTTGTTGTTTTTTTTCAATGATTTTTTTCATGGTTTGGCAGTTTGAGCAATTTATGCGGCCAACCCAAATGTCCTTTCTTTGGTAATGTTCGTCGAATCGTTGAGCTCCTCAAGTTCTGTGTTGTACTGCATGATTCAATTCCAATCCGTGTGGTTCTTTTCCTCAAAGTACCATTTCAGACACCAATCTACATGATCTGTACCCTAATTGCGTAACACAGAATCAATCGGAATCTGAATCGTTTTGAAACAGATAGCTAATCCATTGCTTCATAAGTTCGATAAAAATTCTGCTCAACAGTGTAAATAACGCAATGAATGTTGTTGAACTGTCAAAATCAAACAGATTAGTCGTAATCGTTTACGAAAATGTGTTACGCAATTAGGGTGCTGACCAAGATTATGTCTGGACTTTAAAAGAGACCGAACTATATGCTAACTACTCTGAGAAGAAAGGCCGAAACAAACTCAGAGGTAACTCTGAGTTTGTTTCGGCCTTTCTTCTCAGAGTAATCAGATCGCCGATAGGAACACCGATCTCATCTAGTTTTTAAAATATGATTGACTTGTAAAAGTGTTTGAACAAACCTACTTACAGAAATAAAATCATTTATCATTTATAATAACAAAAATAGACCAGACAATGCGTTCCTTCGTTAACCAGAACAGAAATTCATATTTTTAACAATTTCTTTCGATTTGTTGTAAAGGCCTGCCAAACCATAGGCTTTGCCAAGAACCACGCAAGATAATAAAAGGAACCCTAACCAACTGTTTACCCTATAAAGCCACACTTGCGAACAGACAAGTTCCGTATATCTGGCACTGAACGCCTACTAGCCTAATTATAGAAAGTACACAACTAACTTATCTGGGCAGGTGAGTAGAATACTTACTCGCTATTCAACTGTATGTTTTGTTTTTTTCTTGAAAAGGTCGTCTCAAACATTAACCTAATGGCCAATTCTTGTAATATATAACGTTCAAAATCTATTCGTAATATTCATCTCAGCAACAATCAATTTCCACAACTTGTCAAAAATTTTGGGAAATTAGAAGTACTTTTGACAGATTGAGATTTGAATGCGAGCCCATACACATTACATACATAAGAACCGTTTTCGAAACACTTTTTCCAGACTGCCGTAGACACCTCGTTTACAGCCTGCTCTAACGCTGACAGCGCAGCTTCCAGCAACGAATAGAAAGAAGTCACACGGTGCTAGGTCAGGGTTGTAAGGAGGGTGACCGGTGCGCTATCCGAGATGTCACTGGTTTTGAACTCGGTGTGCGAAGGCGCGTTGTCGTGGTAGAGCAGTAGCCGGCGGAGCCCTGTGTTTGGTCACTTGTTGCTCAGAACAGAGAAAACTTCTGCCAAGCATTTGGTACGAGTAGTATATCATTCAGCGTTGATGCTTCTTTGTTTCCGTAAAGGAATTGACACCAAGTAGCCAGTCAAATTGAAAAAGCTTCGATCAAAATTTTCCCCCGCTTCTAGATCGCCTTCACTTTGGCAGGCGTTTATTCGTTTTGAAACACCCAAACCGTCGACTGGCGCTTCGTTTCTGGATCGTATTGATAAATCCAAGACTGATGCCGTAAACACACCGGGAAGAGCCTGCTTCAAATTTGTTTATTATATCACGGCACCATTCCACCCGGGCCTGAGCATCGGTGACGTTTTGCGGCACCCAGGGTGAAACTATCCTCCTCACGCGAAGATGCACGTGTAGAATTGCGTGAAGGCTTTCCAATCCAACCTGCAGTATGTGTTGAATCTGTTGATACGTAACTCGCCTATTGTCTTGGATTAAATTTTTCACAGCTAGCACGTTTTCTTCTGTAACAGCCTTCAATGGGCGACCACTTCTTTCTTCATACCCCAAAGTTAGTCGACCGCGCTTGAATTCGTAATACCAACGATACATGGTTGCCTTAGAAGGGCCTTCATCCATGAATGCCATTTGAAGTCTATTGTACGATTCGTCCGGTTTCAGGCGACACTTGAAATCGTAAAAAAACATAGCGCGAAAAAGTTCCCGGCGCATATCCGTTTTTTTATGAGACACGATAATTTAAATTAGCTCGCAAACAGCAAACAATGTAGAGGGAAATTTTGAAATTGGAACGTACCTATTTTCACTTACAAATAATCATATTTTCAAAATAGACAATATCTGGCCATCCACACATAAAAACTTTTTTTCGCAATACTTACTGAGTGGCCTAGTACATGCAGTATTAGCAATGTTATTTTATGGTTTAAAAGTTTAAAGAATATACGAAGATCAAAGAAACGACGAATGGATTGTGTTAACGATGATATGGCTGGAAAGTGGGTAAAAACAGAGATGACGGCTACTGAGAGAGTTGAATGAAAAAAGATGATATGCTGCCTGCATATATGCCGAAATCAAATCAATTTGGGTAAGGGCAAGAGTATGATGAGTGCCGAGGTTGTATTACTATGATTATGATCGTCCTCACATAATCTGACCAATATTACGTGTGTGTGAGAGACTTTGAAAAATGGCGAAACAGACTCTTCCTGAGTTTGTTTCGCCATTTTTCTTCGGGGTAGTCAGATAGGAAATGTCGACTCATTCTAGCACTAAACACTACAGTATAAACAATTCCATTTCATTTCTATTGAAGAGATAGATATTGGAGCCAATCATAATACATCACCTTCTCACAATAACCTACCTATGCAACTGATAGCAACTTGATAGTGCACCGTAACCACAAACCTCGCGTTACCTTGCGTCATAGTTTAGCTGATTACAATATCTATGATATCGGTAAAGCAATAACGTTAAACCTTTATATATTATGGTATGATTTATTCATTAAAAAAAATATAATTGATGACGGTTGTCCTCTTATTACATGGGACTTAACCTTATCTGGCGACATATTGGACTACCTATGCATGACGACATTACTATGACATCCATCATTTCCCAGAACAGCAAGAACCAAAGGCTACGAGGCGATGGTCGAAGACATTGCAGTCGCATTAGGCAAAAAAATCTACGGAAACAGATCAAAGTTTCTTTGTAGGATGAGATCCGGAATTAAATCCTGAAAGAACAGGAGTGACTGGCATGACTTAGTAGGCCGGTCATATCTGTTGAAGAACCGTTTGAGCAGACGATTCGTCGGCTCAAGCTAGATAGACTGCAGGACAGACTGAATGCGGATGATGGTGAACCAGGTATTGTTGTGAAACTTGGGACAGAGATGTCCAAGAGTGAACTTTGGTAAGCCGACTTGATTTGATTGAAAGACCAAAACAAATGCAGGACACACACTGCAAAGCTGATCCAGCAAAACATGAGTGAACATGAGCTTGAATTAGAGCTAGCAAATGCCGATGTATTAAACAACAACATTCCTGTCTAAACTCAAATAAATGTCTTGAGTGCGAACAAAGTTCAGTGGTTTAATTTTAGATGTAATTCGAGCAAAAAACATTACTGCGGGGGCTAGTTATAGAATCGATGGAAATAAAGATATTTATGTTAGTAGTTTTTGACGGTTGACGTGTAGAGAGAACATTTTATTCCTGCTGATGTTAAGGCCTCGGCCTAAGAGGTTAAGGCCTCGCCTCATGCATGAGGTTGTTGGTTCAAATCCGGCCAAGTACTTACCAATGTGACTTTTTGAATTCATCATTAAGTACTTTCTGAGTTCATCTTGGACTAAACTACTGTTACTGATATCGGAAAAGTAAAAGCATCGTGAGGAAACCTGGACTTAATAGTTAATAAAATAAAGTCTGAAATCGCCATCCCGGTTGTGCAAGCGTGTTGATCAATGCTCATGCCTTCACTGTATGAGAAAGCCCTTTGCTCAGCAGAGGAAAATAATAGGCTGGTATTATTATATTTCTTGGACATAGCAAGTTTAAAGCCACATGGAAACAACATTAATTCATCTTGACTGCCTCGTTTATCTAATATTAATGGTTTGTAGACGACCATTGTAAAAATGTTAATGTACAAAAAAGCATATTCTTTCCGACTATTTATTGAGTGTGGGTCCATGCAAAGTTAAATTAGGTTTAAGCATTATGAAATTCTTAGCCTTTGGGTTTGTATCCGGCTCATGTGCGTATATTATTATATCTCTGTCTACCGCTTCAAGGAACACTTTTATGATATTTTTGATAGCTATATAAATAAGTAAAAAATATCCAGGCAACTATTTCTTAACCACGTAGAGAATTGTGAATAAAAGTCTCATGTACCTGGCTAGTTCGTAGGTCGCAGATCTCTTTACGGTTTTGACAAAAGCTAAACATAGGATCGCCCTTCTCTTTGACTTAGAATTCGACTATAATTGGTGAACAAATGGCCTTGGTGGTTACGTGACTCTGGCGCATCGTATCAGCCACATTGTCTATGGAGCGTATGTGCATTGCGCAAACCCGACGTAGCTTACACGCATCGTCTACGATGCACCAACGAAGTTAATCATCGCATCTATGCAACGCGTACGTAGTTTATACGCAGCGTCTTCGTAGTTTATACGTGTCGCTTTAGTAGATACGTACATTATATTTCCTAGAGACCGTCAGGATTGAGGAACCATATACAGGATGTTATAACGAAAAAGGTCTATGCTCCCTAGCATAGACCTTTTTCGTTATAATCTTCATGTCTAGGATCATGTGCTGAATTTATGAATTATAGTTTGCGCACTGGTTATAAACTTATCCCGTATAATGTGTTGTACTACCGAAATTTTATAGTTTTACCTTTTTTTTACAAATAATATGAATTACTGAATGAAATTAAAAATCTGTTATAATTAATTGCTGAATACTTTCTGAAAAACAGCGCGGTGAAATTTATGAATTTGTATGAAAAATCTAAGCATTGTAACTATCTCAAACACATCCGTACAATACCCACTTCTTTGTACAGATTACGCATAACTACTACTTAATCGTACCAAATTTTCAAAATGTCCTTGGGCTAGTTTTCAAGTTCCACCTTAGACGTCCTGTATCTTTTTTGGGTTTTACTACACATTCCAGGATACTACTGAATATTGGTAGAATCTGCGTTTCAAAATGAGACGTGGCTCCCCTGTACATGGACACGTTTATACGCAGCATAAACGCAGTGACAGGTCACCGAGGAAAATAAAAACACAGTTAATTTACACATCCATAATGTTGACGTTCAAAAGTGCCTTTTAGTGCCTATTGAAATAAATGCTTTGACTTTGACATCCAACATCCTAATTTTGTAACTCTATCGTAGTGACGATCTGTCTGTCATTTCGAATAAGTGGTCACTCTTCAATCGTGATGATTAATTTCTGAAAGCTTCACATTGCTGCAAGCCGATGCTCTATAAACTTTAACTCAGAGTTCGAGTCTAAATCTAGCTAGCTGAAAAATTCGGCCTTCAGAGCGTAGTACTAAGATTATCATCTGCGCGGTCTATTTTAATCCGTTCAGTGGGTAATTGGAACATTTTTACTGAGTATTCGAACAGTTCGGTGTCGTTAATCATAATACTTTATTGTATCTTGAGAGGTTTCCTTTTAGTTTTTCAGGGACATCCTGACGCGTTATCATATGATCGTTAAATGGGGCTACTCCGCCGGAATAGCAGCAGGGTGTGGATGTGGAGCTAAGTCACAAACTATGCTCCACCTGCTATCCTGCAGAAAAATGCTGCCAAAGTGACCAAACGACGTGGAGGTGGCAAAGTTTTGGGCCATCAGTATTTAAACAAGTGTCGTGCCATTGACACAAAGAAGAAGAAGAGCGTAAGTTTTTAAACACAGATACTAATCGGACATTTGTGTTTAAGGTTTATTATATTTTTGTATAGATATTACGTGATTTTCTTTGTTGTCCACATTCTAGAACTCTACGTAGATCAAAAAGGTGAAAGTTGACGCATAGAAAGGCTGATAACGTCTAAATGTAAATAATTATTATCTGTTGCACTGATTAGGATGGAGAGAGATGTAAATAGTGCGTTGTTAACGTCCTTGAGAAAGTTCATGGCCGGGAGCTGGTTACGTAACTCCGAGATGGATAGCAGAATGTTTTATTGTTGTAACTCTACTCAGATTAGTTGTTGTTTGTGGTTTGGGAGCTAACGTGATAATAAATCGGTCCTTCTCGTCTATTCTCCAACCCCCGCAAACCAGGCACCACTCGTCGCGCGACACTGGGTTCTTTTGTGACGCGCTGACGCGTCGCCCCTGTTTGTGGGAGCCTTTAAGAATAGCTCATGTCGTCATCATCATAATTTGCCTTGCCTTTTCTACTCTTTTCTTGCTGAGTACTAGTTTTTTCATACAGTGACTGCTAAACTAACCTCCACAACCTAGCTACTGGTATCACTATCAGGTATGAGCGGGTGAGTTGCTCTTCACTGCACTTCCTAATTATAATCTCGGAAGCTTGACCCACTGTCAAGTGGCTTGGATTTTAAAACCTTAATATTTAACATTGATGTAATTTGTTCTTAAAGGGTTCTTTCAATGTTAATATTAGGTATAAGTAAAGCGGCCGAACCCAGCCTACTACCTACCTACCCTATTTTCAGTAAAAGACATATCGCTATTGATGATAGACAGTTTAATAATATCTGTCCCTGTCAAACAAATAGCTGTCAACACGTTATAGGGTCGCATACTTTGCCTTTATTGGGACGTTAAAACCAGAGATTGATAGGTTTTTCAATCAATCAATCATTTATTTGCATAAAACATGGTATACAATGTTGTTAAATATAATTGTTATAGCACAAACAAGTTCAGCTAGGATAAAACATAGCATGCACAATCTCGAGAGTATTTCAAAATGTTAGAACTTACAGGGCGTCAACATTTTTTATCCATAAATTCTCTTAAACTATAGTAGCTACACTCATTCAAGTACAACTTTACCTTAAAGAATTTTGAATTTAATGTTTTGAATTGGCTTGGTATCTTGTTATAAATACGCACGCACATTGCTAGTCAGTTTTTGTTGTATTTGGCAAGTCTTGGCAAATCATTCAGTATTAATTTATAAAGACCTCGTCTGTTCCGAGGATTTACATCATTTGCTGTCTTAAACAGTTTTTTATTCTTAACTACAAAAACACATATTTCGTAAATGTATAGAGATGGCATCGGTAACAAACCAAGCTTTCCAACTCTAGTACGCCAAAATTAGTGATAGATACGTTATTGGGTTCGGCCGTTAAAGTCAACAGCATATCTATGGTAACAATAATGTGACAGTGACAGCGTCAAGCCAGATTCTCATTACTATGTTGTGTCGTGTCGTGACGCCTTCTGACGCAGTGTTAGCCAATCAAAACTCGTTATGAGTTGACGTAGTCCTGAACAGATTAGTTTGATTGGTGTATCCCGCGTCACGACACAATGATGTGTCTGTGCCTTCAGTCGATAACAGTAGGCTCGCCTTCATTACATGGGACTTACAGTACGGCCGAAATATCTTGGTAGTCCGAACTTCGCGTTGAAGGCTGCGCAGTAACATTTCTAAAGAACCAAATGGTGGCATGAAGCGAGTGTGAGTGTGAGAGCTTGTCAAAGTTTACTGCCTATGTTCAGACGCGCAAAGATAGTTCGGCCGTACTTTGTGTCTGGCTGGTACAATTCCCCGTCATTGTGATATTTTATTTGTACTGAACCATACCTGGGACCCTTCTGGTTACGGAGAAATTGAACGTCAAAATTCCAACTTCAACCTCCACGACCCCTGTACTATTGTAGACACCCCCTTTTTTTTTGGCGTGGGAAATCATCAAATGACTTCTCCCGCTCTGGGTGGAGCGGGAGGACGTGTCAGACTTTACTGACTAAAACCCACCCGTGTTCCTTCAATTGCCTGTGCCAGGGCCAAGGTAACTCTTTCAAATTACCCGCGACCCTGAGACGTCGGCCCTATCAGACCCCGTCATTTTGTTCTGACATCTATTGTAGACACCCCTAAGTACAATTTCTTGCGTGTATTACATTGCACACTAGGTACTGCAAACAGCAAATTTTCAGTAGTTATCAGATATGTGACATGTCTGCTTACACCCTGTATGCGGGTGTTCTGTTACACCTCGTGACTGTGTCGATCCGTTCAGGTAGTACAGACGTGACATTATGTATGGTTATGCAGTTTTCATCGTCAACTCTTGAATTATTACTAAGTAAAAAACTACACGAGCTTGTCGTATTACTACGACACGCTCGTGTAGTTTTTATGACCTATTCTAGAATTTTATAGGTTTCAGTGTGAAATACGTCATCATCACCCTGATTGCGTAACACACAATTAATCTCAAGCTGAATCATTTTGAAGGAAATTTCTAATCCAATGCTTCTTATGTTCCAAAAATTTGTTTTTGTTTGTTTGTTTGGCATCTCGCAGGTCAACCTATGCGGTTGTCGTCTGCTTAAGCGGACTTGCCTGTGGTTGCCCTAATAAATTAAGGCCTCCAGCCAGGACTTAAACTTAAATACTAACTAAAAACTAAGCGACAACGCTAAGAGCACCCCCTGTGGGTTACGAACCTCGGCTTAGAGCGTCGCTGGAAGCGGGCAGCAAATGACTAGCTGGATCAGGATTGGTATTATTTAGGGACGAATTTAAAGCTACAGGCTCAGCGGCGCGGGCTGGCTCGAGCAAGGGTCGGGAGGGGCGTCGATTTGGGCGTCGCGGCGGGCCTCGGCGGCGAGGACGGTAGGACGGCGATCGGGTTTTGGGCTTATGTAGTGTGCTGGTGGCCTTACTACTCTCCTGGAGGAGGGTAGTGGCGTCGTCGGGATCGATTAAAGTATGCCTTGGTCGGCGAATACTGCTAATGCGAGAGGGAGTGTAGCGGGCGGCCGCTGTAATCAGGGGTCCAAAAATTTGTCTCCTCAACATGGTAAATAACGCAATGTATGTTCTTGAATTACCCCGCGGGTGTAAGAATAAGTACCTCTGTTTGGTTGCTAAGGTATGCACATATCATAACATCACGCATGAATTCAAGATAAGCAATTCAATTGAAGTTAGGCAGAGGTGTACCTATATTAAGAAGCTGGCAAGAGCAAAAGCGCGTTCACTGTCAGACTGCATAGAAAAGAAAGAGAAGCGCGATGACACAACGCTGGTAACTTATTGCAAAAAATGAAGCAAGTATCTATTTGCAAAAAAAATATGTTGATTGGACTAAAAAATAAAACACTTTTACGTTAATAATTATGTTGCTTGTAGAATAATCTGACAAAAAATCTGAATTATTGCATGTATGATTATTAAAGATCATTTATGATTTTTAATCGTAATTTTTTTTTTTTTGAGGTTTGTGTATTTTTTTTTTCTATCGTATCTAATGAGTTGTATTATGTTTTCATTAAATATATATAAAACTTGCATATAGGTCCTGAAGACCCCCCCCCCCCTTAAACCAATACTTTGTCAGTTATGTTTAAGTCCCAAGTCGTAATAGGGGGCGAACTAATTGTCATCAACCGGGCACAAATCCAGACTGTGGGCTGCTACTGAGAAATTCCTGATGAGAAACCCAATAACACTTTGCCTGACCTGGGAATCAAAATTAAGACCTCACTCTTAGCAGTAGCGCTTGCGGCCATTAGAAGCAGGTATCAAACTGGCGGTAAATTAGACAATACTAAAACAGCGCGAAATTTAGGAGTAGGTACTGCTAGAATCTGTAACTAGCGTGTATGACCGACATCCAAATTGCACACCACCCTCGTAATGGCAATCACTTTGAAGTAAATAAATCTGTTTTCTTTCCTTTTTCCTTTTCCAACAATAGAGGTACAAAGACCAGACGATTTTTTTTACAATTCATTATTAGTGCACCTTAATTGCTATCGTAATCGGAATGATTACGATAGCAATTAGGGTGCAGATGTGTAATGTAGGTGAAGCAAAAGAAGTAGGTAATAAACGTTTCTGTAACATAACATAACATCACGCCTTGTTTCCCCGAAGGGTTGAGCAGAGGTGTACCTATAGCACACCCACATTTCGCCAGTTATGTTTAAGTCCCATGTAATAGGGGGCGAGCCTATTGCCATCTACCGGGCACAAATCCAGACTTCGGGCTGCTACTGAGAAATTCCAGTTAGAAAAAACCAATAACACGTTGCCCGACCTGGGAATCGAACCCAGGACCTCATGCTCAGCAGTAGCGATTGCGACCACTAGACCAACGAGGCAGTTCCTGTACTTCCTATCCAAACCAAGACAAAAAGTTGCGAATATTTATATGCACCTATAAATACATGAGACAAAATTAAGTAGGTAGGTACTTAATACATTGATTTAAATAAACTGAAACGCACTTTGACATATCCGCATCGCAATACAGTAAGAATACAGATAAGCTGCACCGAGCTATCAATTAAGCATTCATAATATTTATAATGAATAAAAACAACAACAAACATTTGACCCAGCCTTTTCTACAATGTTGGGGTCAGTCGTGTTTTTCAATTCTAATTGCACACTAATTGAGTAAGTACATAAAAAAAATAACAATTGCTTCAATTTCGTCAATGAATGAATGAATGAAATGCACCGACCCCAGCCTGGTTTTACCAGACTCTATTAATCGAATGGACAACAAGATTTGCACTAGCCCCTGAGGCCTCATGCTTCATCGTGCTACAAAGACCATTGCATATCAAGAAGTAGACCGGAGGGCTCTTAAATGGTAGGGAGGACGTGCCCTTAGGATAACAGGGATTTTGAGCTTACCTAGTATGCCCCCTTTTTTTTTGGGTGGGAAATCATCAAATGACTTCTCAAGCTCCGGGTGGAGCGGGAGGGCGTGTCAGACTTTTACTGACTTAAACCCACCCGTTTTCCTTCAGTTGCCTGTGCCAGGGCCACGGTTATCTCTTTCGAATTTCTCGCGACTCTGAGGCGTCGGCCCTATCGGACCCCGTCATTTTGGGCTGACATCTCTTTGAGGCGCGCGTGGAACACGACGCGCCGTCAACCCGGCCCTGGTCCTTACCGGACGGCGAGCTAACCTAGTATGCACCCTAAAGTAAGCATTGATAACATTAAATTCAAGTTCAATTCATATATTTTTCAAGCAATTATTGCCCATAATATGTCATATAAGATCGCCATTTTAAGATCAAAGGTCAGGATAACGGGACTTCTGCGTAATCTACAAGTTGTATGTCTTGTATGGTATCAAACAAATTGGCATGCAGACACAACAGCTTCCATTAAACCCTCTGTTCTTTGTATTTCAATCTTATCTCTTCATAATATTCGTAAGTGATTAATTTTTAAATATAGTTTTCGTAATTTAAAATATTGATAATGTAGTCTCAGAATTTGAGTTAAAACTCAAGCAGAGTTTTAACTGAAATACTGATATGTAGAGATCGGATCTTCTGGCGCATATTTACCTAAAGTTGAGAGGTTGTAGAGAATCCCGGCGTTTTTGTTTAAGTCGCTTCCTTAGTACACACCAGACTAGTTATGCATTACAAGTGTTCCTGGCATCTCGGGGATTAAAAAAAAAACATAAGAAGCCGCATCTATACTTTCATAGCCAAAATTAACGCCCAAATATCCGATCTCTGCTGATATGACTACGCTACTTGCTACAGTTACCAGCAGCCTACGTCGTCAAACACATTTTCAATGACATTTATTGAACCAGCTGTCTGTAAACCAATTTTGCCAAGATTTTTCCCATATTTGTTTGGTTCGGCTTCTATCTATTCTTCCAGTCCATCTGGATACCAGTTTTTACATAAGGCGGCTGTTCGTCTAACCTCCACAACCCAGTTTCTGGGTAACACGATACCCATTAGTAAGCCTGCACCCTAATTGCGTGATACACAATCAATCGGAATCTGAATCGTTTTGAAACAGATTGCTAATCCATTGCTTCTTAAGTTCGATAAAAATTCTGCTCAACAATATATAGAACGCAATGAATGTTCTTGAACCGTCAAAATCAAACAGATTAGTCGTAATCGTTTACGAAAATGTGTTACGCAATTAGGGTGCTGGTTGCCAAACACATTTGCAATGAAAAACGTTGATAAAGATTAAAGGAAGATGAAAACAAAAGTTGTGATATGTCCACTGCTGGAAACAGGCCTCCCCCAAGCATCGCCACTTCGAACGGTTCTGTGCTTCCCGCATCCAGCGGATTGCTGCGGTCTTCACAAGGTCATCGGTCCACCTTGTGGAAGGCCTTCCGACGCTACGTCTTCCGGTACGCGGTCGCCACTCCAGAACCTTTCGGCCCCATCGGCCATCTGTTCTGCGAGCAATGTGGCCTGCCCTCTGCCACTTAAGTTTGGCAATTCTTCGGGCTATGTCGGTTATTTTGGTTCTCCTGCGGATCTCTTCGTTTCTGATTCGATCACGTAGGGAAACTCCAAGCATAGCCCTCTCCATTGCCCTTTGGGTGACTTTGAGCTTTCTGATAAGGCCCATTGTGAGCGACCACGTTTCAGTGCACAAAGGTCATCACTGGCAACACGCAATGGTCAAAGACTTTTGCAAGTGTATTACGAAAAAATAGGTTAGGGGTTCAAGTGCCGCCACATTTTGTTCGGAAAAATTTGTAAACATTAACTTCTACTTAGGTAATTCCTTCAGTTTACGGAGGTTTTCATAAACTTTCATACTTAGTTGATTCCTACAAACTTCAGGGTATATCAGTATGAAACCCAGTACGTAATCAAAACGCAAAAACAATGTTACGTTATATTTTAAGAGACGACTTACCCATCAGCTCCAACGTACGTTTCCTTAGCAGTAACACCATTAAAATGCACTCTGTTTTCCACTTCGCCATCAATAAGAAAATCAGTCATAACAAAATTCACAATTTGTTTATTCAAATGCCGTCTCAAATATTTAATGTCACTCATTTTATTTTTTTCTGTGCCATTAGAATGTCTATGCCTAAGATGGCTGCCGTCAAAACTTTGAATTTTTAAATTAGAATCCAATTCTGTAACTTCACTTTCGCGCTCACAGTTTGTGGTGCCCAATAAAAAAAGAATGAGCATTGGTGTTTTGAACATTCTGCCCCACGATATTAGTTTTTCTATGCTTGACTTTTTCTTCGCTTTTGGCGTTTTTAACTCCATTTTTAACCTGAAACAAAAGAAAACACGTTTAAGTTCATTCGGCCCATAAAACATTTTTCTTCTTTGGATTGGAAAACCACGATGACGGTATAATTTAATGTCTGGAATTCGATTCGAGTCTCGATTTAAAATTGACAGCCTCATTCCAATGTCAACTCAATAAATCATTTAAATGTGTGTGTGTTATGTGTGTCTGCTTTACCTAACAGCAGTAAGTAAACAATACCTTTGCCTCTACTAATTGAACTTTGTACCTTTGGCAACCCAATCATTTTTCAACAAAAATGGCTGACTTGTCGTCATTTACTTAACAGCAGTAAGTAAACAATACCTTTGCCTCTACAAATTGAACTTTGCACCTTTGGCAACCTAATCATTTTTCAACAAAAATGGCTGACTTGTCGTCAGTTGACACCGTTTTGTATTACACATGTTTAATGATTCTGTGTAAAATAAAACCGCTGTATAAGTATACTGAATATTGTAGAAATATGAGAAGCTGTCGTGATCTTAGAAAAGAGCTTTCGATTTGATAGTATCACGGCGGATTTTTTGCTTGGCTTGCCAAGGCTCAGTTGCGCGTGTTTAAAATAAAAATAAACTGCTATGTCAGTATTTTGATAAATTATTTCAGGAATTCGGTGACCTTCATATTTGTAAAGCATAAGATTTAAACCCTAATTTCTTGATGCTAATCTCAAATTAGCCATAAAATCCAAATCGGATACACAAAGAGAGAATTTGTCGTCATAGTTTTCATCTTAGAGAAACCCTTTGGAAAAAGCTGAGCGGATGACGAGTTGTTCACCAGTAAAAATGTTAATGTTGATGTTCCATATTATTATCATATAATTAACCCTAATTAGGTAGTTAGGATTAATTAGTTAGGTAACTAATCTACCCAAACTATTTTTATTACACCTATAAATAAAGTTTCTTAGCGTCATGTTCATCACACAATGTTGTTGAGAGCATCGAATAAGATAAAAATATCACGCGGGTATGTAATAGTGAAAAACTATAAACATGAGTTAATAAATAAAGTCTAGATTAAGTTGAAGTTCATGGCCGTGTCGATGAACTTATTACCTTACATTAAAACAAACTTAATACTTGGTACTAATTTGTATTTCACCTCTATAGGTGCATCCGAATTCGAGATCAGAGTGCTATTCGAGTACGAGATGTTCTGAATTCTCGGATTCAAATCGGATGCAGTACCTCTGCTGTTTATGAAAAAAAAAACGCATTAGTGGTCAGACAAAAAAAAATATTTATCAATTACTGTAATTTATAACTGCTACAGGTCAATTGCTTTAGACAGGGACCAAACTACTTTCGTTTTCTTAGCGTGTTGAGGGGAAACTACATACAGTCGGCCTAGAATTTGGCACCTCCAGTTGCGTCCATCAGCTCCTGTAACGTGCAGACTACAAAACACGCTGTACACCAAGTCTCCCATTGTTTGTGGAAAAACAATCCATATTACTAAGTATGCACGTTTCAGCAGAGTTTCGATAAATGATTCCAGTTCTAGTTCCCCGAAATAACATCACGTGAGTAGGTATTAACGTAACTAATCATATACATATCAGTTAGTCTTTTAATAAAACATGTAGGTGTAATTATTCTGAAGACCTTTTCGGGTCATGTATTTTTTACTGCATGTTCTGTGTCAGTTGTCAATGAAATTGTACCTACTGCTAACGTAAGAACGTTCAATAAACACTACTTAACTAATTAATTGGTTTACTACAACCATTGACTGCAGCCTGCAGTGCTATTCTTAAATGTTCACTTCGAACCTCACTCAGTGACTACACGAAGTTCGAAAGTGTCCTCATTAGTTTTTAAAGAAAATGATCGCAGATTCATACCTGTAGTGCTATTCTTTAACCATCTCACCGTAAAAACTAAGGTACTTCACCTTAGTTATTGCGTGGATTGAGCTGTCAGTGCCACTGATGCTAGGGATTTACCAAGCCGGGATGACAATGACAGCTCACTCCACGCAAGCCTTCACGGTGAGATTTTTACAGAATCGACATGCAGGAGCCTGTTCGAATTTCGAAGTGATGTTTAGGTATGTAGTGAAAGTTACCAGAGACATTTTTTTATTATTTGTTATAACGGGCTAAGATCTGAGACCATGCTGTCTAGTCATCAGTTATAAAATTTCTTGAATAGTTACCAGAGATAATGATGCCTACTTAATTTTACATTTTACGTCAGCCACGTGCGGTCGTCTCTATTTTTTTACCACGACACGGTAAGGTCAAAATGCAAAACTCACATGCGTTATTTAAATTAAATTGAATGAATATTCATTATTATGTCATTTTATCCTTGGGGAATGCGTGCGTCGTCGCGTCGGTGCTAATGTGTACGCAGCTTTACTTAAACAATTCAATTTCGTGATTAGAATTTAGCGAAACGGTTTTAAGGACGCGGCCTTTCACATTGAGATCTAATGCCGTCATAGCCTAAACACGGTTAAATTTGTAACGATTATGACACTTTGAAATACGGTGATAGATGAACTGACGGTCTCAAAAACGCGACTGGAACAGCCACGTTCATTGCTTACGATATTGAGCAGGCAAATTTTTCAAACCTATGAATTGTTTCTTAGTTTTGAAAAAATCGTCAATGTGTTTTGTTGGTTCCATAATGTTTTTTTTATATTTTAATTATCGGAAATTATATTTTAGTTATTGAAAGTATGTTGCACAACCAGGGTGCAGTAGTGTTATTCTGTATCCATCTCACCGTGCAAACTTGAGTGGAGTGAGCTGTCAGTGCCACTTGGTCATGCTAGGGATTGACCAAGACGGGATGACTGACAGCTCACTTCACGCAAGTCATCACGGTAAGATTTTTACCGAATCGACATGCTAGTATGTCCAGCAGTAGAGTGTATAATTGTCATTATTTTTTAGTTTTGTTTACAAAGAATTTGGTCGACCTCTCTTAGGACTTTTACTCTCCTTGTGTAAAATTATAAAGGGCGGCGATAAAACCCACTCTGTTATCAATCATCCCGAAAAGAATACATTAAAATCCCTTGCACTGTTTACCAAAATTACACACCAAAAAATAGTTCTTAGCGTTTAATTATTAAATCGGTCAGCTAATCGGAACAGGGCCGCCGTATTGTTAGCTTCGTTACAAAACGTTCAGTAGTCATTTGAATTAAATTGCCAAACCAGTCAACTATTGTCTGGTCGTAATGACATTTTTATATGCGGCTAGTTTTTTTATTGACGAACAATAAATGAAAAAAAAAAAATGTGCAAAATTGTAGGGATTGCCAATTTCTTTGAATGTGCAAAACGAAAGGGTTGGCCAATCCGATTGTCTTGCGCAATTAAGTGTATGCAAATACATGGGCCTTAGAAAATAACTGACGAAAGTGCGTGTGTGTAATGAACATGATTTTTGATTTTTTTTTTTTTTTTTTTTGTAATGGCATCTCGCAGGTCAACCTATGAGGTTGTCGTCTGCTTAGACGGACTTGCCTGTGGTTGCCCTAATAAATTAAGGCCTCCAGCCAGGACTTAAACTTATGTACCAACTTAAAAACTAAGCGACAACGCTAAGGGCACCCCCTGTGGGGTACGAACCTCGGCTTAGGGCGTCGCTGGAAGAGGGCAGCAAGGGACTAGCTGGATCAGGATTTGAGTGATTTAGGGACGAATTTAAAGCTACAGGCTCAGCGGCGCGGGCTGGCTCGAGCAAGGGTCGGGAGGGGCGTGGATTTGGGCGTCGCGGCGGGCCTCGGCGGCGAGGACGGTGGGATGGCGATCGGGTTTTGGGCTTATGTAGTGTGCTGGTGGCCTTACTACTCTCCTGGAGGAGGGTAGTGGCGTCGTCGGGGTAATGAACATGAAGAACACCTTTTATGTTTTAACTTGCTTCTAATTTGAATTGAAAATTTTAAATTAAAAATACTGTTTTGAAAAGGTGACAATCGCCAATTAGGAAGGTCCTTTCCTTCTTCCTTCCCTCCATGTGTTTGTAAATTGCTTAACAATATCGCCCCTTGTCGCCACTTCTTCCCACACAGACCTTATACATAATCAGCCTATTATGTTCCCACTGCTGGGACACAGTCCTCCTCTCTGTGAGAGGGAGTGCGGGTAGGTAGATGTCACATGTCTTCGAACTTTTGGTTCTAAGACATCCCGGTTTCCTCACGATATTTTCCTTCAACGTTTTGAGAGCAGTGGTGATGAAATAATTTACACAAAGTAAAGGCCTCGAACTCGGTAAGTCGTGGCGATACCACTGGGCAACCACTGCTCTAAGTTTCGGCCGTTACCACTGGGTCATTACTACTCACAGACTTAATACTACGTCCAAAATCAAGAATGATCTATACCACATCAATCCTAAATAACTATCTACATACATTCATACACGAGGGTCGATTTTTCCCGGACTCTCCGCCTCTCAGTAAAGTCCATCGAGTGGATATACGGCACTGACATTCGAATAATACATCGAAGGGCTTATTGATGAGCCTGATTAAATTAAAACAACACGGACGATCTACGAGTAATTTAAAATCGGAAAACGAATTGCGTTTGATAATTTTATGATGTGTGTGTGTAAACTGTTTCTACGCGCGATTTTTAACGAGTTTATATTATTTTTGTGTTAAAAGAAAAGTGTTTTCTTGTTTTTTACGTAAATCGTCTTACGTCAAAAAGATTTTTTTGATTTCGCCTTAAAAATATACCAAAGAAGCGGTGTTCATTTAAATAACTAGTTAATCCTGACTTGTCTATTTAAAAATAGCTTTCGTATAAACTAAACTATTACAAAGAGAAAATATTTGATTTTCTGCGTGTTTGTTTGTTTGTTACGCTTTCACGCTAAAACTGCTGAACGGATTTGGATGTAATTTGGCACATGTGTAAACCATGCCCTGAATAAGGAATAGTTTTTATCCAGATATTCCCACTGTATCGAAACTTATGTGGGTGAAACCGCGGGACGCAGTTGTTAAATAATAAATTAGCAAATACTATATTTGGTAATTTATTAGTTACCAACTTATTTTTCTATAATTTATTCAAATTACTTACAAGATAGCTGTGTCACTCTGATCTATAATTTTTGCGAATAATATTTTAATTATCTTTATTTAAAAACACTTATTCAATACGTCTTGCTGCCTATTTATAAGTATTTTTAACACGCTTTTATTAGCTTTACTTGTATAACTAATAAAAGCGTGTTAAAACACTTATTCAATACGTCTTGCTGCCTATTTATAAGTATTTTTAACACGCTTTTATTAGCTTTACTTGTATAACTAACGAACAATGTAATAAAATCTTAGAAGTCAATTTAAACCTACTTTTTACTGTCGAATCGAAATTAAACTTTGTATGTATACTTAGTTCGGATGACAATACTATAATCTAGTATCTTGCAGCTGATCTGATGATGGAGCCAGAAAGTTCATAGCGGAACTCTTCAGTGGCGACTAGTAAACCCCTCGAGTTTGGGTTTCAAATGATTTTGATGAGTCCAATAGATTGGGCTTGGGCAACGAGGGTCTGATGATAAAGCCAGGAGTTGGATAGTGGAACTCTTCAGTGGCTACTAATAAACACTGACTTTTGGGTCATACGATTCGTTTTGATAAAACTTTGTATGTATATGTAGTTCAGATGACAATACTTTATTTTGGGATCCTAAACCGATCTGATGATGGAGCCAGGAGGTGAATAGTAGAACTCTTCAGTAGCTACTAGTAAACCCCTTGAGTTTGTGCTCATATGATTCGATTTGATGAGTCCAATAGATTGAGCATGATAACGAGTTTCTGATAATGGAGTCAGGAGGTAATAGTGGAAATCTTCACTGGCTTCTAAACAATCGCTCTAGTCATAACTTCATTGACTTTAGACTTATTTACAATAAAACGCATATAATAGACCAAAAAGTATTAAAAAACAAAACTCGCTTTTATCACGTATAAAAAAACAAATAATTAAATTAGTTGTAATAGTAACGATATAATTACCTACCTATGTTAAACGTAGGTAAAAATATATTATAATTAAATTTGAGTACGAATTCGTAAGATCAGAATTCCAGACAGTTGCTTTGAAAGAAGTCGTTTGAACTATCGTGTATGCATACCTACATATATCGAAACGAAAAGATTTTAAATGTTGTCAATCGTTAAACTATCAAGATGAACAAAAATATGTTCACTCCGATCTGGATAGAAGACAACGATACAGTTTAAAAAAAAACTGTAGTAACTGAATCAAAGGGTTGAAGTTTCTACGCAAAACAAACCGCAAGTTTTTTTTTTAATAAGGTTGCAATAAATTATGTCACTGCTTATTTATGGTTATTGTGAAAGGCGAAGGCAAACGAGGTGCACATAACATATGCACTTGGGTGACCTCTTACTTACGTGACTGATGAAGTTTAACATGTTTTTATGAATGAAAATACCAAATTGAAGCCACGTTGGTCTTAAGAAAGGATTTATAAGGTATCACTTGCTATCTCGAATTGAGTATGAATGTGGATGACTCTAGAATAGGGAAAGACCAAAATTGACTATGAATGTGGATGACTCTATAATAATAGGGAAAGACCAAAATTGACCATGAATGTGGATGACTCTATAAGAATAAGGAAATCCCAAAATTGAGTATGAATGTGGATGACTCTATAAGAATAAGGAAATCCCAAAATTGAGTATGAATGTGGATGGCTCTATAAGAATAGGGAAATACCAAAATTGATTATGAATGTGGATGACTCTATAAGAATAGGGAAAGACCAAAATTGAGTATGAATGTGGATGACTCTATAAGAATAGGGAAAGACCAAAATTGATGAATGTGGATGACTCTATAAGAATAGGGAAAGACCAAAATTGAGTATGAATGTGGATGGCTCTATAAGAATAGGGAAAGACCAAAATTGACTATGAATGTGGATGACTCTATAAGAATAGGGAAAGACCAAAATTGAGTATGAATGTGGATGGCTCTATAAGAATAGGGAAATACCAAAATTGACTATGAATGTGGATGACTCTATAAGAATAGGGAAAGACCAAAATTGAGTATGAATGTGGATGGCTCTATAAGAATAGGGAAAGACCAAAATTGAGTATGAATGTGGATGGCTCTATAAGAATAGGGAAATACCAAAATTGAGTATGAATGTAGATGGCTCGATAAGAATAGGGAAAAACCAAAAAACGATGGATGGAGTTTGTGAAAGATAATATGGCTAGGTAGGGGGAGATTAAAAAAAAAAAAAAACGGTTTTATCTTGCGGTCAGTCTTTCCGACTATGAGCAGATGAAATGGTTCTGTTAGCATGTGGGGCTCCACTCCCAGTGGAGTTTGCCCTATCTATTCGAAGTCATGCTTCAGACTGACAGTTCTGGTCGAAAATGTCCTGCCGCTTTTTCAATCGGCGGATTCTCTCTGGGACGGTTAGCTGCCCCGCAAGCTTATTTGGATGCTTTAGGAGTCGGGATTTGTAGTTGTCACCATAAGTACTTATCTCCTCGTTGACCATCGGAATATTGAGGATTTCAAGGATCTCTACGCCGTCTTGATAAAAGGAGATTAAAAAGATGACGACTCAATAGAGCAGGAAGAAAAAGAAACGTTGCGATAACCCCAAAAAAAAGTATTAGGGCAGGCGAATGAAGAAGACTTGCTATTTCGTATTGGAAGTAACTGTTTAAGAAGAATAGTTCATGCAGAGATTAAAATATTAGCCGAAAAGCAAGAAGGTAGCGAGGCTACTGTCCAGCGGAGTAATTCCGTAACACACTAACGGTAGGAATGACTTTAATTTTGACAGTTCAACAACATTCATTTCGATATGTATTTACGTTGTTGAGCAGACAATTTTTTAGGAACATATGAAGCAATAGATTAGCAATATCCTTCATGAATTATTATCTATTGTGATTGGTAGAGTACGTTAAAGTATCGCTCTTTTAATGCACCCTATCAATTATGCGAGATTGAAAAGTCATTAGTCAGCCCAGAACTAGCCAGGACATTCTTTGGTGGGGGGACTAAAGAATGTCCTGGCTAGTTCCATATTATGATCTTCGACGGTATTTTGATCACTCATCATCCAAAAGCGATAGGAGAAGGAGATGATAAAAGAATCATCATCATCATCATCAGCCTATTTTAGTCCACTGCTGGACATAGGCCTCCCCTAATGAGCGCCATAGCGCCCTGTCTTCAGCTTGACGCATCCAGCATCTGCCTGCAATCTTTCGCAGCTCGTCATCCCACCTGGCCGGAGGGCGTCCTACACTACGTTTGCCGAGTCGCGGTCTCCACTCAAGAACTCGTTTACCCCAGCGGTTGTCGGTTCTTCGATAATAGAATGGTATACAATAATCACCCTTAAAAAAATCAAAAACGGCCATCCGTTTAAGAGCTACGATGCCGCTGATAGACACACAGGTACCGTCAGCGAGGCCTAAGCTGAGCTTTGCATTTGTGTGAGTGCAGATAGCGACTCGTCCTTTGCTTGGCTATCGGACAATCGGCCTGAGGCGCTGTGCGTCCCTCGCGAGTTCGCATTGTTTCGACTGGTAATCATTCACACAAATGCAAAGTTCAGCTAAGACCTCGAGTACTGTACAAACGTTAAACTTATAACCTCTGTTTTAGTCGGGGTTAAAATTTAATGAAAATAAAGACTGAACTGGTAGCGAAATACATTATTTTAGCAGCAATGAGACAAAACCAAGAAAATAAGCAGACATCTTAAGAAAAAGGAAGTCATGACAGTTGAGAATCATAAGAGGATCTCGCGGTTTGTTTTTCAGTAAACGACAATCTTAAAAAAGTAGCTAATGGGACAGATAGGTTGCGGCAGGCGGATGGCAGGGTGTTATGGCATAGCTTGGGAGAGACCATGTCCAAAAAGTTTTTCAATTTCATCTGACAAGTTTCTATCGCTGGTTTTCAGTTATAATTCGCAGAATATAAGTTAGTTTGGGTGGACCACTGAATAAAATTGGGATTGTAGGATAGATAGCAGAATAAAGTGAAAACCTATCTATTATACGTGGGACACTCATAAAAGTTTTGCGAAAATAAAAATTAATGTTCTTTAGGAAAATTATTTTTGTTAAATCTTTTAAAGGACTCTCCACTAGTCTCTATACAAAGTTTCATCACAACCGTCAACTGGCGCTTCGTTACTGGATCGTATTGATAAATCCAAGACTCATCACCTGTAATGATAACGTAAACACGCAGAGACGAGCCCGTTTTCTTTCGTAACAGTCGTCAAAGAGCGACCACTTCTTTCTTCATCCCCTGAAGTTACTCGACCGCGCTTGAATTCGTTATACCAACGATAAACAATTGCTTTGGAAGGGCCTTCATCCATGAATGCCATTTCAAGTCTATCGTACGATTCGTCCGGTTTAAAGCGACACTTGAAATCGGAAAAAATCATAGCGCAGATATGATAATGATCCCGGCGCAGATCCATTTTTTATGAGATAATTTAAATTAGTTCGCAAACAATGTGGAGAGATTTTTTTTGAAATTGGAACTTACTTATTTATACTTACAAATAATCATATTTTCAAAATAGACCAGCCCAGTCAGTAGCTGGCCAGTCTCTGATGCATAAAAACTTTTTTTCGCAATACCTTCTGAGTAGCCTGGTAATGTACACGTATTTAGATTATCACATAAAAAATATAAGGAAAAATTAGCACAGGCCCTAAACCATGAGGGAAATCAGCGAAATGAACGCCTACTTATGATTTCTAATGTTAAAAATATTGGTTGATGGATTATAGGTATATAAATATTTAAATGTTGTCTTTTTTCAAAGCTAATGGAGATATTCTGCCGGTAAAGGCCGAGGGGCCATGTTGATAACAAAAATGTTATTAATCTCAAAGTTTTTTTTTGTGGTTTTGATGACCCTGAGATTTTATGTCCGTGGTGCACCCATGTGGACAATACGCAACAAGTTTTCTGTATGTTCTTTGTTTGAGATGAGGCATTTTCTTTTTATATGAAAATATTCTTAAAACATCACTTCGAAATTCAAACGGTGAAGTGTCTCGTTGTGAATACGCGATGATTCACTAAAACCAACTCATAGTTATCATAAACTAAAAGAAGTCAAAGGTTACCTAGAGCATTTTTCTAGACTGAATGTTAGCATTGACGTCATAAATTAAACAAATAAGAATTCTCATTCAGAATGATTGGAGACTCCGATACAGCTGTCGCGGCGACATTTTTTTCATCTTAAACATAAATACATTACAATAACACCAACGTATTACATAGTATCTCATTTATCAATACAAGTAATTTGTTATTTGCTTCGTTAGATAGTGAAAAACGAATTGAGTATTTGCAGTTATCAGTATTTTTTATCTGAACATGCTTTTTTGCTCGATTTCAAGGTTTTGGGAATTGAAATGACAGATGATTTATTCTTGTAGTCACTATGCTTGTTCCAAGGAAGCCTCAAGAAAGAAGGAAGAACTACTTGGGCATAAGTAATAAAAAAAATAAAAAAATTCAGTATGAATGCGGCGGACCAGGAAAGCATGGCACAAAAGTAAGGAGGCATAGACTCAGCTCTGGGTGGTCCAAGGCTGGCAAGGCTGATGATCAATGTGGTTGGCGGGAAGGAGGCAGACCAAAGAAAATATAAATGAATTGTGTAAAAGATGATAGTATTATGAACAGCACGCGTGCCAAGACCAGGTTTTGCCGACGGAAGAAAAAACTTTCTTTTTAATTTGTAACTCGCAGGTCAACCTATGAGGTTGTCGTCGGCTTACGCAGACTTACCTGTGGTTGCCCTAATAAATTAAGGCCTCCAGCTAGGACTTAAAAAACTTAAAAACTAAGCGACTACACGCTGAGGGCACCCCCTGTGAGGTACGGACCTCGGCTTAGGGCGTCGCTGGAAGAGGGCACCAAGGGACGAGCTGGATCAAGATTTATGAGATTTTGGGACGAATTTAAAGCTACAGGCTCAGCGGCGCGGGCTGGCTCGAGCAAGGGTCGGGAGGGGCGTGGATTTAGGCGTCGCGGCGGGCCTCGGCGGCGAGGTCGGGTGCTGGTGGCCTTACTACTCTCCTGGAGGAGGGTAGTGGGGTCATCGGGGGCGATTAAGATATGTCTTGGTCGGCGAATACTGCTAATGCGAGAGGGAATATAGCGGGCGGCCGCTCAAATCAAGCGATTTGGGTGATTGATACCATAGTCTAAGAAACACTTAGAAAAGCGTTTCAAGAACTGGCTTATGGTGTGCATTTTAAGGTCGACGTGGAGATCTATATTACGGACATAGTAGGGGGCACCCATGACCTTTCTGAAACGGTTCTGGAGGGTCTGCATCTTATGGTGATGACGTGGGTGAGCGTGCGCAAATACAACGCAGGCATAGGTCATGATTGGAAGAATGGACAAAAATTACAGATTTCTTTTATTCATCCCCCATTGCTTCCATCCCCCAACAAAACTCGTTTCCTTGGTGGTGCTTTTTTTTTGTATGGCATCTCGCAGGTCAACCTGTAAGGTTGTCGTCTGCTTAAGCGGACTTGCCTGTGGTGCCCTAATAAATTAAGGCCTCCAGCCAGGACTTAAACTTAAATGCTAACTAAAAACTAAGCGACAACGCTAAGGGCAGGATTTGAGTGATTTAGGGCTTGGTGGTGCTTGCAGGAAGGTAGTTTATAAAGGGATGACGTCTGTCAGATGTAAGTAAGTATGAAAGCAAAGTTATGCAGTGCCACCGACCCCAAATCAATTGGGATTAGAGAAGCTCGTGTCTTGTTTGTATGAGAAGAGGCCCTGCAGTGGGACAGTAATAGGCTGGTGTATTATACTGGCAGTTGTATGAAAATGTTAGTGCATAAACGGATAAAAAAAAAAACTCTGCGTATTTATATCTAGGTATTTTACTTAGATTTTTCAATGTTGATCATTTTTGACTGCCTCGTTGGTCTAGTGGTCGCAATTGCTACTGCTGAGCATGAGGTCCTGGGTTCGATTCCAAGGTCGGCAACGTGTTATTGGGTTTTCCTATCTGGAATTTCTCATTAGCAGCCCGAAGTCTGGATTTGTGCCCGGTAGATGGCAATAGGCTCGCCCCCTATTACATGGGACTTAAACATAACTGGAGAAATGTGGGTGTACTATAGGTACACCTCTGCCCAACCCTTCGGGGAAACAAGGCGTGATGTTATGTTATCATTTCAGAATGAGCTCAGTAAAGGGAAATTCTTATCAAATGCGGAACGTTGCAAATTACTGAAATGTCCTTCGGGAAAACACAAAGCCAAGTTCTGTTTTTTTTTTTTTTTTATAAATTTTATTTATAGTGACGCTACACATTTTGCTGATACGAGCCTTTTGGCATCGCACAGATCTTCTTTTTTTTTGTTGTTGTCACTATTTTTAACAAATGTTTTTAATGTTTTTCTTTACTGTTTTCATGATTTTGTTAGTTTTAATGTTCTCTTTTTATCTATTTCATATAATATTCTTTACTTAATATTCAGCTGCATCCTGTAAGACTGGAAGCTGACCCTAAAATAGTAGGGAAACGGCTAGACAGATTAATTGATTCTTTACTTCATAGCTTTTAGAATCCCCTTATGTGTAAAAAAAGGGATCATTTAGGAATAATTAAATTTAAAAAAAAATGGTTTGCGCACAAAAGCTTGCTTTCGTATTTGATTATTGTTATTGACATCAAAAAAATGCCTCGTTGGTCTAGTGGTCGCAATCGCTACTGCTGAGCATGAGGTCCTGGGTTCGATTCCTAGGTCGGGCAACGTGTTATTGGGTTTTTCTATCTGGAATTTCTCAGTAGCAGCCCGAAGTCTGGATTTGTGCCCGGTAGATGGCAATAGGCTCGCCCCTTATTACATGGGACTTAAACATAACTGGCGAAATGTGGGTGTACTATAGGTACACCTCTGCCCAACCCTTCGGGGAAACAAGGCGTGACGTTATGACATCAAAAAAATAATTAGCTTATTTGCCAGTACTACAGTAGTAGTGTTAATGACTTTACAAACGATATTAGTTTGGGATACTTACTAATTAGTCGTGTGAACGGTTCGACCTTAATGACCATAGCAGGAAGAATTTATTTATAACAGAAGGAAGTAAAATACTGAACTAATTTTGATAAAAAAAGGCAAAAAAAGTTTTTTGCTTTCGGAGAATAATTATATTATTTTAACTTAAATTAATATCACTATAAATGAAAAAAAAACAACATTATGTTTTTAGTTATATTTTTGGTAGTAATACTTGAAGAAATTTCTATTCTCTGCGTCAGTGAAATGCTATAGGGCATTGCATTATAATAGTTTTAAATACGTCGTAAATTCTAACTAACTGTTACTTTCATAATTTTCACAAAAATCTTCGTTTTTAATTTCACATTTACTGAAACAATTATTACTTACCAATCAAAAAATATCTACGCAATTAAAATAATTAAAATAAAAGTGGCCATTTCGTTGAATCTTTCCTTGTAAAATAACCGGTCGGTGCAACGTACTCACGTTGCACATACCGGTTAATTTACAAGGACTTTCATAGTTTTCACAAAAACTTCATTTAAATTTCACATTTACAGAAACAATTATTACCAACCTATCAAAAATAATTACGCGATTATAATAATTAAAATAAAAGCGGCCATTTCATTACATCTTTCTTTGTAAAATAACCGGTCGGTGCAAAGTAACCTCCGCCAATAATGTCGAACTCAAAATTCCTGTTTTCTCGCTCGTAAGACTTCTTAATTAAAACAATAAGACTCACCTGTCCACTGTTACATAACATCCATTCACGATCACTTTGAATCCAAACTTAGAAAACAAAAAAAAAACACAATAAAAAAACACTGGCACAACAGAAAAATTTCAAAAACTCATTTTTGTCAGTTCTCTGTAAAAAGAAACGGAACTTTCATTCAGTAATTCAATCTTTAAAGTTTTCGAAAGTAGTTTAGCGTAATTTTGGCGGGAGCGGGTTGTCGTGTGGAATGGGCGCTCGTGTTAGCCGGCCGGCACTTCGTCCAATACTGGCTGGCAGGCTGGATTGCTACGCGACCGGTGCCAATCTGCCAACGTGTTCGAACCGCGCGATCGTACGATATTGGGAGTGAATCGGAAATTGATACGTCACACTGCATTTAGTTAAGGTACTGTTTTTTAAAGTTCGGGAAATATGAAAGAAAGGCAAACGAAAGAAAGAAAAAGTATCAGTCACAGTACATAACAAAAGGACAAGTAAACTCGATTATCAAAAAAGAAAAAATTAAATAATCCACGAGCGCAGAACAGAAATAGTGACAGTTCCACTGGCCTCCACTGGCCATGATGCAGTGCTTTGGGAGACCCACAGCACAGTGCTGATTTTTCAGTGGTCATCTGTGCAATGAGTCTGCGGTTTGCCAAGCCCGTCGCTGTAGTTACCTGTTTGAACCTTACCGTTACTTTTTCGCGACTTTGGCCATCTTCGAGGGTGCAATAACTCTACCAAAAAAAAAGCACCAGAGATGCTGTGGCCTTTAGACAGTTTCGAAATAAATTTGCTGATTTTAGCTACGTATTTGCTAAGTGGAATTGTGCATTGGTATTGGCGCTGGTATGATTTTATAAATGTTTTTCGTACCTACCTGAAAAAATATTCAGATGCCAGTCATCGGCAAATTGACGAACTTCCTTACAAACTGTCAATTTTCAAAAATCCTTCCTTGGTGCTCACCTTGGTTTTAAAACTCTTGTACATAATTTTATACTTCTAGACACAGCGGTTCGAGTTGTGCGTTTTCTGTCAGCGAATTAATGAATTTAAGATGTTCACTATATAGAAGATACCATTTAAAACCGAAATTGTTTTAGTTACAAAGTGAACAAGTCTAACTATTTTTTTTTCTTGACTTAAATTAACTTAGCGATGATGCGGTCAACAATAGTGTACTACGTTTTAGTTCATTCACTCATGACTTGAAGAGTCTCCCAATTATTTATGGAAGCACAGATCACCTTTCTGGCACTATAGTCTCTGGGATAGCAACAAACTGTCTAATACGTAAATAAATAATTGCTCTAATTTCGAAGTCCACGAGTTTACGAATCTACTACCTACTATAATTTTTGAACATTGAACCCAGTGTTGGTATGTAGACACTGTCAGCATTGTCACTGTCAGCATTTTAATTGTTTGTTAAGAAATTGATATTTTTCACAACTTTGACCTTCGCACTGCCGTGCATGCAAATAAATAATGTTGGAATGTTTTTATATTGATTTTTAACTCCGTTTTTCAGATTTACATGAAACTTTTGCTGTGTATAGTTTGGTTTGTATGCATTTATTAATAGATTATTTCATCTAAAACGAATTCAAAGAAATCCAAAAACAAAAAACAACTTACGAATACGCAAATACGAATACGAATTGGAAAAACATTTATTGAATTTGGCTCATATTTCCCTGTGTAAAATCCTAAGACTAGCTTCGATTAATAAACATGAAAGTGGGGCATAACCTACTTTGCATTCACGCGACACGGGACGAATATTTGCCATGCAAGCGTATGCGCCGATTGACGTAAGCAACGTGTCACAAAAAGGGTAGCTTTACTCATGGCTCAAAAATGAATTACCTACGTTATTAGTGCTATTCTGTAAAGTTCACTTCGATCATCACTCGGTCACTCGAGTTGAAGTTGAGTTGAGTTGTTCGAAATCGAACTCATTTGTTTTTAAAGTATAAATAATCGTGGATTTAAAAACAAATGAGTCCGATTTCATTTCCGCTTAGTCAGTTAGATCTGTTAATTTACCAGCCAATGCATGGCATAATTTTTTACCGATTAAAATCATTTGCTCATTCCACGAATCTGTTGCAAACCTCAGTCCTGTATAGCTTGAGAGGACCCACATGGCCACCGAAACCATAATAATAAAACGTAAACGCACCTGTTACCTTTAAAAATAAAAAAGAATGCCTACAACCGCGGGCATCGCTTTCATCATCCTCCAGACCTCATACTAATTAACGAGTATGTAGACTATGTAGGGTCGGCTCAGCACACGGCATAAACCATTCTTTCAAACATCTCTATCACCCTACATCCCTTTTCCAGCCATCATCTTGCATCCATCGTTTCTTTATGTAGGTAGGTACTGCAAAGCACAATTGCCAGATAGCCAGCAGCGCAATAGCTTGCATTCATTGATGCAAGTATGTATGTAGATTTATAAGCTCATCATATAACAACTTAAAAGATGGGTCGCCCACTATTTTCTGTCACAGATGGACTTCAAAACAAAATGAAGTATTACAATGTCTCCTTATCGGATGGGAATCGTCGAATGTAACGCTATTATTACCATGGAACGGTCTCGGTATGCAAAGCGACGCGCGCGCCGAACTTTTTGCGCTCAAGTACTTACGTGCGAGTTGTAGAAGTATTTGGGTGATATTTTCACTTTGACAGCTATTTAGTAAAGAATAGTAAGCTATTTAATCAACCGATCATCTCAATGATGGGTTGAAATACTTTCAGTAGCAAAGCTCTGCTCGACATGCGATAATCACTTTTGAGATACGAAAGGTGTCTCGTTGTGAATTCGGGATGATTTATTTTTTAAACAAATGAGTTCCCTTTTGAATAGTTTGCGGTCATTTGAATGAGGTTCGAAGTGAACTTTACAGAATAATAGTACTTTTATCAGAGCGGCTATTCCTATATTTTAAAGAATGTTCGCATTCTAATCTCATACACTTTTAAAGTTTTTGACATTGATTGTCGCTGAGATAAGATTGAGACTTGAATTTAAAGGTTTTTAAGTACGAGAATTGGCCTTCTGGTGGCACTAGGATCATCATGAGTTGTAAAAAAAGTAATTCTGTACCAACACATTTCTCTGGCATAATGTGGAGTTCCCACATTTCAGCATCTGTGTCCTATGCCCATAAACAACTTCTCCTACTCCTCCACCATAGTTCATCGGCGAGAGGTACACCTAGTTAAATTAAAGGAGTTTACAAATTGATGCAGGTAGCCGCACCGCACCTGTCGTATATTTCGTCACGCTACTTATTTTGCCGAAACGAGGGATGTCCACGCAATATCTTTGAAGTTTTTATTCAAGTAAAAAAAACAAATTCAATTCAAATTCAAAATGTTTATTTGCAAGAAAATACATAGTTTACAAGGAAAGATCTTACAGCCTTCCAGTCACTGTATTCTGCCTGCAGGCAAGCGTGCAAATTATTTATGTTTTTATGTCATAGTTGTTATTAGTACATTTTTATTATTGCATTATTATAACATTATTATCACACATTATTGTTACATACAAATGTCATTAATTATTACTACAGACAAATATTTTTATGTTCAAAAAATTCCTTAATGCTGTAAAACACTTATTTGTAACTACTCTGACAACTTTGTTTTAAAAACATTACCCTGCTACTTTGTTATAAATTAATATACACATATTGAACACATTTCTCTTATAAATATCATTATGTCCAGCTGGTTGATAATTATAAGAGGTTGTATCTAATATCGTTGCGAAGCATAGCCCTTTTCTGTCGTGGTACAACCTCGGTATGTTGCTTAAAATAATGCATGTGAGTCTTAGTAAAATTGCAGAAATCTCTAATATACATACAGGGCAGTGGAAGAAATTTCATCTTTTGAAAGAGCGGTTTACAGCTATCTAAGAATGCCCTGTTTATTACCCGGATGCAGCTTTAAGCACTTGAAATTTCGTAATAGAAAAACCCAAAAACACTTAGGGCTACATCCGGGACCCCATGCTCTGCAGTTGCGTTGGTGACCGGTAGAACAACGTGGTAGTCTTTTTCTTCGTCTTTCAGTCAATGCTGGGGATCGCGACCTCATACTACGCGCCTCCAAATTGTGTCTTCTGCGGTGTAGCCCGCTCGGTACTTTCTGCCTCCAACAGCCTTCTTTTGAGCATCTTACCATTTTGCCGGTGTTCTGTCTCGAGCGAATTTTCCTTCGACTCTGCCCAGTATCATAAGGCTTTCCAAAAATGTTTAGGTGAACGTGTGATATTTTTTATTTATTTTTTAAGTTCAAATTAATAAACACAGAAACAAACAGGATGACAGGCTAGCACCATACAAACATATCTAGGTGTGCAGTGTGGGTGGGTGTGTAGGAGTGTGTGTGAGGAGTTATAATGGTGTATGGATACTTTATTCAACACTATATAGAACTGTTAGTCAATTCGTCGCACACAGAAGTTACTAAAAGTTTCCTAAATTTACCTTTTTTGGTATTAAATATCAGGATGAGAGAATTTCTTGTTAAAATTTCTTAATATCCTACCAATGACAGAATTTTGATCGTAGTTTGTACCACAGTGCGGTACATCGAATAACTGTGTGTGCCTGGTCCGTCGAGACGGGTCACTCAACGTTAGAACTAAATCATTATGTCCAAAATAGCGGGCACGTGCAAGCAAAAGGCAAAGGCAAAGCAAAGCAGAAGGCTGATGGCAACCGCACTAATCAAAAACCTATGACAATGAGTACTCAATGACCTAATTAGCAATTCCTTTCAGTCTAGACCACTAATAAGTCACAAAGTCATTAACTATGTAGCAGAGCCAGTGTATACCCCCCATTAAATATTTTGCCATTCAACAGAACAAGTGTCGACGTGTAAAATATAAAGTATGGTGTGCGCCGGCGCATAAGTAGACGTGGCGTGGTTTTAGAGTTCCGTAACCAAAGGATGCATTTTTTTTCTTCTAAATGGCATCTCGCAGTTCAACCTAGGAGGTTGTTTGTTGCTTAACCGGGCTTGCCTATGGTTGCCTTAATAAATTAAGGCTTCCAGCCAGAGCTTAAAAACTTATGAATTAGCTACTACACGCCAAGGGCACTCCCTGTGGGGACTTGGATTTGAACGTTGGATCGAAATTATATTTGGAAATGAATTAAAAGCTACAGGCTCAGCGGCGCGGAATTGAAAGGGGCTGGCCCGAGCAAGGGTCGGGGCGGACGTGGATTTGGGCGCCGCGGCGTGCTTCGGCGGCGAGGACGGAAGGACGGTGGTCGGTTTTTGTGTTAACTAAGAGTACTAGTGGCCCTAATACTCTCCTGGAGAAGGGTAATGGCGTCGTCGGAGATAGTTAAGGGTGGCGAATTCTACATATGCGGGAAGGAGTGTAGCGGGCGGCCGCCGCAATTACCACCACTGGATTGGTATGCTTTATGCTACGTGCATATAAACTCTTTCAAAGGCGTTTCATGAACTGCTGGATGGTAGGCATTCTAAGATCTAAGTGGAGATTTTCATTAAGAACATAGAAGGAGGCTCCCGTAACCTTTTTGAGGAAACGGTTCTGGTGGGTCTGCATCTTGTAAAGATTGCGCGGCTTAGTGTGTGCAAATACGACACAGGCAAAGGTCATGGTAGGACAGATGACCGCAGTTTAGATGCGCAATTTTCATTTGAGTGACAGTTTGCTGCGGGCTGTCAATATTTAATGGAGCCCACCGAGAGCGAAAGAGGAGTCGCCTTTAGGTATGTGCTCACTGAAGGTGAGATAGTAGTCAATAATTACGTTTAGGTATCTAGCTCGCAAGGGATCGGCTTGCCATACATAGTGATCGGGCTGGTCAAAGGATGCTAAGGGAACCCCTTTTACTGAGCCTCTTTGAACGCAAGGTAACACCGCGGCAGACCAAGGCAAAGATGTCACGACGAGCTAAACTCCTATTGACAGGACTGGCAATAGCCTATAGAAATGTGTGCAAAGGGAAGAGGTAGTCCTTTGTCCTACATTGAGGAAATACAGGCTCGGGTAGCATCCACACGACCACAATGCACTTTATGACTATTTACAAAACGAAAATACACATACGCATCAACCTTCATCAAACAAACACCTCATACCTCACAACACACACATCCATACAACACGACTAACATAACAGTCACAAACACGAACACACACACCTCAGATTAGCATCGACACTCGTCCATCATTAATTAAATTTACAGTACAGCTAGGTGGAATCACTGTCTCCCAAGATACAGGCCACCCCTAGTTTAGGAGACAGAATTTAATATTTTTGGTAATATAGACAATTATTTCTTCCTCCCTTTCTGTCCATTCTTAGTTGATTAAGTCTTAGCATATACTACTATTCAACCTGTGTCTATGTATATATTTTTGTATCAATAAACTTATTATTATTATTATTGGTGCATCCTCTTCATTAAACTAAGCAAATAATAATATCAGTTATTTCAATGTGTGGCGAACGAGTGATACAGAACCTTTAGTGCTTTAATCCAACTCGCACTTGGCTGGCTTTTTTTTCTCTTTCTTGCAGTCCGAAGTCCGTATTGTAATGTGCAAAAAATATACGTCAGCAGGTTGTAATATAATATGGCCGCCGTGCTGTGCTATAAGACTTTGGACCTCATTTTAGTATGCGACGTTGAATTTTTAAGGCATGAATCATTTTTTTTATGGTAGCATTTATAGTAGCAAAGTTCCTTGGACATTTTTACGCTATCAATATAATCTTCTATAAGGAGCAATCGAAAGTTAAGCTACCCTTGCCGCGGTGTGTTTGTGCATCCATCTTTTACGTTTCGAGACCTCTCTGTACCTTGGAAAGCATGTTGCTCCCGGCTGTCACTCGTAGATCTTAAACGGTCGTTACGGGAAGACCGAAGCCCAATAAGTCTGGAAACCAGTCTTACCAAGGAGTATATATCTGGTTTCCCAGTAACTGAGTTGTCGACGTCAGCTAGGCAGTCGCTCCATGTAAAATACTGGTACTCAGCTGCATCCAGTTAGACTAGAACAGGGGCGTAGCTACCGCCGTATCTGACGTATCAATTATACGGGACATGAACGCCTGTCAGACCTGTCAAAATAGTGACAGGTCACCGTAGAGACAGAACCTTTAGAAAAAATAAATAAAGAAGCTATAAATGATTTAATAAATCAGTTTGCCGAAAAAAATGCAAGGAGAGTGTACATTTAATTTGAATTGTTTGTAAAAAATTTGGAAACAGTGACAGATAGATAATTATGTTTTATTATTATTATTATTTTTTATGCAAATATATCTTTTTCTTTTGTGAGAAATCTTTACCCTTCATAAGGGCCCCCAAACAAACGTCACTGGACTGAAGCCGAACCCAACATACATAGTTGGAAAAGGCTTGGTAGATTCTTTTTTTTATAATCTTATGTAAGATTCACTTCGAACCTCACTCAATTCGTTGTAAATACGAAGTGATGTTTAATTAAATACCACCACTGCTTCTTCTATAATCGAACGCTTTTCAGATATTCCGACTTCTAAAGGCTCCCGCAAACAGGCGCGACACACACGAATACACTTAGGCACCGCGTGTGGCACGAAGAGCGATGCCTTTGTGTCGCGCGGTGGCGTCGCGCCTGTTTGTGGGAGCCTTAATTCAGACAGGTTTCCATAACCTAGCTAGGAGAGCAGTCCTGCACCCACACGTTAGTAGAAAAAGTACTTATTTTTTAAAATTGTATTTAAACGTGTAGTACAATCCTTTGTTTTGTATAAATAAATAAACTATCCGGACTGTCTAAAATGTTTTTAATGAAGTGTAAGCTCACCGGCACCCAAATCCTCCACACCGGAATGGTATCTCGTTTTGAATCCGCAATGGTTTTTATTTTAACGAATTAGTTCACATTGTGTGAATGAGGTTCGAAGTGAACTTTACAGAATAAAATTTAGCTCAAAAACTCGGACTTTGGCCATTTGGCATGGCAACATTTCCATCGTTCTATGGTGACGTGTTATTTTATAAAATTCTTGGTTATGTCATAAAAATCGTACGCGCATGTCGTGGTAATAGCAACACCTGGTCTGGTACTCTCTAGTATTATAACAGTCAGTCCGTCTACATCTATGCTTATAATAAATCTGAAGAGTTTTTTTGTTTGGACGCGATAATCTGTGGATATACCAGTCAAATTCGTTCTTTTTTATTTGTCACTCAAACTCTTATGGAAAGCTATAAGATAAGATAATATTTATTTGATTAAACATGTGTCATACACACACACAAGAAAATACCATGCATGCAAGATGGTAACAACATTATTAGGTAAATAATAATAGTACTCTGTGTTAGGTACAGACATGTTTGCCACATGATGTGACGTGCAAATGTCAAGAAATATTATATTACAATATAAAACATTATCTTTAAAAAAAAAACCGGCCAAGTGCGGAGTTCATGAAGAAAGTTTAAAATTATGTATTAAAAATGTTTTTATTATATGATGTAACCAAAAATTTACGGTTTTTGCAATTTTTCCTTTATCTGTGCTATAAGACGTTGCTTCGTACCAAATTTCAAGATCCTGAGTTCACGGGAAGTACCCTGTAGGTTTTGATTCCCTTGCGAGTGTCGAAAATTTGCGGAAATTTGCGGCATAAACGGCTGCATCTTTCGATTGCGTTGGCTTAAAAGTTTGTTTTTTTCACAGTTCCAAGGGAAAGAAGACCTGAGTATTTTATATAAATTCCAGCTTGATACCTCCACGCGTTTCTGAGAAAAAGGGTCTTGACAGACACACAGACGGACGGACGGACAACAAAGTGATCCTATAAGGGTTCCATTTTTTCCTTTCAAGGTCTAAACCAAACCCTAAAAAGAAGAAAAAAATATAAAAAGATACAAAAAACAACTAAACTATTCCATTGTAAATTAACAAACACGAACAATTAATAATCAACTCATAGCTACTACATAACAATAACATCACACTAGGACCTTTAAAAGCCGAACAAAAAAAAAAAGGTCAGAAATAACGCTAAGCCAAAACAAAGTCGTAGTCGATGCAATGCGACAAGGTGGGCCGGGGGAACAAGAAATTTCACGCAAACGAAGTCGCGGGCAGAAGCTAGTTCTATGTTAGAGGGTTTGGTTTCCGCACATATTCCTTCATGTGGACCATTGTGCGTGGGCCATGGCGGCCGTCTGTGGTTATTATTCCAACCAGCCCACCTCTATCCAGAAGCCGATCAAAGCTTCTGGTCAGTTGAGAACATCTGTGTAAGATCCGGGTGTCCCGAAGGTTTGAGCTGGGTAACGCCTGTGTACTCAAAGAGCACATGCGCGACGGTTTCGTCCGACTCCATGCAAGCTCTGCACAGGGGTCCATCTGTTGTGCCTATTGTGTGAAAGTTTTGTTTAGCGAGCAAAGTCCTGTGATGGTCCCCGTCACCAGGCGCAGGCCATTCCTGTCCAGAAGCTAGTTTGAGGTAAGATAAAGTGCAGTAGGTATACACACATTACAATGTTATGCAAGTATGCTGCTAAGCGTGGGGTAGATGTCCAGCTAGATGTGAACTCCAAGGGCAATTAATTGGTTTCTGTTTCATTAGCAGGCCAGAAAATGTGTCCGGTTCTAGCAATAGGCTCGTCACCTTATCACATGACTGCAAGCGTAGCATGACAACCAAAGAAACGAGGTTTAATTTTGTCTACTCTTTCGTTGACAAAAGTTGGTCATGCCATAGGTGATGAAGAAAGGTAGGTCTATCTATCTACTACGCAACTCCATACAACCTCTAAGCCTTTGAGGAATCTTAGCACTAATCGTGATGTAACCTCAGAGAGCGTCACGAGAAAAGAAGACTTGAATCTGATCTCACGGAAATAATGTCAACCGAAAACCTCAATAATTTAATTTCTAATTTCGAAACAAACAAGGCTGCCAACAGACACATTACGACGATACAATAAATAACGGCTCGCTGATGCAAAAAGATCTATATCTGTTTCAGAAAGGCATCAATGGCATTCCACTTGGGTGCCCGCGCCATATTGTTGATTTTTTCGCGCCAACGTCTTTAACTGGCCGCCTACTGTCTAAGGTTTAGGGTTGCGTGGATTTTTTGCGTTCTATTTATGAATAAGTTCCATTCCTTTTTTTATCAGAGGAAATATGAAATATCTTTTGAAAATGGAAAGCTATGTTAATGTTACTAATTTTGATAGTAAAACGGTCACAATTCAGTATTCACACAAATATATTTCTAAACAGAGTTAAAATTGACTAATTTAGAGACGATTTAGTTGTTTCATCAAGTTATCTCTATTGGCTGACGTATCACTCTGAAGTAATATATAAATTTATAAAGGATAATCATTTTCCTTATGTGGTTCTTGGAGTATGTATAATTTACGTATTATTAGTTAACGAAGAATTCTGCTTCGGTTTAAATTGACGGCGCACGTCATCATAAAATATGTAAAAACCTTTAAATAAATCAGGATACCTATTTTTCTGCTACCAAATTAACTTTTTGTGTATTACTTTTATATTCCCTCACTCCTACCAACTTACTTATTGACTATGTATATAATTGATAGACAAAGACATACATATTTAGTGACTGTTTTTATATTTTCGTAAAGTTTGACGAATTTTTTTTTGTTTTGTTTTGAACATACAGGATGTATTTCTTTTTTATATCTTTGAACTTTAGTATGTCGCATTTCGATGACCTAAACTATACCGTTGTAACATGTGAATCGTGTACCTACTTCTTCCATTCAGCACCCTAATTGCGTAACACATTTTCGTAAACGATTACGACTAATCTGTTTGATTTTGACGGTTCAAGAACATTCATTGCGTTCTATATATTGTTGAGCAGAATTTTTATCGAACTTAAGAAGCAATGGATTAGCAATCTGTTTCAAAACGATTCAGATTCCGATTGATTGTGTATTACGCAATTAGGGTGCAGGTCTTAGACTAACCCCTGCTGCATGCTAGAAACAATGCGTGAATAAATTAATTCTAATTATTTTGCTTACGTAAGACGAAAATAACTTTAACTTAACAAAAAAAAAACAAACCATTTTAAACACTAACGGAACCCTTTCATGAAAACTCTTTCCACCACCCTATTCTTTCTTCTTGCAACACAGGTTATTATGAGAATATTGACACCTTTCCCACGTGCATGCCATTGTGTGCCGAAAGCCGAAGAATGATAGGGGATGATAACCCTAATGTTGTTGAATTATTACTTTAAAGTAGGCTACCTGCTTTGTGGTAAAGTCATAGAGTGTCATTCGTTCTGCGCGATTGTGTTTTCTTTTATTTCGATTGTTTTTTTAGGCTAATTTAAAAGTGGCCAGTGTGAGCAAAATTCTCTGGAGAGTCACGAATTAAAACACAAAACTATTGTTTTCAAATCAGTTCTAATTTTGAATTGAGATGCATTTTACCAACATTCTAGAATACGAATTATGAAAACGTTTGAAAACTTCATCTTTGGCTTTACTTTCGAATTTCAATCACACATTGTAGTGCTATTCTGTAAAGTACAGTTCAAACCTCTGCACTCAGGTGTCCGCTTACAATTCTAAAAATAACTCATTTGTTTTTAAAGTCAATCATCATCGCGGATTCATTCGTGCCACTGTTCAAATTTCAAAGTAAATTATATAGAATGCACACCAGCTCCCGAAATAATTAATACCTACAGAATGGGACAGAAAATCTTATAAAAACTGTTGTATGAATGGTCAACTCTCAGCTCGAAAGCAATTTACTTCATCAATACATCAGAACTTCTTTGTCAATACCGCTTTAGGTTAGTTTAGAAAAAAAAAAACCGCTCCTTCACCACCTATTGTCAATGGTAGTCCATTCAAGCAAATCAGTGATATTCCTTGTAACAATGGTTTCCTTTATAAATAGATCTTGTTCAAGTACGATGGGTCTTAGTCTCAGTTAAAATACTGTCTTAGTGTTCAAGCAAAATAGATCATCTCAAAACGTGGCTCAACATTTACACCACTGGCGAATAGTAAATAAAAACAACCTGAGGAAACGTGACTTTAGAATTTCCGACACGAATGGGACAACCATGACCGTGGTAGAGTGCTCGTTCCTTCTCTGTAACAGAAGAGGCCTTAAATTTTCTGTGAGAAACTCAAACTCAAAGTATTTATTTACAATAAGCCCATCGATCACCAATAAAGGGATCGATGAATAAACCAATTACAGGCACTTTTGAATTGTCAAGAGGTCGGTTAGTCTGAAAGATGAAGCTAGTTGCGCATTTGAAAGTAGTACGTACTTACCTATGGAGAAGAACGGGCATTAAACTCCACGGACACTTTGTAAATAAATAAATAAAATAGTTACAAACAATTGGTTACATCATTCATGTTGAAATTACTGTTTTCATGTGAGAACGTTGTGAAGAGACGTTCGCGTTAAAAGTGACCGTAATGAACCGGTCAGCTAAGAGATGACCAGTCCCTACTGACGGCGCCCGTTAACGAATATGACATAAGGATGAGTACCATTCAGTTCAACCATTTTGATGGGAACTTAATGATCTAGCACACACGTCAACACCAGCGAGAAATTGGAGTGAGCATGACATACTCTCAGCCAGAGACAGTACAGAACGAAAAATAAACTATACTTTTACCGACAGTATCTCCTCAAAGCTATCTCACAGGTCCCAATGATTAAGGTGACAGTTATTAGTTAAAAACGTTTGACATTTCACTTTTTTCTAAAAGTCATCAGTGTAAGGTATGCTCCCACAGGGGCCGCCCAGGTAGTCATTCTATTTACTGAGACCATTCCTAAGCAAACAGTGCAAGTGGTCGCATTGTCACTGAGAAGGCACTACAATTATGTTTGATTAGTTTTTAAGAATTTTGGAGGCGCCGTTGGACAGTGCAAAGAAAATATAGAAGGTGGAACTCACACATAAATTCACACTTGTGTAGCAAAGCAGTCGCTCCATGAAAAATACTGGTATTCAGCTGCATCTACACCCTACGACCCTGACAAACATGGTAAAGGCTAATGGTAAAGATGACCAGTAGTGCTATCCTGTAACCATCTCACCGTGAAAACTTAGGCGAAGTGAGCGTGGAGTGAGCTGACAGTGCCACTAGTGCTAAGCAATGACCAAGACGGGATGACACTGACAGCTCACTCCACGCAAGTCTTCACGGTGAGATATTTACGGAATCGACATGCTGTAGGTTGTATTAGGCAAAAGTGTAGAACATATTTGCCAGTAAAAATATGTTTCCATAAGTCCCATGTAAGTGGGGTCAATCTAGACTCATCCTCAGCTGTAGCCCGCAAAATTCAAATGTTCTTTGGCTTTGTTGCAAATTGCAGTTCTGTTTTACGTCGTATGTCTACTTGTTTTCATAAGAAATATTATGTTGTATGTAAGTTTGACGATTGATACGAAATTGATGATTATTTTTCAGTAAATATATAATTTCTAGGGTCGCGAATCAAAACTGAGCTGTAATTTGCAAATTTGGATTGCGACAGCCATTCAAATTCATTTGTTTTTTGGGTTTAATGACTCTGTCAGATTTGAAAATCGAGGACCTTATGCTCACTTGCTCAGTAAATAGTCATGCATGCAATCACTACACCTTAGATAAATGATAGGTCTCGCGGCGCTCGACGCTGCGAGACCAATCATTTATCTAAGCACTAGACCAACAAGACTGTTTAACCGAAATCAAATTAGCTGGGAACAACTTAGATTTGATTCGATAAAATCAGAAGGAACACTGTCAGTGTCCCTTCTGATTTTTTATTTTAATGCAATAGGCTGAAAAGAGACAGTTATTAAACAAATGAATGGAAAAGAAAAGTGGTCGCATTGTCACTGAACTAAATAATGTTTGTTTGGTTCGAGTGATACTTTTTCATGTCATCGTTTTGTTGAAGCTTGTAACATAATTGGAAACAATTGAGAGATTGTATCAATGAAATTGAAATTCCAATCTGCAGTGCTATGCTGTAAAGTTCTCTTCGATCCTCACTCAAGTGACCGCATACGATTCCAGAGTGAACTCATTTTTATTTAGAGTAAATCATCGCGGACTCAAGTCTCGACGCCCGATCGAATTCAAAAGTGAAGTTGTCTTTGGACAACTTTGCAAACTCTTTTTGTTTTGCGTAATCTTGTCTATGCATTCTTATTCTAACGTTTTGCAAAGAAGATGGTATCAAACAAATACGTACTATAATACATATGTAGTAGTCCTGTCTATTATGTAATCAACTATACATAACGTAATTAACATTATTTTCCAATGTTCGTAAAAAACTTGTTTTCCTCCTAAACGTAATCGAGCATCAGTTGATGCTTTTTTTTGGCAACAACCGTAACTCATTCAGCCTATCAGTGTTTGCCAACTAAAACTTCTTATTATAACTCGTTGGTTGCTACGCTGTCTGGCAGGCAACTAAATTATCAATCGATAACAATATGTCTATACGTCGAGAGCTATTGGGCTTGCATTCAAAAGGATCATTATTAATTGGCTAGTTGACAATTTCATTGGTGTGAACTTCGTTGTTTTCTCTCGTATTGCCACGAACTTTATGAGAATAGCCGACGGCCTCGTTGGTCTAGTGATCGCAAGCGATACTGCTGACAATGAGGTCCTGGGTTCAATTCACGGGTGGGGAAAAGCGTTATTGAGCTGTCAAAATGGTTGAGCTGAATGGTGCTGATCCATGCGTCATGTTAGTGAACGGGCACCGCCGTCAGTTGGGTCATCTCTTAGCTGCCACGGCTTATTTTAATAATTAATTTTTTGGATTGTTTTTAATTATGTTTTGCTGCACTCTGGACGCTTTTAACATGTACGGTTTTTGTACATCGTTCTCACTTATAGTGTCAACATTAATCGATGTATATAATATATTTGTAACAACAATATTATTTAAAAGTGTGTCCATGGAGTTTCTTGCCCGTTCTTCTCCATAGTGACCTACTGCGCTTTAGAATGCAGTCAATCTATGACATTACCCGGTAAATGGTAGCTCTATAGTACAAAGTACTCAAATCTGTGCAATGCATCTATTATAATAAAAAGGAGATTGAGTTTATATAATGCAAATATATTCTTACAATCTTCAGCAGCTTCGACAGTGTTTCAAATGTCAATTAATTAGTTGTGGTGTGGAGCAGGACCAGCATTAAACCAGGCATTTTTATCAGTTATGTAATCCCCTAACCTATAATACACCTGCCTGCATAGTGTGCCTTTGACAAAGGATTTGAATTTTGTCTCATTCAGTTGAAGTATGTGGGGAGGTATTTTATTATAACATTTTAGACAGTACCCCATGAAAGATGAGTCTACTTTAGCCAGTCTGAAACCTGGTTGAACTAATAGGTCCCGATTTCTAGTACTATAATTATGTCTTTCACCTCTTTTACTGTAAAGGTGTAATTTTTTTCTCACGTACATGATGTTTTCATAGATGTATTGACAAGGTACAGTCATGATGTTAATATCCTTAAACAATTCCCTTAGAGAATCGTGCCTGCGGAGATTAAATATGGCTCTGATGGCTCTTTTCTGCAGAATAAAAATAGACTCGATGTCTGCAGCCCGTCCCCAAAGTAAAATACCGTAAGACATGATACTATGAAAGTAACTAAAATAGACCAGCCTCGCGGTATCTACATCAGTAAATTGACGGATTTTTCTGCCGTCCTGCAAGAGATGTTAAATGAGGACCCCATTGTAGCCTTGAGTCGAGCGTGATCCCCAAGAAAACCATTTTATCGACGAATTCTAGTTTATCTTGATTCAATACTATCTCACAATGACTACTCTTGACGTTTGGTAAAGAAAATCTTATACACTTACTTTTATTTCCATTTAGTACTAAATTATTAGCCGTGAACCAATTTTGGACCAGCAGTAGGGCGTTATTTACGTCGTCAAAATTTGAAGCACGTCTATCTACCTTAAAAATTAAGGAAGTATCGTCAGCAAATAACACCAATTTTGGTTGATTTATTAATAAATGGAGTAGGTCATTAATACATACTAAAAAAAGGAAAGGACCCAATATCGAGCCTTGTGGAACACCCATTTTTACTTTTAAACCAATTGAATTGACACTATTTATTTGAATTTGCTGTTGTCTATCATTTAAATAAGATTTTATTAAACTGAGCGCAAGTTTTCCAAGTCCGTAATGCTCAAGTTTCAAAAGCAGGGTTTCGTGATCGACGCAATCAAATGCCTTGGAGAGGTCACAAAAGATTCCTATGGCGTCTTGAGCCTCTTACCACGCGTTAAAAATATGTTTTAATAAGGTAACACCAGCGTCGGTCGTACAACGCCCTTTGGTGAAACCATACTGTTGCTCGTGAAGGATTTTATTAGTATTAAAATGATTGAGCATCTGATTAAGCATTATCTTTTCAAAAACCTTGCTGAAAACCGGCAGCACGGACACAGGTCTATAATTATTAGTGTCTTTACTGTCCCCGGATTTGAAAAGTGGTATTACCTTACTATATTTCATTAGATCCGGGAAGACACCTTGATCCACACACAAATTAAATATTAAGGCTAATTACGGTGCTATAGTTTCAATTATGGAGGTACAGACTTTAGTAGACATTCCCCAAAGATCTTCGGTCAATTTGATGTTGATTTGCATAAAAGATTTTATTACTGTTAAGGGGTTAATATGCTTAAAGTTAAATTCAATCGGGCAGGCTGAAACATTCGCCCTAATTAAATCAAAAGCAAGCGAGGGCGAAGAATTTAAGATTTCAGTAGTTTTTAGTGGGACACTGGTAAAGAAATTCACAAATTCCTGAGCAACTTTTTTGGTATCGCAAATGAGACCACGTGACGTCTCCATTGTGTATTCAGAATTTTGCTTTTTGATCCTGTTCGTTTCATTATTGATAATTTTCCAAACTGTCTTTATTTTATTGTCTGCTGATTTTAGCTGCCTTAGAAGTGTTCTTAAATTTTTTTTGAGTAAGAAGCAACATACTTATTAAAAGTTTCTGTGTTAATATAAGGCTTAAGGCCATACAGCTCGAAAAGTTTTTGCCTACTTTTCCTAAGTCTTTTAGTTGCCCAGTCACTAAATAAAAACATAGGGCTGATACTTTTAGTGTTCTTCTCAAAAATATTATTAAACTCGGTTTGAACTACCGAAAATAATTCTTTATACAAAATATTAACATTATTCATTGTAAGGTCCTGATTACTTAACTTACAAATTAAAGTGCTTTTAAATTTATTTAAATTAACAGATGTCTTAACAGGTGTTGATTGTATCTGCAATTTTTGTATCGCTATGTTGGACTCAAAAGTTACCGTTTGACCGCTGTGATCTGAAGGGAGATAATTAACGATAGCTTTATCTAAATAGTCGCAGCAACAAAATACATTATCAATACATGAAACAGTAGTTGTAGTTGTTCGGGTTGGTTCCAAAAACACATTTGACAAATTGAATGATTTAAACAAATTCAATAATCAACTGGTATTTGAATTATTTTCTAAAATATTAATGTTAAAGTCTCCACAGATAATAACTGATTTATTACCAGTTGCAAGTTTAGCCAAAACATCTTCCATTACTGACTCAAATATAGAGAATCCAATCCACGTCCGCTCCGATCCTTGTTCGAGCCAGCCCGCGCCGCTGAGATAATTCCGACCCAGCCTGTTCCTTACTGCCCTCTTCCAGCGACGCCATAAGCCGAGGTCCGTACCCCACATCCTCCGCTCCTCCCGCCACAGGCGACAACCTCTTTGGTTGACCTGAGAGATGCCATTTAGAAAAAACTTGCGAGTATTGGGGAATTTTCAGTAGCAGCTCGAAACCACACAGATTACACAGATTTTGGCGATAAGCTCGCGTCGTTCTACCCGAACGTGTGACGGCAAAGACATAATTATGTTTTTTTACGTATAGGACTTAGGTAAGCGTATTTTTTTTGGCAAAAACGGTTACCTTTTGATGATACTTGTGCTTATCGCTTTCGGAAATACAGGAGTAATCATCATAGTTATTGTAAGTATATGTTATTATGTACCCAACAGAGTTGACATTGATTATTCAAAACGTGACCATTTCGTCACACAAGGAGACATTGTTTAAAATTGATTTGACATTGACATCCGCCGTCTTGGAAATCATTCTGTGATTATGTTGCATTACAAAGAGTCTTTCAGTCACAAATTGTGGTCTTTATCCGTAAATACGTATGTTTTGTTATAATTTACGGCATGCGAATCCATTTTGTGTATTAATCGTGTGGTAATGTACAGAATAACATGTAGGAAAAACAAGTCAATCATACATTATGGTTGTGGGTAAATACTACGCTTTTATAATATCATACCTGTTATTAGAATTTGAATGAATTGTCATCCTTTATATGGTGGATAGTGCCTATCCGGACCCTGAAATTTACCCTTATGCTAGGTTTTTAGAACGAAAATCGACGACGTATCAAAATTTAACTCAAGACATGTGTTTATACGGCTGTTGATAATCCAGTCAACAAATCACAGCAGTTGACTGTTGTTTGACAATTCCTAGCTAATTTTTCTGTAAGTTTTCATCTCAGAAACATGGTGTTACATTTTAATTAGCTTTTGAAATATTTTTCGAGCTGCTGAAGATTATAAAACTATCCTGGATTAATGAATGAATGTATGAATGAAATGCACCGACTCCAACATGGTTTGACCAGACTCGATTAATCGAATGAACCCTAAGATTCATTCATGGTTCTACAGAGACACTTGCATATCAAGAAGTATACCGGGGGGTGCTGTAATGGTAGGGAAGACGTGCCCTTAGGATAGGAAAGGATTGTGAGCCGTACCGGATATGCATCATAAAATAGGCATTGGACTAGTGGAGAGACGGGTAATATTTATCTTTTAACGGCGTCGCAGCCTGGTTTATCAGGTCGAGTTTCGGCGGGGTTCAACTGCTTTCTCGGCTCTTGTCTGTGTCATTGCTCTGCTGTGATAACTGTTGCTGTTTTTAACGTCTTTGTTTGAGTTCTCGCTACTAAACGTTTGCAGTTTTTGTAAATCATATTAGCAGCATTCTGGATCTTTTGCCGTGTCCATTCAATAATTGATTTCCTTTTCGAAGTATTTCCTGTCCTGAGCCATCGTTTGAATGTCAAATGTTGTCGCCATAAAAAGCGACAGAGGGCTTGCATGACGCCAGAATCAGATTTCAACGAATACGCAGTGGTTCGGCTAACACACGAACCCAGCGCAAGCGCTCGGCGTACGCACTCTTGCGCCTTGCGAGTTATATCCTACTAATATTATAAACGCGAAAGTTTGTGAGTATGGATGGATGTTTGTTACTCTTTCACGCAAAATCTACTGAACAGATTTGGATGAAATTTGCCACACCTATAGTTTATAACCTGGATTAACACATAGAGTACTTTTTATTCCGATACTCCCGTGAAACCGCGGGGAGCAGCTATTGTTAAATAATAAGTATCACAGTAGTGCAGTCATGCAGAAACTGGTCATTTCATTACATTGTTTTCACATGTATAATTTCAACTTCAATGATGCAACCAATTTAACAATATTTTGATTTAAAAGAGTGTCCATGGAGTTTCTTGCCCATAGGAACCTACTACGCTTTGGAATGGGCAACTAGCTTTATTTTTCTGACTGACCGACTCCTTGACAATACAAAAGTGCCAGTAATCGGTTTAATTGAAATAAGCGCTTTGAGTTTGACTTTAATATGCAAAAATACAATAAAGGGCAAACATGCATTGCCCCAATCACCTTAGATATTACAGTACGGTCCCACCCCGCTATCCAGCGTGTTTGCAAAGCATGGCGCTTGCCATATACAGACGACGGTGTTCCATCGTGACTCAGACTTGACTGCCGGTTATATGGCCTTCTTTGATTCCGGGACATTCTGTAAATGTTTGCCTTTTTAATTTTGACACCGTCCAGTTTTCTACTAAGAGCAAAGGACAATGCCAGATCCTGCCTCAGCTATTTACAGGAAATGACAATTAATGAAAATAATTGTAATGATTATAGGACCTTTTCATAACACATTATTTTTCAGTAGAACTTGCCGATTACAAATCACAACAAAAAGGAATTCAACTCCTGACTTCCTATTGCGTTACTTATTGCGCATGATACACAACAAAAAAAGAAGTTTTAAATAACTGTTAAACAAAAACTCTTAATATTACGATTATAATAATTATGTTAATGCGTAACGTAATAAGTTGTACAAATGGCTTTTTAACAATGATAAACTGCACCTAACCAATGATCAATGTCATTATTGTTTTTTCATTTTAACAGAAACCGCAAGTTCTACAGGCATTTAGACAAATGTTTAGTTAGACAACAGTAATAAATAAGGCAGGCTTGTAAATGACTTTTTGATTTGAGGGGGGCAAAGTTCTATAGAGTTTCTGGCATTGTCCTTTCTTGGCTCGTGGTTGATTTCAGCTTGACTATTTTGTAATGAATTTCGGTAGTTATCCTCTCTCTTAACACACAACACAAAAAATGTTTTTGACTTTGTCCTCTAGAGAGCGCCATATTTAATGTGACGTCACAACCGTTGCTTGTGACGTCACATTAAATATGGCGATCTAGACGTTTTCATCGATACCTCATTTGTCAAGCTATGATAAGTAGTTAAGGAAGTTATGAGGGAACAGATGAACATACGTAGATACCCACATACATACCGATCAAAATCATAACCCTCCGTTTTGCCTCGCTGTGCTTTGGTAAAAAAAACTGAAAGCTAGGTAGCGTGGCTCTGACTGTGTAGATTTTGCTGGCACAACAGCTATGTCACTCACGTTTTGTCAATCTTCTAATATATAAAATTCTCGTGTCACAGTTTTCGTTGCCATACTCCTCCGAAACGGCTTGACCGATTTTGATGAAATTTTGTGTGCATATCGGGTAGGTCTGAGAATCGGCCAACATCTATTTTTCAAAAAAAAATAATTTGCAAAACAACGTTTGCGGGGTCAGCTAGTTACTTATATGTATGTGGGCGTAAATTCAGCCACAGTTGACTGAGAAATTCCAAATAGAAAAACGAATGCCCGATCGGGAGTTGAATCCAGAGGCTTAGTAGTTTGCCGTAATTTGGATACTCGTAAATGTAAGAGACATCCTATTGCAGAATCTTCCTCTGCACGATCTAGTGCTCGACTTATATGACCAGGGAGTTTTCCATCCATGTATGGCGGAGAGAAAAGTTGCATGTGCACGCTTTAGCCTTAGAGGGCTCAGCAGCGCTGGTTCGGTAATATCTTGATGGCGACGAAATCGGGTCGGGTAATAAAGGTGAGGTTCTACTGTCGAAATTGATGTCGAAAATGCGGTTATTATATTAATCTATCTTAAGTACTGTTATACGTTGTTGAATATACTTGTCCGTGTAAATAAAATAAATTGTGGAAAATTCACCGAGTTCCTTAAGAAAATTGGATACAGTAATATTTTTTGTCTGGAGTGCTATTCTGTAAAATTCACTTCGAACCTCACTCAAGTGACAGCATACAATTAAAAAAGTAACTTATTTAATTTTCTTTCGAATTTTGCGATTGCAGTCAGTCATTAGAGTAGGGCAGAGGTGTACCTATAGTACACCCACATTTCGCCAGTTATTGTATTATAACCTATTGCCATCAACCGGGCACAAATCCAGACTCCGGGCTGCTACAATTCTTATTTTTTTGGGTTTTTCTATCTAGAATTTCTCAGTAGCAGCCCGGAGTCTGGATTTGTGCCCGGTTGATGGCAATAGGCTCGCCGCCTATTACATGGGACCTAAACATAACTGGCGAAATGTGGGTGTGCTATAGGTAAGTACACCTCTGCCCAACCCTTCGAGGAAACAAGGCGTGATGTTATGTTATGTTAAAAAACCAATATCACTTTGACCGACCTGGGAATCGAACCCAGGACCTCATGCTGAGCAGTAGCTCTTGTGACCACTAGACCAACGAGGCCGTCACTAATACTCGCACTAAGGTAATACTCGTATTACTATTACTTTTATAACCATAAATAAGTTTTACTCAACAACATAACATCACTCCTGTGATCCCCAAAGGGTTAGACAGACGTGTACCTATAGTACACACACACACATTTCGCCAGTAGCCCAACAAAACAACAAACTTTATCCCCGAAAAATAAACAAAAACATGACAGTTTTTCTCGCCATGGCAGCTGAAGATTTAGGTCATTTTATATTTAAACGAGCAGCTTTGACGATTGACAGACGGGCATATTTTAGGACATTTCAACGACAGATTATTTCTGTTTACACACCCACATTAGCGTAGATTTCGTCAGTAAACCATTGCCAAGTTTATCGTGAACTATGGTTAATACCGACCGCTGGCAGAGTAAGCAAACTGAAGTGGCAGTGGGCTGGCCATGTTTGTCGAAGGACCGATGACCGGTGGAGCCGGCGAGTCCTGAAGTTGAGACCGCGTATGCGTAGCGTGGGACGCCCCCAGCTAGGTGGATCGACGGCATTAATAAAGGTGCAGGGACAGACAGGATGCGGAAAGCGGAGGACAGGGTGTTCTGGCGCAGCCTGGGCGAGGCTGAGTTGCTGGTTAATATGGTCAATCTTTGACAGTTCTTACAAGTAAGTAGTTAACAGTCTGAAAGTCTAACAACCAATTTTACCAAGGGGTATCATGTTGCCCATTAATTGGGTTGTGGAGATCAGAAAGCTAGTCACTCTATATAAGGTGTATCTATTCAAACACGAAATATTTGAAGAGGGGCATCTAAAGGTCGAACAGATGCTATAGAAACGAAAAAGAATTTTTTATCTAAAGGTTTTATTTTTATTTTACGTAATTATCATGATTTAAAACTGCTTGAGATATTTTGCATAAAACCTTTACGGTCTACTCTATGAACGACAGACGCGGCGGGGCAGAGCCGCGGGCGCGGTGCCCGTCTGCCTGTGCCGTGTCAGTTATTCCGTGTCGAGTAGTTGGTGAGTTCATGTCGCCCGCGCGCGACGGTTAGCGCACCTCCTTTTAGGTACATGGGACTTAACATATCACTGGTGAACTGTAATGAACTTTCGACAATACACCTCTGCCTATCTAACGGGTTTTTCAATAAGGACGGGTGGATGTTAATATGAAATATAAGAAGCTGTTCGAACTATTATCAAAATTCTTTTTGTAATTGATAGGCTCATGTAGGTATGCCATTATGTATGGAATACCCCATCATTTAAATGTCCGCCGCGATTTCTCACGGTGGCCCGGATCCGAGTGGTCCAATTTTCAACAACTCTGCCGCATAGATCTGATCTTAAGGTCATTGGTCGTTTGCGGCATAGACCTGCGACTTCAGAAAACCCCACAAGATTGTTTACCGAACCGCTGGTTTCAAATTTGGTCACCAATCGTTGGAGAGTAGACTTTGAAGGGCCACCGCGTCTGCCGTAAAATGGGCGCAAAGCGCGCAACGTTACACTAACTAAAATTTTATCATTTGCACGTGCTGCTCAATCGTGTAACTGGTCATGGTGATTTGGCATGAGTTAATAAATAATAGGTTGGAATAAAATTGCCAAAACAACATGGCTGCAACATGCTGCCAACACCGACCCGTCCCAATTGAAAAACCCTTTACAATACTGGTATTTAGTTGCATCCGGTTAGACTGGCAGCCTATAAACATAGTTAGGATGACTAGGCCGATGATGATGATGGAAACAACTGGTAAAACGTAGGGAAACAATTCACGTCCACCTAACCTTTCGAGGAAAAAATATGATCTCATGATAAATACTTTGAAGAACTTCGTATCCAATCCTTTGTAATAAATAATTTGTCCCCTAAGCAACAGCATACCAAGCATCAGATTCAAAAATGCGCAAAGAAAGTAAAACAACTTTAAAACATAACAAGCTCAGATTCAATATTAACAACGTTGCCATGCGCGCAGCGGCGAATTCTTTAAACTTAACTTTTGTATGCGCGAACGCGGTGCGAATCATAATAACATTGAAACAATTGCAGAGTCAAAGTGGCGTAAGTCACATGATTGACATGACTTTTGAATAACGACTCAATGTCTGTTTTATAGCAGTGTCACACTACGCGGATTTTTAAGAAATTCTCATTTTATCCAACACCTACCAATTAAAAGAACCTAGTAGGTTTGAGCTCTTTGTGAAGGAGCTCGTTCGAGAAAAATACTTCCATGCACTACCTATTAATACTGCCACGCGATACCTATTATTATTGCCATGCGATACCTATAATTACTGCGATGCCATTTATACCTATTAACACTGCCATGCCATGCCTATTAACACTACCATGCCATACCTATTAAAACTGCCATGCCATACCTATTAATACAGCCATGCCATACCTATTAAAACTTTCATGCCATACCTATTAATACTGCCATGACATACCTATTAACACTGCCATGCCTTACCTATTAATACTGCCATGACATACCTATTAATACTGCCATGCCATACCTAATAACACTGCATTGCCATGCCTATTAATACTGCCATGCCATTCCTATTATTACTGCCATGCCATACATATTTCTACCTCCAAGAGCAGCGTTGCTGTACTCCGGCTTGAAGAGTATGGGTGGCACATGAGGCACCTAATGGTAAGTGTACACCAACGCCAGTGGCCAGTGCTCCAGAGACAAAGCTGAAACGTGTTATGTGACAGGCAACGCTGTGTCAACTCAGCAGATGTAAAAAAGAAACTACGTTTATTTGCGGTAAAACATGACGCAAAATAAAACTAACACAAAAAGGAAACAAGTTAGGGGAAAATATGTAACACATAACATAACATCACGCCTTGTTTCCCCGAAGGGTTGGGCAGAGGTGTACCTATAGTACACCCACATTTCGCCAGTTATGTTTAAGTCCCATGTAATAGGGGGCTACCCTATTGCCATCTACTGGGCACAAATCCAGACTTCGGGCTGCTACTGAGAAATTCCAGATAGAAAAACCCAATAACACGTTGCCCGACCTGGGAATCGAACCCAGGACCTCATGCTCAGCAGTAGCGATTGCGACCACTAGACCAACGAGGCAGTAAACACATCACACCAGTATCACCATCACCAGTATGTAACACATCCACGCAAAAAATACACCGCTTAGCATAATGCTGTGAGGCTGTGACCTTATGCGAGACAAAGCCACTGGTCTAGTTTTCGAAATGGCTATGGCGCGGGCGGTAGTACTTCTTAGGACGAGTTCCTTCACAAAGAGTTCAATAACCTACCAAAATATACCATAACTCCATAGAAAATAAACCACAAATTGTAATCGACAGTTACTGGTCATATCTTGAGTGCAAAAGATCGCTAGGTGTCTTCGACAAAATTTGGACGTAAGGCATAACCGACAGCGGTTTAATATTGTAGCCTCTTGTCATACTGAAGAGGAATGAGTATTTGTTCATAACGCTTCTTTAGTTCTTCTTGCCAATTTTCAGACAACAGGTTAGCCTTCTGTTAAATGGGCCTTATTAGCATAACTGGCGAAATGTGGATGTAAGTACACACACACGCACACACCTTTGCTTAGCCTTTGTGAATATAGTCAGCAAGACGATATAATATTAAGGTAATTTAATGGCCTTATGATAAAGAAGTTGGTGGACCAGGAAGGACTCTTCAAGGATTTTTCAAGAAAAAACCTCAGCAATATGTGACCAAAACCGTACAATAAACCTGTGCATTGAAGACTGTGACACGGCATCAACGCTCTTCTCCTATAACTTGAACTGCATGCATTCGGTGTGAGGTGCCAAAATGTAGAAAAAATGTCCGCAAACACGTCAAGGATGCCACGTTGTTTTCTATCATAAAGATTTAAGTAAATGGGTCAAAATCATAAACTAAGTGTGTACACATTTACGGCAGTTATACTCATACTCGTAATATAAGATCTTTGTTATAAGGAGGCGACCCTGCTGTCATCAACCAGCAGCCTAATTGCGTAACACATTTTCGTAAACGATTACGACTAATCTGTTTGATTTTGACAGTTCAACAACATTCATTGCGTTATTTACATTTTTGAACAGATTTTTTATTGTACATACGAAGCAATGGATTAGCAATCTGTTTCAAAACGCTTCAGATTCCGATTGATTGTGTACTACGCAATTAGGGTACAGCTATCTAATTCTGTAACACATTAAGAATCACAATCTGAATCATTTCGAAGGATATTGTTTATCCATTGCTTCATATGTTCGAAAATTTTGTCTACTCAACAATGTTGATGACGCAATGAATGTTGTTGTTCCGTCAAAATTAAAGCCATTCCTACTGTACTTAGGTGTTACGCGATTACCCTCCCCTTTTTTTTTTAGGTGGGAAATCATCAAATGACTTCTCCCGCTCCGGGTGTAGCGGGAGGGCATGTCAGACTGTTACTGACTAAAACCCACCCGTGTTCCTTAAGTTGCTTGTGCCAGGGCCACGGTTACTCTTTCGAATTACCCGAGACCCTGAGCGCGATTACCCCCTATCAAAATGTATTTTCTGAATTCTGACACCCCTATTCCCAATGCAGGGATGTCATCAATTGTGCATCCTGCGTTTGACACCCGACTGCGGAGAGAAGTGGTGTGTTCCAACCTCAATGGATGTCTTACCGCCTAAATCTTTGTAGGGAAACCGAATAGCATCGAAATCTTATCATCTAAGTACACATTGTGGAATGCAAATAAAGTATTGAGTATCCATTTCTCAACGAGGTTTCGGTCAGCTCATTTTAAATATTCGATTGAATAGGGTAGACCACTCAATTAATACTAGGAATAAGGAAAGAAAATTTATTTTTAATGTTTTTTTCTTCATCAATTCAATTTAATTAATTTTTATTGAAATCCACACACAGATGGTTTGTAGGGATGATGAGTGACTGATATTAGAAATGTTCATAAAAATAATGTCATTTCAAAGTAGGCATAGTAAAAATGAGATAATCGAAAAAATCTGTTAAATCGGTGTAAATATGAAGGAGATACACGCTTTTAAAGTTTTTGGAGGGGATTATTCCCGTCCTTGTCACACGGTACCTACGGACAATGTACGGCGCTAGTATGAAGTTACATAGTCGTGACGTCACTTCTACGATAGTGCTGTCCTTGTCTAACACTTATCTCAAAACGTTTATAACTTTTTCAGTTTTAGTAATTTTCTTTGGAAAGAAACAATTTATTGAGATTAAAAATAAATGTCATTATCCCTAATAAGGACCCTATCGGGCACAGCATTTGAATAATTAGGAGCGAGGAAGAGCGCTATCTTGGATTCATTGACTTTGCAAGACGAAGCTCTACACCAATAACTTTCATTCACGAAAGGTTTCTTTCAAGTCAGCGAGTGCCATCTATTAACAAATAGCTACAACTCTGTGCTGTTAAAGAAAATATGCTGCAGAAATATTATCAATATGTGCTGGATATACAGCTATTGCTTAAGCATGATTTTTTAGTAAACGTTTTTATTCTTATTTTACAGATTTGAGACATTACTCGTTCGTGTATTGAATAAAGCGCCATCTATTATTAAGTAGCGCACATTATGCAGCAAAATAATTTACTTTTCTGTGGTCGAAAGTCCCACATCAAAGAGTAGTAAGTAGTCTCAGGCCGAAACTACGGTCTTCGTGCTCAGGGAGAGCACGAAGACCGTAGTTTCGGCCTGAGTTAAAATAGTGTTTCCTACTCTGTATCATTTACGGATGTATGATTACTGCGGTTTCCGAACTAAGAATGAATGACAATATGATTTGAACGTTGTCCCTACGCACGGTGTGTTTTTGCCTGTCCGAAGGATGTCCTTGTTGATAAACAGAGAGAGTATTTCGTCGTTGCGACTTTAAGACCTCTTTTGTGTAAAAATAAATTTAATGAGAAAATCGAAAAAAACCGTCTACTGACAAAAATATAATGAAACCAACTACAATAAAAAATAGAGGTATAAGCCACATGATTTCCTGCTATTAACTTTGCCAGTGTTAGTTGAAATGAAAAGTAATATTGTAGTAAAAAAATAAAAAAACTATTTCAGTTAACACATCAGAGATTTTGGTTGTGCTTTATGTTTTTAGTTCAAAGGCATTTTAGTTCAAAATCTCTGATGTGAAATCAGAGATTTTGAACTAAAATGCCTATTATAATTAAAATTAAAATGGTACTTTTTTTGTTTTTAAACTAAATTTTTCTCGGAATACACTTTTGGCTAAAATAAAGATAACAGTTGAATCACAAGTTATAATTTAAAAAAGTTAAAAATCAAAGATTCGGTTGTGAGCCGTCAAAGCGAGCGGTTGTCTCGGCTGTGTTCCTACAAAAACAAAAAAAAAAAGCGTGCGCTACACGTGCGCCCAGTTTCGGACAACGAAGTGATAAGTGTTTCAGAAACTAATAGTGTGCCCTGTGTCGCGATATTCACTTGCCTGCCAAAGGATCCTGAGCATCGAATTTGGTGAGATCAATCCATTCTAGGGTTAAGGAAATTAAATTCTCAACAAGAAAGTACAATGATCTCACTTAGCGTAGCTATTGTTTTAATTTTTAGCAAATCATTTTAGGCTCCAACGAGCATCGATAACAACCTCGAAGGCAATGAACAACTTGCGTAAAGAACCTAAAAGTGAGGAAAGCCTGGATCTGTTGTGATCAAGTTTCATTGTCTGAACACTTCCGCGTCACTGGTGAGATCGTTCCGTGCCCTAAGCTGTGCTTCTAAGCTGCGACTGCGTTTTGGGTTGTCGATTCATATCCGCGCGCATGTTCAACATAATTTTAAACAATTGTTATAGCACAGTGTATTCATATTAAATGTAGTAATGCGGGATAAACGAAGCTGTTATTCTGGCACACAGTGTGATCGAGTTATTTGACTTCAAACATAAAAACAAAGAAGCGCCGCACGGCGATAGACAGTACAAAGCTTGTAACAATTGCCTTCTTAATTCGTAATGTTAACACTATAAGCCCTTCTTACCCCTGGACATCAATGTTTTATTAAAGCAATATTTAGTATTTATTTCCGTACAAGTGATTTGTAATCTTTAGAAATAAATTATTTCAGACTGTATAGTACGGTATCGCTCTTGACCTAATACCCATACTAAACTTGACCTAAACCATAACTACGTTGACCAAGTTCGCTTTTCACTGACTGTTATTATTGCTTCCTTTCGTGTATAAATGAAAGCCGGTTTGAGTTTATTTTATCTTGATCTAGGTAATATTTTTCTCAAACATACCAAAGTTGTAATTTAGCAGAGGCTGAAATTATTATTTCGCTATTCATAACTACGAGTATTTTGTGGGTATGGACGCTTTGTTGATGCTCATCTGTCCGCATCTGGCGGACAAGCGCGGGTGCGCGCGGGAGGCGCATGGCGGCTGGGATCGAGAGAAAGCGGAGGGTTACATTGTTTAAGGGCGCAGTCCGGTAAAAAAATGAGAACCGCTATTTTTTATAGCGGTGCTCAATGTTTAACAGAATGCTAGCCGGTACCTGCAGCTGACCCTTGCGTGTCTGTTGCGCAAAGTTTAAAAAATATAATTCGTAAAGGTTTCCAGTACGGGTTGGAACTAGGTATGGACGGACTGAGCGGTTCCTTTGTGACCAACACCTCGGTTTCAAAAGATTCCAAAAGAATAACCCCCAATTACTTAATCCATTAACAACGCGTGAACAAATAGCGGCATTGATTTTCGATTCTGGCTCGTGGGATGAGGTTAAAAGTATGCTCAGCAAGGTGTTAATACAGTGTATAAATTGATGTACTACAAATTGCTTGCTGTCAAGGTCGATAAGACAAGATAAGACAAAATACGTGACATATTCCCTTAGACCCCAGGGTCAACCTTACTTCGACTTTAAAAGCCCACTCATGTAATTTCATTAACCATTGCTCTTGTCCTGCACCCTAATTGCGTAACACATTTTCGTAAACGATTACGACTAATCTGTTTGATTTTGACGGTTCAAGAACATTCATTGCGTTCTATATATTGTTGAGCAGAATTTATATCGAACTTAAGAAGCAATGGATTAGCAATCTGTTTCAAAACGATTCAGATTCCGATTGATTGTGTATTACGCAATTAGGGTGCAGTTTTAGTTCAAACAAATTCTATCAAATAGCATTACCATAGATTACCGTCTCAGCTTCCAACAACACATTGAAACACTGGTCAAAAGAACCAGAAAATTATTTTTCATATTAAAAAATTTGAGACGTATACATCGGTTATTGAGGACACATTGCAATATGCCAATCTTTGTTAGTGAGTGTATTGCATTGCCATTTGGGACAGTACCTCTAAAAATTATATGATCATTTTAGAGAGAGCTCAAAGAGCTATATTCATAGTGAGTTGCTTTTTCACAATCCTCTATCCAACTTTACCAACACTACCAAGTGCTAACCGTCCGACAGTTGTTTATTCTCATAACTGTAATAATAAAAAATAAAATGAAACACTGATCTTCCCTTACATCACGATTTCCAAACACGGAATAGGCGAGCATCAAATGTTTGCTCAATCACCCGCTTAAAACCCGTATCGTAAAATCACTTAGACGTCATAAACACAACATTGTTCGTTACCCCATCATTTATTCTTATTTTACTTTGTCACGTTATGCTGGTTATGCATAATTTATATAAATCCGTGAACTTTTGCTTGACTTTACACCTCTTACTTCTGAATTTTGTTTCTAGTAGTAACTGTAAGTATGAATTAGTTAAATTAGATTTAAGTCAATATAACAAAAAAATTAAAAATATAAATTAAACAATTTATTTATTCTTCCAATTTTTCTGTTAATTTTGTAGGTTCTACTTTTACTTAAATACTTAATTGCAATCTTAAACTTTTTTTAAATAATTTGACTCTCTAACCGTTCTGTAAATTGACATGTCCTATTTAATAAAGCTGGGTGATTTGTAACTCGGGACCCTTCTGTCACGGACACCTCCACTGATTATTAGAATGTACAATCTTAAATAGAGAACTATTTAAGATTGTACATTCTAATAATCAGTGCCTGCAATATGATGTTGAGATAAATAAAGATGCATGATTACGATTATAGCGACTCATAGCAGCACCAGCAGCAAACTCGAAGAAAAAATTATTAGAGAAGACATAACAAAACAGTTTATAACATCAAAACGAAATATAACTAGCTAATGAGTTATTATTATGACTGACTAGGTGCGAATTAAGGAACAGCTGATGCGAAGATAACAAGGAATCACGTCGTCGAGTTATCAGCTGTTATAGTGAAGTGAAGGAATGGTGTAAACAGATGGATTATCCTAACCGTTATATTTTAGCTTTATAAACATATAAGTGACTTTAGATAAATATGAGGCTACTAATAAGAATGATTGCCACTAAAAGACTTGAACATAAATGAAAACACTCTTTTAGTTCTCCTTGGCCCGACTTCGTCACCTGACTTCGTCACCTGACTTCGTCCCCTGGGCGTGTGCAGTGCTACGCGAAGCTTCTTCAACGAGGCATCGACGATTCCTGCTGGAGCTGTCCCCGCTGAAGAACGCAACTGAAGAGCCTCGAGTTCGAAGTTTATTTTTGAGACTGTTCCTTTTGAAATTGAGACGGCGAGATCCTTGAAGGACCAATGTTAGCTCGGGGATCATCTAAAGCGTGGACTACTGTATTTAAGGCAAGGGTTTAATGACGAGCTTAATATACAACAGTACAGGACAAACAGCTAATAACGAACCTAAAGTAAGAGGAGTATCGTCCGTCGCGGTGAAGTCAGCAGAAGCGAGTGGTCATCGGGCCGAACCGTGTAGTCGCCGCGACGCGCTAAACACGCGGCCTGCGCGTGCAGACCATGCCCAATGTTTTGTGTTGGGTTCGATTCCCAACAGTGCCCATTCAACTTTGGATAATTAGAATAACAACATTTGAGATTCGAACGATAGCTCAAGACTTAAAATATTTCGACAAGGGATTCAATTCTTGGATCGACAGGGTGGAAGATCAAGAACGCTGCTAAGGAGATGTGCAAAAACCGGAACGGTTAGTAGCGACAACTTAGACGAAGACATTGAAAAGAACAGTAACATTTACCACAGCAGAGCAGTGACATAGAAAAGAGCCGAGAAACCAGCTGAACCCCGCTTAAAGATTCACCGATGAAGCTCGACTTGAGTCAACCCTGCTGCGACGTCGTTAAAAGATGCCCTCCCTACAAACAAATATCACCCGCCTCTCCACTAATCCCATGCTTACGTTAGGGTGCATACCCCGTAGGCTCTTATTATCCTTCCTATCCTAAGGGCACGTCATCCCTACCATTACAGTGCCCCCCGGTCTACTCCTAGATATGCAATGGTATTTTTAGCACCATGAAGCATGAGGCTTCAGGGACTAGTGCAAATCTTGGGGTTCATTCGATTAATCGAGTCTGGTCAAACCACGCTGGGGTCGGTGCATTTCATTCATTCATTCATTCAAAATCAAAGTAAGTATCGTTATTTTCTTTTTTATGTAAATATGCATTAAGTACCCGGATTAAATTGCAATGCATTGTAAAACGGATGGTAATTATGATCTATTACCATTTTCAATTCCTGTAAATGTTTAAACTTGCTCTCAGTAGCTCTTAGTCTCACGGGCAAATTTTCTTCGCAATATGGCTATCATATTCTTCTTTGGAATTGCTACCGGTTTTATAACTACAACAGGTGTCGCACTTGTCTTTGTGAGGATGGTGAATGGCGATATTTTATTTATTCAGAACTTTCGAAAGTGTCTTTCTAGAGGCAGCTCTATAGTGGTTCTCAATACACCACTCCTTAAAAACCTGATGCATTTGGAGTTCTGATCGAAAAGTCGATCCAACATAATTTTTTTGGAGCTCGAAGCCACGTTTTAACCCTACACTGCATGATTTTTTTTTCTTCGGAAAAAAAAAACTTACCTAGTCGTATTTGTGGTGTAGATCCCGGGAAAAATAGTTAAAAAAATAAAAAACAAATAATAATGGAGATTTTTTTATTTTTTATTTAGTTCCATATGTGGCACAACATGCAATGACCTACCGATATTTGCTAAATTACTAGAGATGAAACAGACGGAAGCAGTTGTTGTCCTTGTTGAAACAAAGTTCGACCCTGCATTTTTCACCCACAACAAACGACTTTCCTTTGCAGCCTGGATACTTGCATCGCTGGCGCTTCTGTCCCCACATAGGAAAGTGCTCACATCCGTCACGCCTTACGTCACGAGGAGGAAGAATCGCTACATTGGCTCTCATTCTTTTCTTCTCTATCAAGTCATCACTTACAGAAGACGGCCGGCCTTTTTTCTTATTAATTGATGGACCACACATGCAGAGGCTCTTTGCCACTTCTAACTTGAAGTCTTTCAACTTCAGCGGCGTTGCTCTTTGTTGCATCTCCCCAACTCTTTTATTTAGCAACCAACTATTTATGGTGGCTATGTCGAGGAAATGGTAAAATAACCTCAAGTACCACTTCTTTGTCTTCATCTTTATCTTGTACTTTCCCAGGAATGAGTCGAGCAAGTCGACTCCACCCATATGCTGATTGTAGTTGCGTACAATTTGAGGGCAATCGACATCTAAATATTTATTTTGTTTTTTACAAAACCTCCTTACTTTTTGAGTAGGCTCCTTTCCAACAAAAGATGAAGACAACACCACTGGTTTATTGTCATACCACATAACTGTGACGATGTCTGTACCATCCACATTACCTACCCATTCCTCTGAATATCCTCTTTCCACCTTTCTACTTTTTAAATCTTTCAATGATGGTATTTGTACAGATTTGCCCAGTCGTCCTTTGTTCACAGTCCCCATAGAATATATACCTTCTTTGGCAAGATATGAAATCAATTCAGGGCATGTGTAGTAGTTGTCAAAGAATAACTTGTAATTTTTATCCCTGGGAATAGACCTTGCAAGCCGGACAACAATGTTGGCACTTGCGCCTAAATCAGGCTCATTAGGAAGCCTCAGATCTGGATTATTCTCCATACCAGAGTATATTTCGAAGTCGTACGCAAACCCTCGATCATCACACAGTACCAACAGTTTATACCCCCATTTGTGAGGCTTGTTAGGTAGGTATTGGCGCAAAATGTTGGAGGCCTTGGTAGCGCACATCTGCTCATCCACTGACAATGCTTCTCGTTTATTGATAGCCTGACATTTTTTTTTTAGCGTTTCTAATACAGGTCTCATTTTGTGGAGACGATCGTGTCCTGCAGTATCTGCTGGTGACTGAGTGGTATTGTCATTGAAGTGTAAATATTGCCGATTTTTTTAAATTGTTTTACTGACATGGTATTTCTTATCAATGGCAAACCTAATTCAGATTCCCAGTACATTCGAGTATTATGGGGCAATGGAGCAATACCCATAAGCAGACAAATGCCCATGTACTTTTTCAGCTCTGTAACGCTTATAGAAAAAGGCTTCGATGGGTTTTTTTGTACACTAAATTTATGCATTTATTCTACGATATGGCTTAGAAGATCATCATCAAAGAAGTACAAGAAATATTGCAATGGCGTTTCAAGTTCTGTAATCGGTGGCTCTAGATCGGTTTGCCCACAAAACTCACGGTTGGTTGGTTGGAAAGCTGTTTTTTTCCAAATGATATTTCGCTTTCTTCTGACGGCGGATGCAGTAGGTCTAGGGTCTAGGGTCGTGGTGCAGTTGAGGCGGAAGATACAACCTGACGTGTTCATAAAGCAGTTGATCTAGATGTACTTGGAACTGCAGGAATGGAACCATGATGGTTTGATATATGCTGCTGCATATCAGCACCAAGTACGCTAGAATTTCCAGTCACATCCTCATAGGACTCTGATAATGGTGCAGCGGGTTCATACCTGTTCGGTGAAACACATTGCCCTTCACCATCCGCATCGCTAAGCGTTTCACAAAGTTGGTTGACGGTAGTTCGAATTGCGGCAATATCATCATCACTTTCAGCGCCTGAGGAGTCTTGTTCGTCTTCACTGCCCTGATGGTATTGTCAAATAATTTTGGATTTGAGCGCTGGATAAACTTCCCTTTGGCATTATCTAAAATAAAAACAACAAACCATTATTAGTAAAAATATCTAAAATTGGACCATCACTGCATGAAGTGACACATCCGGCACGTACAGTAATTGTAAAATTTTAGTATCCAAACACTGTCAAATCGAAAAAATATACTTACATTTGCCTAGTACACAGATTTTTCGACATAAAAACAATTTTTCCACTGTTGCAATCCTTCAATAACTATTATTTACTTTGTTTTCAAATTTCGTTCGCACGGCACGCGGCAATATTGATCAAAATTTTCAAATGAATGTCTAGCTGAGCGTGGTAGTGCTGCCATGTAACTCCAATTAATGCACTATTGGTTGCCGTCGACTATTGTCACTTTCCTTTCATAATCATAGATGTCGCTACTTGGTTCGAATTATAAATAATACCAGTTTTATTGGTTGTCACTCATAAGGCACTGAATGCAGTGTAGGGTTAACAGTTCTCGACAATCCGACGTTCCTTCCTGGCCTAGCAATAATAATTGAACTAGGTGCACTATTTTCTGCAGTTTGATCATCGATATTTTCCTAGACTCCAATGCAAAGTGTGTTCTGAAAAAAAATATTAAGACACTCTAACTCTAGGGCATTTTGCGTCCAATTTATTGATGAAGATATCGTGGCCATTTTGTTTTTTGCTTGTAGAAGTTTGTTGAGATTTACGTCGTCGTCTTATAAATCTTTTTACTGCTGATTATAAACGCCATCTTCTCTGGCCAAGTCTTGAGTTTCCAATTTTTTTTATGAATCTGTTCACGTTCTTCGTTGGAGACAAGAGCACAAAGAAAATATTTTTTAGATTTAGGAGCTACACACGTGTGTAAGCAACGTGGTTTCAAAATTCTTTCAGGCTTCTCAACGAACGCTGTCCATGTGTCAGCTAACCTTTTTGTACCCAATGTACAATTTACCAGCAACGCGGGCTACTTTATTCAGTTTAACGGTGCACGGAAGATGTCTTTTCACAGAGACAGAGTCAGTATTAATTACATCAATATTCTCGGACAATGAAACCCCACCAACATTGTTATCACCAACACTATCACCATTCTCAGTATCCAGAGAAGGCAAAATCCTCCGTCTGCTTAAAAATAAGTTCCTGTTTCTTCGTAAATCGTGCACAGTCAACGACCTGATATTTTCATCTATGTCCAAATTTTCTTCAACCTGGCTCCACAATGGATTAAGAGTCCGTCTCCTCCGTAAAATCAATGTAGCCCAATCTGGATCATCATCACTGTTTATCGCTCAAATTTTCAAAGATAGGTGTTGGTGATTGCACTTGCCTTGATTCAGATGCAATACCCGGGTCTTCAGTGGCATGAAGTATGCTGATGCTATGATATAAAGTTTCCGTAACGTCATCTTCAGACGCAATATCCTGGCAGTCAGTGCTATGGAGCATACTGCAGCATGGAATGGAATGGAGCAAAATGGAGCATACAGCCTTTGATCAGATAAAGCTTCAGTAACGTCATCTTGATTATTCAATCCTGAAGATATTAAGCCCTAGTCTTCTGGCGTAATAAGGGAACCGCTAGAACAGCACTCCACCCTTGGAGGTTCCCCAAAATCACAAAAAGTACTTGATTCGGAGTCACCTGTATTTTTTGATTAACTAATAACTCAATCTCACTTGGACAGAGAGGTATACTCATTTTTTATGGTTTTACACTTACAAATCTAATAAACTTTCGTTTTACACAACGCGGAACAAGTAACGACGCACTGACGAAATAAATTATTACTATAATGAGCATAATGTATTAGTATAATGAGCGACATCTATCATATACGATTGCAGAATAATCACACGATTTAGGTATCTGTCTCGCTCGTCCCTGTGATATTATTGGTCTAAAGTCACAAAAATAATTTTAAAAATACCCGCATTTCTCGTCCTGATGCACATAAGATATTTTGTTCAAAAAACTGTGTAAAGACCACGAGTATCACATAAAAATAAAAACTCGTATGTGTACATTGACACTTAAGATATTTTAAGCACCAACTTTTAATTAGCAAGCACATTGGAGATCTTGCAGTTGGTGAACAAATTACGATTGAAACGTCGTATACACACGAGCAGGGGTGGCCCAGTGGTAACGGCCGTGACTTACGAGTTGTAGGTCGTAGGTTCGAACCCAGACAGGCGCTTTACTTTGTGTAAAATTATTTCACCACCACTGCTCTTAAAACATCCACCAACCCGCACTGGGCCCGCGTGGTGGATTACGGCCCACTCCCTCTCACAGAGAGGAAGCCTGTGTCCCAGCAGTGGGAACATATTAGGCTGATTATATACACATGAGAGTTCTTGCATTCGATAGAGCTTCAAAATGTAGAATCGACTGGCGTAAAAAAGTGATTTTGTGAAAAGTGACACATAAGAGGTCTTAAAGTCGCAACGACGATTTCCCCTGATTACTGATATTTTTAGGTAGGTACTAGACTATCAGTAAAGACTGTCATTAATACCTACTGATATACCTTCCAGTCACTCACGGGGTACCGCAGGGCAGCGTGCTTGGTCCTACGCTTTTTCTCGTATACATAAACGAACTCACAAAACTAAAGCTCACCCAAGGCGAAATCATTTCTTTCGCTGATGATACAGCTCTAGTTTTTTCTGCCAGTACTTGGGATGAGGTCTTCGACGCTGCTCAGCGGGGCTTTAATATCGTTAGACGATGGCTTCAGCGTAACATTCTAACATTAAATGTAGACAAGTCGAAATATATTTGCTTCAGTATAAGACATGACACAAAACTCAGCAAAAATCTCAAAATTATACCGCATGAGTGTGTTACCGAAGATAGTTGTAATTGCACATCATTAGAACGAGCGAACTCAATAAAGTACCTGGGTATTACAATAGACCATAACCTTAACTTTAAAGAACACTTAAAGCACACGTGTGGTAGAGTTCGGAAACTTATCTACATTTTTAAAAAGCTTAGGCACATTGCTGAACCAAAATTAATGAAGCAGATATATACCGCGTTATGTCAGCCACTGCTTACCTATTGCATTACGACTTGGGGAGGAACTGCAAAAACCTCAATGAAGTCAATTGAGGTTGCTCAACGTGCTGTTCTCAAAGTCGCCACTTCAAAGCCCACCTACTTTCCAACTACTATTCTTTATCAAATCTGTGAAGTCCTGACGGTGAGGCAACTATTTATTTTAAATATCATCCTCCTACAACATAGTAGATTATCTTACAATCCACAGTTACTTAATAGACGTCGAAAATATATGGTTTGTAATACCCCGACACTCCGGCAAACTCAATTCATCTCAAGATTTGCTGACTTCATCGGACCTCATTTGTATAACAAAATTAATAAATCATTGAACATTTATCCACTTACAAAGACAGAATGTAAGGCAAAGGTAAATAAATACCTGCAAAAACTTAATTATGAAGAAACTGAATTGCTTCTTTTTAAAATTCAGTAACAAAATAATAACCTCAAATAAATGCATAACTACTCACCCGCAATCATGCATCACACTACACACATACAATCACTCACACACCCATACAAACTCTCACACATACACCTATATACACTTTTACACACAACACACTCATTGGTCAAAAACAGAGTATTTTAAATAACAAATTATTAAATTAACATTAACAGACTATTATTTGAAATACTACATTTATACGCTAGGCCTCAAACTCAAACTGGATCAAATTGTAAGGGATTGGGGCACTGATAGTCGAAATACAGGCAAAGCCTAGTTCGGCTACAGAAGCTTAAATCATCAGCTTATGAAAACATTGTATCTAGCCTAAGTTATTATTGTACTACATACTAAGTTTATATGAAATAAAGATTATGTCATGTTATGTTATGTTATATTGTTATTAATGTGAATGTCAAGACTATGTGGGTCATTGCTTTTTACTTTGTTTATTTTTATTTTATTATCTCAGTTTTAATCGTAATCTTGGTCTGGCGGTTTGAGTAATTATGCCGCCTACCCAATGTCCTTTCTTTGGTATTGTTCATCGAATCGTTGAGCTCCTTATGTTTTGAGTTGAGCTGTACGATTACTGACAAATGCGTGCACTGACTGGACAGGTCCACTCAATCTGTGTGGTTCTTTCCTCAAAAGACCATTTCAGACATCAATCCGCATGGTCTTAACATGATCTGACCAAGATTATGTCTGGACTTTAAAAGAGACTGTGACCTCTGAGTTTGTTTCGGCCTTTCTTCTCAGAGTAGTCAGATAGGAAACGCCGACCTCCATCTAGTTAAAAAAAATGTTTGACGTGTTAAAGTGTTTGTACAAACCCACTTACAGAAATAAAATTATTTATCATTAGTAGTCAGATTGGTGCAAATTTCTTTTTAAAGTTGAAGATCTAAGAAATGACGAATGGATTGTGCGACAGGTAGGTGTAGGTATGGTTAGAATCGGGTAGCTAATGAGATAAAGGCTGATAGAACAAGGGCCAGTTTGTCGAACGAAAATGATCGCTAAATTTAGGGGGAAGCGTGTTGTCGCTTCGAAAACAGACATACTTATAATGATTATGAGGCGTTCACCCGGTGTCGGGCGAAAGTTAAGGCTGAGACTGCACTTGATCACGACCGGTATCGAGATCGCGTACAGAACCATCTTGCAACAGACCCGAAAGCTTTCTGGAGTTACGTCAGATCAAAAAAAGGTAATTCGAGCCAATATAAATTAAATAAGGACGGCCAACTCATGACGGACCAAGAATGCGCACAGGAGTTTGCACGTTTCTTTCACTCCGTATATAACCCCGAGCCGGCTACTTTAAACGCAAAGCACCGCTAGCACAACTGCGGCGCAAAGCGGCGCAAAGAGGCGCGTGGGCGCACCTCGGTCATCTTGAGGTGTCTATGGTGCGCCGTGCGCTCGCCCGTTTGCCACCAAAACGCTCAGTCGGACCAGATGGCATACCACCCTTTGTCCTTAGAGATAGCCGCATGGTGTTAGTTGAACCCTTACAACACTTGTTCAATGTCCGCATTGCTACAGCAACATTTCCTGATCGATGGAAGCTTAGCCGAGTGGTGCCGGTGCCGAAAGGTCACGGAGGTACGGAAGCAAGTGACTACAGGCCTGTGGCGGTTTTATGCGCTCCTGCTAAAGTGTTTGAGGCAGCCATTCACAGCTGTTTATACACACAGGTGAGCGCACATTTGTCTGATGCGCAACACGGGTTCCGCCCTGAACGGGGTACAACAGGAAATTTACTTCACCTAATGTCGCAACTAGTGCCAGCCGTTGACGCAGGACTATAGGTGGATGTTGCCTACCTAGATTTTAGGAAGACGTTTGACACTGTGGATACTGATTTGCTGTTGTTGAAATTAGCCAACATGGGTTTTACACCGCACACTATTCAATTCCTCGCCGATTACCTGCACGGCAGACGACAATACGTTGACTGTAGCGGACGCTTTTCTGAGATTTATTACACGAGATCTGACGTCAGCCAAGGTAGTAATCTAGGGCCGTTCCTTTTTATCCTTGTGGTGGACGACTTACCGAAAGTAGTCACTGAGTCAACTTGCCTACTCTTTGCTGATGACCTAAAGCCGATTCATGTAGTGAAGCAAAAAGCTGATCATGACATACTACAGCAAGATTTAGATCGGGTCACTAATTGGAGCCAGGAAAATAAACTATATTTCAACGTGGAGAAATGCTTTATGCTTTCGTTCACCCGCGCCCGCGTCACCATGAGTACCTCATGGAAGGTAAACCACTGCAGCGTGTCATGGAGGTCAAAGATCTGGGCATTCGATTCACAGCTGATTTGCACTTCCGGAAACATGTCGTAGAGGTTTGCAAAAAGACATACCGTAACCTAGGTTTTGTTTTGCGACAGGCAAATGAATTTTCTAATATGAGCGCTTTAAGGGCTTTGTACGATGCATTGGTGAAGAGCCACTTGGAGTACAACGCGGCTATTTGGAGTCCTAGTGAAGCGAAATACAGTACGATGCTAGAGCGGATACAAAATAAGTATATTAGGTTTATGTATTTGAGGTTACATGGAGTATATCCTGGATACCCATTGCTGTAACCAACCCTATTCGTTTTGGGAATGGTTGGTTACCATAAATTAGAAATTAAGCGAGAATTAGCACTAGCCACATACTTGTTCAAGGTATTGAGGGGTAAAATTTCTAATTTTGCCATACTTTAGACAATTCGGCTGTGCGTGCCAGACGAGTATGTGAGCAAGCGGCGTCGGCCGCGGCTGCTGGTGGTGCCGACTGCGCGCACCAATCTGCTCCAACGCGCACCGCTGACGCGCGCGCTTGTCACGCTAAACGTAGTAGCCGATAGAATAGACTTGTTTTCGTGTACACTGAATGACTTTACTCTGGCGACTTTTAGGGTTTTGTGTTATTATTAAGTTAAAATTACGTGTTATGTTAGTTTATTTTATTGTGAATTTAGTTTTGTAATTAATAGTATATTTGTACTTAACTGTCGCATTAGGGCAACCTGTAAAGATAGATTTAAGGTTTTATAATAAATAAATAATTATTTACATACAAAATAAGTTATTTAGATATGATTTTTTATTAGTTGATTTGTTTGTTAAAACATATTTAATTGATAACCTGAATAAATTAATACGTACGAGTATACCTATTTAAAATTACATAAAATGTTTTTCTGATTAATAGTTAGGTTGGCAGCACTGGTGTCGCGCCATTGTTGTTCCGTTGCAAACTTCCGGAGCAATGGAGGGGCGACACTTGCCACACGAATATTGGAAGAGTGATTGTTTTTTAGCAACAGTGCGAATAACATCTCGAGAATTGTGAGAAAATAGTGTGTTAAGAAAAATAAAGTTATAATTATTATTTATGCGTGCAGTTTAATTAGAGTGTTTAACATCAGAAGTGGTACGAAAACAATAACTCGTACGAGTAGCTCGTCAACGAGTTCTGGTCACATCACATACGTAAGAAAAGGAGACCCACCAGGCGGGCGTCTCCAGCAGTAAGCCAAAATGTTATTTTATCTTCAGTGATTCCTGATTTTGACCCATTAGTGGACGATATTGAAATGTGGAAAAATGTTGTGGAAGCCAATGCTCGTGTTTTTCGTTGGTCTGATCGTGTCCTACAATATCAGGCTTTGCAAAATTTGCGTAATACTGCTAAAACATGATACGATTCGCTACAAAAAAATAAAACACGATGGACTACCTGGAAATGGAAGGATTGGCGAAATACACTATTAGATACATTTCAAATAAAGCGTAATATGTATTGCTTGCTAAAAGACTTGATCCAAACGAAACCCACGGATGGCCAGTCTTTATACGAATTTTATTTTGTACAAAAAGGCAAAATTGACAAGATGAGATCGTCATTTTCTGATCAAGACATTATTTCGATAATCGTAGGATCAATTGGCGATAAAATGTAATCACTACAGCAGATGCTGGTAATTTTAAATACTGTGACGAGTTGGCCTCATTTTTGCACGGGAAAATTCATGTTGACCCGGAACAAAAGTCCGTTCAGAAGCATAAAAACTCAACTCGCTTATTCAATAGTAATGTTAATAAAAAAAAACAGATAGTTCTTCCAACTCCTATGGAATACCAATGCATAGTTCTGTTTCGAATGTTGTACAAATATAACATGGTATCGCTGTGGTGAACCTGGTCATAAAAAGACCAGCTGTAGTCAGAAGGATAATGTCAAATGTAATGTGTGTAATAGATTTGGTCATTTAGAGCTTGCATGTAGGTTTAAACCTAAAATGAAACCTGAAAAGGATAGCGAAGTAAAATTAATTGTCGAACCTACACCTAAGGATAAATTTAAAATGCAATTGTAATTAATGGATGTAAACGACAGGCTTTTATTGATATGGGCAGTGGTTGTTCTCTAATAACGTCTTCTTTGGCACGCGAATTACCTTATAATTTTCCAATTAAATAAACCTGTTTTATTAACAGAATTTAAAACTGATTCTTGCTCTTAGGTCACACACGGGCACAGGTTCACATTATGGTTGATAATGCTGAGTTTAATGTGGTCCTATATATTTGTGATAAATTAACCGGCAGTCAGCCTTTCTTTTCGCCCCATAAGTAACTACCACGTCGCTTTAATAGAGTCTTCCATGTTCAACCCTGATTCTGTTGAACACATCTCTGTGTAACATGAAATATTGTCTAGATACCCTCGGGTTGTTTCAAAAGATTTAAAGTCGTTAAGGCAGACTTCTTGCGTTGAGTTAAACATTGAACTAATAACTAATAAACCTGTATACCATAGACCCGACCGTATGTCTGAATCCTAAAAGGCAGCCACTCGGGAAATTATTGATGACCTATAAAAAAATGGAATAATTCGTGAAAGTAATTCCGCTTATGCCAGTCCGATACTATTGGTCGATAAACCTTCGGGCGAAAAACGTATGTGCATTGATTACAGATCACTAAATAAAATTACTGTCAAGGAGAAATACCCAATGCCCATTGTAGAAGACCTTATAGACAAACTTAGAGGGTGTAAATGCTACACATCTATTGATTTAAAAAGTGGCTACTATCAGATAAATGTTAATGAAAATTCTATTGCTAAAACTGCATTTATAACGCCTGATGGCCATTATGAATGCAAGAGGATGCCATTCGGGATGTGCAATACACCGTCTATATTCCAAAGGTTAATGAATACTGTTTTGAGTAAACTACGCTTTGATCAAGTTATTTGATACATGGATGATTTATTGATAGCCACGGAGTCGGTGGATGATAATATTAGACAGTTAGACGAAGTATTACAAATATAGCAAAATAACGGTTTGACAATAAATTTGGAGAAATGTCACTTTTTCCAGAGCTCTGTTAACTTCCTTGGGTACGATATGTCTGAAGACGGTATACGTCCAGGTAAAAAGAAATTAAAGGCAGTAGAAAATTATCCTGAACCTAACCATGTGCATCAAGTAAGAATTTTTTTAGGTCTAATTAATTATTTTAGAAAATTCATTAAGAATTGTGCTCTTATAGCAAAACCGTTGACAAAGATCTTGAAAAAAGATTACACATGGGAGTATCAGCGGTCAATAAATAAAAACATGAGTTGTTACATAATGCTTTATTAAAAATATATGACCCGTGTTTGTTTGTTTGTTTGGCATCTCGCAGGTCAACCTATGAGGTTGTCGTCTGCTTAAGCGGACTTGCCTGTGGATTCCCTAATAAATTAAGGCCTCCAGCCAGGACTTAAACTTATATACTAACTAAAACTAAGCGACATCGCTAAGGGCACCCCCTGTGGGGTCCGAACCTCGGCTTAGGGCGTCGCTGGAAGAGGGCAGCAAATGACTAGCTGGATCAGGATTGATATTATTTAGGGACGAATTTAAAGCTACAGGCTCAGCGTCGCGGGCTGGCTCGAGCAAGGGTCGGGAGGGGCGTGGATTTGGGCGTCGCGGCGGGCCTCGGCGGCGAGGACGGTAGGACGTCGATCGGGTTTTGGGCTTATGTAGCGTGCTGGTGGCCTTACTACTCTCCTGGAGGAGGGTAGTGGCGTCGTCGGGGGCGATTAAAGTATGCCTTGGTCGGCGAATACTACTGATGCGAGAGGGAGTGTAGCGGGCGGCCGCTGTAATCAGGGGGTTAGAATGTTTGATGCCGCAGTCGAAAAAACGCTTTGATAAGCGTTTCATGAACTGTTTTATGGTTGGCATTTTAAGGTCGACGTGAAGATCTAAGTTTCAGACATAGTAAGGGGCACCCGTAACCCTTCTGAGGAAACGGTTTTGGAGGGTCTGCATCTTATGGAGATGACGTGGGTGAGCGTGCGCAAATACAACGCAGGCATTGGTCATGATGGGACGGATGACTGCGGTGTAAATGCGGAGCTTGCATTTAAGGGACAGTTTGCTACGGGCTGTCAGTACGAAGTGGAGCCTGCTAAGAGCGAAGGAGGCGCGCGCGCGAACCGCCTTAATATGAGCCTTAAAGGTAAGGTTTTCATCGAGGATCACGCCTAGGTATTTGGCTTGCTTCTCCCAGGGGATCGGCTTACCGTACATAGTGATCGGGCTGGGAAGTGGGGGAGGGAATAGACGACGTCTCGAGAAGAGAACCGCCTGACTCTTATCGGGGTTGACCTCGATTCTCCATTTCCGGAACCAAGCGCCTAAGACGTTTGCGGAGGTTTGGAGAGTACGAGCTATAGCGTTGGGACAGTGACCGGTATAGTAAACAGCAGTGTCGTCGGCGAAGAGAGCCAACTGAGCCTTTTTACTTTTTGGGATATCGCTAGTGAACAGCGTGAAGGCGAGAGGAGATAGTACGGAACCCTGAGGGACACCGGCGCGAATAGGATGAGGGGACGAGAGTGCTCCCTCGATGCGATAGCGAAAGGTGCGATTCAACAAAAAGTCTCGTAAGATGAGCACGAGACGATCTGGAACTCCTAGTTGGTAGAGCTTGTATATCAAGCCGTTGTGCCAGACTTTGTCGAAGGCTTTCGCTATGTCGAAGAATAGCACACCCGTCGTCGCGTTACACTGCAGACCAGCGCATAAGTGCTCTACGATGCGGTGGACCTGTTGGGTGCCCGAGTGTTGGCTTCGGAAACCGAACTGCTCGTTGGGTATGAGGCTCTTTGCTTCGGCGTAGTCTTTGAGACGCTTATAAATAAGCCTCTCGTAGATTTTGCCGAGAACATTGAGTAAGCTAATAGGGCGGTAGCTGGAGGGCTCAGACTTTGGCTTGCCTGGCTTTGGGATACCGATGACGGTGGCTTCTTTCCATGCTTGTGGGAAAATGTTGTTGCTCAAGGCGCCATTGAAGATGGCGGTCATAAGCATTATTAGCGGGGCAGGGAGGAGTTTGTATACCTTATTGGTAATACCATCCGAACCGGGGGCCTTACGAGCGTGTAGCCCTTTAATGATATCGTGCACTTCGTCTGGAGTGACGGGAGGCAGAGGATCATCAGGGTCTTCGACGGGAGGGAGGGAGGCTCTCCGTTCGACTTCAGCGTCGACCTTGTTCAGGTGAGCTTGGTCTACTGGTTGGGAGCTGGGAGAACATTGGGACTCTAGGCTGTCAGCAAGACATTCAGCCTTATCGGGACTGTCGAAAGCGACACTATTGTCGGGGCGGATGAGAGGAGGCATAGAGACCTCTTCTAAGGAACGCAATTTCCTCTGTAATTGCCAGAAGGCTTGATGAGTGGGCTCGAGTTCACTGAGCATCTTGTTCCAGCCCTCAGAGCGAACCTCCCCTATGCGTTTCTTTACAGCACGCTGTAAATGGCTCATGTGGGCTTTGTTCGCGTCACAAGGGAAGGAGTCGTAGGCACGGATGGCCGCGTTCTTCTCGGTTATCAGGTCACGTACGTCAGTAGGTAGTTTCCAGCGATGGTCTTCCATCACCGGAACTTCCCGTGAACAATCCGTCAAAACGGATTGAACGTGCTCAGTAAACGAGTCGATTGCGGCCGTCGTGTCGGCGACTGACACTATGTGATCGGGGATGGTGTCCAAGTGAGGCGACGTGGTGGATTTCAGTCTTTTGCTTACTTTCCTCCAGTCGGTTATCATCTGGGTCTGAGGGGGGCGGTTGGGATCGCTTGGGCCAGAGTAGGGGGCAAGATGCATAACTACTGGGCGGTGGTTAGAGTTAAGCTCGTGGAACGTCTCTATCGATTGCAAACGGAAGTTCACAATCTTGAGCAGCGCTACATAGAGAACATCGGGAAGGTGATTTGGATTACCTGGGAAGTGAGTCGGGCTCATTGGAGCGATGACGTCAAAGTTCAGGGATTCGCCTAACTTGAAAACTAACCTACCTCTGGTTGAGGTTGTGCTACTATTCCACGCCGGGTGCTTGGCATTAAGATCCCCCGCCAAGATGACGGAGTCACTCATACCGAAGAGGGCAGTGAAGTCCTTTTGGAGCGAGATGGGATCCTCCGGACCATTGTCGGGTGGGATATACGCGGAGATGATGGTGATCGGTTGGTGGCCGGTCATGCCGAGCCGACAGATAGAGGTCTCCAGATGGGAGAAGAGAGGAGGTGGGTCTATAGGGATACAATACAAAGATTTCCTAAAGTATATGAGTGTGCCACCCTTGTGACATCGAGACCAGTCATTGCGAACTAGTTTAAAGTTGGCAATATTCGGGTTTCGGTGATGAGGTTTTAAAAAGGTTTCCTGTATGAGCAGGATGTCAAGCTGATGGTCGCGGAGGAAAGTGGCGATCTCATCGCGTTGACCTGAAACGCCATTTGCGTTGAAAAAGCCTAATTTAAGGGATCGGGGTTTGTTACTATTTACTCTCGTATTATCCATTGAGAATTAATATTTGAGTGAGTGTAGGACTTGCGCGATCTCGGGATATGCGCTGAGAATTTCCATGAGGCGAATTGCGTTGCCGTTTGCAGCAACGATTTCTATCGCCATTTTATCCGCGGCGGTGGTGAAGAGAGCCGCGTATGTACTTAATATGATTTGGGCGCTGTTTCGGCCCTGGGTTCCCTGAGGTGCCGCTGGAGAGGCCGTAGGGGCCGCGGGGGCTACCAAAAGCGCTGGGATGGCGGAAGCCATCAGCGCTGGAAGTTGAGCGGGTTGCGCTGGTTGCGCGGGAATAGAGGGCACCGAAGCTGCGGGAGCCTTCAGGGGGTTAAGGTTAGCCCAGGGAGACGGCCTCTGCGGGCTAAGCCGTTCCGGCATCAGCGCGGAAGGAGGCTTACCCCAGGGGCTTTCCCTGTGCTGGCGGTCGCTCGCGCGTTTCGCGAGTTTGGGAGAGGAGGACTTCGGGGCTTTCGCACAGCCCCGATAATTTGCCGGGTGTCCCGATTGGCCGCAGAGTACGCAGCTGGGAGGCTCTGAACATAGTTCCCTATCTTTAGGGGGTGTACAGTCGACGGTGCCATGCTCACCTAGACACTTGACGCATCTAGGGGTCGCATATCAGTTGGACTGCGAGTGACCGTACAGTTGGCAGCGATGACACTGGCCTATCAAGTTTGCTCGGTAGGGCTTCTCAATGGCAATGCCCGAGAGTGAATATACCGATTTCACTTTAAATATCGGGTGGTGCCCTTCAGTGGGGTCACAGATGACTAGGACCATGTCGTAGACAAGGCCCTGCCTCGCTTTGTGCAAGCGATGGACGACGGACACTGGGATTCCTTGAGCGATGAGGTCGCTCTTAATCTCGTCGGTGGAGATTTCTTGAGGAACGCGCCTTATTACGACGCGAGTAGGGGTTTCCTCCGGAAGGGAGTAAGTATGAAAGGAGTAGTTCCTTTCACGCAGGGCGCGGGAGAGATCCCTAAAGTCCGAAGACGTGGGGACGGAAACTTTGATCCCCTGAAGGGTGGATCGGGCATTTGTGTAGTTGATCTTTCGATCACCACACATTTTGGAGATTTCGGTCCATTTGGACTTATCTTGAATGTAGATCGGGGGAGGGGGCTTTTGTTTCCTCGCGGTAGGAGCGGGTGGGCAAGCCGTAGGGCTGACCGGGCGGGTGCCCCGCGGAATAGGGGCGGAAGTAGAAGTGGACGATAAGGTATTCGTCTCTTGTTTCTGGGCCTTGGTGACCGGGCCAGCGGGGGCGGAGGATTTAGCCGCCTTCCTCTTGCCTCCTTTAACGACGACTTGGAAGTCGTCATCGCTGGAGGAGGAGGTGCGGGCTTCTTCCTCGGAGAGTGGGACCGACGTGTCCATGCTCTCCGGGTGAGTCGAGTTAGTTTCTGCGGTGCGCAGCTGCGTCATGTTAGTTTTCCCCGAGACAATGGTGACCGGAACAATGGCGGCCGGGACAAAGGCGGGAGCGACAATAGAAGCCGGATTAGCGGCCGACGTAATTGCTGTCGGGGCAGAAGCGGGCGAGACAATAGGGGCCGGATTAGCGGCCGGGGTATTATCAACCGGAACAAAGGCGGGTGACACAATGGGGGCCGAGATAGTTGCCGGAACATTGTGGTGCGGAACAAAGGGCGGAATGCCTTGTTCACTTGCAGGTGGCGATAGCGGGCTCTCCAGTGCGTCACTGAATTCCACAAGTGACCCGTGGGACGGAGTGGGGGTGGAGCGTTGGCGTATTTTGGCGCCATATTTCGCCAAGAACTCGGGATCCTTAAAAAGGACCTCTCTGAAGAACGCCAAAATAAAGGCGTCCTCCATGGTCGGAGGAGGAGCTATTTTAGGGAGGGAATGGCGGAAAAAAAATTCCTACGTGGCCTAAACCCTATACCTATCTCCCCGGGTGGATGGGCCCGGGGATGTGTGACCCTCTCTGTCGGGTGTAGACAGAGAGGTGAGTACCTATTGGTGAGCCCTAAGCTTGTAACCCGTCGCCAGTGTTATTGTGCGAACGGGGCCCTGACCAGTCTAGCGCGAAGGGTGTAGACACACCCTAAAGACACTAGGTGAGTAGCTGTGGAAGGAAAACTGTACACCAGAGCCGACTAGGAGATCCCCCAAGGCCGGTTAACTCTGGGACCCGTCCAATTGACTGCCTCTCCCTGAAGGGGTTCGGCGGGTGTGTTGGGACAACACCCCACTCGGCTTCGTTGGCACCGTAAGGTTTCAACCGAGGACCACGAAACTGTGGTTTTACCCAGAAGAGGCCTAGTGAAGCTACACACAAACGTCTGTTAATGAAAATCAAAATCAATTTCTTGATAATGATTTTATATCGGTGTAGTCGGGGCGACTACGATGACGTCACGTGGTCGCAACGAGTAGAACAGGAAACACAACACTGGGCCGGGAGCGGGAGAGCGCACAGACACGTCCGTCCGCGGCGAGAGTCGAGCGTCGAGTGCGGCGAGAGTCGAGCGTCGAGTTTTTTGTTTGTTTGTTTGGCATCTCGCAGGTCAACCTATGCGGTTGTCGTCTGCTTAAGCGGACTTGCCTGTGGATTCCCTAATAAATTAAGGCCTCCAGCCAGGACTTAAACTTATATACTAACTAAAACTAAGCGACAACGCTAAGGGCACCCCCTGTGGGGTACGAACCTCGGCTTAGGGCGTCGCTGGAAGAGGGCAGCAAATGACTAGCTGGATCAGGATTGGTATTATTTATGGACGAATTTAAAGCTACAGGCTCAGCGGCGCGGGCTGGCTCGAGCAAGGGTCGGGAGGGGCGTCGATTTGGGCGTCGCGGCGGGCCTCGGCGGCGAGGGCGGTAGGACGGCGATCGGGTTTTGGGCTTTTGTAGCGTGCTAGTGGCCTTACTACTCTCCTGGAGGAGGGTAGTGGCGTCGTCGGGGTCGATTAAAGTATGCCTTGGTCGGCGAATACTGCTAATGCGAGAGGGAGTGTAGCGGGCGGCCGCTGTAATCAGGGGGTTAGAATGTTTGATGCCGCAGTCGAAGAAACGCTTTGATAAGCGTTTCATGAACTGTTTTATGGTTGGCATTTTGAGGTCGACGTGAAGATCTATATTACGGACATAGAAGGGGGCACCCGTGACCCTTCTGAGGAAACGGTTTTGGAGGGTCTGCATCTTATGGAGATGACGTGGGTGAGCGTGCGCAAATACAACGCAGGCATAGGTCATGATGGGACGGATGACTGCGGTATAGATGCGGAGCTTGCATTTGAGGGACAGTTTGCTACGGGCTGTCAGTACTCAAACTCAAACTCAAATCATTTATTTCAATAAAACCATTTACAGGCACTTTTGAATTGTCAAGGAGTCGGTCAGTCAGAAATATGAAGCTAGTTGCCCATTCCAAAGCGTAGTAGGTACCTATGGAGAAGAACGGGCAAGAAACTCCATGGACACTCTTTTAAATAATAATGTTTTTACATATATCTTAGTTACATCGATTAATGTTGACACTATAAGTGAGAACGATGTACAAAAAACCGTACACGTTAAAAGCGTCCAGAGTGCATCAAAACATAATAAAAACAATCCAGCTAATTAATTATTAAAATAAGCCGTGGCAGCTAAGAGATGACCAGTCCCAACTGACGGCGCCCGTTCACGAACATGACGCATGGATCAGCACCATTCAGCTCAACCATTTTGAAGGGAGCTAAATGATCCGACACACGCGCCACCGTCAGCGAGACATTTGAGTGAGCATGCCATACTATCAGCCGCCAAGGCACATTCAAGTCAATCTATTTACGAATTGGAGCCTGCTAAGAGCGAAGGAGGCGCGCGCGCGAACCGCCTTAATATGAGCCTTAAAGGTAAGGTTCTCATCGAGGATCACGCCTAGGTATTTGGCTTGCTTCTCCCAAGGGATTGGCTTGCCGTACATAGTGATCGGGCTGGGAAGTGGGGGAGGGAGTCGACGACGTCTCGAGAAGAGAACCGCCTGACTCTTATCGGGGTTGACCTCGATTCTCCATTTCCGGAACCAAGCGCCTAAGACGTTTGCGGAGGTTTGGAGAGTACGAGCTATAGCGTTGGGACAGTGACCGGTATAGTAAACGGCAGTGTCGTCGGCGAAGAGAGCCAACTGAGCCTGTTTACTTTTTGGGATATCGCTAGTGAACAGCGTGAAGGCGAGAGGAGATAGTACGGAACCCTGAGGGACACCGGCGCGAATAGGATGAGGGGACGAGAGTGCTCCCTCGACGCGATAGCGAAAGGTCCGGTTCGACAAAAAGTCTCGTAAGATGAGCACGAGACGATCTGGCACTCCTAGTTGGTAGAGCTTGTATATCAAGCCGTTGTGCCAGACTTTGTCGAAGGCTTTCGCTATGTCGAAGAATAGCACACCCGTCGTCGCGTTACGCTGCAGACCAGCGCATAAGTGCTCTACGATACGGTGGACCTGTTGGGTGCCCGAGTGTTGGCTACGGAATCCAAACTGCTCGTTGGGTATGAGGCTCTTTGCTTCGGCGTAGTCTTTGAGACGCTTATAAATAAGCCTCTGGATTGTACGTGCTCTGTAAACGAGTCGATTGCGGCCGTCGTGTCGGCGACTGACACTAAGTGATCGGGGATGGTGTCTAAGTGAGGCGACGTGGTGGATTTCAGACTTTCCTCCAGACGGTTATCGTCTGGGTCTGAGGGGGGCGGTTGGGGTCGATCGGGCCCGAGTAGGGTGCAAGATGCATGACTACAGGGCGGTGGTCAGAATTTAGCTCGTGGAACGTCTCAATCGATTGCAAACGGAGGTTCACATTCTTGAGCAGCGCTACATCGAGAACATCGGGAAGGTGATTAGGAGTACCTGGGAAGTGAGTCGGGCTCATTGGAGCGATGACGTCAAAGTTCAGGGATTCGCCTAACTTGAAAACTAACCTACCTCTGGTTGAGGTTGTGCTACTATTCCACGCCGGGTGCTTGGCATTAAGATCCCCCGCCAAGATGACGGAGTCACTCATACCGAAGAGGGCAGTGAAGTCCTTTTGGAGCGAGATGGGATCCTCAGGACCATTGTCGGGTGGGATATAAGCGGAGATGATGGTGATCGGTTGGTGGCCGGTCATGCCGAGCCGACAGATAGAGGTCTCCAGATGGGAGAAGAGAGGAGGTGGGTCTATAGGGATACAATACAAAGATTTCCTAAAGTATATGAGTGTGCCACCCTTGTGACATCGAGAACTGTCATTGCGAACTAGTTTAAAGTTGGCAATATTCGGGTTTCGGTGATGTGGTTTTAAAAAGGTTTCCTGTATGAGGAGGATGTCAAGCTGATGGTCGCGGAGGAAAGTGGCGATCTCATCGCGTTGACCTGAAACGCCATTTGCGTTGAAAAAGCCTAATTTAAGGGATCGGGGTTTGTTACTATTTACTCTCGTATTATCCATTGAGAATTAATATTTGAGTGAGTGTAGGACTTGCGCGATCTCGGGATACGCGCTGAGAATTTCCATGAGGCGGATTGCGTTGCCGTTTGCAGCAACGATTTCTTCCGCCATTTTATCCGCGGCGGTGGTGAAGAGAGCCGCGTATGTACTTAATATGATTTGGGCGCTGTTTCGGCCCTGGGTTCCCTGAGGTGCCGCTGGAGCGGCCGTAGGGGCCGCGGGGGCTACCAAAAGCGCTGGGATGGCGGTAGCCATCAGCGCTGGAAGTTGAGCGGATTGCGCTGGTTGCGCGAGTTTTGATGGCACCGAAGCTGCGGGAGCCTTCAGGTGGTTAAGGTTAGCCCAGGGAGACGGCTTCTATGGGTTGCAGCGAGAGTCAAACTGCTGCAGCCCAGGGCCATGCGGTGCTACCGGTGCCTGGACGTCGGGCATGTCAGGTGCCGGTGCACCGCCGAAACGGACCGCAGCGATGAATGTTATCGCTGCGGCCAGCCCGGCCACAAGGCGGCCCAGTGCTCCGCGGCGCCAAACTGCAGCCTCTGCACGGCTGCAGGGAGGCCCGCCGGGCACAGATGGGGGGCGAAAGCCTGTGGCGTGCCCGCCAACAAAAGGAGGGGAAGGGGCCAGAAGGGCTCCTCTTCGGCTTACTCCCGGCCTGAGAATGCTGCGGAGCGGGGGATGGACTGCGCATAAATGGCGCTGTTCCGTCTCCTCCAGGGCAATATCAACCACTCTGCCAGAGCTCAGGATCTCTTGCTCCAGAGTATGGCAGAGTGGTCGATTCACGTGGCCGTGGTCGCCGAGCCGTACTGGGTCCCGCCCAGGGATAACTGGGTGGGAGATCTGGATGGTTTGGTGGCCATCATTGGCGGGGCTCTCGTCAGCCCGTCTCGGGGGCACGGCTGGGTAGCCGCCCTCGCAGATGGCGTTGGCGTCGTTGGGGCGTATTTTTCGCCCAACAAGAGTCTCGCCGACTTCGAGAGGTTCCTTGTCGAGTTGGGTGCCGTCGTGGGCCAGCTCCATCCTCGCCCGGTGCTGTTGCTCGGGGATCTCAACGCCAAGTCTGCGGCGTGGGGATCCCCGGTGACCGATGCTAAGGGTGAGGCACTGGAGGAGTGGGCGATCACGACTGGCCTGGTCGTCCTGAACCGGGGCTCGGTCTACACGTGCGTGCGGCAGCGGGGCGGGTCCATAGTGGACGTGTCGTTCGCAAGCCCTGCTGTCGCGAGCCGTGTCCGCGACTGGCGTGTCGCCGCGGAGGTGGAGACGTTGTCGGATCACCGATATATCCGATTCGACGTCTCCGCCCAGACCGCTGGCGGCCGCAGGACATCAGTCCCGAGTTCGGACGGCCCGCGCTGGGCGCGTAAGCGCATCGACAGGGAGCTTCTCGAGGAGGCAGCCATTGCTCAGGCCTGGTTCCGGGGGTCGGCAACGACCGGACCCGATGACGTCGAGCTGGAGGCGCTGTGGTTCCGCGGGGCAATGACGCAGATATGCGACGCGTCCATGCCCCGCGCCCACGCACAGGGTGCAAGGCGCCAGGTGTACTGGTGGTCCGCCGAGATCGCGCAGCTGCGCGTCGCATGCGTGGCGGTGAGACGCCGGTACACCCGCTACCGGAGGAGACGTCGTCGGGTACCCGAGGAGGAGGCCGCGCTGTACGAGGTGTACCGCGCGGCAAAGCAGACTCTGTGGCTGGCCATCGACGAGGCGAGGACGCGATCCCGGGAGAGGATGTTGGAGACTCTGGACGGGGATCCGTGGGGGCGCCCGTATAAAGCGGTTCGAGGGCAACTTCGAGCCGCGGCGCCCCCACTTACGGAGAGTCTCCAACCCGAGCTGCTGGAGGAAGTTGTAGCAGCCCTCTTCCCGGTGAGAGCGGAGCATGTTCCGCCGCCGATGGCTTTGCCCGCAGCCGCAGAGTCTGAAGAGGAGGACGGGGAGAACGCCATCAGCGTCCCAGAGGTGACACAGGCAGAGATGAGGGCGGCCGTGATGCGGCTCCGGGCCAAGAACGTGGCTCCGGGGCCCGACGGAATTCACGGCCTGGCTTTGGCCCTCTCTCTGAAGGAGTTGGAGCCCCAACTGAGAGGACTCTACACAGCGTGCCTTGAGCGGGGCCAGTTTCCCAGTCTGTGGAAGATTGGACGTCTGGTCCTGCTCAGGAAGGCGGGGCGCCCTGCCGACTCGCCGTCTGCGTACCGGCCCATAGTGCTGCTCGACGAGGTGGGCAAGCTGTTCGAGCGCATACTCGCAGCCCGCCTCGTCGGCCACTTGTGCAGAGAGGGGCCGGACCTGGACGAGAGCCAGTTCGGCTTTCGGCATGGGCGCTCTACCATCCACGCTGTGTCGAGGGTGAGAGTCCTGGCGGAGGAAACAGTGTCCCGGGGCGGGGTGGTGGTGGCGGTGTCCTTGGACATCTCCAACGCCTTCAACACCCTGCCCTGGAGCTGCATACGGGAGGCACTACGTTATCATCGGGTGCCTCTCTACCTCCGCCGCATCGTTGGGGCTTATCTGGCGGGGAGGTGTGTCACCTACATGGGACGAGATGGCGGAAACCAGCGCCAAGTGTCGTGCGGTGTTCCACAGGGATCGGTCGTGGGACCGCTCCTGTGGAACATCGGCTACGACTGGGTGCTGAGGGGCGAGCTCCCGCCGGGCGCGGACCTGACGTGTTACGCGGACGACACGCTGGTCACGGCCCGGGGGAGTTCGCACAGGGAGGCAGCGTTGCTCGCGACGGCGGCGGTCTCACTCACGGTGAGCCGCATACGGCGCCTCGGCCTGGAGGTGGCCCTCAACAAGTCGGAGGCCATGGTGTTTCATGGCCCCCGGCGGGCGCCGCCGGCCGGATCACACATTGTGGTCGGGGGGGTCCGGATCGCTGTCGAGCCCACCATGAAATTTCTGGGATTGGTGCTCGACAGCCGGTGGGACTTCGGACCCCACTTCCGGCGGCTGGCGCCCAAGTTGTTGGGCGCGGCCGGGGCGCTGGCAACGCTGCTTCCCAATCTGGGGGGCCCGAGCGCCGCCTGTAGGCGGCTCTATATGGGGATCGTGCGATCCATGGCGCTCTACGGAGCGCCGATCTGGGCGTCTGACCTGACGGCCGGCAGCATAGCTGTCCTGCGCAAGCCGCAGCGGGCTATGGCCGTCAGAGTCATTCGGGGGTATCGCACGATCTCCTGCGAGGCGGGTTGTGCACTGGCCGGATCACCGCCCTGGGACCTGGAGGCGAAGGTGCTCGCGTCACTGTACCGGTGGCGCGAGGCAGCGCGGGAGCGGGGCGAGCGACCGATGCAGCAACATATCGAGCAGCATCGGTTGCAGCTCCGCGAGGTCCTGGTGGCGGAATGGCGGGTGAGGCTTTCACGCCCTACCGCCGGCCTCAGCACCATCGAGGCGATCCGGCCAGTGCTCGACCGCTGGCTCGAGAGAAGGCACGGCTCCCTGTCGTTTCGGGCGACGCAGGTGCTCTCGGGGCATGGTTGCTTCGGGAAGTACCTGTGTCGCATAAACAGGGAGCCGGACGCCCGGTGTCACCACTGCGTCGACTGCCGGGAGGACACGGCGTGGCACACGCTGGCAGAGTGTGCCGCTTGGGAGGAGCCGCGCCGTGCCCTCATAACTGAAGTAGGCAATGACCTGTCGCTGCCGGCCGTCGTGAACGCGATGGTCGGCGGCGCAGAGTCCTGGGACGCAGTGGTCTCCTTTTGCGAAACGGTCATCTCGCAGAAGGAGGCTGCGGAAAGGGAGAGATAGATCTCGACTCTCGACCCGGCCCGCAGCAGACGCACCGGGCGTCGGAGGAGGGCGGACAACGCCCTCTTCCGGCCCCCCTAAATGGGTCCAGGGGCGACGGATTCGGGGACATCCGTCGCCCCCCAACATCAAGACCCGAGAAGGCGGCGCGCGCCGACCACAGACGTTGCGGGGGGAGTACACCTCACTCCCCCCGCCCGAGACGGGGCCCGCGCAAGCGGGCCGGCACCAGCCGGGGTTGTGGAAGAATAATGTGTTCCCGCGACCCCGGCGTAGGTGTGAGAAGGAACACCGGGGTGGTTTTTAGTCAGTAAGAGTCTGACAGACCCCTCCGCCCGCCCCAGGGCGGAGGACATCCATGAGGATTTTCCACCCCGGGAACAAAAAAAAAAAAAAAAAAAAAAGGGAGACGGCTTCTGCGGGCTAAGCCGTTCCGGCATCAGCGCGGAAATAAATATCGGGTGGTGCCCTTCAGTGGGGTCACAGATGACTAGGACCATGTCATAGACAAGGCCCTGCCTCGCTGTGTGCAAGCGATGGACGGCGGACACTGGGATTCCTTGAGCGATGAGGTCGCTCTTAATCTCCTCGGTGGAGATTTCTTGAGGAACGCGCCTTATTACGACGCGAGTAGGGGTTTCCTCCGGAAGGGAGTAAGTGTGAAAGGAGTAGTTCCTTTCACGTAGGGCGCGGGAGAGATCCCTAAAGTCCGTAGACGTGGGGACGGTAACTTTGATCCCCTGGAGGGTGGATCGGGCGTTGGTGTAGTTGATCTTGCGATCAACACACATCTTGGAAATTTCAGTCCATTTGGACTTTTCCTGGACGTATATCGGGGGAGGGGGCTTCTGCTTCCTCGCGGTAGGAGCGGGTGGGCAAGCCATAGGGCTGGCGGGGCGACCGGCACGCGGACTTGGGGCGGAAGTAGTGCTGGACGATGTATTCGTGACCTGTTTCTTTGAGGCCGGGCCAGCGGGGGCGGAGGATTTAGCCTTCCTCTTCTTTCTTTGACGACGACTTGGAAGTCGTCGTCGCTGGAGGAGGAGGTGCGGGCTTCATCCGCGGCGAGTGGGACTGACGTGTCCATACTCTGTGGGCGAGTCGAGTCAGTTTCGGTGCGCAGCTGCGTCGGGTTTATTGTCTCCGAGACAATGGCGGCCGGGACAATGGCGGGCGCGACAAAGGGAGCCGGATTAGCGGCCGAATTAATTACTGCCGGGGCAGTAGCGGGCGAGACAATAGGGGCCGGATTAGCGGCCGGAGTATTATCTGCCGAGACAAAGGCGGGTGAAACAATGGGGGCCGAATTTTCGGCCGGAACATTGTCTGCCGGAACAAAAGGCGGAATGCCTTGTTCGCATGCAGGTGGCGATAGCGGGCTTTCAAGCGCGTCGCTGAAATCGCCGAGTGCGCCTTGAGACGGAGTAGCGTGTTGGCGTAGACCAACAATTTCCTTGCCATATTTGGCGAGGATGTCGGGGTCCTTTAGGAGGACATTCCTGACGAATGCTAGCAGGATGCTAGCGTCCGTCATGGTAACGGTAAATCTATTCAAATGAGATATTGACTCATTTGTGCCTAATTTCCTACACCTAACAACCTACCTCCCCGGGTGGATGGGCCCGGGGATGTGTGACCCTCTCTGTCGGGTGTAGACAGAGAGGTGAGTACCTATTTGTGAGCCCTAAGCTTGTAACCCGTCGCCAGTCTTAATGTGCGAACGGGGCCCTGACCAGTCTAGCGCGAAGGGTGTAGATACACACTAGGTGAGTAGCTGAAAAGCAAAACTGTCACCAGAGCCGACTAGGAGATCCCCCAAGGCCGGTTATCTGGGACCCGTCCAACTAACTGCCTCGCCCTGAAGGGGTTCGGCGGGTGTGAATTGGGTCAACACCCCACTCGGCTTCGTTGACACCGTAAGGTTTCAACCGAGGACCACGAAACTGTGGTTTTACCCAGAAGGGGCCTAGTGAAGCTACTCACAAACGTCTATTAATGAAACAGGGATGCCTTGAAAAAGGCAGTTTTTTGAGTTATTAAAATCAAATCAATTTCTTGATTTGATTTTAAATCGGAGTAGTCGGGGCGACTACGATGACGTCACGTGGCAGCGACGAATAATAACACGAAACACAACACTGGAGCGGGAGAGCGCACAAACACGTCCGTCCGCGGCGAGAGTCGAGCGTCGACTGTCGAGCGTCGAGTCAATATATGACCCTTTTTATTTTATTTTTATAAATGGCATCTCGCAGGTCAACCTATGAGGTTGTCGTCTGCTTAAACGGACTTGCCTGTGGTTGCCTAATAAATTAAGGCCTCCAGCCAGGACTTAAACTTAAATACTAACTAAAACTAAGCGACAACGCTAAGGGCACCCCCTGTGGGGTACGGACCTCGGCTTAGGGCGTCGCTGGAAGAGGGCAGCAAGGGACTAGCTGGATCAGGATTGATATTAATTAGGGACGAATTTAAAGCTACAGGCTCAGCGGCGCGGGCTGGCTCGAGCAAGGGTCGGGAGGGGCGTAGATTTGGGCGTCGCGGCGGGCCTCGGCGGCGAGGACGGTAGGACGGCGATCGGGTTTTGGGCTTATGAAGCGTGCTGGTGGCCTTACTACTCTCCTGGAGGAGGGTTGTGGCGTCGTCGGGGGCGATTAAGGTATGCCTTGGTCGGCGAATACTACTAATACGGGAGGGAGTGTAGCGGGCGGCCGCTGAGATCAAGGGGTTGGGGTGTTTTATGCCACAGTCAAAGAAACGCTTCGATAAGCGTTTCATGAACTGGTTTATGGTAGGCATTTTTAGGTCTACGTGGAGATCTATATTTTGGACATAGTAGGGGGCACCCGTGACCTTTCTAAGGAAACGGTTCTGGAGGGTCTGCATCTTATGGAGATGACGTGGGTGAGCGTGCGCGAATACAACGCAGGCATAGGTCATGATGGGACGGATGACTGCGGTGTAGATGCGCAGCTTGCATTTAAGTGACAGTTTGCAACGGGCTGTCAGAATAAAGTGGAGTCTACCAAGAGCGAAAGCGGCGCGCGCGCGAACAGCCTTAATGTGCTGTTTAAACGTTAAGTTTTGATCAAGGATCACGCCTAGGTATTTGGCTTGCTTCTCCCAAGGGATTGGCTTGCCGTACATAGTGATCGGGCTGGGAAGGGGGGGTGGGACTCGACGACGTCTCGAGAAGAGAACCGCCTGACTCTTATCGGGGTTGACCTCGATTCTCCATTTCCGGAACCAAGCGCCTAAGACGTTTGCGGAGGTTTGGAGAGTACGAGCTATAGCGTTGGGAGAATGACCGGTATAGTAAACGGCAGTGTCGTCGGCGAAGAGAGCCAACTGAGCCTTTTTACTCTGTGGGATATCGCTAGTAAACAGCGTGAAGACTAGAGGAGATATAACGGAACCCTGAGGGACACCGGCGCGAATAGGGTGAGGGGACGAGAGTGCACCCTCGATGCGATAGCGGAAGGTGCGATTCAACAAAAAGTCTCGTAAGATGAGCACGAGACGATCTGGCACTCCTAGTTGGTAAAGCTTGTATATCAGGCCGTTGTGCCAGACTTTGTCGAAGGCTTTCGCTATGTCGAAGAATAGCACACCCGTCGTCGCGTTACGCTGCAGACCAGCGCATAAGTGCTCTACTATACGGTGGACCTGGTGGATACTCGAGTGTTGGGGACGGAAACCGAACTGCTCGTTGGGAATGAGGCTCTTTGCTTCGGCGTAGTCTTTGAGACGCTTATAAATAAGTCTCTCGTAGATTTTGCCGAGAACATTGAGTAAGCTAATAGGGCGGTAGCTGGAGGGCTCAGACTTTGGCTTGCCTGGCTTTGGGATACCGATGCCGGTGGCTTCTTTCCATGCTTGTGGGAAGATGTTGTTGCTCAAGGCGCCATTGAAGATGGCGGTCATAAGCATTATTAGCGGGGCAGGAAGGAGTTTATATACCTTATTGGTAATACCATCCGAACCGGGGGCCTTACGCGCGTGGAGCCCTTTAATGATGTCGTGCACTTCGTCTGGAGTGACGGGAGGCAGAGGATCATCAGGGTCTTCGACGGGTGGGAGGGAGGCTCTCCGTTCGACTTCAGCGTCGACCTTGTTCAGGTGAGCTTGGTCTACTGGTTGAGAGCTGGGAGAACATTGGGACTCTAGGCTGTCGGCAAGGCATTCGGCCTTGTCGGTGCTGTCGAAAGCGACGCTCTTGTCGGGGCGGATGAGGGGAGGCATAGAGACCTCCTCTGAGGAACGCAACTTCCTCTGAAGGTGCCAGAAGGCTTGGTGAGTGGGCTCGAGCTCACTGAGCATCTTGTTCCAACCCTCTGAGCGAACCTCCCCTATGCGTTTCTTTACAGCACGCTGTAAATGGCGCATGTGGGCTTTGTTCGCGTCACAAGGGAAGGAGTCGTAGGCACGAATAGCCGCATTCTTCTCGGTTATCAAGTCACGTACGTCAGTAGGTAGTTTCCAGCGATGGTCTTCCATCACCGGAACTTCCCGTCAACAATCCGTCAAAACGGATTGAACGTGCTCAGTAAACGAGTCGATTGCGGCCGTCGTGTCGGCGACTGACACTATGTGATCGGGGATGGTGTCCAAGTGAGGCGACGTGGTGGATTTCAGTCTTTTACTTACTTTCCTCCAGTCGGTTATCATCTGGGTCTGAGGGGGGCGGTTGGGATCGCTTGGGCCAGAGTAGGGGGCAAGATGCATAACTACTGGGCGGTGGTCAGAGTTAAGCTCGTGGAACGTCTCTATCGATTGCAAACGAAGGTTCACATTCTTGAGTAGCGCTACATCGAGTATATCAGGAAGATGGTTGGGATTTCCGGGGAAATGAGTCGGACTCATTGGAGCGATGACGTCAAAGTTAATTCGCTTAACTTGAAAATGATCCGACCTCTGGTAGAAGTCGTGCTGCTATTCTACGCCGGGTGTTTGGCATTAAGATCCCCCGCCAATATGACGGAGTCACTCATACCGAAGAGGGCGGTGAAGTCCTTTTGAAGAGAGATGGGATCCTCCGGACCATTGTCTGGTGGAATATAAGCCGAGATGATGGTGATCGGTTGGTGACCGGTCATGCCGAGCCGACAGATAGAGGTCTCCAGATGGGAGAAGAGAGGAGGTGGGTTTATAGGGATGCAATACAAAGATTTCCTAAAGTATATTAATGTGCCACCCTTGTGGCATCGAGACCTATCATTGCGAACTAGTTTAAAGTTGGCAATATTCGGGTTTCGGTGATGAGGTTTTAAGAAGGTTTCCTGTATGAGGAGGATGTCAAGCTGATGGTCGCGGAGGAAAGCGGCGATCTCATCGCGTTGACCTGAAACGCCATTTGCGTTGAAAAAACCTAATTTAAGGGATCGGGGTTTATTACAACTTACTCTCGTATTATCCATTGGGAATTAATATTTGAGGGAGTTCAGGACTTGCGCGATATCGGGATACGCGCTGAGGATTTCCATTAGGCGACGTGCGTTGCCATTAGCAGCAACGATTTCTTCCGCCATTTTATCCGCGGCGGTGGTGAAGAGAGCCGCGTATGTGCCTAATATAATTTGGGCGCTGTTTCGGCCCTTCAGTGGGTTGAGCGGGTTTGGAGGGCACCGAAGCTGCGGGAGCTTTGAGGTGGGAAAGGTTTGCCCAGGGAGAGGGCCTTTGAGGACTAAGCCGCTCCGGCATCTGCGCGGAGGGAAGCTTTCCCTGTGCTGGCGGTCACTCGCGCGTTTCGCGAGTTTTGGAGAGGAGGACTTTGGGGCTTTAGAACAGCCCCGGTAGTTAGCTGGGTGCCCCGATTGGCCGCAGAGTACGCAGCTGGGAGGCTCTAGGCATTGTTCCCTATCTTTAGGGCGGGAGCAGTCAGCGGTGCCATGCTCGCCTAGACACTTGACGCATCTAGGGGTGGCGTAGCAGTTGGACTGCGAATGTCCGTACAATTGGCAGCGGTGACACTGGCCAATTAATTGAGCTCTGTAAGGCTTTTCGATGGAGATGCCTGAGAGCGAGCAGACCGACTTCACCTTGAAGATCGGGTGGTGCCCTTCAGTGGGGTTACATATGACCAGGACTATGTCATAAACAACGCCCTGTCTCGCTTTATGCAAGCGATGTACGGCGGAGACCGGAACGCCTTGTGCAACAAGGTCGCTTTTTATGTCTTCCGTGTCGATTTCACGAGGGAATATATGACCCCAAATTACCTACTATTTTATACACAGATGCCAGTCGCGATGGCATAGGCTGTACACTGACTCAAGTTACTGATACTGGTGAAAAATCAATCCATTTTTATAGTCGACAGACTTCTAATGAAGAGAAAAAGTACCACTCCTTTGAGTTGTTAGAGTTTTCTGTATCAAACGCACACTATGCAGCCAAGCATATTATAAGTTGGAGGATTACATCTCTGACAAAAATGCTTGGCTCAACGCTGGTTCTGCTCCACAAGGGCGCCTAAACAATTAATTAGCATTCGGAAATATTGTTGGAGCTGCTGAAGATTGTAAGAACTATCTTTGCACTGTATAAATTCAATCTTTTAGTATTGTATAATTGCACACGTGTGAGCACTATGTAGTACCTACTATAAAGCTACCCTATACTGGGCACGTCTGTCATTGACTTGAATGTGCCCTGGCGATGGCGGCTGAGAGTATGTCACGCTCACTCAAATGTCTCGCTGGTGGTGGCGTGTGTGTTGGATCATTAAGTTCCCTTCAAAATGGTTGAGCTGAGTGGTGCTGATCCATACGTCATGGTCGTGAACGGGCGCCGTCAGTGGGGACTGGTCATCTCTTGGCTGCCACGGCTTTTTTTAATTTTTCTTTTCCGATTTTTATGTTTTTTATTACGGGTCTTTCTACATCGTTCTCACATGTTTAATTTCAACAAGACTAATGTAAAAAAAAAAAAAAAAAATCTGTAACCATATTATTTAAAAGAGTGTCCATGGAGTTTCTTGCCCGTTCTTCTCCATAGGTACCTACTTCGCTTTGGAATGGGCAACTAGCTTCATATTTCTGACTGACCGACCCCTTGACAATTCAAAAGTGCCTGTAATGGGTTTATTTGAAATAAATGATTTGAGTTTGAGTTTGAGTTTTAGCAATCATTGTTGCACTTAAAAAATTCCGTCACTATTTATTGGGATCCACTTTTAAAATTTATACAGATTGTAATGCTGTTAAATATACAATAAATACGCAAGAAATCAATTCTAGAATCGGTAGATTGGTGTTACTTACACAAGAATTCACGTTTGAAATAATACACAAACCAGGTGCTCAAATGGAACATGTTGACGCTTTGAGCCGAAATCCAGTTGAATCAAATTCTACCTACATATGCAATGAAAGTGTGTTGGCTATTACTGAAGCAGATTGGTTATTGTCAGTCCAGTTACAAGACCCAAGTATTTGTACAATAAGAAAAACATTACACCAGGTCAGGCCGAGCTTAATAAGAAAGTGTATAGTGAGTATGAGTTGTTAGGTAATAAGGTATACCGTCGGACTGAATACGATAGACGGTGGGTTGTCCCTAAACAATGTATTTGGCAAATAATTAGAGCGAATCATGATGACCTTGGCCATTTTGCCGTGGATAAGACAATTGAAAGAATAAAATCATTTTCTTGGTTTCCCAAAATTAAGAAAGTAGTTTCTAAATATATCAAAAATTGCATTAACTGTATTTACTATAAAAATATCCATGGCAAAAGGCAAGGCAAACTGTTTCCTATACCTAAATATGCAAAGCCCTTTCACACGCTTCATAACATAACATAACATCACGCCTTGTTTCCCGGAAGGGTTGGGCAGAGGTGTACCTATAGTACACCCATATTTAGCCAGTTATGTTTAAGTCCCATGTAATAGGGGGCGAGCCTATTGCCATCTACCGGGCACAAATCATTCTCTACTCATGCTCAGCAGTAGCGATTGCGACAATAGATTCAATATAGAAAATAATTAAATTGAATTAAATGCACCCAAGAAACATAATACCTGCACAGTAATGTGTTTTGTCTCGCTCCCAAAAGCACCGCAAAGCATCTCTTACTGTTAGTGTGTAACGCAATTACCCCGCTGGCGCTTCGTTTAAGTGACAAATTGTCAGGTGCGTGTAAACTGCTGTGTTTAGCTCTTTGATCGATCAACAACGAATCGCCGCACTTGACAATTTATGACATCAATTTTTCGATAATTTTTGCTAGCGAAACTGGTCCCAAGTGAAGTAATGCGATGACCCCAAAATGCATTGGAATGATTGGCATACTTACGCCAACGATGATGAAATAAAACACAACCATCTCGTCGGTAAAAACCATATTTATACTTACAATTAAAAAAATAACATAAACTTAACATTAATGCCTCTTCTTCTTACTCCCTTTTTCCTTGTAAGTCTTCTTTCCCGAAAGTTTTCTGAGAAACGTATTGATCAAGAACGTCAAGAGCGCGAGGAGGGCCGCGAACACCGCGATCAGAAGGAGCACGAAGTCGAGCATCCAGCGCTCGTACCAGCTGTACATTAGAGATAGAGAGCGCAGATGGTATGCTCCTGTAAAATTAATAAAACGAATTACTAAGGAAACTTTTGCAGGGTTTTTTGCATTCTAAAGCTGTCTCATATTTTTTCGGTGAGCACTTTTCTCTATACATCACTTCGAAATTCGAACGGTAATGTTATCCGCGATGATAAACCAAAATGCGTTTGCTTCCGAACTGTGTGCGGTCATTTAATTAAGTTTCGAAGTGAATTTTACATAACAATACAGTGATATTCTGTAAAACCATTAGCAGGACAGTTTTAAAATCACTCTACACACTGTTGAGAAAAAATCAAAAGGGATCAAGAGAATAAAAAAAAATAACATAACGGCGGTATATTCGGTCCTAGTCACGAATGCAAAAGAACAGATAATACCTTTGGTTTCGATCGCGAGCGTGACGTAATGATTTATCAGCTGCTTAGGCTTCGTTGGACGGGACTGGAACAAGTGGGAGAGATACTTCGCTTGCTTCCAGTATCTGTAACAAAAATGATTAGTCGATTATGAAGCTGTTACATACAGTATGATGATAAATACAGTAGTTAGTCCTGAAAACTCGGCCAAGTGCGAGTCGGACTCGCCCATGAAGGGTTGCAAGTAACATAATATAAAAGTTCTTGTTTTTTTGATTGAATGAAAGGTAATTTCAGAAGTAAAGTTTCAGTTCTAAGTATGGGGAACCCCTAAAATTAATTTTCATTTTGATTTTTGTGTGAAAATCTTAATACGGTTCACAGAATATATCTACTTACCAAGTTTCAACAGTATAGTTGTTATTGTTTCGGAAAAAAGTGGCTGTGACATACGGACGGACAGACAGACAGACATGCATGACGAATCCATAAGGGTTCCGTTTTTTGCCATTTGGTTACGGATCCTAAAAAGGCTAGAAAATAATGAACCTTAGTTCATTCTTAGGAATGAGTTCCTAGGAAACTTCCGACATCATGGATCAATTATGAATTTAATTACTTACAAAAAAAAATATTGACTTACTTATCATTACTGAGCATCTCCTTCAAAGCTACTCCAAGTTCTGGGACCATATCAGGTCCGAAGTCCACTTTGAGAGCGTAACCATACCGCTTCGCACGATCCGCATTGCTTGGCTGATCTCCAAAGACTGGCACTGCTAGTAATGGGACACCAGCTCTGACAGCTTCCAACGAACTCAACTGACCACCATGGGTAATGAAGACCTTGCAGTTCTTGTGAGCTGCAGACAAAACAATAATTAAATTTAATTGCATATTCGTCTTTTTAACTTGATTCGTCTAAGCCATGTGAACAGCCAACAAAGGCATTGCTAAAGATCAACACAGACCTTGTCAAAGACCGACGCAGGCCTCGTCTAAAACAGACTTTTAGACTAGGTCTTCTGTTACAGGCTTAAAAGAAGGCACCTTTGGGATGAACTGATACAGCGAGTACGGGTACGTGATCCTGCCCGTACCATTCTCCAAGACCTCCGTCGTTGCAAAATAGAACAACATTCCTCAAGAGACTGTTGTAACATTAATTAGGTCCATGAAAGAACGTATAGAAGCAGTCATCAAGGCTAGGAGTTGCATGCTATCGGAGCTTATGCTTGTCTTTGCCTCATCAAAGACAATCTTCGTCAACCCACTTATTGCAATATGGTGTTTACCGAGAATGCTAGGTTGTGGCATCCAGGGCCGAACGTGCACGTTGGGCGGCAGGCCGGTGAGCGGCTCCTCGAACTTCCACAAAACGGTGTAGGGCAGAGTGGAGAACAGTTGCAACAGCGCCGCGCGAAGAGGCGGCTTCAGGGCCGCTGACTTGATCACCGAGCCCATGCTGAAGTACACTACCCCCTGCGGGGAGCCGTCCATGAGATCTTGCAGGTCCTGTGACAAGCAGATAAGATTCAATCGTCATTTGAAAGAAAGAAAATGCGTTTATTGGCATAATGAAGCACCTTAAAAGTAATTTAAGAAATATTTTGGTTAAAACGACAGCTCAGCATGTCGATTCCGTAAAAATATCACCGTGAAGACTTGCGTGGAGTGAGCTGTCAGTGTCATCCCGTCTTGGTCAATCCCTAGCATCAGTGGCACTGACAGCTCACTTCACCTAACTTTTCACTGTGATATTGTTACAGAATAACACTACAGCCCGGCATATGGGATGGCAGCACTACTAGGAACTACCACCTGACGCCGATTTCCAGTTGCAGCGCATGAGTGCCGCACGCTCGAATACGTTTAACTATTTAATTATATAAATAGTTGGTCGATTCTTGTTTTCTTAATTAAAATGTTTGGCCAGTTCTTGATGAAAGATATCTAGATACTCTTTAACTACGTTCGACGACACCTAAGTCAGGCCAAGAGTCATTAGGATTTTCCATAAATTGTGTTGCATTGCAATATGCTCGTCCTCCACTATATAAATAAGACATATTAAATAATATTACTGAAGAAATGTTGATGCAGTAGGCGTGATCTTATGTTAGGTTTCCTTCTAAAAAGGTATTTAACCAAGACACTTACCTTCGGCAATGGTGGAATATTCTCATCCATAAAGTACCCAGCGACGTTGACAACATTAGGAGGGGTACTGTACGCCGGACTCAGGGATTCGTGCGCGTTTACGAACATAATCGAAACGTTGTAGAAGGCATCGTCGAATGGGGGCAGAGTGAGGCCTCGTGCAGCCGCTAGAGGTCCAAAAATTTTTTCGTATAGAGCGATCGTTTTTGGTCGGTCCAACCTGGAACAATTTAGATATATTTGAAGTTTTTTTTTTGGTGGTTATCATCTTTATTTTGCCAAAAGAATAACAACCTTATAACAAATTCTACATTAGTGCTTGTTTTATATGAATCTAAACAATTAGATACCCAATTATTAACTCAGTGCACAATATTAAGTTCAGGTTGTTACGAAACCGATTCACCCTGATCCCCGTACTAGTTATAAACTGTATTACGGTGGGACAGTTTTCCTCGTTCTCAGTTTACAATAAATATTAAAGCCGATTTGAACGAAATAATTAGTTAATCTCACTTTTCAAGTAATACAAAGCAAAACAGTGGGTAAAAAAAAATATCACATATTACAAATTCAAATTGTTGTTAGTAGTTGATTTTTATTTTGTGGGTAGTAGCGTAAGTTCACGTTGTATAAGTAAAAATTATAGATGTTAAGTTTGTTTACAAATATTTGTACTGTTCTCTTGTTAGTTTATATATAACCAAAAATGAAGCCGATTTAATTAAAAAAATATAAATTAGATAAAGAATAATTAAATATATTAAAAAATTAACTTAGAACAAAATCAAACAAAACATGTTCTTTTTTCTTTATTTTAAGTTATCAAGCCATATTGTGTGTTTTCTTGTACAATTGTGTGTGTATGTGTGCGTATGTGAGTGTGTGCGTGTGTGAGTGTGTGACATTATATCATCTCAAAATATTTTCCACTTCATCGTAATCTAGTTCTTTAAGTCTTAATTTTCGTTTTTTGCTTGTCTTATTATATTTGCTGGGGCCAAGATAGTTTGGAAATGCCTGAGCAAACCTAGTTTTACATTTGGAAGTATTGTAAACTATATCCAGCCTTCGCCTAATCCCGAAGTCAGGTTTAACTTTGTGTTGTGCAGTTATTAAAAGCCGGATAAATAGTTTCCGTGCAGAAAGTACATTACTTTCTTTATATAAGAGATCAGTAGGATACCTGTAGTTTTTAAAACACATTACCTTAAGTAGCTCACGTTGAGCTCTTTCTACTACCAACAAGGCCGTTTTTGATGTACCACCCCAGATAGTTAGACAGTAGCTTATAATCGACTGACAAAGTGAGTAATACACAGTGGTGCGTAGTTGCAATGAACAAGCGTTTCTGAGTATTTTAAATATGTGTAGTAGTTTTCGTATTCGGGCAGTTAGTTTTTTGGCTTGCACTTTCCAGTTAAGATACTGATCAACCACAACACCGAGATATTTAGTGAAGGTGGTATTAATAATACCGTGACAGTTACATGTTAGTACGTTGTGAAATTTATGTACTTTTATATCCATGGTGTTTGCTGGAGGCCGAGTTTTAATTGACGTGCTGAAGGAAATATACATAGTTTTTTGGGCATTCTAAGTTAGTAAATTTTTATCAAGCCATGTTGCCACTGTGCGCATTCCTTGATTAGCTATGTTATTTACATGCACCCATGTTTTTTCTCTAAATAATAAAACTGTGTCATCGGCAAATGTGACAATTTGTCCCCTGTCCATAAAAAAGGTCACATAGTTCATTAATGTATATCAAAAAGAGCGTTGGGTTAGCAGCTAGCACGCTTCCCTGTGGGACTCCGTAAGCCATATCGACCTCTTGGCTATCCTCATCATTAATCTTGACACTCTGTTTGCGGTTACTCAAATAATCTCTCAACAAATCCAGAGCTATACCTCGAATTCCCATGTATTCCAGCTTAGCAAGGAGAATAGGGACGGAGACCGTATCGAACGCCTTAGCGAGATCAAAAAATATACCCAGGACTCTATCTCCACCATCCAAGCCATCAACAATAAAGGAAGTTAACTTATGTAGCGCATCACTGGTAGATTTACCTTCCCTAAAATCCAAATTGGTTGCACGAGAAAAATCCGTTTGACTCTAGATATGTTTTTAGTCTACAGTTAATTAGTTTTTCTAAGATTTTTGATAAACTAGGCAGCAAGGAAATATGTCTATAATTCGACACGTTATATTTGTCTCCAGACTTAAAAATTGGAACAGTGACAGACTTTTTTAGAGCCAGTGGAAAGGTTCCTTTGGTAAAACAGATGTTAGCACAGACTTAGATGTTAGGAATGCAAGTAACTGATTTTACAATAGCATTCACCGCTTTTTTTTTTTAACTTCGTAGTTAAACCATCCCACCCTGACGAATCTGTGCTTTTGAGATTTGAGATAATGCGTTTCACTTCACTCTCATCTGTTGGGAAAAGCTTAAACGAGTGCAGAGATGGATTGATATTGTTTGAATTCCAATTTCTGCTAAGATGCTTTTCATTTGTTTTAGTTCTAGATAATATAGTACTGTCGAGATCGGCACCAACTCTGGCAAAATAGTTATTTATGTGATTCAGTGAGCTCTGACTGTCACGCTCTTTACTTAAAAAGTCCGACGCTGACTTATCTGTTTTGTCCAAGTTGCACATACCCTTTATTAAGCCAACTGACTTTTTATGTTATTTTTACTATTTTCGAATTTGGTTTTAAAATGATTATTTTTATAGTTTTCAATAATTTATTACAGGTATTGCGATAACGTTTTTACGTAATTTCCAGGACCTCATAATTTGGATCAAATCTAAGTTTCTGGTGAAGTTTATCACGGTTTCTCATGCAACGACACAAAACTGGTGTTATGCAGGGTTTGATATTTTTTTGACGTGTGGATAATTTATAGGTGTGTGCGTATGTCGTTTTAAGGTGTCTCTTATAATATTAAGGAATCGGTTAGTCATTTCATTTGGATCCAGCTGAGATAGCATGTCTTTCCAATCAAGCTGCTCCAAATCTTCAACAGCGGCATCATAGTCACATTTTGCGTACAGTCTTTTACTAGGTTTCTTTATAACCGTTGCCTTGCGAGGTATAGCAGTCATTACACAATAATGGCCTGTCAATGTACTGTTACAAACTATAGTTGTAGTTTTTAATTTTGTTTTAATAAAACAGTGATCAAGACAGTTTGTTTCTCTAGTAGGAAAGGTGTGTGATGCTAAGAGACCATGTGAAGCCAATAATTACTATATTCTAAAGATTGTTCATGCGCATCTTTGATATTACACAATACTTTTATATTTATTTAGCCCTGTTAGCACTTTATCCAAAGATCCCAGAAATGAATTTAAATTCTTAAAAGAAGGTGGTCTATAAATCGCAACTATGGCTAAATCGATATCGCTAGTGATAATTAAACAGTTTGCTTCCAGACAGTAGTTTGGTTCTAATATAGAGCAGTTCATACTGTTTTTAATATAAATGCCTATGACACTATTTTTATTTAAATATTTTTTGTAGAATAAGAGACGTAATTATCGATTGACTGTATGACGGTTGTATCCGAAAGCCAGCATTCTGACAATATAATTATATCATAGGCAATATCCAGTCGCTTAAGAAGAACCAAAAGTTCATCACCATTTTATGCAAGCTTCTAATATTCTGCGTTAAAATAGTAATATTTTGATTAGTCATATGAAGAGCTGACTTACAGTGTTCCGGAAATTCGGCGACCAATGCGTTGCCGACATTGATTTGTTCATCAATGTCCGAGGAAATTACTTGGCAGTCAACCATAGTCTTTACTGTTTGTTGTTACTATAAGGCTATTGACAACGAAAAGACTCGCCAAATTGATCGGAACACAGAATTTTGTAAGACAGTGTGACAGAAGTTGGAAATATTTGATAACGTATAGTTGTTTTTAAGTAATATATTGTTTCTGTACTTGTGTTTTGTGTGTATGGCTGGCAAAATGAAGAAAGAGTTTTTTTGTTGTTGAAAACACTGATTTTCAAAGCATGCATAAACTGTCATAGTTTATGCATGCTTTCAAAATCAGTGTTTTAACATAAGACACAAACATATATATTAAAAGTATTAAAAAATAGTCACTTGCTTAGATTGTGTGTAGAAGTATTAGGATCAGAATCTGCACTGAAGTCTTCAATTTGTTGCAGACTTTTGATGTCTATTCTTGGCAATCCATCGTCTTTTTTTATAAATACTTTACCGAAAGAAACCCAACAATACTTGAAACAATTTTTCTTTTGAGCTTGTTTAGCTTGGTACAAGATATGTCGTGTGGTGGGAGTTAGCGATTCTGAGATGTAAATTGGTTGTTTGTCACCCGGCAACTTGATTAGCTTGGTATGGTATTTTTCATCTTTGTGATTGTTGTTGTAATTGCGAAGAGCCTGTATAGCATTGGTCCAGAACTGCGTCATCTTGTATTCAACCACAATCGCTTTACTTTGATTTGGTCGTTTTCTATATATTTGGCCGATTTGTTCCCTTGAAATTGATATATCAAGTGATTTGTGTATTTCACTAACTATCAGGTTGAGGTCTTAATTTTCAATAAATTGTATATTTGTTATTTCCAAAGATGTTTCAAGCTGTTTTCTTAAAACGTCTTCCATTTTATTTTCAAGTACGATAATTTCATTTTTTGTTTCGTTATTTTCGAGCACTATGTTTTCATATTTCCCTTTTAGCTCGCTATACAGTAGTGTTGTGTTTTCCAGTGCATTTTTCATATTAGTGTTTTGCTTTAGAATTTCTTGATTCTGTTGTTTTAGGTCTTTGATCATATCGGACAATAAAGATAGCTTATCGTTTTGGGATTTTTTCAAGTCGCTTAACATTGTTACCTTCTCAGATCGCAAGTTATTAAGGTCTTCTGCGTCACCAAGTTCCTTTCTTTTTCTTGATGAACTATACTGATCGCAGTCATCTGCTGAATAACTTGGTAGATCCGGTTGAGATGAAGACAATGTTATGTTCTCTGGAGGTGTACGAAGCATCTTGATATTTTGCATATACTATGTACACTTCGTCCTTATCTACTCCACACGGCTGGTGCGTGATGTGTGGCGTCGAATAGCGGGCTTTCTACTTTGTTGACTTAAAGCTAAGGTAGAATTTACTTTGCTTGTTTTTCTTGGAATATTTAATAATTTTACAACAAGGCTAGTCACTGAGCACGAACGACGGAATGAGTTGAATCAAGGGGTGACGACCCCATGTTTGTCGAATCGTTGATGTCTTTGAATTCTGAGTTTAGCTGCACAATTACTGACAAATGCGTGCAGTGACTGGACAGGCCCACTCAAGCTGTGTGTTTCTTTCCTCAAACGAACATTTCAGATACCAATATACATGGTCTTCTCATGATCTGACCAAGATTATGTGAGACTGTGATCTTCTGAGTTTGTAAGCCTTTGATTGCGTGCACCATGACACTATTTTGCGTAAACTACGTCATTACGTCAAGACGAAGCTCTCAACGTGATAAAAACTTATTTACATAATCGGCAACTATGTACTGCCAGTTCAGTTAGGTTTACCTCAAGGCTCAAGACTAAATCCATTCTTATTCCTAGTGTATGTCATTGACTTACAATATTTTTTAATGGGTATCTGTGACGTATTGTTTGCTGATGATACCTCTCTTATCTTTAAAGTGGACAGCAATAGATGTGATTTTGACGGCGTAAACATTGCACTCTCAATGGTTACGGATTGGTTTACCAAAATAGCCTAGTTCAAAATGCCAAGACTTGGCAATTCGCCTTACCGAATGTTAGAAATCTAGGACATCACAATCAATCAACAATCACACAATCGTTGGGCCTAACAGTGGATGTCAAACTTCAGTTGGGAACATATATCAAGCCTAGCGGGAAGGCCCTGTACAGCCGCCTAAGACGTCAGGAAAGTAAGACAACACACTGGCGTTGATACAGCACGGTAAGTCTATTTATTTAGTTTCATAGCGTTACGTCCTGCGTCATTCTGCTGTGGGGCAAAGCCGCTGATATGACTGCTGGGACACAGGCCTCCTCTCTGTGAGAGGAAGTGGGCCGTAATATATCACGCGGGCCCAGTACGTGTTAGCGGATGTCGATATTTCCTTCACTTTTGCGAAATTAACTTCAGTTGAAGACGTTGATGGCCTACTAGAGGCAAATCTTCCATCACAACTCGACCGCTTTTGAACGCTTTTTACCACTGATAAGTACGTGTTTTTGATAAAGTCGATTCACCGTAAGTAAGCCTTCTACCATTTTCAGTGACTCCGAACACGAAGATCAATTGGCGATGCAAAATTTAAGACAAACTCTTTGTTCGATGTTTTCGCCATTATTTAATTCGAAATACACACTAGATAATAATATGATCTACCTAAAACAACTGACTGACATAATGTATTAAATTTTATTATCAGATGCAACTCAAACTTCGCGACAAAATAGAAAATAGTTGTGCCAATGGAACAACAAAAATTGAATTTGGAACCAGAAACAAATGATTCATTCCCGATACTTTTTGGAAAGAATGTATGTAAATATAGTCAGAAACAAACCTTCTGGAATAAATACTTTATATGATATTAAAAACCGCATCAAAATCCGTTTCGTAGTTTAAAAGAACAACGCGGTTACAAAATCGAATTGAAATAGATTGAAGCACCAATACTATTTGCATTTAGATTCGACAACAGTTTAAAGGCTAGGTGTGTAGGTACTCACCACTCAGACACTGTCATAGCAATATAAATCAAGCCGTTGATGGCTCGCTTGACGAACGGCATGGGTGTGACCGATGGGTTAAACATCAGAGGAACGGTGGGTATGGACCGAACCTCGTCAACTTGAGCCTCGAGGGTAGGGAACATCTGGATGGCGGCCAGCACGATCCAGGGGGCCTGTTGCACTGCAGCGACACTGAAAATATAGTATACTTATGAGTTAAATCGTCATATCGGCCTAGATGGTCTCGAATAAGATCGAGATAGAGAGTCATAGACTTTTTATTTTTCTTTCATAGCGTAGGGATCATCGGTTTGATCACCCGTCTCGGTGCAATTTGATAATGGATTTTGCTGTTAGGATATTCTGAGTAACCATGCGCTACCCATATATAGGCCGTGTATAACACATCGTCGTCACCAAATTTCGGTTCACCTAGGATCCTAGGGCTTTCCCACTAGCGGTGGGTAACTCCGGAGGTACTGATCCAAAGGAGCCGGTACCGAACGCGGATACGTAAACCTTATTTATTCCTCACAATCCTTACCGGCACCGCGGTACCAAATGATTCCGGAGCGCGCGTTCACTATTCACTCTCGTTCACTCGCTCAAGTCACTCGGAAGTACTCGGAACACGTCGTATCGCTATAGTAGCTTGGCACTGTGACATTAGAGTTCATTTTTAGTTCTCATATGAGAGCAATGCAGTAGGGACACAATAACAGTACGGTGCGCTCTTATTTCTATTTACTTAGAGTTTAATATGGATTGACTGGCACGCATAAAACGTGATTTTTGTGTCATTGTAGAGTCGCTCAAAAGATAGACCACGCTTTTAATATTAACATTATGTATGTATTTTATTTATTTTTAGAGAATGTTGGTATTCTTCTGCAAAATTCAACACCATAGACCATACTATCGCATTAGGTATGAACCTGTAATGATAGTTGTATGGGAGATTTTAATAAATAAATTATAACAGTTTTTAACTAACTAACCAACTGTTCAATTCAAAATGTGCCAAATGATCCAGTGAACCAAATGAATAAAATGTTCTGCGAAACCGGGGAACCAAAATGAGCGAGTGAGTGCCGGTGCCAAACGGTGCCAAAGGAATAAATAAGGTGAACCGGCACCGGACCCGGAGTCGGAATAAGTGAATCAATTCACTTTCCGGAATAAAGATTACCCACCGCTATTTCCCACGCTGCGTGGTCCATTACTCGATGTTTTTTTTGGCCTCATTGGCAGTCTATTCTGCAAGTCTTACGTTTTGTAGTCCGTCCGGGAGCTATGTCAGTTATAACCTAGTTATAGCCTTGTCATAAACTAGTTATAACCTTGTCATAACCTAGTTATAACCTTGTTATAACCTAGTTATAACCTTGACCTGAAAATCACCTCATTTCTGATTCGATCACGCAAGCAAGCTGTGAGTATGGCCCTTTCCATTGCTCTTTAGGTTACTTTGAGCTTTTTTACTGGGGGCATTGTGTAGCTACCAGAATATTATGAAATCAATACTATACAGAGATACGAAAGTTACTCTAGCAATAAGGACATAGGATATTTTTTATCCTGGTAGTATGTTCTGACCACTACACACACGGGCTTAGCCGCAGAAGCTATGTAATATGATCATTCTTAACTTACCCTGCTAGTACATCGCAAAAGAAACTCTCAGTTACTACAGCATCGAACTGTTGCTTAACCAAAGCTTCTTTAACAGATGGAGTGTTCATCATCTCAAGTGTAACATTGTTTGAAAATTCCTTGACGAAAGCGATTCCACCTTTGGTGTTTTTAGGGTCAGTCATGTCCACTCCTAGAAAAAGATAGAATAGAGATTAATAAAATTATTATTTGCAGAGATTTAATTATTCTTACTGCCTCTTTAATAGGTACTGCTGAGCATGAGGTCCTGGGTTCGATTCCCAGGTTTGGCAAAGAGTTAGTGAGTTTTTTCATCTGGAATTTCTGGCCGGGATTCTGGATTTGTGCCCGGTTGATGGGAATAGGCTTGTCTCCTGTACATATGGGACTTAATAAAACCGGTGAAATGTGTATCTACATAAGCTACCCAGTGTGGGTACCTTTGGGATATAAAGACGTGACGTTATACACGCAATTTTTCTTTGATCATCTTAAAAAAGACGTTCCCTGCTGGACAAAGGCCTCCTCCAAGCATCGCCTCAACGACCGATCTTTAGTTGTTTCTTTTGATGAAGGGCAATGAACAAAATTATCTAAGAAGTGTCGATAAAGAGTGGTTTCTTCTTCTATCGTGTTAGCACGAGCTATGTGGAATGAGAAAGAATACATCTGGCTTGTTGGAATTATCGAAAAGTAGTCATCAGGAGACGAAAACAGCATTTTTTCTGACTTACTCAACAATCATCGTCATATTTCAGCCAATTTAAACAAAACCTCATGAATTTGTAATACACTCAAAACTTCCTCTTGAATCACTCCGTCGATTACTGAAAACCGTATGAAAATCCTTTCGGTAGTTGGAGTTTATCGCGTTCAGATAGACGGCGGCGCCATTTTTTTTTCTTTTTTTGAAAGGCATCTCATAGGTCAACCTAAGAGGTTATCGTCTGCTTAAGCGGACTTGCCTGTGGTGCCCTAATAAATTAAAGCATCCAGCCAGGACTTAAACTTAAAAACTTAACTAACTAATAACTAAGCGACTACACGCTAAGGGCACCCCCTGTGGGGTTCGGACCTCGGCTTAGGTCCGGCGCTGGAAGAGGGCAGCAAGGGACAAACTGGATCAGGATTTATGAGATTTTGGGACGAATTTAAAGCTACAGGCTCAGCGGCGCGGGCTGACTCGAGCAAGGGTCGGCGAAGGCGTGAGTTTGGGCGTCGCAGCGGGCCTCGGCAGCGAGGGCGGTAGGACGGCGATCGGATTTTGGGCTTGTTAAGAGTGCTGGTGGCCTTACTGCTCTTCTGGAGGAGGGTAATGGCGTCGTCAGGGGCGACTAAGGTATGCCTTGGTCGGCGAATACGGCTAATGCGGGAGGGAGGATAGCGGGCGGCCGCTGAAATCAAGGGATTTGGGTGTTTTATGCCACAGTCGAAGAAACGCTTAGATAAGCGTTTCGTGAACTGGTTTATGGTTGGTATTTTAAGGTCGACATGGAGATCTATATTACGGACGTATTAGGGAGCACCCGAGACCTTTCTGAGGAAACGGTATTGGAGGGTCTGCATCTTATGGAGACGACACGCGTGAGCGTGCGCAAATACAACGCAGGCATAGGTCATGATGGGCGGATGACTGCGGTATAGATGCGCAGTTTGCATTTAAGTGACAGTTTGCTACGGGCTGTCAGAATAAAGTGGAGTCTACCAAGAGCGGAAGAGGTGCGCGCGCGAACCGCCTTAATGTGCTCCTTGAAAGTGAGATTTTGGTCTAGGATCACGCCTAGGTATTTGGCTTGCTTCTCCCAAGGGATCGGTTGCCGTACATAGAGATCGGGCTGATCACGGCGGCACCGGCGGGTAGATTTTGTTGTATAATAATATACTGTGTTTTATATTCACATACCAGTAGAAAACTTCAGAACTGTGCTTATGTCAAGTACATGTAACGTTTTAGGGGGATTCTTGACTTTTTCTGGGTACGGCGTCGCCCATGTCACCTGAAAGAATAGAAATATTTACTTCGTCTATGTTATTGGTATTGTGGACTCAAGAAACGAGTGTTCTGAATTCTGTATGGTTCTAGTTTTGGTTTAGCCCTGCTTTTATCCACTAGCTAATTCTCAGCAGCCTGTTATAGCTATCCATAGTATTACTTATTACTACATTCAAGAATTTTGCAGCAACCCGCACTGGGCCCGCGTGGTGAATAACGGCCCACTCCATCTCACAGAGTGGACGCCTGTGTCCCAACAGTAGGCACATAATAATCTGAATATGTTATGCCATGGGGTCTCAACTAGAACATTTTATAATTAGTCTTCAAAAAAAGTCAAAGATGGCAGCATAGGTAACCATTATGAAATTAACAATCATTAGAAAGCGATAAACGGCAGAATTTTGGCTAAAGTAAGATTAGTAAAAATCAAGACTTCCTTGTTAAATGCTGATGTATCTATTCACACTCGTTTTTCAACAAACAAACATAAAATAAGCTTTTACCTTCAATTCGTACCCATATAATGATAAAAGTAGCCATCTGTTAATGATTTTGTGTTTTACTCAATTTGTCCTGTCTTCAAAATAACCTTTATAGTCACAAATTTAAATCAAACAACTTATTTTAAATCTATTTCTTTACATAGAAACATAAAATAAATCTATTAACATGTTTTTCTGAAACCGGATGTATAAAACTTAATTTTAAAACGATGGCACGAAACTTTTTAAAAGTAGGTCGACGCCTAGATGGCGTTGTAAAATTACTGTCTCTGGCAATTAGTGAATCGCTGATGATGCCATCTGCTGAACATTTTGATGACGAAAAATTGCCAGCTCAATTGCCAGACTTAAGGAGGTGTCATTTCTTTGTATGAGATTGGGTATCTGTACGTAGTATTATAATATCTGTGGTAACGCACAACGACGACAACACATCAAGCTATTAATAATACATATATAGATAAACCTTTCATTTGTTTCACACAAAAGAATTAGCACAATACGCAAAACACAATTAAAAGATAACAAATTAGATCCATGAAGAAAATGCTAGGTGCCAACAGTAGAATTAATTTATATATTATATTAAAAACTGTTTTAAATTAATTTAACGATAATTAATGTTGCATGTATTGTAAAATGAATAAATAATAGAAACTAACATTTAAACTTTTAAAGCATGCCATTGGACATCAATGTATACTCTGTCGAAAAGTGTGACTATGTATTAAGATCTTAATTACTGATGACTTTCAGACTGCACTGGTACGGCTGCTGCGACGCGACGGCGATTTCGTGAAAATAAACTCATTCTAACATAGGAATGTCGGTGGCCGCACTGCAAAAGCGACAATCGCTTTTTATTTGTTCGTAAGTCGCTGTCGCGTCGCAGTCGCCTTACGGGTCCCGCAAAACGGTGCGACGACACAGCGCGACACAAAGGCACCGCTCGTCGCGCGACACGCGGTGCCTTTGTGTCGCGCTGTGGCGTCGCGCCAGTGTGTACGAGACTTTAGCAGTACGGCCGCGGCCAACAATGTACCAATATCTACATAATGCAAAATAAATTATTATGATAAATTAGATACATGTGCGTCTCAAGTCTCTAGGTTGCACCAAACGGAAGACCAGCTCAGCATTGTTTCCAGTATAGGCTGACCTCTTAATTGTACGGAAAGCAATGCGAGGTCAGCTTAGCAAATATTCAAGAATAATGTATTGCTTGATGTATCGTCTGTGTACATTTAAACATTATTTGGGTCCAATTGAAGAAATTGATCTTACCGTGTGTCCTCCGTTCAGGAGAGCATCCACAATCCCTTTCCCCAGCGTGTTATGGCTGTGAGAAGGTGCGGGTATAAGAACCAGGATATGGTAGCCAGATGAGCTGGTTATGGTAGCTAACAGCAGCAGCACGTTGAGCTTCATTTTGTTCTGGAATAAAATATTTTATTATTAATTCGATATTATTTTATTACATGCGAAATATCAAAGTGTAAATAGACGTAATATGGGCACTAATTATAATCGAATCATCCTATTATTGTTGAGCACGAGGTCCTGGGTTTGATTCCCAGGGCGGGCAAAGTGTTATTGGGTTTTTCTATCTAGAATTTCTCAATAGCAGCTGGGAGTCTGGATTTGTGCCCGGTTGACGGCAATAGGCTCGCCCCCTATTACACTGTTAATTGGGACTTAAGCATAACTGGCGAAATGTGGGTGTACTATAGGTACACCTCTGCCCAACCCTTCTGGGATTACAGGCGTGATGTTATGTTATGTTGTTATTATTATATTACATTCGAAATATCAAAGTGTAAATAGACATAAAAGTGTTAGCATCCACGTCATATTCTTGTTAGTTTTGTCCGTTATCATAAATGGTTATTCTTATTACTTGTTTGTATTATTTTGTACCCTTACCCTGTTTTGCTTTTAATTTTGTATTCCTTTGTATGATTTTCGTGTCATGTATTTTGGTTTACATATTTTAATGTTTTCGTCCTTTTCAAACTTATTGTACCTATATTCTACCTATATTATAAGTGAATGATGTGGCACACTTGTATATTTTTCCCTGTTTTTGTAAACGTACATGTAATTGTGAATTAATACATTAATATTAATTTGAAATACAACTTTAATACCGGTTTTCAGACAACAGGTTATTACTCTAAAAAACCAAGCTTCTAAATCAAAGCAATAAAAAAAACACATATACAGGGTGGAAGGGACATCGACGCACAACCGGTCAATGACTCGGTACCTACATGATTCTGAACACAGGGGTGTTCAAAATCATGTAGGTACCGACAAATGTTTCAAAACTTTTTGTCGGTTATTTTAAAAAAAATGCTCTGCCATACACTTTGACCGCGTAGGTATTGAAACAGCAGTTTTTTTTTTATAACCGACAAAAAATTTCAACGCATAGGGGGAATCATGTACTGAGTCCATGACCGGTTGTGTGTCGATGTCCCTCCCACCCTGTATACTCACAAATAAGTATCAAAACTTCTATGGTTTCTCGTTGACCTAGAATCATGAAATTTCGCAAGAAAATAGGTCTCACAGCACAGGTAAAGGAACATTCCGAAAATCGTTGATTTGTAGTTTCTACACTTTTTTTTTTGCGATTACAAACATACATTTGCAGTTGGAGCAGCGCTGCTGAACGAGCTGCATCGTTAGGTAATTATTTGGCTTACCGTACCTACCTAACTGCAGACTACACATATTTTTATATCATAAAAAATATTTTTTTATTTAATGCTTCGTTGGTTTAGTGGTCACAAGCGCCAGTGTTGAACATGGCGGCCCGAGTTGCATTCCCGGCTTGGGCAAGTGCTATTAGGATTGTTCAGCTAAAATGTATCAATCTCAATAGCAGCCCGGATTCTGGATTTGTGTCGGGCAAACCGGGCGCGTTCTTCCCATGGGGGTAGGCAGAAACCACAGAACGCCACCTGCTAAGATTCAGACGGATGTGTGCGCTGTTGGTAGCAATATGCTCGCCCCCTATTGGATTAAACATCGGCCTTAAACTGTAGCTGGCGAAATGTATGTACACCTCTGCCCAACCCTTCAAGGAATACAGGCGTGACGTTATGTTCTGTTATCGCTCCGAACCATGGTCCGCATTTCTCAGCGAGACACCTGTAGACCATATTTTAAAGAACTTGGTATTCTCACAGTACATAGCCTTTACGTAGTAGTACTGTAGAACAGCTTTAAAAAATATGTTTATGACTACGAAACTGACGATGACAGGCTGGTAAGGGAAAAAACGCGTAGAAAAGACTTTGGGAACAATGGATGGATGCTTAACTATTCCAAAAGCCGGGATGCTTTTGGAATAGTTAAGCATAGTCCACAGTATCAGTCAGTTAAAATATTTAATAAGTTACCGCTTGAGTTAAAAAGCATATTGTACACAGGCTCATTCAAGGCAAGGCTCAAGGCATTCCTATTGGAAAGATGTCTGTACTCATTAGATGATCTGTAATTCTAAATGTTTTTTTTTTTCAAACTGACTTGTACTAATTGTACTAATTGTTTATGGTGTTTCGTGCTCATGCACGAAACACCATAAACAATTAGTACAAGTCAGTTTCACAACGAAAAACAATAACAATAATTTAAAGATGCCATGAGGCATCTTTAAATTATTGTTATTGTTTTTCGTTTAGATTTCTATTATTTTTGACATAATGACTTATTGTTTTGTGTTTGCATGGTATTTTATCTAAATAATGTTGTATAATTTTAATTGAATTGCTTGCATTGTATTTGTTATTGTTTCATGCTGTATTATATTCGAACGCAATGTGAATTGTTACTGAATAAATTGAATTGAATTGAATTGAATGATGTATTTTTCACATTGTATCTAAATGTGGTCGATAAGCAACTAATGATAGTATAATATTAGGTACAGACCGTACAGAGTTCACATTGATGTGCCGGGTGCCGGCGCACACACTTTTAGTTGCTAACCCAAAACGGGCGAATCGACACTTTTAAATAATATAAATATTTCTGTAGGCTACTCGCACGAAGTTCATTTATTTGTGGGCGAATTGAAAATGTGCAAATTGCCTTCTTAACATATTTCTGGAGTTTCGATTCGCCCACAAATAAATTACCTCGACATTTAAATCGACTAATAAGCCGCTAGAGCGATACTACGATGGCTTTCAAGGCCAGTTTGACTATTGTTTTGTTTACACAATGACAACATAGGCCTCGTATTGTATCATGTACTCATCATTATTATTCCCTCGCTTACCTACCTACATCGACCGAACGATATTCAAAACAATTGAACTGCCAAACGTTGTCCTGTCAAAATTTCAATATGGTTTTCAGTTCATACAAAAGTCGCGTAGGAAAAAGCACTATTAGTTTAATCGTATTTTCCAGTTATTCGGCCAACTTTTCCAATTTTCCTATTCTTATAAACCTAATTAAGACTATATCGAACATATTCAAATAAAAAAATGCCAAATCGGTCCAGTAGTTCTCAAGCGATACGCTACCAACGACCAGCATTTTTCTTTTATTTATTCTATACAAATAAAAAATAATGCTGTTTGTAACAATTTAAATAGTCAACCAAATATAGATCATAAAGCTGTTGAACATTATTGTTGGTACACTGAGATCAAGAAAGAATTTACTCATTTACTCAATAATAAAATAAAAAAATTACAAAAAATATTTTACTTAATTTTTTTCAACCTCTAACCAATTATTAAATGAAGAACAAAGTTGTACAAAGCTACAAAACCTAACTATTAGTCAAGCTTTTCATAGATTTATTACTCTACACAGCGACTTCGAAATTCAAACAGTGTCTCGTTGCGAATCCGCGATGATTTATTTACTTTGAGTAAGGTTCGAAGTGAGCTTTACAGAATATTACTGTTTTAGTAACCTTTCAACAAAAGAATATTGTTATTATATTATTTATTAAAATATTCTACCGTTGCGGTATGTGCCCTGAATAAAGATTCTTATCGAAAGCTACCAACCTATTTCCTGATGATGATGTAAGATGGCAACACTATTCTAAAAATAAACCGGTTTGTTAATCATACAGTCACAAGAACCTGTTTGTTTATTTTCCTCATTACTGGGACATCATATGTAAAACCAACAAACTCCGTATTTTATAGGTGCGCCAGGAATTTAAATTAGAATAAGTACCTACTTTACACGTTTTTTTCTCAACCACCTACCTACAACTGTACACATTTTGTCACAACAAACGAAAACCGTATACAAAATATAAGTACTCACTTTTTTTTTTCAAATTCACATTTATAACAGTAAACAAAAAAGTTTTCAATACACCGAAACGTCAAAATATCCTTTAATCTTGTTTGTTGCGCACTACACTCCAGTAACTATAGACACGCGTCTACGTTGTGCGCTAGAATAACCTTCACTGCCGGTACGGGCCGGTAGGTCTCATCTACACGGATTATAAAGCCCGTGGCATTGACACTGTATTCCATATTACATCAGTTTCTAAATGGTTTGCACAGGCCTCTTTTTAATTGGGCGTTTCCTTACGATTATTTTGATTATTTAGAAGCTTAAAAAGCCCGTCACAGACGTAGCTATAATATATATTAATATATCGAGATATATATTATAGTATAGCAAACTACCACACACGAGAGCTATACTATAATATATATTTTGCCTTTGCCTCGCCTTTGCAAGCGCACGGTTTCAAAGCCCAAAATATACCGAGATTTATATTTCGACATATTTTGGTGACGTCATAGAAATATATATTATAGCTGCGTGTGCGGTCAATCGAAATTGTGTATAGAAAATATGTCGTAATATGCCTTGCTATGATTCATATTAATATATATTATAGCTACGTCTGTGACGGGCTTAATTTTTAGGGTTCTGTACTAAAATTGTAAAATAGGAACTAAAATTGTAAAAACTGCACTGCTAAATCGCTCCAGTTTTTACAATTTTAGTTCCTATTTTACACACAAAGTTAAAACCGACTGAGGTCCTAGAGATGAATGCAAAAGAACCTTTAGTTTCAATCGCGAGCGTGACGTAATGGTTGATCAGCTACTGAGGTGTCGGCGTTGGACGAAACTGGAACAAGTGGGAGAGGTACTTCGCTTGCTTCGAAAATCTGTAACAAAAATGATTTGTCATTTAAAAAGCTGTTTCATTTAATACATACTGAAATAACATCAACAAAAATGATAAAGTACCAGACATTGCCGGGCAATTCCCGTTATTTAAAAACGTTCGCATTCTAATTTCAGTCTCAATATGTTAAAAATCGCTGCCGCGAGAAATCACGATACAGCGGACAGAGCTCCGGCGGGATCTCATGGCGACATGTAGGTTGCGATTGTCGCAACCGACTGCTGGGCCACTAATAGCGGCGATAGGCTCTTTGAGGAGTGGTTGGAGAGGCGCCACGGCGTCCTCACCTTCCGCTTGACACGGTTGTTTCGGGAGGATCCTGTTTCGCATAAGGCGGGAAGAAACGCCCGGGTGTCACCATTGTGTGGATCATCCGGAGGACACGGTTAAGCATACTTTGGAGGTCTGCCCAGCTTGAGTGGAGCACCGCCGTGTCCTCGCGGAGGCGATCGGCGGCGGCCATCTCTCGCGTCCGGACCTGGTCCAGGCCATAGTACGGAGCGAGAGGGAATGGGTAGAGGAAGCGGAGCGCGTGAGGGTGAGAGCCTTGCGTCCTCAAGCCCCCACTAGTCGCCGCAGGAGACGCACTGCGCGTCGGTAGTCGCCTGCAGATTCCCGGCCACCGTAAGCGCGGGCTTGCTATGGTATGGACCCGGCCCGGGTCGACGGCGCGTGTTCGCCTCAAAGAGATCTCAGCACAAAATCACGGGGTCCGATAGAGATAACGCGGGAAATTCGAAAGAGATAACCGTGGCCCTGGCACAGGCAACTGAAGGAAAACTGGTGGGTTTTATTCAGTAAAAGTCTGACACATTTGATGATTTTCCACCCAAAAAAATAAAAATAAGGTAGGCTGTCACTCCGGTAAAATACTGGTATACAGCTGCAACCTGAAGACCGGAAGCGAAAGGTTAGGCAGTTGTTGAAGTGTTAAATACTGTCGTGCTATTACCTACCTATGTAATTTGACAATAAAACATAAACACACAAGAAGGGTTGCGCAGAGGTGTACCTGGAGTACACCGCATTTCGCCAGTTATGTTTAAGTGCCATTTAATAGGGGGCGAGCCTATTGCCATCAACCAAGCACAAATCCATACTCCGGACTGCTACTGAGAAATTCCAAATAGAAAAACCCGACAACACGTTTCCCGACCTGGAAACGATCGAACCCAGAACCTCATGCTCAGCATTAGCGATTGCGACCACTAGACCAACGAGGCAGACATAAATATTTAACGGGACATACAGGGTGTCCCGTGGCAGATTTAGGATTTGAAATTCGAATATTTTTGTAACGGTTGTGCGGGGGACCGGGGAAGGGTGACAGTTTGGCGCGGCATTTGTGCGTATTGGTCAATCACGATCGCAGTGGACTGGCGCGCACCGCGCTTTCGCAGTTGAAGCGTATTTTGAAGCTAACAAATCGTGCACTGTTACTCGCCGGAGATTTTGTTCTCACTACAATATTCGTCGCTTAAGTGAAGCACCGAGTGAAAGTTTGATTAGGACGTGGGTCCAGAAGTTCCGTGCAACAGGTTCACGAGCCACGCCCAGGTCCTAGCCGAATGTCGAGGACTGCACAAAACATTGAACGCGTTGCAAACTGCGTGCAACAAAATCCCCGCCAGTCCGTGCGCAAGAGAGCGTCAAGTTTGCGGCTTCCAAAAACCACGGTGCACCGTATTTTAAGCTTGGACATTAAATTCCACCCCATCAAGATCTAATTGGTACAGGCACTTAAATCAATTGACTACAGAGTACTGTGATAACATGTTGAGCCGATTCCGAACTGTTAACACAATTTGGTTTGGTCACCATTTTCATTCGAATGTCTTTGTCCATAAGCAAAACTGCCGCTATGGGGCGCCAAGAGGACAAAACCCGCGAATAAAACACCAACAAGAATTGCATAGCCCAAAAGTAACTGTTTGGGCAGTTCTTTCTGTCAATGGAATAATTGGACCATTTTTTTTTTGAGAATTCTCGCTGAGTAACCGTAACTGTTGATGGTGATGTCTACCGCCGCATGCTTAGCGAATACTTTTTAGATCTTCAAAAAATAAAATCTGCATGTCTCGTCTTTCTTTTTATGACAAATATATATATGTATATTCTGAACGAATAACCTTCTGTAATTTAATCAAGAAATCATAAAATCTGCCACGGGACACCCTTGTACATATACGGGACATCTTATTGTGATCTCCTTACATTCAGGCCTTTCACGCTTTGATTCCTTCCTAAGTCAAACACAAAATATCACTTCAACAGGTCTTAGACCTTGGCCAATGCTATCCCACCATCTGAGCTTCAGATATACTTACAAGTGGGAAGTATAGGTAGGTACTTTAGGCACTTTGGACTAGTTTCAGAATACTTCATTTTTAAGATTGTAAGAAGACTTCTTCACAACAGTTCAAGCCTATCCATTAGGAAAATAAACATTTGTTAAATTTAGAATTTGATTTATGTTTATTTTTTGTTATGGCAATTCATGTAGACAAAGTGTCTGTTAAAAAGATAAATCATAAAATTAAACACAAACATAACAAAATAAAACATTACATTCACAAACACAACTGTCATATCAACATTAAACTCTCTTCTTCATATTCTGTTCTTCGTTCGTCTTCTTCCCCGAAAGTTTTCTGATAACAGTCTTGATCAAGAACGTCAAGAGCGCGATAAGCGCGGCGAGCACTGCGAGCAGAACGAGCACGAAGTCGAGCATCCAGCGCTCGTACCAGCTGTACTTCAGAGACAGAGAACGAAGATGGTATGCTCCTGTAAAAAGAAGTTTTGTGTTAGTGCTTTTGAAAAGTTATATAGGCAGGACTCCGTGAAAAGTTTTGGTATTAAGCTGCATTCCGCAAGACTGGGAGCCAACCACAACAAAAATGGGAAAAGGCTTGATGCTTTTACAAGATCAAATGAACGGCCTCGGTGATGTGTGTGATCAGTGATCGCGAACGCGACTGCGTTTAAAATTAAAATTGGGTTTTTCCGTCAGAAAATTCTGAGTAGCAGCTCGAAGCTGGATTTGTGTCCAGTTAATGTAATATGTGACATACAAGCACAATGCAGTCAGGGAAAAGGCCTTTCCTCCGTCAGTAAAGGATCTTATATTCATTTACTATGCTAGAAACGATGGATGTCTGAAAGATGACGACTAATTAACAATTATGGAAGAAAAAGACATTGGGATAAGGGCAAAAGAATAAAGATGCAAGATAAATGCGTGTTAAATCTTGACGAGTCAGCCTTCCTCAGCTTAGTTTTTTTTTTTTTTGTATAGTTCCAAAAAACTTCTACTTCCCTTTGCTTTTCTATTGGAATTTTGACAATCTCTACACTGCAAACAACAACAGCATGTCGATTCTGTAAAAGTCTCACCGTGAAGACTTGCGTGGAGTGTGCGGTCAGTGTCATCCCGTCTTGGTCAATCCCTAGCATCAGTGGCTCCACGCTCACTTCACCCAAGTTTTCACATTGTGATGGATATTATAGGACACCACTACCACTACAGTAGGTATTCATAGTTTTGAAAACAGGCGTTCTTTAAAAAAAACGGTTTATCCGTTTGAGAGCTACGCCAAACTAATAATATATATACCCTTTTTGTGTCGTCGTCGACGCAACCGGATTTAAAACTGCCGATTAAATGATAAATGATTTTATTTCTGTAAGTAGGTTTTTACAAACACTTTTACACGTCAATACTATTTTAAAAGTAGATGAGATCGGCGTTTCCTATCTGACTACTCTGAGAAGAAACGCCAAAACAAACTCAGAGGTCACAGTCTCTTTTAAAGTCCAGACATAATCTTGGTCAGGTCATGTGAAGACCATGTGGATTGATGTCTGAAATGGTCTTTTGAGGAAAGAACCACACAGAATGAGTGGACCTGTCCAGTCAGTGTACGCATTTGTCAGTAATCATGCAGCTCAACACAGAACTTAAGGAGCTCAACGATTCGACGAACATTACCAAAGAAAGGACATTTGGGTAGGCCGCATTAATTACTCAAACTGCCAGACCATGATTAAAACTAACTTTAAAAACTAATTATAGACTGAGATATAAAAAAAACAACAAATCCACACTGCCTTCACATTCACAATAATTACAATATATAGAGTAAGGCCGAGATTTTAGTTCAATCACATCTGATAAACAATCCCGTTTATCTATGATAAACAAAAGTGATCTTGCTTTGGAACTTTTATCAGCAGTCTGTTTATTTTAATTTTACTGTGTTACATTTCTGGATTTGTCTCCTAAGACCCGTTATTTTTTATACAAGGTCATCGTACAATTATGTTTTCAAAGCCTTACTTATTGACGTCTAATATTCACCATTTTGATTTTATCAAAACAATATCTAGCCTATTTCCACTGCATGACCTAAACGAGATAATGGATACCTCAATCCAGCTGTAAGGATGCTCATCATCATTTAGGCCCATGTAACGTAGGGTCGGCGCAATAAGTTTTCTCCTTCCATTTTCCCCTCTCTCAACCGTCACGCTGTCATTCACTCCCTTCTCTTTCATTTCATTCCTCACACAATCCATCCATCTTTTCTTTGGCCTTCCTATCCCTCTTCATCCATCAACGTTTATATTCACTCTTTGAGTCACATGCGTATCCTCCTATCCTCATCAATGCCCATACCGAGCCAAACGATTTCTTTCCAACATTTCTGTCACTGGCTCCACTTGCAAACTTTCCCTCATACTTTCTTAATCCATTTTCTTCACTCCACACATCCATCTCAACATACTCATTTCCGCCGTATGCAATCTTTACACAGATACGCGTAAGAAATCTGAAAATCCCTGTCGTTACTGTCGCACAGTCGCGTAATAAGATGACGTGACCCAGCTAAAGCATCGGAGAAGAACTGTTCAGTAACTACGGCATCGAACTGCTGGTTGATCAGGGCTTCTTTAACTGCTGGACTGGTGATAACTTCAACAGTAATGTTGTTTGACACCTCCTTGATCATCGCGAAAACCCCTGCGGCTGTCCTCGTTTTAACAGCAATCGAATATTATTTGATGTCACGTCTTTCTTATATCAGAGGCTCATGGCTAAATTATAACACCAGCCCGATCACTATGTACGGCAAGCCAATCCCTTGGGAGAAGCAAGCCAAATACCTAGGCGTGATCCTCGATGAGAACCTTACCTTTAAGGCTCATATTAAGGCGGTTCGCGCGCGTGCCTCCTTCGCTCTTAGCAGGCTCCAATTCGTACTGACAGCCCGTTGTAAACTGTCCCTCAAATGCAAGCTCCGCATCTATACCGCAGTCATCCGTCCCATCATGACCTATGCCTGCGTTGTATTTGCGCACGCTCACCCACGTCATCTCCATAAGATGCAGACCCTCCAAAACCGTTTCTTCAGAAGGGTCACGGGTGCCCCCTTCTATGTCCGTAATATAGATCTTCACGTCGACCTCAAAATGCCAACCATAAAACAGTTCATGAAACGCTTATCAAAGCGTTTCTTCGACTGCGGCATCAAACATTCTAACCCCCTGATTACAGCGGCCGCCCGCTACACTCCCTCTCACATTAGCAATATTCGCCGACCAAGGCATACTTTAATCGACCCCGACGACGCCACTACCCTCCTCCAGGAGAGTAGTAAGGCCACTAGCACGCTACATAAGCCCAAAACCCGATCGCCGTCCTACCGCCCTCGCCGCCGAGGCCCGCCGCGACGCCCAAATCGACGCCCCTCCCGACCCTTGCTCGAGCCAGCCCGCGCCGCTGAGCCTGTAGCTTTAAATTCGTCCGTAAATAATACCAATCCTGATCCAGCTAGTCATTTGCTGCCCTCTTCCAGCGACGCCCTAAGCCGAGGTTCGTACCCCACAGGGGGTGCCCTTAGCGTTGTCGCTTAGTTTTAGTTAGTATATAAGTTTAAGTCCTGGCTGGAGGCCTTAATTTATTAGGGAATCCACAGGCAAGTCCGCTTAAGCAGACGACAACCGCATAGGTTGACCTGCGAGATGCCAAACAAACAAACAAACAAAAAATAAATTATAACAGCCGTACGAGTCGATAAACGCTTGCCGCGGTTGGTTCGTCAATGAGTGACCATCCATTATCTAACGAGACCCACGTCCAACCGACCAAGTCTTAACGCACGGAGGGGCCGTGCCTCGGAAAGCACGTTAAGACGTTGGTCCCCGGCTGTCATTCTTACAGGTAGTAAGAAGCCGAAAACTTTAACAACCCCTATTACACAATACTCCTCGATCGTGATACCCATCAACTGAGTTGTGGAGGTCAGCTAGGCAGTCGCTCCATGTAAAATACTGGTATTCAGCTGCATCCGGTAAGACTGGAAGCCGACCACAGTTGAGAAAAGGCTAGGAAGATTGATTTATAGATGTCTTTCTTGCATCAAGGCAATTTCTTGATTAAAGTACGGTCGACGTCGTAATTGGTTAACCGTAAATCGAACACGACGTTCTCTACGAAAAGTCATAGTACCTTCCAAAAACCTTTTGACGGAACTTATGTCAAGAATGGTTAATGTTTTCGGAGGATTCTTGACTTTCTCTGGGTACGGAGTCGCCCATGTCACCTGAAACAAAGCAGTTCGCGTTCTGTAGTTTCTGCCTACCCCAATGGGTAGAGGGCGTGAAGGCGTGTTTATATAAGTTAAATCTTACCATGTGTTCTCCCTTCAAGAGAGCATCCACAATTCCCTTCCCTAGTGTATTGTGGCTGTGAGAAGGTGCTGGTACCAGCAACAGGACGTGGTAGCCATACGAGCTGGTAATAGTTGCTACCAACAGAAGCAAGTTGAGCTTCATTGTGTCTATATAGAAAACGATAAAATTAAATTAAATAATGTTTGTATCTGTTAGTAGATCTTCTAAGACTTCTTCTCACATGGATAGTTGTCTGACAGATTTGAAAGATGGTGAATGTTTATTGACGATTAATGAGTTGCAGGTCAAATGCCTTCTCCATGCAGATGATCTAGTGCTACTTGCATCGTCAGCAGAACAGTTGCAAGACATGGTGACTGTGATGGATGAAGCATATAAGATGAAAGGAATGGATATAAATGTAAATAAGACGAAAGTCATTGTGTTTGAAAGAGAAGAGGATGTATTGGTCTGTGATGTGAAAATAAATGATAAGAGTGTGGAGCGAGTAAGTGAGTTCGTATAATTGGGGATTCTATTTTTATAAGGGACGGAGATGGAGATGTGGAAAAGAGAATGAATGCGGGAAATAAAGTGAACGGTGCCACACATGCAATTGTGACCAACCTGTTGATGTCCAAAAAGGCACGACTGGCTGTTCACAATAGTGTGCTGGTGCCTACGCTTATGTATGGAAGTGAATATTGGGTGTGGCAAAAGAAGCATGAAGGCCGAATAAATACTGTGGAAATGCGTTACTTGCGGAGCATGTGTGGTGTGACTTTGAATGATAGGCTGAGGACTGATGTGATAAGGCAACGGTGCGGTTTAAAAGAATATGTTATGACAATTTTTTTAAATATTATGCTTAGATGGAATGGTCATATTGAGAGGATGAATGAAGGAGACTAACTAAAGGTATTGTGAGTGCAAGGCATATGTGAGTGGGAACGCCGGGAGGAGACGCCCTAGGAGGACATATAGTGACCTTATTGGTGATGTTCTTCAGAAAGGTCAGATGCGTAGTACTAGCATCCGGCGCGCTTGTATGACCAGATGTATGAACGTAAACGAGGCAAAAGGAGTATGTAAGGATCGTAGCAGGTGGCGTTCTTTGGTTTCTGCATACCCCCATGGGAAGAAGGCGTGAGTTTATGTTATGTTATTTAAGACACTTTAACAATTCAATGATTTCCGAGAGAATAGCTTTCCACAACACACAACAGTCTGCAGCCACCACGGTGTGCACCAACCTCTCTATTCTTTACAAATATCACGTGAAAACTTAGGTGAAGGGAGCTAGTGAGCTATAATTCCAACTGATGACAGCTCAGTTCAAGACAAACTAAAGTTCACTTAAGTTTTCATAGTGATATTTTATAGATTAGATCGGCAGTTTGCAAATGGAGGAATATGGTATTAAGTTCCACTGTCAAAAAGGGTAGTTCCAACCCACCAGACAACACCCATTTGCACCCTAATTGCGTAAAACACTATTAATCACAATCTGAAGCATTTTGAAGGATATTGCTAATTCATTGCTTCATATGTTCAAAAAAAAAATCTGCTCAACAACGTTAATAACGCAATGAATGGTGTTGAACTGTCAAAATGCAAGCGATTGCTACCGATAGTGTGTTACGCAATTAATTAGTGAATGACTTTACTAGATGGCAGCACTGAGACTTCAGGTCCAGGCACCTGTCAATAGTGACAAAACGCCTTTATTTTCTTAAGTCGAAATGTTGTAGATGGAGGTTCCTCCATCTACAAGCATGGCGAAGACTGCTTTCCTCTTTTTTGGTTCGAATATAAATAACGAAAGTTGTTACTTACTGTGCTGAATTTGTTGATAGTGTATTTTATCAACAACTGACTTATTACAACTACCACGGTCCTTGTTACATCAGGTATTTAATCTTTACTAGTGATCGATGATATGATATGATATCCAAATAGCTTCTTTGATGTCAGTGGCTAGAGAAAAATCGAGAAGCTATCGGAAAGATATATGGAAGGAAAATGGTTTAGGCATAGTCCTATGTTATAGGGCAACTGCATGCAGGTGCCCTACAGCAGCAAAGAAGAGTAAGTAGATACGCAAAAACGCGAATGAATCGAATGCAGAGAGCAAACGTTTTAGAATTGAGAAAGAAAATATAAGTATGTAGGTCATCTTGTATTTCAGGCGACCGTTTTGAAAATAGACGGAGCTAAAAAAAGTTTACTTCTCGCATTGATTTATCGATACGAGATTGAATGAATCGGAAAAGAACGATACACGCAGCCAGCCTGTCAAAAGTGAATGGAAAAGAAAAACATTTTGCGAAGACCCCCAGTGGCCAACTAACATGGGATGGATGTTCTGGTTCTTCTTACCTCAGAGAGGAAGGAGAGGCAGAAGAAGTATCGATATTTTAAATTAACAAGAGCCACAGCATAGCTCTAGTGGTCGATATCTGAGAAGAAAATAAACCCACCTGTGGGATGTATTCCTTTGGTCTGTTCTAAAATAACAAGAGAGATAAGACTAAACAAAAATATTTGTCAAGTACAGAGCGGTGAAGACCACGTTCCGAGCGGAGATCCTGCGGGCCAGAGCACTGGCCCGCGAGGAGTCGCTGGAGACAGAACAGGGACCCGTGGGGACTCCCCTACAAAATACTTTGAAATAATTTTTTGACAAAATATTTGTATAGGTACTGAACATGTGTGAGTTAATTCGTAAGATAACACATACGTAACGACTTCACCTGTAATCCCCGAAGTTTTAGGCACAGGTGTATCCTTACCTATAGTACCTACACACATTTTATTGAAGTTGAAGATGTTGAAGTTCCATATATCACTAAAAAGCCCTAAACGGCAGAATTATGGCTGATGTAAGATTGGTTAAAATTAAAACATTCTTGGTAAATGCTGATTTATCTATTTACACTCATAAAGCACGTATTTTCAAAAAAAAAATACATATCTTTAATTCGAACCCTTTTTGTGATAAAAGTTTTTCATTTTGTTTAGAGCTTTTTGCAATAGATGGCGTTTTACTCAATGTGTCCTGTCATCAGAGTAACCACTATCGTCACTAACTTAAATCAAACCACTTTATTTTGTATCTATAACTTTACATACAAAAATAAAATAAACCTATTTACATGTTTTTTCTGAACCCGGAACTATAAAACTTAAAAAAAAGGATTGCGCGAAACGTTTTAAAAGTAGGTCGACTCCTAGATGGCGTTGTAAAACTACAGGCTCTGGCAATTAGTGAGTCGCTGATGCTTCCATCTGTTGAAAAAATGGACGAACAAATAGCCAGCTCAATAGCCAGACTTAGGGAGGTGTCATTTCTTTGTATAGGATTGGGTATCTGTACGTAGTATTATATTATCTGTGGTATTTAGGCAGAGGTGTACCTATAGTACACCCACATTTCGCCAGTTATGCTTCAGTCCCAATTAACGGTGTAATAGGGGGCGAGCCTATTGCCATCAACCGGACACAAATCCAGACTCCGGGCTGCTACTGAGAAATTTCTAATGGAAATACCCAATATCACTTTGCCCGACCTAGGAATCGAAACCCGGAGTTCATGCTCAGTAGTAGCGCTTGTGACACCTTTATAACTTCGTTGGCATAGCGGTTTTTAAGCCTGACCTGCTTTGGTGGAGATTCAAAGATGACTCCGCCCTGAAGTGTAAATGTGGTGATGTCCCACAAGCAATGGGGCACACAATATCGTGTGCAGCGTGTCCTGTTGTCTGCACTCTACAGGATCTGATAGATGCTACTGAAAGTGCCAAGCTCGTTGACAAATTCTGGGCTTACTGTGTACAGGTAGATTGTTATCGACAATGTTGGAAGAAGAAGCCTGACATGTGAGTGTGAGGTTCCAATCCCAAACCGGGCAAAGAGTTTTTTCCATCAGTTATCGGTTAGTACCCATCAGATAAGTATTTTAAATGGTCAGCTATAATACCAGAGGTATCGTAAGGTGCGATTGCCATTTCGGAAATAGATACATTCATACTAACACGAAATTAACTCTATATCTTTGTCTGTACCGAGAAAGGTCGCTTATCCACAAATCAACTGAATGCTTTGGAACAAATAGTTTTGAAGACTCAGTCAAGAAGCGCCAAATGCGCAAAAGACTCCCAAACCCTTCATATAGTAGGCTTCATATACCATGGATTCTGAACGGACACCGTTGAAATGTTTCGTCGGTTAAAGATAGATAGATTGATATTTGTTTTTTGTAAAACATGAGTACATAATACAATAGTCTTAAAATAACATTCGCGAACAGGATATACATGTTTTGTCATTTATGGCGTACAAAAAAAATTGGCCAAGTTAACCAAATTGAATTTTAAATACATAAAAAAAACAACTGAAATATTGTCGCGCAGACATTTAAAAAGATAAAACTATTTACACAAACTAAAACTAAAAGGTGTTACAGTTTTGATATCGAAAAAATGTCATAAAGATAGGAACTAACTACGGTCATTTAAAAATTCTGTTATGCTATAAAACAACATTTGGCTATGAGGTATTTTTTAAAATGTAGTTTGAATAAAGTTGTGGGCATTTGTCTAATGGGTTTAGGGATTTTATTGTAAATTAGTGGTGTTAAAGAGAAAATACTTTTACGCATCAGTGGAGTGGTTGATTTTGGTACACATAATCTATTGTTATCCCGTCGGTTGCGGATTGAAACATCAGATAGTATTTTTAATAGTCTAGTATTGGTTCTTACGAAAGTAACCACTTCAGAAATAAACAATGAAGGCAGATTTAAAATATTATATTTGATAAAATACGGTTTGCAACTATCCACTTTTTTTTTTTTTTTTTTTTTTTTTTTTTTTTTTTAAACTGAACATAGCCCTATCGGTCCTGGGGCCGCTATCGGTCCTGGGGCCGCTTCTGTGGGATATCGGTTACGACTGGGTGCTGCGCGCCGACCTCCCGAATGGCGTCAGCGTGGTGTGCTACGCTGACGACACGCTGGTCCTGGCACAGGGGAGGTCGCACCAGGAGGCGGCCGAACAAGCGACACTCGGGGTTGCGACAATCGTCGAGAGGATCCGGCAGTTGGGACTCGAAGTGGCCCTGCACAAGTCTGAGGCCATGTGTTTTCATGGTCCTCGGAACGCGCCACTGTCGGGTTCCCAGATAACGGCGGGAGGGGTTCACATCGGCGTCGAGTCGACGATGAAGTACCTGGGACTCGTCCTCGACAGCCGGTGGAACTTCGTGGAGCATTTCCGACGTTTGGCTCCCAGACTGGAGCGGGCTGGGGCTGCCTTGAGGCGGCTCCTGCCCAATCTAGGGGGTCCAAACGCCTCCTGCCGGAGGCTCTACGCGGGAGTCGTGCGGTCCATGGCTCTTTACGGGGCACCGGTGTGGGCGCGTTCTTTGAGGCGCCGACCGGCCCGCAGGTTGAACGCGTCCCAAAGGGTCATGGCCATCCGGCTGGTCCGGGGATACCGCACGGTCTCATGCGAGGCGGCGAGCCTCCTTGCCGGATTGCCGCCATGGGATCTGGAGGCAAAAGCCCTCGCGCACGTATGGGAGTGGCGCGAGGAGGCAAAACGCCGGGGTGTAACTCCGCTGCCGCGACAAATCACGGTACAGCGGACAGAGCTCCGGCGGGATCTCATGGCGACATGGAGGGTGCGATTGTCGCAACCCAGTGCTGGGCACGCCACAATAGCGGCGGTAAGTGCCCTCTTTGAGGAGTGGTTGGAGAGGCGCCACGGCGTCCTCACCTTCCGCCTGACACAGGTCCTCACCGGACACGGTTGTTTCGGGAGGTTCCTGTTTCGCATAAGGCGGGAGGAAACGCCCGGGTGTCACCATTGTGTGGATCGCCCGGAGGACACGGTGGAGCATACGGTGGAGGTATGCCCAGCTTGGGCGGAGCACCGCAGTGTCCTCGCGGAGGCGATTGGCGGCGGCGATCTCTCGCGTCCGGCCCTGGTCCAGGCCATGGTACGGAGCGAGAGGGAATGGAAAGCCGTCACCTCCTTCTGCGAAGCAGTAATGCTCGCAAAGGAGGAGGCGGAGCGCGTGAGGGAGAGAGCCTTGCGCCCTCACGCCCCTAGTCGCCGCAGGAGACGCCCTGGGCGTCGGGAATCGCAAGCAGATTCCCGGCCACCGTAGGCGCGGGCTTGCGGACGGCGAGCCATGGGTAGCTCGCCGTCCGGTAAGGACCAGGCCCGGGTCGACGGCGCGTTGTGTTCCACGCGCGCCTCAAAGAGATGTCAGCACAAAATGACGGGGTCCGATAGGGCCGACGCCTCAGGGTCGCGGGTTATTCCACAGAGAAAACCGTGGCCCTGGCACAGGCAACTGAAGGAACACGGTGGGTTTTAGTCAGTAAAAGTCTGACACGCCCTCCCGCTCCACCCAGAGCGGGAGAAGTCATTTGATGATTTCCCACCCAAAAAAAAAAAAAAAAAAAAAAAAGGGCTATGTTCAGTTTTGTGAATTTAAACTATCTCCTTATTAGTGGAATTTCCCCAAAAAATAACACCGAACCATAATATTGAGCCGACAATTCCGTGGTAAGCAGTGATAAGCGCAGTGGTACTTATGACGGGTTTTAGCTTGTAGTGTGCGTAGTCGGTGGTTTTAGCTTGTAGAGTCAATGGTTACACCTAAAAATCACAAAACTGAACACCCTAATGCACCGTGCATTAGGGCTATGTTCAGTTTTGTGAACTTTAATTATCTCCTTATTAGTGGAATTTCCACAAAAAATAACACCTATAATATTGAGCCGACAATTCTGTGGTAAGCACTAAGCAGTGATAAGCGCAGTGGTACTTAAGATGGGTTTTAGCTTGTAGAGTCAATGGTTACACCTAAAAATTATGATGTGTCTAGGTACTGTTTTATTACTGTCCCTTAGTGATTAACATTAATGTTTGGAGTCGCTAAACGTTGACTGAAAACATAATTTTTGGCTTTTCAAGATTTACCATTAATTATTATTATTTAACCAGTTAACTAATGATTGCATTATATAATTTATTTCGTTTAAAGAAAGTTGTTCCATACATTTTTAACGCGTAAATATTGTAGTAAATATATGTATCATATTTATAGTTTAGGTTTATGTGTATCTTTATATTTAAATATTTATTCCCAAATGTTTTTTTTTTAAATTGCACCTACCAATGTTTGACTCTGCATCACCCAAAGGTTGACTGGTAGAAAATGCCTACGGCATTAAGTCCGCCTCTGTACATCCTTGTGCGTAAAGTATAAAATAAATAAGTAATGCACTTTTCTATGAAACTTAAATTTTCAATTTTATTACTTTGTTTCTCCCAAAAAGGCACTAGTTGGTATGGTATCAAGGTTACAGGCAGAGTCAAACCTTTGTGAGAGCTGGAGTATGTAGTTTTTTGTTTTATATCCAACCAATTCTACGCTTGGTCCAGAATCATGTGAATTTCGTAGTTACATTTTGCGCGTGTATGTCCTTACCACTCTGTATACCTACACAGCAAACAGATACAAGGATGCTGATCAGCTCTTTAGATACGTACTTAGCATGCGGCCTGAAGGAGGACATGGGCTACTTTTTATCCTGAATACTGCATAAAAAAGCAATACAAAAGAATGCTCATAAAGGTGTATATCGGCAACGCATGACAACATATTGGATAAAATTGCACCAAGTTTACATAGGACATTGTTGCTCAAATATTTAACTCTGTCATTTTCCTTGTACAAAAAACAATTGCACAGCGTCTCGCTTTGGTACGGACTAATATTGCTCCTAACTCACACATACAGCTAGGTTATTGTAACAAAACGCAAAACACACCTAAAAGAATGCAATTTTTACTTTCGGCGGCGGCGCTGTCTAAGCACAAAATCCGTGATTTCAGCCAAAATTACGGGCATTTCCGTATGACCTACGGAGATAAGATTAGTTCGGAGCCAAAACCAAGTATGCATGACATGGATGTGTTTTTGCCCGTCCGAAAAAGTTAAATAATCGGAGGTAGGGATCATTTCAAAGAATCGAACTACTTTTGGACGGGCCCGTATCTTTGTTGATGGACATTGTGAGTAGGCCCCCACTTACGGAAATAATATTAGTTCAGGCCCCGAACTTATAACGAATGTCAACACGATTTGACAGTTGTCCCCACTCACTATGTATTTAAGCAAGTCCGAAAATATTTAATTTGACACTTGTTTCACGGACTAATTACTTTCGGACGGGCCCGTATTTTCATTGATGGTCTTAGAGGGTAGACCAGCATTGAAAATCCAACAGCGCGCTCTTTTTTAGGCATTCGTTTAGTTGTTGCTTAGAGCTGATGGAAACAGGTTACGTTGTTCATCCATTAAAAAGTAATCAAAGTCAAAGTCAAAGCATTTATTTCAAATAGGCCCATAAAAAGGCACTTTTGAACGTCAAAATTTACATTAAAAATAGAACTGATTCTAGGCGCCACTTCCAAAAAGTAGTTTCGTATGGAGAAGAAGTGGCAAGAAACTCCACCGTTACTCTTTTAAGATGTTATACAATATTTTGCATACATTAATTATATTTCTATATGTGAAGACGATGCACCAAGAATAAAAATACTATACCACAATTGGTAAAAATAATTAAAAATAAAGCAAAGGCAGATAAATTAATCACGTGATAGGTACATTGTGCTCACATATTTACAGACATTGTAAAAATATATGATTTTCCTAAAATATTAACTAGGAATAAGTCAGTGTGTGAGTAAAGTAAAAATAACAGATTATACCTAATGACATACACGATATATGACTGTCTAAATATTTAAAATGTTTTTACAGTAGTTTCTTCGGTTGGATAGGTGTTGGTTGACCTTGTACCTCTCGGTAGAGAGTAGATATATTCTTTGCCTTGAACTAAGTGTGTCACGCGTCAACCTATCTGTCCCTTATAATAGGTAATGAATTGAAAAAAAAATGGTACCTACTATAATTAGTGTTTGTGTGTGTTTAGTGTGTTCTGCACACAATTCTAACAGTGTCTCGTTGTGAATACGCGATAATTTACTTTAAAAACAAATGACTTCGGTATCGAATTGTGAGCAGTCAGTTGAGTGAGGTTCGAAGTAAACTTTGCTCGACAAATATAATTACAGTGGGAATTGTAATTACTTGCTTTTTTTTTTTTTTTTTGTAAGTGGGTTTGTAAAAAACACTTTTACACGTCAAACATTTTTTTTTAAACTAGACCAGGTCGGCGTTTCCTATCTGACTACTCTGAGAAGAAAAGCCGAAACAAACTCAGAGGTCACAGTCTCTTTTAAAGTCCAGACATAATCTTGGTCAGATCATGTTAAGACCATGCGGATTGATGTCTGAAATGGTCTTTTGAGGAAAGAACCACACAGATTGAGTGGACCTGTCCAGTCAGTGCACGCATTTGTCAGTAATCGTACAGCTCAACTCAAAACATAAGGAGCTCAACGATTCGACGAACAATACCAAAGAAAGGACATTGGATAGGCCGCATAATTACTCAAACCGCCAGACCAAGTTACGATTAAAATTAACTGAGATAATAAAATATAAAAAACAAAAGTAAAAAATAAAATGACCCACATAGTCTTAACATTTACAATAATAACAATAAAATAATACCTAGGTAAGTATTCATGTCATTGTTTATTTTACAGATCATATAAGGACCATGTAGGTAGGTGTCTGAAATGGTCTTTTGAGGAAAGAACCATACAGATTTGAGTGGGCCTGTCCAGTCAGTGCACGCATTTGTCATTAATCGTGCAGCTCAACTCAAAACGTAAGGAGCTCAACGATTCGACGAACAATACCAAAGAAAGGACATTTGGGTAGGCCGCTTTAAGTACTCAAACAGCCAGATATAAAAAAAATTATGAAATAACTGAGATAGACAAAATATATAGAAATAATACCCACTAAGTCCTCACACGAAATTAAAATAATAATAATATTTTACAAAGTAAATATTCATGTGTCATTACATAATAAGCTGCTTTATCAGATAACGCCGTCTATCTCGTATCTCGGAAATAATAAATTGTAACAGTTTCATTGGCATTTCGCATTTGTGAACAAAAATATTGAGTGTTGGCTTATTTTTATAACACCTACTATAAACACAAAATTAAAAAAATTTCATTTATTTTCTGAGTGTAACAGACGTATTTTACTGGGCTGTGCTCGTTTGTATCTAGATATTAATTTGAAGAACTGTGTGTTTTTGTTTTATTTATTTTGTAGTTGATAAGATATTATCAGACGGTTTGCATAATATGACATTGTATCTGCCATGAAATAAATTTCATACACACACACTGTTTTTTAAATTCATTATCAAGTAACAGTAGACTCATAGAAATTATTATATACACACAATTTCAATAACAATATAATAAAAAACAGACAAAACAATAAATGAAACTTATTCATTCACAAAATTATTGGGAATTCAAATATAATAAAGTTACACAATAATTTTAGTTTCCTAACCGACATGGGAACAGCATCATGCCTGCCACATCAATGCACGGACATAAGGGCAGTCCAGCCTGTCGGCAAACATTGCCAGGCATTAGCATAGCATTGGGGCTGGCCCGCACCCGGCGCACCAGGGACGCACACCGCTTGCGCATAGAAGCGTGGAAACGATGAGTGCGTGCCATCGCGAACATCCCTGATGCACTACAGAAATGGGGCAGCCCCAACACAGCCCGGAACGCGTTATTGTACTGGACATGGAAGGCACTGTATTCCCTTTCAGTGCAGTCAACCCACGGGCTGCACGTGTACTGGAATGTGCAGTACGCTCTAAAAAGCGTCACCTTCACGCCATTAGTACAACGCGAAAACCTGCGGGCTATCATGTTGGCACGTAGTGACGGCGCCCTCCACTCCCGGTCTATGTAAGCATGGTTTTTAAAGTCCTCGGTGAGCAGATATCCTAGATACTTAAATTGGTTCACTAAGTCTATTGGAAAACCATCGAGACTAACATTCGGAATGTTCATAGGGCTCGACACACCGATGGCCTGAAACACCATGTAATGGTTCTTCTTCCCATTATTTTTCAACCCATGTCAAAAAAAAATGTTCGGGTCAGTATTTAGCACCCTACTCGCAGGACCGAGCGGCGACCGGACTGCAAACTGTTCTCTGAAAACGTTCGCAACGCTTTTAGGATCACTTGAGCCATCGACGCTCCCAAGAATGCCAGGCTGCGAGTTAACTTTTCTCGTTTTTCGCCACGCCAATTACACGATTCTGTTACTTATTATTGAATTTGGATGAATCAACCAAATTGAATTATGACCCGATTACATTATAGTGCATTTTTCAATGTCGATCAAAACTTTTATAAACAACCATAGGTACTTTAATAATCCGAAAACTGATAGGTAGGACTGCCATGGCGATACAGTGCGTCAGTGATGTTTGCGGTTTTTTATTTTTATGTATGGCCATCTCGTAGTTGACCTTGAGAGGTCGTGACTACTGAACCGGACTATCCTGTGGCTGCCTTAAGCGGACTCAAAGCCTCCAGCCAGGGGCGTAAAACTACTTACAAATCTAAGCGAACGCTCGCTAAGGGCACCCCCTGTGGGGTACGGACCTCGGCTTAGGGCGTCGCTGACGGGAGGAAAGCAAGATGGGACAGGCTGGATCAGATTTTGTTGATTATTATTATCATGGGAATTTAAAGCTACAGGCTCAGCTACGGCGCGGTCTGGCACTTCGTCGAGCAAAGGTCGGGGGGGAAATGTTTGCGGATTTTTTTTTTGGAATGGCATCTCGCAGGTCAACCTATGAGGTTGTCGTCTGCTTAAACGGACTTGCCTGTGGTTGCCCTAATAAATTATGGCCTCCAGCCAGGACTTAAAACTTAAATACTAACTAAAACTAAGCGACAACGCTAAGGGCACCCCCTGTGGGGTACGGACCTCGGCTTAGGGCGTCGCTGGAAGAGGGCAGCAAGGGACTAGCTGGATCAGGATTTCTTTGATTTGGGGACGAATTTAAAGCTACAGGCTCAGCAGCGCGGGCTGGCTCGAGCAAGGGTCGGGAGGGGCGTGTATTTGGGCGTCGCGGCGGGCCTCGGCAGCGAGGACGGTAGGACGGCGATCGGGTTTTGGGCTTATGTAGTGTGCTGGTGGCCTTACTACTCTCCTGGAGGAGGGTAGTGGCGTCGTCGGGGGCGATTAAAGTATGCCTTGGTCGGCGAATACTGCTAGTAATGTTTGCGGAAGCGACTATAGATTGTTTTATACTAAGATGCGCAACCGCGCAGCATCAAAATGGTGGCGCGAGTCATGGCCAGCCCTAGCAGTGTTCTGAGAATGATAGCTGATAAGAGTGGACTGTTCATAATTTACTGCAGTCAGTAGTTACATGAATACGCGTATCGTGTTGTTTCAAGTTTTTTTTAATCTAAAATGAGTCTCTTTGCACTAAATAACGATTTAATAACGTAATAAAATTAAACACGAAAGACCCTGAGCCCAGACATGAGTAGAAGGACCTTTCTCGTTACAAAATAAGTTCTCCTACTACATTTAGCCCAAACCTTCGAGCCAGCTAAGCCAGCCATTGTATTTTGAACTTTATTCCGACTGCATTTATAACTGCCTGAAACTGCATTGCAGGTATGAAAGATATGTTTTCTTGTTTTTAGATAACTTGGGCCACACCGTATGAGAAGAAGGATGTTTATGCAAACCTGACGATTATAGATCTACCAACTACTCGGGAGATTTTTGAAAGTAAGTAAATAATAATCAACCTTCAGCTGTATCACTGCATGATAGGGGAAAAAATATGCTTGCTCAACAACGTATAACGTAATGAATGTTGTTGGACTGTCAAAATTAAATGCTACTGATAGTGTGTTACTCAATTACCCCGCAGTTTAACAATGAATATTTGTTCTTGACCCTTATTCTAGGGAGATAATACATGAATAGGGTAATTTTTTAAGATCATCTTTTTTCACAGCCCTCGATATGTTGAAGTCTAGGAATAGTATTAGCTTCATCAGGAATTTTGCCAGAAATGTGTCCCGGACTACTGCAGAGAGAACTTAGGAAGGTGCTGATAGAACAGCAGTTCGATGCTGTGATCTCTACGTGGTTTATCAATGACTTTGAAGCTGGGTGAGGTCTACCTTGCCATTTCATTCTAATTATTTTACATCTTCTTAGTGGTGAAGACTCCGGGATGAAACAAACTTGTTCGGGTAGCCATGATTCGGAACAGCCGGGTGGCAAAATTGAAATTAGGTAGCTATAAGCATAAAGTAAGTACATCCACATTTATCCAGTTATCTTTTGGTCCCCTTGTAGTACGGGGCAACCGTATTGACTAAATACTAGAAAAACATACTGCTGAAATCAGTGATCATAATCATACATAATTTAACCCTGTCGTCTTCCAGCTATGCTGCCATCCAGCAAGTTTCCTGGATTCTTATCAGCTCTGTAGGCGTCCACCCGAGCCTGGATGCTCTAGTAGATGAGGTCCGGTCTATAAACACGGTGCCTCTGCACTTCAATGATAGCCCGATGCCAATGAGTGCGGGCAGACGGATGCTGAATGGACTGTTTTATTTGCTCATGACTGTGGACAGCTGGTAAGACACAGCTAATTTATAGGTATAGCCGGTACGAAGGACTGTACTTTGAAATAATGAACACCCGCAGCATTATCGAGCAATCTTTCTCGCTAAAGGCTAGCGCAGATTAGGGCGGGTCTTGTCGCAATAAAACGTGTTACAATAACACTCCTTTATGACATCACTTTCGAACCTTTTCTAGGATCAAACTCACACACTCTGCTACAGGCAGGCCGCAACGCACTTCTTTGTATGAAATTATGTTGCGCTGCGGCACGTTGCGGCTGTCAGGTAATGTGTGCTTGGCATTACACCTTGTTGACTGGCAAATATCTTACCGGAATGAGTTAGTACCATGATACTGACACTGAATGGCCTGCATATGAGTCCTTTAGTATCTTCACTTTTGGAGGCTCGTAATACACCAAAGTAGTGAACCGGTTATATTCCGAAGTCCCGACTCATGGTGACAATGGAAAACCTTGAAATTTTTGCCACTAGGACTCTTTTATCTTAACATTATAATTTTCCCTAGTTTTATTTATTTATTTAAACTTTTCGAACACAAAAAAGGTACAAATGGGGATTAGATGGCAGGTGCTTTGGTTGAAGGGAACAATGATGAAAAAAAAACTTGAAAATATATATTCTTAGAGGATTTGACAGCTAAGAGGGCGGGGACATCACGTCGCTGCGATGACGCTGTCAGTGGAGGGGATGACACACCATGAGCGGTGTGCGGACTCGCCTCGTTCACTTTGGCTGCGGGGCTCAGATGGGACGGACGCGTTTTAGTGACCATTAGAATAATTATTTGTTTGTAACGGTTTATTTTAAATAAATAGTTGTAGATCGTTTTGTGTTTAGTTTTTAAAAAAATTATGAGGCTTCTGATCTCTAAGAATATGGAAAGTGTGTTTGAGCTTCGCTACATGGAAAAAAATATTTCTCTTAAATTTCCAGGTTCGATGAACCCCGCCAGGCTACCATTTACGAGGAAATCTACGCTCCTTTAGCGGCTGAACGTGGAGTGCCTGTACCACCATTTCATGAGGTACAGCACAACGTGTCCATCTTACTGGCTAATTCGCACGAGTCTATAGGACCGGCACTCAGTCTGCCTCCGAACGTTATTAATATTGCTGGATACCATATTGATGAAAAGCCTGCTCCGTTGCCTCAGGTATGGTGAAAAGGTTTCTGCACTGTTTAGATATCGAACCCGGACATACCGATCAGCCTATTACATAAGTATGTTGCCAGCTCGTACTCAGGCGCTCTCTCTGCGAGAGGTGGGTGGTACATCACGCTCTGGCCCATCATGGGATAGTCGATCTCATACCTTCCAAACCGTATGAAATCCATTATGTACGTTTCTAGAGCGTATTAGAAATTGTGAAAACCATAATGGTCTATTAGTCACATTCTCTTTACACTGGCAAAATTAGGATACCTTTTTCATTCCCTGACACTCCTATCATCCCTAAGATTGGCCTGACTCCCAGCAGTGGAAACGCTATATGCTGATTATGCTTATGCTTATGAACACAGCAATGCTGCTCGACGCTAAAATACTACTCAGCACTGGGTTTTCTTTTACAAAAAGCTATGTATATTTCAGGATCTGTAAGACCTCCTGGACGGCTGCCCCCAGGGTGTGGTGTACTTCAGCATGGGCTCATTGCTAAAAGTCTTCAACGCTGAAGCCGCACACCCCTGCGGCGCTGATGCAACTATTCTTTACGTTGCCCTACACAGTGTTATGGGAGTTCGAGGAGACGCTCACTGGCCGGCCGCCCAACGTGCACGTTGCTGGCTGCCACAGCCTAGCGTGCTCGGTAAGTTTAACACCACTTCTCATTTCTAAAGCTCGATTTCTTTCGTTTCGTATTTTTTTTGATTCCGTACGTCCGAATGAATAAACGGAACCCTTATAGGATCACTCGTGTTTCTGTATGTCCGTCTGTCGCAGCCAATTTGCTTCTAATCTAATCGGTCAATCAAGTTGAAATGTTGTACGGTCAGTACTCTCAGTCTCAGTTGTTTTTGCTTGATTTTATATATTGGCGTGCTTACATATGGTAAATAATTGAATTTGATGTTCTGTGTCTCGTTATGTTAATTACTTTTCAACCTATTATTGTATAGAAACAATTGTTTTTCTGTCTGAACAGACAGCTGTACTGCTGGAGAGTTTGTTGCGACACTTCTTCTTCCCAGCTAAAGCACTAGGAAGTGGTGAAGGGCGGGCTTTTTTGTGGGGCTGTCTTATGTAATTTTGACGTCCGAAAAGTGCTGATTCTCAGCCTAATTTTAATAAATGACTTTTAATTTGATTGTTTTCATTTCTTTCACCAAGCGTGACATGTGGCTAATAATTTTGTATTCTATAACATAATTTCCAGCCCACAAAAACATCAAGGTCTTTCATAACCCACGGTGGTCTACTAAGCACCCTAGAAGCCATCCAAGCTGGAGTGCCTCTCCTAGCAGCCCCAGTCTTCGGAGACCAGCCAGGTAACGCTGAGCGAGCCAGACGCGCTGGGTACGCGTTGAGGGTCGATTATCACCCAGATGTGGCTGAGGAGTTGGGGTTGGCGCTGAAGGAGATGCTGAGTAATGATAGGTGAGGAAGAAAGTGGTCAAGTGATTGTCTGATTGAGCTGATACATCATCACGCCTGAGTTCCAAGAAGGGGTTGGCAGATGTATGTGCATTGGGGTACAGTAGAATTTCTAAACACGACCCAATGAGGTTTTTATCCCTGTTTTTCTCTGATTCGAGTCATTTGGTTTATCAATTAGGAACTTTTGACTAGTGGTCCGGAGTTCAAATTCTTATTCTCAGCAATTATTTTTGTGCAATGTTACATATTACAGAATGCGCAGTTGACGGTTATGTGATGGCTCTTTTTATAACCTGTATGTATCTCTTCTACTGACGCGGCACCTACATTTTTCGTACGTTTCTTGTGCAGTCGACAGCTAGTAGGTTCTTCGTCGGAGGTGACGCAGGTTTCTTAGACTGTACTTAAATTTTTGTGTTCATCATAATCATGTACACGATCAAAACAGCTAACACTCTAAGGGTCAATACACTGTTCCCGGATTCGGGTCATTCAGGCTAAGGGGTGCTATTCTACATCCATGATTCGGCACAGCCGGTTGTGGCCACCCAAACAATCAAGTATGTACCGCGCCAAAAGTGTTCCGTCAGGGATGTTGTGGACTTATTCACACAATACGTCATATGGGCTTTAGACTGCCAATACTTAGGCTCGAAGTTTCTAATCCAGAAATGTGTGAATAGAAATTAACCATGTATTTTTTTCACCAGGAGCATACCACCTCCGCTCTCTATCTCTAAAGTACAGCTGGTACGAGCGCTGGATGCTCGACCTCGTGTTCGCTTTGCTCGCAGTGCTCGCCGTGCTCATAGCGCTGTTGACGTTTGTTGTCAAAGCTTGTGTCAGAAGATTTTCAGCGAAGAGTAAAAAGGAATAAGTGATGAAGAAGAGGAATTAGACATTGTTTGAAATGTTGACAGTTTAAAGATTATTTGTTAAGTTGTTATTTAAATTTGACATAGGTGCAGGGAAAGCTAAATGCAGCAAATATGTGACGAAGAAGAGGAGTTACATTGATTAAAATGGTGACGGTTTGAAGATTTTTGTTACGTTGTTATTTTAATTTGCCATACTACTAATCTACTTTTAATTATGAATAAGTCTACGGTTTTATTATATGGATACGAATAACAATATTTTGCTAACTGTTTTGTGTAATAAAAAGTGTGTTTTTTATTCGTAATTAATTAATAAATACATGCCCATAGTATTTGAATTTCAACTAGCCCCACCAATGAAAGGGAAAGGTAGAAGTAAAAAAAAAACATTTAACATTCAAAATTCTATATTAAACTAATAACTGTGGTTTTAAAAACAATACATTAAATTAAATAATATTTACAAAAGTGCGAGATATTTTTCGAATAGAAACAAATACTCCTCGGTCCGATGTTCGTTCGTCAGTTTGTGCACTTGGATTTCGCCTTCTGGTGTTAACAGGGCCTGCGAACAAAATGGTGGATTGTCAATAAAAAATAATTTAAAAAACTGAATAAAAAGACCTGTGTGTTGTTTTTTCCACTGTTAATTTTGTTACTTTTAAATTCTCCTTTTTTACTGTATTTCTTGTGCTTGTCCCAAATAAAATGTTTTTTTTTCTTTTTTTACCTATAGTACACTCACAATTCTATCAATACCTACAGTAATGGCGACATCAGACGGTTCAACCAAATTGATTCATTGTGGTTGAAAGGTATAGAAATGAAAAGTATGCATTGATTGATTCGTACTGATTACTGCGTATTGGTCTGCGAGTTACAATATATACTTTTTCTTTCTTTGTTCCTTCACTTTTATGTAAACACGATTCAATTTAGTTGTTTCACCTAACTTTCTATATCTTCTTGCTCGATATCCCCTATTACAGTTCAATTACACGTGTGGCGGCATCTAAACCGTCACATGCGAACAAGCGCATCACACTGACGTCAGACAAATCCTGCATCGCGCAAGCAGAGTTTACCGCGCAGATAGCATATATACAACTTCCCGACATCAATCGTTGGGCAGTTGCCCACCAGATACGACATCCATCTGGTCGGAGGATCCTCCCTTTTCCAAGAGTATGAGAACTTTACACCCTGTTCCTCATATCTCTATACTGGTGACCCCGAGTATGAACGTCAGCGCAGCCTTCGTGCTACTACTTCATCGTGACGTCATCATCATCACTCCCGCAAGCTTTAGAGCGGCGAGTCACACAGCCAGTCAGCAACAACGGCTTCAACGGGTATCCTGACCATCAGCATCCTCCGAGCGCATACCTGGTCATCACCCTCAGCCTCATCAGCAACCTTGGCACAGCACACTGCATATTCGGCCGGTCCACAAGCAGAGCCCTTAATCCCTCTCCTGGTCGAACAGCAGCAGCCAGCCACAATCCGGCGCTGTACCACATCCTATCTGTCCACCACAACCCAGTTACTGGGCAACACGATATCCCTTGGTAAAACTGCTCTCTGACTTTGTGCTTCTGACTACCAGTAACGATTGTCAAAGACTACCAAATGACAGCCGGGACCAACGGCTTAACGTGCTTTCCGAGACACGGAGGGGTCTCGATATGTAATGGATGGTCAGCCATCCACGTTCCAACCGTGGCAAGCATAGCTTACCCTTCAATCGACTCGTGCGGCTGTATTTATTTAGCCACGAACCCCCTCATATTTAAACGTACCTACTATTTGTCATTTCGTAAACACCCAGCATCTGCTTGAAATTAAATTGCCTTTGTGCTGACATAGCTTGTGTTTTCCAAGTCTCCCTCCTCTGTTGGTTCTACCCGCCTTGCGGCATACGGCCTCGTTGGAGACACGCTCTGGTAACTGTGTGGCTGCGTTTGTCTTTACAGCTTACTCTACCAGAGTGTGTGTTGTAGACTCCATCTTTATTTTTCCTGTCTCTCTACTTATGTCACTTCTCCCCATTCTGGGACTACATCACATTACATGACTTCGCGCACGGGAACCCCATTGGCATTTTGTACCCATGATATGACTCTAATTAATTTATTTTGCTGACAAATTAGACTTTTCAACCCCCAAACTCCAGTTAACTATTTACTGTATACTTCAAAAACCTCTAGATTTACTTTAATCCAATTCAATTCCCCAGCTTCTAACCCCTTTTGTTTTGTGTGCCATTTGTGAGCAAATGACTTAAGTCTCTCGAAACCCTCTGCGCTGGCTACCAACTCCCGGTGGTAAACCGGGCCGATCTCCTCTTTACTCCAGTCTCCCAACATTACCTCTCTTTCGTCTGCGTACAGGGTGCAGTCCCACAGAACATGGTCCCTAGTTTCATCCGCCAGCCAACAATAGCATTTAGCAATGTCGCCTTCCAAGTACAACAGTCATGAAGATAATATTTATAAACTTTCTCAAAAGAATCTCTACGAATGCTTACCAGGGTATTGTCTCCCGCAGAACATGCGCTCGCCGTGGCATCTCCCGCCCATTTCGCGTAGATATCACTAAACGATAACTCCCATTCAACCAGGCTGTCATCTTGTAGTGAGGCGAAGAGGCAGCAAGGATTGATGTGGGACCAGGATAATGATGTTACTGATAGCTGAAGAATGAAAAGTCATGCATGTTAGGGCTTAGAGTAATAAATAAACTTATTTACAAAATAAAAATAACAAAGAGAAAAACAACTTTAATTTTGGAAGTCGGAGGAAAAAATTAAATACAGACTCAAAGACACCGACTTCCAGTCTTCACCGACTGACCAACAGACAGACAGACAACGAATTGATCCTATAAAGGTTCCGTTTTTTTTTCCTTTTGAGGTACATAACCCTAAAAAGATTCCGACGAACTGAGAACTCGTTTTTTTTTTAAGTCCGTTATAGGAGTGGCGTTCGTTTCGCACCCTGGCCAGTCAGTCACACTACCACCTTGCTGACTTCTGATGATTTTTGACACCTCATGAGCTATTCTTTCGATGAAATAGTTCGAGAGGAAGACTTTAAAATAAAACCGGCCAAGTGCATGTCGGACCACGCACAATGAAGGGTTCGGTAGTTGGGATGAATTTATCCCAAGAACAAACGTAATTTTATAATTGAAAAAATGTTCTCCGATACACCGATATACGCCACGGTAAGTTTGTAATAGAAAAAAAAGGTGCTAAAACTACAAATTAACTTTTTCGTTTTTTTGTGCTGTGAGAACTTACTTCTTCTTAACTGAAGGTGGAGGAGGTCAACGGGAAGTAGGTACGCTATAATGTTTGATATAATTGCGAGACTCAAAATATGTCGCTCAATGGCCGTATATTTAATTGCGTTGACTTAGAAGCTTGATTTTTTTATGCATATGCCACGAAACTATCGCCTCGCTTGAGACAGATATTTGCTACAAGCGTCAAAAACAAGGCCTCAAAATTCACATGTTCGCTTGGAGCGTCTAGGTTAGTAGTTAGGGTGGGGCCCGAAGAGAGACACAGCCAGTTTCGAACACCTTTTAAAATGATAGCGTCAAACATATTTAAATATTGTTTCGAGAGTGGCTTTTTTTCACAAGATAGGTTGACCTATTATATCGAGGCACATGGCGCGACCGTTTCGTGTACGCTATAAAAAATTTTCCTACATTTTTTCCCGACGCTGAGGTCTTGAGCCAGCGCACGGTGGTAGGGAGCAATAGGTAATTCTTGTTTCGGCGAACTCGGGAAGAAAGTACATGGGTTTTGCTTCTACATCTACAGATTTCTTATTTATACATAGATAACGTACATAAACTAACGCCTTTTTCCCAAAGGGGTAGGCAGAAACTAAACAACGATTTCTTATTATAGTTTCTACGTTTAAGAGAAAAGTAGGTTTACATTAATATATGCAAGGGAGTTGCTAATATGGAGAGTTCTTGATCTTGATTCACCAAATCCAAAGCCTATTGCCATTTTGAAACATCCTCCGCAGCTCATGAAACGCACCATTAGTTCCTTTTAATGATATTTGTTTAGTTCTTCTTTATGTGGGTAGACTCACAACAACGATAGAAACGAACTCGAAGAAGTCGGTAGTAATCTTGTAAGCTCTGATTTATTTCACTGTCTTCTTTCATAACATGAATAGTATGATTCGGACTACACTCAGGCCGACTAACACCTCAAACATATAACGCTAAACATATTTTAATATAGTAGATAGTTTTGCCTCTATCATCTGCAAACTATTGACAGAAAGATGTTTAAAGCTATAACGTGTTAGGGATTTGTGACACTAGTGGGCCTCAACACTTTAGTAGAATTTTAATTTACTCAATTTGGCTATTTCACCAGCTATTAAAAAGGAATAATCTTACCTTAGAGGCTTTCTTTTCGTGATGATGAGAGCGATTAGAAACAGTGCCAATGTATCGACCCTTGTGGTCTGACACGACCTTTTCATTTCCATTAGGTTGAATGTTCCTGTAATGCCTTTAATGTCATTATGTATTTAAAAACACAACCTAATACCTGTTTTTTCGCGAAGGGGCACTTAGCCAGAAGTATATGTACACGGTTGGTTGGCTGAAATCATCAAGGGACGGACATCAACGCGCATTTTTTTCACCATGATTTCAGCACATGATTGAAAAAATCTACTGCTCTACATTACGACCGTGTAGGTATTGCACTTCGGTATGTAACAACAGATTTTTTTACGACGAGAAATTTCTACTCTGGTGAGAGAGTAGAGTCATGTTTCCTAAAGCTACAGTTTCCTAGAAAAACGTTTCCTTTCGACGAAACGTTCACAGTCGCGCATGCAATACTAAACCAACTAGGCAATAAAACTTCTTGGTCTAGTCTAGAAGTAAATGGGTGACTTACCTGCAATCCAATTTAAGTAGAATCCTGTTTTCAAGCAAGGAACACACGCTGATGGTCCCAGTATCGGTTGCCGCTAAGAAATACGGCAGTCGGTGTGGAGATACTTCTATACAGGTTACTGATGATGCGTCAGCTAGAAAGAGAGGAAAAAAATTATTGCGTCTCCCTCGCTCTTTTTTCGTTATAAATTGTGTTATAACTTTCTTTTGAAGTCTAAATATATAAGCTTTTAAACGTTGTTTTTTATTACAGGTTTTTTTCTGAATTAACCGTTCAAAGGGGTAGTTTCGCTTTTATACAAAGTATTATAAATTTATCTGCTGTCTGCCTCGTTGGTCTAGTGGTCGCAATCGCTACTGCTGAGCACGAGGTCCTGGGTTCGATTCCCAGGTCGGGCAAAGTGTTATTGGGGTAGCAGCCCGGAGTCTGGATTTGTGCCCGGTTGATGGCAATAGGCTCGCCCTCTATTACACGGGACTTAAACATAACTGGCTAAATGTGGGTGTACAGGTACACCTCTGCCCAACCCTTCGGGGAAACAAGGCGTGATGTTATGTTATGTTATTATAAATTTATTCTCTATGCCCAATACCTTTGTTTATAAAAAAACTTACTTGCAACACAAAACTTATTCACTTTAACGGCTCCGAGAACCCTTTTGCAGCACAACACCTCACCACAGTTTTTAGCAATCAAATAATGATCTCGATCCTGCCAATTCATTACTTTCAAGTCTTCACAAACAATTCCACTCTCCCAATTTTTAGAAACATCTTTTTCAATTGACAACACTCTTTTAAGTTTAGCGCTGGCAGCACTGGATGGCCGGTCGTCGTCAAAGTCAAAACTAAGGGCTGATTTTGGGCGGGAAACCTCCTTTTTTAAAACTGTTTTTTCTTTTTTTCTGTTCATCATTCTTCTTTTTGCTGCGTTTAAGTTAAAGTTTGATTTTATATCGGTATTTTGTGGGCCTTTCAGAGGGAGATCTATGTGATCCAATATAGATATAGTTTGGTTCTTCTCTAGTTTCATTCTGGACCAGAATGCCCTGCCAATATCAGGCGGGATCGTCTTAGATTTTTGTTGTACTATTGACCATATTGTTAGGACGCCTATACTTTGAAGAGACACGACCTGAAATTAATAGATTTTTTTTAAACATTGTGACAGCTGTCAGCTTAAGCATAGTTCCCGAATCTAAAAGGTCAACGAATTCATATAACGCTTTTAATATAAGTTTTACTTTTAAATACTACTTTAATTTTGAATTCCATCACCACATCTTGCCCATAACAACCACATCTAATGTTTGAAAAATAACAATAAAATTTCAGCCAAATTCTTCATTTCTGCACCTTTTAACCTAACTGAATCAAGTTGGTTGAACCGTGTAATTTTGCCTTTATACTATTACGGTTAAACAACCAACGTTTTAGAATGTATTTAATTCTAGCAATAAAGCGCCAATACTAACATCATTTGTCAAAATCACTTTTTTCTTGTATATTTGTGTAACCGCATGGACGAGCTTCAAAACTAAGCAACGGATTTTTTCCGGGAGGTTTATGTGTATAGTACATTAATATTGAAGTAACTTAGATTACATAAATTTCGATGTTTGACAAGTCGTGACAGGTTTTCAGTGCAATGGTGCAAGTATTGAGTATTGATTATTCGATTTACTATTGAATGGGGTCCTCACAAAAAAACCTAAAGCAATAAAAATTGGTTTAAGTTCAGTCACTAAATCTTTATTTAAAAACGGTTCCTCTAGGCTTCTTCATTGAGAAGGAATCGACAATCCCAATGTTTTGAGGTTAAATGTTTAATTTTCAATTTACTAATAAATGGGGTCGTCACAAAAAAACCTGAAGCATTACAAATTGGTTTCAGGGCAGTCACTAAATCTTTATTCATTAACGGTTCTTCTAGGCTTCTTCGTTGTGAAGGAATCGATAATCCCAATGTTTTGAGGTTAAATGTTTAATTTTCATTTTACTAATAAATGGGGTCGTCACAAAAAAAACTAAAGCAATATAAATTCGTTTCAGTGCCGTCACTAAATCTTTATTTACTAATGGTTTCCCTCAGGTCCTCAGTTATGGAGATCAGGTTGGCCGAACGTCCTGATATTCCGGGAGCTAAAGGTCATTTTACCTTTAACCGGTGGCATTCCGAGTAAAAGTAAAGTAGTGGTTATTTTTCACCAAATCGTCACTAGATCCTTATTCAGCAACAGTTTCTCTAAGGTCCTCAGTTATGGAGGTTCAGGTTGGCCGAACGTTCTGATATCAGGACGTTCGGCCATACATAAATGCTTCTAACTTTCGAACTGTACTGTCACAAATTATTTGGCTGGCATCTTTGTGAGTCACCAAATCGTCACAAAAAACTGGAGTAGCAGCCAGCTCCCTACCTCGATTGGCCGAACGTTCTGATGTACATATTTATAAAGGCTTACTTACTTGCCCCACAATCCTTCGTCCACCCTCCTGACTTATGATAGAATGCGGGTCACCAGTCACCTCCAAACCAACAATGCGGTCAGTCGCGTCATTATTGCTCATATTAAAAGCACTGTTCGTGTAAGCACACGATTGTAGAGCACAAGGTATGTTGGGCTGAAATTGTAATCGTTAAAAATCATAATTTTCTTGCCCGATACCTTTAGGATAAGGCCTAGAATTTCTCAGTAGCAGCCCGGAGTCTGGATTTGTGCCCGGTTTTTGGTAATAGACACGCCCCTTACTACATGGGACTTAAACATACCAGGCCACTCAGAAAGAATTGCGAAAAAAAAATGTTATGTACGAGAGACTGCCCAGATATAAGCCAGCTATTTTAAAAATATAATTATTTGTAAGTAAAAATAGGTAAGTTCCAATTTCAAAATTTCCTTCCACAATGTTTGCGAGCTAATTTAAATTATCGTGTCTCATAAAAAAATGGATCTGCGCCGGGAACATTATCGCACTACGATTTTTTACGATTTCAAGTGCCGCTAGAAACCGGACGAATCGTACGATAGACTTCAAATGGCATTCATGGCAACCGTGGTATAACGTTGCTATAACGAATTCAAGCGCGGTCGACTAACTTTGGGGGATGAAGAAAGATGTGGTCGCCCTTTGACGGAGAACGTGCTAGCAGTGAAAAATTTAATCAAAGCCAGTAGGCGAGTTACGTACCAAGACATTCAGCACGTATTGCAGGTTGTATCTGGAAGCCTTCACCAAATTCTACACGTGCATCTTCGCGTGAGGAGGATAGTTTCACGCTGGGTGCTGCACAACCTCACCGGTGCTCAGAAGCAGGCCCGGGTGGAAGGGTGCCGCGATATGATAAACAAATTTCAAGTAGGATTGTCTCGGAGTGTTTACGACATTACAGGTCTTGTCAATAAAGCTCGCGATTTTTCTCGAGCTTTTTCAATTTGACTGACTACTTAATGTCAATTCCTTTACGGAACCAAGGAATCATCAACGCTGAATGGTATACTAACAAATGCTTGGCAGAAGTTTTCTCTGTTGTGACCAACAAGCGACCAAACATAGGGCTCCGCTGGCTTACTGCTCCACCACGACAACGCGACTTCGCAACCGCGCTCAAGACGAGATAGTTCCTGGACAGCACGCCGGTCAAACTCCTGGGTCACCTCCTTACAGCCCTGACCTAGCACCGTGTGACTTCTTTTTATTCCCGAAAATTAAAAAAACTGCTCCAAGGGATATAATTTTCCTCGCCGGAAGATGCGCTGTCAGCGTTCGAGTAGGCTGTTAACGAGGTGTCTACGGCGGACTGGAAAAAGTGTTTCAAAAACTGGTTCGGACGACTTAAACTTTGTTTAGAGGTTAGTGGAGAGTACTTTGAAAGAAAAGATTTGATTTAAAAAAAATACATATAGAACATTTATTTTTATTTACGCAAAACTTTCTGAGTGTCCCACGTACTGGCGAAATGTGGGTGTACTATAGATAGGTACACCTCTGCCTAACCCTTCAGGGAATACAGCCGCGATTTTATATTATTTTAAATTAACCAAATAGCTAATCTCATGAGAATTAAATGTTTTCATGCAATCATTGAGAGCAGCGGTGGCCCAGTGGTAACGGCCGCGACTTATGAGACGAACCCAGACAGGCGCTTTACTTTGTGTAAAATATTTCATCACCACTGCTGTCAAAACGCTGAAGGAAAACATTGTGAGGAAATCGACACGTCTTAGAACCAAAAATTCAAAGACATGTGTCATCTAACAAACCGCACTGGGCCCGCGTGCTGGATCACGGCCCACTCCTTCTCACAGAGAGGCGGCCTGTGTCCCAGAAGTGGGAACATAAAAGGCTGATTATGTATGTAATCATTATTGTCATTCTAAATAACTCTTGGGACATCCAGCTGACTCGCAGTGTGAATATTTAGTGCCTTAACTGAAAGGTCGCTAAATCAAAGTCGGAAATATATGAAAAATAAAGTTAGCTAAGCTAATGCACGTTGTCACTGACACTTTATTGAATGCCTCAACAAAACCGCATTTGGATTTTGAAAGCTCGGCTTAGCGCCAATAGTTGTGTTTTTGAAAATGACTTTATGACTCATGTAAAGTAACTAAAGCAAAAGTAGAAATATGATACCTACAGCATCTAATCCGAAATTACTATTCTTATTGTTCCATTCGCGATGCTTCTCGAACTCAGTGAGTTCTTTCTCATTTATTTCTACTAATTCAGTAGGTTTTTCCTCACTGGCAACATCTTCGCGCCATGTCGGTTCTTCTGATAAATCCCAAAGATGTACAGAACTGAAATAAAAATGTATTTAAGGATGTTATTTACTGTTTATGTGTAGTAGTTTATAAGTTGAAGTGTCGCTTACCCATCTTCTAATGCAGCAACAAAATAGCCAACAGTAGTTCCTCTTAATCTTCCTTTAGCTACATTGTCTATAGCCGTTAGTAGTTTTATAGGTTCTCGCGTGGCAACACTGATGTCCCATAGACAAAGTGTACACTTTTTAAGCGCCACATTGTGAGCTTTGTTGTGGACTGTCATTATTAGATTTGATTTCGTTTCAGAAAAATACATTTGTGAAATCATTGTACTATTCAGAAAAGAGAGGTTTTCGGCCGTTATAAGCTTCGGAGAAATAGATACATAGCCTTTGCTAAATGGATAATTGGTAATGTTTAATTCGGACAGTTCTGTGTTGCCACTGTTAGAATTCAAAACATTGCATACTCTACTTTCTATTCTCTTTAAAAACTTTCCCAGTCTATGTGTATTATACTCATATTTTTTTAACTTCGATTTGTATGTTTCGTATGGCAACATTTCACTGGGCCCGACGCCATCTTTCTGTTCAAAGAAGATGCGTAAGGGATCCGTTATGTAATTTTCATCTAAATTAATCGCATTATTATTTTCTACTTCCACACTATGTGTGATCAAAAAAGTGAACTTGGTTAAATAATCTTCCATGTTTTTGCTATATTTTCGACTCTCGACTTTTTGTTTGATACAAATATCATTTTTTGTGAATTCGACTGGGTGTTGGGTCCATTTGTGTTCACATTCAATTTCGTCCGTTTGTATCTCTTCAGTAATTCCATCATCGAAAGTTTGTACAGCAATTTGGGTATAATTAGATCTGCCGAAAGTCGCCATATAGAGGTCATACGAAATTGGTTTCATTTCGAACAGAGTGTACGATATTTCGTGCAAAGTTATTATGCTTAGTAAATCCTTTGCGCGTTGTCTTAGCCTATCTCCTATCCGTTTCTTTCGTTTATTCTCTTTCGATTTTGTGAAATCGATGAAAAGAGGTCTGAAAAGAACCATTTTAGAAATTAGTACGACAATTAAATCCTACTTTATAAACTTGAATAAATGATAGGGCAGGTATTTGCTCCAGCGCCGCAGTGCAGCGGTGAAATCTTCATTCGTATCGACCCTGAACTAAGTAATAATAGCACATGCCATACAAAATTGAACCAGTCAGCAAGATGGCAAATGAAAAATTATTTAATTTCTTTAAGTAGGTTCTAACCAACGGGGGACTGGGTCGTGAGAATTCATAGAGGAAGGTCGTGTCGACAGTCTCCGACAAAACAAAAACTTTTTGAAAAAATTACGGCGCGTTCGCTGCATCTCCAACACGTGTTCTATTGCATCGGTCATCCAAAGTGTTTCTCAGTATTGCTGTCGATGTGCTTTGTGTCGCGAAATAAAATTCTTTGTACTGTGCACCTGATCTAAAACGCACGAGCCAGTGCAACATGCGAGGAACTGCCTGCCTGCCAAAGGATTCTAAGCACTGAATCTGGTGAGATCAATACATTACTTATTTTCATTTATTCTAGCAAAGGGAAGGTTATCATTTTAGAGTTCGTACAAAAATTGTTTACCGTAACACTTATTGCCTTGACTAGTCACTAACCTATTACACTACACACCGGACACTATTATTTTTTTTTTTTTAATAATATTTCTCGCACCGTTTAGTGCGGCAGGCGAGGGTTTTTAAGTTCAAAACATTTTGTGACCGAACCAAAACAGTGTTTTTTTTCTTTGTGAGTGTGTATAAGAAAGCTATAAAATGAAAGAAGTGTTTCTAAAAGGTCGTATTCTTTAGCAACAAGCTAATAAGATCCGTGCCAGGTAGTCGGCCGACAAAACAAAATGGTCCGTAGCAGTGTCCCAAAATCATTGTTAAGTTCAAAAGTGCTGCAACCCAGAGTTTTTTTGTGAGTGCCCTTTCTATTTTTGGATATTGCAAATAACAACATGGACCCGGTGGAAGAACGCTGAACGCTGCTAGTGAGATTTACAAAAACCTGAAGCGCATAGTAACGAGACTTCAGACGAAGACATTGAAAAGTAAAAACAGCAACATTTATCACAGCAGAGCAAGGACATAGAAAAAAGCCGAGAAAAGATTCACCGATGAAGCTCGACCTGAATCGGCTGCGACGTCAACAAAAGATAAATACCACCCGTCTCTCCACCTAGTCCAATGCTAATTTTAGGGTGCATTACTCGATTGGCTCTCACACTCCTTCCTATCCTAAGGGCACGTCCTTCCTACCATTAAAGCGTTCCCGGTCTATTCCTCTATATGCAATGGTCCCTGTAGCACCATGAAGCATGAGGCTTCAGGGGCTAGTGCGAATCTTTGGGTTCTTTCGATTAATCGAGTCTGGTCAAACCACGCTGGGGTCGGTGCATTTCATTCATTCATTCATTAAGTAGGTTCTAACCAACGACCATAAAGCTCGAGGAAGGAAACTCGAAGTCTACTTGTTACCACACCAACGTATTGTGCAAGGGACCCTTATTATTTTATTTTAAAAAAAAATATCGACTAATGCGGAAGTGTCTATCTAGTGCTCACAGAAGTGGTCGAAACTAAATCGAAATTGTTGAGTGGCGACCTACTATGTTCTATGGTCTGTCTATGGGCTTTATGGTCGTTGGTTCTCACAAACACTTTAACTCTCAATAAAGAAGTTACGACAGACGTACATTTAAGTAGGTATTGCCACCCGCGGAGGCTATTAGGTGCGTTAGTCCCGAAAGTCTGACAACCGTTCTTACCAAAGCGTTATCAAGTTACCTAACTGGGTTCGGAGGTCAGATAAGTAGTCGCTCCATATAAAATACAGGTATTGAGCAGCAGGCGGTAAGACTAGAAGCCCACCCCAACAAAGTTGCAAAAAGGCTAGACTATTAAAATGTACAAACCTTTCAATCACTTCTGTGTGCACCGTCCGCATGCTGGATACAGCGCTGGAACTGCTCATCTCCTGGAAACCCTCGTCAGTTAAGGAGCTAGGCTTCTCCCCGCCCTCAGCTGTCTCCAGAATAAAGTCTAAGGCGACTGGTTTAAGTTTATTCGCTGAACGGTCACGTAGGTCGAAACTGCCTGGAATTGAAAACCTATCTTCACCTGCGTCATTGTTGATTAAATCTATAAAATGTATCTACAGGCTGCTGCAAGGTCTTTTTGAGATGAGGCTGTAAGGGCATGGTCCTTTACCGCTGTAGCTACAGGGAAACGGTAGAAGACTGCCCTTATTTTTTTATTATGCATTTACGGATTTAAAAAAAAAAACATTTTGCAAGAAAATATTCATTTGTCTACACGATGATGGTAAATGGCTAGTAAAATGTCTAGGATTGGAAAGAATGTGGTGTATTCTTTAATTAATTTTACTTTAGGTACATAAAACTTACCAGAATCTAACATGTTCTCTTCGTATTTTACTTCTTTTAAAGTCTCAACTTCCTTGCTCTCATCATCATCATCATCATCATCATCATTCCGTTCATCATCCTTATCGGCTTTATCACTGTCATTGTGTTCACTAGGTGTAGAACTATGGTATGAATCGAAGTCAGATTCGTAGCTTTCGAAATCATCTTCATAACTTACGTCTTCGTCGCTGGAAACTTTGCTTGGTGGTGTCTGAAAGGGTTAATGTAGTAGGAAGTAATAACATTAAATAACTATACAGGGTCAAATTAAATTAGTCAGGGAAACTGTACGCGTAATACACGACAAAATAAAAGAGATTTGTTGTTGTTTTTTTGGGCAGTTTTTTTTGTGGGTTTGGAGTGTTTTTCCATGAAGTATGACTTGAAAAAATATGTTTAATCGTGTTTGGATTGTAGATACCAATCACGTTTGTGAAATTAATCCAAATCAATACTGATTTTAAACGGCTGTTTCAAGTGATTACACTAAACGCGGTCGATGACCTTACATAAAACGTTGATTAACTTAACCCATCTCGTCTGGGGAGTTTCGCTAGCTAATTTAATTTGGCCCTGTATGTAGGGAAAAAATCCATCTTGGCAAGATTATTCAATATGGCGTGGCGTGCGGTGGTAGGTCTTAATATGATCAGTTTTTATAATGCTATTTGGTGGTAAACACACACCATCTTATTATAAGTGGTTACCGTCGCTTATGGATATCTACAGAGTGGCACACGAGAAATTTCAGATTTTGTCTCTGAGATAGCAACGTCCCTACGTTGATTTACGGTCGAACCCAATAACGTATCTATCTCCAATTTTCGCGTACTGGAGATAGAAGTACCCTGAAAAAAAATCTATCTCTGATAGAAAATCTCTGGTTTTAACGTCCCAATAAAACCAAAGTATGCGACCCAATAACGTGTTGACAGCTGTTTGTTGGACAGGGACAGATATAATTGTACTGTCTATGATCAACAGCTATCTTAGGTTCTTGGGTTTGGCCTTTAGTATACAGGGTGGCAGGGACGTCAAAATCAAAATCAAAAGTCATTTATTCAAATTAGGCTGAGAGTCAGCACTTTTCGACATAAGACAGTCCGCCAAAACGCCCGCCCTTCACTTCCTAGTGCTTTAGCTGGGAAGAAGAAGTGGCGCAACGAACTCCCCAGCAGCTCAGCTGTCAGTCAGGGGCGTAGCTACCGCCGTATCTGGCGTATCAATTATACGGAGACCCCGGGCCACGGGGGCCCCCGACATAAACGCCTGTAAAACCTGTCACTATTGTCCATAGAGGCAGAAACTTTAGAAAAGCTATAGCCATCATCAGCTATAAATGATTTAATAAATCAGTTTGCCGAAAAAAAGGCAAAGAGAGTGTATATTTAATTTGAATTGTTTGTAATTTTTTTGAAAAAGTTTCATTTAAATATATAATCATGACGAATAATTTATTTAAATTTTATGCAATTTTTTTTTCTTTTATGAGAAATTTCCCCTTCATACAGGCCCCCAAACAAATTTTTATACGGGACCCCGCCAAGGCACGCTACGCCACTGCTGTCTGTTCAGTTAGAAAATAATTTGAAACTATACAATTATACGGTAATCAAAGTAAGAAAAAAATCGAAATTATCTGCCTTATGTACGCTAGCCACGCCAATATACCCAAAACAGAAACCAATAAAATTCAATGAAAAAACAACATAACTTAATACACAAATAAAAGCCTTCAGACATAAAGGGCGTGACACCTTACATAATTATGCATTATTGGATTAATTTTTAAGCACACCCAAATTTTGAACAAGGACCATCGAAGTAAAATAAATTAACAGATCAATTACTTTAACAATAACAAAACCATAGACAGCAAGACGACCAGTCACCACTAGCAGCATCCGTTCACGAGCATAACGCAAAGATCAGTCAGTACCCCCCTCGCCATATTTGAGGGAAGGAGGCAACCCGATCCTCGACGCTACCGCAAGCAGTGACATCTATGAGAGCATGACGAACTTGCTACCGGTTGCTCAGGCAAGAATAATTTGTGATCAATTGTCGAGGTCGCTAGCTAACCACATATTGCAACTCATAAAAAAAGAACATTGTAATGAGTAGATCATGTCAATAATAAACTACTATGGTCAAATAAAATAAAAATAAAAATACGAACTCGTATACCCTCTCAGTAGGTAAGCTGATTCTGGAGAAAGAACGTAATCATTGTCTTCAGTTAATTACAGCGACCAACTACTCTTATCGTTTAAGTAGTCGTTAATGGAATAATATGCCTTTGAACAAAGGTTGGTTTTTACCTAAGCTTTAAATGCATTAAAAGGCAAATCTAGCAAAGAAGAGGGTAGCTTGTTATAAAAGGTTATTCCAAGCCCAACAAATGAGTTATTAACCTAATGAAGCCGGCGACCTGTAACCATGGATTCAGTAAATGATTCTGGATCCAGGGGTGTGGGGTCTCCGGCGGGATCTCATGGCGACATGGAGGGTGCGATTGTCGCAACCCAGTGCTGGGCACGTTACAATAGCGGCGGTAAGTCCCCTCTTTGAGGAGTGGTTGGAGAGGCGCCACGGCGTCCTCACCTTCCGCCTGACACAGGTCCTCACCGGACACGGTTGTTTCGGGAGGTTCCTGTTTCGCATAAGGCGGGAGGAAACGCCCGGGTGTCACCATTGTGTAGATCGCCCGGAGGACACGGTGGAGCATACGGTGGAGGTCTGCCCAGCTTGGGCGGAGCACCGCAGTGTCCTCGCGGAGACGATCGGCGGCGGCGATCTCTCGTGTCCGGCCCTGGTCCAGGCCATGGTACGGAGCGAGAGAGAATGGAAAGCCGTCACCTCCTTCTGCGAAGCAGTAATGCTTGCGAAGGAGGAGGCGGAGCGCGTGAGGGAGAGAGCCTTGCGCCCTCACTAGTCGCTGCAGGAGACGCCCTAGGCGAGGGCTTGCGGACGGCGAGCAATGGGTAGCTCGCCGTCCGGTAAGGACCAGGCCCGGGTCGATGGCGCGTCGTGTGCCACGCGCGCCTCAAAGAGATGTCAGCACAAATTGACGGGGTCCGATAGGGCCGACGCCTCAGGGTCGCAGGTGATTCGAAAAGAGATAACCGTGGTCCTGGCACAGGCAACTGAAGGAACCCGGGTGGGTTTTAGTCAGTAAAAGTCTGACACGCCCTCCCGCTCCACGCAGAGCGGGAGAAGTCATTTGATGATTTCCCACCAAAAAAAAAAAAAAAGCGTCGGGGGGCCCCATCAAGAACGAAGTTCCTTACGCTTTTTCTTCAACTCCGAATGTAACTGACTCCACTATCGGCTATAGCACCCTCGAAAACCATGACAACGTTAAACATAATAAAAATTTCAAAAAAGTCGCAGTCATCATCTTGCATTTTCATTCAAAATGAAAATCTATCCCTATTGGCTTCGGCGAAAACCATGAAAACTATCTGCGCGGTAAACAACTTCGTTAAAAAAAAAAAAATAACATGTTTTTTTTTGAATAACCGACGATAATTTTCAACGCCAAGGTGTTCAGAATAATGTACTGAATCCATGGTATCAGGTTGCAAGTCGAAGTATGCCACCCTGTATACTAAAGCAACGTAGGACCTGAACGTTGCTATCCCAGAGACAAAACTGAAATGTCTCGTGTGCCACCCTGTAGATGTCAATAATGAACACAGTAACGCTAAACTGAATACTTTCGCTATGTCTAACAACATAAATAATAAATAACTTGAAATATACTAACCTTTTTACTCTGACTTGGTTTCTCATCATCCAATTCAATATAAAACGCCTTAGGCTTTGCGCTGAGCTTACGCGACAAGTTATACATTTCGACATTATTGTCCACTTTCCCAGAATTTAAGATTTTCACTTCACTCTCATCCAATGTTCTTGTTTTAGTCCGTTGTCTTTCACTGTCTCTCGAACTGGCTTTATCTTTATCATTTTTATCTTTAGCTACTTCTTTTATGGAACCTTTTCCTTTACCTCTTGCAACATCTTTGAAGCTTTCGTCTTTTCTGTCTTTTACAAAACTCTTTTCTCTCTCCTTTTTATCTTTTGTCGCCTCTTTGACAAAACTCTTTTCTCTTTCCTTCTTATCTTTTGTCGCCGCCTCTTTCACAAAACTCTTTTCTCTCTCTTTTCTATCTTTTGCCACATCTTTGACAAAACTCTTTTCTCTATATTTTCTATCTTTTGACACTTCTTTGACAAAACTCTTTTCTCTCTCCCTCCTATCTTTAACAAAACTGTCCTCCCTCTTCAAATTAATATCCAGTTTTCGTTTCACGATTGGCGAATTTATTGCAACACTAAAGTCTTTGCTTCTCGGCGTGGTTGAGTACCTTGATGCCTTTGCGTCAGACATTTTTGGGGTCGTCATCTTAGATCTTTCGCTTCTTGTAGTAAGTTGACTGGTAGCAGAGGGTGAGGATTTGAGTAAGTCCTTCATTGGCGATACATTGCTTGTCATGGAGGAAGTGGTTGTTGGCTTTTTGGGAGCTCTCGTGCCTTGTACAGTAGCTTTTTTCTTTAGCCCGTAAATATCGGCAGTCGAACTCTTTTGTAAAAAACTTCTTGGTGTAGAGACAGTGTAGGGAGTCTTTTTGTGTTTCTCTTCTTGAGGTATTTTGGTGGCATCATCTTTTGTTTGTTTTTCTCTTTTTGGCTTTGATTCGGTAGGCGTTTTTACTGTTGTTTGCATTTTAAGTTAGTACCTAGTCACTGAAATTCTAAACTAAAGTCATGAAATTTTATTATTCAAGCTAAGTTGCTTTCATAATACTCATCATCTCCTACTCAGATGCCTACTTATGAGTTAACTAGACAATTTAACCTCAATAAACCATCTACATTTTCAACAATAACTCTTACTTAACTACTACTACTTATTTATACTTCTGTGGGTAAGTAAGAACCAAATGACATCATATGACAGAACAATTTTTATGTGTACATTATTATTAGCTCACGAAGCGACACGCGCTTTACTTGTGGTTACCATACAACAAGTGTACAAACACGCGTGATAAAATTTCCATTTACATCTGTAATTTATATGGTGTTGGTACATAGTAAAAAGTTTTCTATCTTTATATCTGGTCACAGTCCTCAGCCACTCTCATTCCCTATTAGTAGCCACTTTGCAATGATGATCGTTGCTCCAATATCCTGCAGGCGTCCTGTACCCTAATTGCGTAATACACAATCAATCGGAATCTGAATCGTTTTGAAACAGATTGCTAATACATTGCTTTAAATGTTCTATAAAAACTGCTCAACAATATAAATAACGCTATGAATGTTGTTGAACTGTCAAAATACAACAGATTTATCGTAATCGTATACGAAAATGTGTTACGCAATTAGACTGCTGGACTACGTGCGCTTTCATATTCCTGCCATTGTCAAAATCCTACATCGCGCAAGCAGAGTTTACCGTGTAACTAGCAAAGCAACGTCCCGAAATCAATCGTCGGGCAGTTGCTCACCAGACACAACACCCGTCTGGTCGGAGGTAGCGGTGGGTAACTCCGGAGGTACTGATCCAAAGGAGCCGGTACCGAACGCGGATACGTAAACCTTATTTATTCCTCACAATCCTTACCGGCACCGCGGTACCAAATGATTCCGGAGCGCGCGTTCACTGTTCACTCTCGTTCACTCGCTCAAGTCACTCGGAAGTACTCGGAACACGTCGTATCGCTCTAACTAACCAACTGTTCAATTCAAAATGTGCCAAATGATCCAGTGAACCAAATGAATAAAATGTTCTGCGAAACCGGGGAACCAAAATGAGCGAGTGAGTGCCGGTGCCAAACGGTGCCAAAGGAATAAATAAGGTGAACCGGTACCGGACCCGGAGTCGGAATAAGTGAATCAATTCACTTGCCGGAATAAAGATTACCCACCGCTAGTCGGAGGATCCTTCCTTTGCCATAAAGTATGGGTGAGCTATACACCCTGTTCCTCTTACCTCTATGGCCTAACCAAATCGGGTCAGTTCATTATTTCTTCTTCCATGTATGTATCTCTATCAGCCGTCTTAAGTCTTCAATTCTTTTATTTCATGTCCATTTTAGGTAATTCTTGTAAGATTAACTTTTAGAATAAGCCTGCTGAGTAGGTTACTCCTAACTACGCTTTACTGTAGGTAGCTACTGAAAAAAACTCATTATTCCTAATGGTCGCACCTTATTTGTTTATTTTTTTTGTATTAACGAGATCACTTGTAGTAATAACTTAATTAATGTAAGCTCGAATAGCAATAATTTATGTATTTCTAGTACCTCAGGTACTGTTTGACCTAAATAAGACTTAAAGAAAACCAGCTAAAGGCTTGCCTACTCACCTAGCTAATATTGAATCGATGACAATGACATGCGAACTTTCACGTGGTAGATACAAAACATACATGAATAAATAATGAGCCAAGACCAAATTATTTCTTACCTTGACATCATTTTCAGTATTTTTAAGAAAAACTTCACTGTTATCAAATATTTTCATAAAAAACCTTTAAATTATTTGAACCTTGTTTAAAGCACGAACAGTTTGGTTTAAAACACAATCTATATTTATTTTATCATATAAAAACACTCGTCACTGAATATTCCTTGTTGTATACAAATTGTGTTGCCATGGAAACCGTTATTTCAAACATTGTCAATCATTGAGTTGATGAGAATGAGAGTACTTCTAGCTGAGCAAGGATCTATTGGTGCGTGACCAAAATCGGAACTAACGCCGCTTTCGGTTTTTTTTTAAATGCATATCACAAAACTGTTGCACAGTCAATGTCATTCGAGCGCCAAAATATTAGGTTAAATGCTATAAGAAAATATTAGAACTCGCAGCAGTATACTTACTAATTCCATGCGAGAACGTGAGTGAAGTTACATAACGCCTGTATTCCCCGGAGAGGTAGGCAGAGGTTGTATTAAAAGGGGCGAACCTATTGCCGTTCGAAGCGATCTAGAATGATACTACAGTGTATAATATTTTGATATAATGAAGTAAGAATCTATATAACAAACGCAACAACAGTGCCCGGGGAGGCGGGGATTGACCCAGGGATCGAACCCAGGACCCCCCCCCCCCCTTTTTTTTGAGGTAGATTTATGTTTTCGTTATTTATGATGTGGTCATGCTAATAGCATGGCCACATGCAGTTTTTTTTGCCTTAAGAGCTTGCTCTTGACCCTAATCTCGCCTGACGGAAAGCGTCTACGATATAACAAGCATGCCCAGAAGATGCCTGTTCTCTCTTGCATTGGAAAAAGGATCTTTTAGGTTTGAATCTACAGAAACAAGGTACCTTACCTTCTGTACGTAATAGATAAATTAGTGAAGCCAGTAAAACAGGCATATCAGTAGTGCTATCGTGAAACTTAGGTGAAGTAAGCGTGGAGAGCTGTCAGTGCCACTGATGCTAGGGATTGACCTAGACGGGACGACACTGACAGCTCACTCCACGCAAGTCTTCACGGTGAGATTTTTACAGAGTCGTTTGACGTGTCGTTGAGCTCCCTAAAATAGGGTTAAGCTATACGATGACTGATGCATGTAGCAGTCTGTTGGGATTGAGACAAGTTAACTCAAAGCTGCAATGGCACTTTCTTCAAAAGGCCCTTCCAGACATGGCCCTGCATTCTCAGACTCATATAAATATGAACAATCTAATGCTTGGACTTTAAAAGAGACCATGCAGACCTCTGAGTTTGTTCCGGCATTTCTTCTCAGGGATCAGTCACCTAGGAAATGCCGGCGCCATCTTGTTTTAAAATATTAATGTGACAAAGTGTCATAAATGATGTACAGAAATAAACATTTCATTTCATACACCCAGCAGGTCTAACATGACAAGCGCGAGAACGCTCGATATCTCGATTTCTCGAAATTTGTCTACGATTTTGACGTCATCCTTACACCTAACATGACCGCCAAGCAAAGAGTACTATAATTAGCCGCCAAGCTCGAGTAAACTCGAAAAAGGCACTTTGACACTTCTGTTATCTCACGACGAGAAACCGATGCAGCAAGTTATTAAAAACAAATCATTTTTATCACTGCAACATCGGTCGATTTTACGCATGGAATAAGTATGTTCTGTATTGATTTAACGCCCACTTCTTCTAATTTTTGTTTAATTCCATAAAACCGACTTTTTTTCTTTGGCATGCGAAAATAAAAAATATACAATTAGTGGCACTTATTATACTCACTAGATAATCCACCACAATTGATAAATCGGCCGAAGGTCACTATTCGACAAAGCGAAGGTTGATATTGTAACAATCACCATAAAACACATGATATTGCTTTTACTCACCAACTTTGCGGACTTAACTGGCGATTTTCGTAATTATGTTGCGTAGGCAGGTACAGCCATAACTCCCTAGATTTCGATAATCACCATAATTGACAAACTGGACTGATTATTACTGCACTTGATGCTCATCTACATAATAGTGCTTCTCTGCGCCAAACTTTCTCTCGCGGCCGCCGAAAGGAACTTCATTCCAATGTGTATAGTAGGCTGTTTAAAACTAAGTATTTTCATTCAATTCAATGAAATCAATTATGTCAATTCAGTATTTTAATTATGTTTTTTCATGTTGTCTAATAGAACTAGAACGAAAATAAGTATAATTATGAATTTGCCATGTTATTTTGGATGTTCAAATATTTTTTTTGTATCATAATTTTGTTTACTCTTCTCGTCGTCAAAATCGAGGACGACTACATTAGAGAAAATCACGATTTTCTCATGTTGAATTGTCAAAATGCGAGATAAATTAGGTGTTCATGTTAGGTTTTAACGAGAAAACATCAAGTTTGACAGAACAAGTCAAGTATTTTGCATGGCAGTGCTGTCAGAAAACGAGTAAAGTGGCGGTATAGACGCGACGAGAAAATACGAGAGTGACTAATTGTCGCGTCTGGCATGTTAGCCCTGCAGGAACGCATTACCAAAATTGGCAATTGACCTAAATTAATACGTAGGAACGGTCAGCAACGACAGTCGCTATAACTACAAAGTTATATATATATATATATTACAAAGTTACCCACTATACTTTGGCTATTGCTTTGCTTGTCAGTAAAATATGTACTTTAATTTGTAACTTTATTTTATTCTAATCATTATTTTTTTGTTACTTACGTAGTACACACTACAGTTAAAATTGTAATTTTATGAACGTCTAATCTATATAGCCTTAGCAGCATCCCGCGGTATGCTCAAGTCAACTTGTGACGATATCAACGGAATTTGATTGCAAAACATGAAATTAAGATTCAAAAGTCTTTTCCGTGCCGTGACGCGCCGTGCCGCCTGATGAGGAGACGATGATACATCAAGCTATGAGTTTGAATGCAGGCGTCTGTCTCAGAACAATGTTGTTCGTTAGCAGACTCGGGTCGATCACATGGCATTTCGTTACTGCATTTGGCTTTAACTCTGCTTTTGCTCTTTTTATGCCAGTCAATAAGTAAAGTAAAGTAATAAAAAGTAAAATAATTTTGGGGGTTCCCCATACTTAGAACTGAAACTCGATTTTTTTTTCATCAAACTCATACCTGTGGGGGTATCTATGGATAGGTTTTCCAAAATGATATTAAGGGTTTCTAACATTATTTTATTCTAAACTGAATAGTTTGCGAGAGAGACCACCTTCCAAAGTGGAAAAATGTGCCCCCCCCCCCCCCTGTAACTTCTAAAATCAGAGAATGATCCGAAAATTGGTTTGAACGAAATCTATCAAGTAGTTTTTTTTTAATACGTCATAAAATGTTAACTTGGGCGATTCTCTGTAAACACATTAAATGGCTGTGGATGACCACGTTTTTCAAAAACTATTGCTGTATCATAAATTAAAATATTTCAAAACGCAAGCATTAGACTATACCTGATTAGTGTAGATGTAAATAAAATGCCATAAATTATAATTTTTGACCAAAAATTTCCGAAACCAGCTTAAAATAGTCCCCTGTGCTGTCCCATTTCCAGAATTAACACTTTATGATTTAATTTTAAGATATTTATTTATAACATAGAATTTGTGCGTAATTTTTGCAACAGAATTAATTAACTTATTTCATTTCAAGATAAATAACATCTAAAATGGATTTATTTCAGTTCATTCATTTGATCAAATCTTGTCCGCGTTTTTGAAAAACAGTACCCTGCCAAAAATTCAAAACCAAAAAAAAAACCCACTGCGCCTTTTCATGATGTCCTGCGTAGAAAAGAAGGTCTGAAGAACGTGTCAGTGGAGTTAGCACGCTGTGCCGCGATTTTGTTTAGTGTCAGTGCATCGTTTGTGTCCAGATTGCGTCTCGGGGCTGTTACGACGCACAGTCCACTGGTAATTATTTTATTAATTGTTTATTTGTGTAATTGGATATAATTTTATAATGATTTATGTACATATTTATAGAGAACTCACAAAACTAAATATATTATGATAGTTGGATTGATATTTCACGATTTAGTCAAAATACACAGTCCCCTGCTGTCTTTCATTCCAGGGGACTGTGCAGATTCGACAACAATTTCTCTAGAAAAAGAGCATACCCCAATAGTCATAATATTTTGTTGCAGGCTAGTTAGACATGCCTCCTAAAAATCAAAAGCCATCCAGAGAAGAATTATTACAGGAAAAGAGAGATGCGGAACGTCTAAGGTATCAACATAGAAAAAAATACCCTCAATAGAGGTAAGAGATAGAAGATAAGGAGATATTTAAATACAAGAAAAAAAAAGTTAAAGGTCAGAGAAAACTTTCCAAAGATATGACTCCACATGAGCACAGAGCTGCTCCTATGAATTGGAAAAAAACAATCCTGATACAGTACATAAGGGGAAGATTATAAAATTCCCAGAAATAATCTTTGAGAATTGGTGCTCTCGTTTTAAGAGTTTATACTTTTATTAATATTTTATTGTTATTATATCCACCTACTGTGATTTCACGTTCCTCATGAATAATTAAAATACTGTTATTTAAATGCCTCATTAGTTTTAAGTAAACTGCTCAGAACTTCTCAGGTTAAGTTTAAAATTTAAACTGTAAGCTATAACCAACTTTTTAATTTTAATTTTAAGAAGTGCTGTTTAACTTTTAGTTAATGTTCCCTCAAATGAAGCGAAATAATTAAAATAATGTCGATCCTACGTGACACATTAAGATAAATGATTATACTAATGTATTATTTGGTTTTGATGTATTTACAACAGGCCCCTGTTACATTAAACACAGTCCCGTGCAACCATTTTCCGAAAAAGGCTAATATCTCGAAAATTTGTTATAAATTCGATGGGCTTTTTAGCACATATGTATCAAATATTACTTTTCTAGTCCTTAGTATGTTTTTTTTTAAATAGAAAGAATATTAATTTGACCGGACAACCATGTTCGGGCTGAAAACGTCTTTACAGAGAACCACCCACTTATCAATAACTTAATTTTTAAAAATACGCTATTATTAAAACATCGGTCAAAGTTACAACGAACTACAAGAACTTTTATACCTATTATGTTACTTGCTGCTACGAAACCCTTCATGGGCGAGTCCGACTGGCACTTGGCGGCTTTTTTTTAACTGCTGGATGACCTTTAAATTTTTTTGATATCACAGATTATTTAAAAAACTAAATTTTTCGACGTCCTTGTCCTGGTGTGTACATCTTCAAGTAATAAATTGTAAGTGTGAATGAAGTAACTTTTTAGCACTTTATGACTTCGTATTATTATGGTTATTTAGCGAGGCTGTTGCAGACAACATTAAAATTGTTTTGGACTTCGCTACTGGTTTTAAGATCCAAGATTTATCTCGAAGCTGATATTTAATCAGCTTTAAAATAAATCTTGAATCGTTTATACCTATGAATATGACTAAAATGTTACTAACAGCTTGTATATGCCATTGCATCACAACATTTAATCGGTGGAGGTCTGCCCAGCTTGGGCGGAGCACCGCAGTGTCCTCGCGGAGGCGATCAAATCAAATCAAATGAATATTTATTTCTCTTCCACAAAGGCGCCATATACAATATGAAGATTAGAGCATCAGAAATCCTTTGTGAGAGACTGGTATATGCACCTGTCACACAGATTACCAGGCCCCCCTTCAAAAAAACAGTGATTAAGTATAAAATCTTAAAGATAATATTAACAAATTATGTGAACCTTTGATAGGAGAAAACCATTGTTAGGGTTATTTGTAAATAAAAAATAAAGAAAAAATAATAATAAAAAGATTCAAAATTAACAGTTATTCAAATTTTGAGTAGTGTGGTGTAGCGCGGTGTGGTGTGGTGTGGTGCGGTGTGGTGTGGTGTGGTGTGGTGTGGTGTGGTGTGGCGTGGTGAAGTGTGGTGTGGTGTGACGTAGTAGTTGGGTATCGTGTAGTGTGGTGTGATGTGATGGGCAGGCTGTAAACCAGTCATCTATCTCAGAACAATTAGAAGGCTTTCAGTGGTATCGTAATCAAGGTTCAGTAGATACGTGGTCAGAACTTTTTTACACTTTGTTTTAGTAAGAGGGTATATTTTTAAGATTGAGTTTATTTTATTGTATAAATAGCTGCCAAGGAAACAAAAGTTGCGGTGCGAAAGACTACTTTTACACAGTTGGGTAGAACATACATTTGTCTTAATGCGTTTATGAGCGTGCAAGGATGAGTTGTAGTTCAAAGAAGAATGTTTAAGCAAGATTGTTTGAACGATAAACAGTTGTCGAACAGTAAGAACCTTGCACTTGTCGTAGAGTTCAGAGGTAGGGTGAAAAAACGGTAAAGCATGGGCCACCTTGAGCACTGCTCTTTGTGCTCGCTCGAGTTTTGTGCGGCTTCACCCCAAACAGTGATGCAATAGTTTAGTACAGATTGACAAAGTATACTGTTTTAAGAACCTTCGCATCTGCAACCCGTCGTAGGCTTTTAAAAATGAAGATAAGCTTCCTAATTCTCTTGGACAACAGATCAATGTGGGAATTAAAGTTAAGGTTTTTGTCTATAGTTACACCGAGGTACTTGTGAGAGTCTACTTTTTCGAGTTTTAGGCATGAGCACAAGTAGGAAGAGCTGTCATTAAATGAGTGGGCCTTGATGGTTAATAAGGGGTTTTGAGTGAGGTTAGTGTTTGTTAGTGAAAAAGTTATGTATTTAGTCTTTTCTGTATTAAGCGAGAGTAAGTTGTTGTTTAGCCAGGTCAAAACTAGCGACAAACCCATTTGAGCATGTTGATACACTTCCTCCCAAGATCGGCGGCGGCGGCGATCTCTCGCGTCCTGCCCTGGTCCAGGCCATGGTACGGAGCGAGAGGGAATGGAAAGCCGTCACCTCCTTCTGTCAATCAGTAATGCTTGCGAAGCAGGAGGCGAAGCGCGTGAGGGAGAGAGCCTGGCGCCCTCACGCCCCTAGTCGCCGCAGGAGTCGCCCTGGGCGTCGGGAATCGCAAGCAGATTCCCGGCCAACCTAGGCGCGGGCTTGCGGACGGCGAGCCATGGGAGCTCACGGGAGGTCGCGGGTAATTCGATAGAGATAACCGTGGCCCTGGCACAGGCAACTGAAGGAACACGGGTGGGTTTTAGTCAGTAAAAGTCTGACACGCCCTCCCGCTCCACCCAGAGCGGGAGAAGTCATTTGATGATTTCCCACCCAAAAAAAAACTACTTTTAATATAAAATCATAAACACCTACGCACGTGTGCAGATTACATATTATGGCTAGAAATGGAGTGACTACCAAACTAACAGAGAAGTTTGGAAGACATGTTTCGCTGACTTCAAATACATGGGGTTTAAGAGCAGGATAATGATCACTACACAACACAAACACACACACACACTATACAAATGTTTTCTTTTTACTACTTTTTTTTAGTTTGTGTATAAAATCATCATTTTCTGTAAGTACCTACACTGTGAATTTCCGAACGTTTGTTTACTGTTCTGACTGGTGTTAACTTGAGAGCCCTGCCACCCCCTATCACAATTTTAGGCCGCATTCCGAGATAGACCATAATCGCTGACAGCGCTCACATCGATAATTAGCGTTCCGATTTAGATATCACGATAAGACAGCTGACAGTTCGCTCACGGTGATATTTTTAAAGGGCATGGTCGGAGTTATCGCAAGATGGCTTAGGTCATGATGTCATCTATGACGATTCACATGACATCGTTTTCGCGTTCACTCTAATTCGGTACGGACGTAAGCCCGCTCAAATCGATTACATCCCAATTCGGAATGCAGCCTTAATCTTAGCTTGGGTGTCAGAGGTTTATATCTCTGCATGAACCTATAATTTATACGACTAATTTATTGTTATACCAAGTGGTAAATGTTAAATTGTAAAACTGGAAATAAAGATTTATTTATTTATTTCAAATAATTTTTTGAATGATGATGACGTATGTAGAAAAAAATTGGAAAACAATTGTCCATATTTTGGATTTCCACAAAATAGGATAAATAAAATACATGTAAGCATTTCTCTCATAATTTTGTATATTAGATTAGTATTATTTGAATGCTTTTACACATTAAAACGTCGAATACTGTAGATTTACTACATAGAGTGCACCAATCAAGATTATTTTTTAATTAAAACAAAAAATAAATAAAACGAGGCTTTACTTATACCGTCACTTTTAGGTAACATTATGTACTTATCGACAATTATCACTTAGATAAATAATACATAAGCAGAATACGAGGCAAACTTCAATAAATAACAAAAAAAAAGGAGCTGACGAACGCACGTGCATACACTTCTGCATCTAACACCCTACTGATTGAATAGTGTGAATAATTTACAAGGTTTTCTTATTTTTTTCAACTACCTTCCGACCTGCGAAGATTTTGTTCAAGTATTCTTAATGGTAACTCGATTGTTTTTCGGTCGGATGATTAAAATTAATTTACAATCCAGCGACGATTGTTGCCGGGTCTTCGACTCCTTGCTTGATCTTTCTGAGGAACATGACGGCTTCACGACCATCAATGAGCCTGTGGTCGTAAGTCAACGCGATGTACATCATAGGCCTGATGACGACCTGGCCGTTTAGCGCGATTGGGCGCTCGAAGATACCGTGCATTCCCAGGATAGCTGACTGAGGCGGATTGATAATAGGAGTACCCATCAGAGAACCGAATACGCCACCATTGCTAATGGTGAAAGTGCCGCCATCCATCTCTTCAATAGTTAACTTGCCACTCTTAGCTTTTTCTGCTAAACCGGCAATAGTCAATTCGATATCGGCGTAAGACATAGTTTGTACGTTCCTTACTACAGGCACCACCAGACCTTTGGGAGTCGCGACGGCCACGGAAATATCTACATAATCACGGTAAATGATTTCGGTTTCCTCAATGACTGCGTTCACAACGGGCTGGTCCATCAATGCGTTGGCTGCTGCCTTTACGAAGGGAGACATCAGGCCAAGTTTGACGCCATGTTTCTTGGTAAAAGCATCAAGGTTTTTCTTTCTGAAGGCCATTATATGGGACATGTCGATTTCGTTGAAGGTTGTCAGCATAGCGTTGGTGTTCTGTGCCTCCTTCAGACGCTGAGAGATACGTAGGCGCATCCTGTTCATTTTGACGCGCTGTTCCGTTCGAGTACCAGCCATCTCTTTACTGTAGTCTGTGGGAGGGACCTTTACAGTCGCAGTTTCGATTGATTGCGCGTGACGAATCGCTGCTACGGGAATTGAGGAGATGGGGGCAGCGGGTTTAGCTGCAGGGGGCGCCTGAGGTGGCGGAGGAGGAATAGGGATAGCGACTGCTGGTGGAGGCGGCGCTGCAGCGGCAGGCGGTGGCGGTGGTGGTGGTGGTGCCGCTGCCTTCGGCGGCTCAGGAGCAGGCGCAGCCGCCTTTGGTGGCGGACCACCTTCAGTCAGCTCCAACCTGAACAGCTTCTGCCCAGCCTTGACCGTGTCTCCATCCTTTACGTAGAACTCCTTAATGATACCATTACCGGGCGCCATGACAGGTAAAGCGGTCTTATCGGTCTCGATTTCCATGACGACTTCGTCAACGGCGACGGCATCGCCGACTTTTTTGTCACCGAGTTTAGCGTCACCTTCGGACACGGAGTCTGGGAAGCTAGGGGTCATTACATCTTGTTCCGCGAAGAGTGGGTTGGTGAAATGGATGGTAGCGACTTGGTTGTGGGCTGCGCTGAGGGCCCGGGGCTCGGCTGACCTCGCGGCGGCTTGGGACAGCGCCCCGAAGATCTTGGGCGCCTCTGAAGACTTCAACCGAAGGGTCTGCCCCTGCCTTCGGTATAACGTCTGTAAATGCTTGGAGCAGCGTCGTAACATCGTGAGTATTTTTTTTTTGAGTTTTTTTTACCCTGAAAATGAAATAATGTTTTGTTAGGATAGTGTTTGAGAACCGCAATACGTAGTGTTTCGTTAGAGATTGGTTGGTATATTAGAGAACTTTGGACTGTGGTATCAAGTTTAACGCCAAGTAGTGTGTTTTCAGTAGACAGATAAGACAGGACAACTGCAATAACACATAAAAAGTACCGGTAAAATAACCATTTGGAAAAATTATCTTCAGCTTCAGTTCTAGTTTACTCACATAGTGAGATAAAACGAGTAAATAGACTGCGAGATAAGCGTTCCTAGAAAGCAAATATTTCTAGTACTCGTATTGCCGACTGGGAAGCAAAATATATGTTGTCAAATAGAAAAAAAAGCAGTGTGTTGAGCCAAAAATAGCGTACTATAGGTCATGGACGCGCCGAATCTATTCGAGGATGGTTACGGGGTCATATTCACGTAGACATCTACCTCAAAAAGAGAATAAGATAAAGAATTCATCTCGTGTGTGACTTTTATGCCATAAACATGAGGAAAACTACACATTAAATACTCGTAACATCACACCAAGTCCGTATTCCGTCAGTAGGTACGCCCACATTTCGCCAGTTATCTAGAACTGCCTATGATTGTCATTAAGTGGGTTTTAATTTTTCAATTTTTATTGAGAATTTCATATTAGAGCAACAATTTTAAGACCAATAAGCGACAAGACTATTGCAATTTGTTGATTAACCTAAACACAGTGTGAAAGCGTGGTGATCAATGATCATTCCTTATCTGTATGAAAAGGCCTTTGCCCTGCAGTGGGAGAGTTATAGGATTGTGTATTACTATCTTATAAGAGGGGCGGGGCCTGCGACGAATTTAAAAAATAGGTATTTAAATAAACTATTGCCGTCGCACTGCGATGTGCTGCTGTGCCCTTGGAGTGCGATAGGGACAGCTGCAGCTCAGATCGATTATATCAGAGGCCCTAGTGTGAGTTTATTTTAACTATTTCGACTTTACGCATCTAGCGCGTTCGGCGCTCCGATTGGCCTTTCACCATTCGATCATTGCACATTACATTTTTGACGAGATCGACGTTTAGTATTCCCCTTTTCTCTTCGACAACTGAGCAGATTCAATTAATTTTTACATTAAAGTTTTAATGTCTAGGTTGAGATAAATGATTGGTCACGCTGCGTCGAGCGCCGCGAGACCAATCATTTATCTAAGACCATATTATTTTTGTTTATGTTAAAAACTTTTCGATTTTGTCTAATAGTCCTCTAATCACGGCGGTAAAAATGGGGCATGTTTTGTAATTTTTTGAGGATCATCATTTATTTACTAATTAGTTGCCGAAAAAAAAGCTAATGAGAGGGACGTGCCAACAGCAGACATTGATTATAAAATAAGAAAAAAAAATGCTTTAGAGGCATTAATCAGGAAGAAAAAGGAGAATGCATTTCTATGGAGAATCGCAGGCCCTGTTCCCTCTTAATAGATGTGGATAAGTGTAGTGTTTTAATATTCAGTATTTATCTAGACATTATCTGGGTCAAGGCCTTTCTGTCTCCGGGTCGTCTGCGCTCAACCTAGCGCCGGAGACGAGGAAAGTTTGCGTAAACATTTTGAATGAACTACGTTTACGTTCACATTTAGGCCGGGTTTTCAGGTCCCTCAATGTTTCGGAGAATGCTCTGACAACCACGGATACAGTAAATGAACATAGAAGCCGAGCATGTCGATTCTGTAAAACCTCACCGTGAAGACTTACGTGGAGTGAGCTGTCAGTGTCATCCCGTCTTGGTCAATCCCTAGCATCAGTGGCACTGACAGCTCACTCCACGCTCACTTCACCTAAGTTTTCACGGTGAGATGGTTACAGAATAGCACTACAGTGCTCAGAACAGTGTGGAATGAGCTTTGTGACGGGGAAATTTTCCAGCTTAAATTGGAACAGATCTCAAGCTTCTTTTTTATAATGCATCCAGTACTATGGACTTCGAATTGGAATACGGCCTGGAGCAGCATGTCGATTCTGTAAAAGTCTCACCGTGAAGACGTGCGTGGAGTGAGCTGTCAGTGTCACCCCATCTTGGTCAATCCCTAGCATCAGTGGCACTGACAGGTCACTCCACGCTCAACTCACACTTCATCTAAGTTTTCACGGTGAGATAGTTACAAAATAGCAGTAAAAGTGTGATTTTTACAGAATCGACATGCACTACAGGCAAATAAAACGCGGGTGAGATGATTATTTATGGAAATACTGGCCCAAAACGACAGAAACTATTAGATAGAGAGCTTAGAAGAATATGGGGGTAACCTGCTTTTAGGTAAGAACGGACAGACGCCCTGGGCGTCGGGAATCGCAAGCAGATTCCCGGCCACCGTAGGCGCGGGCTTGCGGACGGCGAGCCATGGGTAGCTCGCCGTCCGGTAAGGACCAGGCCCGGGTCGACGGCGCGTTGTGTTCCACGCGCGCCTCAAAGAGATGTCAGCACAAAATGACGGGGTCCGATAGGGCCGACGCCTCAGGGTCGCGGGTTATTCCACAGAGAAAACCGTGGCCCTGGCACAGGCAACTGAAGGAACACGGGTGGGTTTTAGTCAGTAAAAGTCTGACACGCCCTCCCGCTCCACCCAGAGCGGGAGTAGTCATTTGATGATTTCCCACGCAAAAAAAAAAAAAAGGTAAGAACGGACAAGATGGTTTTAAATGACATAAACTCATAATTACTTTTTTTATAAATGGTACATTTCTGGAAGAGATAGACAGAAGTATGTATGTAGGAAAAGATGCAATAGGTAATTGTTTATCCAAGCAAATTAGAATTAGCAATAGAGTTATTTTGTTATGAGAACGAAACATGAATACAATGCGAAATGTTCACAATAAGCGATAAACAAAGTATTATTACACGACGTGTTTAAGTAGGTACTTCAGATACAAATTATATGAAAAATGGTCTATTGTTATCTTAATTATGCAGTGAATGTAATTTTATGGGTAGGTCAGTTAACACAGGTACCACCTAGGTCAGGAGTAAGGTTTTCTATTGAAAATGTTACACCTTTTTTATGTTAATAAAACATTTATTATTATTATTTTTATTAGTTATTATATTACTGTCAGCTAATATTATAATGCGAAAGTAATTACGTATAAATATAAGTCTAAATATATTTCTGTCTGTCTCTCCGTTACGTTTTCAAGTCATAACACCTGAACGGATTAGCACGAAATTTGAAGACAGGTACAGTCCGCGAGGCCTAAGCTGAGTTTTGCATTTGTGTGAGTAATTACCAATCGCACCAATATGATTGCGCGATCGCACAGCGACTCAGGCCGATTGTCCTTTTGGCTGATTGCCAAGCACAGGACGCGTCGCTATGTACACTCACATAAATGCAAAGCTTAGCTCAGTCTCGCGGACTGTAGATCATGAACTAGGTTAGGACAGAAGATACTTTTTATCTCCGTAGTACGTGGCGAAGCCGAGGGCAAAAGGTACTTAGAAGTTCGTCTAATCCGCGAATGGATTACGAAGCGATACATGTAGCCTACTGCATTAGATGGGTATCGCATACTAATAACTTTGGAAAGATGGTTACCATTCAAAGCAGCATTTTGAGCCCGTCTACGGTGTTTGATCGCTTTTAAAAATGTACACGCTGCCCAGCAGTTTATTTGATAAGGTGGATAATATCTAAGGTTTTCAACTGTACAAGACTGCAGTCTCATTACAACCGACTGGACAGGTCTATTCGAATCTGTGTGGTTCTTTCCTCAAAATACCACTTCAGATAGGTACTAATCTAGATGGTCCTAACATGATCGGACCAAGATTATGTCTGGTCTTTAAAAGAGACTGTGCCCGGATTTTGTTTCGCAATTTGTTTTCAAGGGTATAGTAGTCACCGTGGCCCTGGCACAGGCAACTGAAGGAACACGGGTGGGTTTTAGTCAGTAAAAGTCCGACACAGCCTCCCGCTCCATCCAGAGCGGGAGAAGTCATTTGATGATTTCCCAACCAAAAATAATAAAAAATAATGTATATAGTAGTCAGATAGGAAATGTCGACTGCATCTAGTTTTTTTTTTAATATGACGTGTAAAAGTGATTCGGATATCTTTTATAAAGAATTAATTATTTCATTTCATTTAGTTTTTCATAGAAAAGGTTTCAAATTCGAGGAGAGCATTCTGTATTTTACGGGGGTTGGATTCTCTGTCCTTGTCGTGCAAAACGGATATTGATCTAAGACGTCGAGATATCACAGCGTCTTTGTGACGAGCATGTGTATGTCAAACACGTATTTCAATTTAAAGTATTGTCATTGGTAGTAGTATACAATTGGTATTTTTTTATGATCAAGCTCTAATTGGTATCTCCTGGCAGTTTTTTGCATGGTGACACCATTTTACTGATAAAACCACTTGGTTGGACTGTGGCTTTCATTTTATAATAATATCAATTATCCATTACACTATGAAATACATTGTATGCCATAGATACAGCAGAATATTTAAAAAAAATATTTATATTATTTTGGTAACAACCGTTATCCTGTTCCCCTAATAAAGTATGATTTGGAACAGAAAATAAGAATTCCCTAGGTAATATAATATTTAAAACGTCTGTAACACTATCATATTATTAGTAAGTCATTGTTCAAGACAGAAAAATATGTTCAAGGATATGTATTTAATTAGACAATTTTTTAAAAACAATATTTTTTAAATATGCTCACAAGAAAAGTGAGCAATAGTTAAATAGCTATACAAAATTGGGGCAAATTGTGAAAAATATTGGAACAACAAAAAAAAAATTGTCGCTTTTCCTGAACTATCCTGAATAATCTGTACATTCTTTCCCGCAAACGAAGTAGCTGACTAACAAATATTTTCACCCTAAATCGATTGCTTATCCAAGTATACATATACATTATCCGACGAAATGGGGCATTATAGATTCATGCAACATCCAGTGCGAGTGTGGTGCTCCTGAACAGACCATGTCCCATCTGCTAGAGGGTCCCAAGTGTCTGTTCACATGAGTAACGTAGATGTACCATCGAAATGGAAAGAAAGAAGACCACAGCATTTGCCATTAGAAAGAAAATAACATTCTGTACAAGCTTGTATTGAAACAAATGAAAATAACGATTGGAATAATTTCAAATTAACGACTCAAGATTAATGTTATCCTGCAAAATTGGTGCGAAGGGACAATCATGGACATGAGTGGGGTGAGACTGCAAGATATAGAGCATTAATTGATGACATGAATCAATCCATACTTCATATTATGAATGTGAAAGTAACTCGGTCTGTCTGTTTATCTGTAACCAATTCACGCCTTTACAGCTGAACAGTTTTCGATTATTATTGGCACACAGGTAACCATGATCTGGGTAAGGATCCCAGTAGCATGTTCCCGGGGGACAATCATTGACCACAACACGGGCGAAGCCGCAAGCAACAGCTGGTCTATACTAATATTATTTAGAGGAAAGATTTGATTGTTTGTTTGTATTGAATAGGCTCCGAAACTACTGGATCGATTTGGAAAATTGTTTTGTGATTAGAAGCTGAAATTATGACTGGCACACACAACATAGGCCACTTTTTTTTTCGACATCCACGCGGACGAAGTCGCGGGCGAAGTGCTAGTATTAAATAAATGTAGAACACTTTTCAATGAGAGCTCAATCCTCAGTAAAGAGAGGCAGGAAAAACAAGAAGGCTTAAAAATGCAAGGACGATAATACATAATTGCTGCTACAGATAAAACTTTACAAACTCCTTGCCTATTAAAGTAACAAAAATAGCACTGTTAACAATAAAAAAGGCGGCCAAGTGCGAGTCGGACTCGCCCATGAAGGGTTCCGTAACAGCAAGAGTTGATTGAATGAAAGGTAAATTGCGGTTTACGATTTATGACGTATAAAAAAAAACTACTTACTAGATCTCGTTCTTCGTTCGTTTTTTTAGTTTTATCATTCTCTTATTTTAGAAGTTACAAGAGGGAGGACACATTTTTCCACTAAGTGTCTCTTGCGCAAACTATTCAGTTTAGAAAAAAAATATGTTAAAAACTTCTATATCATTTTTGAAGACCTATCCATCGATACCCCGCACGAATGGGTTTGATGAATTTTTTTTTGAGTTTCAGTTCTATTTTGGGGAACCCCCAAAATTATTTTTTTAATTTAATTTATGTGTGAAAATCTTAATGCGGTTCACAGAATACATCTATTCAACAGTATAGTTCTTATAGTTTCGGAAAAAAGTGGCTTTGAGATACGGATGGGCAGACAGACAGACAGACATGACGAATCCATAAGGGTTCTGTTTTATGCCATTTGGCTATGGAACCCAAAAAAGAAGTGGCTCTGCATAGCTATTCACAACCGTTTGATACGCTTCCGTACCAAATTAAACATTAATCAATGTTATCAAAGGAGTCTGGTAGTTCCCATCCATCTTTCTGGTGGTTTATTTGATTAAAACTTTTAATCAAATAAACCACCAGAAAGGCAAAAAACGTATTGAAAATGTTTCATTTGAATAGCTACGCTGGTTTTTTAACTAATAAGATAAAAAACCAAAAGAATTAAAGTTTAAAAATATTATACATTTCAATGTCAAGGTGTAATCTTATCAGAGAATAAGTAAACAATAATCAATCTAGCAGCCAATTGATATTGATATCACCAATACATAATGTGATCTGAATAATATCAGGACATAGCTACGGGTCTGGAGAGATTTTCATCAGATAAACATGATCTAAAATGTTCATGAAATGCGTATGGCAAGGTATGTATATGAAATATATTTAGAGTTTGTTATGTAAAAATATGACTAATGTGTGTTGTGTTAAGCATAACAGTAAGAAAAAAATGCACTTGCACCACTTTTCATAAAAGGTTCAAAATATAATCTCAATAGAAAACTGTTTACACTATCACCTCCATCTTTTCACAGAGTGTTTAAAAAAACATACATTTGAACATAGAACAGCAGTCTCGTGACATTTCTAGGAGAGTGACAGAAAGTAGTGCAAGAGAATATCTGTTAAATTTAACTAAAATTTACGAAAAAGGTCAACTAAATTATCGAAAGCGTTAAGAAGGAAGCATTACAGATAAAGAGACCAAGCGGTCGGTGTGCTATAGCTGGAGAGGACCGGCATACACCTACACCATGCATTTCAAGGTTATCTACAGAAACACGAACGATTGCATGCACAAATATTAGTAAAATCGGACCCCTTACCTTTTGGTGGAGGTAAACAACTGCTAACAGGTAATTATAACGTTATTTCACGGACATAAAATGTTACATAAGCCTAGATCTCATGACAGTTCTTTACAACGACCAGTGTTAGTTATTCGAGTTGTTCTAGCTTGGTTTTAAGCGTTATTCAATGCATAGCGTGTTTACACTTAGTTTACAACGTACTGAACTGATACTTCACTTATATTTTGACGCTGCTATGATAATTCTGAGTTCAGATGTGGCCCGTAGACCTACATTTATTTCGGTTCGATTGGGCCTTGCTTTTACAATCGAATTCAAGTTGGTGGCACCTGTCAAAACCTCATTCCACCTGATCAAATCGCATAATTCTTACACTACGCCGGGATAGCTAAATTGGTTTGCCTCATGTGTAAGCAGTAGCAGAACACTAATAATATGGTCATTACGCTATTATTTCAGATCTGGAACGCAACCTAAAGAAAGTTGGGCCTGCGTTTAGTAACTACTACATGAGAAGGTTCTAGGAATATTGATCGAGTTGTTTTAGAAAATTGAGTTCAAGATGGGTGTGTTCATATTCACGTTTTTCACTAAGCTGTATCTATTTGTATATCACTGGGTTAGCTTGAAAATGAAAGATATAATAGGCTTACCTATAGTATCTGTTTATAATGCAATTATTATTCCAGAAGAGACTGAATCTTCGCTAGTGTAAAAGTAGAGATAATCACATCAAAATCACAAATGCGCAAACTAAACGTAGTTTGCATGTGATGTGAAAGTCTCATTTGCTGATTCTGCTGATCGATATTTTTTTTATAAAATTAATTTAAAATTTTCTTGAGATATTATTCAATAGATAATTATTTAGTTATAATATATCGTAATATTTCTGGTTTTCATAATTTGTTTTATTCCAATTAATCGTTATATCTTTACTCACACAAAAATTCTGACGTCATGATTTTAACCATCATGCACCAACATGCATCAGCGCTGCTGTCTTTAACTAACTTAAAGTTACTTAGACATTTATCGTCTTAGGATTCGTTTCTTTTACTTATCACTAACGCTCACGGTGATACCTAAATATAAGCGCACTGTTAGGTTTGCAGCGCTCAACTTAACGCCGAGACCTGAAGTTCCAACAGTGTAATTTTGGTTTTGAAATAATATGATAAATAGTTAACTGTCTTCTTCGACCATTGGGATATATAATTTATTATACTGGCAACACTTGTACGGAACGAATGACAGTACTGAGCCTGCAATCGGTAGGGATGTCGGAAGTGAAAAAAAATCGAGATTTTTATTCAAATATCAGTTTCGACCTTAATATATCGACAAAAAAATATCGATGTATCGATATATCGGTCAAATTTTCAGAAGTTTTTGGTTTTAAAATAATGTATTTAGATTATATAGTGTATTATCTATGGTATTTACTTCAGTCTGGTTCAATAAGAGGTAAAATAATCGCCACAATAAAACTTTAGTAGCAGCCAGCTCCCTACCTCGATTTGCCGAACGTTCTGATGTAGGTACATCAGCAGTAAACTGCTATAGGTTGATATCAAGACGTTCGGCCATACATAAATGCTTCTAACTTTCGAACTGTACTGTCACAAATTATTTGGCTGGTACCTTTGCGCGTCACCAAATCGTCACAAAAAAAAACTGCAGTAGCAGCCATCTCCCTACCTGGATTGGCCGAACGCTCTGATGCATCAGTGCTGGACATAGGCCTCTCCAATAGCACGCCATTCAGCTCTCGACTCTCGGCAACTCTCATCCAGTTGCTACCAGCCACCCTGCAAAGATCGTCGCTCCACCTAGCCTGAGGGTCTCCACTCACGGTCTACCCCAACAGTCATCGGTTCTACGGCTAATATGGCCGGCTCATGCCACTTCAGCTTGAGGCGTCATGTCTGTTAAGTTTCACAAAATTAATTTAACCCTGTATTTCCCAGAATACTTGTCTTCCTTCTCGAATTTATTTCCATTGGAATTTGTTTTCGCTTAGCGTTCTTCCAATTCTTTTTCTTTTTGCTCGGCTCCCCACAAGTCCTAGCGTGATGTTAAAAAGTCCTTGCAAAAATAACTTTTCAAATCCGTCGACGGATGAATAGACAAAATGACAGATGAATAAAAGAAATCTGTCATTTTGTCTTTCTTATCTGACATTTTGCCATTTTTATCTGTCATATTTGCTTTTCTGTAATTTTTATCCGTTCTTTTCTATCTGTCATACTTTCTTTTCTATCCGTCATTTTGACATTTTTATCTGTCGTACTTTCTTTTCTATCTGTCATACTCTCATTCTATATGTCATTTTTATCTGTCATACTTTCTTTTCTATCTGTCATTTTGTCTACCGTTCCATCGACAAAACCCGGTCAAGCTACGCGCGCTGGAAGTTCTAGAGGTTAGCGCGTTCAAACAAACTCTTTAGCTGTATAAGTGTAGCCGAAATTATAATTATATGGTTGGTTGGTATGGCAGAGCAAGGAAGTGTAAATATGGTGCTGTTACTCAAACGAAGCGGCACTTATTTGACGGGGTCCCTCAGGGCTGATGCCTGCCAGAGTCGCGGGTTGTTCGAAAGAGATACCGTGGCCCTGGCACAGGCGACTGACGGAACACTGGTGGGTTTTAATCAGTAAAAGTCTGACACGCCCTCCAGCGGGAGGGCGTGTCAGACCACCCAGAGCGGAATAAGTCACTGAACGCGATCAGCAAATAACCTAGGTTTAAGGGCTGTCAGTGTCATTTTCTATGGAATTTTGATACTGACGGCTCTTGAACACGTAGATGTGCTGAACGTGTTCAGTTATTTGAAATCGGCACTTAATATTGTCTTGCGCGTCAAGTCGTCTGCACGGTTCAGGAACTGATGAGACGCCAGATGGCGCCAAATACTTAGCTTGAATTCTGGACTATAAGATTAATATGGTAAAAATAAAAAACGAAATACGTGGCCAAAAAGACATTTATTGACATAAACAAAATAGCTAAAATTCGAACAGTCATACACACATTCACCAACTTACAAGTACTTTGTACATTTTACGGTAAGATCCTTCGCCAGGGTGATATCCCGAGCGAGAAAGAGATGGAGCTTTAAAAGACGGCTCCTTTTAGCAACGTAGATAACAATAATGCCTTTAGAACTTCTCTCAAAACTTTTCAACAACTACATGAAGTGTTGATGATATAGCATGCGAATACCATTTGAATTATACATAGGGATATCAACAATACTCCGAAATAAATATTTTGAAAAATAGTTATAAAAATAAAAATTAATGTATGCTACCCGTAGAAACTTTGAAATACAAGTCAGAACGCTCTTATTGTCATCAATTTTGAATGTAGCCAGTTTTATTGTTCCTGTTTTGATAAACTACTTTATTAATAGGTAATACAAACAGAAAACTAAAATTATAGCTTTTAAACTTAGTGACTACACTCTATTGTATTTGCCGAGGCCATAAAAGGATTAAATCCCGAGTTAGCTGCTCAGGAGTGATTTAGTATAACCCATGAATGCGCCAGTGGGCATTAGTTACCTACTTCACAGACTACACTCAGACATACCGTCTTTTTTTATTTAAATTCCCGGAATATCACTACACTGTATTTTATTTTGCAATGTTACATTTTAGGTTACCTTTGTAATAGGTTTGAAACTTGATAGGTACGACTAGTAAGGAAGATTCGAGATATGCATAAAACTATCTTTTATTTGAAAATCTTAGAAATTGGTACAGTTAAGAGCTAATGATACATTGTTTGCAATGTTTAAAACGGTAACGTACAGTCACAACATAAATACCTTACACTTACTTAATACTTACTGAAAATTTTAAAAGCTATTTTTCTTAGTACCTTATTGGTAGAAATTTTATAGTGGTATTTTCGAAATTAGAATGTAAGTACGAATTAATGTAAGTAATAAGTTGCACCGACCCTAATATAAGTGGAGGAAGATGATGATGGAAAAATATTACGAAGTAGATCATTTTTCAAAGTTGCCATCGTTAGTTTTCACAAGAACATTGCTTTTAGTGTTTTTTCTTTAGTGTAAGGTATTATAAACTCATGACTACAAATACCAAATACAATGTTATTTCTTCATACGAGCTTATAGTACAAAAAATACTCTATGGTCAAAATTAAAAAATTTGGCTGTAATTGCTGTAACATTACAAATTAAAACAGAAAAGCGAAGGACCACACAACACAACTAATACACATAAGTTTTTTTGCAAATAATACTAAATAAACATAATTTTTTTGGTAAAATAATACTCCACATTCACAAAAAAAAAGTGTAAATATTTCTGTATCTACAAAACATTGTTATATTTTTAAATATATTAACGTAAAAAACGGTGCAGTTGAAAAATATAAAACGCGCCATGCTAGTCTAGTTATCATTCCATTCCAACTAGGTATAGTGTTAAATGTGCAGTGCGAGAATATCCTGTCGTCGTATCATGTCGCGCTGAAACGAGTCCATTCAGGCGCGAGAAAATGCGACGACAAAACTTTATCGCTTGCACATTTTATTTTAGACCGGCAAGTAAGAAAGTTACTCGGGTTTATTTATTTTTAAAGCATTTGAAACGGCAAGCGTTTAATTAGCATATTTTTAGTGTCATTTTGCAAAAGCACTAATAAAAATAAAAAATAAATGTCAATTTTCTTCAGTATATTTTTTCAAGCGCTTACCTCATTCGCATCTAAACATTTATAAATATAAAGTCAGAGAAATTAAGTGTTAAGCAAACTGACCAGCAACTTTCATTGCCCGTAAATTCAAATTAAAAATGTCATTCTTTGAGAGTAAATTGCAAATTGGAAGAAGTCTGTTTAATTTGTTAAACATTAATTTCCCCGACTGTTTGTTTGGTACACCAGCAGTTTATTTTTTTATTTGTCGTTACATTTATTATTATTCGTTGTTTTTTTAGCCTCTGTAACAGGTTTCAATAGATATAATCTTTTGAAAAGTACCTTCAAACTCATGTATGTATGTAATTAGGATTAATTCTATATATTTTCTGTAAATTTATTGAATTATTGCAAACCGACCCTATTAGCCAATTTTAGAATAATGATTAGCAAAACTAACACAGTCTTCTTTTACATGAAAAGCACTTAAAACATATTGATTTAGTTCTAAGTAGTTTTATTAAAATAATAAATAATTATTTATTCTTCTTGTCAATAATAAATAAAACCTAAATAATAAAGCTGCTATAAATACTACCCATTTTTTGGTACATTACAATATTCATTGTTATTCATATCTGACAATGATATTTTATGTGAAAAGAGGTACTTATGTTATAAAACCGCAAAATGTCAGACTATTAGATGATACGTGGGAGTTGGACGGCAGGTCAATATGAAAGACAAGATGGAGAGAAAAAAGACGAGATGAAAAATACTTGAATGAATAGCCAAGTTTTGACACTTTCGGAGCGTATAACCTATAGGTACCTCTTTTTACTTACAATATAATTGATATCTGACACAAAATTTACGTATTTATTGGTTTAACCTCTTAAAAATAGTGGTTATCCCGAAACTAAAAAACAAAACTTAACAATTTTAAATAAAAATAATAATAATAATATCCTCTCGACCGAATTTCGGACACGGCGGACAATCTCAACGGAGTCTAGCCACGTATGCCGGAAATATTATATTGTGCAAAAGTATGTGCGTAGACAAGGGTGCACTCCCTGTTCCCTCGCCCTGAGACCAGGGATAGATCAGGCGCAAGGCCAACGGCTTTACGTGTTTTCCAAAGCACGGAGGTCATCCCCGAGACCAGGAGACCGAGCATAATTATAAACATAAAAAAAACAGGTATTCATTGAATACTAGAGTTGAGAAACAATTTCGAAATATTGTCGTTTGCAACACCAAATGTGTGGAACTATTTTCTACAACTTTTTTACCCAGTGAATACGAAACATAATGAATTCTAAAGCTAATACGATGGTAAACAAACCTCGAAGATACCTCGAGTGCAGCGACGAGGCTGGACGGCCTCGCGGACAGTCAAAAAAATGTTAAATAAAAACAATTTGAATTCTTCTTTTTGGTGAATCAACGGTTTAGGTTCACGACTACAAAAAGGGAAATCCTGTAATTCGAAGAACGTTCGCATTCTAATCTGTCTTAATCTGTCAAAAATACCTCGATTTACCCAAAATTTGGCAAACATCAAACATTTAAGTTGAACCCATTTTTTTACCTGAGACAATTCTTGATTTAGAATGGCCTTTCAAATGTTCGACGTTGATTTACAACGCTTAGAGCTTTAACTTAACGCGGCAAATGAGAAACCGGGTTTATTTATCCAATAAGTCCGCTGCGCTCGAGGCAGCCTGATTCCGTTTGAGGCGCGATGCCTCGCCGCTGTGTCGAAGCCTAGAGCCTTTCTATTCCACTTCGAGTATTTTGTGAGGCGTTTCAATCGTTCTATGGGCGCTTTCGTCGATCTATGAATAAGAAAAGTCGCTTTTTACCCGACTTTAATGTACTCAGACTTCATAAACTAGATAAATAAACTTGAACATAATAAATTAAGGACTTTTGGGGTAAACGCCTTTTATAGAAAGGTAATAAATAAATAAATATCGGCGCGTTTAAGAGCCAAGCACAAACAATTCAAATAAATAAACCACAAATTATTTGGTCACGTTTTGTACATATTAGGATCGTCCTGCGATTTCAAACGAACAAATTAATTTAAAAGCGATTTATTAAAATAAAAACAGAGCGGTAGTTTTAAAAGCTCAAAACGAGGCAAACAATTCATTAGCTGCGTATCCACTTGTCGAGCCTCGACTTGAGGCAAACTGAACACTTCAAGGAGCGAATATGCCTCAGGCCGAGGCAACGGCTTCACATAATTAGTCTCGGCTGTAGGCTGAATCTAAGCAATATGCAGCTTATATAATGCACTACGTATATTAGTTCAAAAATTTACTTTTAATCTGCGGGGCAATTCATCAAAACTCAGACGTAAAGAATGATAAAATAATAACTTTTTTTTTGTTGAGTAGGTCAACGACCGCTTCTAGTGTTGTTACATGGGTAATAACCTCATGGTTTTAAGGATTATTCTGTAAACATTTTTAAATCTAAGGTCACTGCACTGCACTACTTTTCAGTGAAACTTACTTTTTTTTCAGTGAAAGACTTTCTAATTAATTGCAAACTTGACCATGTAAGACTTGTACCTGACTATAATATTAATAATTGACTTCACTGTCATTTCTGTTTTGTTTTGTTGACATTATTTTGTTTGTATTAATATTTGTACGTAATAATTTGCACGTCGTAAGGTGTAGACTGTAGCCGATGTCATTAATTTATGTACAACATCTAATACCTGTGACTACATTCAAAGCAAATAAAGTTCAGATTCTGAAGTATGACTTGAGAACATCCGTTTTTATTGTGTTTCGTATTGAGATACCCATCTCGTCTTTATTTTCAACGTTTTTAATTACGGGAATTGACCTAAAGTATTAACTTAACCGTTTGAAATCGCACGATCCAGGTCGACTTTCAATTTTAAATTGTTTAATGTTTAGTTTCATAAAAAAAACATCAGTTTTGTCCAGATGACATTTTTCGTTCGGGCTCTAGAAACTTGTCTACCAGTGGTCCGGGGCGTTCCAAGTTGCTATAACTTTCTTTTTCGCTAGGCCTTTGCTCCATCTGTAATTTTCGTCTTTATAAGCAATTGGGTTTTTTGTTACAAGCTTCGCCGCGAGAGAGCGCTGAGTTTTTGTGAGTTGTCAGTGTCATCTTGATGACATTGACAAGTGGACGAATCGACCAATCGGGTACATGATAGCACACTAAGCGCCATCTCGCTGCAAAGTTTTCAGCAAGGAACTCCATTGGTAGCTGAATTTAAAGTAACAAACACAGCGGCTACACGAAAGTGATTTTCTTCCCCATTATGTCGATTGTATGGTAAAATATCGCAGTCGACTAATAACGACCAAACTTAATGTGCGATTTTATAATTTCCTCGACGTCCATACAGCATCACGATAACACGGGGAAATATGATGATGTATGGAAATATTTATATATTTTATTATTCATGTACACACAGTAAAATACAAAGGGATACGTCGACATAATTAAAATTTGAGTACAACGACTTTGGAAATTATAAAAGCGCACAATGTCATCGGAAATTTCAGAATCCGTTTTGCTCAAGAACATTGATTAAAAAAGAAAATACGCCAAACTGTACAAAGATGTATTTACTGTGCCCCTCTGACCTCTGTGCAAAAAAGACAGTTCAAAAACACACATGACATTTTTGGAATGTATTTGTAAAGTTCTTATACTTTTCATTCCGCGAGTGTACACTGACAAAAAAAAGGGGGTATTAATACAGGATGTATTTGTACAGTTTTTGGCAAGGTTTAGTTCAAGAGCAGCCTCTATATATGCCTTCATAAACTTGAAAAAGAAAAAGGTGTCTCGTCACTTGCCTTGATTTCTTTATGACAACTCTTGATCCGGCTTATTTTGACACCATTTATTGGTTTCATCGAGTGTTTCAAGCTGGCAAGCTATCTGTGTATCAAAAGGAGATCATTCAGACTTCGAACTTGTACCACAAAATTTAATAGCCGACCAGAAAAAAAATTACTATTCTTTTAACATTTTTTTTTTTTTTGATTTGTGAAAGCAAAAGTAAAAAAGCGCGCGGTTGGATTTTTAACGCTCGGCACAGCGCTCAAACGTTTAAAATTGAACGATGCGCTTGTATTTAGGCATTGGCTTAGATGTCTCGTAGTGTTAGTGTAAACGGTCATTGAAGTATGCTCCAAACATTGCATTGTGAACAAAAATATGAATTGGCAAATATAATGCGAAGGGGACGTAGCAGCCTTGAATAGCAGGTCTACAATACCAAAGGAAAGAGAGCACCAGGCCGATCGCCAACACAATGGTCAAAGCTACGTCCACCAGCAAATTTCAACAGATCAACTTTACACCGGAGTCGATGGAGGCTGAGAGAGATGGACAATCTGCTTCCAAATTCAAACTTTCTTCGGTTTTTTGCAAACTGCAGCTCTGTTTTACGTCGTATGTTGACCAAAATTCGATTCGAGACTGTTGGAATGTTATACAAACTTTGGAAATTTATTCCACCTAAGAATTTTTCAATGACAGTTCTTAGGTGAAATAATTTTCCGATTGATATAAAATTGATGATAATGATTATTATTTAGTAAATATATAATTCCTACAGTCGCAAATCGCATTTACAGCGAGGATTTACCTTAATGGGGCCCAGTGACAAAGATCCTCAGTTATGACGGGACCGATTAAATGTGTATGTGTGATTAGATGTTCTTTGTAAAATCAGAAATTGGAATTCGAGATCAAAAATGTAAACAAAGGTGTTGCCAATTTAAAATAATTATTATCTTTTATCATTTATCGAAACATAACAGTTTGAAATAATTAAGTAAAATAATAAACTAACTGTTTTTTCTTAAGTATATACAAGAGAATCGTATCGCCCACTTAACTAATCGAATCAAGTGGGCGCCCCTACTGGTCACCGTTTTGTTTTGGTCATTTGTAGTAATACTGTCACTCGGTTTCTGACGTTTGTCGTAATTGAATGCGGCCCTCGAGAGTTTTTATTTGTTGTTAAGTTTTTCTTCGTTGTATTTCACAGTTCTGTTAATTTGTTGTCGTGTAAAATCGTATTTTTTTTATTTTTATAAAATCAAAATATTAGAATGTTGACTATCCCTGAAACGTCACTTTGACAATGACATTTCTTTGTTAAATTTTTTGATCTCGAATTCCGATTCCGAGTTAATTCGTAAAAAATCGAATCCAGTACTTTTTTCTATGGTTACTGGCAGGTATGGTCGGCAACAAACATATATTATCACTGTCATTTTTATAAAGAGTGTGGCCATTAGGTTGTCACATTAATTTAAACCACGTATTCTTCATCGCGTATTTTAAACAAACACAATTAAAATCACTTATAATAATTTCTCTTTGGTTAGTTTTTTTTTCTAACTGAACAGACAGCTGTGCTGCTGGAGAGTTTGTTGCGCCACTTCTTCCCAGCTAAAGCATTAGGAAGTGGTGAAGGGGACTGGCTTATGTAATTTTGACGTTCGAAAAGCACTAATCCTCAGCCTAATTGAATGAAAATGAAATAAATGACTTTTGATATAGATTTTGAACAACATTAAACTTAATTTGGGATTATTTGGTAACAGTACCATTAAGTTTCTATTGAATTGTTGATAAAATCGCACCGCGCGTGTCTAGTGCCTTATTATCAAGGGTGAATTACTTCGTGCCAATTTTCACGCTATTTATTCTGTTACAAAAATTTTTTTTTTTTTTTGCTTATTTTTACTATATTAACAGACTGATAACAATTTGTAACAACCGCTGTATTATTGAATATGATAATCTAATCGCCACCCTGTATAATCAAAATTGACAAATAATGATCGTTTTTTTTTTAGCTTTTCAAATAAAGCGAAGCGTTTTTTTAATTTTTTAGGCAAGTATTACATTTACTTAAAAAAAAAAAACAACTTTCGTTGCTAATGGCACTTTTAAATGTTTGGGTACGTTCTGAATGATTTCCTTTATCTAGTGGGAATACTTATATGATCTCGAATTTAAAATTATTCGTTGAGGTTTGACGTCACAGCCTCGGGCTTGCCAGTCCGACGCCCTGTGGCTGGGCTATTGCATCGAAAGAAACCTTCACTATGACCCAGTCTATTGTCCACCCCTGAGGTTCTAACTAAGACGGTATAAAAATATTGCTACTCACATCAGGTTCCCCGAGCAGGGTATTGGCGAGGTAAGGCGCCTTGAGCACGCCACGCCAGTACAGCTTCTCCAGCGGCCTGTTCACGCTCCAGCCGGCGCAGCGGATGCCTAGCGATCGCCAGAATTGAATCTCACTCCTGGGAAGAGGTTACGGAGTCAGAAAAATAAAAGACTTACAGTCAAACCAGAAAATGTGTGCTATTATAGTCAAACCGGAAAATGTATGCTATTATAGTCAAACCGGAAAATGTATGCTATTACAATCAAACCGGAAAATGTATGCGCTTCCTTAATCTTCATGTTTTTTGCCAGAAACAAAGCCTCTTATAAATATATACATAATTATGTAAGCTGTCACGCTCTTTATGCCTGGAGGGTATTATTTGTGTTTAAATTTTTGTAAATTATGTTCATTAATTTTTATTGATTTTGTTTCGTTTCCTTTTTTTGGGCATATTGGCGCCACTAGCTCATATATAGCAGATCATTTAATATGATGTTCTGTGTCTCGAAATTATCATTTCTTTGCATAACTATTATTCAGGTTTTCTCTAAATGAACAGACAGTTGTGCTGCTGGGGACTTTGTTGCACCACTTCTTCTTCCCAGCTAAAGCACTAGGAAGTTGTGAAGGGCGGGCGTTTTGGGGGACTGTCTTATGTAATTTTGACGTTCAAAAGTGCTGATTCTCAGCCTAATTTGAATAAATTACTTTTGATTTGATTTGTAAGTTTTGTACTACCGCACTGAGAGTAATGCACCTATCATTTCGTGTTTGAATGAAGTTTTCTTTCAGTCAGGCTACCTACTCCGATCGCACCTCATCATCTGTCACTCAAAGGTTTTGAAAGATTTTTTTGGAATTCCATATATTTGTCAATCTATAATTATATGTCATGGTAGTACAAAATAAGCAAGTACTTCCATGTTTGCAACCGCTCCACAGCGTGTATCAGAAAGGTGTGTTTTCTCATAATCGCGCGTTCGCATTCCGAAGAAAGCCGATGATTCCCGAAGCGCATACTTTTCTTGGGATATCTGTACGTTTTCGCGGTTTGAGACAGACGCATGCGTTAGCCCATTCTAAGTTGTCGTACTCAATTGAGTACTGTGACATTTAATTTGTATACCAGAAATGTTATCATAATAAGTCAAAAGCATATTAAACCCTTAAATAGCACCAATATTCTAAGTAGTAACCTCGAAAGCTACTCGACACATGAGACCTCAAGGCGTGCATCAAAATCGGTATTATGAGGTTATATTATATACGTCGCGAATACGTCAACATTCAATAAACTAGTCAAAAGACATTATGAAAATCGCATAAAATACGCGTGTTTCGGTTTGAGTTCCCTGTTGACTATCTCAAGGAGTCAACAAGGTCGGTCATCTAACATTTTCGCATGACCCCCATTAGGGCGATTTTGGTGTGCACAAGCCATTGACTACCCCCGCCTGCATTGTTTTCGTCCACCAATAGCGCTTCAGCACATTATAAACAAAAGAGACATCACCTTCATCATTGGTCAAACTGAAACAATTAACGTTTAAAAAAACGGTCACCCTTCATTCATTAGTCAAACAGAAAACGGGCAGGATAACCTACGATTTCAACGTGCAGCCGATTTTTTTTTGAAAGGGGTCATGCGTAGGTGTCCTCGATAGTACCTTGCATTTGACAGTTGGTTCCTAAACTGAATCTCAACTCGACTGAGGAATGTGTTTAAGAAAAGGAATAAAATTGCAACAATGAATATCAAATCAACAAAGTGAGGTTGAGTCAAGTCGAGGAAATCCATTCCAAGGCAAAACCTCATGTTTTGCCTTGGAATATGGGTATAAGTTTCACAGACCGAGATTTTGTCTTTACATAGTCACACATTTCTCTCGATTAGGGCCAGTGTGTCCTCGTCGAAAACAATATTTTCAGTTATTTGTGCACTGTGTTACACATTTTTTTTTTTTACATGTGGAAATTCTGATGAATGTCCTCCACCCTGGGGTAGGTGGAGGGGTCTGTCAGCCTCTTACTGACTAAAACCACACGGAGTTCTGCTGCTACCTTTAGCCGGGGTGCTGGAAGGCTTGCACATTTCGTCACGCTCCCCCGGCTAGGTGTTGGCCCGCATGAACTCATACGGACCTCATCACCCGCCGCTGCCGCATACGGCCACGATTCCTCTAGAGATATGTTACACATCTACTGGGCACAAAATCAATCTTCGACCCTTTCCCAATAATTTTTGGGGTCGGCTTCCAATCAGAATATATGCAGCTGATATACATGGAACACTAGGCATTACATAGCATAATATATACACTTACGGGCTCACAATGTCCTTGTGCAACAGAACAGCGCTGACAGCGCACCAGCGCGCCGACCAGCGCCACAGTAGCGCGTGCACCATGTCCGCGGCACGTAAAGCGCTGTGCATCGGTAGGTTCTCAGCGAATCTACAGAAAATTATTCAAATAATCATCGCGAGGGCTAAAATTATACTAATCTTGTAGGTTTAAAAGTTCATGTCAGGCCACCACCCTAATATACAAATGAAATCTTAGCGAGCAAGTACCCATACAGTTTGAATCTCAATTATTTCAATACTTGAGATTAAGTCTGGAATTGTTCGAGCAACCACCCATGTACATTTCCTATTAAAAACTACAATGAAATTTTATTTTCAAACAAGCTTCCGCCCACGGCTTTGCCCGCGTATTATGTCGATACAAAGTAGCCTATGTCCTTTCTCAGGGTTCAAAGTACCGCTATACCAAAATTCATCTAAATCGGTCTAGCCATTTCGGTCTATTGAGCTGGCTATTTTTCTACGTCAAATTTTTCAACAGATGGCAGCATCAGCGACTCACTTCTTGCCAGAGACTGTAGTTGTACAACGCCATCTAGGAGTCGACCTACTCTTAAAACGTTTCGTGCAATCGGTGCAATCCTTTTTAAATAATGTTTCATAGACCCGGATTCAAAAAAAAATGTTAATAAATTTCTTATTTATTTCTATGTAAACTAATAAATTAAAAAAAGAAGTTGTTTGATTTAAATTAGTAGGTAACAGTAGTGGTATCTGTGATGGCAGGACAAATTGAGTAAAACGCCATCTATTGCAATGAGCTCTAAACGAAATGATTACTACTTTTATCATTTTATGGGTTCGAATTGAAACTAAAGGCTTTATTTATGTGTTTTTTTGAAAGTACGTGCATTATGAGTGTAATTAGATAAATCAGCATTAAACAATGAAGTTTTGATTTTTACCAAACATAATTCGACTGTTAATTTCATAATGGTTACCTATGCTGCCATCTATGTTCTTTTTTTCAAGACAAATTATAATTTGTTCGAGTTGAGACCTCATGGTGGCGACTAACCGTATGCTGCTGAATACTAGTCTAAAACTGAACTCACCGGGGGTTATTGGGGCCTTTCTCGGCGTTGTAATCTTGAGAACTGAAGCAGTAGGGCCGATAACTCAGGCAACCCACAATCTTAGGATCGCTCCTACGAATCTGAGAATACAATAATATCATGAAGCCACTCTCTCCACTCACTTAATAATACTAGCAGAAATAAAATGTTTTTACAAATATAATTTGATGTCACCTTTTCCAAAAATATGGGAGTATGTAGTCGAAAAAATAAAAGCTCTCTCATTCGTTACTTTTTTCTTGTTTCCGCAATAAGGCAAAAACGTAATGTAACCGAGAGATAAAGAAAATAATTAAATAGCGTGATCCCATAATTAAAAAACTTTTTACAAAAATAAAACAACCAATAAAATAAAAAACATGATATTTCAGGTGACTTTGTTATTTAGCACGAAAACTCACGCTTTCTCATGGGTGTAGGCAGAAACCACAGAACGCTACCTGCTATGATTAAATCTTGAGATATGGGATAGTTTTTATCACAACCGCAGATAAGGTTTGTTCTTCACCGTTTTTACTATGACATCGATACTGTGCATACGTATATTTTTATCCTAAATGCGAAACCCTTCTCTGTGCAGTGCATGGTCCGTAAAGCACTTGATCCTTTTACTGATCTTTCGCGGTAACTTCAAAAAAGTGCCTATCCGTAGATGCATGAATTTATTCCATGAACAAACTTAACATTGTAGTTGCAAAACATGTTCTCTCATACATTCCAACTGCAAATGTAAGTTGGTTGACTATTACTCGTTAACTAAAAAAAAAAAAAAAAAACTTGTAAAGCCTACTAAGCTATAATCGTTTTCCTTTTAACTTCGTTATATATACTAATGCCGTGATTTTTTTCACGTACCTATCCAAAAACAACTTTTAGCTGGCAGGTGGTTGGTGGGACACGTGACTCTATCAAAAAATAGCAGTTTAAAGCTTAGTACTTCGCAAACGGATCCCTGAATTAAAAATGTTTTACAATCACCTGCAAATCCGCAATATTTAAACGACCTTACCAACGACACCCCACACCAAGAGATTTTTTTTTTTCAATATTTTATTTTCTCACCTTTTCGGCGTATATCCATGCCAAATTACAGCTTTCTTATACTAAGCGTCACTGAGCCAAGCTGCGGAAAGATGGACGGACAGGAGGACGGACATGGCGAAACTATAAAGACCTTGTTGATTACAACACCCTAAAGACTGAGGTCACTACTTAAAGTCACTTTTTTATGTTTTATCGTTTTTAGATATCATCACGTCTGTGGAGTTTTCCTAGCTAATTTAATTATGTTGTTCAATATTACCGTTTGCCTAATGAACATACCTGGTAAAGAACGAATGGATTGAAGCTCGTTACGGCCGCAGACTGGTACAGCTCAGGTCTTGTTGCAAAACTGTTCAGAACACCGTTCATTACCTGAAATCAAGAAATTGAAACTTCAGCTGTTGGCAAGGATACAAGATGAAATTGGAATGATGACTAATATTAAAAATGTTTAAACAAATAATATAATCTCAAAGGGGGCACAGTTAAACGAAATAATCGAACAAAAACTGTGAAATCGAGTTTTTAGAGTAGATTATTCCCGTCCTTATCTCGCGTTACAGATATTGTATGAGTATGGCGCTAGTATGAAGTTCCATAGTATTGAAGTCACTTCTATGATAGTGCTGTCTTTGTCTAACAGTTATTTTATTAAAACGTTTTTAGCTTGGTATTTTTTTTAGCTTTTCAACTTTTTGTAATATTGTTTGTAGGTACTTTTTGCAGACAAATTTTTAGATATAAAACAAAATGTTACCATCCCCTATTACTGAAAACCGCTAATGGGGTCATTCAACTCATCATTACAGATAACTTCTACAATTGGACCAACCATAATATCCCGAAAAGAAACCTGCTTCGCCGTAAATAATATGTTTGCATATAATCAAAGCCTATATAATGTTCCCACTGCGGGACCACTCTGTGAGAGGGAGTGGGCCATAATCAACCACGCGGGCCTAGAGTCGGTTATCGGCTGTCACATGTCTTCCCATTTTTGATTCTAGGACATGCAGGTTTCCTCGCGATGTTTTCCTTCACCGTTTCGAGAGTAGTGGTGATAAAATAATTTACACAAAGCAAAGTGCCTGCTTGGGTTCGAACCTACGACCTACAACTCTGAAGTCGCGGCCGGCAGTGACCACTGGGCCACCACTGCTCGTTTTTCCGCCCATTTCAAGGCCAATTTAAAGGTGCTCTTCTGCTGCGGCTACATTGTCGCGATAAGGCGAAAACAACACTGCGGGCGGTCTCTGTCGCAAACCGCTCGACATCTCGCTTTAAAGAGAGATGCAAGTCCGGTTAAGCAGGCGACAACCTCCTAGGTTGATCTGCGAGAAGCCATTTATAAAAAATGAAAATAAAGTTAACAGAGAGCTCGCGAAGTGTAGTTCGCTTTTTGGCGACAATGTAGCCGCAGCAGAAGAGCACCTATAGGTAAACCAAAAAGTATACAACAAGGCTTAATACCTGTTTGTCTTCGCCCTTAACGTCAATTATAACCTTCATTTTATTAGCTAGAAGGTAATCCAACGCATCGTCCAGTAGACACAGACGCACGTCTTTGAAATGCTCTCTGAAATTAAAGGAAATGTTTTTTTATTTCAAATGAATTTGATGTGAACAAATGGATCAGAAAAGGTACTTGATGATGCCAATAGGTATGCAGTGCCACTTACAAATAGAGGTTCTTTGATTTGATTATTTAAATCTTAACTATCTTTCAATATGTAAGCCATGCACCTGCGCATGTATACAAGGCCACGCATCAATCTATAAATTTCCAGTTTAAGCTAATCTCGCATTGTCTATGATTTTCGTACAATGAGAGGTCAGCTTATACTGAAAATGTATAGTTTGACGTGTAGCAGCGTGTCCCTGCTAATACTATCAGTTTTGTTATATGTAAATTACACCACAATGATTAAGACGCTTTGAGGTCTTTTTCATTTGACAGTTGAATTTAATTTAGGGAGAAATGAGGATAAGGGTATATAGTCAACTCAACTTCTATAGAAAAGGGAGGTTCCTCGGATCAGAAGCGTGTTTTGTCTGGTGGGCAACAGCCCGACGATTGTATTTATGCTAGTTGAGCGGTAAATTCAGCTTGCGCGATGCAGGATCTCGCGTGACGACAGTGTGATGCGTAGTTCGCATGTGGCAAGGTAGATGCCGCCACAAATAATAATTGTTGTAAGAAGGTGTGTGATATAAAGCTTAAAGCAGAAGAAAGCTTTACTAGTTATTCTCATAAAAGAAAACTAACCTATTAGGATGAGTAGCACCAACGTTTATATCTTTAATCTTGTCCCAGTCTACGGCACGAACGTCGGGGATACTTGACCCCGCCAGCCGTTCCAAGCCCTGGTCATGTAAGAGGAACAGCTTGCCGTCTCTGGATGACCGTACGTCCAGCTCTATGATGTTGCATTCATGTTCTACGCACTGGAAAAGTATTTTTTTTCATGATTTAAAGATGTAATTTTGTGGCTAAACATTTCTTTCTTTTACTGTGCATTATTAATGGCAAGGCCATAGACAATATGACGTTACTACCGGTAAAACTGGCCATCATGGCCCTTAGCGGATATCTGTGACCAAATAAGTAAAATTGTGAATAAATGTATAATCTACTAAGACAACAATTTTTTTAAATATTTAGGGTAAATGAGAATATTTTTCTGACAACACTAAATATTTATTACGTTGCTAAGTTCACTCAGTTGTTGGCAAGACATGTTGGAAGTAGGACTAGTGTGAGATGGTAAGTACATATTATCACAAAGGATGGCAACTTTGCATAATTCACTGTAACATACTCATACCTTATTGCCAAAGCCTTAAAACTTTTAGAGAAAATAAGGTTGAGCAATGTTGGATGGTTGTGTGTATCGTTTTGCCTGGCAATTTAAGTACCTTTTTCTAGGATTTATTTATTTACTTAGGGACAACAAACAGCAGTGTATTACTAGGTAAATATAGGTTAGAAGTTAATAGAACCAACGCACACACTACTCACAACATTATCCACAGATTAATAAACAGATCTACTAGTTGTCAGTAAGAAGAATATAAAAATAAACAGAATAAAATAAACATTACTTAATTATAAGGGTTCTGATCACTTAAAGGAGTAACAATTTCTTTTCTAAATACAGCCTTACTGAGAAACATAATATCAGTTGAGCCAAACTGTCCATTGTAGGTGTCAACTAATTAATTGATTCTGTTACAAGCTAGGAGCACCACACTCTGATTTAAAGGCTTAATTTGCTTTTAATAGTAATTGCTACCATGGTCAACTTTATTGCGCATTCCAGTGAATATTTTTTGCAAAATCTCAAATGTAAGTAAAAATGGCATTGCGGGCAATGATGGCCGGTTTCACGGAATTGCAAACTAAATCTACAATATATAAAACTATACATAACTTTCTACACAACATAACCAGCCTTTAATGTTCCTACCTACTGCTGGTTCACAGGCCTCCTCTCTGTGAGAGGAAGTTGGTAAACTATATGTAACTATGCATTTTTCTTTTAATTAAAAAAAATATGGTTTTTTCATTATGTGACAGATTTGCATGGAAAATACTTGGTACTTGGCCTACTTATAATAATTACGAGTCTTGGAATGTTTTATACGAGAAAGCGATTCGTTTTTAACCATTACAAGTTTCTTTAAAAAAAAAACAATGTTTTTCTTAAGGTTTTATTACCAATAATGCCACAACTATGAGTAAAGACTCTTTGGCCATAAATCCTCTTTGGTAACACTTTAAAAAGTTTACTTACATGTTTGAACGCCTCCATGGTGTTTTCAGGAGCGTCCAGACCTGCTCCCCTGTGCGCGATGCAACGGACAACTTTATCCGGATTCATCTGGCTTTCCTTAGTCCAGGGATCAGGCCCGAATATACTAATCACATTCTCCAGCTCTGGCTTCCTCAGCCTTGTCAAATAATACGCCGAGAATCCTAACAGGCCGATATCCAGTCCAAAAGGCAAAACTGTATGAGACCAGGACAATAAAAAGTAAAATGTTGAGAAAACATAATAAACTGTGTTTATGGATAAAGACAGTATTTTCAAAAACATGATTATCGTTCGTTCGTAGTAATTAATTTAGTTAGAAATAGGTTATATTTTTCGAAAATAAATACATTTGTGAAGTGGGAGGGGCGTTTTGACAGCATCCAGCGTTTCGTTGTTGTTTTTAGCAATTAAGACAAACGCGTTTAGTTACTAATTATTTTTGTTGAAAACGTACAGAATATTTTCATGGTTACAGGTGCACTCAGCGTCGTAACTTCAACATAGAATAGAACATTAGATGTCAAAATGTAGTCATTCCGAAGTTCATACAGAAAATATACGTCACCAAGGCACGTTTTGCGCCTGTCATCATGTCATAAAATACCGAACGAATGTACAGACAACAAAACAGATTAAAGTAACCAGCAAATAAATTTAATAATCTTAGCATGTGCCGTAATATAATGTGTATAACTTTGTAGGCATAAGAACAATCTGACGACAAACAATGATTTGAGTAGATACAAAATCAAAATCAAAAGTCATTTATTCAAAGTAGGCTGAGAGTCAGCACTTTTCGATCGTCAAAATTACATAGGACAGTCCCCCAAAACGCCCGCCCTTCGCCATTTCCTAGTGCTTTAGCTAGGAAGAAGAAGTGGCGCAACAAACTCCCCAGCAGCACAGCTGTCTGTTTAGTTAGAAAAACATTGATCTATACAATTATAAGGTATATACAAAGAAGAAAAACCGAAACACAAAAAATCATATTAAATTATCTGCCATATGTAAGCTAGCCACGCCAATATACCAAAACATAAACCAATAAAAATCAATGAAAAAAACAACTACACAAATAAAAGCCTGAGGGGCGTGGCACCTTACATATGCATTATTGGATTATTTTTAAGTACACACAAATGATAAACAAGGACCATCGAAGTAAAATAAATTAACAGAACAATTACTTTAACAATAACAAAACCATAGACAGCAAGACGACCAGTCACCACAAGCAGCACCCCCGTTCACGAGCATAACGCAAAGATCAGCCATTGCCCCCCTCGCCATATTTGAGGGAAGGAGGCAACCCGATCCCCGACGCTACCGCAAGCAGTGACATCTACAGGAGCATGACGAACTCGCTGCCGGTTGCTCAGGCAAGAATAATTTATGATCAATTGTCGAGGTCGCTAGCTAACCACTTATTGCAATACAACTCGTTAAAAAAAACATTGTAATGAGTAGATCATGTCAATAATAAATTTTATTTTTTATTTTATTTTATTTATTTAGGGACAATAAACAGCTACAATATGTGTTGGAACAATGAAAAGACAATACAAAATATTAACAATATTGCAGCCCACTACATTATCCGCATATTTACAAAGAAAATATGATAATGAGTGCCACTAGATAGGTAATAAATAAGTAGTAAAAAAAATTACATCACATTCATAATAATTAATTACATCATGCAAAATAGAAGTTCCCATTGATTGGCAACTGAGTAATAATTAACACTAAAAACAAATAAATAATAAAATCTTGAATAGCTTACATTCATAATATTATTGGTTAATAATAATTTTCATTACATTACATTTAAATTTGGATTTTGAGCATACAAAAATATCAATATTAGCAAAATTAGAATTATAAGATTCAACCATTCGACGGATAGGGCAGCGCAAACCAGAATTAGTACGACATGTATTGACAGCAAATAGGGTACCTGCACGAATACTACGCATATGAACAGTGCGTGGAACTACATAACACAGTTTGCTCGTGAGATCGATGCAATCAAAATCACTATGAACGATACCATACAATACAGAAGCCTCTAGATATTTACGTCTAGATTCCAGGTTGACCAGCTTATATTTATCAAGTAATTGTGAGTACGACAAATACGTTTTGTGGCATCTGTAATGCATGGCTCGCAGAAACTTACGCTGGACTTTTTCAATCTCGTCTACATATTTCTGGTAAAACGGGTTCCAAATAGGGACGGCATATTCTAATTGTGACCGTACAAGGGTCTTATATAGGTAAAGGTATGTGGAGACCCGCTTGAACTCAGTGGACGATCTCATAACAAAGCCATACATCTTAAATGCTTTATTAATAATGTTTCCTACATGTTGGTTTAGGGACAACTTATCATCAATTAACACACCAAGATCTCTCACAGCAGATACATTACTGAGTGTTGTGTCGTGCAACGAGTATTTGAAGTTGATAACTACTTTATTCTTTGTGAAATTTATGCAATTGCACTTAGAGAGATTAAGATGTAGTTTGTTGTTGAGACAGTAGTCAGAGAGACTGTCCAGATCTTGTTGGAACTGTCGAAAATCCTCTACAGTCCGTATAGACCTATACGCTTTTAGATCATCAGCGTATATAAGAAACTTAGTATTTATAAAGCAATTGTCTATATCATTTATATATAAAATAAATAGTAGTGGTCCCAAGATTGAACCTTGTGGAACACCCGAGGTTACACGCACTGCATCAGACTGATGACCATTCACGACAACCTTTTGTGTTCTATTTTTTATATAGGATGAGAACCAGCGAAGCAAATTTCCTCGTATACCATTATACGCAATCTTATTCAGTAGGATTTCATGGTCGACCTTGTCAAAAGCTTTTTTGAAATCTGTATAAACTGCGTCAACTTGCAACCGCCTGTCCATGTTTTCAAAAAGATAATTGGAAAAAGTTAATAAATTTGAAACAGTCGAACGACGCTGAACAAACCCATGTTGCTGTGGGATGATAACGCTGTGTATGATTGGATAGATTTCATTGTGTACGAGTCTCTCAAACAGTTTTGACAAGGTCGACAGAATCGAGATAGGCCGATATTGCTCTACGTCATGTTTGGAGCCATTTTTGTGTACAGGCGTGATGTTGGCTCGTTTCCATTCATCCGGGAAAACACCCTCGCTTAAACATTTATTGTAAATAACAAAGAGTGGCTTACAGATACTGCCAGCGGTGGCCTTTAAGAACAGAGCTGGGTACCCATCAGGACCTGCTCCTTTGGAGGGATCCAGTAGTTTTAACTCTCTAAGTATTTTGTCTTCATCAATATGCAAGTTATCGATCAAGCTAACATTGGCATTACAGTGTGTAGGTGGGGTCCAGGCGGACAATGAGGGTGAACTAGGTTCAAACACAGACTGGAAAAAGTCAGAAAACATATCACAAATCTCTTCTGGGGCACTTGACTTAATGTTTTGATAGTGCATAGTGGATGGAATACCTGATTTATTTTTGCGATTTGATACATATGTCCAGAAGTACTTAATGTTTGTGGTAAGTTTATCTTCAACTGATTGAATATAGTTTGAGTAGCAGGTCTTACAGGCTTCTTTAAAGGTTTCTCTGTATTCCGAAAACTCATTGTAGTCTTTGATGTTCTTAAATTTTTTCCATTTAACCCAAAGACGTTGTTTTCGCTTGTAAATTTTTATTAATTGTGCCGAGAACCAAACCGGAAAATCAAGTGTTCGGGATTTAACACGTGGTACATTGCGTTCAGTAATGCCACCGAGAACATCATAAAAGCACTGCACGGCCTCCTGCGAAGGAAGGCGCTCTAGCAGGTTCACCCATTCAACCTCACTGATCTGTTCATTAATCACATCATAGTTAGCTTTACGAAAGTCGTATTTACTCAACGGTTTTCTTTTTAGAGCTTGTGTCGAGATATTTGCGGGGATTGTTGCAACAAACGGAGGATGATGTGTGTCTAAAGGTAGTAGTGAGTCTAATGGAGGGCTTATAGTACTAGTGGAGTTAGAAATAAACAAATCTAAAATTTTCCCATTTGCATTAGGTATAGTATTAAATTGGTATGCATTCAGAGTTGACATGAGCTGCGCCAATTGTGAGCATACAGGGGACGTTCCAGAGCCAGACATACCAGTAGGCTGATGTGACCCGACAGACTGATCACCCTTCCACATCATTTCAGGAAGATTATAGTCACCCACAATAAATATATTTTCGATATAAGTTTCATTTAACATGTCCTGCAGTGTATCAAGGTGAGATGTATATACATCGGTAGTCGCCCAAGGTGGTATGTATACAGCACTAACTACATGCATTTTAGAGCTGTTATCTTTACTCGGAATACCAACCGTGAGATGCTCAATGCACGTCGGTCTACCAGAAATATTAATCAAACATGACCGGAGTCCACGCAACACCGCGATCAAAACGCCACCACCATCACGTTTACAAGTTGTGTCGCGATCTCGATCACAGCGGTACACAACGTATCGAGGATCCACAAACTCACTGCTAGCAAATGAAGATAATTAAAAATAATTAACTTATATAGTCAAATAAAATTTAAATAAATATACGAACTCGTATACCCTGTCAGTAGGTAAGCTGATTCTGGAGAAAGAACAAACTTTGTCTTGAGTTAATTACAGCGACCAACTATTCATAACGTTTAAGTAGTCGTTAATTGAATAATATGCCTTTGAACAAAGGTTGGATTTTACTTGAGCTTTAAATGCATTAAAAGGCAAATCTAGCAAAGAAGAGGGTAGTTTGTTATAAAAGGTTATATTAAGCCCAACAAATGAGTTATGAACCTTATGAAGCTGGTGAAAGCACGTAGTTTGTTCTTATTTCTAGTATTAACAATTTGAAAATCACTGTTTTTTTAAACCAGGAATACGCCTTTTTTGGATCGGACAGGGTTTTTGTTACATATTGTATGTGGGCCCCACTGAAGTTTGGCATCTACTGTTATGCCCAGAAAAACTGCCGAAGTGCCGAGTCTACTGTTTCAAGCAGCTCTTTATCTAAGACGATGTTGGGTCCTAGATTTCTAACATTCGGTAAGACGAACTTTACACATTGTTTTCTTAGCATTGAGAACTAGGTTGTTTGACGTCCGTAACCATTGAGAGTGCACAGTTTACGACGTCAAAATTTTGTCTATTCCTGTCTACTTTAAAAATAAGAGATGTATCATCTGCAAACAGTACAACATCACAGATATCAAATATCTAAATACTTACTGATCACGCACACAAGCCTAAAGTTTAGCTGCCAGGTTATTTATTTGTTTTGTCAACTGTACTTATTTAGCGTTTTTAATATTTTTTTTAATTTTGGTTTTGGGAAATAAATAAAACGATATTTTATCTATGCACTCTTTAATATTTCTACAAAGAATAGGTAAAACGCTGAAAAATATGTTTTAACTGACTTCTAAAATCTAGTACTTAAATCTCAATTTCAAACAATTTATTGATTATGTACTAAAAAACTATCAACTACAACTCCTTACCTAAGAAATTAGCGTTTTGTCTAACTAGCCACTTTGATCTCAAATATTTGTGGTTGGTTAGGAATTTCAAATTCAAATTTATTTCAGTTTTAGACTTGTGTATTTGTGTTTCGAATTAATTGATTCATTTGTTTCGCGCGCCATTGGATTTTTCTTTGACATCCGTCTGGTTAACAATATGGAAAACATAAAATATCGCGATGTTTACGAATACCGAGTTGCACCGTGGTACCTACCAGCGTAGAAGAAACATCTCGAACGATTAATAAATAAAATCATTTATTTCAGGTACCCTAAATAACACCCATTGCCAAACTTAAATGACCTAATAAAAATCACATAAAATAAGTATAGTATATCAAATATGTTTGCAAACGAATAAATCAAATAAAATGTAAACATATTAAATCAAATACGATTAAATCAAAATAATTAGAATAAAATTAAACCAAATGAAAAAAAAAACATGAAACGAATTAAATTAACAACTTTCTCTACGACACTGGTACGGACAGCTGTCTGCTGGAACAACGCCGGATGAAATGAAGGGGCAGTCCAGCCCTCTCGCAATCATCGTCAGTACAATGTTGGGGCTAACCTGCACCCTAATTGCGTAATACACAATGAATCGGAATCTGAATTGTTTTGAAACAGATTGCTAATCAATTGCTTCATAAGTTCGATAAAAGCTTCGCTCTCAACTATGTAAATAACGCAATAAATGTTGATGATCTGTCAAAATCAAGCAGATTAGTCGTAACCGTTTACGAAAATGTGTTACGCAATTAGGCTGCCGTACCCTGCGCCGCCGCCGGCGCGGACGCGGCCTGCTTAAGCATGGTCGCGTGAAAGCAGTCGGCGCGGCGGGCGCCTCTACGAACATACCCCCATCACTCAAATGACTTCTCCCGCTCTGGGTGGAGCGGGAGGACGTGTCAGACTTTTACTGACTAAAACCCACCCGTGTTCCTTCAGTTGCCTGTGCCAGGGCCACGGTTATCTCTTTTCGAATCACCCACGACCCTGAGGCGTCGGCCCTATTGGACCCCGTCAATTTGTGCTGACATCTCTTTGAGGCGCGCGTGGAACACGACGCGCCGTCGACGACCCGGTTCTGGTCCCTACCGGACGGCGAGCTACCCATTGCTCGCCGTCCGCAAGCCCGCGCCTACGGTGGCCGGGAATCTGCAGGCGACTCCCGACGCCCAGGGCGTCTCCTGCGGCGGCTGGTGGGGGCGTGAGGGCGCAAGGCTCTCTCCCTCACGCGCTCCGCCCCCTCCTTCGCGAATATTACTGCTTCGCAGAAGGATGTGACGGCTTTCCATTCCCTCTCGCTCCGTACCATGGCCTGGACCAGGGGCGGGATCGAGAGATCGCTGCCGCCTATGGCCTCTGCGAGGACACTGCGGTGCTCCGCCCAAGCTGGGCAGACCTCCACCGTATGCTCCACCGTGTCCTCCGGGCGATCCACACAATGGTGACACCCGGGCGTTTCCTCCCGCCTTATGCGAAACAGGAACCTCCCGAAACAACCGTGTCCTGTGTCAGGCGGAAGGTGAGGACGCCGTGGCGCCTCTCCAACCACTCCTCAAAGAGGGGACTTACCGCCGCTATTGTGGCGTGCCCAAACCCCCCATCACTACCCTAAACGAGGTTTTGTACCTGAATTTACTCTCGCCGCGTATCTAGTTAAGCTACTGCGTGGTGTAGCACATAACCCGGGAGTGCTGCGTCACCTGAAGCTGTGCGTGCCGGACCGATGCGTGTGGAGGCCCACAACTGCTAGCCGTGCAAGTAACCAGGACCAATCTCTTGGCTAAAACCCCCCTCACCCGAACAATCCTTATAGTAAACGAAGTCCACGAGAGAATAAATTAATTTTCGTGTAGTTTGAGTGAATTCGCCAAAGTTCTATTAAATGTAATAAGTTATGGTAAATAATGTTAAGATTTTGTATTTTCTTTCTAATGTCACTATTTAGCTCTTAGCTTACTTACGTAGGTATTTTTCATTTAATTGTAGTTTAGTTTGTATTGTTATATTCATTTTGTACATATTTCATCGTATATAATAAATATTACGTAGGCAATAATAGTGAATAGCTACACTATCGAGTTAGGTCGAAGATCTGTAAATATAGTTGTACGAGGTAAATAAATAACTTAGATTATTGTAAAATGTACTGTCAATGTGACAGCCATTACTGGCTGCTGAACGCCACGATCGAGCCAACAATATGGGAGATGTTAAGCCACCCTGCCTGACTCCGCAATCGACCTGATACGCATCCGACATTGCCTCCGCCCACCGTACTGGAAAATACCGATGAGTTCTGGCGGCAAATCTATGCTCCTCAGATTGCTCCACAGCAGGTCATACACTACAAGGTTGAAAGCCTTGGACAAATCAAAGAAGCACGCGTACACGAGTGTTTTACGATGATTCTGTGTAGTATTTGACGCTATGATTAAAGCAACTGACAAACATTCTGTGTGGTTCTTTCCTCAAAAAACCATTTCAGAGACCAATCTACATGGTCTTCACATGATCTGACTAAGATTATATGTCTGGACTTTAAAAGAGACTGACCTCCGAGTTTGTTTCGGCCTTTCTTCTCAGAGTAGTCTGATAGGAAACGCCGATCTCATCTAGTTTTTAAAATATGATTGACGTGTAAAAGTGTTTGTGCAAACCTACTTACAGAAATAAATCTTTTTATCATTTATCATTAGCACAGTATTGCACTTTCAGTGGACAGCCGGGGACGAAACCCGGACTGGTTATCGTGCAGTGTCACCGATCTATCCATCAAACACTTTAGCAGATACAGTGCTTACTCAGGCAGTCCCCGCCTCCCAACTGTTTACGTCATCATTGAGCATCTCCGTCGCTGTATCCAATGGAGACTCAACCGAAACATGGATCATAGAAAGAATCGCAATCTCCTTCGGGCCATTTACACCATCGTTGTTCACAAGAAGGCCGTGGCGTAGGTTTTCTTTTTTGGTGCCCTTCCAGATTCTCGCTTCCATTTTTTTTAACTCATATTTTTTTCAATTGTTTTGCATTTCCCATATAAAACGCTAATTTCATATGTAAGGCCATGACTTTCTTTTTTTTGTCCGGTTACTCATAATACTGTTTACTGATCGGACCGAAGTGTCCTCAGGGCCCTTACAGACAAGCCACACCACAGCAAAAACATGAAGCGAGCGATACAACGTGGTATAGAAAGCTCTCGTGAAAATTGCCTTTACCACTGAGCAAAAACCTAAGTATATCCGTGGCTCCGTAAGACGTGACTGAAAAGTGTTCTAAGGCTTAAAATCTATGACTCTGCCGCGCCTTCTCGGGACGACCAATTTCACCAGATGCCTCACAATGAAGAGTCCTGTCTCCACCACTGTCAGCACGCTGGCTCCGACGAACAGCGCAGTTGTACCGCCTAGCGAAGCTGAAAAACGAAGAATTCGGGTTTGGACTTTGGAACACTAACGCGAAGAATAGACATGGTGCGAATGTCCATTTTACCATTTGCATGAATAACACCGTTACAGTATAGGTTGAGGTGTAAGTACCTAGTTGGCATTTTTTCGCACAAGTGGTTCCATGTTGTTGCTAGTCACCAAAGCTACGCAAGGAAACAAACAAATGATTGAAAAAACAACTTATCTGCATTCAGGCAAAAATAAAACAAAAGAAGCAAAACCTTTTTAAAACTTTTCTGCGTACCTAGTTCTCATTTTACATCAGCTGCTGATCTGCGTGTATGCCCAGACTCGAGCAGGCCATAATTTTCGGCAAGCATGTGTGACACGCGACGTGCTCTAGAAGTGAATCAAGCTTTATTCGTGCAAAAAATCCAAGCCAGCAACCCGTGGGAACTCAACAATAGTGCCCAAATACAGTGCTACAAGGATCTTTAGGCGCGGGACATACACAAGAGGCGGCGGGCGCTGCCCAGCGAGAAGACGGTGACGGTTATTCAAAACACATCTCCTCTCGTCTCCGCTCCTCTCCGCTATGGTGGAAACCGGGCCTGAGGCGATCGAATGACGTTTAAAGGGAGAAAAACTGCTGTCGGTAAACATTTATCACACATTTACGTGTTTTTTCAAATCATTTCACAAAACAATTTGTTTAGTCAAATGTTTTGAAAAAACAAGAGCGCGGCGTTAGGTCCAATTTTGACCACGCGCCAAAAGATTATTGAACAGCTAAAAAACCAAGGCTATGACGTCACAAAAAGCTGCCTAACTCCACTCAATGAGGTGCACCAACCGAAGAGGTCTTCCAGTGTAAATATAATATCCCGGTTAAGTCTGCTCTTTGGCGGCATCATGTTGATCCTGATAGCTGATCGTGGGTCCTCCGCATCCGGTGTCGTCCCATTCATATAGGTTGAATAATAATAGGGTTAAAATAGATTTTAAGGTTTAACTGGGGTTGAAAATTTTGTGGAATACAGTTACATTTTAAAGATTTAAGTAAGTAAAAAAAGGATATTTTAGTTCCAAGTCAATGTAAGTTTACTGACAGAGTAAGAGCCGAAGAGTCTCTGTAAAGAAACTACTTTTAAGTGGCTGTCTATGAAGCTAGACAATCTCTAATCGCTAACGTTAAAATCCAAGCTTATTCATCCATGCTTATTTTATTAAGTTATAAATTCAAAAGTAACTCCGTATGTACATCAATTTTGCCTTTTTACGCCTAAACCACTGAATGGATTACGATAAAATTTGTCATGGAGATCGAAAGCATCCTGTGAAGGACATGGGCTTTTCGAAATTTTACTTTCTGTTCCGGTAGCATGTTCCTGGGGCATAATTACCGCCAGTCAAGCGGGCTAAGCCGCTGGCAGAAGCTAGTCTATAATAATTCTCGTTTTTACGCGTTTCTATGAATATACGCTCCTGGATTTTCAACGCTCGGCTCAGCGCCACAAATTTAAAATCCAACAACGCATTTTTAGGCAGTCATTTAGGCCTCCCCTAGTGTTACTGACAACGGGCATTAGACATCTCTATTCTATTCTATTTTTATGATATATGGTCTACAATCAGTACGATGATTTGACATTGACAACTACGAAAGTCAGATCTTGCCAAGGAGGTTCGAACCGCACAACCTGCCTTTCGCAGGAGAGAATTCTCGTAACAAAAGACTCTGAACCCTATAGTTGGTACAGCTGCAAATATCTACAGTCTACTAATAGGAAAGAAAAAAAGCCACTAACCGAATAAGGATCGTTTTTGTGTGTGAATAATAATTGAGTTCGGCGCACTGGGGGAGACATGTGCATTTAGCAAGGTTCTTGGGTATGTTAATGAGGATCTCAACGTTCCGGCCGATGCACGCCATCCCAAATGCATCACAGACGTCCCCATCTTGATTCACGTGCAAAGAAAATGCAAACGGATTTGATTAAAAAATTTCAAACAGATTTTTAAACGATAAATTGTTTTAATTCTTGTTATTTTTCACTGGACGCATAGAACTTTTTTCCTGACAGTTCTTTTGCTGACTTTTAATGACTTGTGTTTTATTTTTCTTTGTCAGTCAGTAATATTTACTTTGATAGTTTTATTCGTATGCAAACTTCATAGATTATTTTAGATGAGAATACTCGAAGCATATCGTATTGGATCTGAACTGCCTCGTTGGTCTAGTGGTCGCAATCGCTACCGCTGAGCATGAGGTCCTGGGTTCGATTCCCAGGTCAGGCAAAGTGTTATTGGGTTTTTCTATCTGGAATTTCTCAGTAGCAGCCCGGAGTCTGGATTTGTGCCCGGTTGATGGCAATAGGCTCGCCCCCTATTACATGGGACTTAAACATAACTGGCGAAATGTGGGTGTACAGGTGCACCTCTGCCCAACCCTTCGGGGAAACAAGGCGTGATGTTATGTTATGTTATGGATCTGAAATTAACTCCTGTTTTAAATTACTGCTGAACAGGCGTCAGCTAAGTACAGCAACAAGCTCAACCACAAAACGAATACCAGGCTAGAGCTCAACACTGCATAGTGTGGGGCATTGAGGTAATCCTTTGTTTATTTTGGGTTGCATAATATATGCGTAATCAGCCTATTATGTTCCCAATGCTGGGACACAGGCCACCTCTCTGTGATAGGGAGTGGGCCGTAATCCACCACGCGAGCCCAGTACGGGTTAGTAAGTGTTCTAAGACATGCCGGTTTCCTCACAATGTTTTCCTTCACCGTTTTGAGAACAGTGGTGATGAAATAATTTACACAAAGTAAAGCGCCTGTCTAGGTTCGAACCCACGACCTACAACTCGTAAGTCGCGGCCGTTACCACTGGGCCACCACTGCTCTCTTTTATTAGGTTAGAGTCTCGGTTAGTTAGGGTCTCTCTCTCTTTTTGGGTGGGAAATCATCAAATGACTTCTCCCGCCCAGGGTGGAGCGGGAGGGCGTGTCAGACATTTAGTGGCTAAAACCCACCCGTGTTCCTTCACTTGCCTGTGCCAGGGCCACGATTACTCTTTCGAATAACTCGCGACCCTGGCAGATTGAGGCAATCTTGCGGTGTAATTGTGTAACAAATAAATTGCCAATAGATTGTAATCCTTTTTATTTTGACAGTTCAACCACGTTAATTGACATTATTTACGTTGTTAAGCAGACGAATTTGACAAACCTATGAAGCGATGGACGTGAAAATGATCAAAGATTAATGAAAGGCAATGCGATCGATTGCCATTGTAAGAGTGTCACACAATTACCACGCTGGTATTACTGATGAAAGCCTGCAAAGTTCTGATCAGCCAGACTCTAAGAAATAGATTTGGAAGAAAGATGCTCACCTCCTTTCACGTGGAAATATGGCCTACATCCACAGAACATGACAGCCATTTGACTGCGGCAGTGCATCTGGCATAGGGAGAAGCTGTATGCCTGAAAAAGTATGGTTAGAAACATTGGAAGTCTGTCATCTCGTCTCTTCTTCCACTTAGTGTCTCTTCTGTTTCGGCCTTTTTGCGCATTTGTGCGTATCTGTCATGCAACTTTTGGGTGGCCCTTTGGGTGTGATTATAACGACGATATCTCCTTATTTATTTATGAGAGCTGTTTAGAAGTTACCTATATAGGGGGACTGGTAATAAGTGACCGATGCTTCTTTCCCAAAGAAACGTTTTTTTAAAATTACTTTTTAATTAATAAAATTGCCCATTAGAACATTGAGTAATAACGTAACAAGAAAAATACTCCATCAGCTGTGTAGTGTAGTGTTTATGTAATGAATAATCTCTATTTACAAACAAATTTAATCAATCCACTTTTACCATGCATTTTTCTCTATTCGCGCGCGCGCAATCAGCTGGGAGTCGCTTGACACCGCACAGCTGATTGCGCGCGCGCGTTTTGTGCGATTGATAAATTGCATGGTAAAAGTGGATTGATTAATTTTATTCACTACATAAAATCACAGCTGATGGTGTATTTTTCTTGTTACGTTAGTACTCAATAAATATAGTACTAAAAAAAATTGTTTCTTTGGTAAAGTTGTTTGTTATGATGAGTACAATCATGTGTTTAAAAATCGGTCACTAATTACCAGTCACCCTAACTGCACTATGGGCATATCTCTTAGAAAGGAGTCTATTACCCCATGATCATCAAAATTTCAGCCAAAAGACGTCCACTGCTGGACATAGGCCTCCCGTAAGCGTTGAAGTACCTCAAGTTGGAGATAATAATAATATAGTGCTGAAATACTATAAAATATTTTTGTGCCATCTTCCTCATCATGCCAATCGGGAATCGTAATTTGATGAGGAAGTTGCTAAGACTAGGTATATTATTACAGGAGAAAAAGAACCTCATGCTTACCCGTATAGAGTCGCTGATCCATTCATCAGGATATTTACAGCGCCGCTGCTCCGATCTAAGACTCTTCACACTAGGTGAAGCTTGTATCTCCACCACCTAAGTAATACGCACATAAGAAATATTTATTACAAAAATCACGCATTCAGCAGCAGAAGAATCTAATCCTTCGCAAGAAAATTACCTTATAATCAATAATGAGTTCTTCTCCAGGCAATACTTCACCAGTTGGATTGGATATGGCCGTCGAAATCTCATAAGGTGAATGGATGAAATACTAGAACATGGAAATCGAAAAGAGGAATAAATGCACAGTATCTGATCAATGATTTATTGGGCTCCGGGCAGCCGAAAATCTGCTTTCTTGATTGCCAAAGTATGTTCTGGAACTTAAGGGACCCGGACGGCCTGAAGCTCGGGCGTGTGTGAACAAGTTCTGTTCATTCAAATGTATCTCTGTACCATCCCTGATGTATTTAGATTCGGACGGCCCAGAAGCCCAAAAATACATCAGCATAGACCCAAACTAATCATCCTAGTTGACGATCCTAAAATAGGCTTAGCATCATGCGAAAAAGGCAATCAACCCTTACCCTCACTGCGTTGTTCATAGAGTCTATTCTCACAGAACACTGTCCGCTATGATAGTGGCACTGAAGCAGCTGGTACGTTGTCCAGTCTACCTCTTGTAGCATGTGCTGGAACTCGGCGTACACCGAGTTGAAGGTCAAACACATGCCCACTTCCGTCATTACTGGGTCCCAATGTATCTGAAAGAGATCCTTTGTAGTTTCAGAGGGTACCATAGTTATTTGGAGTGTGCAGGAGGCACATATGGTACAATATTGCATGACACTCACTCATTTGACTCATTTGACCTGCTCTGAAGAGTTGAATGGTCTTCCAACCTTCCTCCCAAAACAGGGTTGATGACAATTGTTTTATTTTTAACTCGGAAAAATCTTTGTTTCCAAATAGTGCAAACAATATTATAAAAAGTGTAAAAACCATAAAAATATTTACAAGTTAGAAACGTTTTAAAATAATTGTTAGACAAGGACAGCACCATCGTAGAAGTGACGTCACGACTTTGTAACTTCATTCGAGCACCATACATTGTCCGTACTGCGCGACAAGGACGGGAATAATTCCCTCCAGAAACTTTTAAAGCGTGTAGCTTCTTCATTTATGTACCTACATTTACATGCCTTCTTTGAAATAACATTTTTTTTTTTTTTTTTTTTTTTTTATTAGTCATCATCAATTCTACACCGCCTGGACAGTCGGCTTTGCTGGGTGGTGAATATTTAAAACCCGTCATAGCATCAAGAAAAGAAGACGTGGTGAAATATTTCAGATAATTGAGGTACTTTATCCTTCCCACAGTAAAATATGTAAGGTCCACCATATACCTACATTACGGATGTAAACTTTTGAGGCTATAACAGACTTGATACACCCTATATTATTTTAATGGCAACACGGAGTCAGAAGTTCGGTTGGTGAGTGGTAATAACGATCCTGCTGTTTCAATTCTTGTTGTTTCTACACGGGGGTGTTTAATTTCTCTAGGAAATAGCGTAGGTACTCGAACATCTCTGTCAAACTCTTCATGGAATCATGGCAGTTATGTTTTATGTGGAAATAGCATTAGTAGGAAGTACTTGAGACTGTAATTGCAGTCAACTGGACTGACTGTCTGTTTTATTTAATACACCTACTTCCACGTTCCACTTACATATTAAAAAGCGGATAATGCAAGGGGGCCATGACACCCCCAGTTGCTTCAAATAAAACAAGGAACGCCAAACTGAAAATCTACAGAACTTCTTTTAATTTCACGAAATCGACTTCGATGTCTTAGTACTCGTAGCTTGGTTCTTAACTATTCGATTCGTATGAGATCATCTTTTTTTCCTAACTGGTTAATAATCTACGGCTGCAGAGCCGTAGCCAGTTCGTAATTCGAAGGGCCTGGCGCCTTCAAAGTTTATGCAGCTTCTCTCAACTCATAAAAATATTTAGCTAATAACTACCCACTTTGAATAATAAAAAGAAAAACTAACCAAACCAATCCACGGTGGGGTGCTAAAATTATTAAGCTCGTATCTCGCTCTTGCAGGCAGAGGCGGTCCGCCCTGTGCCCTTGGTTGGTAAACAAGGTCAAAATATGTTTAGTAAGAAGCAGTTTGGAGTTGGAGGCCCCGTAACTATTAATGCACAATACAAATGAAGGGTGCAAAAATTTTCTAGCTCGCTCTTACATTTTCTTATATCTCCAAATAAGCCACCTACAAGGGTGGGCTTTAATTTTCGAGCGTCGCTCGCTTTTGTTTACATTCTCTTAATTTTCAAACATTTCTACATACGTCGACAAAGTAACTCCTATTTCAGTATCAACAGTCGAAAGAAAACCCTAACACCTACGAGGCGGAATGCAAATTTAAGCTCGCTTTGTTCGCACTACCGCACTTTCTACATACCGTGACAACGTAACCCCTATTTCAGTATGTATGGTCAAAAGAAAATCTATCCAATCCGTCTGGCTCATGTAGCCCCCTCAGAAATAAATACTGGATCCGCCCTTGTCATATACTTACCTCATAGTCAGTCTTAGATACAATAACCTGCAGCACAGACGGGGGATGAACAGCCAGAGCCAGTTCCAGCAGATCGATCCCCTTCACAGTCTCATCAGCCTGATACTTCCAGAAGTTCTGCACGTTATCGCGGAAGGAGACCTCGGCCACCAGCTCTATGAACTCGTAGTAGTAGCTGTACTTTTCTGGGTCTGACTCTTCGGTCACGTTCCAGGTGCTGGTGGGGGTTAGATGGTGAGGATAGTAAGTGGAGTTAAAGGGAGCAATATATAATAAAAAAAGGGGCTGACGATTCGTTTTGATGCACCCGGACATCAGTTGTAGTACTGGCACAACGAAAATCGCCTTTACTGCTGCGATATAAAGGCTCTGTCAATTTGATACCACTGTGAAGGTCATAAGACAATCCTTCATCTAAGAACATGCTGCGAATAACAGATTTTTCCTTTTCAAGGTATTTCTTGTGGGTATTCCATTACTGTCCACTCCTGGTCCTGGGTAAGTTCACCATTTCCTCGTTCCACTATAAATCGCCATATATACATCGATCTATTTGAGCACATATCCTACTTGAACTTCCTACTAATATCGATAAAATTAACAGGTTTGTCCTTTTTTTTACTCAGTTACGACGATTTTTGCATTGATAGATATTTTATGGACCAAAGCGTGACATAAGCTACTTTTAATTTTAAAAAAAAGGCTCCGTTCCTGTGGGGCAGACCACGGGAGCCGTAGACAAAAGCTTTTGACCATAATTGAAACTTACTCCTCAATCGCCTCCCTAGCTTTATCCGGCTGCACTCTATCGAGGAAGCAGGCCGTCACAGCGGGGAAGGTGGTCCACCAGCTTCTGTAGTCTCGTTGAAAAGATACCACCACTGGTTCCGAGTTGAACCTGCACGATTATCAGAACAAAAGCAAATAGAAACAAAAATCTATCCAAGGATGTCGGTCAATGGGACATGTCCCACCTCCGACGAGAAAGCGACTACCTTTAGATTATTTTCTCGCTCAAGAAACCTACAATGGATGACGGTCCAGCGATACATAATATATTAATAGTTGCCCGCTGACACTAGACGCGAAAACTCTCTCTATTGTAGGTTTTTGAGCAAGAAAATAGTCGATAGCTGAATTCTGTCTTTGTACTTCTATTTAACATATATATAACATTCAGCGGTCATTGGCCGTCTTCTAAGAAACCATAATATTACATAAACGATATTTATACAATATGTAATAAAAACCCTGTCCGATCCAAAAAAGGCGTATTCCTGGTTTAACATACGTACTAGAAAAAATAGTAAAAAAAATCTAACTCATAAAAACCAAAAGCTATTGATTTTTTTATTTTTAGTAACCATGCGAAATGTGACACTAAATATGGTAAATTTTCATAAGTTGACAACACTCCACCGGCCGGCGAAATCTTTTATTTTTTGGCTATTTTATTTCAAAGGACACCGCCCTGCACTAGCCGCGCTGTAGGTACTCATAACGAGTCCTCGATCCTTTGATGTAGCCGACTGGTCGCTACTTGTTTGGACACTTCGCCAGTCTCACGTGGAGATAGCTTGCGATCGGATGTCCGTACGTATCACGTTATCCGCTATCGTATCGCGAACAATGTCGTATACCAATCAGGAATATTTGAAAATGTTAATTTTTATTTGTGAGTGAATGTGTGATTCGGAAATCGAATTAACAGCTCGGATTGTGGAAGCTTTCGAGTCACTCAAATCGTACACATGTGCGCTGCGAAGAGTACGTGCAAATTTAATAAAAAGGTGTCGCATGTGTACTAATGTTCTAGATAGATAGAGGTATGTAACAAGTAAATGTTTTAATAAACTGATACCTACAGTGGGTACATTGCCAAAAGCACATCACATTAACTCAATAATAATTGTTTCTTGATAAACAGAAGGTCAGAAATCGGGGTCATTGTGCGTAAGCCTACAATGAAATATCAGCTGATACCTACGCGTAGGCAAAACGTAGATTTCTTTAGTCCTACGTTACTTTGGCGGCATGCGACAAAGGACCGCCGCGCTCAGGCGGCTTCTTTGACACGAAACTGTAGGTGAACTCTGGTGAACCCTGTCGAGCGATCAGTGTTGCCTTTGGTATGATTATTTTAAATTTTTTAAATTAATTGTTTTCATTGGGGAAAAATAATTATCTCGTATCCATTAAATGATTACGTATTTGTGTACGCACTACTATACCAAATAATACCCTTCAGGATCGGACAGGGTTTTCGTTACATGCTGTATAAACGATATTACTGTCGTGTAGTTTGGGCCTCATTCGCGTTTTATGAAAGTTTATAATTACGCTAATACGAACTACCTTAAAAGACTGAATGAAAATGCAAAACGTTTACTTAACTTTTATAAAATATTAATTTGTTAGTTGGGCGAGATTTTAATGTCAATATAGAGAGATATACCTGAAATATTGATTGAGCGCGCAGTAGACTGCGCCGCCAAACGCACTCAAAGTCAAGATTAGCCAAAGTAGTCTGAAAAGAATAAAGAAGAGTCTCAGTCCGAGATTCATAAACGTTAGTTACTACGTACTTTGGCTAAGCGTTATCCCCGTCACTGTTGCAGAACTGCCAATCTACAACTGCAAGAAAGAGACAGGAACATGACACAAGTCAAGTTAGTCTCAAACTGCAGCCGCAAATCGCGGAAATGATTAAAGTAAAATAGTCATTGGTACAAGCTCACAACACCTGTAAGCCAGAATCTACAGTAACGAACAACAGAAAAGCGCCGAGACAATGAAGTTCGACAAATCTGGTCCTAAGACTCAATCATGTCGATTGAGTCTTAGGACCAGCAACGGAGAGTTACAAAAAAAAGTTCCAGGGTCTTCGAAGCAAGGAGATTTATAATGGCAACAAAACATCATCAGATCTTCTTGGATAACAAGTATAACAACCAACAAAAAAGTCAACGAAAAAAGAAGAATTCATAAAAAGAACACGTCAATTTCAACTACTCAACCGTCGTTTTGGACATTTTCTATGTAAAATTATTGGTGTTACAAAAAATTCAAGCGTTATTTTTCAGCTTAAATCAAATTTCTTCATTACCTTTCGAGCCAGTGCAGTTTTTTATCAACAGTATGCTTCAGTCCATGTAGGGTGGTTTCTTGGCAGAACCCTACAAAGATGCAATATCCGGAGGGGATGGAACCTATGATTGACTCTATCATAGACTTTGTTCGCGTTAGGCAGCTCAACTTCGCGGTAGTATGTGTTTTCTTTCTCTCTGATTCGCCCATAATAGTAAAAGCCACCCTCTGCTTGGTTCAAACGTTGATAATGAACTTGAGACTATATTAAAAAATCTGGGAAAGTCTTAACACATGCATTGATCACTTAGTAGAATCGGTTCCAAAAGTTGAATACAACAGATGACAATAGTGGGAATTTGGACACTGTAAGACCTTACTGCAGTATACTTGCTTAGGGCAATGAGTTAATTTTAAATATAATTTGTACGGCAGGGAGGCATAAACACATTGTGGGGTCAATTTAGCAGCACTATCTGTGATCAAACTTAATAATAGAGGCCAATTAAATAAATAGTTTATATAGTGCACTAATGACTGTACTCTAATGGAATCTTTTGTATCGTTGTATTCAAAATGATGTAGGTACAATTATTGAAAGGTATTAAAAGTGATACAATATGATGAATAATCTAATGTATCACTTTAACTCCATTTGGGGATCCGAAGATTAGACTAAATCTTTTAAATTCTCCCATTATGGGGAAGGCAACTGTCAAAATGGCGCTGTCGTAGCTAGTTCCCAACACAAGCCAATAATAGAAGGCGTCATGTGATTTTATTTTATTTTAGCGAAAATTGAAGCCTTTTTGTGTTCCTAGATGCTCCGAAATTGGAGTCTACAATTTCCCGAAAGCCCCTAAACTTAGAACATTGTGGTTTAAAGCTATTCGTGGAGATTTTTTTGAGTTCGAGTTTATGTCGGAAACATTTTGAAGAAAGTGATTACGAGGAAATATTCAAGGTTTAAAATTCTGACATTTTCCACGTCAAGTACTTGATTTAAAATGCTGAAATTGCGAAAATTAACGCAATAAAATCAAACATGAATGAATGAATCATGAATGAACATAAAATGAAATGAATGAACGAAATGTCAAATTTATTGTAGGCCATAGGGACCTAGCTATGGTCACGCCATCTACAATTAGCTTTGCCCGACCTTCCCCATTGATAAAGTGTTTTGTCTGTGGCGGCATCTATAACGCCACATACGAACTAAGCACGCATAATCCTGCATCGCACAAGCAGAGTTATTCGCGCGGACAACCCTTTGCAAAGTTTTATTGGGTGTTTCCTTCAGGAATTTCTCAGTAACTGTCTGGAGTCAGGATTTGTGCCCCTATTACATGGGACTTAAACATTACTGGCGAAGTGTGGGTGTACTTTAGAAGTACACATGGCTAACCCTTCAAGGATAACAGGCTGGATGAAATGTTATGTTATCTACCCTTTTCAAACTTAACTTTTTTTATTGCAGGTAGCTGGAGTGCTAACCCTGTTGTATTTGTTATATCAATTCTGGGGCGCCCTCTGTAAGGGACAAGAGCAACAACACACAAGAGAGGGTCAAGACGTCAGCGATGATGAATGCCGACACTCCATCAGGGCCTCACGGTCACGATCTAGGTACAAACGTGATCACTGCATAGATTTAGATCTCTACGTAACTTTCAAATTTTATTTGAAATTTTATTTCTGTCCGCGACTTCTTCCGCGTGTAATTTCGGCCCCACACCAGCGGCGTCGCATCCCGCGCTAGTTCTTCGTTTTTGCTTAGCGCTGTTTCTGACTTATTTTTTTCTTTTTACTCGGCTTTTAGGGGACGTAGCTTGATATGTATAATCCCCTCGGTATCAAAAAAACCTAAACACGAACATTCCTATATTAGCAGAACGACATAGCTATAATCAAAATGACATTTTAGCAAAATGTCCTATTAGCAAATTGTCCCACGAGCAGTTGTCGTAATAACAAAACGTCGCAATTGTAAAATGCCAGTACTTAATACTGGAAAATTACTATCAGTTTTTAATCATAGCAAGTAATCATAGCAATTATTTGAAAGGTAGAACCTTGATTTAAAAAAAAAAAGAGTTGTTTCTTAGTTCGCCTAATATTTGTGTTCTGGCATAACTTTCTCATTTAATATTGACTATGCACTGGTTCTTGTATTATATTTTTTTTAAAGTATATTTGCCGATTCTCTTGTTTCAAAGGCCTATACACACTATGACTGAAAATCACTAAAACTTGGTTTAATCCTGTCAAACGACGATTTACTATTCTGAAATTAACCAAAGTGACACAACATAACTACATATATTTTGGTTTGCAAGGACTAAGATGGCAATGAGTAATTGGTTTAGTGAAAATGGTGCCGATTCTCTTGTACACCGAACTAAACTAACTAAACTATCACTAAAATTACTTACTTTTTACTATGAAAATCTTGAAGCTATTCTGCGAAAAAAAATCTCCAAATTTAAAAATAATTTGACACAACTATAATCGAATTTGACAATCACGAGTCCACGTGTTTTTTTTTTCTTTTGATTTCGCAACGTCTTTGTTTGCTAGAGCCGGAGGCAGTCTGGGGCAGCCTCGACGTGTTTTCTATGGAAGTTTTGACTTTTTGTGTGAAAAATATAAAATAAAAATATCTACATGTAGAGATTTGGTGGTTTCAGGGTTACAAAGGGGGTCGAAATTTTCATTATTTTTGTGATAGAACACACCGTTTTCGAGATATGAGCAAAAAAAGAAAAAGAAAGTTAAAGTACAGTTTTTGCACGTCTGAAGTCGAGGTGTTGGTGTGAATTTTAGTTCACGCCACCTAATTTTATTCCACACCTTTTTAATCGCGATTAAAAATAGTCAGATTCATGTTCAGATTTAGTTAGACAATCAAATTTTTAGGTGAAAAACGTAAAATTCAGAATAGCAAAATAGCCATTTTCACTAAACTAATAACTCAGTGCAATCTTAGTGCTGTCAAACTAAAATATAGTTAAGTTGTGTCACTATAGTCAATTTCAGAATGGAAAATCGTCATTTGACAGAATTAAACCAAATTTTAGTGATTTTTAGTCTAGTTTAGAGGCGTTTGTGACAAGAGAATCGGCACCAATGGCAATTCTATTAGTTTTTCACCTAAAATTTTGATTGTCTAACTTAATCTGAACATCATTCTATTTTTAAATCGCGTTTAAAAAAGTGTGGAATAAAATTTGCTGTCGTGAACTAAAGTTTTCACCAAAACCTCGACCTTCAGACTTGAAAAAACAGTACCTAAGTATCTATATCTTTTTTTTTTGCTTTTGCTTACATTTCGAAAACGGTGTGTCCTATAGCAAAAATAATGAAAATTTCGACCCCCTTAATGAAACTCTTAAACCCCTAAAATGCAACATGTAGGTATTTTTTTGTTCATACAAAAAATTAAAACTTCCGTATAAAACACGTCGAGACTGCCAAGCGCGCCTCTGACAAAAAGTCACGTAGCGAATCCAAAAGAAAAAAAAATACCACGTGGAGTCGCGAGTGTCAAATTCGATTTTAGTTGTGTCAAAAATTTTTTTTTATTTATAGTTTTTATTCTCCAGAATAGCTTTAAAATTCTCGGAGTTCGGTTCGAAACTCCGACCAGTAAGGTCGTGCCTTTGTTTCCGCGAGAGGCATCGTGCCCAACAGATGGTGGTTTACTTGCCGGACTTAGAAATCAAACCGTGTTTCTTTTGTGTGTGTGTGCGTGTGTGTCTGTGTCGCAAATCAAAACATTTTAAATCGGTTCAAAAGATAAATAAATGTGCGGTCCACGCAGCTGAGACACCTGCCGAGGAGTGATCCTGCATGGCCTGAACCCTTCCGCGTCACTGGTGAGATCGTTCCGTACCCTAAGCTGCGACTGCGTTTTAGGTCGTCGATTCAAAGCCACACGCATGTTCAACATAATTTTAAACAATTGTTATAGGACAGTGTATTCATATTAAATGTAGTAATGCGGGATAAATGAAGCTGTTATTCTGGCACAAAGTGTAATCGAGTCCTTTGATTTCATACATAAAAACAAAGAAGCGCCGCACGGCGCGCGGCGGTAGACAACACAAAACTTGTAACAATTACCTTCTTAAATTCGTAATGTAAACACTATGAGCCCTTCTTACCCCTGGACATCAATGTTTTAATAAAGTAATATTTGGTATATATTTCCGTATAAGTGATTTGTAATCTTTAGAAATAAATTATTTCAGACCGTATAGTACGGTATCGCTCTTGACCTAATACTTCATCCACATTGTGCCGAATAACCATAACTACGTTGACCAAGTTAGTATTCACTGACTATTATTGCTTCCTTTCGAGTATAAATGAAAACCTGTTTGAATTTATTTTATCTTAATCTAGGTAATGGTCACCCATCCACGGACCGGCCGCGGCGGGCGTGGCTTGGCTTGATCGCTCGGCCCGTGCGGTTGTTATTACTTCTGTTAAACATATTGGGCGGGATGACCCTCAATCGTTGTCTAAACGAAGATGTGCCATTCTCCGCAATCACAGTGACTGCGATATCTCAGCAATTACATAACATAGCTCTGCAAACCCTATGTCATTAAAATTGGTATTATTTAAATAAAATAGCCGATTACATAGGGTTCAATACCGGGTACCTACTTAATGTATTTTTGTGAAGTCTAGTTGAGTGTGAATGGACTTGTTTAGAATTTTTCTTATAAATATGCTGGTGCAATGTGCATCAAGTGGTTTAATATTCATGAGTTTCGTTTCCCTGTAAATTTTAACTGTAGGTGTAAGGTAATCATAGTGAAATAATGGTTGAACAATTTTATTTTGTGCGATCTGTAGGTCCTATAGGTTGGTTTTTGATAAATTTCGTCAGAAAGCAGCGCGGACGTCCCATTAATCGTACCCCTGTCTTAGTCAAACTTCTGTGTCTTTGTCTTTGACGTTTGAACAAAACAGGAACTATACATTGGCTATAATAATACCTATGATAAAGGGGCTGGAATTGTTTATGTAGTATGTACTTATCCGTACGCAGCGATCTCAGGACTTTCTCCCTAACAATGGTCTGTCTCAGGAGCGAATGATGACAAAATACGTAACCACGCAGTTTAATGAGGCGCTATGGGTAGGAGAAGACATCCTTGTTGCCGCGTCGGAATTCTACCTTGTGAACGTGTTTGTTCACACGAATAACAAGAACAGCGGGAAAACACTGTTTTCACACATGTTTTCAACAATCAACATCACTATGATAACTGGGATTTAATTGACGACAACCACTACAACAGTAACCAGCAAATTCTAACGCAGGAATCGACCAACGCAAGAATATCACAACATATCGAAAATTCAAGTAATCAGTACAACACAAGACAAGAGCAAAAACAGTTCACAACACCTCGGTTCCAACATATTCCAAAAGAATATTCCCCAATTACTTAATCCATTAACAACGCGTGAACAAACAGCGGCATTGTTTTCGATGCTGGGACGTGGGATGAGGTTAAAAAGTATGCTCAGCATGGTTTTAATACGGTGTATAAATTGATATACTACAAATTGCTTGCTGTCAATGTCGATAAGACAAAATACATGTCATATTCCCTTAGACCCCAGGGTCAACCAAACTTGACTTTAAAAGCCCACTCATGTAATTTTATTAACCATTGCTCTTGTCCTGTTTTAGTTCAAACAAATTCTATCAAATAGCTTTGCATTACCATAGATTACCGTCTCAGCTTCCAACAACACATTGAAACACTGGTCAAAATAACCAGAAAATTAATTTACATATTAAAAAATCTTAGACAAATACATCGGTCATTGAGGATTTGCCAATCTTTGTTAGTGAGTGTATTGCATTGCCATTTGGGGCGGTACCTCTAAAAATTATATGATCATTTTAGAGAGAGCTCAAAGAGCTCAAAGTGTGTTGCTTTTTCACAATCCTCTATCGAACTTTCCAACTTTACCAACACTGCCAAGTGCTAACCGGTCCGACAGTTGTTTATTCTCATAACTGTAATAATAAAAAATAAAAATGAAACACTGATCTTCCCTTACATCACGATTTCCAAACACGGAATAGACGAGCAACAAAAGTTTGCTCAATCTTCCGCTTAAAACCCGTATCGTAAAATCACTTAGACGTCATAAACACAACATTCTTCGTTACCCCATCCTTTATTTTTTGTCAAGCTCATTCTTATTTTATATTGTCACGTTATGCATAATATCCGTGAATTTTTGCTTGACTTTACACCTCTTATTTCTAAGTTTTGTTTCTAGTAGTAACTGTAAGTATGAATTAGTTAAATTAGTTTTTAGTCAAAATAATTAAAAATGAAAAAAAAAAAAAAACTTAATTTTGTAGGTTCTACTTTTACTTAAATACTTAATTGCAATCTTAAACTTTTTAAAAATAACTGGACTCTCTAACCGTTCTGTAAATTAACATGTCTTAACTAAGAGAGCATGGTGATTTGTAACTCAGGACCCTTCTATCACAGACACCTTTCTCTATTTAAGATTGTACATTCTATTAACCAGTGCCTGCTGCAATAAAGATGTATGATTACGATTATAGCGACTCATAGCAGCACCAGCAGCAAACTCGCAAAAATTATTTTATTAGAGAAAACATAACAAAACAGTTTATAAAATCAAAAAGAAATGTAACTAGCTAATGAGTTATGATTATGGCTGATTAGGTGCGAAATAAGGAACAGCTGATGCGAAGTTAACAAGGAAGCACGTCGCCGAGTTATCAGCTGTTATAGTGAAGTGAAGGAATGGCGTAAACAGATGGATTATCCTAACTGCTATATTTTAGCTTTATAAGCGTATAAGTGACTTTAGATAAATATGAGGCTACGAATAAGAATGATTGCCACTAAAAGACTTGAAGATAAATGAAAATACCCTTTTAGTTCTCCTTCGCCCGACTTCGTCACCTGACTTCGTCCCCTGGTCGTGTGCAGTGCTACGCGAAGCTTCTTCAACAAGGTATTGACTATTCCTGCTGGAGCTGTCCCCGCTGAAGAACGCAACTGAAGAGCTTCGATTTCGAAGTTTTTTTTTGAGACTGTTCGTTTTGAAATTGAGACGGCGAGATCCTTGAAGGACCAATGTTAGCGCGGGGATCATCTAAAGCGTGGACTACTGTATTTAGGACAAGGGTTTAATGACGAGCTTAATATAAAGCTGTACAGGACAAACGGCTAATAACGAACCTAAAGTAAGAGGAGTATCGTCCGTTGCGGTGAAGTCAGAAGAAGCGAGTGGTCATCGGGCCGAACCGTGTCGTCGCCGCGACGCGTAAACACGCGGCCTGCGCGTGCAGACCATACGCAATGTGTTGTGTTGGGTTCGATTCCCAACATTGCCTATTCTACTTTGGATGATTAGAATAATAACATTTGAGACTCGAACGATAGCTCAAGACTTAAAATATTTCGACAAGGGATTCAATTCTTGGATCGACAGGGTGGAAGATCAAGAACGCTGCTAAGGAGATGTACAAAAACCGGAACGGTTAGTAGCGAGAACTCAGACGAAGACATTGAAAAGAACAGCAACATTTACCACAGCAGAGCAGTGATATAGAAAAGAGCCGAGAAACCAGCTGAACCTCGCTTAAAGATTCACCGATGAAGCTCGACTTGAATCAACCGTGATGCGACGTCGTTAAAAGATGCCCTCCCATAGACAAATATCACCCGCCTCTCTACTAATCCCATGCTTACGTTAGGGTGCATACTCCGTAGGCTCTTAATCCTTCCTATCCTAAGGGCACGTCTTCCCTACCATTACAGTGCCCCCCGGTCTACTCCTTGATATGCAATGGTCTTTGTAGCACCATGAAGCAAGAGGCTTCAGGGGCTAGTGCAAATATTGGGGTTCATTCATCGGATTAATCGAGTCTGGTCAAACCACGCTGGGGTCGGTGCATTTCATTCATTCATTCATTCATTCCAGAATAGCTTTAAAATTCTCATAGTCAAAAGTAAGGAATTTTAGTGATAGGTTAGTTAGTTTAGTTCGGTGTACAAGAGAATCGGCGCCACTATCGGTTTTATATTATGTTTGTCCCATTTGACATAAATATTGTTGGTTTTGCACGAATCCATTATGTTTAACATGTTTTTCCACGTCGTGTTTGAGGTCAAAAATACCCAAATTTCCATGATTATTGGAAATTCCATGGAAATTCGATTTGCTATTAAGAGATTTTGCTAAAGTGTCGTTTTGATTATAAGTCATTTTCCTACATATTTGCATTTAGGACTTTTTGATACGGACCTTCCTCAAGAATTGGCCAATCAAATGCAAAAGATTTTTTCACATAACTATATTGGTCGTTCCAAAGATCAGAGCGTTCAAACAAACAAAGCAACTTTTCAGCTTTATATATGATATTCGTAGTATATAATATTATAAATTCGATAACGGCCAGACATTAGGTGATTTTCCACTGGCTCCTGCAAAGAAACCATCACCCAAATTGCGCATAGAAGACTTCATTTAGAGTATTGAGGTAAAAGCTTAATACCAATTAACAAAACTTTTTTTTTTGAAGCTTACCTATTATTATTAAGAAAATCGTGTTGACCTTAGCGTTACTTATGCATTTAAAATTGAGTCTTATTTATTGCCTCAGAGTAAGATTAAATTTTCTTTGGCTCAATCGACGGTCAGTATGGCGAAATACTTAATTTAAAAAAAACTTCATTATCATAATCAGTCTTATATGTTCCCACTGCTGGGACACAGGCCCCCTCTGTCAATGGGAGTGGGCCACCACGCGGGCCAAGTGCGAGTTGGTAGATGTCACATGTCTTCGATTTTTTGTTTTAAGTCATGCCGGTTTCCTCACGATGTTTTCCTTCACCGTTTTGAGAGCAGTGGTGATGAAATAATACACAGAGTAAAGCGCCTGTCTAGGTTCGAACCTACGACCTATAAACTCGTAAGTCGCGGCCGTTACCACTGGGCCACCACTGCTCTGGCATCTCGCAGGTCAACCTATGAGGTTGTCGTCTGCTCAAACAGACTTGACCGAATAAGTAAGCGCTTCACGGTTTATGAAGTTAGGACTACCTAAATGGAGGGAAACCAACTTCTCTTAAATAAAGCATTTATTATTTTATTATCTTTCATCTCAGGTCGTGTTCAAGATCAAGACCGCGATCCAACAACCACGACTACAAAATGTCAGCGGATAAGAATTGCCGCCGAGGGCGAAAAGCTCATCGAAGGTGCCCCGACTGTAGCCTTTGTAACTCCGACAAGTAGCTGCTAGGTGGCACTACCCTCAATCATGTTAATGCAAAATTTGCGCACAGTTGGCGCTTTTTTATTATTGAAATTACTTGTGGCTGTGTGCGTTTTTTTTTTACTTTTCAATAAAAAATTTGATAAAATAAATCTGGAATGTCCGCTCTTTATTTTTTTTTACGTTTGCTTTTTTTTTTTGTTGCTACGAGGAACTTTTGGCGCCTGAATAATATTTACAGGGCGGAGAAAGTGCCAGAGTAGCCCGCGAAATTCAAATTTTCTTGCGTTTTTTTTTGCAATTTGCAAATCTCGGCTCCCTTATCGCGCTCGCTTACGGCTCGTGAGAATAAAACCGCCTCGGGGGTTATGACCAAAAGAGCACACCTTCATCTTATCTGCTTATGCATACTTAGATTTTTATTATTTCCGAAAATTACAATTTTAAAATCCCACGAGCTGTTGGAAAAATTATGATGGATTAAAGTATGATTCGCGACCGTTTCAAATATGTATTTACAGCAGAATTTATTAAAATCATTACAATTACGGCCGGTTCCTATAATTTACGGAAAGTTATTGGTTAAAATTAACTCCTGTATCTTTACCAATTACGAAGTAGTTTAGCAAAAAAAAAACATTCGTTTTTGTTTTAAGAACCGAGTTGTAATACAAATCTTAGGCCGCATTCTGAGTTAGACAATAATCGCTGACAGCGATCACATCGATAAAGAATCATGTTCAGTCTTGACCTAAAAAATTTCGAATGCGTCTAGTGATGTAAAATATCTAAAAAAAAACTTTCAGTATAACTTTGGGGTCCCAGAATAAGCGATAAATATAAGGGTTTTTGACAGGGTACAAAATACAAATTTTTTTTTGCTTATTGTGTATCACTTATTTGAATTTTCAAATAAAGCCAAGAAAAAAAGCAATGTTACTATGTTTATCATTCATAATAGACTTTCGGAAACGGAGCGTGTTTTACACACGTTCCGTTTCACATAATACGAAAAACTTGTTCGTTCGTCATGTGGATAATGAATGTTTCTAATAACCAATTGGTATGGCTGTGAGTTCAAATCCGGGCACGTACCAATCTGAAATCGCCACCCCGTCTTGACCAAGCCTGGTGAATAATGCTCGTGCCTTCTCTGTATGAGTTGAGTCCTTTGCCCAGCAGTGGGATAGTAATAGGCTGGTATCATAGATTGCTCTAACTTGCACAAAATGTAGTGTAGAAAACAAGGATGGCCTATCATCACATGTGAAGTCTCAGTGTCAGCGGGATATTACGAGAATATAACTGCTGTTTGCGGCCGCATGCCGATTTGATAATGATATTAATTACATTGAAGAGGGATTTATTTCAGAGTAATCGAGACTCTCTCAGCGACTAACTATGAAACAATTTGATGTTAACATCGTAATCGTATAGTTTTTGAGGCTAAACCTTATCTGACAGCTGTATAACCTCAAAAACCTCTTTACTTAATAGTATTTTTCCCTGGCCTCTAAATGAAAATATGATATGATATTGTGTTATTATAAATAATAATTGTTAATAGACAACACTAGTTGTAGGTAGACGCGACCTGTAAAACGAATCATGTGACATATCAATCAGTGTATGGAAAGTGGGCATGATTCTTTGCGTTCCGATTTAGATATCATGATTATGAGAGCTGTCAACGATTCGCTCACAGTGATATTATTAAAGGGCATGCAACACTCGACACTGGCAACAATGGCTAAGGCCGCTTGCCACAACCAAAAACAAAAAAACAAAAAAATAAAGGGCATGGTCGGCGTTATCGCAAGATGGCGTATGTTATGACGTCATCTATGACGATTCACGGTTCACATAAGTTAGTACTTATAATTCTCAAATGTCAAGATTTCATGAATGTGATTACTTGGCCCTAAAGAGTATTATTGTATCAAATTGTATGACTTTAATGATAATTTTACAATTACATAAATACATATTTGGGCCGCGAATACTTTTTTTATCATCATAATATTGACTAGCAAATTGAAAAAAAAAACATGCAAAAACAGTTTACAGTTGAAAAGTGTTTGTTAAATCGAAAGGTGTGTTAAAGTATTAGGTACCCAAAGGGGGTTTTCTCGAATTCCATAATTTTTGGCTAGACTTTATGCACCCTTTAAAGCTATAATTGTTGCAAATGGGTCACACTATCACGTCTGAATACTTAAAAAAACAAGTCGCCCTGTACCTGTTTACGTATAAATGTTCTGTGATTCAGTAGGACCACATAGGTACATTGAATATATGAGTAGGACTCTTGATTCCGACAAACACACATGTGCATGTGGATTGAGCAATCCTCTCTTCAATATTAACAAAAAACTTCGCCATAATGTTTTAACAATTTTTTTTACTAAACCTTCCTCTATTTTTGTTAAGATGAAGAAAGGATCACTCAATCCACATCTTCGCTGTTATCGGATGTATAGCGCGTCTCTTACAATACAACAATAACATAACCATTAAAGATATAATTTACATCAATGGCTGTACTGGGTACAACAATATAGCGCATGCGCCAACACCGTCTGAATAATCTGAATTCCCCCCCATTTCACTAGCAACCTTTCCTGAGGCAAGGTCGTCAAGGATGTCGCTTTTACTAGGTAAATAAATCATTTAACTTTGTTTTTCTCATTTATTTATCATCGTACATGCTTTCAAGGCATCAATATTTACATACAATTTTATTTTCTACGTGTTATTTGTAAAAATGTAGTATTGTAATAATGAAGTAATGCTGCGCTTCTGTCTCCATGAAGAGTTTTGTTTGTGATTTTAGGTTACGTTCCGAAACATGTTTTTTTTTCGAGTGCCTCTTGGAAACACTTCGTGTCAACAATATTTTGAACAAATGGAACAACAATGTGATATGATGATGTGATAAAAAAAGCAGTGTATCGAATTATTTTGCCTTGATGATATTTCATCAACGACCTTTTTGACGATAATGATTTTTATTTGTTATTCAACGATCTTACAACTTCTACCGTGGATATTAATCATTTTCGTCACTATTATTGTCGACATCACTGTCGTCCATGCTGCTGTCACGGTCATCATCTTTGTTATTATCTGTAGTATTCGATAGATTTGGTAATGGAATTGGTAGAATGTATTTTTGAGGACAACATACATCGCTGCAGGGCCTGAAAAAGATGAATAATAATTAGTTTCGTTATTCTATTTAATTATTATTTCTTAAAAGACCTAGTGCCAGAACAGAGAATGAGACATTTGACAGCTTAATTTTTTTAAATAAAAAACTTTTGACGTTTTATTTTGAAAAAGTTATCACACTAGTTTTGGCTAAAACTCATTTTAAAGACATTCTCATTTGTTTAAAGGCTTAATTATGCAGGACGATACATCAAGAGATGTGGAAGCTGTGGAGTACATTGATAGCCAAGACGAGGACGACCCCGACGGTGGTGAAAGTTAGTATGGACAAGATATTACATCGATCTTGATGTGTATTTATTTTCCGTATTAGAACGATTAGCAAACTGGGTTAAAATAGTATCTGAGAGTCATGTTACACTGTCAAAGGCATACATTTCTAGATCATACATGATAATAAAAAGTGTTAATTTGATCTAAAATTCTAGATGACTATTTATTTTTTATTTATTGTTGGTTATCTGCGAAATTTTTAACTAAACCACACGAAATGACTCTTAAATAACGGGATGAAATAATATGCCACCTTTCAAGTAGGTATTATTTAAAGCCACTTATTCATGATTTCATAATACTTATGAACTTTTTACCATTTCAGAGCGACCAATAATGCTTCTCCTGCGCCGACTTATCAAAAATAAACAAAACACAGTGATGACCAATGCGCAAATCATAGATATCCTACAGAGTGAATTTAGCATCTCTTTCAAATCTAGTCACGAACTTGAAGTAGACATCTACATCAAAATCATCAAGAAATATCTAAAAGACTGGCCTCAATGGGAAGAATTGGAACGCATTTCAACAAAACTTAACAACATAAAGGATTTTGAAGCCGTAACTAAAGTCTTGAACCACAAATACAAAAACTTGAAAGAGTATTTAGGTGTAATGCTGGAAGCTGCCAAGCCATTGGCTAAAGAAGCAGTTAAGAACATTAAATTGCCAGAAAACAGTAAAATAGATGAGAATATTGACTCAAGCGATGTTGTAATGGAGATACAATGCACTAAAGAACAACTCAATCACTTAGTCTACAGACGTCCTCGTCTAGATCTTAATAACACTGTTTTTAACATGTCAAAGGTTGCTCCGTCTCGCATTTCTCTCAAAAGCCTTACGTTCCAACAAATTCTCAATGGATGGTGTGTGAAACTAAACATTGGTCTGCCACACTTTTGGTATGAAAGAGAGGTTATGTATAAACTGAAACATGTTCTAGTAAATAAAGTACGCAATGAGAGTTTTGCTAATGTAACTCTACCAACCACTCTACAAACACTGCAACGGGACCAGGCGAGTAAAACAACCAAAAGATATACAAGAGACATGATCATCAATCAGTTTAGGAGCATTTTAGAGGCATGTGCAACCCAAAGTTGTGAATTATGCACAACAATACATACTATTTTTGACGTTCTAATGGCTGAACTTAGGGAGACGTTTGACAAGGATACTTACTACAGAGTACCTGCAAGCTACAGGAAGTATGCAAATAAGCACAGATATGTTAGATATTTGTACGCAGAAAACGAACAGAGTGATGATCCGAGGTATGATTTGCAGCTGGAAGAAACGGTAGCACCGATGTACACCTTCAATATCAGAAAAATTGGTGTAATGCAGGAGATTCCTCCCATCACAGAATGGTTGAAATTTGAATGTGTGTTCTGTAAAGTGAAGCTCCCTATCAACTTGCCAGATATACCATCGACATTGGTATCACATTTTAATGATGTACATCAGAACGAAGTGGACTGGCAATGTACGCATTGTAAGCAGCTGTTCAGTATTGATTACTTGTCAAGTAATAAATGGTATCATGAATGTTGAACTAAGAGCACCTCTTTTTGTAAACCTCAAAACTATTCCTATTTTGGTGTCCCTAAAATACTTAATAGCCTTAATAACTTAGTTATAGCGCTCGCGCTCATTCATTATATTATAGTGATTATTTACATAACGACATAGAATCAGCTTGAGCCGATCACGTTCAGCACATTTGTCGCATTTACTTCGACGCGGTGTCGAGTCGTGTCGGCTGAAGGCTCCCACAAACAAGCGCGACACAAGCCCCGCTCGTCGCGTGACACGCGGTGCCTTTGTGTCGAGCTGTCTCATCGCGCCAGTGTGTACGAGCCTTGAACCGAAACGCGGCGAAAACGAATTTTTCGCTTTTATTGCATGGACAGAAAGCTCTTCATATCGGCTCAAGCCGATTCCGCGTCGATAAGCGTAGTCTCTCCTCAATTCGACATCTCCGTTTCGTGATGTAGTTGTTTACATATATCTTGCAGACAATGCAATGACAAATGCTTGGTATGTGATTCGCCATATGAACTTGCATCATGCATGTATGAAACCTAGGCTTCTGCAAACAGGCACGACACGACGAGAAACGCGCCCGACCGACTTGACGAAGGTCAAGCGACACGCGGTGCCATTGCTTTGCGTGCGATTCGTGTCGGCGCCAGTCTGTGTGTGCCATAAGTGAAATAATGACGATTTTTTGTATTAAAGTTAAATAAGTGTAACTTATTGTTTTTTATTTATTTATTAAATTGTCATCCTTAAACAAAGTTTTGAGCCAATGCAAGAGGAAGACATGAAAAAAAAATGCGGCAGCCATGTTGTGTGCAGGATGTGGGATGCACACTAGCCGGCACCATGTTGGCCAAGCCTCAGCCAACGCGAGCGTAGGCAAATTGATACAAGGCGAGTGCTACTGTCTACATGTTGGCCAAGCCTCAGCCAACGCGAGCGTAGGCAAATTGATACAAGGCGAGTGCTACTGTCTACATGTTGGCCAAGCCTCAGCCAACGCGAGGGTGGACAAATTGAAACCGACACCACCTATCGTGATCTGGATCCATTCCATGATTATTCTGAAGATTGTTCTAAAAAGAGATTTCGTTTTTCCAAAAGTGAATGTGAGTTTATCGAGAATTCAGGACTCTTTACAATTAGAGAGACAGTGTTATGTCAATTTTGGGATGTGTGGGTGGTAACACATTGCAATAATTTCTCGTATTTTTTAACAGTTAGTAAATCAACTTTTACGGTTTTGAACAGTAAATACATATTGTCATCAATCCTTCGGTAAAAATTTGCGTCAAACTATCCTGTGTTGAGCTAGATGGGCATGTTATAGTGCACGTTCACATCTGTAACTAGAAGGAAAAATTCTGTGTCTGTAATTAAAGATATCTGCAGTAATTTTACAAAATTGCAATAGAGTCGGTGTTCCTGAGCCTCAGCAAACTTTTTGATTATGTTGGTGACGGATTCCATTTTAAGGCCACGATGGAGGTCGTCATTTCTTATAGAACAGCGCGAGTTAACAATACTCTTAAGTACCATATTTTGGAATGTTATGTTAGTATCATTTTGATGTTGGCCGGTTTAGTACAGCGCCACAGTTGGATGCCGTACGTCCGTATCAGCCACGTATTACGGTATTTTACTATTGAGACGGGCTGAACAGTTGCACACATTGAGTCTAAGGTTAGACTGCACAATACCCGATCTATACTCAAAAAATTAACCACTAGACCCAATTAACTTTATTAAATGTTGTTCTCCAAATTAGTTGTTAGGCACTTTCGATGCAATACTATCTCGGTATTAAAATATATCCCGAAACTGGTATTTATTTATTTATTAAAGAACACCAATAGCACAGTCAACAATGGTTTCCCAAGTATTTAGGAATGGTATAACCTGCTAATGTTTATACGAATTTTTGCATTTCGGTATTTTACACCAGCGCGTCGGCGCGGCGGCTGACGGCCGATCGTTTACAAAGAAATGGTGATTAATTACGAGTGCACTAAGGTCTTAATTCATGATTCCTCAAGGGAGGATTAGGTTTTGTTGATCACAAACTGTACGTAAGGAATATTCGACATCTTAAAAAAAAGAAGAGACTATAGACACAATTGTGCCCTGGCGGCTGAGAGTACGAGGTATACGTGGAACCGCCGGGTGTTGGCGCCTTATGAGGACAAAATAGTGACCTTATTATTGGGGATGTTCCTCAGATTTAAGAACGTAAACGAAGCAAAAATACAGGTGGCGTTCTGTTGTTTCAGCTGACGCTCATGGGAAGAAGGCGTGAGTTTAAGTATGTATGTTTATACTCACATACGGAACCCAGGCGGTCCATACAAGCTTAGGTCTGTAGAAGATGTATTGAAGTTGCAGTAAAACCGCGTAATGCAGCAGCCGGTCATCTTTTTCCCGTTCTCACACTTTATTGTTCGTGTTATGTTGTGTACTGAAACAGAAATAGTACTTAAAAAGCGATATTCGAAAGATTGCAGACTTCTACATTGAATTAAAGTACAAATGTATTTTAATAGTATTTTGGAATATTTCTAATCGTTCGTTATTATGGTCTTAATGGATTAAAAGCTATGCAATCATAAATTCAAACATCATGATGAGATAAATTGTATGTAAAGTAACATAGTTTTTTGTTTCAACAAAAGCGCCTACCATTTCCAGCATTGCAATATTATGCATTCCTGTGTGAGTCTTAAACACAGAAACGTTACACAAAAAATGAGTCAGTCATTAATCATACCTATTGTTTCATTAACTTTTTTAGGATTGTCCATTAACGGACATGTGCTGCCAGCATCATCTGAATCTAACGCCATTTGATTCGACAGCAGTACAAGAGACAAGGTGACGAAGACCAGTCCGCTGCTAGAGAAAAATTTGCGTTTATTTGACATAATTATGAACTGCACTAAAACTAAACACAAAAACACCTTAAAACGATTATAAAGAAAGAACACAACGCTATTTCCAAAAGCGAGCAGTTTCGTATACCTCGCTTATTTTACCAGGTGAACCCAGATTTGTACTTAGTTAAGTTTCCTGTAAAAAAACCCCGAAAAAGGGTTGCGGCCGCGGGTCCTTAAGGCATCGATGACATTAATTTTATATTTTCACATTTAAGTTACACAGCGCTGCGAAGTGCGCGGTATCCGCGAGGTGCGAGAAGCCACAGATTGGATAAAAGTAATTACCTTAAGCGCTGGAAGACGCTACACCAGTGCAGTCGTATTTTGTGACGTCAAATAAGGGGATGGCACATAGTTAAAAAGCGCGCTGTTTCTACAACGCAAAGAAGAACAATACAACGAAAAGTAAAAAAAAAAAAACAAAGTGTGTCACATGCTAGGCAAAAACTTAAGAGTAGGTACATGACCCTGTTAGGGTGCAGCAAGTATTATTACATTTAACTTATATTCATAACGCTAACATATATTGCATGCCTACTAGATAATATGATATTTTTGAAATCACAATCACAACACTTAAGAGCAGGGCGACGTCTGAATTGTCCATACAAACGTAATACCGAAACCATTTGCAATTTAAGCATATTTCCACCACATTATGCTTATATTCGGATGAAGACAGTATTTATCTAGGTTCCTACATCTTTTTGTTTGCAAAATACTTATCTAAAATGAAGTTTAAGCTCTTCGCACTTTTTTACAGCGTAAATGACATGTTTTCTTATCGTTTTTTCTGTACTAGAAACAACAATATCTGCTTATATTATCAGATATTGTTGTTTAAGAGCACATAATGGCGTCTCGCACTCAGTAGTTCCCGCAGTGATCGCGCACACAGCTATTTCAGCTATCGGCTACTGGCTACTCTGGCTAGTCCTACTAGCCGCGCAACCGGCTACCGGGACGGCTAACGGCTGCAAAACGTTGTGGTTATATTATACTCTGTGGAGGCTATCCGCTGTGCCATAAACTTGTCAGATATTCTAGCTAGCCAGTAGCCAATAGCCAGCTATCGTGTTGACGGATATCGTAGCCGTGGCTATTTTGTGAATATCCGCTAGTTGGCTAGTTATTAGAATAGCTACCCATCGCTAGTTTGTTGTCAGTGCTAGACGATTACTTTATTGTCCTGGGCGTGCGTATTTATTTGCATAATTGTATTGTAATATTTTTGACACTATTGACTTATAAATGCTGTGAACTTGGATTCAGATTGGCCTTAAATTTGGTATCGAGTAACCTAACCATTAATACGTCAACTGAAATTTTCTTTGTGTAATTCAATTACGAAGTCAACATTAATTTATGTGTAAGAAATACTTTGCAATTTAAGAAAAAAAATATTACAAAATAAACAAGTAAATTGTTATAGTACACATGCAGTAAATTTTATAAAAATGTTGATACGTAACATTACAATACTGACTTTTCTAACGTTATTTCTTACTAGCTTCCGCCCGCGGCTTCGCCCATGTGGAGTGTTGATGGAAAGTAGCCTATAAGTACGTAGGCTACTTTCCCCAGGCTTGAAACACAGTTCAGCGGATTGGCTGTGAAACATCACAGGCCCGCTCTGCGCGCGGTATCCTCCGTTCGGATAGTGGTAACTTTTGAACAATCCGTCCAAATTTATAAGTGTAAAAGACAAAGTTTATCTACATCAAACACCAAAAGATTTTCTCCGACTTACTTTATACTTATCATTATATTATGTACTAGCACTTCGCCCGCGACTTCGTCCGCGTGGATTTCAAAAAAAGAAAGTAGCCTATGTTCATCAGACATAATTTCGGCTTCTACTGGTAAAACAATTTTTCAAATTGGTCCAGCAGTTTCGTAGCGTATTCAATACAAACACACAATCAAATCTTACCTCTTTATAATATTAGTATAGACAAATCACACAATTTTTATAAATTATAGTCTATGTGTTATTCTGATGTATAAGCTATATTACTGTAAAAATTCTTGGTTTGAGTTTCACACTACTAGGTACCTAAGTATATTTAGTATAAATTAGTATTTACCTACCTATCTACCTACGTATGGAGCTTTATTTTTTGCGTTTCTTTAGACCATGCTCGCACGGACGTAAATATCTCGAGGCGGGATTTTATCACGTACTGCATTTTCAACTTTCGGTGTTGAACCGAGCATTGAGAATTACAACAGAGTGCTGCACACTGTTGGATTTTCAACTCTCGGCGCTGAACAGTGCGTTGAAAATCCAGTGCGCGAAAAAAAAATCTCAAGGACACTGGACCTTTATTGGTACTGTAACGTTTGTCCAACTTTATTACGTTTCGATTTTTTTAAAATAAATGAATCAACAATAACCATGGTAATAGCAATATTTATAAAGAACATAACAAAATAAATATTTATTCTAAATCCTTTATTTTTATTGTTCTTAGCTCAGGACGGTGTTATTAAATTAGTGGAATATTTTTTATTTGATACTTTAATTATTTGACTTGTATTCATTATTTATACATTTAGTAACAATTTTTAGTTTAGTCAAAGTAATAAGTACATAAATAAGACAGAAGAAGCCTTAGTTTTTTTAAAGAGGAGACCAAGGGAATAAATAAATATATACATATACATACATAAACTCACGCCTTCTTCCCATGGCGGTAGGCAGAAACCACAGAACGCCACCTGCTAAGTTCCTTACATACTCCTTTTGCCTCGTTTACGTTCATACATCTGGTCATACACGAGCGCCCGTTGGGAGTACTTCGCACCTAACCTTTCTGAAGAACATCACCAATAAGGTCACTATATGTCTTCCTAGGGCGTCCCCTCCCGGCGTTTCCACTCACATCTGCCTTGTAAATACCTTTTGTTAGTCTCCTTTCATTCGTCCGCTCAACATGACCAAACCATCTAAGCATACTCTTTTCAATTTTTGTCACTACATTTTCTTTTAAACCACACCGTTGCCTTATTACATCATTTCTCAGCCTATCATTCAAAGTCACACTACACATGCTCCGCATGGAACGCATTTCCACAGCATTTATTCTGCTTTCATGCTTCTTTTGCCACACCCAACATTAATTTCCATACATAAGCGTAGGCACCAGCACACTATTGTGAACAGCCAGTCGTGCCTTCTTGGGCATCAACTGGTTGGTGACAATTGCATGTGTAGCACCACTCACTTTATTTCCCGCATTCACTCTCCTTTCGACATCTCCATCAATCTTTCCATCCTTTGTAAACAAACTACCCAAATATACGAACTCACTTACTTGCTCCACACTCTTACCATTTATTTTCACATCACACAATGATACATCCTCTTCTCTTTCAAACACCATGACTTCTGTCTTATTTACATTTATATTCATTCCTTTCCTCTTTTATCGACGTAGAACGTCGGCCGGTTCCCCCTAAAGCATCGTGTCGGCCGGTTCCCCCTAAAGCATCGTCCTAATAGAACCCGAATGCGCGATCATCGCAGGTTCGCGCGAATTTAACTAGTACGAACGCACGATCAAACATTTTGAACTCGAATAGGTGTCCTAACTGACAATCGCACGACGCTGTCGCGCGATCAAAATGTTTTTAAAACTATTCGTGCGAAGTTAGCTCGTACGAACGCGCGATCAAACATACTGAATTCGAATAGGTGTCCTAATGAAATTCGCGCGAATCGCGTCGGCGCAGTGGAACACCGCGCCCGCGCCTCTCTCGCCTTGCTGGCCCGGCCGGCTGGCCGCCATTTTATTTCCTAGCGTCGTCAATTCGCGCGATGATCAATTAGGACACCAGTTTTTGCCATCGCGCGTTTATGCGATGGTCGCATTACTTACTCGCGCGATGATCGCGCAATCATATTCTATTAGGACGGTGCCTAAGACCACGCGCGATGACGATGTATAAGTACCATAAGTAGTACTTTATATAATTTATTCAAGAAGACCAACAGCATATACCTAGGTATTTTTCTTGATTTCTCTACTACAAGGCCTAGATGTCGATTTATTCTTATATGTTGAGATACCGGCATTATAAAGAAATTTCTGTTTGCTGTAGATTTACAAACGATTCCCCAAAGTTGTCAACAAAAACGACGCAAATCATGAACATACCTAATTACTAATAGATAGAAATATCTTCAGAGTCGTTACGAATGAATGGAAGGTACAGTTAGTACAGTACAGCTCATAATAGCTATATATCTACTCACACAGTCACACACAGCCGGCTGCGCACCGCGTCCCTCACTCCCTTCTTTTTTCAAACAAAGATAGCAAAATTCCGAATGCAGCCTCGAATTTCTATAACGTGCGTTGTTCGTCGTCCCCTTAATACAAATTATCGTAGCGTCTTACGTTTCGTAAACGCACCATGTTGTTTACTTTCAGTATTGCTATAATTATTCTGTACGGCCCAATTATAAGTCAGAATCATTCCGACAAACTACTTAGCTCTCAGAGGTCTTCAAAAAGGGTGTATGACAGTACAATAATGTCAGATAAGTTGTGCATTTGACACATAGTTCAGAAAAAGCAACAATCAGTCTGCAACGACGAACCTCCATGCGGTATTTGAAAAAGTTATGGTATTTACAGAAAAAACAATTAATTTCTTATAATTTTATTTCGTGGCGTCTCACATAACAAAACAACTTATCTGTTTGCGCAATCGATAGTTGAAATGACAAATGGTATTTATATGAGGCATGAAAACAATGAATTTTGTCAGCTACCCGACCACAGCATTTTTGAGTGCATATCGGATAGCGCGTACATTGTTTCCATGCGACCATAACGACTCAGCAGTCTGACTTCTGCCCGAACTATGTGTCGAATGCACAACGCAACTAAAATTATTGCGTTGTGAAGACCTCTGAACGCTACAGCTGTAGTCGATCGTGATGATTCAGACATGTAAATGGCGCCTAACAAAATAATGATAGCAATACTTTAAGTAAACAACATGATGTGTTTAGGAAATGACACTTTGATAATTTGTGATATTCTATAAATTAGGTAATTAGTATGTTGTGATGCTGTCTACGAGGTATGCATTAAGGATGATTACTAATATTCAAAATGTTTGAATAAATTATGTAATTTCAAAGAAGACAAAAGAAGGAAGTAAAAACCAGATAATTGAAATAACATATTAAATCGAAGTAAATGTGAAGAAGCTACACGCTTTAAAAGTTTCTTGAGGGGATCATTCCCGTCCCCTTTAGGATATATATGTTCTGTGTTCCCGTCCTTGTAGCACGGTACGGACAATGTATGGCGCTATTATTATATGAAGTTACATAGTCGTGCATAGTCGTAGTGCTGTCCTTGTCTTACATTTATATTAAAACGTTTCTTGGCAACTTTTTAAGCTTTCACACTTTTTATAAATATTGTGTGCATTATTTGGAAAAAAAAATGTTTAAAAATTCTAGGAAATATATTTTTGAGTTAAAAAGAAAAAAAAATGTCATCATACCTATTTTTTAAGGCAAAGATATGTTACATAACCTAGCTCTAAGTTAGCTATAGTAATACGAGTACATGCACCGCTCTAGCAGGGTCATGTACTCTTAAGTTTTAGCCTATTCGTAGCCTGTGACTTAGTGAACATTGTGGGAATAAATCAATAAAAAAAAAAAAACTTTAACCATATGCCAAGTGTAGGTTAGGTCCGGTACATTTTTGATAATTTTTAACGATCTTACTTCGATAATTTAATTTTGGAATTTCTCTTTGCACACTTAAGCTCTCGCCGTGCGATCTTTCTACCGGCACACTTCGACGAAAAAGTCGCCGCCGTTCGTGTCATTCGTAATTCAATTATGGATTGAATGGTCTTCACAAAGAGTATATCTATGATAGTGCAATAATGTCAGTTACGTTGCGTATTCGACTCATCGTTCGGTCAGAGCAACAAAAAGAGTCTTCAACGAACAAACTCGTGTTGCATTTGAATCATAGTTAGGGCAGATCGTCCGATACTCATTTACGTAGTAGGTATTCGCATCAAGTAATGCTGCTGAGTCGTTATGGTCGCATGGAAACATTGTACGCGCTAGTCGATACATGCACTCAAGGAATGCTGTGGTCAAGTGACTGACGAAATTCATAGTTTTCATGCCTCTTAAACGTGGGACACACAGAAAGTTCTGTGAAAAATTTAATGCGTCTGAACCAGTTTTCGAAACAATTTTTCCAGTCCGCCGTAGACACCTCGTTTACAGCCTGCTCGAACGCAGCGCATCTTCCAGCGACGAAAAATTGTATCAATCTAAGCAGATTTTTTATTTCGGGAATAAAAAAAAGTCACACGGTGCTAGCTCAGGACAATATGGTGGGTGACCTAGGAGTTTGACAGCGGAGCCCTGTGTTTGGTCGCTTGTTGCTCACAACAGACGTGTATGCTTCTTTTATTCCGTAAAGGAATTGACACCAAGTAGCCAGTCAAATTGAAAAAGCCCGTAATCAAAATGTTCCCCTGCTTGGCTGCTACATCGCTTCACTTTGGCAGGCGTTTATTCGTTTTGAAACACCCAAATCGTCGGCTGGCGCTCTGGATCGTATTGATAAATCCAAGACTAATCACCTGTAATGATGTCGTAAACACGCCGAGACGAGCCTGCTTCAAATTTGTTTATCATATCTTATCAAGGCACCATTCCACCCGGGCCTGCTTCTGAGCATCGGTGAGGTTGTGCGGCACCCAGCGTGAAACTATCCTCGCTCCAGTGAGCGTGTATACACGATAGTTTTATTTGATTGAAGAGCATAATTATGATGAAAATAACAACGAAAAACATTGAATAAGTGCAACTTGCAGTTTTTCAATGTTTTTCGTAAGTCTTTTCACATAAAGAAAAAGACAGAGACATTTTTTAAATATCAATCTTAGTATTTTGCGATGATAAGAATAGAATAATTTATACTTACATAATTCTCGATGCGTCCATGTTCTCAGCAGATGCACAACAAACTAAAGTCGATAACAAATAATAATATAAGTACTATTATAATTAAAACGTCATTAATTATTAATTAATAACATTCCCGCGTAATGGCATACATCGTAGAGATCATTTTGTTATGAACATAAAATATCGCCACGCCCGGTTTCCGCGAAGGATTGGGCTGAGGTGTACCTCTTACATCCACATTTTGCGAGTTATGTGTAAGTCCTATGAAAAACATAAAAGGACACCAATGACGAAAAATTTGAATAAAATTGCAGCCACCATCTTGGATTTACATTTTGACTTCACTATCGGCTTCAGCACCCTTGAAAACTATGAAAACGACATTCATGACAATATAAATTTCGCTGGCGCCATCTTGGACCTCACTATCGGAAACACCCTCGAAAACTACAATCATGACGAAATATTTGGAACCGCCATCTTGGATTTATGCATTTTGATTTCAATAACGGCTTCAGCACCTTGGAAACTATGAAAACGACAACCATGACAAAAAAAAAAGCCACTGCATGACAAAAACAACACTTAAATTTTACGAACATTTTGAGTGACAACCGACGAAATATTTACCAACGCTCCATTGCGCATTGGAGAGTTATATTTCGACAAGGTCTAGTTTCGGTACTGCCATATTTATACTTAGTATAATCAGCCTATAACGTTCCCACAGCTGGGACACAGGCCTCTTATGGCAGGAAGGGGGCCGTAATCCATCATGCGGACCCAGTGTGGGTTAGTAGATGTCATATCTTCGAATTTTTGGTTGTTGGTCATGCCGGTTTCCTTACGATGTTTTGCTTCGTTTTTGAGAGCAGTGGTAATGAAATAATTTACACACAGTAAAGCGCCTGTCTGACTCACTGGGGCATCTTCGCAGACAGTTCCGAATCGCCGCGAACTATGCGACACCCGGTTCCAACCCACTGGAACCCAACTGGCATTGGCAAGCATGAGCATCGCAAGATACAAGACTTAGTCCACTATCGACCTCCGGTCTCCGGAGGGGAGTGATGTGGCGGCATCTACACCACCTCATGCGAACAACGCATCACACTGACATCAAAAATGGTTGTGTAGTTTTTGCGTGAAAGACCAAACAAACATCCACCCATCCATTCATCCTTACAAACTATCGCGTTTTTAACAGAAGGATTTCTATGACAGTAGTGCTTTCGACCACTAAATAACTTATCATAATTATTATTTGAGTACAAAACACTTAAATACTTATATTCGCTTGAAAAACTGCCCGTGTTTGCGCATTCGGCAGGCTACCAGGTTGTCCGAGCTTTATGTTTGGCCAAACAAAAAATGCTTCGCTTGGTAACAGGCCAACTTATGTGCAAGGTAGCAATTAGATATTCAAATCAAATCAAAATATTATATGTCTTATAATCCTTCATGCGCACATAAGAGACGTCAGAAGCTAGGTGCACGGTTCCAATTGGTCGTGTAGGCCCGTCAACAAGTACCAGGTGCTTATCGAATAGAAAATAGTCTATAAATCTACGTTCTACAGGGCCTACAAAATACATGATTGCCATTTCAACTGTAACAAAGCTGAGTTAATATCCTTGTTGGCGACGACATGACAAAATGAATATAATCATACGTATGATTGAAATAAAGAACCTTAGAATAGTTATAGGGATAGTATTGTGACTAATTAAACGGAGCACACAGACACACAATCCTAGCACACAACCCAAAAACATCCTTGAACCCCTTTGTAAACTCTTTTACAAAACATTCACCCACACAGACATACGAATACAATAGGCCGGGAGCAGGTTTTGGCTTGTCTAGTAACTGATCTTGAAATCCAAACTCCACATGTCCACTATTGTATAAAACCAATGAAAAATACATCTCAAAATAGGAGCCTCCACTACATATGCCCTAGAACCATGCCTATAAAGAGAGGGCCGAAAAACCGTCCAAATCAAACCCCGATCCCTAAAGCTAGGTTATTTCAATGCCAATGGCATCCTTTTTTTTTTTTTTTTGTTCCCGGGGTGGAAAATCCTCATGGATGTCCTCCGCCCTGGGGCGGGCGGAGGGGTCTGTCAGACTCTTACTGACTAAAAACTACCCCGGTGTTCCATCTCACACCTACGCCGGGGTCGCGGGAACACATTATTCTTCCACAACCCCGGCTGGTGCCGGCCCGCTTGCGCGGGCCCCGTCTCGGGCGGGGGGAGTGAGGTGTACTCCCCCCGCAACGTCTGTGGTCGGCGCGCGAGGAACACTACGCGCGCCGCCTTCTCGGGTCCTGATGTTGGGGGGCGACGGATGTCCCAGAATCCGTCGCCCCTGGACCCATTTAGGGGGGCCGGAAGAGGGCGTTGTCCGCCCTCCTCCGACGCCCGGTGCGTCTGCTGCGGGCCGGGTCGAGAGTCGAGATCTCTCTCTCCCTTTCCGCAGCCTCCTTCTGCGAGATGACTGTTTCGCAGAAGGAAACCACCGCGTCCCAGGACTCGGCGCTGCCGACCATCGAACTCACTACGGTCGGCAGCGACAAGTCACTGCCTACTGCTGAGATGAGGGCACGGCGCGGCTCCTCCCAAGCGGCACACTCTGCCAGCGTATGCCACGCCGTGTCCTCCCGGCAGTCGACGCAGTGGTGACACCGAGCGTCCGGCTCCCTGTTTATGCGACACAGGTACTTCCCGAAGCAGCCATGCCCCGAGAGCACCTGCGTCACCCGAAACGACAGGGAGCCGTGCCTTCTCCCGAGCCAGCGGTCGAGCACTGGCCGGATCGCCTTGATGGTGCTGAGGCCGGCGGTAGGGCGTGACAGCCTCACCCACCATTCCGCCACCAGGACCTCGCGGAGCTGCAACCGACGCTGCTCGATATGGCGCTGCAACGGTCGCTCGCCCCGCTCCCGCGCTGCCTCGCGCCACCGGTACAGTGACGCGAGCACCCTCGCCTCCAGGTCCCAGGGCGGTGATCCGGCCAGTGCACAACCCGCCTCGAAGGAGATCGTGCGATACCCCCGAATGACTCTGACGGCCATCGCCCGCTGCGGCTTGCGCAGGACAGCTATGCTGCCGGCCGTCAGGTCAGACGCGCAGATCGGCGCTCCGTAGAGCGCCATGGATCGCACGATCCCCATATAGAGCCGCCTACAGGCGGCGCTCGGGCCCCCCAGATTGGGAAGCAGCGTTGCCAGCGCCCCGGCCGCGCCCAACAACTTGGGCGCCAGCCGCCGGAAGTGGGGTCCGAAGTCCCACCGGCTGTCGAGCACCAATCCCAGATATTTCATGGTGGGCTCGACAGCGATCCGGACCCCCCCGACCACAATGTGTGATCCGGCCGGCGGCGCCCGCCGGGGGCCATGAAACACCATGGCCTCCGACTTGTTGAGGGCCACCTCCAGGCCGAGGCGCCGTATGCGGTTCACCGTGAGTGAGACCGCCGCCGTCGCGAGCAACGCTGCCTCCCTGTGCGAACTCCCCCGGGCCGTGACCAGCGTGTCGTCCGCGCAACACGACGCTTTATACGGGCGCCCCCACGGATCCCCGTCTAGAGTCTCCAACATCCTCTCCCGGGATCGCGTCCTCGCCTCGTCGATGGCCAGCCACAGAGTCTGCTTTGCCGCGCGATACACCTCGTACAGCGCGGGCTCCTCCTCGGGTACCCGACGACGTCTCCTCCGGTAACGGGTGTACCGGCGTCTCACCACCACGCATGCGACGCGCAGCTGCGCGATCTCAGCGGACCACCAGTACACCTGGCGCCTTGCACCCTGTGCGTGGGCGCGGGGCATGGACCCGTCGCATATCTGCGTCATTGCCCCGCGGAACCACAGCGCCTCCAGCTCGACGTCATCGGGTCCGGTCGTTGCCGACCCCCGGAACCAGGCCTGAGCAATGGCTGCCTCCTCGAGAAGCTCCCTGTCAATGCGCTTACGCGCCCAGCGCGGGCCGTCCGAACGCGGGACTGATGTTCTGCGGCCGCCAGCGGTCTGGGCGGAGACGTCGAATCGGATATATCGGTGATCCGACAACGTCTCCACCTCCGCGGCGACACGCCAGTCGCAGAAACGGCTCGCGACAGCAGGGCTTGCGAACGACACGTCCACTATGGACCCGCCCCACTGCCGCACGCACGTGTAGACCGAGCCCCGGTTCAGGACGACCAGGCCAGTCGTGATCACCCACTCCTCCAATGCCTCACCCTTAGCATCGGTCACCGGGGATCCCCACGCCGCAGACTTGGCGTTGAGATCCCCGAGCAACAGCACCGGGCGAGGATGGAGCTGGGCCACGACGGCACCCAACTCGACAAGGAACCTCTCGAAGTCGGCGAGACTCTTGTTGGGCGAAAAATACGCCCCAACGACGCCAACGCCATCTGCGAGGGCGGCTACCCAGCCGTGCCCCCGAGACGGGCTGACGAGAGCCCCGCCAATGATAGCCACCAAACCGTCCAGGTCTCCCACCCAGTTATCCCTGGGCGGGACCCAGTACGGCTCGGCGACCACAGCCACGTTGATCAACCACTCTGCCATGCTCTGGAGCAATAGATCCTGAGCTCTGGCAGCGTGATTGATATTAGCCTGAAGGAAACGGAATTGTGCCATTAGTGGCATTCCATTTCCTCGGCTCCTCCTTCCCTGGGCCGGGAGTCGGCTGCTGGGTTGCTAGGCTGTGGGAGGGGCGCAGATCCCCCGACAGCCCTAGTCCTCTTGTATTTGGGTTTGGGTGCCTTGCAGGCTTTTCCGCCAAGTCTGTGCTCCGTTGGCTTTCCTGCAGTTGCGCAAAGACTGCAGTGTGGTGCCGCGGAGCACTGGGCCGCCTTGTGGCCAGACTGACCGCAGCGATAGCACTGATCGCTGCGATCTATTTCGGCGGTGCATTGTGCCCGGACATGCCCAGTGCCCAGGCATCGATAGCACCGCATGGCCTTGGGTTGCAGCAGCCTAACCCTCGCCGCAACCCACCCCACCAGTAAACGCCCTCCGTCGGCGACTTTTTTTTGCCACCGCTACAGGGCACCGCACCCAGATCGTGCCCAGCCCGCCAGCATCATGGCGAATTTCACCTGCCCGCAGGTTTTCCTTTGGGCACTCTCCGATTCGGGCAATAGCCGCTGTCACCTCCTCTGAGGTCACCGAGTCGTCCAGACCCTCAACGCGCACTTCAGCCGTTTTCATGGGCCTGGAGACCCGAATGTCCTCCGGATTGAGGACTTCCCTAAGTTTAGCGGCCAGGGCGTCCGCCTTTTCGCCGTTTGAGGCACCCGCCACCTCAATGAGCCGTGCTCCCGTGGCGGCAATTTTGTAGCGGATGGACGGAATACCAAGTTCAGACAAATTGAACTTGGTTCTCGCCTCCGCTAGGACCGCCTTGTAGGAGACGCCTCTTTCCACGGCTCCCGGCTGTAGAGTGACTGTAACAGCCGCAGAGCGTGGGGTTCGGATTTTGGGTGGCCCCACACTTTTCGGGGCGGCCCGGCCTTTCGGCTCCTGCGTCTTCTTGCCCTTACGGCCCTTTATAACGAACATTGACCAGGTCTCGGTGTTTGTCCCGGCCGCGGTCGCAGGTTCTGCGGCACCCTCTAAGTGGGAAGTCCCCTCAGCGGACTTTTCGCCCCTCTTTGCTGGCTTTTTGGACCCAGTCCCAGGCTGTTTGGCCACCTCCGCTGTCTTTTTAGATGCCTCCGTAGTCTTTTTGGCCACCTCCGCTGGCTTCTTGGCCCCAGCCGCGGACCCATTGGCAACTTGCGGAAGCCTTATCGTTGAGGTCCCCTCTTTCCTCCGATTGTCCGCTGCGAGTGGCGGCCGGAGGGTCTGGGCCGGGAGGAGTCTGGACTCCAACCCCTCGAGGCGGGCATTCATCATGCCCCCTACTTGGAGCATGACGGTCCGGGCTCTTTCCGCAACCAACTCGGCCTGCAGAGAGCCTGGTGCTGAAGTGGGCGCAGAAGGTGCTGGAGTGGGCGCAGAAGGTGCAGGAGTCGCACGCTCTTGCTGCCGACAAAAGTCTGCCCTTAAAGCGGCGAGTTCCCGCCGGATCACCTCCATCTCTGATTGGAGACGGCTATTCTCCTCCTGTAGCTTTGCCGTCTCCTCTGAGGTCGTGCGATTAAGCAGGACTCCCACCGCCTCCTTGATTGCTCCCGCTGCCTCTTTAAGAGCTCGCGTGAACGTGCCCTTCAAGTTGCCAGACTTGGTGGCAACCTTCAGAACCACGTCCACGCTGTCTAATACCTGGCGGTTTAGGGCCGCCGCTGAGAGTTCCTCTGCAGCGGCCGAAAGAGCAGCTCGCCGCTCTCTGGCCTGACTGGCCATTTCAGCCACCTCGTCTAGAGCCACTGCCCGTCTCTCGTCTCTTCTGGCGGAGTTAATTTCTCCCTTTGTGCCAACCAGAGAGGGGAAGTTTTGGGTAGAAGCGTCCTCCACTTACTCCCTTCCCGAGTCGCTTCCTTCGCTGGCTGCCGGCGTGTCGGGGCGCTTGAGAAAGCGTCCCTGAGAGTCTCGCGCCGTCGCAGAAGCTGAAGTTCTGCTCTTTGCGCGACCTCGCCCTCTTGTGCCCGTTGGCCCCATGGGGGCCGACAGGTTCTCCTCGCTATAAGAGTGGCCTGCCATCCAAAATTTGGACGGACACTCAGCCATCTCTTCTACAGTAGCTTGGGTCTTGCGCTTCGAGCTTACGCTCGACACGCTCACCACACTCAACCTTTCAGATGCAGTGTCAGAGTCTGACACCACATCCACACCCATCTTCTCGACCAAAACGATCGGCAATTTTTGTTGTACTTGTTCCTCTTGTTTCCGTTGTTGTTTGTTTTGTTGTTCTGTTTCCATATTAAATCCCACGAGTAGATATAGGTTTTTAACGTCCACCGGGCAGAGCCTAGATGCCCGGTAAGCCTACATACTGCAGAGTGCGGCAGGTGCTCTACAGGGGAAGCGCTCGCGACTGGACTCCCTCCAGCCATTCATCCTCTCACCGCGCTTCACAGTTTAGGATTGGGTGGTTTTTTATCTTAGAGGTAGCCTTCCTCTGGGCCAGGCAATTAAGCCAAGCCCCCGACGGCGGCATTAAACATGCCTCAGTTCGCTGTCCGGCCAACCCGACTCAGCGAACCCGCCGAAAGATCTCTCCCCAAGATAGCTCTTGGAGGAGAAACGCCAGCCACGTTGGTACGCCTGCACCATTGTGGCAGGGTTGCATCCAGTGTCAATCGACGATCGTCGATCGATCAGGAGCAACCCACCTCCCTTGTTTCTCCACTGTGCCCTCTGCTAATCAGAGGGACACGTGGAAGAACATCATGGAGCCTACTGCTCCCCCCCCCGCAGAAATTCGCCACAGACAATACACTCTCCGAAAAAACCCCCAAACCCTTTTTCAAAAGAGAATATTGTCCATGCCCAGGGTGCACCGGCCCGATAACTGCTATTCCCCTCGAACGTATCCGTAAGGGATTAGCAGCAGCAGCAGTTAGGTTATTTCAATGCCAATGGCATCATGCGACAACGCGCTGAAATCAGCGAGTTCCTCCGCGACCACCACATCGACATCCTCCTTGTTCAGGAAACGTTCCTTAAGCCCAGTTACCGAAATCCGTCAATTGCAAACTATCGTACAGTTCGCAATGACAGGACGCGTTGCTATAATGGCGGTACCCTTATTTACTACAAAAAGGAGCTTTACTGCAGTCCCATTGACCCTCCCACACTTTCACGATTGGAAGTGTCTTGCTGTCGGCTTGGCATGACAGGTCATCAACCGGTCACAATAGTATAGGCTTACCTCCCCACCATTAATACTTCGGAGAATTTCCAACTCCTTACTGAAGATCTCTCTGTCCTATTTAGCCTGAGTGACTCCGTTATCATAGCGGGTGATCTCAACGCAAAACATCCCTCCTGGAATAGCACCAGGACCTCTTCCAGAGGGAGACACTTGTTCAACCTCTCCTCCTCTCAGAATTTCGATGTCATCGCGCCGATGACTCCCACTCACTTTCCCCCCGATCCCAAACACACAGTCGATGTGCTCGACGTGGCGCTCCTACAGAACTTCAACCTACGGTTGGACTCTATAGAAGTGGTACAAGAGCTCGCTTCTGATCACCGTCCAGTAGTAATGAAACTGGTCCCCCGCATAGGTCTGCCCGGCTCCACCCAACCCCCACCCACCAAAGTAGTAACGGACTGGAGGAAAGTAAGCGATCGCTTGAAATCCACCACGTCCCCCCACTTGGACCCAATCCCCGATCATTTTGACTCTATCGCTGACACGACGGCCGCGATCGACTCATTTACAGCTCACGAACGATTGTTCCTCCTTGATTGTTCAAGGGAAATTCCAGCGGCGGAGGACCGTCTCTGGAAGTTGCCGGACGATGTACGCGAACTGTTGAATGAGAAGAACGCGGCTGTCCGTGCCTACAGGAGCTTCCCCTGCGACGCGTACAAAGCCCATATGCGTTACTTACAGCGTACTGTAAGAACACGCATAGAGGAGCTGCGTACCGCCGGCTGGGACACAAGATGCTAAGCGAACTAGAGCCCACCCACCTAGCCTTCTGGCAACTCCAGAGGAAACTAAGATCCGGAGAAATAGTCTCCAGCTGACAGTCTAGAAGCCCAATGCTCGCCTAGCTCTCAACCAGTAGACCAAGCTCACCTCTCTGAGGTCGACGCCGAAATCGAACATAGAGCCTCCCTCCCTCCCGTCGAAGACCCAGAGTGTCCACTGCGACCCGTCACGCCAGATGAAGTGCACGACCTCATCAAAGGTCTTAAGGCTCGTAAAGCCCCCGGCTCAGATGGAATCACCAATAGGGTATTCCAATTTTTCCCTGCCCACCTGATAATGCTACTGACCACCATTTTCAATGGTGCTCTGAGCAATAACATCTTCCCACAGGCATTTAAAGAAGCCACCGTCATCGGTATCCCGAAGCTCGGCAACCCAAGTTACCCATCAGTTTGCTCAATGTCCTCGGCAAAATCTATGAGAGGCTTATTTATAAGCGTCTCAGAGACTACGCCGAGACAAAAGGCCTCATCCCCAACGAACAGTTTGGTTTTAGAACACAACACTCGTGCGATGTGTTCGAACGATACGGTGGACCTGTTGTCCACCGTATCGTTCGAACACATCAACTTCGGTTTCCAACGAGGTTTGATGGGTGCTGTTTTCTTCGACATAACGAAAACGTTCGACAAAGTCTGGCACAACGGCTTATTATATAAGCTGTACCAACTCGGTGTGCCAGATCGTCTCGTGCTCATCTTACGGGACTTTTTGTCGAACCGCACCTTCCGTTATCGCATCGAAGGAGCGCTATCCTCCCCCCACCCCATTCGCGCAGGAGTCCCTCAGGGCTCTGTGATTTCTCCCCTCGCTTTCACTCTATTCACCAGCGATATTATGCCCAACTGAAGTAAGGCGCAGTTGGCTCTGTTCGCAGACGACACGGCCATCTACTACACCGGCCGTGATGAAAATTCGATGGCTCGCATTCTCAAAACCCAAGTGAACAAGCTTGGCGCTTGGTTTAGAAAATGGCGAATCGAAGTCAATCCCGACAAAAGTCAAGCGGTTCTTTTCTCAAAGCCGCGTCGCAATCCCTGCCCCCCTCGACCGATCACCATGTTCGGCAAGGTGTGGTGCTCGACGAACACCTCTATTTTTCAGAGCACATTAAGGCGGCATTTCGTCCTAAATGCACGTAGCAAATTGTCACTAAAGGGCAAATTGCGTATCTACACAGCGTGCATCCGCCCGATCATGACCTATGCCAGTGCAGTCTTTGCACACGCCAAGCCCCATCGCTTCAATAGAATGCAGACCCTCCAGAACAAGCTCCTCCGTAGGATTACAGGCTCCCCCTGGTACGTTCGCAACGAAATCCTCCACGTTGACCTCAGGATTCCCACTATCCGCCAGTTTATGAAACGCATTTCAAAGCGTTTCTTCGAGACCGCCGCGAATCACCGCAACCCTCTGGTTGTGAAGGCCGCTAGCTATATTCCCTCCTCCATCAGTCATGTCCGCCGTCTCAAGCATGTCCTCACCGACCCCGATGACCACATTCATTCAGGAAAGCAGTAGTGCCACCAGTACAGTGCTCAAACACCGACGTCATTGGCGCTTGCGCGCGTTGCGCCCACGCCGTCGTCGAGCCGACCGCACGCGGTAGTGATCCGCCCCGCCGCAGATTCGCCGCGATCGGGCCTGCCGTAAACCCCAGTCGCGCACCGCAAGCGCGCGCCGCAGCGCCGCCCGCGCGTGCACCCGCGCCTGCGCGCTGTGCATACGCCGCTGCGTACGCTGCGCGCACCGCCGTGCCGCGTGAATACCCAGTGCAACCTACGCGCCCCCATACACCATCCGCGCGCTCCCGCGATTCGCGTCTCTTCCCGCGCCCGCCGCGGCTGCGTCCGTTCCTGCACCTGTGAAGCCCAAAGCTGTGCCAGTTTCGAGTACCCCGTAGCCGACCCCCGCCTGCCGCTGGCGGGACCGGCGATGGCTGAGCGAGAGCGGCCAGCAAAAAATGTTGCCACCACCTTAAAGTCAAGGTCAGTACTAAGTGCTACCCATACGCCCGACTCACCGGCGCCTCCCCTTGTCTCAGCCTACGACTCGCCCGCGGTTATGTCGCCATGTTCATCCATAGGATCGAACATATCGCTGGCATCCGTGGGCTCGGCCGCTTCCGATCGCGTAGACATGTCCAGCGACACGACCTCGCGACCCGGACACCGGCCTCCAGATAGAGGAGGAGCTCCAAACGCTGGAATACCAGCCGGAGTACGTGCGCCATATTAAGGGCGCGCAAGGAAGACCCGGCTGCGTATTTCACGCTATTTTAAAAAAGACTACGGACGTCCGGGCCATATACGATACCACGACATTCATGTTGATGCGTGGTGTCAAGATGGTCTGGCGCGAAAAACGAGGACCCGCCCAGTGCCACCGATGCCAGCTGTTCAGACACAGCTCGCATCAGTGTCACCGCCCGCTCGCTTGCGTGCGCTGTGGAGAGGAGCACGCGGCGAGAAACTGCCCACGCCCGCGGGAGGAGCCGGCCACCTGCGCAAACTGCGGTGGCTCCCACCCCGCGTGCAACATAAAGTGTCCGGTGTTTCAGAAGGAAATCCGGAACAAGCGAGCGGGGACCGCTGCCATAACGGCCACATCTCGCCGGCCCAAAGTGGCCATTGAGAGGCCACAAGAGATGCCAGAAGAGGCCCAGGGCACGACGCTTATGGCGGCGGCTAACGGGCCCTCAGACAAATCTACTACCTCCTCCGGGCGGAGGAAAAATAAGAGACGCGGGGGCAAGGGTAAGGGAAAGAAACCCGACCCCACCCCGGCCACCCCTGCCTCAAGCGGGGCACAGGTTTTGAACAACAAGCAGCAACCTTCCGCTAGCGCCGCCATGGCGCCGCGGGTAAACAAGGAACTACCCAGCAAGGAGTTCCACAAGAGAACTAGTGGCGGCGCCACCGAAGCCAGAACAGCCACGGAAAAAACAGAGTTCACAACCTGTGCCATCAAATTGCTGATGGACCTGATAAAGGCCATCAGTCAGGGACAGGATGTCGTGACGGTCATCCTGGATGGCCTGGCCGCACTACTAACGTTGTACCACGGCTAGGTCACCCAGGGCGACCCAAAATGGGACGCCTGCGGCCTTCTGGCACAAGGTCGAGCATCAAGGTCAACCCCGATAAGAGTCAGGCGGTTCTCTTCCCGAGACGTCGTCGATTCCCCCTCCCCCTTCCCAGCCCGATCTCTATGCACGGTAAGCCGATCCCTTGGGAGAAGCAAGCTAAGTACCTAGGCGTGATCCTAGACCAAAACCTCACCTTTAAGCAGCACATTAAGGATGTCGCGCGCGCGCTTCCTTCGCTCTTGGTAGACTCCATTTCATACTGACAGCCCGTAGTAAACTGTCACTCAAATGCAAGCTGCGCATCTATACCGCCGTCATCCATCCCATCATGACCTATGCCTGCGTTGTATTTGCGCACGCTCACCCATCTCCATAAGATGCAGACCCTCCAGAACCGTTTCCTCAGAAAGGTGACGAGTGCCCCCTACTATGTCCGCAACATAGATCTCCACGTCGACCTTAAAATGCCAACCATAAACCAGTTTATGAAACGCTTATCTAAGCGTTGCTTCGGATGTGGCATAAAACACCTAAATCCCCTGATTTCAGCGGCCGCCCGTTATACTCCCTCCAGCATAAGCAGTATTCGCCGACCAAGGCATAACCTAATCGCCCCCGACGACGCCACTACCCTCCTCCAGGAGAGCAGTAAGGCCACCAGCACTTTACACAAGCGCAAAACCCTATCGCCTTCCTACCGTCCTCGCCACCGAGGCCCGCCGCGACGCCCATTTCCACGCCCCTCCCGACGTTGCTCGTGCCAGCCCGCGCCGCTGAGCCTGTAGCTTTAAATTAGTCCCAAAATCACTCAAATCCTGATCCAGCTAGTCCCTTGCTGCCCTCTTCCAGCGACGCCCTAAGCCGAGGTTCGTACCCCACAGAGGGTGCCCTTAGCGTGTAGTCGCTTAGTTTTTAGTTAGTATTTAAGTTTAAGTCCTGGCTGGAGGCCTTAATTTATTAGGGCAATCACAGGCAAGTCCGCTTAAGCAGACGACAAACTCATAGGTTGAACTAAAAAATGCCATTCCCAAAAAAAAAACGTCCAAATCTGTTCAGTCCGCAGGTCCATTGTGATAATTATGTAACTAGTGATAAGTGGTAAAGTAAATAATAGTAAGCTTAGATAGATTAATTTGCTAATTATGACTCTCAGTAAAAGTTCATGTATAAGTGTGTTTCAATTTAATACAGTGAAAACTAAACATAGGAGTTTTAATATAATCCCCTACAATACTGTTCGCAAAAGGCACTTGAAGAGTTAAAAATCATTGACCTATTCCTAAGGGCGTATTATGAGCATATTATGTCGTAGTCCTTGGGGCGGTTTTCCCGCTTCAAGTATTACCACTGAAAAACCAATGGTTGCCTGTTTCTACTAAGTATTCAATATTTATTGCAATGTTTCCCTGGAGGCAAAAACTCGAGACTCAACTCTATATTATATCCTCTCATAGTTGACAATAAATCCTCGTGGGACTATCAATTGAATACACGGTTCCCGTCTTGTTGGTCTCGTGGGCAAAATCAAAGCATCTAAAGCGCGGCAAGCAATGCTCTTTCAAACGCAAGGTGCCTTTGCGTAGCGTGCGATTTGCGTCGCGTGTCGCGCCAGTCTGCACGAGCCTTCAAGCTTTCAAGCTTCCTGCACCTGATCACTCACCGATCGTGTTTGATTGCCGTCCCTTCGGACTATGAGAATAAAGGAACAGAGCTTAGATAAATGATCGGGCTCGCTGCGGGCGAGCGCAGCGAGACCGGTCATTTATCTATAGAACAGAGATTGTGCTCGTAGCCGTCAAGAAGCGTTGCTATTCTTTTTATGTCATTAAGGGGCGTAGCTGCCGCCAATCAGTAATATTAGGGCTGATTTCACCAATGAAACTGAACGCGATCAGCACATAAACTATGTTTAAAATCTGTCAGTGTCATTATTTTCTATTGAATATTGACACTGACAGCTTTTGAACGCGTTTTAGATGTGCTGAACGCGTTCAGTTTCATTGGTGAATTCGGCGCTTAATGATACGCCGCCCCTTTACTCACCTAACACACCCCGTGTTAGGTGTGTATGCAAAAAATCGTAAAATAATATTTACCTACTCAAATTCTTTCTGTTAAGAAGCCAGTAATTATTGAATACCAATAAAAACATTACCCTCCTTCTGCGGCAGTATTTTAAATTAGGTACGTTCGTTTTCATACTTTCACCTGAAAGTATGAAAACGAACGTACCTACCTAATTTGTTTATAATTAAAGACCTAAAAAAGGTATTAAGCTAGAGGCGAGAGCCAATTCTCAAGTTCTTTCATTCATTTAGTAATGACACACAGAACATTTCGGATTTTCGATCTGGCTTCGCTCGGTCGCACCCTTGATAGTATAACAATGAGAACCTAAACCATCCCGGTCCTGGTCTGGCAGTTTCAGTGGTTTAAGAGGCCTATCCAAATGTCCTTTCTTTGGTATTGTTCTTCGTATCGTTGAGCTCCTTAAGTCGCACTGTTACTGAGAAATGCGTGCACTGACTGTACAAGTGTTTGTACAAACCTACTTAAAGAAATAAAATCATATAATTATCATTCATCTATTGTGGCCATGCGACCCGTGCAGGACGCACCAATTTTCTAGCTCGGTGCGCCTGCTCCTGTATTCTCATATTAAGGTCACAATAACAGCTACATTTCCCAATTTTATCTATTATGTAAAAAAAAAACTGAGCTTTGCCGCAGTCAGGTAAAAGGGCCCCCAATAATGGTACTGCCTTTATGTCTAGCTACGCCACTGTGGTTATTCAAATCAGGATCTTAAGTTACGTGACCCAAATACCATGATAGCTTTATAATTGTTCATTTCATTAGTAATTTTATCAAGACCAGAAATTAATTGTTTAAAGATGCTTAAGTAGGTAACTGTTATTCTGTAATGAACATTAGATTTTGCTAACAAAGTGACCCTATAGATAAATAAATAATCGATTTCCTACAAATATTATAAACGCGAAAGTTTGTGAGTATGGATGGATGTTTGTTACTCTTTCACACAAAAACCACTGAACGGATTTGGATGAAATTTGGCACACAGATAGTTTATAACCTGGATTAACACATGGAGTACTTTTTATCCCGATACTCCCACGGGATCAAGATTTATGCGGGTGAAACCGCGGGGGCAGCTAGTAGGGATATATATTATATAAATATGAAATGCTGATCGTTGGTAAGCGCATTACCAACCTGGACCGATTTGGTTAATTTTTATTTTAAAGTGTTGTTAATGGGACCATTAGGTTTTGCGTGGAAAAGATGCAATACAGGCCCAGAAAATTGGCAAAAAAAACTGATCGTCCATTTTTCTATTTTCGTATTAACTGAGACCCAGGGTTTCAATGCTATTTTGACAGTTCAACAATATTCATTGCGTTGTTGAGCAGACAAATTTTTCGAACTTATGAAGCAATGGATTAGCAATATCCTTCAAACTGATTCAGATTTTGATTTATAATGCGCTACGCAATTAGGTTGCATATTGAAATTTGGATAAGACAACCACTGTTGGGTCAGCTAGTATGTAAGTACTTCAAATAGCATTAAAACTGAAGTATTTTAAACTTGCGCTTTCGGGCGTATGATAAGCCCCAGTTGGCTCAAAATGATAATTACTTCCTTTCAAAGCCACGGGGTGTGCCAAGGTAAAAGAAAACAGAATTAAAAGCAAATTCTAATTTAATTATTAAACATTATAATACAATAATTAAGTAATTAATACAAACAATCAATTTATTTGATAACTTTGATCACAGATCTAAAGAAAACACATGATTTTAAATTTTAAAATGCGACGATGTTTTTGTAGGCCTACTTAGACTAATCAATAAATATTGTTTCCCATGAAGGGTTAGGCAGAGGTATGTGGTGAGGAATTTTGTTGTTATTATTATTATTAGTATTTATACATTTCACAAGTGATATTTAAGTCTCATGTAATAGGAGGCGAGCCTATTGCCATCAAACGGGCACAAATCCAGTCTCCGGGCTGCTACTGAGAATTTTCTGATGGAAAAACCCAATTTCAATTTGCCCGACCTTGGAATCGAACCCCGGACCTCATGCTCAGCAGCAGCGCTTGCGACAACTAGACCCACGACAAACTTAAAACATCTCTCTCTGTCATCTTCAAACCAATCTGAAAATTATTTTATTTTAATTATTGTGAATGTTAACACAATGTTGTTTTTTTTTATTAGTTTTAATCACGGTCTGGCAGTTTTAGTAATTTATGATTACATTACTAACAAATAATTGCACTGACTGGATAGGTCCAGTCAATCTGTGTGGTTCTTTCCTCAAAATACCATTTCAGACCCCAATCTACATGGTCTTCACATAATCTGACCAAGATTATGTCTGTACTTTAAAAGAGACTGTGACCTCTAGAGTTTGTTTCGGCCTTAGATAGGAAACGCCGATCTCATCTACTTTTAAGAATATGATTGAAATGTTTTTACAAACCTACTTACATGGATAAAATCATTTATGAAACGACGTGATTTGAGGTGGAAGCAGGCCCTTTGTTTCAATGATATTATTTTTTTTAAATAACTTAATTATTTTTCCGTAATTATGTAACTTTAATAACAACTTCTGCAGTGTTTCAGAATGGTCTTGTCAAATTTAAGTGTGTGGTACAGATTATCAAACTGACCAACTATCTCTATGGGACCACATCGAATTCGCGCAAAATAATCAATAACATAAACGACCCAAATTACTGTGTATATTACGACTGACGTTTTTTTTTTTGTAATGGGATGTTTTTTTTATTATTTCTGTTGTTACAACTGACAGTTCTCTCTCTATGTTCAATGATCGATCTATGGTTCACTGTCATTGTTTTTAAGCACAGAGTAACTAAATCCAACATGACGCCATGTTAAAAGTCGATAAAAATAATAGATGAAAATCAATTAACTACCACAACAGTACACATTTAAATGATTTATCTGTATTTTTCCCTAATTCTAGGTTTTAATTTTGACGTAGTGTACATAGACCTGTCTCACTTGAAACATCTCCTTTGACCACAATTTTCTGATACATGCTGAATAACAAAAAGATATAAAAAAACAATTCTGATAGTAGCCAGTGATACAATACAAAAATATTATTTTTATGCGATTAATTTAGGAATTGTTGTGAAGCAGACAAGGCGAGGTGCAGCGCAGAGCAGTTTTCACTGGCAAACAAATATCAGCCTTGCACGTCTTGAAATAAAGTGGAAAATAAATAAACTTCCATTAGTCCGAATGAGCATCAATCAAAGCAGACCGGGGTATGAGGTCTTTATATTTAGGTAATTTATTTTTTAATTTATTCTTAGACGCGCAATGTTGATATTTATTTGGCACTTAAAACTGCGTTACACTGTGCTTCACCAAGTCCACCCTTCAAACCCTATTTGGTAGTGTGAATTATTTTAAATCACAGAAGAATCATATTAGCTGGCCATGACGATTAGACAACCTAAGTGGCGGGCGACACAGACCTGACGAAGCGCGGTTTTAACTGACAAACAAATATCATACTTGTACCCCTCAAAATAAATGTGAAAATAATAAACTATTTGTCTGTCCGCTTCATGCTCTCGCGGGTTTGAGGAAGATTATTTCATTTCAACTTTATTTTAATGTATGCAATGTTCATATTTGTTCGGCAGTGAAAACTGAGCTGCGCTTCGTCAAAGCAGGGTCTACCTATTTTAAATAATATCAAGCATCCTCATCATTTCCACTGTCCGTAGACACTTCGCCATCGCCAATAAATACTTCTTCGTCAGCTATATAATTAGGAACCGACCTATTGACCTGAAGAACAGACGCCATTGCCATTCCAGTACCAAAAGTATACTCTATGGGCTTCAAACTCTCATCTACATTGTCTATGGCAGGTCTTGGTCTATGGTTCGGATGATTTTTTCTTCTAACAGCTCTATGGCGACGGGCATCATGTAATAGAACCCTCTGTTTTTCTTTATTATACTCATAATCGCTTTCCGAAGATGACGGTGTTAATTCTAAGTCTTTTTTTGTGAACCGTATCTCGTGATTCACAGTTTCTTTGACTGTTTTGTTGGCTGTACCTGCTTCTACGTCGCTTAGGCCTTCAGAAAGCCCACTCGAATCTAATTGTATTTTTTCTGTTTGTATATATTTACACCATTTTGTAATATAGTAATCGTTAAAAGTGCTGATAGTTAAAAGTTTACTTTTGACATTGAGTTTCGCGTTTGCCTCATAGATGACGTCACTTATGTCTGTTTCCTTATTATATTTCGCTAATTTGTATTTATATTTCTTATCCTTATTTTTTATTTTTTTTGGTTTGATAGATAAAGACCTCTTTTTAGGGTTTATATTTCTTAATTTTAATTTATTTATATAACCTTTCTTTTCCATGAATTCTTCTAGATTTATTTGTCGAGGGAATTCGGGTATGTTGTCCTTAAATTCTGGCATCGTTTTAGCTAGTGCTTGTCTCTCTCTTTCCCTCATAACATCCTCTCTTTTCCCCAATTTTCTTTTTAATTCACATAAAACTATTTTACTTGTTTCTTTTTCTTTTTCCCCAGGCGCTGTTGTGAGGTCCCCAGATGGCTGAATACTAGCATCATCATCGTCAGTTCGCACGCAATAAAAAACTTCATCCTTACTTTCTGGCTCTCTGTCTTCTATCTTCAAAATTCCCACATTCTCAACCATAACCTCTTTGTCTTCAAACTCAACAGCTTTCACATTCTTATTTTGAATTTTCTTCAACCTCAGCTGCGAACTCTGAACAGTCTTCAAACATTTAGTGAGACTCTCGATAATATCATCTATATCTCGATTCAAAACTTCCAAATCGATTTCCTGCTTATTCATGGCGCAAGAATCGAGAAAAACATCGAGACCATTCGATTTATTTAAAATCAATTTCAATTCTAGACAAGATTTTGCTACACCGGTATGAATGTCAGAATAAAGCCAACTATCAGTGAAGGCTGTGCCAAATTTTTTATTTTCAGTACCTTTGTTGCCAGAGTTTTTAAGTAGTCTATACATTCGTTCTAAAGATTCGTAGTTATGTTGGAACTCTTTGGTCACGTGTGGAATGACGACTGTGTGCAGCCAGTGTATGCGTTCATTGTGGTTCTTGTATGCACGCTGGGCCTGAACAGGAGGTACAAAGTGGGCCATCGCGACGTGTTTTAGAAATGTTGATTGGACCACTAGGAAGGCGTGGTGGATTTTCTTTAAAAGAGAAAAATCTACAATATTAATAATATTTGTCGACAATAAAAGAATAGACCAGCGCAACCTGGTATCACATTAGAAAATGGAAAATATAGACTTTAAGCTGTGTGGCATACAGTACATATTAAATCGAAAATAATTAATGCACACTCAATATTATTTAATGACATTTCTGTCTTGATCCCATACTAATTGGGGTCGAACAGCACAAAATGTTTATCTTACCATGAGATTATCACTAGCCTGCGCCTGCACAGCGTCCCAGGCGACATCAGCTCGCAGCCAGGGCGCGTTGCCCAAGATGGCGGACGAGGCCCTGGACAGTAGTACGGCTAGTTCACTCTGGTGACGACAGAGCAGCGTGTGCGTGGACTCTATTACTGATGTTAAGGAGCCGCTGGGAAAGATGAGAAAATAAAAAGTTTGTAAAAAAAATGATTACTCAGTGGTAATAATTTTTTACAAGCTTTCCAAAGACGTTAAAAACAGAACCTTCTTTGAAGTCAGTTTAGAAATAATTGAATACAAAATCTCTTTTTGAAAAGTCGTTATAAAGTTTTAAAAAAAACTGGACCATAGCGTCCAAAACAGAACCTTCTTCTTTAAAGACAGTTATTAACGCTTCGAATACAGAACATTTTACTTCAATAGAGTCGTTTAGAAAACGCGTCAAGTGCAGAACCTCCTTCATTAAAGTTTCATCTACCGCCATCTAGGTACTATTTTTTTTTACTATTATGTGGCTCTAACACCTGGTGAAAGTCAGCAACAGCTCAAGCAAAACAAGCAAGCATCACAGGCGTTTTTTGCACTGGAAGTCTTTCAGCTAAATGAATAATAAACTTACATGTTGACATGCAGTGCAGCATACTCCTTAAGACAAGCATGTGTTCTCCTCGCAAGTGCTAGGTACTCCCTCATGACAGCCAGCAGAGCGGGCAGGGTGCCCCTACAGCGGGAGCGGTGACACCAGCGAAGGACCAGGGGTAAGGAGGCGTAAACTGCCAGGTTGATAAGGGTTGAGCGCTGGATACTGGAACGAGAAAAAATTAAAAACATGAACATGTGTAACGTTATAACGTTCCGTATTTTTTATACATACATTATTTATACATTTAAATATTGATTTTTAACTTTAAATTCGGCCTCTTATAGGCATTATTATCATTTGTTTGCCAAAGCCAAATTGCCGACGCCTACTATTAACGCAATGCGCGTGACCTTCAGTCGCACCGGTCTAACCAGTTTGTTAAGCAACCTCTTGTTCCCTCGCCCCTGTCGCTTTCCTCGGCAAACCCGAGAGGTTGGAGCCCTACAAGGCACGACACCGTCCTATGCTGGCATGACAGCAGTGGCGCGACTTTACGCGTGTGTCCGTCCCCACAGCCACGGTTGTCGCCGTAATAGTTTTATTGACTCAAATTAGTCAACTTGTTTAAAATCTGTGTTTTCGAACCCCCATATTGGGGTCCAAACTTCCGGATCAACCCATCCCAAGTTCCGGCTCATTACGTTCAAAGTTCCGGCACAACCCATGCAAGGTTCCGGCTAAATCCGTGCAGAATTTCATCCGGTGACATCAGCGTCATCGAGACGCTGATGTTACCGGATGCTCGCTCGATGACGAGCTCGCTTCCACGGGTCTGGCGAGACCATCCGCCGACCATCACCTTCCTGGCGTCTGCAGCGTGGCACACCCGCTGCGGTCATCGTCACACCAGGCTGAGCCAGGAGAGTACTGTGCAGCTCCCAAGGAAATCAAGGAACTTTGTGACCATAAATCTACCTACCCCTTTATACAACTTTTGTTTTTATAATTTTTTTTTTTTATGCTGACAAGGTTTCGTGGTGTCATTTCTCTCCCCACGAAAACCCATTACGTCAAACATGAAACAAAAAAAAACCTGTTTGAATAAATCCTGATTAAATCAATTTAAAGCCAGCTTATATGTATAACCATTTATTTCGAGAAACAAAACTCAGTGTTAGTAACAATATACTTACAAACTATGTTAGACACTTATAAAGACAAAACAAAACAAAAAACAGAAACAAATTGTGATGTTGCTGCAAGGTGACAGGCCCAGCCGAAACCTTGCAGGAGTAGTTCACAAATGCACAATCAAGCCTGCTTGCTACAGACAGGATGCTGTGGGGCACTGCCCCGCACCCTACAAACCGAGGATGCACACCGCTTCCGCATTATCGTGTAGAAACTGTCCATGTGAGCTTCAGCGAACCACCCACTTAGTAGGTAAAATTGAGTTCAAATAAATGCATAAGATCACATTTTTTCCCATGGTTAAAACAACAGAAAACCACCTGCAATGGTCCTTACATACTCCTTTTGTTTCATTTACAATCATACATCTTGTCATACAGGGACACCGGCCAGGAAGGTTGAGTTAAAACATTAAAATTTAATAAAATAAAGAAAAACACCTACTGCTTAGGAGGAAACAGAAGAACAGTAGCAGCAACCCCTGTCACCGAGGCCACTCGTTCCCCTCTAGTCATCCACCCATTTTTGCCGCCACCCACGTACTGCCACACATCCTCAGGAGCTGGAGACTCCTGCTCCACATCAATGCTGTCTTCTCTAAAGAGGAGGCCGCTTTCTAGGATCAGTATTATGTTCTCGCGGGTGTATAGGAGCTGTGGAAAGGAAAGAAGTAGCATGAGGATCTGTTGCCAAGCTATTCAATGTTTTAGTTTGGTAAATAGGCAAAAAAAACGGAAGCCACACAGTCCGTAGCTTCTATTAGTGCCACACTTATGTAGCCAGTGCAATACGAAAACCATGTGTTGGTTCAGGCAGTGTACCACTAAACACACACAATTTGCCAAAGTAATAATTGCCTCAGATACAAATAAAAATCTGAAGTGCCTATAAGACCACTGACTTCCATTATTTCTGCAAATAACACTGCAAATATGTACAAAAACCTGTATGCTTTCCTTTTAAGACATGGACACATTTCTTAGGAAAACATTCTTCTACTTTACTGTTTCACTTGTAAATAGTGTATTTTTGTTTAGAAAGGATAACATAATGTAAGTGATAACTAATTTGAAACAAAAGAAGATTGTTTTCTGGTTTCCTATGCTCATTTTGTTCACATCGTATGATACTTAGACAGAAACGCCTATATGTAAGTATGTGTTTTGTTTATCTGTTTTATTGTGATTAACAACATTTTTCCATGTTTACGGTTATCTAACAAGTGAATTTTGCAGCAATAGATATCACGTATTCCACCTGTAATCATCTAGAGACTACAAAAACACAAACAATATTTTAAAAAGAAACTTACCATATTCGGTCTGAATTTGATAGCAAACCATCTTCTGGAGAGCAGAGGAGGCGTAAAGTCTTGTTTCATAAACAATGCCATCTGGAATTTCATATTATTGGAGGTAAAAGTATCATCTTCGTAGCAAAATCACAAGAAAAACGATAAATATTTGCCGGCGAGAGGTTAAACACTTTTAAAGGTAAATAATTTCAAATTCACACGAATATCTATCAGTTTTTGTTAACATATTAAAGACTGTTAATGTTTCGAATAATTACCTTCTTAATTGTTGCTATAATTGCAAGTATATCGATATTTTTACATTTTCCAAGAATTACGAAAATTCTTCGCTTATTATGACATTTAAGTCTCGTTTGTGAAGATTGTTTTGTTTGAATTCTGTAACTGTAACTTGCGCATCCGCTATCTACTGCGTTAAGAAGATTTAGATAAAATATGTTTTACGAAAACTACTATATTAATTTGAAAGTTTTGTTACTATTAGTTGTCTCAACAGGTGATTGTTTATCGAGCTCCGCAAACATTAAATTTGACAGATTTATTACTCGACTTCGGCAAAACTGAAAAGAGAGTTCAGAGTTCATTCTTAGCAAACTTTCATCGCAGATATTGAACAGTTTTCTAGGTAATCCTACAGGTATTCACGACAGAAGGAAGTTTTGAAACTGTTTTAGCGGGGGCGGGCCTAGCCCACCGATATTTTGCTACAATACCTAGTAGATCTGACCCCAGAGGGGGACACATAGAACATTAAGCACATTGCAAAGAATGTAGGGCCATCTACATAGCTGAACTTTGAAACGTCTACAGAAGTATCAACAAAGTGCCAATATATGTCACTACTGTCACAATTAAATTTAAGATAAAATGTTTATAAACAAACAAATTTCATGGATTACTCATAAAATAAAGAACATTTTATATTACACCTAAAGAAAATAATTATTTACTGTTATACTTGTAGATGGTGCTTCGTGTATTGAACATACGGACGGACACGCACACGATTATCTATGCGCACACGTAATATGGATGCCGGAACGTGCGTCTGCGCTTGTTTTGCTTCCTCATATTTTGTGTAATTTTTGTGGTTTTCTGAGTGTTTTCTCCTCAGGGCCTGATTAACCCTTAGGCTAATTAGGCTGCAGCCTAGGGCGCGAGGATCGGGGGGACGCGCTGAAATCGTGTCTTCTCATGCACTAATCTAGCATCATTGCATCTACCTTACATATTATATCCACTACAACGAGTCAAAACATTAAAACTAAATGCGCTTGCGAGTCCCTGATTTTAACGAAAAATTTTGAAATTAAAACAGCGTGCGTAAAACAAAAGCTGACTTGTTACTCGAATCGGTGGGTGGTCGAGCGAGTGGGTGAGCTGGCAACAGAGTGCCTAGGCACTCTGTTGCCAGCTCACCAACAGCTGCTCCGCCTCCTCCTTCTGGAGCATTACTGCTTCGCAGGTGACGGCTTTCCATTCTCTCTCGCTCCGTACCATGGCCTGGACAAGGGCGGTAGCGAAATTTCGCCGCCGCCGATCGCCTCCGCGAGGACACTGCTAATGTGGCGTGCCCAATGATTTGCCACCCTAAGGTTGAATGTCATGCAGATTAAAGGACAACGTTAGTGTCGCTTGCAGACCGATCTGAAAACTTTTATAGGTAGTATGAACGATGTTAAAATTTTCACACTACTACTCTACTCACAACTTTTTAGCCCGTCCGTAACACACCTGGCGGGGGCGCATCCTCATAATTAGCCTAGGGCGGTCAGAACTCTTGATCGGTCGCTGTTTCTCCTTAAAGACGTTGGGTTGAGAGTGCTCCTCCGTCTTGATACTTAGACTATTCAGAAAACCAGTACTTAAATTTTTTCTGCCGTGTGATTTTTTTTAATAGAAAATATAATATACTACTAGACTAGTTTGTTTTATTCCAATTTCCAGCACATTATTGTACCTTGAAAAGCACCTACGTCAATGGTAAGCTATTTTCTTCATACTACATAATTATCCACCCATTAAAAAAATATAGAGCTATAAAATTCAAATATATGTAGGTACCTATAGATTGGGAATTAGTTCCTGTTCAGAAATACAGACGGCGTTTAAAAGTCATGCATAAAAGATTGGAGAGAGGGCTCTCTTATCATATATTACATACATTACTCTTTGTCTGACCCCTTTCTGACTCTGGCCCCTTTTACACCACACCCAGATATTGTTATACATTTACTTAGACTTATAAATAACTCTCAAGCCGGTGAAAAAAAAATCGTGTGGAAATCGGCATGTCCTAGAACCGAAAATTCGAAGACATGTGACATCTACCAACCCGCACTGGGCCCGCGTGGTGGATTGCGGCCCACTTCCTCTCACAGAGAAGAGGCCTGTGTCCCAGTAGTGGGAACGTTATAGGCTGATTACTTATATACAAGTAGGTATAATAAAACACATCAAAAACTTTTATTAACTATTGTATTTCATTTAGATCTAACAAAACTGATGAAGAATTATTAACTTTATGAATTTATTACTTAATCACCAACAAAAACATGACTGCAATGAATAATGACAACCAATGGTCAACTCATTAAAGGCACAAAAGGATTTATACAACACTCTAATTGGTCAAGATATATACAAGGTCAAACTAAGTTAACTAGAGAAACTTCACTAACGAGCTTGGTATCGTATAACCTAATCGTGAAAAAGGGCTAAATGATAACAGCCGCACGGTTCGATCAAAGGCCCCCCTCCGTGACCCCTCCGAGCCTCGGAAAGCACCTTAAAGCGTTGGTGCCGGCTGTCATTCATGGATCTTTGACAGTCCATAAGGAACTAGTCAGAAGCCCGTCTGACAACCAGTCTTTTAAAGGGGGTAATTCCCAGTAACTGGGTAGTGGACTTCTGACAGGCAGTCGAACCATGTAAAATACTGGTACTCAGCTGCATCCAGTTATACCGAAAGCCGGCTGTAACATAGTTGGGGAAATGCTAGGCAGATGACAATATTGTGCATTTTACTATTTCTGTTCCAGTAGGCAGATTGATTTACGAACTAATTGTAAAAAAAAAACAAAAAAAAATTATCAACTGTTTTCAAGTAACCCTAAACATCACTAGTCGCGTTGACCCCGACGAAGAAGAAGAAGAAGTAGTAATTTCTGTATCTCGAAAACAATACCCACGACGTCTGTGAAGTTTTGATCATGTAAGTACATGAATATTAGTACAAAATGCATTGATAGGGGAATGTATGACACGGAAACAAATCGATAATACACTCCGGACTTCTAAATCGAGTCAATGTGCACAATCAGAATCATTTTGAAGGCTATTGCTAATACATACATTGCTTCTTATGATCGAAAAATGTGTATGCTCAACAACGTAAATAACGCAATGAATGTTGTTGAACCGTCAAAATGAAAACGACAGCTACTGATAGTGTCTTACGCAGTTAGTGAATGACTTTACTAGATGGCAGCACTGAGACGTCAGGTCCAGGCACCTGTCAAAAGTGACAGAACGCCTTTATTGTCGTCGTGACTGAATGATGAACAAATGAATGAAACGAATGCTGAACGTCATCATATATTTTATATTCAGTGTCGAAATGGAAGACCTCTTGTCAAAGTTGCGCCAACTGGTGGCGTAAATTTTTAAAGGCCTAAACCATAAAAATTAAGAAAAGTTAAAAAAAAAATTGAGCAGTTTTGAAGACACACTGGCCATCATTTTGGTGTCGCCATTGTTCCGAATTTGAATTCACATAAAATTATACAAAGTCTGTTACTATAGAATGAAAATTGTATAGAAATAGTCTATAAAAGCTCGTTTTAAGAGTACGGGAGTGTATTATTAAAACAAGAAATGTTCTTATGGGAAAACCAATAACACTTTGCCTGACCTAGGAATCATGCTCAGGACTTCACGCACAACACCTTGCGACCACTAAACCAAGAAGGTAGTTAAATTTTTACATTAAAGTTAATTTATAAAAAATTGCATATTTTAATACTTAATTCTAATCCTTCTCCCAATATTAAAATATAAACATAACATCACACCTGTAATCCCAGAAGGGTTAGACAGAGGTGTACCTATAATACTCCCACATTTCGCCAGTTATACTTAAGTCCCACGTAATAGGGGGCCAGCCTATTGCTATCAGCCGGACACAAATCCAGACTCCGGGCTGCTACTGAGAAATCCTAGATAGAAAAACCAATAGCACTTAGCCCGACCTGGGAATCGAACCCAACACCTCATGCTCAGCAGTAGCTCTTGCGACCACTAGACCAACGAGGCAGTGACAATATAAAAAAAATACCAATTAAAACCACTAGGGCTCACTTGCTCCTTATATCACTAAAATATAAAACATCGATCTGTCAGTCACCTTCAAAAAAGAGCAGGTGGTGGCACAGTGGTATCGCCATCGACTTACAACCTTGTAGGTTGTGAGTTCGAACTCAGTCAGGCACTTTTTTTTTGGGCCTGTAGGGCAAAGGCCCTTCCCTATTTCCACTTTTCCCGGTATTCTGCGCTCGTGGGCCAATCCTTTAAGGAGTTCAGCTCATCCCACCAAATCTTTCAAGGCCTGCCGCGTAGTCGTTTCCTGTCATTTGGGATCATCACCACTGTTCTCAAAACCGGCATGTCCTAGAACTAAAAATTCGAAGACATGTGACATTGACCAACCCGCACTGGGCCCGAGTGGTGGATTACGGCCCACTCCCTCTCATAGAGAGGAGGCCTGTGTCCCAGCAGTGGTAACATTTTAGGCTGATTATGCTATAATGCATCCTCTTACTTACAAAAATAGAACGATGTTTTGAATTCGTTTACCGCTGAATGCATTCATTTGTGATGCCGTTAATTTAAAACTACATAAATCGTTTGTTTAACAATTAATTAAGAACCTTAATTTAGTAATTGACTTTTAATTGTACTAAATGTTGTCGGTATTTAGAAATAAGAAAATTTGCTCATTTTGTCTGTTTGTTCGATGCTTCCTAACTTCTAAACTTCCGAGACGATTTTGATAAAATACGGTTTATAGGTAGATTAGACATGGCATACTATTCAATGTGATGCCCTTACAATTTTGGAATCAATACAACTCTCGACATTTACCAAAATTAACCTCATGTTATGATTTCATGAAACGGTTATTGATTAAGGTAATTTAAACTTTAGAGAGTTGTATTGATGATTTGTTAAGATATAATAATTCTTTATATACATATTCGTTACGGTCGCGAATCATATTTTGATCATATTGAAATTGGCTAGCGAAACTCCGCAGAAGTTGTCAAATTTTTAACTGGTTGGATACGAGACTTTTGGCTGCTTTGTACGTGTATTTTGTGTTTTATTTTTGTAATGTGCGTTCTTTTTGCGCAGAAAAAACAATTTTTTTTTATTTTTTTTCTTTTACGTGATGGGGATATTTAAGGAAGATAAAATCGAAAAAACTATTAACTCTTAATTTCAAGTAACTACAGGGTCGGCCGCTGGTAGTGTAGTTACATGAAATAATAAAATAACATCACGGCCGTAGTCCACGAAGAGTTAGGCAGAGGTACACCCACATTCGGCCAGTTATGTTTAAGTCCCATGTAATAAGTGGCTACCTAACTGCCATCAACCGGGCACAAATCCAGACTCCGGGCTGCTACTGAAAAATTCCAGATGGAAAAATGCAAAAACACTTTACCTGATCTGGGAATCGAACCTAGGACCAATGAGACAGTCCAACCAATCATGACTTTATAAAATCTATTTTGTTTGATTTTTTTGTTATTAGAGATCTGCGGATTTTCACTAGCTAATATGTAGAAAAAGATTTTAAGAGAATCATAACTTGGCCTTATTATCCAAACCACCTAAGCCATAGACAAGAAACTGGCCCACAAACACTGCTATTCTCTCCGGATTACTTATATGTACATCATGCGTCCCATCCACGGATCTAAATCTAAAATTCCTTCCTGAATATTCCGCCTCATCTAGCAAAAAGTCTGTGTTTCTGAACAGTTTGTTTTTCAGCGATTTCTGACATGCTATTGTTAGTATCGGAGTTTTTGTTGCCGTGAATATTTTTTTCACGTGTTCGGGCGAGAAGGCAGGGCCGTGGACACGTTTCATCCGTAGGTCGTATGTGTACCTGTGAAAAGACAATATAATATTTAATAACATAACAAGATAACATCACGCCTTGTTTCCCCGAAGGGTTGGGCAGAGGTGTAATAGGGGGCGAGCCTACTGCCTAATGTTTAATATGGATTCCATTATCGTAAACTAGGTCAAAAATGTCGTGAGACACATTCATTATTCCTATTATTTAAATTTGAGGTACGGGGTGAGTTTGTCTAGCTTCGTAGTAGCGTACCATAGACGCCCTAACGAGGGTTTTCTGAAATGACGTTCACTAGGTGGATTTTCCATAGCAACGGGTTAGTTGCTAGTGATGTGTATAACTACCCATTTTTACCGTACAATTGCGTTTCGTTTCTGTGTAGACAGTAGAAAACTTTCTACTGTCTACACAGAAACGCCATTTTTGTCTACTCTTCCGTCGACAATACGCTTCTCTAGGGCGCTCGTGCTAAGCCTGCAGGGCACCTGTCAAAAGTGTCAAAGCGCCTATACAGTGTGAGTCTTCTTAATGTGCACTATTGAATGTGAACTAAGCTTCATTTCATCGACGGAAAAAAATCTAATATATAAAATTCTCGTGTCACAGTTTTCGTTGCCATACTCCTCCGAAACGGCTTGACCGATTTTGATGAAATTTTTTGTGCTTATCCGGTATCTATGAGAATCGGCTAACATCCATTTAAAAAAAATAAAAAAAATAAAAAATAAAAAAATTTGCAAAACAACTTTTGCGGGGTCAGCTAGTATTAAATAAAATAGTATGGGAGGTACGTAGGCGAGTTCAAGACCTTTCTTTAACAGTTTATAGGAAAAGGTTGTGGTTGAGTTACTTTTAGAAAGCTGATACTAATAATTTAGAGTACATAATGAAAAAGGGTTGTAAATAATGGCTTATCTTAATTTTATTTATTTAATTATTGTAAAAAAATAAATAAATCTGATTTTTGTTAAAAACACCTTAATTCTCAATTCAAGGCGAGTTTTTTCACTTTTTATTTTATTAGGACTACCTGTTATTTCCAGTTATTAATTAGTTGTTGTTTCATCGTGATAGATCGTTTAGTTTAAAAGTTATACCGATATGTTTACACAGGGGTCCAGCAGCAAACATGAATTAAAAAAAAAAACTTTTTTTTAATATTTTTCGGTCGATAATATTAAGCTTAGTTTTCCTCATTTCAATATAAGCACATTATGAAGACTCGCACTATTTCTTTAGTCGTGACTGAATGATGAACGAATGATGAACGTCATCATATATTTTATATTCATTGTCAAAATGGAGGACCTCTTGTCAAAGTGGCGCCAATTGGCGGCGTATTATTTTATATGAAATCTTTCGTTGGTTTTGTTTTCATTTCTCGCTTGTTATGAACTTGCGAGGTCGCTAAGTTAGGGAGTGACCGCACTTATCGACGCAGAATCGGCTTGAGCTGATTAAAAAACTAACTTTTGAAAGGCGCACCTAGAATCAATTCTATTTTCTTGTAAATTTTGACGTTCAAACATGACTTCTGCGGTCACTCCGGCGATCGGAAATACGGCACGATGCTAATTCGTTTCCGAACGTTGTCGACTCGCGTCTTCCGAATCGAAACGAAGCGAATGACTCATGAATGGCGAACGAAGATAAATAAAGCTCTTTCTGACCTCTGACGCGTCAATAATTGGGATGATGACATTTTTTTTTTTTATCTCAAAAAATGTTTGTTTCCAAATAGTGCAAACAGTATTACAAAATCTGTAAAAGCTTAAATAACTGCCAAGTTTAAACTTTATAAAATAAGTGTTAGATTATGACAGCACTATCGTAGAAGTGACGTCACGACTACGTAACTTCATACTAGCGCCGTACATTGCCCGTACCACGCGACAAGGACATTAATAATCCCCTCGAAAAACTTTTAAAGCGTGTATCTTCTTCATATTTACATCTATTTAACAGATTTGTTCGATTATCTCATTTACTATGCCTTCTTTGATTAAATTACATTATTTTTACGAAAACTTTTATTAGTAACTAGCTGACCCCGCAAACGTTGTTTTGCAAAAATTTTTTTTTTAAAAATAGATGTTGGCCGATTCTCAGACCTACCCGATATGCACACAAAATTTCATCAAAATCGGTCAAGCTGTTTCGGAGGAGTATGGCAACGAAAACTGTGACACGAGAATTTTATATATTAGATCATCATCCCAATTGCGGTCAGTCCCTGAAGAGATTTAAACTAGTTGTATGACAAATTTGAGTAAATACTTGACGTATCCATCTCCTGCTGGCATGGACAGCCTCTCCAAGACTGCGGCCGCTTGCTGCTCAGTCAGACTGGGGCGATTCTTCTTTATTGATTGTAGTGCCTGTTGATCATGCAATTATTTTTTACTAGCTGCACCCCGCGGTTTCACCCGCATAAATCTTGATCTCGTGGGAGTATCGGGATAAAAGTACCCTATGTGTTAATCCAGATTATAAACTACCTGTGTGCCAAATCTCATCCAAATCCGTCCAGTAGTTTTTACGTGAAAGAGTAACAAACATCCATCCATACTCACAAATTTTCGTTTGTTGCGAGTTTGTTTGAACGCGCTAATCTCTGAAACTACTAGGTGGATTTGAAAAATTCGTCTTTAATTTGAAAGTGATAAACTAGAAAGAGATAAACGGCAGAATTTTGGCTTAAGTAAGATTAGTAAAAATCAAGACTTCCTTTTTAAATGCTGATATATCTATTCACACTCGTTTTTCAACAAAAAAACATAAATTAAGCTTTTACCTTCAATTCGAACCTATATAATGATAAAAGTGTAACCTATATAATAAACCTATATAATGATAAGTCTGTTAATCATTTTGTTTAGAGCTCTTTGCAATAGATGGCGTTTTACTCAATTTGTCCTGTCTTCAAAATAACCATTAAAGTCACAAAGAGGAATGCCCATTTTTCACCTGACTATGTATAGAAATGAAATAAATCTTGAAAAACAGCTAATTCAATTTTATATTCATTACGCTTATCACAATGTTAAAAGAAACGCAGGATTTTTTTAAATTTTGTTTTTTTGTTATGCTTATTCTACTTCAAGGGTAAACATATTAGCATGTTTTGAACGCATCTCAACCACCATTTTTTACAACGTTCCATTTTACACACTGCTACTTGACTTTATTCAACTCTGTTACTGAGTTTCATACGTTATTTTACGTTTTATTTACTCAGTAAGTATTTCTTTTTTAGTCAATGTATAATACAGATTATTTAAAAATAAATGAATAATTAAATTAATGAATCATGCAATATGTATTTGAGTTAGGACGATTGAAACGTATTTTTTGATGTTTGACATTTAATGCTCGACACGCAATATAAATTGACAATCATCGAAAGTCTAAGCAGTGACATATGGGCAGCTGGTTTTAAGGAATTCACAAAGTAAAAAAGACGTTTTAGAACATAGATATGTATTATTAAGGAAGTATTACTATTTTAGACTAAACTTCGAGTGTTAAATAATTCGTTCTAGCACATTTATTTCTTTATAACGGCAAATCCTAACCTAAAAAGTAACATTAATATTTTTGGACTTCGTAGCGTTTCAATTGTGAAAATGACCATATGACATTATTTTCTAATCTTACAGGTAGTGTTTCTACTATACCTTTTAACTATACATAAACTTTTATTATCAGGTTTTGAAATGTATGGGAAGTGGGCATTGTTCTTTAAATCAAACAACTTATTTTTAATATATTTCTTTGTATAGAAATAAAAGAAATTTATTAACATGTTTTTCTGAAACCGGAAGTATAAACATTTATTTAAAAAGGATGGCACGAAATGTTTTAAAAGTAGGTCAACTCCTAGATGGCGTTGTATAACTACAGTCTCTGGCAATTAGTGAATCGCTGATGCTGCCATCTGTTGAACATTTTGATGAAGAAAAATTGCCAGCTCAATAGCCAGACTTAGGGAGGTGTAATTTCTTTGTATGGGATTGGGTATCTGTACGTAGTATTATATTATCTGTGTAATGGCAATTCGATGCGTTTGGGGTGGGTTGGGGGAACAAGAAACTTTTACGCGGTCAGAAGTAAGTAAATTAATATACACAATGAACATACCTCTGTCCACTTGATTTTCGGCGCATTTTCCGGCTGAATATTTAACTTCTCATAATTCTTGTAGAAGTCCGTGAAAAATATGTTATACCTGCAACAATAATGAAGAAAATATAAACAACATCAATATTGTCTAAATATTAATATTAAATTACTTGAAACTCCTGCCAAACTTAATGGCCGTTCTGAGGCGTATTTTTTATGCAACATGTTAACGAATACTGACAACTAGGGTTTGCGCACTGTATCCAATCAAAATCTGAGAAATATCGGTACACAGTTGCCGTAGTACTGTTTTGTATGAGCAGTTGCGCACTAGGGGGTCTGCTAAGTCCGTCAACAAATATATATATATGCCCTACCGAATGTAGTAGATCAGACGAAACAAGTGAAAATTTTAATTTTTCGGACGGGCAAATACACATCGGGAGTGGGGACAACTGTCAAATTGTAATGTCATTCATTCTTAATTCGGGACCCAAACTAATCGTATCTCCGTTAGTAATACGGATTAGGAAAGTCACATAACTTGGGCCGAAACTGCGGATTTCGCGCTCAGGTAGTAGACCCGTTGATCCGAATCCCGACCGTTCGAAATTGGAACATTTCCTATTCAGATGATACTCGCGTTCTGATCGGACATTATGAAGTTTAAACAAGAAAGAACACATTCAGGTTTAAGCATTCAAATTATCAAATCACATGCCCCCCCCCCCCCCAGACGGTATTTTTGTGTACTGTGGAGATCCATCAAGACGTTGCGGCAAAAATGGACGCTATCTATGAAGTGCTGGACATCTTTAGCAGGAAACAAAAGAAAACTGTCTTTACTAAACATTTAATTTTTCTATTGTTTTGGCACTTTCATATGCCTTCTACTATACTACTTCAAGTTTATTTCTAACAGTTAGTGTTGATTTTTTGCCCATCCGCCCCTTGCCCCTCCCCCCCCCCCCCAGAAAAAAATCCTGGATCCGCCCTTGAGTTGGGGGAAAATATGCGTCACATGCAGCGACAGCCGGCGTTGAATGATTTCGACCAGTGTAGCAACCGCTAAGATTAAAATTAAATACATACACATTATAACTAGATAAGTGTTCAACAAAATAAATATAAATAAACAATACCACATACCATCTAGGAAAATCTTCTGGTGGCACCGCAAAGAAATTGATAGGGTCTAAATTAACCAATTTATCTAGTCTGTCAGGATAGCATAGATTGTAGAATTGCCCTTAAATTTGATAAAAAGGTTTATTAATTACTTAATACTTATATACTTATTAAACACTATATTTAACATATTTACATCGATAACTTTTACTTTTTAAATTACTGATCTGCTGAAAATGAAAATCGTTGGTCTGGTGGTCGCAATAGCTACTGCTGAGCATGAGGTCCTGGGTTCGAATACCAGGTCGGGCAAAGTGTTATTGGGTTTATATATCTGAGATTTCTCAGTAGCAGTCCGGAGTTTGGATTTGTGCCCGGTTGATGGCAATAGGCTCGCCTCCTACTACATGGGACTTAAGCATAACTGGCGAAATGTGGGTGTACTATAGGTTCACCTCTGCCTAATCTTTCGGGGATAACAGGCGTTATGTAACTTTTATTTTGATGTAACTTTTATCTTTAATAATGACTAATGTAAGACATATTTGTATAATAAAGAAATCTCAATGTTTTGTGAAGTCGAAGAATCCTTGCCAAGCAGTTTGGCTAATAAAATGACTATAATAATGATGACTGCCCCATTGGTCTAGTCAAGAGGTATTGTGTTTTCCATTAGGGATTTTTCAGTAGCAGCACGGAGTCAGGATTTGTGCCCGATTGATGGCAACAGGCTCGACCTACAACATGGGACTTAAACAAAACTGGCGAAATGTGTGTGTACCTACCATAGAACACCTCTGCCTAATCCTTCGGTGATAACAAACGACATGTTTGATAACTTTTAGCTTAGTTCTTACCTAGGTAAGCTCCTAATGAATGTCCGATCAGTGTAAAAGTCTTCCACCTGAAGTGTTTAACAACTATATGCACTGAGGACACCATGTCATAAATGCTGATCATCAATCCTGGTAAGAAGCGGTCTGATTTGCCGTTACCGGGGAGGTCAACACCTGAAAATTAAAAACGATATTTTCAAATTCAAACTCAAGTCATTTATTTCCTTTACAGGCATTGTTGACGCATTCAGAAGTATGAAGCTAGTTGCCCATTTGACAGCCATATTCTTGAGACAGGATATAGGCTGTTTAACTATGATCCTTATGAGTAAAACAAAAAGAACGCTTCGCGAAAACGAAGTGATAGGCCGGGCAAGTGGTGTGATGCTACGCGACGTGGAGGGTCGGGGGGACAAGAAATTACACGCGGCCAAACTCGCGGGCAGAAGCTGGGGTATAAATAACAAGATGGATGGCTTGTGTGAAGAGATATGAAAGACTAAAGAGAAGGGAGTGAATGATAGCGTGACGGGTGACGGGGGAGAATTGAAGAAGAAAACGTGGTGCGACAACCCCACGTTACATGGTACAAGGGAAGATGACGATGACAAAGAACAAGATGGATAGATTGTATGAGGAGATATGAAAGAGAAGAGAGTGAACGATTGCAACACGGTTGACAGGAGAGAATGGAAGGAGAAAACGTGTTGCACTGACCCCACGTTACATGGGGCAAGGGAAGATGACGATGACAAAGAACAAGATGGATAGATTGTGTGAGAAGATATGGAAGAGAAGAGAGTGAATGATTGCAACACGGTTGACAGGGGAGAATGGAAGGAGAAAGGTGTTGCGCCGACCCCACGTTACATGGGACAAGGGAAGATGACGATGACGAAGAACAAGATGGATAGATTTTGTGAAGAGATATGAAAGAGAAGAGAGTGAATGATTGCAACACGGTTGATAGGGGAGAAGAGAAGGAGAAAACGTGTTGCGATGACTCCACGTTACATGGAACAAGGAAAGATGACGATTATAAAGAACGAGATGGATGGATTGTGTGAGGAGATTTAAAAGACAAGAGAGTGAATGATTGCAACACGGTTGACAGGGGAGAATGGTAGGTGCAAACGTGTGTGGCAAATGATGATAAAGGACAAGATACGCAGTGGATTCTGTAGAAACAATCAAATATCTAACAAGGCTGTTGCAAACACTGGTAAAATGGGAAATTATAGACCCACTAGTGTTCCTGTCTAGTGAAAGAGTCCTAAGCGAGACAAAATCTTACTAATTAGGCGCGACTTCTTCTGCGATTCCGGATAAAAAGTAGTCTTAAGTCCTTACCCAGATCATGGTATATCTGTGTGCCAAATTTCATTCAAATCCGTTCAGCCGCTTTAGCGTGATAGCGTAACAAACAAACTTACTTTCGCATTTATAATATTAGGATTTAGGATGTTAAATGAAGTATACAATATGTGAAGTATATAAATGCAATATTTAACACTGGAAATGTATGAAAATGTATGCAACAGGTTTATTTTTAATTTTCGAGTTGTTACCTTAAAACATGTTCATACTTATGAGCGCTCCGGGATCTAGGCCGCATTCCGAGTTAGACAATAATCGCTGACAGCGCTCACATCGATAATTTGCGTTCCTATTTAGATATCATGATTATAGGCTGAGAGCTGTCAACGATTCGCTCGTATCATGCTTGACGCATGTCATCACGTCATCTATGACGATTCACGGAACATCGTTATCGCGCTCACGCTGACTCGGAACGGGTGTAAGCGCGCTCAAATCGATTACAGCCCAATGCGGAACGCGGCGCTAAAAGCCATCTCACCGTGAAAACTTATGTGAAGTGAGCTGTCAGTGCCACTGATGCTAGGTATTGATCAAGACGGGATGACTGACACTGACAGCTCACTCCACGCAAGTTTCACGGAGAGATTTTTACAGAATCAACATGCAGCTATTTTGTTTTGACCTTACAGAAAAATATCCATACTAATATTATATACTAGCTTTTTCCTGCGGCTTCGTCCGCATGGTTGTCGTAAAATATCCCACGTGAACGTGCTACCGGGGTAAAAAGTAACGTATGCCCTTCCCCAGGATACCATCTATCTCCTTGCCAAATTTTATCGACATCCGTTCAGTGGTTTAGCTGTGAAAAGGTAACAGATTACTAAGTATGGTCTCAACTGGAACAAATTATAATTAGTCTTGAAAAAAATTCATAGATGGCAGCATAGTAACCGTTATGAAATTAACAATCATTCAAAAGCGATATACGGCAGAATTTTGGCTGAATTATGACTGGTAAAAGTCTAAACTTCCCAGTTTAGTGCAGATTTATCTATTTTCACTCATAATACACGTATTTTAAAAATAAAATAAAAAGGAAGCCTTTATCTTTCATTCGAACCCTTTAAATGATAAAAGTAGCCATCTGTTATCATTTTGTTTAGAGCTTTTTGCAATAGATGGCGTTTTACTCAATTGGCCCAGCCTCATCAGTTTCCAATTTTGTTACTTATTTAAATAAAACCACATTTTTTATTATTATTTTTTACATAGAAATATAAAAAGAAATCTAATAACATGTTTTTCTGAACCCGGAACTGTGAAACTTTATATTTTTTAAACTTCTTTAAACTTTAAATAATTGGAACACTTTGAAGAAAAATTGCCCGCTCAATTGCCAGACTTAGGGAGATTTCATTTCCTTGTATGGGATTGGGTATCTGTACGTAGTATTATATTATCTGTGGTATGGATATGTGTGCCAGCTTTTGGTTTATTTATGCGGCGCACGCCACTGAACCTCACAGTCGGCATGATTTTTTCAGACATCTTCAACAATCAACGTCCCTTTTCAGCCAATTTACAATAAACCGTGATAAATTATACTTCTAAACCTTCCTCATAAAACACTCCGTCCGATGGTGAAAACCGTATGAAAATCCGTCAGGAAGTTTTTAAGTTTATCGCGTCCAAACATTCAGACGCGGCGAGGGGACTTTGTTTTATAATGTGTACTCATGCAAAATTAACTACATCTCTCTGTTCCCTTCGGATGATATTTGGCACATAGGTACACCAAGACCTAGATATTTATCCTGGTAGTATAATCATTATAATCAACTTGGAAAATAAGGGATGATAACAATAAAAATTAAACAAATTGTGCAAACAACTTTACAAAAAGTGTAAAAGCTTAAAAAAGTGCCAAGGTAAAAACGTTGTAAATAACTGTAAGACAAGGACAGCACTATCGTAGCTAAGCTATACTAGCGTCGTACATTGTCCGTACCGCGCGACAAGGACGGGAGGAACGGACAAAATTTTTGGAGGGGATTAGCCCTCCAAAAATTTTAAAGCATGTATTACTTTATTTTTACGAACATCTTTACAATAGTCATCATCCTTATTTCCGACGTGAGCAAATGCTATTCTTAAATGTGTTACAGGAAAGAAAAAATCACATACCAATATAATAAAAGTTCTTCGGAAGCTTGCTGACTAGGGGTCTGAAGCTGACAGCAGAGTCCATGCTCCCGTGAACTAGCAGCACCGGAGGGTCATAGCAGTCGCCCCATGCCATGACTGGAAAATAATATATTCCACAACTTAAGGTCGATGCAAAGCTGCATAATCAGCCTATATTGTTATCAGTGTTGGGACACGGGCCTCCTACCCCGCGGGGCCAGTGCAGGTTGGTTGATGTCACATGTATTCGAATTTTTGGTTTTAGGACATGCTGGTTTCCTCACAATGTTTTCCTTCACCGTTTTTGAGAGCAGTGGTGATGAAATAAATTACACAAAGTGAAGTGCCTGCCTGGGTTTGAACTGATGACCTACATCTCGTAAGTAGGAGCCGTTCCCACTGGGCAACCACTGCTCACCTAGACAAATTAAAATTTTCTATGTTTTTTTTTTGCAAATTTCAGCTCTGTTAAGTTGTATGTTGATCAAAATGCGATTCGCGACTGTAGCAATGATATATTTACTGATTAATATTCATTAATTTCATATCAAACATCAAACTTTGGAAATTTGTTCAACCTAAGAATATTTCATAGTTTAAAAATTCTTAGGTTGGACATTTTGATCAACATATGACGGAAAGAAGGCTGCAATATGCAATAAATCTAAAAAAAAAATTGCGGGCTACAGCTTAGCATCCACCTAAGTCCCACAATTATAGTGAATGTCTATCTATGATAAGCAGAAAATCTACAATTTGTTTAATTAACTCGCCTCTCTGTCTTTAGCCAATGACTTTTACAGAGCAAAGGAAGAATCATTTACAAAACAAACAAAATTCAGTTTAATTATTCTTTGAAATTGCGGTCATAGTTCCTTTGACCACTTCACTCTACTACCAATAGTTATAGATTTTAATCTGAAGACAATCTCAAACATCACCCTGCATAAATTGATTCCACTAGGCTTGAACTCATTAAGTTTCTCTAGAAATTTGTTTTGTTACTTTCTACTAGGTAAATGTGTTAAGTTTTGTCAAAGGCTACTGAAAAAAAAAAGGGAACAAATATGGGACATTGGCTTTTAAAAAGGGGTAGCTTATTACCCAGTTACTGGGTTTTGAAGGTCAGATAGACGATCGCTCCATGTTGTCGGTTACATCAGGTTAGTGGAGAAGCCAACCACAACATGGTCCATGGTCCATTCGATAAAAATATTATTCAAATAAGAATTTGAGGGTCAAAGTTCAAAACACTTTTATTTAAGTTTTCATGCATTTAAAACTTAGTTATTGTTACAGAACACAGTAATAAGGTCTACTTACCTGCTATTCTGCCCCATGGTGCTTGAATATACCATTCGTTTTCTATTAAATCCATTATTCACGAAGATAGGTACTCATTTACTTTACGTGATAATATTTTATCGTGAATGTGGTTGTTTGACCAGTATCTTATCTGTGATAACTTAAACTATAATATATTTTATAAATAATTTTTTTAACGTAATATGTCTCAATATCCTATTAATAAAAATAACAGGAATGAATGGAAAATAAGCAATTCGGGCAAGCAAAACAAAACCATCTGTCAAAATGGCAATACAAATACTGGCAACTGTCAATGTCAGTAGGGCTGTATACAGATAACTTATGAAAAAGGTAACTAGGGCCTTTGCAAGCGCGCGGTTTTAAAGGCCAAAATATACCGAGATATATATTTCGACATATTTTGGTGACGTCATAGAGATATATATTATGCTGCGTGTGCGGTCAATCGAAATTGTGTATAGAAAATATGTCGTAATATGCATTGCTATGATTCATATTAATATATATTATAGTTACGTCTGTGACGGGCTTAAAAGTTAAGAAAAATAAAATATTCAATACAGCCCGATAACGATCGGAACAGTAAGAAAATGTGGACAGCAGTGGACTATCTGTAGGATTTGTCGCAGGTATATCATCAATTTCAAAATTACAAATTAAGTTCATTGTATTAGCTAGTTTCCAAAAGACTAGTAAGTTTTGTAAATGGGTAATTACATTAGTTACAATAGATATTACTTTCGTATCATCAAAATTACGACGTAATGGCATGGCAGGGCGTGACAACAAAAGCTATCTCATATTATTATCTTCAAGATATAGTCACATGTATCCGTAATACGTATTTGCAAAAGATAGAACACATATATATTGACATATTGTCTCGTTTATTGGGTAGGATCAATTTTATTATACAGGATCAAATAAAATTAGCTAGGAAAACTTCGTAGACGTGATGGGTTTAGACATCTAATTGTGTAATTTATTATTCTTATGACATTGATTTACATTCTGTAATTACTTTATTCACACACTAACAAACTATTACGATATACAGGGTGTCCATAAGTCACCCTCAAGCCGGAATCAGGTGATAGGTCAAGTCATGATAGTAAACAAAAATATATTTAAAAAAAACAGTAATCCAATTACTCTTGCCACCTGCATCTGCTTAGGGGCTACCACAGACAGACATTTTAGGGGTTTTAAAATGTGGTTACACGCTCTTCAACTTCCGATTTACAGTTTTAAAAAAAACCGTTCTTATTTCGTTCTTTGAAAATTTAAACAAAAAATACTATTTCTTGAAAACATTCTTGGTTTTGATTGAAAAACGACCTATCAATTTAAAGTATTATATATTTTACGAATAATTTGATGTAAAAAAATTGAAAAGGAATTTTTATGTTTGTGGAGATTTTTCGATATTTCGGATTTTTTTGTAAAACTGTAAATCCGTAAGATTTTACTGAACATATATTGTGTTGTTTTGGTAGGTATTGACCCAAGATATCACCGCTGCAGTATGTCGTGCTATTTACTGGACACTCTTTAAATCAGTGATTGTTAACAAATGGGGAAGGTCGGGCAAAGCTAATTGTAGATGGCGTGACCATAGCTAGGTCCCTAAGGTCTTCAATAAATTTGACATTTCGTTCATTCATTCCATTTTGTGTTCATTCATGAGTTTGATTTTCTTTCACTATTTCGTTATTTTCGGTGATTTCAGTATGATAAATCAAGTACGTGACATGGAAAGTGTCAGAATTTTTAACCTTGAATACTTCCTCGTAATCACTTTCTTTCAAAATGTTTCCAACTCAAACTCAAAAAAATCTCTATGAATAGCTTACCACAATCTTCTAATTTTAGGTTCTTCGGGAAATGGTGCACTCCAATTTCAGAGTATCTTTGAACACAATTACGTGTCAATTTTCGCTAAAATAAAATAACACCACATCACGCCTTGTATTATTAGCTTGTGTTGGGAACTAGCTACGACAGCGCCATTTTGACAGTTGCCTTCCCCATTCTATTGAAACTCGTATTATTAATTAAACTCATGACTTTGACTACGCTATGCCAGCTTAACGTCAATGTGTTATCACTAAATGACAGTTAGGTACATGTCTGTTTGTGTGAATGACGTGCGTTCGACTGAATACTTCCGCAAACCATTGTGGTGATTTGGACACTGATCCACTCAACATAAGGTACAAACAATAAATATAATTTCTAAAGCCTGGATAAACGCCATCATACAAAAACCGAACATCCCTGCTTGAGGAAATGAAGCCACAATTTTTTTAAAGCGATGAATTTTAAAATAACGTTATCTCATTTGATATTATTCTGTTAAATACACATTAAACACACTGTATGTTAGCCATTTCCAAGGTCACGAATATTTTAGATAACTAGATAAGATTGGTGACAACAATGAAATTGACGAAACTTCTGTCAGGAATCGGCGCGTAAGTGGACTTTTTAATTGTTTAAAAAATATTTTGAAGTGCTTTTTTAAATTTGTTTACGTATTATTCGGCAGTTATTCTATCAATTATTTTGTAAATAAATTACTAAGTTTTCATTTCAATAGTATATTTTACTAACAGAACAAGCGTATTAATTGCGCATTCTGAGATACAACCACGAATAAAACAACATTTTTCGGCCTAAAATAACTTGAGAATGCCTAGTTAGTAAAATAGAGTAGGTACCTTAAAGTTAACCATGTACCTGTTACCAATGTATTTTTATCTTCAGTGGCTTACTTTGGGATAGTCCTTGAACTAATAAAAACAACATTTGCTAACAAACTAGCAGCGCCATCTAGTATTTGTTGAGAGCACTAAATTAACTAACCACATACAGTGTGCTCAGTATACAATGACAGGCGGCGAAATGTTGTAACCGTAACAGGACACAGTATAGAAAATAAACAAGAACTAAGAATAATGTTGTTTACAATGTCTTCGTTATATGAATTTCAGCGCCATGAAAACATTGCAGCTTCAGGAAAAGGAAGTTTCAATAAAGGCGCCATGGGGTAACATAGCGGGTGAGTTATATCGATCTAATGATTTCGAAAGAGAAATCATACTATTAGGTACCTTCAAGTACCTGTATAAGTACGTGCGAGTGCTGAGCGTGAGGTCTTGGGTTCTAATACCGCCTCTGGTTTTAGTAATCTCTAACGCCCATATTCAAAGTCGTAACCAGTATTGGACAGTTGGTACTCAAACCATCTAGATGATGCTTTTTTGTTTGTTCCGGGGTGGAAAATCCACATGGATGTCCTCCGCCATGGGATGGGCGGAGGGGACTGGCAGACTCTTTCTGACTAAAAACTACCCCGGTGTTCCCTCTAACACCTCGGGGTCGCGGGAACATACGATTCTTCCGCAACCCCGACTGGTGCCGGCAACATACCGACACTCCTCTTCCCCTGCGGCCCCACTGTGTCCGCCATCATACGGTGGCGACCCCGTTAAGGCCGCAGAAGTTAGGGAGCGCGGCGCACCGCAAAACCGACACTCCTCTCCCGCTGCGGCCTCAGTTGCGATGTTGCCCAAGCGGCACCGCAACCTTGGCCGCTACGATCGGCCCCCCCTCGAGTTCCTCTTAGCTTCACCGTGGGGCCCAAACCACGGTTACTGAGCCCCCCCGCCTTGTCAATGCGGGAACCCACTGAGGGTGAACCTGACTGATGCTGAGTTAAGTCGAGGAAATCATGAGGTGTTAGTAGCCCAGAGCCTGGACTGGATTTGTGCCCGGTTAGTGGCAATAATTTCATCCCCTATTACTTGGGGCTTCATAATAACTGGCAAAATGTAGATGTAAGTATTATTCACCTCTCCGGCCTGGGAATACAGGCTTCATGTTATGTTACTTACTACCTCAAGCTATAAAGTGGACATCTACCAAGGTGCACCACAGGCCACAGGTCATAATTAGGGTTCCCACCTCTCCCCAAATTCAGCAATGGAAATTTAAATCTCCCTGTTCCCGCAAGGAGTTTCAATGAACAAAATTCACGCGCGCTAACGGAATAATTGGCGGTTCAGGATAGCATTGTTTAATCAAATTAAAGAGTAGATGAAGAGTGGGCATCTTTTTCTTTAACTATTGAAAACGGAGTAGGAAAGTATTTTCTTCAATATGTCTATTTTGAAGAAAATACTTTTAAACGTTTTGTCCACACCTGTATCAAACGCCGGCTGCGATCGTGTTTTTATTAGATATAGTATTCGTTAGATGGAGAAAAGAAGAAAATGTCAAGGTAGAAATCAAAATGTTTTTCAATTTTAAACTGGAATGCAAATCAGTACATTTTAAAAATGAAAAAAAAAATTTTTTTTGGTTCGTCCAAGACCAGATATTTTGAAGTCTGTACGTTCAAATCTAAAATATAAGTTTCACCTAAAAAACAAAAAAAAACTCCTGGATTTCGAGTAACAAGAAGTGGCAACCCTACTCAAAATAGGTGTTCGCCATAGGCCATCCGCATCCAGCCAAGCAAATACTTACCTAACTTCAAACCTCATCCCACAGGACTGGCCTGGGGAGACCCATCCAACCCCCCAGTGATCCTCTGCCATGGAAAGATGGATGCCAGCTCCGGTTTCCGACCACTAGTCTCACGACTACCCACCAATTTCTACTACTTAAGTGTGGACCTACCCGGCAATGGGAAGTCAGATCATTTGCCGAAAGGAGTACGGTATTCTGTTATGGATTTGGTGCCCACTATTGTGAAGGTCAAAGACCATTTTAAATGGGATAAATTTATCTATATTGGACATTCGCTTGGAGTTCCTATTGGTGAGAATAATATCAGCATTTTTTTTTTCGTGAATTATTCATTAATCAAAGATCATAAAATCGGTCCAGCAGTTCTTGAGTTACTATCCCGACTTTGTTTTATATACATAGATATTGAGTTATTGTCTCACTTTCGAAGTGTCATCTACCAACTCGCACTGTGCCCGTGTTGTGGAATGCGGCCCACTCCCATCGAGAGGAGGCCTGTGTCCCTGTGGTGGGAACAGTATAGGCTGATTATGTCCGTCACACACACATGTCCGTGCACTCTTCTATGAATCAGCATTTTTTTGCCCTGTTATTTATCAATCATTTTTAAATTCTAGGTAAATTATTCAACATAGCGTACCCGGATCACATAACGCGAGTGGTCGAGATTGACCCGATACCAGCTCACCACACTTGGCCATGCACACGACAAGGCATGCATGACTGGTTCCACAGCTACTATGGGATGTATGATGATGATAGATTCCATAAATTCAACAGTGGAATCGATACTGCACCGAAGTATACTTATGAGAAGGTAAGTCCACGTTCACAAGGATGTCAAAATATCGCGGAGGGGTTTTTTCGCGCACTTATCTTCAACGCACTGCTTAGCGCTGAGAGTTAAAAATCCAACAGTGTTTTTTCGACGCGCTGGGATGCACTCTGATGCGAGAGTTGAAATTGCGCGATAAAATCCGGCCGCGATATTTTACGTCCGTGCGAACGGATCTTAGGCTTTTTTTAACTTTTTGCTGGGTTAGGTGTTCAGGATCAGGGGCTGGAGTCTTCAAGTAAGGAGATAAAGCTATACAGGGCGAAGAAAGAAAGTGCCAAATGCTCGAGCATTTTCATTGGTATTAACTTTCGAGTGAAAATGTGCGCGAACTTACGCCTTAGACAAACTCTTGCACGCTACTTTTTTTTAAATTCTGTTCATGTTGTGATTTAGTGCATTATACTCAACTCAAAATAAAGCTTTTATCACGCACAAAAAAAAACTGGCTCCATCATCAGACCCTTGACACCGAGTGCAATATATGTATTAGAATAATCAAAACAAATCGTCGACTCCAAACTCGAGGGTTTTACTAATAGCCACTGAAGAGTTCCACTATCCACCTCTTGGACCATCATCTGAACCTCGTTGCCTAAGCCTAATGTATTGGATGCGACAAAGCGAACCATAATTATGAGGCCAAACTCGAGAGGTTTACTAGTACCACTATCCACCCCCTGGCTCCATCATCAGATCAGCTCCAAGATACCAAAATATACATTCGTCATCCGAACTACACACACTTACCAAGTTTCATTTCGATACGACAATTTGAAGTATGTTAAAATTGACTTCTAAGATTTTATTACATGGTTTTTTAGTTAGAAGAGAAGCTAATAAAATAAAAACTGCATGCGCATTTAGCTGTCAGTGCTGAGGCTGACTCCTATGGGTACTTCCCTGTACCCCTAATAGAGTTATTCTGATAACATAACATCAAAATTCAAAATGCCGACGAACATGGAAAGTTCTGAAACTCGAAAAAGCATTGTCAACTTTTTTTTTGCAGGCCCAACAAATGATGATGCAGACAAGAGGTTTATCCAAGGAGTCAACAGCACATGTCTTAGAAAGAAGTCTGGTGCCTGCCGGTGACGGACTCTACAGGTATTTTCTATATTACGTACGTCTTAATAATAGGCCTACCCCTTTATATACAGGTGTGAAGTTTGGTAGACATCACCCAAAACCCAATTACACACCAATACCAAAAAAAAAGTTTATAAACTGTCTTCATTCGACTCAGAGTCTATCGGTCAGCAAAACTATCGAATATCGAGATAACTGGTATCGGGAAAAGGTGCCGAACAATTAATAATCATAAGCGCTTGCGATTTCGATGCTTACGGTACTAAGAGGGCGACTATGTGGTGCGGTAGGCGGTTGGGGGGAGGGGACGCGCATTCCATGTACCGGCAAACTTAAGAGCGAACGCGTAGTCTATGTTCTGTGATTTTGACTGACAGGTTTCGTACGTAATCATTACGACGTCATGACGTTAATACTTGAATTATTATTAAATTATCATGTTAATTTTCTACAAGTAACGACTCTGAGTACCGGCACAAGTAACACAGAGTGTGCCGGTGGATTGGGACAACATCTCATCCTAGGTAATAGGGGGCGACCTTAATTTCCATATTCCAGGCTGTTGTTGCGATTTGTTGAATGTAATAACCGAATAACATTGTGAGCAACCGAGTAAAGAGTACAGTCACATTTCCTTGGGGTCGTATATTATCTACTGAAAGTGCGCGAAAGATAAGTGTGCGCGCGTGTTTGACCTTCAAGACTATATCCCTGCCATCACTTTTAATAACTTCCGGCATACTGACGGCGGTTATTTACTTTGGAAAACACGCAGAGCTTACTCTCTTGACACAGATATAAACGTCGAGATGGCGGCAAACGATTATTTCCGATTTTGGCCGCGCGCACACTTATTTTGCGTGTACTCTACAATAATGTTTTACCAACAGCGCTACCCCTAACAACGTCATTCGAGAGCCAATAAATCCTTGTCGGACTCTAGGTTTTCTGCTTTCATTTTCCCATGTCACCGTCACCATAAAATACAACTTTATCAATATGATTTTATTTCTCAGATTCTCGTTCGACCAACGCATGAAAGAAGTAGCAGTGTTGCCATTCTCCGGTGAAATGTTAGGCAAAATATACACCACGACCGCAACCCCTACATTGTGTTTTCTCGCTAAAAAAATCATCAAAGTCGGCATATACGATCCTGTACCTTTTGTGATGGATGAAGCAGCATGGCCTAACGGAAATTATAGATTCAAAATAGTTGAAGGTGGTCATGATATTCATCTTGATAACCCTGATTGCATGGCTGAAGATATATCAAAGTTTCTGCTAGAAGATGTTAAAACTAAGTCGAAGTTGTGATATTTTTCTTGTTATACTTACTGTTGTTTTTTAAATATTTTGTTTTATTTTGAAACCAGTCGTAATATGAATTTGTTTCTGACAGGCGACAGGCGACCAAAGCCAATGCTCGCTTTTTTCATTTCTTTACTGAAGATATTACCTTGGACGTCTACGGCATGCGGCATCACGACAATATAGGAAATAATGTATGAACATATAATATTATGAAGACGCTTTTAAAATTTCCTTCCGAGAACACGTTATTACGTGAACGTATTTCCATTCATTTTATAAACGTGGACGTACACGATAATATCGTCACTTGAGAAATTAAAAAAGCGCACAATAAGCTCAACTTCACGACCAAATTGGGAAGGAGTTTCCCTATAAAGGAAAGTTGAACTAAAGACCAATAAAATTCTCGTACCTAAAAAACGTTTAAATTCAAGTCGCAATATCATCTCAGCGACAATCAATGTCAAACACTTATGTTTATTGCTAGTATTTTTGACAGACTGAGCCTGAGATTAGAATGCAAACGTTTTTTTTTAAATACGGTAGTTGTCACTCTGAGGAATAACTGAAGAGGAATTGTATTCTTTAAATAAAACAATCATATTCATTAAAAGCTTATTCACTACTTCCATTTATTTGACACTTAAAACCATAGATTTAAATCGTAAGATTCGCCTGAACGCGTCTAATTTGGTCACGTTTCTCTCTAGTTGACCTTGACATTTGAACAGGTTTGTCTCGCTCACTCATACTGAAATCGTATCTATCGTTCCATGCGAAATGAGCTCAATTTTCACAGTGTGGACACATTTTCTCGCGCGACCTAAGTACAGTGAGGGCACATCGAACGATTTAAATATGTGCTTAAAACTAACACAAGGAAATCACAATAGTTATGTGATAAACATCAGTGCGACTTATCGCAAAAAAAAAAACAGAGATTCTAGATGCCAAGAACATTCCTGTAAGTTGTGTTTACTTAGATCTAATAAATATTTGAGAAAGTAAATACCTACAAAAATAACAATATAAATACAAATAATTACATCAACTTTTGTAACGGACGCGCCTTAACAGACAAGCTTGATTACAGAATGGACCTACCTACACCAATGTATTTATTTCTTAATTTTATTAAATAATTTATTTGCAATACTTTCCTACTTTAAATAAATATAACACTTATGCAATACATTCCTACTCTAAATAAATATAAAAACTGCACTTAGACATACAACATTAATAATACTTGGACATCTATACAATTATAATACTCGTAGTTTAACTTTTCGAACCTTGATGACTGCCTGGATTTTTTTAAACAGAAATCAGATGCATTTTTCTTCAAAATGTGCGTTTTTTTTTCTCCTAAACCCGTAAATCACTTTTTTAAACATTTTCTCAGAAAAATGCAGATGGGTTATTTCAAATAATCCATCTGGATTTTTTTGCCTCCAAGAGTGGCAATATAAGTGTACAGTTATGAGAACAAGAGTTTAAAAGTGAATACACGGTTTGACCGGTATGTAACCGGTCAAACCGTGTATTAGCACAGTGCTTGCTAAGGTTCTTGACAGTTTGCTTAAAACTGTCAAGAACCTTAGCAAGCACTGTGGCTAGTGACATTGGCCTGTAGTTGCTCGTGTCGCTTAGGTCACCGGTTTTACTCTTCACAATTGGCAACATCACAGCCCTCATCATCTCTACTGGTAAGTACGCATGTCCTATACAAAATGTATACAACATGGCCAGAACTCTGGCCAGGTGGATGCTTAAGATGCTCAATGCTCAGGCTGTCATAGCCAGGAGACCTTCCTCGCGAAATTGACTCTATAACTCCCCTAACATCCTTTGCTGTTTGATTTTCTCTGAAAAATCTAGATTTTTAAAATAACCCATGTATATGGGTTATTTTAAATAACCCATCTGGATTTTTTTGCCTCCACGAGTGGCAATATAAGTGTACAGTTATGAGAACAAATTTCTGACGCAAAATTGAAAAGCGATTTTCTCGTAAAATTACAATTTTAACTTTGAGCAAATACCGATTCCATAAAAATACGGTTTCGAAAATACTAAGTTGGTATTACACCATAAAATTTCTAACAATACTTTGGGAGAATAACGCTTTAGGATCTTGCTTATTTGTAAGGTATTTATGCTCGTGACGTATGTATACGTCTGACGCATCAATGTACAGACTGGCTGGCTGACAGGACAATATCTTTACCAAGGCAGGAGTTATTCGTAAGTCGTGCCGTTTTTAAACATGACTGTGAAATATTTAAGGCGACTGCGCCAACATTTGAATTACGCAGAATTTTGAAATTTTAAGTATGAGGTTATACGAGTATGTTGATCTAAATGTGATTCGCGGCAGTAACAAATATTTATTTATAGAATTATAATCATAAAAAATCATCAACACATCCCTCAGTTTTTAGAATAAAATAATAATATTAAAATTAACGTTTTTTTCTTTTTTTTTTGGGCTACGTTAACGCATCGCCCTAAACATTTAAAAACCCGCGAACGACCCTTCCCGCCAAAATACCAAGAGGATTCCAGGGAGGGGGTCCAACCCCCCCCCAACAGACGGTTCAAGAAATCTAACAACGCCAAACTGAAAATCATTGGAACTTGTTTTATTTACACGAAATCGACTTCGCCGTCTTAGGTGCCTCTTAACTTATTCGAAAAAAAACCTAACCTATTACATAAGAGGCGGGCTGCTTGTATTTTGTATATTATTCTCTTTCAACATAACCTGAAAACGTAACTCCTTTATCAGTATGTACGCTCAAAAGAAAAACTATCCAATCTCCCACCCGAAATAAATCCTGTATCCGTCCTTGCAAAATGCCATTAACATTTAAACTCTTAAGTATTTTTTACAACAGCTTCTCAAGCCAAAACGGCGTCATTTTTTAAATTTTAATTCCGAATTCAATCAGTCCATTAATTTCAAAATCTAAACAGTCTGCCTAGCCATTTCCCATCTTTGTTGGCTTCGGCTTCCTTCGGGTTCTGAATACCAGTATTTTTTATGAAGCGACTGCCGATCTAACTTCCACGCGCCAGTTACTGAGGTAACACGGTACGCCTTGGTAAGATTGGTTGTTAGACTTTTTTGCCGAGTTCTATCAGTCATCTTCGATCATTTTAAATACCACATCCATGTTACTAGATTATACAGGGTGGAAGGGACATCGACACAAAACCGGTTACGCGAAAGTGCTTGACGGCTTGCTTGACACGCAGTTAAATGAATATCTACATCTGCACGATAATCAGTTTGGTTTTCGGCCGGGACTGTCCACAGAGAGTGCTTTACTGTGTTTTAAGCATGCCATCAGATACTATACGGATAGACATACTCCAGTGTACGCGTGCTTTCTTGATTTATCTAGGGCTTTTGATATCCATGGACTCAAAACATGAATCTGAACCCCCCTGCGTTGAAATTTTATGTCGGTTATCAAAAAAAAAAAACTGCTGTTTCATAGAAAAATGCAATACCTACGCGGTCAAAATGTATGGCAGAGCAAATTTTTTTAAAATAACCGACAAAAAATTTCAACGCAGGGGGGTTCAGAATCATGTACTGAGTCCATCGTTTACCCGGTTGTGCGTTGATGTCCCTTCCACCCCGTATATTTGGGAATACAATACAAAGATAGACATACATATATACTATATCTACACATTTAACTGTCAAAAGACGTACTAAGATACTGATATTATCACAACGGCTAGACGGGTCAACCGCAAGTCAGAACGTTTCGTGAAAACACTCGCTCTCGCGATCTCGGTACGGACATCGGAAGTAGGGAACAATGTTCCATTTTCATATAACGCGGATAGAACAGTAGACGGATTGAGTATCGACCGACTTTCCGCGTCTGTTTTTACGGTTAAAAGAAACGAATTTGTCTTAGAAATTTATCTTTTCTTGACGACGTAAGTTTTGTAACGGAATTTCCGAGCGAAATTCAAAATATGTATGTAAGAGCGGGAGGGCTCGGGGGTTTTAAATGATAACGATCAAACATCTTTACAACACTTTTATCACTCACAACAAACAATGATTCACACAACTTCATTTTACAAGGAGATGCACACAGTTCTTATTACAATTTAATACTTCGCGCTCTGCGACTAGAGCGAGCCTATTTATGCGTTTAAAAACAACTGTCAACGTCACACAGCAACGACTTCCGTTCACATTTGTTTTACAATAAAATTTACATTGAATTTAGTAAAAATAATACGACAACAATAATAACACTATTTGATTTCTAATTAATAACACTTTTTGAATACTTTTAATTTGTAAACGTAGTTAGGTAACAATCATTTTATTTAAATGAACTAGCAGTAGTGTTCCAATTCACTTTTTAGAGTGGATGTTTAAATAAAAACAAACCTTAAAATTAACAATATTTGCTTTAATACGATGTTATAATGTAATGCAAAATGACTTATTTATATTTTACTGTACTTATTTGTGTTTCCGTTACGTCATCAGCCGCTATGACGTTTGTTTTAGTCTGTGTTACTGTTTTTATTTATCAGCGCTATCACGGCCATACTGACGAGCGGACCTTGCTAGGTCCAGCGAATCTCTACAAAAAAAAGACAAAAATTTAAAATATGCAAAAACATTGCTGCTTAGTCTGGTGAAACTGTCAAACTCAGAGGTCGCAGATCGTGGCTTGACCATAAAGATTCAGAGGCTCGTCTTTGACTTGGCTTGAAAGAGTTTTTTATTTTTTTTGTCTTGTTTTTTTTTTTTGTCTCTCGTATTTTATTTCTTCATTTTTTTTTTCTCTTATTTTTTTTTTACCAACCAATTCCTTATGAATCGTTTCATTTAATTTTATCCATCAAATTAACTTTTCCATCACAAGCAATTTAATAAACAATTTCTCACCTTTATTTTTAATTATTATATTTATTCTTGCTATCACGTTATGCGTTATACGCATTCATTCAATTAAATTAGGATTAGGTACCAATCTCACGTGTTCATGTGTGATTACAGTATTTTTATTTCGCAGGGACCAAAGGTCACTTCGTATCTATGATTGTCGAGGACTTTTAATATTTGATAGGGTCCCAGATATTTCGGTCCTAGTTTGTTACCCGACCACTGAGTGTCTTTACAAAGAACAGTCTCCTTCTAGAAAGGGTCTAATTTTGGCGCACTTAGAATCGAAACGTATTTTTTTTTAATTTTTTTTTTTTCTCTTTCGGCCATTCTGTGCTCAGCGTCTAAACGGATCTCATCTTTGTTAATATCTTCGTAAGATACGCATATCTGTTCGATTGCAGGGGGAGAGCATCATTTACCAAGCAGGAGTTCTAAAGGGGAATATCCTGTAGCTTTAGATTTCGTACAATTTAATGCTAATTACAATTCACCTATTTTATTAACCCAAACTCTAGATTGCGTTAGAGAATTGCTGTAAGGTGATCTTTGAGAGTGCGCATTTGTCTTTCAGCTTGACCGTTAGCTCTAGGTGTACCGCGGGCAATAGCATGATATTCTTGCATGTAAAAATCTTGGATTTCTGTGTCCATAATAGCATATTCTCTGTCAGAAATAATTCTACATGGGGTGCCGAAAATATTAATCATTTCGCGGAAACTCTTTAATATCATATTAGTACTTTTATCTCTCGGTGGATATAGAAGTATAAATTTTGTAAATGCATCAATAGCTACCAGAACGTATGCTTTTTTGTTTGTGCCGGTAAGATTACCCATAAGGTCTACGTGTATCGTGTAGAAAGGTGTGCTTATTTTATCAATGAGGTGCAGTTCCATTTGCTTTTTGCCTGAAGAATCTTTGCCAATTTTGCATTGTAAACAGTTATCGCAAAATTGACGTACCCGTTTTGTCATGTGTTTAAACCAAAACTGTTCTCGAACTTCATCCTAAGTACGTTCCCACCCCGTACGTAAAAGACTTTCGTGGTATCTATTTATTAATGAACAAACATGTGATTCAGGGACTACTGTACGAGTTAGTGATTCTCCTTTTTGGTTTTGTACGGTTATCATCAAGAGATTGTGTCCGTATGGACTGAGGAGTCGTGTCTCATATTCGATCGAATATTTTTTTTTCTTTTTTTTTACTAAATCATCTGTATTTTTTTAACTTACTTTTGAGTTTTTTTTTTGTCCCTCTATTGCACAACTATAATCTGCGTTAGATATTTTGATAAAACATATTTTTTTTTGGATTGCTGCCCAAAAAATCTACGTGGGCCCTTACGGTAAATAACATCAAACTAAACTTTTTGTAAGTGTGGTCTAAGAACACGAAGTGTTAATTCCTATTAATTTTTTGAAGCTTTAAGGGTATTACACAACTGTAAACTTGTACCGTGTCGAAAGTGTTTTATTGCTCTGACAACAGCAAGTCTCCAATTCGTATGAATGATATCTTGTTGTAGCGTCATTAGTGAGCATACAAAAGTTTTCAAAGACTTTGCGAAGACTACTGTCATTCTGAATGACTCCTAGACTTCAATTAGAAGAGTTAGGTGGAAAATGCAAGTTTAGGTTCATAGGTTAAAAGTTTGATGACATATTGTCTTGTTTTGTAATCAGGAGCACAAACGTTACGTCTTTTATCAATATAATGTAATTTTTGAGGACAACCGTGATTATTGTGTCTACTTACAGCTTTTTGTGGGCTATTACTACTTTATAGACTTCAATAATTGTCCTTACCTTTTTTTTTTCTTTAACAGATGCTAATCGTTAGGGCCTTCTTTGGCTTCTTTTCCAATTAGGAACTTATAATTGAATGGTTAATTTTTACTTCGAATGTACACACACTATTAAATTTGGCTACACTGATTAACGTTTTTCACACGAAGGTTTGTCCCGTCATTGTCCCGAAAACCTCTAAATTGCAAAAGCTCTATTTAGTGATTACCCTTAATTAACCCAGCAACTTCTTGCAACTGTCAATAAAACGAAAAAGAAAGATATCACCAATTTGAAGTAAAACTTCTTTAGGCGCCTTTTCCTTCTGAATCGTGTCGGGTTCTCGGTGTGATGGTGGTGCAGCTGTTAACGCAGTAACAGAAACAGAAGTTTTCTCGGATTTCTTCTTTTTTCTTTTTATTTCAGCAGCTGTCATATGGGTGGCCTGGTTTCTTACAGATGTCACAATGTCTGTTCCTGCAATCACGAGAAATGTTGGTACTGATTTGTTACAATTGTAACACGTCGCAATTGTTGGAAGGTCAAGTCTTGGTTGGTGGCATGAGGTTTATCTGATAATGCATCGACATATTCAGTGGAGTCGAGCTTGGTAAATTTTTGGTCTTATGCCAGTTATTACAGCTCCTACCATGAGCTCATTTGGAGCAAAATTATTGAAAACAAACGCAAGGAACGCAACATATTCAGAAAAAGATTTAGCCTGATTTAAAGTATATTTCCGAAATGTATTGACGCACGCAATATACCTAGTTTTGCCACTAAATTGTGCTACGAGTTCACTTTGGAGTGAATAACAATTAGCAAGAGAATGAGCAGTAGTGTGCCTATTGCTTAGCACGTTGTTTGCAAGCATGCCAATCCCTTCATCATAGCAAAAAACTGAATTAACTTGCGTGGTGATTAAAGAGGCAACTTGTTTACACCATTCCTCAATTGGCATTTTAAGCTCGTCTGGATCATAATGAGGTAAATGAATTTTACTTATCTTGTGGGTACTCGTGTTTTTATTCCGAAAAACCATCCTTTCCAGCCACTTGATCTGGCTGCGAAGTAAATTCAGGTCGTCCGAATTTCCTGCAGGCTTAGCACGAGCGCCCTAGAGAAGCGTATTGTCGACGGAAGAGTAGACAAAAATGGCGTTTCTGTGTAGACAGTAGAAAGTTTTCTACTGTCTACACAGAAACGAAACGCAATTGTACGGTAAAAATGGGTAGTTATACACATCACTAGCAAGTAACCCGTTGCTATGGAAAATCACTGTCTATAAAGCAACCTGAATCTAAGTGTGTCCTCGTGCTCGCGAAAAAGAGATTTCGAGGAGCGTAGGAAGCGATTTCTATTCTACAGTAGAGTAGAAACAGAAAACACCATGCTAAGCCTGCTGGTCGAGAGGTCGGCATAGTAGGCGTGTACGTTTATGGGTCCAGTTCAGGCTTAGGCTGATCCCTTTCTTCTGATGTAAGAGCGGGAGGGCTCGGGGGTTTTAAATGATAACGATCAAACATCTTTACAACACTTTTATCACTCACAACAAACAATGATTCACACAACTTCATTTTTCAAGGAGATGCACACAGTTCTTATTACAATTTAATACTTCGCGCTCTGCGACTAGAGCGAGCCTATTTATGCGTTTAAAAACAACTGTCAACGTCACACAGCAACGACTTCCGTTGACATTTGTTTTACAATAAAATTTACATTGAATTTAGTAAAAATAATACAACAACAATAATAACACTATTTGATTTCTAATTAATAACACTTTTTGAATACTTTTAATTTGTAAACGTAGTTAGGTAACAATCATTTTATTTAAATGAACTAGCAGTAGTGTTCCAATTCACTTTTTAGAGTGGATGTTTAAATAAAAACAAACCTTAAAATTAACAATATTTGCTTTGATACGATGTTATAATGTAATGCAAAATGACTTATTTATATTTTACTGTACTTATTTGTGTTTCCGTTACGTCATCAGCCGCTATGACGTTTGTTTTAGTCTGTGTTACTGTTTTTATTTGTCAGCGCTATCACGGCCATACTGACGAGCGGACCTTGCTAGGTCCAGCGAATCTCTACAAAAAAAAGACAAAAATTTAAAATATGCAAAAACTTTAACACCAGACTCAGAGGCAGCATTGCTGCTTAGTCTGGTGAAACTGTCAAACTCAGAGGTCGCAGATCGTGGCTTGACCATAAAGATTCAGAGGCTCGTCTTTGACTTGGATTGACTGAATTTTATTTAACCAACTATCTGAAATCATAGCCATGACCAAGGCCTTTTAATACAACCATTTTGCCAACTCAAAATCAAACTCAGAGGTCGCAGATCGTGGCTTGACCATAAAGATTCAGAGGCTCGTCTTTGACTTGGCTTGAAAGAGTTTTTTATTTTTTTTTGTCTTGTTTTTTTTTTCTCTCGTATTTTATTTCTTCATTTTTTTTTTCTCTTATTTTTTTTTTACCAACCAATTCCTTATGAATCGTTTCATTTAATTTTATCCATCAAATTAACTTTTCCATCACAAGCAATTTAATAAACAATTTCTCACCTTTATTTTTAATTATTATATTTATTCTTGCTATCACGTTATGCGTTATACGCATTCATTCAATTAAATTAGGATTAGGTACCAATCTCACGTGTTCATGTGTGATTACAGTATTTTTATTTCGCAGGGACCAAAGGTCACTTCGTATCTATGATTGTCGAGGACTTTTAATATTTGATAGGGTCCCAGATATTTCGGTCCTAGTTTGTTACCCGACCACTGAGTGTCTTTACAAAGAACAGTCTCCTTCTAGAAAGGGTCTAATTTTGGCGCACTTAGAATCGAAACGTATTTATTTTTTATTTTTTGCTGTTTCGGCCATTCTGTGCTCAGCGTCTAAACGGATCTCATCTTTGTTAATATCTTCGTAAGATAGGCATATCTGTTCGATTGCAGGGGGAGAGCATCATTTACCAAGCAGGAGTTCTAAAGGGGAATATCCTGTAGCTTTAGATTTCGTACAATTTAATGCTAATTACAATTCACCTATTTTATTAACCCAAACTCTAGATTGCGTTAGAGAATTGCTGTAAGGTGATCTTTGAGAGTGCGCATTTGTCTTTCAGCTTGACCGTTAGCTCTAGGTGTACCGCGGGCAATAGCATGATATTCTTGCATGTAAAAATCTTGGATTTCTGTGTCCATAATAGCAGATTCTCTGTCAGAAATAATTCTACATGGGGTGCCGAAAATATTAATCATTTCGCGGAAACTCTTTAATATCATATTAGTACTTTTATCTCTCGGTGGATATAGAAGTATAAATTTTGTAAATGCATCAATAGCTACCAGAACGTATGCTTTTTTGTTTGTGCCGGTAAGATTACCCATAAGGTCTACGTGTATCGTGTAGAAAGGTGTGCTTATTTTATCAATGAGGTGCAGTTCCATTTGCTTTTTGCCTGAAGAATCTTTGCCAATTTTGCATTGTAAACAGTTATCGCAAAATTGACGTACCCGTTTTGTCATGTGTTTAAACCAAAACTGTTCTCGAACTTCATCCTAAGTACGTTCCCACCCCGTACGTAAAAGACTTTCGTGGTATCTATTTATTAATGAACAAACATGTGATTCAGGGACTACTGTACGAGTTAGTGATTCTCCTTTTTGGTTTTGTACGGTTATCATCAAGAGATTGTGTCCGTATGGACTGAGGAGTCGTGTCTCATATTCGATCGAATATTTTTTTTTCTTTTTTTTTTTTACTAAATCATCTGTATTTTTTTAACTTACTTTTGAGTTTTTTTTGTCCCTCTATTGCACAACTATAATCTGCGTTAGATATTTTGATAAAACATATTTTTTTTTGGATTGCTGCCCAAAAAATCTACGTGGGCCCTTACGGTAAATAACATCAAACTAAACTTTTTGTAAGTGTGGTCTAAGAACACGAAGTGTTAATTCCTATTAATTTTTTGAAGCTTTAAGGGTATTACACAACTGTAAACTTGTACCGTGTCGAAAGTGTTTTATTGCTCTGACAACAGCAAGTCTCCAATTCGTATGAATGATATCTTGTTGTAGCGTCATTAGTGAGCATACAAAAGTTTTCAAAGACTTTGCGAAGACTACTGTCATTCTGAATGACTCCTAGACTTCAATTAGAAGAGTTAGGTGGAAAATGCAAGTTTAGGTTCATAGGTTAAAAGTTTGATGACATATTGTCTTGTTTTGTAATCAGGAGCACAAACGTTACGTCTTTTATCAATATAATGTAATTTTTGAGGACAACCGTGATTATTGTGTCTACTTACAGCTTTTTGTGGGCTATTACTACTTTATAGACTTCAATAATTGTCCTTACCTTTTTTTTTTCTTTAACAGATGCTAATCGTTAGGGCCTTCTTTGGCTTCTTTTTCAATTAGGAACTTATAATTGAATGGTTAATTTTTACTTCGAATGTACACACACTATTAAATTTGGCTACACTGATTAACGTTTTTCACTCGAAGGTTTGTCCCGTCATTGTCCCGAAAACCTCTAAATTGCAAAAGCTCTATTTAGTGATTACCCTTAATTAACCCAGCAACTTCTTGCAACTGTCCATAAAACGAAAAAGAAAGATATCACCAATTTGAAGTAAAACTTCTTTAGGCGCCTTTTCCTTCTAAATCGTGTCGCGTTCTCGGTGTGATCGTGGTGCAGCTGTTAACGCAGTAACAGAAACAGAAGTTTTCTCGGATTTCTTCTTTTTTCTTTTTATTTCAGCAGCTGTCATATGGGTGGCCTGGTTTCTTACAGATGTCACAATGTCTGTTCCTGCAATCACGAGAAATGTTGGTACTGATTTGTTACAATTGTAACACGTCGCAATTGTTGGAAGGTCAAGTCTTGGTTGGTGGCATGAGGTTTATCTGATAATGCATCGACATATTCAGTGTGCTAACCTAAGGAGTCGAGCTTGGTAAATTTTTGGTCTTATGCCAGTTATTACAGCTCCTACCATGAGCTCATTTGGAGCAAAATTATTGAAAACAAACGCAAGGAACGCAACATATTCAGAAAAAGATTTAGCCTGATTTAAAGTATATTTCCGAAATGTATTGACGCACGCAATATACCTAGTTTTGCCACTAAATTGTGCTACGAGTTCACTTTGGAGTGAATAACAATTAGCAAGAGAATGAGCAGTAGTGTGCCTATTGCTTAGCACGTTGTTTGCAAGCATGCCAATCCCTTCATCATAGCAAAAAACTGAATTAACTTGCGTGGTGATTAAAGAGGCAACTTGTTTACACCATTCCTCAATTGGCATTTTATGCTCGTCTGGATCATAATGAGGTAAATGAATTTTACTTATCTTGTGGGTACTCGTGTTTTTATTCCGAAAAACCATCCTTTCCAGCCACTTGATCTGGCTGCGAAGTAAATTCAGGTCGTCCGAATTTCCTGCAGGCTTAGCACGAGCGCCCTAGAGAAGCGTATTGTCGACGGAAGAGTAGACAAAAATGGCGTTTCTGTGTAGACAGTAGAAAGTTTTCTACTGTCTACACAGAAACGAAACGCAATTGTACGGTAAAAATGGGTAGTTATACACGTCACTAGCAACTAACCCGTTGCTATGGAAAATCACTGTCTATAAAGCAACCTGAATCTAAGTGTGTCCTCGTGCTCGCGAAAAAGAGATTTCGAGGAGCGTAGAAAGCGATTTCTATTCTACAGTAGAGTAGAAACAGAAAACGCCATGCTAAGCCTGCTGGTCGAGAGGTCGGCCGATAGTAGGCGTGTACGTTTATGGGTCCAGTTCAGGCTTAGGCTGATCCCTTTCTTCTGATGTAAGAGCGGGAGGGCTCGGGGGTTTTAAATGATAACGATCAAACATCTTTACAACACTTTTATCACTCACAACAAACAATGATTCACACAACTTCATTTTACAAGGAGATGCACACAGTTCTTATTACAATTTAATACTTCGCGCTCTGCGACTAGAGCGAGCCTATTTATGCGTTTAAAAACAACTGTCAACGTCACACAGCAACGACTTCCGTTGACATTTGTTTTACAATAAAATTTACATTGAATTTAGTAAAAATAATACAACAACAATAATAACACTATTTGATTTCTAATTAATAACACTTTTTGAATACTTTTAATTTGTAAACGTAGTTAGGTAACAATCATTTTATTTAAATGAACTAGCAGTAGTGTTCCAATTCACTTTTTAGAGTGGATGTTTAAATAAAAACAAACCTTAAAATTAACAATATTTGCTTTAATACGATGTTATAATGTAATGCAAAATGACTTATTTATATTTTACTGTACTTATTTGTGTTTCCGTTACGTCATCAGCCGCTATGACGTTTGTTTTAGTCTGTGTTACTGTTTTTATTTGTCAGCGCTATCATGTGTACATTGATAATTTAATTCCCTACAAAATAAGTGTATTTGATAACAGTGAAAGTTTAAAACAGTGTATATAAAAATATATAAAATAAAGTGTATATAAATAAATATTAAATTAGTAAAACCTGCTTCATACTTAATCACAATAACGATTAAAAGAGAAAATGTATGCGCTTTGTAATCGCCAAAACAGTACGAACATCGCGCCAACGAGATAACCTTATAGAAGTTTCTATCGCCGCACTCTGTGGCACCCATCATTGCGCGTCTGTATGAAGTTTTCTCTCTGCCGGGTCTACCTACTCCGGTCGTACCTCGTCATATGTGAAAGTTCTTAGGAATTGTAATACAGCTGTTAGTTAATCTCTAGTTTTGTTATAATTTTGATACAGAAACGTAAATAATTCCATAGTTGTAAAAGCTCTACAGCATGTAACGAAAACCCTGTCCGATCCTGAAGGGTATTATTTGGTATCGTACTGCGTACACAATTATGTAATCATCTAATGGATACCAGATTATTATTTTTCCCCAACGAAAATAACTAATTTTATTTTATTTTATTAGATTGTTTTTATTTAAAAATTAAAAATAATCATACCAAAGGCAGCACTGATCGCTCGACAAAGACCACCTATACAGTTTTGTATCAAAGAAGCCGCCTGAGCGAGGCGGTGCTTTGTCGCGAGGCGGTGCTTTGTCGCATGCCGCCAAACAAACTTAGGACTAAAGAAACCTACGTTATGCTTACGCGTAGGTATCAGCTGATATTTTATTGTAGGCATAAACGCATAGTGACCCTGATTTCTGACCTTATGTTTATCAAGAAACAATTATTATTGAGATAATGTGCTTTTGGCAATGTACCGACTGCAGGTATAAGTTTATTAAAACATTTACTTGTTGCATACCTCGGCGATCGTGTTCCACATGTCTACCTCCAACATTAATACACATTCGACACCTTTTTATTAAAGCACGTACTCTTCGTAGCACACTTATGTACGATTTGAGTGAGTCGAAGGCTTCCACAATCCGAGCTCTTACTTCTTCTTTTTCTGCCGAATCACACTCAGTTTTAAAAACGATTTGTTTAGCATGACCCCATAAATAAAAATATACAAATACTCCTAATTGGAATACGACATTGTACGCGATACGATAGCGGCACGTGATACGTACGGACATCCGATCGCAAGCAATCTCTACGTGAGACTGGCAAGAAACAAGTATCGTGCCAGTAGGTAACCAGTCGGCTACATCAAAGGCTCGATGACTCTTAAAAGAGTGCCTACAGCGCAGCTAGTGCAGGGCGGTGTCCTTTGAAATAAAAATTAGTAAAAATGAAAAGATCTTGCCGCCCGATGGAGTGTTGTCAACTTATGATTTACCATATTTAGTGTAAAATTACGCAAGGTTCATAAAAAATCACTAACTTTTGGTTTTTATTTGTTTCATTTTTTTTTTCTAGTATGTATGTTAAACCGGGAATACACCTTTATTGGATCGGACAGGGTTTTTGTTACATGCTGTATAGTAGATCTCGTCATTGCGCGTTCGTATTTCCGAAGAACGACGATGATTGCCGAAGCGCATACTTTTACTGGGAGTTCATAATTTTACATATTAAATAACTAAAAGGGAGACTCTGACCACAATGGCTGAACGGAGCGGTGTAACGTACGCAGAGCAATGGTCCTATGACAAAAAAATATGTTTTATTAATTATCAATACAACAACATCGTATTTTTTAATACATAACATTTCAAAATCACGACAAAAATGATGGGCCCTGGTATTAGTTTTTTTTTATGTGAACAACAGTACGCTCGGGCGCTTTTTTAACGCGCCCTTTTTTTTAACGGTCGGAGTTGAAAATCCATTAACTATCGCGCTAGGGATTCTTCGTCGCACTCTCTATGACTCTCAGAAAAATGTGGATGGCTATAAGAGTAAAGGAAGATCAAAAACGATGTGACTGATGACTGTGTGAAAAATTATATAGGTAGAAAGGGGGGTGACTTCAAGATGACGACTATAGGGAATTAGAAGACAAATACATAAGATAAGACAAGAAAGAAAGAAAGAAAAAAAAGTTTATTTGCGGTAAACATGACGCAGTGTACGAATACAAACACTAAAAAGAACAAGTTGGGGGAAAATATGCGTCACATAGCCGAGACAGAGCCCCAGCGCTGGTTTTCAGCGACAGCCGGCGTTGAATGACGTCAACCGGTGCAGCAAACGCTAACATTAAAATAAAATACATACACATAATAACTAGATAAGTGTTCAACAAAATAAATACATTTTTTTTAAAATAAAATGGTTGCTAAGAGGTGTACCTATAGTACACCCACATTTCGCCAGTTATGTTTAAGTCCCATGTAATAGGGGGCGAGCCTATTGCCATTGCCTATTTACACCTCTGCCGAACCCTTCGGGGAAACAAGGTGTGATGTTATGTTATGTTTTATAAAATCAAATGCTCACGCGCCGTTAGCCTTTGATAATCTGTGCGCGCAGCTGTCATTTAAAAATAGGTTTGACGTTTTGACATACTGTTCGGCCGCATTCCGTTTTTAGACCATAATCGCTGACAGCGCTCACTTCGATAATTAGCGTTCCGATTTAGATATCACGATTATGACAGCTGACAATTCGTTCACAGTGATATTTATAAAGGGCATGGTCGGCGTTATCGCGCTCACGCTAACTCCGAACGGGTGTAAGCGCGCTCAAATCGATTATATCCCAATTCGGAAAGCAGCCTTCGTGTTATGGTTCTACCTGATTATGTACACACACATGTGACGCACTCCAAACAAATTGGATTATGGGCAAGAAATGACTGTTAGATTCTCAAGTCGCGGCTCAACGCCGAGAGTTGAAAATCAAATGCGCGGTAAAAAAGCGCCCGTGTGAACGTAGGTTCAGGCGCTTTTTTAAGTAGGCTAATCGTGTAAAATAACTCATGAAAATGACTAACATTTTATTACTCTGAAATCAAGGTAAAAATATTTTACAGCATTTAAATAGCCAGCCAGCTTTTTAATAACAAAAAGCTAAGCAACACAGCACAACAACATCGGTGCGAGGATGCCGCTGATTGTAATCGTCAACCTGAAATTTCAGATCATTAAGATAATTACACGCAGCACTCTTCACCACAAACTGCGTGGGCGCCATTTCTATAAACATTGACCAATGTGGCCTGCAAAAGGTTCCCAAACATTCTCTCGGTACATTCACGTAGTTGTCGAGTGCCATGTTCCGTAACATGTCGCTCCGTTTGCGCCCTAGTGTATACGAGGCATTACGTATTCGTGGTTAACAAAATACCACGCACAGCATTGTTGTCAGTCACATTTGATTGTTTCCAAGAATTAACACTTGAGCTTTACGCATGACGTGAATTGTTCCCAATTTATTTAAACAAGTATTGCTTAAAGCGATCAGCGATAAGGCTAAGCAAGTTAAATAAAAGTACTTATATTAATAATAAGCTAAATTAATAGTAATCGTCAGTTTCATTTACCTATCTCCAATCAAAAACATCAATTTATGTAGCAATCGCGTCTAATTTTGTAAATAAGCCCGGATCTCGAACACAATAAAAATAACAATATATAATTTTGGACATACCTGAGTACATAACAAATATATACTGTGGCCCATTAACTAGAACGTTGCTTTGTAAATAGTTATTTTTAGAATCGCCAATAAAACTCCTCGTTTAATTTGTTTTTTTTTTGTTGTTGAGAATTTGAATTTCGCGGTCTGCCTTGGCACACCGCTTTTATTAATCGTTATTCATCTAGCATCGTTCTAGAACACAGACCAATAACAAAAAAAAACAGCAAACAAAAGTTACAACTTAGAAGAAACTTTATTGTCTTTTAAAAACGCATTTATAAAAGGAAGAACTCTTTCAGGATGTGTAAAATGCACATCATGGCTGCCCTCCACATCAACTCTGTGGAAATTATCTAAAGTTGCCATTCTGTCCAATAATTCTTTGGCGCCTTGCCGCCATTTTGGATTTGGTGGGACGTTTTTCGCGCCATCACTGGCCGCTATGAGCAAAGTCGGAGGTATTTTCTTAAATAGTGCGAAATAATAGTTGTTCCCATAGTTTTGAGGTGCGAGATTTTTTAGGCGATTATCCCATGAAAGGTACCTGTAATGTAGGTGAAGGAAACGCTTAGAAATTATTATTTTTTGTATATTTTTCCAATTTTTCACTGCAAACTCTGTAAAGCTGTTAACAGAAGCTTCACTCGAGTGAATGTTCATATTTGTTTCATTCCACGTTCACATGACACCGATAAAATTACAGAGGAATGAACGTTCATCGGTTCTTTTCATTTTATTATGTGTAGTTTAGTTAGTAGATTAGTACGACTAATCTGTTTGATTTTGACAGTTCAACAACATTCATTGCGTTATTTACATTGTTAGGCAGATTTTTTTACCGAATTTATAAAGCAATGGATTAGCAATCTGTTTCAAAACGATTCAGATTCCGATTGATTGTGTATTACGCAATTAGGGTACTGGTCAATATCAGGTTGTTTGTTAATTGAATACATCTGAACTTTATCACTTACCCGATTGCGCTATCATCACGAGTACGTTGTATGAATCCGCTTCGATCACCGGGCGGGTGTGTGTGTGATCTTACGTTAGCTGAATGTTCCCGGTCTGCATTCTGCTTATTTGTATTCTGAGTTCCATTTGCATTGGCATTCTGTCCCTCGTCTTCATTTAGATTTTCGTTACTGTAAACGTCAAGTTTTTATTAAAACGAATTAATGAAGTATCATAAAGGTTGTCTTTATTTTGTGCAGAGTAATCCTATCATTTACAGGATGGAAGATTTATCAAAAGTTTGTTCCGGGTACCAAAACCGCACGAGTTAAAAATTTGATGGTGTTTTGGGTTCCACCACGCATCCTATTGGATTTTCAATACTTCGTAAGTCATATGAATTTTGCACGATTGAAGATTGTACGTTATCGAACTTTGTCCCGGGCCGCAAAAGCGCACGAGTAAAAAATTTGATGGTGTTCTGGGTTCCACCACGCATCCTATTGGATTTTCAATACTTCGTAGGTCATATGAATTTTGCACGGTTGAAGATTGTGCGTTATCGAACTTTGTCCCGGATCGCAAAACCGCACGAGTTGAAATACACTTATAGTAGGTATTTTAGTGTCACATCAGGCTCCCTAAAAACAAAATCTCCTTGGTATTCAATGGTTCGATGGGTGCCAAATACGTAATATAAATTGGCACCTAATCATCAGAAAAATCATCAACGATTCATCAAATATTGTCTGTAAAAGATCTTTTTTTTTTTGCGATAAGACCGCCTTTTGTGATCACCCAATGATTTCTTCTTTCTATCAACGAAAATTTAGTTTAGCCACTAATTGGCATTGACAAGGAACGTTTTACTGAACCATTTGTTTTAGTCTTGTGCCTGCTCGGTCATTTTTAAGATCGCTCCGTACTAGTTCATTTCGGACAGTGAACTAGTTCATTCTATTAGTTCTAATAGCTCTATTCGGTCTTCGCTCTCGGTGGTCAGCATCTGATATTCTGATCTCATTCTTGCAGATTCGGTCGGTCGGGTTCGGTTAGCATCGTCATTCGTCGGCTATTCTCTCTCGTTCTCATTCACAGACATCGAACGTATCTGTCAAACAATCAGTGACTGTTTATCATTTCTCGTTCTCGTTTGCACAAACGATCGCGCGGGACACGCGGTTTACAATGTCCGAGATCGAAAAGACCTATTAGACCTAATAGACCGATTACGAGTCAGCGTTCGGAAACGTTTCTTTTAGTACAGTGCAAAGATACGTTTCCTATTCGTTTACTTAAACAAGACTAATTTGTTTACTTAAAATCAGATACTTTTGTCTACAGACCATAGTTAGATAGATAGATAGAAGTAAGTTAAAATGTTATTACACAGTTGACGACTTCCTTAATGATGAATCACTAAACTGATTGCACATGCTATTATTCCATTTGACATTTTATTTTATTTTGTTACTGCAACATTATTTGACATTCTGACATTTCTGTATTATTATGACATTTATACTGTAATACAAACGATTTGTAATTAGGTATCAGAATACTTACAAGGTCTCACATATGATGAGACTGAGCAACTTCTATCTGTACCAAGTTAGAAACTTAATTAATATTTATGTTAACAAAGCTCATTATCTAAAATATATATTTATTATTTAAATAATCACTTTATCCGCGTATCTCACAAATTCATGTATTAACTCATAAAAAACCAAAAGCACACTCACATATAAACACACCCTCTCACACTCATTCATTCACCATATCACATAACACAAAGAGAGGTGCAGACCATAATATAACATTAGACTATAATTTTTCCTTTATTTTAAAATGCTAGCATTTAAGAACTCTAATTTATTGTCACGCAAGGGTTTTGGCGCTGTTAGCCGAAATACAGGTCCTTCCTAGTTCGGCTCCAGAAGCTAAAATTTTGTGTACTTTTGTTTTAGAATAGCAGTTAACTGTAATTTAATCTAAGTACTGTTTTTTTATGAAATAAACTTTATTATTATTATGTCGTTTATTTATTTTTATCCTTATTCTAATACATTTTTAAATATTTTTATAAAACAACTTTAAAAAAAAAACATTTAAAAATATAAAAAATAGTGGTCCGCCGGTAGCGGGAGCAGGGTCCAAGCTACTGGTGGTTAGGGCTCCAGAGACAGGAACCTCCTCACAATGCGAGCCGTATCGAGGAGTACTGCCTTCTGAATCAGGCCCTTGATCCAACCGCCTAACGAAAGCTTCGAGAGATGTTGGTCGAGGCTTTTTGCCATCAGGCCATTGGCCGATACGACAATCGGCACAATGACAGCCGAGCTCACATTCCACATGTCAACAACCTCGTGTGCTAAGTCGAGATATTTAATTTGTTTCTCTTTCTCAGCTTTCACGAGGTTCTCGTCATGTGGAATGGTAACATCGATAATCATTGTGCGGCGCGCTAATCGATCTATCACTACTATGTCAGGCTTATTAGCGATAATAGTCCTGTCAGTAATGATAGACCGATCCCAGTACAACGTGACAAGGTCATTTTCGAGAACTGGGTCGGGTACATACTTGTAATACGGTACCTCAGAATCTACAAGTTTGTATTGCAAAGCAAGTTGCTGGTGAATAATCCTGGCTACTTGGTTATGCCTGTACAAGTACTCGCCGTTAGCCAGACGAGAGCAACCAGAGATAATATGTCTGATGGACTCACCTGGACGGTGGCATGCCCGACACACGTCAACCGTCCCGTCCTTCATAATATGTCTCCGGTAGTTATTCGTCAAGATAACTTCGTCCATAATTGCACAGACGAAACCTTCAGTTTCCCCGAAAAGGTCACCAAAACGTAGCCAGGATACGGACGCTAGGAAATCTACACCAGGCTCATGAAGAGCCTGATAGAAGCGCCCGTGAAGCTCCTTGCTTTGCCATACCGCCTTACGGTCATCGGTAGTAAGTACTACAGGTTTGTGCCAGTTCTCTTTAGCCATGGAGAGCGGGGTAAGCCCCTTGTCCACTGCGACCACATCACGGTGCATACCCAATTCGGCTTTTAAAAAATATTCCCTGAGACTGCACACCTCGCGGTTGTGGAGGGTTTTCGCATTTAAAAAGCCTCGACCCCCGCACTTTCGCGGGATGTACAGTCTCATCACCGATGATCGTGGGTGATGCATCCGGTTTGCGGTCAGAAGTGTACGGACCCGCCTATCCAGGGCGTCCAGTTCGGTTTGGGTCCATTTGAGTATGCCGAAAGAGTACATCAAAATCGGCATGACCCAACCGTTGAAGGCGCGCACCTTGTTTCCGCCCGAAAGAAGACTAATTAATACCTTCTTCAGGCGGCCAAAGAAGCGCTCCTTCAACGATTGCTTCATGTTAATAACGTTGATGCCTAACGCTTCCGACATACCCAAATACTTGTAGCTTTCGGATGAAGAGAGGGATCTAAGGTGTATGGAATCCGAAAGTTGAATACCTTCGGATTCCATAATCTCACCTCGCTTAACATGCATGATTGCACATTTGTCCACACCAAATTCCATCCTGATGGCGCTACTGAATGTTGCAGTTACCTTTAGTAACTCCATCAGTTGCAATTTGTTGGGGGCAAAGATTTTCAAGTCATCCATGAAAAGAAGGTGAGATATGACCTGACCACCTCTCTTCAACCGATAGCCTAGACCTGAATCCTCCAGCAGTGTGCTTAGAGGATTCAGAGCTAAGCAGAACCAAAGTGGACTCAAACTGTCGCCCTGAAATATTCCATCCAGACAGGCTCGTCATTCCCCTGGATCTGTTGACACCCGGGATAGCGAAGGACCGTCCTCCATTGCCCCATACAGGACTTAAGGAAGGTGCGTAGAGTTGCATCTATCTTGTATAACTCCAGCACCCTCACAAGCCATGTATGTGGCACCGAGTCGTAGGCCTTCTTATAATCTATCCAGCATGTCGACAGATCCTTGCGGGAGCGACGAACCTGTTGGCTAATGGCCATGTCGATGAGGAGTAGCTCCTTAGTACCTCGGGACCCGTTCCTACATCCATTTTGAGAGGCAGACATAATCGAGTTACTGTGAATGTGTGTATTAATTTTCGCTCTCAAAATGGATGTAAGAAGTTTATAGATCGTCGACAAACACGTGATCGGTCTATAATTCTTGGGTTCCGTGGGACTACCTGACTTATGGAGCAGGTGGGTAACGCCTGTTGATGGAAACTGCGGTAGCGACAAAGACTCTAAGGCTGACTGGAACTGAGATGCCAGGCTAGTGTGCGAACTAATTAGCCATTTCAACCAAAAGTTGTGCAATCCATCCGGCCCTAGCGATTTCCAGTTCGGTAACGGACGGACTGCTCTGGCAACATCTGATGGCGTAATTAGGACTGTTTCCATTTCTGGTATAGTTTCACACACTCGCTCGACATCCTGCATCCAGTCAGCCTCGGTGTGACAGACGGGTACTTTATTATTATTATTATGAATTTTTGCGTTATTGACATTTTTACTTTAATTGAAACGATTTGACATTACTTTGTTTTTTTTTCTGTATTTTGTATTATTATAATTTCATAATTGTTATTTAAAATTACAATGTATTTTAAATTTGTGTACATTAAACACGATTTGCATGCCCATGACTGTAGAACATGGAGCACTATTAAAAAAAGAAAACATCTATGTACTAATTATCCATATTTGCAAACGAATAAATGATTTGATTTGATTTAAGATTATCACTTACCGAAACGGAAATCCATGGTGAAAGTTTCTTGAGATGATGATTTCGCTTTGACTTCCGGTTAGATCCCGATGGTGTTGTAACGCTTGTAGCGCAATGTCTCTGATGTACCCCTGCCATAGACAGTACATCACGACATTATTTTTAGAAAGTCAGGCTGACGTGGGTAGTAACCACGGAATAGAAAAAAACAAGTGGAAGTGCCCATGCAGCTATAACGCGCGTGTCACAATTATGCGGAAAATATGTAAAATAACAACAACCTTCGTCCGTTGTTAAAAAGACTTAATTTTATATGAACAACAAATTGAACTTTGTGTCGGCACGGTTGGCGCAGTGGTTGAGCGATCGGCTGCTGCGCTGCTTGTCGCGGGTTCGATTCCCGAACGGAACAAATATTTGTACAAATAGTTGTTCCGGGTCTGGGTGTCTTGTGTATGTGAGTTTTCATGTTTGTGAACGCACCCACGATACAGGAGTAATTCCTAGTGTGGGGCAACGTTTAAAAAAAAAAAAGAAGAACTTTGACGAAAATCTTATTTTTCCACAAAATTGTGACACACGCGGGTTAACTGACGGGCACTTCCACTTGTTTTTTTTCTGTTCCGTGGTACACACAACACACAAATAAAGCTGATATCACACGCTTCACTCGAGTGTTGCCAGTCTCGTAACATAATTATGTAGTAACGTTTACGCAATGTATATATTGTCTTTGGTCTCTGGCCCTAACAAGTGGCATTGAACAATGGATATACTTTAAAAAGGAAAACGAATACGAAGCTTTTTTTAATTGTGCGTTTTGTATGTGCAGAATAACCATTTCTTGTTTCTTTTATAAAATTTTAGTGAAGTTTTATTTTTGTTTCATTCCACGTTCAAACGGCACCATCAAAATAACATAGAAAGGGTTATTAAATTAAATTAAATAAAACTTTATTTCAGACCTTAAGTCCATATTTTGTTAGTATATTGATGTTGGTGACAATAGTGCTTAGGTTACTAGGTTGGTTTTGTTAGTTTTTACAAAATTAACTATTTATTAAGGCCTACTACTGTGGCCACCCAGTGCCCCTGAAAGGGACAGTCCGCTCTGGACGCGATCATTTTCAGAATGCTGTTGTCACTACCATGCAGGCGCTGTAGTAACGAGGCCGCTTTCTTTCGCATGATGGCATGAAAACCATCTGTGCGAGCCTCTGCGAACATTCCAGAAGCGCTACAACGCCATGGCAGTCCCAACAGCATCCTAAAATCATTATTAAATTGAACACGCAGGACGTTGTATGCTCGGCGCGTGTATGACACCCACAGGCCACTCGTGTAAAATGATTGACAGAACGCCTTAAAAAGGGTAACTTTGACGTCTGTAGTACAACGAGCGAACCTGCGGGCAAGCATATAGCTCCTCACAGACAACGCCATGCGCTCCCTCTCTATATCTGCGTCATCTCTTAGGTCACTCGTGACAATGTGGCCAAGGTACCTAAAACTATCGACAACCTTAAGTGTTATGCCGTTTAGACATATGGATGGAACACTGCGCGGCTGCTGCTTAGGTGCTTTAAATACAAGAAGTTCACTTTTCTTCGAGTTGTATATTAGCCCATGCTTCTCCGCATAGGCCTCGCAGGTCAATAACAACTTTTTCAACCCACCTATCGATGGACTGAGAAGCACCATATCGTCTGCATAGCTTATATTGTTGACACAGGTTCCATCAATGTGGCAGCCGACATGTGTACCGCTCAGTCGCTCGATAAGCCGGTTGATATATAGGTTAAAAAGAAGAGGCGAGCTCAACCCCCCTGTCTTACTCCGCATTCTAGCCCGTACTCGTCCGACAGAGTACCCCCCCACCTCACCCGGTTTTTTTGATTAGAGTACCAATATTTGAGAATGGAGGTGTACTCCGCCGACACACCCGCGCCCCTCAACTTGTCCCACAGCACGTCATATGCCACCAGATCAAATGCTTTTGACAATGGATGCCGCAATGAGTGTTCAGACGATTCACTTCGAATGAAGGACAAGGGCGATAGTTTTTTTTTTTTGCAAATGAGCTTTGTCTTCAAAGCTCCACAAAAAAAAATACATATAAAATTAAATAAAAAACCCATAAAAAATCTCTATTGAATGACACGGTGTGATATTTAAAAGATGTTTTCTTGAGATCGAAAGTACCGCAACAACTAAAAAAAAAAGCTGGCCCGCGATGCGTGCGCTCAACATCGAGATCTAAAGTCAAAAATTCCATAGATCTCGAGAAAAACGTCGGTAGCAAACTTACAAAGTTGCCGTTTTTCTTTAATATGTCGAAAACAGACAAGTGAACCGTCTGATATCTGCTTAAGTGGCAGAAAGAGATAGATGTATAGGAAAACCCTGTGAAGAAAAATTCAACCACCTACCTTACGTTTAAAATTTTCCCAATTATAATTCTCATAGTAAGTATCATAGTATCTCTGGTACTCCAAATGGTCTTCAACCTGCATTCTGATGAGAGTCGGTCCGGCATCTAGCAGAATCATCTTCGTGATCTGGCCTGGGTGGATCACACTGTAAAATAGCCCTGAAACAACAAAATAATGCACCGGTAGGTATTTAACGAGACTGCTGCGTTGGTCGCAGGTCGACGAAATGTGGGTGTACTACAGGCACACCTGCCTAATCCTTTAAGTATTACGGGCATTCACGAAGGTGGAGGCAGACGGAGTTACTCGCACTATGACACGAATGACGTACAAACATGAGGTGACAGAAGTTGCTCAACGTACTCTTGGCGCCAATTTTTTATTTTTTACTGTGGCGGCATCTACTCTCTAACTCCTATATGATTTACCACTTAAAACTTCAGCACAGTCTTCTCTAGACCTTACGGGCGTGGCAATTTCAAGCACTATAGCTGTACTCATAGTTTACATTCCGCGAGTTATTTTCAAGATCTATGTAATAGGAGGCGAGTGGAAGGAGATTAGTGATGCCTTTGTCCTGCAGAGGGACGGGCTCATAAAAACAAATGTCTATGGTCATCAACCGGGCACAAATACAGACTTCAGGCTGGTATTAAGACATTCCTAATTGAAAAAACTAATTTGCCTGAACTGGGGGTCATACCCAAGATGCTCAGCAGTTTTTTTGCGACCACCGTCCTTCGAGTCGAATTATTATATTTAATAATAAATGATTTTATTTATGTCCCAATAAAAACTGGATTAGGTCGCCGTTTCCTACTCTTGAGAGGAATGATAAAATGAAACGAAATAATGTCGTAGTCATAAGAAGAGGTAGATTGTAGGGAGGAGGGGGAGGGGCAGTTTTTTTTACCTACCTTGTTCACATCCCATGGAGTGTCCAATAAAGATGAATTTGTCCCAGCCAAGGTGCTTTATAGCCAACTCCATCGCCGCCAGAAAATGGAACCTCATCAGCTTCGGACCTGGTTGATACATGACACATTATCCTCCGGCCGGGCGACTAATCAACATTAAGCTATGCTGCGCTGTGCTGTGCTAAGCTGAGTTAACTTTGTTGTGCTATGTTTTTTTAGGTTATAATATATTTGAGTTGCGCTAGATGTGCTGTGCGACACTTGAATAAACAGAGACTTAGCACTATTTCGTTCCAAAGCTTACAATCTATAATTAAGCTGCAGAGTTTATTTCTTTTTGTTTGAACGCGCTAGTCTCTGTAACTGCCAGTAGGATTTGAAAAATGCTTTCTGCATTTGATTGTCCAATTCTTGAGGTAGGTTATAAGCTATCAAAGATCACGCCACGACTGTTAGGAGCCGAGCGTAAAGAAAAAAAGCGGCCAAGTGCGAGTCGGACTCGCCCATATATATAGGGTTCCGTAGCAGCAGCTCCGTAGCAGCTTCATTTGTTTGACGTGTAAAAGTGTTTGTACAAACCCACTTACAGAAATAAAAATCATTTATCATTTATAGCAAGTAACATAATATTATAGTTCTTGTAGTTCGTGGTAACTTTGATCGATGTTTTAATAATACGTTTACGATTTATGACGTATAAAAAAAACTACTTACTAGATCTTCGTTCAAACAAATTTTCGGTGGAAGTTTGCATGGTAATGTAGATCATTTTTTTTTTAGTTTTATCATTCTCTTATTTTAGACATTACGGGGGAGTTACCAGATTTTACCACTTTGGAAGTGTCTCTCGCGCAAACTATTCAGTTTAGAAAAATAATATATAAGAAACCTCAATATCATTTTTGTAGACCTATCCAATAGAGACACGTATGGGTTTGATGAAAAAAAATAATTTGCTTTTCAGTTCTAAGTACAGGGAACCCCCAAAATTATTATTTTTGTGTGAAAATCTTAATGCGGTTCACAGTATACATCTACTTACCAAGTTTAAACAGTATAGTTCTTATAGTTTCGGAAAAAAGTGGCTGTGACATACGGACGGACAGACAGACAGACATGACGAATCCATAAGGGTTCAGTTTTTTGCCATGTGGGTACGGTACCCTAAAAAGTCAGACGCGAAAACGAAGCAATAGTTTATTACTCGCACTCTTGCTCTGATTCTATGTTTGTTTAGCGAGTCAGTCCGACGTGTCGCGACATCTATGTTTTGTTACAACGAAACGAAACGTTGCCAGAATTAGCGCAACATACGTTACGCTTGTTACGAATTAGCGTAATAGAGCACAGCACAGCACATCATAGCACAGCAAAGCGCAGCCTAATGTTGATCAGTCACACATGGGCTGTGTTGGACCCTTAGAATAAGTAATAAGCGCACTACTAGCAAAGGCTTGTCTTGTTTCTATTTTTTTAAAACATATTCAAGACGCTGTCTATAAATAAAGTGAAATCGAAAACTAAAGGCTATGGCACATTCCGCACAATTTGGCTGCTTGGAAAACGCTCTTTTCGAGCACATGCTTTGTAAATAACTATTCAGAAGATGGTGGCAAAAAACGATAATACAAAACAAAAAGATACCGATTTTTTACTGCCTAGACTCCGAATCGAAACTCCACGCACGCTAGCCCATACTTCATTCTCAGATTTGTTTCGGAGGAGACTGACAAACTATCTAATCATCCGCAGGCCACACCCTATGGCGGCAGAAGATCATTTTGCGCCCTTCGGGGCCTGGTGCGTATGCTGCTGATAGGGAGAGAGGTAAATGTCTAAATGTGGTGCTGTGCTACAAACGATGGGACACTTAATATCATGTTATCAACCGCGGGGGGTTTTTATCGCGCACTAGATTTTCGTTGTTGAGCCGAGCGTTTAGAATCTAAAGCCGGCAATTCAAGTTGGTCATAGTTGGCCGAGCGAAGACGAGTATCAACATATAGACAGCCCATTTGTCGAGCCTCGCCATTGCTCGTCAACGCTCGCCTAGCTGGCCGAGTGCAGGCGAGCGCTAACGTGTATACGGTTCGTTTGGCGTGCCTCGCCACCACTCGGGATTGCTCGCTACGACTCGTCTCAGTTCGGATCAGTGTAGGTATGAATTTGCCTACCCTCGCCTTGGTTGAGGCTTGGCAAACATGTAGACAGTAGCAGTCGCCTTGTATCAATTTGCCTACGCTCGCGTTGGCTGAGGCCTGGCCAACTTGTAGACAGTAGCACGCGCCTTGTATCAATTTGCTTCCGCTCGCATTGGCTGAGGCTTGTCCAACATGTAGACAGTAGCAGTCGCCTTGTATCAATTTGCCTACGCTCGCGTTGGCTGAGGCTTGGCCAACTTGTAGACAGTAGCAGGCGCATTGTATCAATTTGCTTCCGCTCGCATTGGCTGAGGCTTGGCCAACATGTAGACAGTAGCAGTCGCCTTGTATCAATTTGCCTACGCTTGCGTTGGCTGAGGCTTGGCCCACATGTAAACAGTAGCACTCGCCTTGTATAAATTTGCTTACGCTCGCGTTGGCCGAGGCTTGGCCAACATGTAGACAGTAGCACTCGCCTTGTATCAACTTGCCTACGCTCGCGTTGGCTGAGGCTTGGCCAACATGCAGACAGTAGCACTCGCCTTGTATCAATTTGCCTACGCTCGCGTTGGCTGAGGCTTGGCCAACATGCATGAATGAACATGCATGCCGGCTTTACAGAGTGCATCCCAACCAAAACTGTACTCAAACTTGAACAGTAATAAGTGTTTTAAAACCAACACATTTATACGAATACAATAATGTTACAGAATCTAAGTGTAACCTTATTAAGTGTTAGTATGTGTTACGGAAATAAGCAGTTTTCGGTATAATTGCACGGCACCTACCGCAACAACGCGCGGCGGATATAAAGACGCAGCGATTCCAACATAGCCTCAATCCAGTCGGGATTACGGCTATTTTGGCAACGCCGCCTTTACGTGTTACACTTAATAACACTGTTAACACTTTCATATCTGTTACAGATATATTACTGTTACACTTTTGTATGTGTTCTGGGTGAACACATTGAAAACACATTTATAAGTATTACATAATTGATTTTGTTATCAATTCAAAATGTAACTCTTATAATTCTGTAACATTTTTATAGGTGTTTTCAAGTCCCTGGTCCCAACGCGTCGATAAAACACACTGTTGGATTCTCAACTCTCGGCGCTAAGCAGAGCGTTGAAAATCTAGTGCGCGATAAAATCGAAGGAGGGCTTAGACAAGGCATGTGGGCGGCAAGACCTACGAGCAAAAAAAAAGCTTTGCAAAAAAAAAAAAACATCTTCGCAGTAGTTTTTTTTTTGACTCACCGGTCGGAGTGCTTTCTGTATACTCTAATCCTTGACTGTACCTTTTGAGATCTAAAAACTCATTTAAAAATTTTGGTGGTTTGTTGTACATTACTGCGTAATTCGGATCGCATTTATGCAGTGCATGGGTTAATTCTGAAAGAATTATAACCTTGAATCATCATCATCCTACACTACACTGCGTTCAAAATTTAGTTTCCAAACATGTAAACAAATATGTGTCATTGGAAAACTACCATTAACACCTACACATAAGGTTTAGTTTGTGCTACAACATCAAGATTTACTATACCTTTTTAAAAAGAACATAACCAATAAGGTGAGCGAATTTTCTTGTTACATTTATGCATTAAATGACAATGCCAGATCCTGCCCCAGCTATTTACAGGAACTGTCAATTAGTGAAAATAGTTGTAATGATTATAGGACCTTTTCATAATTCATTATTTTTCAGTAGAACTTGCCAATTACAAATCAATGATAAAAGGAATTCAACCCCTGAATTTCCTATTGCGTTACTTATTGCGCATGAAACACAACAAAAAAAAGTTTTTCTTCCAACTATGCTTTAATTTCATCACAATCACACTAAAAACTCAGTACAAAGCGAGTCTTTAATGCTCTAGCTAGATATGAAATTTCATTTATGCACAGTTTTTTTTAATCGCACCAAAAGGTGCCAATCGCAATGGATTAGCTCTATTCAGCCAGCCGATATCAATACTTTTTTTTAACGTACGTATTATTCGTTTCTATCCTACTTGTTCCAAATTTAAATATAAATTTGCCCAACAAAACTCTTAACCTTAGGTTTAATAATTGCTCAAGTATAACTTTTAATTTCAATAATTAAACTTCTATTTTAACTGTTTGATATGAGTTTCTTTTATGTACTATTCCTATAGGTAATAGTTGAAAGAAAAGCAGATTTTACACCTCGCCTTAAGTAATTTATATTGCCCTCGTGCCTGTTAGATTAGAGTCCTCGCTAACGCTCGGGCTCTAAATCAGGCACTCAGTGCAATGATAAATTCCTTTGTGCTCGATGCAATAATCTACTATTAAATCTTACCTGTAAAACAAAACTCATATTACGATTCTATTAGTTATGATAATGCGTAACGTATATGCTGTTTAAATCGCTTTTTAACCATTATAAACTGTCGATGATTTCCTCTAGGCATTGGCGTATCTAGGTCTGTTTTCCAGGGGGGGCCTGGCTCCTAACCTGAGACGCGACGCCCAATCTACAGTGTCGATGAGCACGATTACCATCAAGCGTTACAGCCACAAAGTATGTTTATCACCGTGACGCCGACCGTCCGCATCAAAAGTAATTTTATCTTAATTTTTTGAGCATTTTTCAACTATCAATTTTCCTATAGTAATTTACATAAATATATACTTTTTGGGCATTTAATAGGTATCAGACCATTCTGATCACGGCTCAACCCCCCCCCCCCCCCATATACTCCTATGACTGTAAGTATACCGGTTGACGTCATTACGTCAACGCCGGCTGTCGCTGAAAACCAGCGCTGGGGCTGTCTCGCATAGGGTCGTAGCAATAAGCTGAACGATAGTCGTTTTGCGTGGATCACGTGGATTAGACGCATATTTTCCCTGAACTTGTTCTTATTGTGTTTGTGTTATTTCTCTGGGTCATGTTTATCGCAATTAAAGGTATTTTTTTATCTTTCGTTGAACTTAAAGACTCAAAGAACTCTTGACTCGTGAGACCCAAGTCTTGAAAAAGACACAAGTATTTTACAACACTAGGTACAACCCTTTTATAATTAAAAAAAAAACACTTAGGACCTGAATAAATGTTAGTTTTTTGAGAATTTACGAACTTACCGGGAGGAAACGCATCAGACAGACCGTTACCAGGCATATCCAATGCTACGAAGTAGTATTCTTGAGTCATCTGGTTTAGTAGGGATTCGAAGACTGCGGAGCTGTCCTGTCTCCCGTGCACCAGTAAGACAGGTTCCCCATCTGGATGGCCATAGCTCACCACTGAAAAGAATACCAGGATGTGTTGTCAGGGAATTTTCATGGGACATTGATCTAGGTATAGATATCCCAAAAAAAAGTATGCGCTTCGGTAATCTTCGTATCCGAATTAGCACGAACATCGCGTCACAGAGTAGGCGCCCATCGAAGCAAAGCTTCTTAAGTTTTATACTGCTGCTGCAAAAAACTTAACAGAAGTACGTAACAGGTCTACAACCGGAGTAGGTACCCGACGAAAAGAAAGCTTTATACAGGATGTCCAGTAAATAGCACGGCATACTATAGGGGGTGATATCTTGAATCAACACAATATATGTTCAGCAAAATCTTACTTTTTTTTATCATCACTGTAGGTTAAAGTTATGCGAAAAGAAAATTGTTCTGTGAAAATGTAAACAAAAAATACTATTTCTTGAAAAAGTTCTTGTTTTTGATAGAAAAAAGACTTATCAATGAGTAAAGTAACTCATTTTCACGAATAAAAAAAATAGAAAAGGAATTTTTCATTACGAGATGCTTAAAAATCTGTTTCAAGTTAGAGATTTTTCGATATTTCTTTTTTTTTTGTAAAACTGTAAATCCGTAACATTTTGCTGAACATTATATTGTGTTGTTTTGGTAGGTATTGACCCAAGCTATCACCCCCTCCAGTATGTCGTGCTATTCACTGGACACCCTGTATAAAAGAAGCTTTGCTTCGATGTGGGGCTACACCAAGTCCGTCTAAGCAGACCTGCGAGATGCCATTCCAAAAAAAAAAAAAAAAAAATGGGGGGCTACTCTGTGACGCGATGTTCGTGCTAATTCGGATACGAAGTTTACCGAAGCGCATATTTTTTTTTGGTTTATCTGTAATAGGTTTTTAATGCAATGATACGCTGCAACTAGATTGCGGTTGATCGATAACACAGACAAAACGGTGGATGGGACAGCGTCACAGAAACCGTTACCATAGATTCAGTATCTACCATTATTCTAGACTAGACCCCCGCATTAAAATGACTTGGTTAATTCAGGTCACCCACGCACGAGGCAGTCAGGCTGCGGCGGCCAAAGTTATTGAGCAGCCAGTTATAGCAGCCAATTGACAGTTACTCTGTAATGCTTGTAAACTCCAACAGTTTCGAAGCACAAAATACGTCTGGCTGCTACGACAAGTGCGTGGAGACTGACGGCAGCCACATACATTGGCTATGTGGGAGCGTGCGCACTAGTGGCTGCGTGCAGATAGGAATTCATTGCTGCCTAATGCGCGAGCTCCCATACGCCCTCATAATGTTTTACTGGCTGCCGGCAGCCTGGCTGCGCAGGCTGGCTGCCTAGTGCACGGTCTCTCCAACATTAAAGTTTTACATAAAAATAGTTACTTCACTTCTTTATGAACCTTTTTGGGATAGGACGGAATAATGATTGTTAACAATAATAGGTTTAAAAAAAGGTCTCTAAAAATACTAATCTAATGCACAACCTCCTGCTCCTTTTTAAAAAAATCTGTTACAAAAAGGGACATAGGACGAAAAAACTCAAAACTGTGGGGGCTAGAATAATGTTCTGAATCCATAGTCAAAGGAGATGTTTCAAAATGGGCCATGTATAATAACTACCTCAAAAAAAAACAGATAATTCACATAAATGTATAGTGTAGTTATTTGATATTTATCAATTAGGTACTTTTATCGACTTTCAACATGAGCGAAGCAGCAAAAGCAGTTCCAACACACAACCTTGCGGCAAACAAAGTAAAAAAAAAATGGCGGTCATGGCGGATTTAGTTACTCTGTGCTCTAAAACAATGTCAGTAAATAGTACAGATCGACCATTGAACATACAGGGAGAACTATCATCCGTCACAACAATGTCACTTCAGTCACGTCAAACGTCATAAATCAATGAAAATGACAGCTTACCGCCATGACGGGTTTTTGTTGTGTTGCAATTTCAAGTGTAATTATTGTGGTTTACCAGCCAACAAATTGAACAGTTGAGAACTGTTTTAAACGTGTTTCTCTATTTTTAAGTATAGTGTACAGGGCTCTGGCCCAGGCCCCATACATTTTGGAACATCTCCTTTGTGTCACTTATCCCCTACACCGTGTCGACATCATTGACTATGGGGTGACACATGTATAACACTAACATTTTGAGGCAATCAATATCAGCAAAATCTATTAGCACCTCTACAAGTAACGCTAGAGGAATAAATAAGCCTTCATTTACCTAGAAATTATCCAAGCTGTCCGGGGTAAGTCTGGTTGTATTAAAAAATAATATTGAGCGCCAGACCAGTCGCATTGCATTTTTAAAGTTGCTAATGTTTATTTATACACATCATTCGCTAGTCAGCCCGGCAACTTTAGTACGATTCAAACTGTATGGCGGCTGTGAAGTGCGCTACTGGCGAGTAGCGCACTTCACTGCCGCCAAACTTTGAATATGCACAGCGGCGCAGTACCTCACCCCTCACCCCCGCTGACATGGGAATTTGTTACTGCGCAGCGACTCGCCTCATGTTCCGTGCCGCCGTAAAGTTTGAATCAGACTGTATGTACCTACATCATCATTTTACTGATTTTACAAGCCGGCACGCGTAGCATGTGCGAGGGTTTGTTATTTTACAGATAGAATGGACAAAATTACAGATTTCTTGTATTTTTCTGTAATTTTGTCTATTCTTTCGACAACAAAACTAGTTTCTATGGTGTTCATGCTAGGCGTGCTGCTGCTTAGAGCCGATTTCAGACCGAGTCAGACGATTCACTCAAGTAGATGGTTCACTCAGGTGAATAGATTACTCAGGTGAATGGTTTACTCAGGTGAATAGGTAACTCAGGTGAATGGTTTACTCAAGTAGATGATTCACTCAGGTGAATGGTATACTCAATCCGATCCGTGCGTCATGTTCGTAAACGGCCGCCGTCAGTTAGGACTGGTCATCTTCTATCTGCCAAACAATCCCAAAAAAAAACTATTAAAATAACGGCTTATTTTAATAGTTTATTTTTTGGATAGTTTTTTATTAATTTTTTTGCTGCACTCTGGAAGCTTTTAAATATAAAAAAAAACACCGGGTTGCACTCCGGGAGTTTCGCTGCTCTGCAGCAGTCCGTCCCCGGTCCCTCTGACCTAGTAGGCACCGACAGCTCTGACATCGCTACGTTTAGCGATGCCCTCGAGCCCTCTCCTTCGCAACTTCCAGGTTGCTCGCCGCCGGCTGTCCACATGGACACCAGCGAGCCTTCCCCTCGCCCGACCTCGCCTTACTTAATCTCGAGCGACGACCAGAGCTCCTCCCCCTCTTCCGACGAAGGCGTCTTCAAGACGGTCGGCTCGAAGAAGAGGAGTCTGAAGGAGAAACCGAGTCCTGACACAAGGACAAAGAAACCGGCTATCGAAGCCACCTCCGCTCCCGTGGCTCCATCCGCCACCGCCCCCTCTCAGGCCGCCTCGACCTCAACCTCTTCCCTCAGCCACAGTGCTGCCAAGCCCGCTGCCTAGCCTTCTGCGGCAAAGAAAATCGCCCCCCCTCCCCCTGTGTACATCCAGGACAAGGGGAAGTGGACAGATGTGTCCAAATGGTGCACCGACTTGCGAATCGGCTACACCAGCGCGAAATCTACCCAACAGGGTATTAAGGTACTTGTCCCGACAACTAACGACTACAGAGAGCTCACGAAGACTCTCCGTCTTAGAGGTGTGTCCTTCCACACCTACGCCCTCCCCGAAGACCGTCAAATCCGAGTCGTGATCCGTAGGATCCCGAAGGAGATACCCGCGGATGATATAAAAGCCGACCTTCTGTCGCAAAATGTCCCCGTTGCGGAAGTCCACCGCATGCACCGCGCCCGAGGGTGCCTTTCGATATGGTCCTCGTTGTCTGCCCTCCCACTGAGGGTCACCACCCCATATTCAACGTCCGTTCCATCTGCAACCTCACCGGCTTGCAGATCGAGAAACCGTTTAAGACCGGTGTCATAGGGCAGTGTCACCGCTGCCAGCTTTACGGACATTCGCAGATGCACTGCCACGCGAAACCCAGGTCCGTCAAGTGCCTGGGCGATCACGGCACTGCTGAATGCTCACGCCCAAAAGACCGCACCTTGTGCACAGAGCCGCCTAGCTGTGTGCTATGCGGCGACTCAGGCCACCCGGCCAATTATCGTGGGTGCCCCAAGGCCCCCAAAACATCATCTCCCAAGCTGACGAAGCGTGCAGACGCCCGTCAGCAAAGGGAAAGTCCCCGCTACGCCCACGCGTGGCCTACCACACATCACCAGGAGCGACTCAGTCCTCAGAGGCCCTCGCCCTGGAACTACCTCCACCATCAGCAGGCTTTTCCAGCCTTAGCTCCCAGACCCGTTACTGTGGCCATCCCTCCACTCATGGACCCCCGCATCCGCGTCAACGCGCCTCCAGGCATTCCTGTGCCTCTCAACAAAGCCGCTCCGGCCGCGTCAGCTCCACCCGCAGCCACCCGGGTGGTCGGTCAGAACCCGATGGACGCCTTTAACGTCATCTCTAGCACTTTTACGGCCTTCCTCACCCCTCGTGCCAGGAAAATGGCAAGTGAAATTGTTGCCGCCAGAAATGCCGGCAACATTTATATGATTCAGAATATTTACAATGCGTACCCGGACATTACGCAAGCCCTGATGTCCTTTAACAATCAACCCAACCCTAATCATGGATAAAGTAATCCTCGCGCGAACCAAACCCCGATCCCTAAAGTTAGGTTATTTCAATGCCAATGGCATCCTACGACAACGCGCTGAAATCAGCGATTTCCTCCGCGACCACCACATCGACATCCTCCTTGTTCAGGAAACGTTCCTTAAACCGAGTTACCGAAATCCGTCAATTGCAAAATATCGTACAGTTCGCAACGACAGGACGCGTTGCCATAAGGGCGGTACCCTTATCTATTACAAAAAGGAGCTATACTGCATTCCCATAGACCCTCCCACACTCTCACGATTAGAAGTGTCTTGCTGTCGGCTTGGCATGACAGGTTATCAACCGATCACCATAGTTTCGGCCTACCTCCCCTCCATTCATACTTCGGAGAACTTCCAACTCCTTACTGAAGATCTTTCTGTACTTTTTAGCCTGAGTGACTCCGTTATCATAGCGGGTGATCTCAACGCAAAACATCCCTCCTGGAATAGCACCAGGACCTCTTCCAGAGGGAGACACTTGTTCAACCTCTCCTCCTCTCAGAATTTCGATGTCATCGCGCCGATGGCTCCCACTCATTTTCCCCCCGATCCCAATCACACCGCCGATGTTCACGACGTGGCGCTCCTACAGAACGTCAACCTACGGTTGGACTCTATAGAAGTGGTACAAGAGCTCGCTTCCGATCACCGTCCAGTAGTCATGAAACTGGTCCCCCGCATAGGTCTGCCCGATTCCACCCAACCCCTTCCCAACAAAGTGGTAACGGACTGGAGGAAAGTAAGCGATCGCTTAAAATCCACCACGTCCCCCCACTTGGACCCAATCTCCGATCATTTTGACTCTATCGCTGACACGACGGCCGCGATCGACTCATTCACAGCTCACGTACAATCGTTGCCGGACGATGTACGCGAACTGTTGAATGAGAAGAACGCGGCTGTCCGTGCCTACAGCAACTTCCCCTGCGACGCGAACAAAGCCCATATGCGTTACTTACAGCGTACTGTAAGAACACGCATAGAGGAGCTGCGTACCGCCGGCTGGGACAAGATGTTGAGCGAACTAGAGCCCACCCACCTAGCCTTCTGGCAACTCCAGAGGAAGCTCAGATCCGGAGAAATAGTCTCCATGCCCCCCCTGATCCGTCCCGACAAGACCATCGCCTTCGATGATGTCGACAAGGCTGAGCTTCTAGCCGACAGTCTAGAAGTCCAATGCTCGCCTAGCTCTCACACAGTAGACCAAGCTCACCTCTCTGAGGTCGACGCTGAAGTCGAACATAGAGCCTCCCTCCCTCCCGTCGAAGACCCAGAGTATCCACTGCCCCCAGTCACGCCCGACGAAGTGCACGACCTCATCAAAGGTCTTAAGGCTCGTAAAGCCCCCGGCTCAGATGGAATCACCAATAGGGTATTCCAACTTTTCCCTGCCCACCTGATAATGCTACTGACCACCATCTTCAATGGTGCTCTGAGCAACAACATCTTCCCACAGGCATTCAAAGAAGCCACCGTCATCGGTATCCCGAAGCTCGGCAAGCCAAAGTCAGAGCCTAGTAGTTACCGTCCCATCAGTCTGCTCAATGTCCTCGGCAAAATCTATGAGAGGCTTATTTATAAGCGCCTCAGAGACTACGCCGAGACAAAGGGCCTCATCCCCAACGAACAGTTTGGTTTTAGAACCCAACACTCGTGCGTACAACAGGTCCACCGTATAGTCGAACACATCAACTTCGGTTTCCAACGAGGTTTGATGACCGGTGCTGTTTTCTTCGACATAGCGAAAGCGTTCGACAAAGTCTGGCACAACGGCTTATTATATAAGCTGTACCAACTCGGTGTGCCAGATCGTCTCGTGCTCATCTTACGGGACTTTTTGTCGAATCGCACCTTCCGTTATCGCATCGAAGGAGCGCTATCCTCCCCCCACACTATTCGCGCAGGAGTCCCTCAGGGCTCTGTGATCTCTCCCCTAGCATTCACGCTATTCACCAGCGGTATGCCCAAGTGCAGCAAGGCACAGCTGGCTCTGTTCGCAGACGACACGGCCATTTACTACACCGGCCGCGATCCAGACTCGATATCTCGCATTCTCCAAACCCAAGTCAACAAGCTTGGCGCCTGGTTTAGGAAATGGAGAATTGAAGTAAATCCCGACAAAAGTCAAGCGGTTCTATTCTCGAAGCCGCGTCATACCCCCTGCCCCCCTCGACCGATCACCATGTTCGGCAAGCCGATCCCTTGGGAGAAGCGAGCCAAATATCTTGGTGTAGTTCTCGACGAACACCTCTCGTTTTCAGAGCACATTAAGGCGGCTCGTTCGCGCGCCGCCTTCGCTCTAGGTAGACTCCACTTCGTCCTCAATGCACGTAGCAAATTGTCACTTAAGTGTAAATTGCGTATCTACACAGCGTGCATTCGCCCGATCATGACCTATGCCAGTGCAGTCTTCGCACACGCCAAGCCCGTTCGCTTCAATAGAATGCAGACCCTCCAGAACAAGTTCCTCCGTAGGATAACAGGCTCCCCCTGGTATGTTCGCAACGAAATCCTCCACGTAGACCTCAGGATTCCCACTATCCGTCAGTTCATGAAACGCATTTCAAAGCGTTTCTTCGAGACCGCCGCGAATCACCGCAACCCTCTGGTTGTGAAAGCCGCTAGCTATATTCCCTCCTCCATTAGTCAAGTCCGCCGTCCCAAGCATGTCCTTACCGATCCCGATGACCACATAACTCTCATTCAGGAGAGCAGTAGGGCCACCACTACAGTGCACAAACACAGACCGACATTCCGACCTCGCCGCCGAGGCTCCTCGCGAAGATCCCGACGTAATTGTCCCCCCCGACCCTTGCTCGACGAAGTGCCATCCCGCGCCGTAGCTGAGCCTGTAGCTTTAAACTCCCCGAATAATAATAATCAACAAAACTTGATCCAGCCTGTCCCATCTTGCTGTCCTCCCGTCAGCGACGCCCTAAGCCGAGGTCCGTACCCCACAGGGGGTGCCCTTAGCGAGCGTTCGCTTAGTAATGTAAGTAGTTTTACGCCCCTGGCTGGAGGCTTTGAGTCCGCTTAAGGCAGCCACAGGATAGTCCGGTTAAGTAGTCACGACCTCTCAAGGTCAACTACGAGATGCCATACCCAAAAAAAAAAAAAAAACACTCCGGGAGTGCCGCCAGAAATGAAAACTTGAATATTAACGTTGTGCATTTTTAATATTTTGGAATGGTTAGGGAATAATTTTGCACGAATTGCTTTAATTATCAGTATGAAAGTAAGTAATAAAAAACAATCCAAAAAATAAACTATTAAAATAAGCCGTTATTTTAATAGTTTATTTTTTGGATTGTTTTTTTATTAATTTTTTTTGCTGCACTCTGGACGCTTTTAAATATAAAAAAAAACACCGGGTTGCACTCCGGGAGTGCCGGCAGAAATGAAAACTTGAATATTAACGTTGTGCATTTTTGATGTTTTGTAATGGTTAGGGAATAATTTTGCACGAATTGCTTTAATTATCAGTATAAAAGTACTATCATTTATGTGGTAGAATACAATATTTATTTATTGCGCTATCATACAAAAACATGACAATTTATATAACATTAAAAAGTTTATCTCTCAGAAAGATATCAATAAAAATCAAAAATCATCCGTCTTACGAATTTTCGATCGGCCACGTGTCCTGACGCGAGTTTAACATTTTTTACCCATTACAAAAAAAGTGTACAACGCCGCTAAAGAAGTTTTCACTTCAAAAAATGATCACAAGTTTATTTTAGGTTTTTATCTGTTTTAGGATGCAAAATAAATAAGTAAATTATTTAATTAAATTATAGTTTTTAACGGGCTGGGCAGATGATGATCTTGGGAATCAAATGACTTCACCCGCTCTGGGTAGAGCGGGCGGGCGTGTCACTTTTACTGACTAAAACCCACCCTTGTTCCTTCAGTTGCCTGTGCCAGGAACACTGTATCTCTTTCGAACAACCCGTGACCCTGGCAGGCACTTTAGAGGTCTACAGGGGAAAAATCAACCCAATGTTCAACACAATAAAACCCTTAGGTTTGCCCTCCTGAGGTTGGAAAAAAAATTGTTTTATCAAGAATTTCTTGCAGTATTTAGTAATTACAAGAGAATAAAGCATAGTTGTGTATCACATTAACTGCAAACAATTGCCTACTAAAAGGCATTTGCATGCAAGCCTCAAAAGTTAACATGATTAAAATTTTTGTCATTTTGAGTGTATTTTTCTTCTGAATGATGGAAGATTCATATGACATCATTGACAGGCCAATATAATGAGAGGCCAAAAGGGCCAAGGGGTAGCAGTGCAGGTCCAAGAAGTGTGAGGGGAAATGCTACCTCGCCCTAAGTATGACCATGAATTGTGATAGAGTACAAATGTGGCGATGATAACAGACAAATTAAATAAGCTTCAACTAGAACTCGACCACAATTGATGGCATTAGCAGAGGACTCGCTCTGGTCCTTCTCAATGCAGGTGGTATTGCACAAAGAGCATGATAGGAGGAGAGGCATTAGTTTGTAAAGTGGCTCCTTAGATTTGCCTGCGTAGGTCAGACTGTTCAGTACGTCTACAACAGCCCACTTGGTTTTGTAGGTGATTAAGAGATTTCCAAGTGGGCCACCGCACTTAGTGGCTCTTCTGCAGGCTCAACATTTATGAGACATAAAAATATGCCTAGGTAAATACTTACAGGCCAGTTTTCCCCATGGTACACTGATGAACCAGTCAAGTTGGCCTCCCATTATCACTAACGCAACTATTCAAAATTAAAGAACAAAGATGAACAATAAAATGGAAAATTGCAACTGGTTTTTGACGTTGCGTATCGGGTGCAAACAAAGCTTCATGGGCTACAAATAATTAAAAATTCACATGTTAATGTATTCAAATTCTACAAGTAACCTTTGGATTCACATTTGACGAATTGGTTTTAGGGTATTCAATCACGGCAATAAATTATTGATTTTTCTGGTGATGCTGATGCATTCAAATGCAAGTCTGAAATATTTGTGAGATATGTAGCATGATATTATTTCAGTGCTTCTGCGTCGTGCGTAAGGGTAAAAGAGGTGGGACACAATGTGATGCTAGAAATGTTGACATTGTAAAACCTAAACTGATCTTGACAGTTTGCTCTTTGACTCTAGTGTTGAGCTTATATATTTTTCACAATTATCGACAACTCTAAAAAGTGACAGGTATTGACAGACAGGTTTAAAGATTTTTGGATTTTTAATAATTTATTTCATAGTTTACATTTCACGGACCAACTGTCTTTATAAGATTTCACAAACTTTTTTACATGCCGTGCAACAATTTCAGGATGAGTTATGTGTACATCATGGCCACCCGTGACAGTTACAGAGATAAAGTTGGGAACCATTAAGCGACATTTTTCTATAATGCTAGCGGCAAACTGTTTTCCCGGTGGATTGGCGATATTTTCTGAAGATTCAAGAATGAGCGTGGGTGGCGCATGCTCTGTTATAACGGTGAACAGAGTTTCTTCTGACATAGCAACGGCGGCTAATTTCTTCATTCTTGGCTCCCACGAAAACCTGTCAAAGCAAAATCGTTCATAAGTTACTCACTGATTTCAATAGCACACAAATGTAATGCTTATATTCATTATTTTATAACACAAAGTTTTAAAAAAAAAACTTGTAGATTGTGCAATTTGCGCACAAACCTGAACTACTGAACCGCCCTTTTATGCGATCTTTTCTATGGAAAAGTGTTGGAATGTTATAAAACTCCGTAACTGGACTTACTTAAACTTTCCATCACCTGCTGGCACCAGTGATCGGGATAGAACCACTTCCGCTTGATCTTCTGTTATACTTCTATTTCGAACTAATAAATGAACTGCTTCTTCAAGTGTCAATCGCTTTGAACTTCCAGCATTCCACCTTATCAATAAAAAAATACTAAAATAAAGTAACCTAGACAATGATCCGAAATTACTACGATCTGAACATTATAATGTTGAAATAGGCCAGAGATGAGAATTCACCCTTCGTGCTCCTCAAATCACAATCTTATTTTGGAAACGGTGACATGGCTTACCTATCATAACTACTATAATACGTGTCATATATAAAATGATACCAAAACACAGGCTTATGGTGAGGATAGTAATACGATGATATCGGCGGAGCAGGGTCAATGTGCACCATCTTTACTATCTTACCCGGAAACAAGTGATTGTAGAGAATACCTGAAAATTTTAATAACAACATGAGCTTAAAAATTATCATTTAAGTAGACGAGTAGGCATTTAAATAGGTGCTAGAGCCATCTTCTACTTAATAAAACACTTTCAATTCATTCATTCACTGACAGACAACTCAGCCTAAACCGCTGCATGGCCAGTCAAGAAGCATGAAACTAAGCAGAAATGTTCCATAAATAACGAAAGAAAGCATTTATGAAACTTAAAAAAAAAGTCCTAAAGGAGTTAAATAAGGGATGAAGAAAGTTTGTATGGACGTTCTTCATTGTTGTCGATAGGAAATCCCGTCGGGCATGTAGTTTGTTTGGTAATAATTATTCTCCTCCAAACTCTTTAACTTTACTTACCAATACAAAAGCCCATGGAATGTGACAAATAAACGAACTTGTTCCATTTCATATGTTTAACGATCAAACGGACCGTTTCCACAATAGCCAGCTGAGAAACAATAGGCCCAGGAAAAAATGGTTCTGATTTGCCGTGGCCTGTAACATAATCATATAATATTTAAGATAGGTTTGAGTCATGAAGATCCAAATCTGCAACCATATTTTATGTTTGATTAAAACAAGTCAATGGATTACCAGGCATATCGAAACCAACATAATAGTAAGTGTCAGGCAGCTGTTCCACTAAGAGAATGAAAGTAGCAGCACTGTCCATGTATCCATGTACCAAAAGTATTGGTGGATTTGCTGGATCTCCCCAGGATACCACTGCAAAACAGTTAATAATACGTTTATTAAGTGTAAAGTACGGAAGTCTTAAGCGTCGCGACACACGTGCTAAGCAGTAGTAATCAGCCTCAGCTCATTATCATGCAAAGTTGTGGCCAAGCCGAGAATTTTTACAACTAAACGTATGGCCTCTTCGATTCACTCCAATCGATAACTATTTCACGGCTGTGACTAGTGCATGTCCCATCACTACTTACCAAATAGGGCGTTGCTTGTTAGCCATGATTTGCACTTAAAGTGTTGAGCGCACTTTATGTGTTGTACATTAATAAATCGAAGAATTTGGCCGCAGGAACTATGTCACACTATCGTGGCAAACGAAGAATACACTAATATCGACCTTATTGCACTTGTTGAGGGTCTATAATGGCTTTGTTGAGTTTTGACAGCTGGCAAAAGTTGGATGAAAACTTAACTTGGGACCAAAACATTGTGATCTTTAGTAATATTATTGCATAGTGATCCATTTACTTACTTGCAATCTTTCCCCACGTAGCGTCCACAGCCCATTCCTTCATTACTTTCTTCATTTTCACAAAATTAAACGATGAACTTAGCTTACATACCTATGTCACAATGACAATACCTACAAAGTTTGAATTTTATCTTTAATCTTAAAAAAATCGCATGTTGTTATCGTTTTATTATACATACATTAGTGCGATTATATAGATAAATGCATAACCCAATTATAACGATGAAACAGCAGAGCTGAAAAAGTAGGCACAACTTTTAAATTACGTTTGCGCTGTTTACAATGTTAACAAGTTGTGATTGTTTGAGATAATTATGTAATAGTTATACGTACGTCGATTCCAAACTCTACCAAAATAGGAACTGGCTTTTTGCTGTTCATTTGTACTTTGTACGTCTATGTACATGTAGGTATGTAATAAACATTAGGTACCTATCTCAAGTTTGTGCTAAGTTTTATGATAATTTATAGGTATGTCAAATGAGTCTCGTGGGTCGCGTGGCTGGTTGGTACAGCAATGAGATGAGTCGAACTTTGATCCATAGAGTATAGTAACTAAGTAACTAAAATGCTTTGATCTCTGTTAGTAAGTAGCACCTAGGTGTAAGTAGGTGTCCTAAATCAGTTTCTTTGAAAAAAAAAAACTGTGATTTTTAGCACAGAGTACATTATATAGACGGACAGTTTTTAGTCGCTAAAATGTCGACGCGAGTCGCGTTTAAAATGTGGTCTTTTGGAAAACTACCCGTAGGAAACTAGGAAATAAATCGGTAGTATTTTAATTGATAACAGCGCCATCTCGTAGATATTACCTTAAACTAAAAAGAGTGCAACAATGTTACCGCTATTTTTAAAAGTTCGGAGCCGCGATTCCGTGAGGCGCCATCTCCACCACGGACGAGAGTACCGCGTCTGTCACCGCGGTGTTCTCTCGCTCGTGAAGATGGTGCATACGGCGCCTGCGCCATCTACACAAGAAAAATAAAATAGGGAGGGAATTTTTCGCAAAAATTATACCGAGTATCTACGTCCCAACTGGATGTTTAGTCCAACAACATAGCATTTGAGTCGTATTCTGCATACACAGGGATATGTAGACCTGCATGTCGATTCTTTAAAAATCTCATCGTGAAGACTTGCGTGGAGTGAGCTGTCAGTGTCATCCCGTCTTGGTCAATTAGCACTACTGCTAGAACTTTCAACATTAGGGTCATTTTTGTGAAAAAAGGACATAACTACACGCCTGTATTTCTCGTATTTTATATTAGTTTATCACGTATTTATATTTAAAAATATGTGTAATCTATCCTATTGAGGTGCTATCACACTGAACGACTGCTGCACGCGTCGCATGACGCCTGAATGAAGGACAAAATAACAGCACGCGTACAGTTCGCCATTTGTGTAAGTGCACTTAGCGACGCGTCCTTTGCTTGCCAATCGGCCATTTGGACAATCGGCCTCAGGCGCTGTGCGTCCCTAGCTTGAGCATCGCGCGATCACATTGGTGCGATTGATAATCACTCACACAAGTGCAAAGCTCAGCTTAGGTCTCGCGGTCTGTAGCATGACCTCCATAGAAACGGTTTTTTTTGCAAAATGACAGATTGTAGACAGCTGTAATTTTGTCTATTCTGCTGTCGACAAAAATCGTTTATCTCGTTACGCTCAGGTTCGCTAGATCAACAAGTCTTCTTATGCAAATTGTCTGTCCAAAGTAAAAAAACACACAAATAAGGAAAATATAAGATAAGATTGTGAGCGAGCTCAATGACCGGTTGATCGGACGAAAGGACATTGCCCAGATGCAGTACCTAACATATATAGTAAAAAAATTTACCGCCGGTTTCACCCGCATAAGTTTTGATCCCTTGGGAAAATTTCATCCAGATCGGTTCATCCGTTTTAAAAGTAAAATCGTAACAAACAAAACGTATAAAAAGGTTTTGTGACGGGTTAGGTGGGTGTGGTTTTTATTTTTGTTTTTGGTGGGGATCCTACAAAAGGCGCCCGGGCTTTGGGGATAAGACCGGGGAGTACCGATGGGCACCATCTGCATCTGGAACTGCACCGTTAGCTCTTAAAAGACCGCAAGGAAATCCGCCCTGTGCAACGCCTGTAAGGGCACATCCCTTACTGATGTACCGGGTGGCAGGAACATCTAAATGCAAACTGAAGCCATGACTCTGGATGCCGTCCCCAACTCAACAACCAACGAAAAGGCACAGAGTTCTTTTAAATGTATGTATTATGGAAATGGGTTATGACCTTATGGGACTAAGCTTAAGGGACCTTCTTCTGAGTCTTCTTAGCATAATACATAATCACTATACTATAACTTTGCCACAGCTGGGACACAGGCCTCCTCTCTATGAGAGGTAGTGGGCCGTAATCCACCACGCGGGCTCAGTTCGGATTGAGCCGACCTACAACTCGTAAGTCGCCGTCGTAAGGGCCGTTACCACTGAACCACCACAGCTCTTCGAGTCTTCATAAGTACTTATCTATTCATTGTGTTTGTCTGCCAGTATCTAAGCTTAAAAATTGTTTTAATAAAATTACAAATTCATATAGAAAACAGTATATTTTTAATTAGCACCAGCACTTGACTTCTATTTAACAATTAAAATTTATAATAAAAACATTAATAATAAACCTACCCCGTTCATAATGTTTACAGTCTTATATAATAAATTGACTACATCAGCAGGCAGCTATTACTTTTTATTAACCCATCATTATCACAATTAATTATTAGATCATCATCATCATCATCAGCCTATTTTAGTCCACTGCTGGACATAGGTCTCCCCTAATGAGCGCCATAGCGCCCTGTCTTCAGCTTGACGCATCCAGCATCTGCCTGCAGTCTTTCGCAGATCGTCATCCCACCTGGCCGGAGGGCGTCCTACACTACGTTTGCCGAGTCGCGGTCTCCACTCAAGAGCTCGTTTACCCCAGCGGTTGTCGGTTCTTCGCGAGATATGGCCGGCCCACTGCCACTTCAGCTTGCTAATTATTAGTTATGTATTATAAATTCCTAGGTATAAGGACACTCCTGAGGCCATTACTTTTCCTCATCTCCGAACTCATTCACGGATTCACATTTCGACACTATTAAAATTTTGAAGTTAACATAACTTCAAAACTTTAATAGTGTCGAGAACCTTTACAGCAAAATAACACTATTTTAACCGAACATTTAAATCTATAAGTAGTTGCTTATTAGAGTTTTGATCGATTATATTGGTAAACTATCTTCTTATCACTATTTTTGTTCATAAGTCTGTTAAAAACGTGATCGTAAAAAACGAATCCGTCGTTCTCTTTATAAAAATTAAAACATGGCGTCGTCTTGGCTGAACGTCGTAAGTGTTGCCTCAACAATAAGTCGCCGAAGAAAACTTCGTTTTCCAAGATGTCTTCTCGGTTCTGTCTTGAATCCTTTTGGACTTCCTTCGTGCTTATTTCTTTCGAGAAATAAGTCGACCTGGAAACAGGAAAAAAGGCGTCAGTAGATAGATCTTGAAACCCAGCATGAAGATTGACCAGTCAGCATCCTATTGCAAAATAATACATCGACCCTTGTCTCGTAAGTTATTTTTAAACCGACGCGCGCTTTAATTGTGGTTACCAAGTGTACTTACAAACATGCTGTGTAAGCGCAGGAGCTCTTGGTACCGTCCCAGGCAATGGTGAAGTCAGAAGTGTCTGTGTGTGTGCACTCATTCAATCATTCAACGCGTGTTTGTACTTGGTCTCCACAAGTAAAGCTCTCGTCACTTCGAGAGTTAAAAACACGAAGCGTTCAACATTTTTGTTCCTAAAATCTGTTACGATTAATTACGCTATGCAAGCAAACAAAACATTTTGAAAGGCTCGATTGGTTATCGCCGGTAGAGGTCTCGTTGATGTAGGTAGATAACAAAAGCTTTGTAGGACATGCTCGTCTTCTCGTGTCACCAATTTACAATGTTTCTATGTTTGATATTGACGAGTCGGTAATAAATCGAACGTAAACAGGGATCGAATGGATCGAGTCAGCCGAAATTCGCGCGTAGTCGAAAAGTGGTCGGCATTTTATTGGAATCCAGTCAAGGTTCAGTATGGTTGCTGTTATTTCTTACCTTTTAATACATGAATTGTATCTGGCAATCCATCCGTCAAAATCTGTGTATAATCCTTCAAGACTGGTCACGCAATGGCCTGATGGTTCTGAAACAATTGAAGGTTATTTAATAGATGTCCTTTGTTAAACGCTGAAGTAATTATCCATTTTTTCGAACTACGTTGGAATTCCACACAAAGAAGTGCATGTCTTGGTTCGAACTTCGAAGCCGGGCAGGGGCTGCCCTTTGTGTATTTAATTTCATCATTCGTACAGCCCACTACCTCTCACAGAGAGGAGGCATGTATCCCTACAGTGGGAACATTAACAATCTGATTATGATATTTTATACCCAAGTAAAGCTAGCCCAAAACAAAATTAACACAAATAATAAGTTACAGCTAAAAAAAAGGGAAGAAAAAAAAGAACAAAGCTTTTGAGCTATACTAGATCCCACCCGCCCTGTGGGTTCCTATAGCAAGCTGTCAACAGCTGGATATAGGCCTCTCCAATTAAACGTCATCGGAAAATGTCATGTCGTGGTGAAATATTACCCAGTTAGCATGGTGGTAGGGATGACTTGTGACTGTCCAGGGTCTACTCCATAGTAACACTTTAGTGTGGTGCCAATCAGAGAGGGTATATTATGTTGTAGAGGTTCTGCCCGCACATCCACGAATATTTTATCTGAAGTAATATTATCATGAAAAAATATTTTATTATTTGTGTTTGTTTGCTTTGCTTTCACACTTAAACGGCTGATCGGATTTGGCACATGGGTAGACCATGACTTAGATTTTTTACATAAACACTGTTTTATTTTCAAAAGAATGGAGACTGACTGAGAGCGTTCACTATTCTTGCATTGTTTTGTGATTAATTTAACTAAGCTGCTTCACACAATTAAAATCCCAATGTGAATCAATTTGCAAGATCTTGCTTATGTATTGCTTCGTAATGTTCGGAAAATTTGTCTGCTCATGAACGTAAATAACGCGATGCATGTTGTTGAACTGTCAAACTGAAAGCCATTGCTACTGTTAGTGTCTTCTGAGATACAGGCGTCGCCTAGTTCAGAAGATAAGAGTCAATAACTCAATACCCAATAACCTAAGACAGATGGCTACTGATGATAGACAGTACAGTTCCATCTGTCACTGTCAAACAAATAGCTGTCAACGCGTTATTGGTTCGCGTACTTTGGCTTTACTTTTTTAACCGGAGACGAACTCTATAACTCTATACCTAAAGTAATTAAGGAATCAAAATCACTTCCAACTTTTAAAAGGCTACTAAAGCACGACCTGAATAAATTGTATGAATTAAAAAAAAATGGCATAATTTTGGTGTATAACCCAAATTAACCGTCGCTTATCATGATTATTATGATTTCCTCGTAGGGGTGAATAATAAATTAATTTCCTAAACCGTATATTGATAGGTTTTTCTATCTCCAGTAACGTACGACAAAATTGAAGAAGGGTGCACACTCGGTAGGCTCAAAATCCCTCCTATCCTAAGGGCACGTCCTCCCTACCATTAAAGCGCTCCCCGGTCTACTTCTTGATATGCAATGGTCTTTGAAGCAGCATGGAGCATGAGGCTTCAGGGGCTAGTGCAAATCTTGGGGTTCATTCGATTAATCGAGTCTGGTCAAACCTCACTGGGGTGGGTGCATTTCATTCATTCATTCATTCCAGTACGCCAAAATTGGAGATAGATACGTTAGTTCCGTCGTAAGTAAACCTCTCTTTACCACCACTATGCTGCTGGATTCTCCTACTAATATTATAAACGCGAATGTTGTATGGTGTGAGTATGGATGGATGTTTGTTACTCTTTCACGCAAAAACTACTGAACGGATTTGGATGAAATTTGGCACACAGATAGTTTATAACCTGAATTAACACACAGAGTACTTTTTATCCCGATTTTCCCACGGGATCAAGATTTATGCGAGTGAAACCGCGGGGAGCAGCTAGTTATTATATAATGTACATGATATTCAGATACTTATCTATTAATAAGTACTTTAACTGTGTTATCCTTGATGCTGTGTTGGTGAGAAATAAACTATTTTTTGTGTTACTCGATTATCTCGCCCGTACAGTTGCCTGCTTTAAAAAAAAAACCATTCACTGACATGCGCTTTACAGCCTAAACCTCTGGATGTAGGGATTGTTTAACAAAAACCCGATGATTTTCGAAAATGAATCTCTAGAGGTAAGGAGAGTTGTTATGGGAAATCCCATTTGGCACAGGGTTTGATGTAAATAAGCCGCTGCACGATTCATGAGTTCCTTGACCGATATCTACTAAGACATGTAAATCACTTTGACGTTTAAACGTTAATCTTTTGTTTATCTCAGTCATTAATGTTTCCGATAATAACAAAGCATGATGTAAATACCCTAACAAAACATGTTATTATTTATCTGAGCTCTTGTTGTAAATATTATTTAAAGTAGCAGTCGTCATAATTGGGTTATGATTGTCATAACGTAAAACAAAACATCACGCCTGTAATCCTGAAGGGACGGGCAGAAGTGTGTAAAAAGAATAACACCCACATTTCGCCAGATTGGTAATAGGGGGCGAGCCTATTGCCATCAATGACACATACATACATACATATACTCACGCCTTCTTCCCACGGGGGTAGGCAGAAGCCTCAGAACGCAACCTGCTACGAAAGGATCGACCTACCTAACCCTTTTGACTCGTTTAGTTTCATACATCTGCGCGCGTTGCAAGTACTACGCAGCTGACCTTTCTGAAGAACATCACCATTTAGGTCACTTTAATGTCCTCCCGGTGTTTCCACTCACATCTGCCTTGTAAACCTTTTGTTAGTCTCCTTTCATTCATCCTCTCAACATGACCGAACCATCTAAGCATACTCTTTAAAATGTTGTCACTACATCTTCTTTTAAACCGCACCATTCTCCCTCTGGTCACGTGAAATGTCGACTTGTCGGTGAGAGAGTTTTGTAATAAGTCTGTAACCTTTTTGGTTTTTTATTTTTTTAATATTATGATGCAGTGGGACACCAGTAATACACAAATAAACTGTCCTTAGGAACTGTCAAAGTATCAACGTTTTCAGTGATCACAAAATTATACGTTGCTAATCCTCAATGAAAAAAAAATACGACTGCAAATTGTTAACTCCCAATTTTCTATGACTATAGGTCTCTTATTTTAAAGTGTCTTTCAAATAGGCGCGACAGGCGACTTCAATCGCGAGCGACACAAATGTTTTCGCGTCGCATGTCACGCCTGTTTCGAAAGAGCCTTAAAAGCGTAGAGAGAATTCCTCTCATTAAAATTATATTTATTTTTGTAAATTGATAAAAAATATGTTTTAAAATCCTGTTAATAATCCTACAGGTCCATTAAAGCCTCCGCAAGAGATGGTATATATTGGCTGCGTCTGGCACATTCGGGGCACTGCCCTGCCAACCCATTGCTGGCTGGCTAAAATTTGTACCATGGGGATTGAACTTACTATTCCGAAGAGCTAACGATGAAGAATGTACAAGTAGTATAAACACTTAATTCAAAAACTTAATAATTAAAAGAAGACACGAATTACCTACATCATTAGACTTATTTCTTTTCTGTGAAAATAAAACATGAAAATTGTAAAGTTTCTCACACAAATACGCAATATTAAGGTAGGTATAACATATTTTTAACGTAGAATAATTAAAAGTTTAACAAAAAAAAAAATAACCTTCGAATAAGGAGACTACGCAAAAAAGACTTGATTTTATTAAAATAAACTAAAATAACTTACCGTTAATTCGATTAATATCCATAATTAAAAACATCAACACATCACTGTATTGTTCTGCACGAACTACAACACGGCTGAATACCTAATGAGTGATAAAACAATAATGTTTTTGTTGATAGTTGAGTGTAAACAAATAGTGTTGACGTGCTCCCGCGTCGATAGCGAGAGTACAACGATTATCTTCTAGTGATGGGACCGTGTGGTATCGATAAAAGTCGGTATGTGGTTATCTTCGTTGTCAATGTGTATAGGGTGACTGTGAATTAGTGACAGATACTTGAACACATGATTGTACTCATCATAACAAACAACTTTCCCAAAGAAACGGTTTTTATTTTATTTACCAAGCGCAATACCCTAGTCACCTCAATAAAATATTGAGTACCCAACAAGCATAATGCACCATCAGCTGTTTTTGATTTACTTACTTTTTACATTCATTTAATAACCGTACGACCACGCGCACGCTATCAGCTGTTATAATGGAGTCACTGGGGACATGCGCTTGGTAAATTACAACAAAAAAAACCGTTACTTTGGGACAGTTGTTTGTTGTGATGAGTACGATGATGTGTTTAAGTATCGGTCACTAATTACCAGTGTTTACGACTTAATTATTGTAAAGCTTCCGGCGTGCTCGATAGATGGCGTTGGCGTCGATTTAGAAGTCGTTATGGTTTCGTTACCGCGAGTAGTATATAAGCAACTAGTTTTTTTTTAATAAATGAGCTATCAAGTCAGATCAGTACACAGTAGTTTTATTTATAATTCTCACTAGTGTACCTTCAGGTCAAATTCCTCCTAAATACCATCAGGTATTTAACATTGGTCCTAACCGAGCTGGATCGTTTGGACAGTTTTTGATAAAAGTGGAGCCACCGTTGGCCCACTTTTCCGTCCCGGGTACTTGCAGTGGATCGCTGCAAGGTACACGGTCCTCCGTACTAGCGGTGTCAGCTTCGCCCAACTTTAGCGGTGAGCTGAGTTAGTATTGGCAGACTAGTTCAAGTAGTGGCCACAGAGGGCGCCACTCTCAGATCAACACTTCACTGAATGACGGCAAGGTGACGTAGGCGCAGCCATCAAGCGAAGCCACAGGTGACATCACGCGCAGTTCAGATAGCGGCCACAGAGGGCGCCACTTGCAGGTTGAAAACGGTGTTTGTGTTAAGTGCAGTTTTGTGAGTACACTTTATTTATTAACTTGTCTACGAATTGGACAAACAGATCAAGTCAAACGATTTTGAACTCTATTCCAACGAGAAGTCAAACTTCAGAAAAAGTGAAGAACTTCAACTTAGAAAAATATTAGGAATCTTGGAGTTGTAAATTTTTTACAACATTGTTAAACTTAGAAAACTTTCGTTAGTATTTTACCAATTTGTGTGCATGTTAGAATTAGGACTTAGAATATTTTATAGAAAACGGGGTAACGGGGAACCTATGCCCGATTTCCATCAGATTTCGGATTTTTCCAAAACACTTGTAAAACTTTAAGCATTTATTTGGGATTTGTATTATTCTCCGATAAAATTGTATAACTTAGAAATTTTAGTTGGCTGTTAATATATTTACTGCTTGGGCAACACTCAGAAATTTTGGTTAGTTATCTCTTTTGAGAAAGTTGTTATTCATTTGTATACATACATCGATTTTATCAACTTATACATTTGTTGTTTATAAACATTTTGATCAAGTTAAAATTAATTTAAACGCATTTTGTCTATTTACTAAGCATATAAATCAGTTATAAAAATGGAAGGGTTAATTAACGTTTTAAAAGATCAACAGAATGTTATCACAAAGGGATTAACAAATTTTAAGAAATGCAGTAAAGATAGGTTAACGCTAGAATACATAGAAACAAGGCAAGAATTATTGGAAAAGGATTGGGCATTGTTTAGAGAAAAGAACACTAAATTATATGAAAGTTATAAAGCAGAAGATATAGTACAGAAAGTGGTTGATATCTATGATGCGACAGAGGATACTTATGTTTTTTATAAAAGTCTAATGAAAACAGCTTTTAATAAAGTTCGGTTAGCTAAGGAGCCTGTACATCAAACCGATAATGCTTCTACTAGTATAAATAAATCAAGTAGTTATTATGTTAAGTTGCCTAAAATATCCATTCCAACATTCTCAGGAAAATATGATGAATGGACAACATTCCATGATCTTTTTACCTCATTAATACACAAAAATGATACTTTAGATAATGTCCAAAAGCTCCATTATTTAAAAGGTCACCTTTCTGGCGAAGCAGAGCAATTAATACGTCATACTCCGGTAACTGATGACAATTATATTCAGTGCTGGACTCAGTTACAGAAGCGTTATAGCAATAAAAAATACTTAACTAATTGTATTTTAAGGAGGTTGTTCGGTCAAAAGCGTATGCAGGTGGAATCAGCTACAGTTTTGAAGGAGTTGCTTGATACCACGTGCGATTGTCTTAATGCGTTGAGTAATTTGAGTATAAACGTGAGTACATGGGATGTCATTATAATACACATTGTTACCTTTAAATTTGACAACGAAACGCGTAAGCAATGGGAGCTTAGTATTTGCAACAATGACTCCAACAATGAATTACCAACTTTCATTCAATTCAAAACTTTTATGGAAAATCGGTTTCGTGCGTTAGAGTGCTTAGATCCTAAAGGGGCACCAGTTCATCAGGGCAACTATAATAAGAAGGGCTCAGTTGCTCATACTCCTAAGGCAATGTTGGCTACGAGTTCATCAATACAATGTGAATTTTGCTCAGAAGGACACAAACTTTGTTTCTGCAAGAAGTTCTCAAAGCAGACAGTTGAAGTTAGACGTGATTTTGTAGCAAAACATAAAATTTGCTTCAACTGTTTAGGCGGCAATCACATTGTTTCTGAATGTAGAAACCCTACCACATGTAGGGTTTGTCACAGGCGCCATCATTCGCTCTTGCATTTAGGTCAGGAGTCGGACAAAGGGGACCAACCATCGACATCATCGGCCATCGACAGTGATAATTCTCCTGATTCTAGTCCGATTGTTTCGTGCCTGTCGACAGGTAACATTCCGAAGCCCAGACAGGTTTTATTAGCCACAGCGCTAATAAAAGCCGAGTCACGCTCAGGTGAATTTCAGACTGTTCGAGCTTTGCTCGACCAGGGCTCGCAGGCATGTTTTGTAACAGAGGCCGTAGTTCAGCTACTCAACCTGAAAAAAATTCCTATTCAAGGAATGATTTCAGGCCTTGGTGGTAATAGCTCAACCATGGCAACGTACATGGTACATTTGAATATCCAATCTCGGGTAGATTCAAAATTTAATTTTAAGGTTAATGCTTACGTACTCAGTAAAATTACTTCGTACTTACCTGAGTGTATAGTCGACACTTCCTTAGATTGGTTAAGTGTTAACACACTGCAGCTTGCAGATCCAAAGTTCAACACTCCCAATAAAATTGATGTTTTACTGGGCGCTGATGCTTACAGCTGCATTATTAAGGCTGGCATAGTTAAGAGTCCGTCAGGCACTCTGATAGCTCAGAGCACTACCTTAGGGTGGGTCCTGTCTGGTGCAGTTAGTAGGGATACATCTAAATGTTCCCCTAAAATTAATGTGCTGCATGCACAAGTTAATGAAGACGAAGTATTAAGGAAATTTTGGGAAATTGAAGAGCAAAATAGTTCAAAGAAAATACTAACACCTGAAGAAAACAAGTGTGAAGAGTTTTATACTAAAACTACAGTAAGGGATAGCAGTGGAAGATATGTAGTGAGACTACCTTTCCGCGATGAAAATCCTTCTTGTATAGGTGGAAGCTCTCGTGCTATCGCTGAAAATAGATTCAAGTCATTAGAAAAAAGGCTAGAAAGAAATACAGATCTAAAGGAAAAGTACAAGCAGGTAATAAAGGAATATTTACAACTAGGACACATGAGGCAGATAGACAAAAATGATAAAAATAAGGATATTGCGGTATACTTACCCCACCATGCTGTAATCCGTGAGGACAAAATTACCTCGAAGGTACGTGTTGTCTTCAACGCGTCCGAGAAGAACAACAATGGAGTCTCACTCAACGACACGTTGATGGTGGGACCTACATTGCAGTCTGATTTAAGACACACAGTGTTAAGATGGAGACTTCATCCCATAGCACTAGTAGCAGACATTGTCAAAATGTACCGGCAGGTCAGGATTTCGGAAGAAGACGCAATGTTTCAGCGCATATTATGGCGAGACACACCTGAAACCGAAATCGAGGACTACGAACTGGTGACGGTAACCTTTGGCACGGCATCAGCACCATACCAAGCAGTTAGAACCCTACATCAAGTCACCTACGATGAAGGTGAAAATTACAATCTTGCTGCCGATAAGGTTTTAAACTGTTTTTACATGGACGACTGCATGACCGGTTGTAATAACGTAGAAGAAGGCCTGGAAATCTACAGACAAATGACAGCGTTGTTAGAGAAGGGTGGATTTACGCTCCAAAAATGGAACAGTAACAACCAGGAAATTTTAGACAGGATACAGGAAATGGAAAGCAATACATTGAAAGGACAAATAGATCAAATTAGGACAAAGGACAACATGAACAAGGACAACACAAATAATCACAAAATCATACAGGACATAAAACAAGCAATAGAGTACCAACCAGAGAAATTAGAACACAAAGAAAAAGTAGTAGAAATAAAACTAGATAGTACCATCAAAATCCTAGGACTTACCTGGAACCGCAACGCAGACAATTTCCAGTACTCGGTGAATCTCCCGTCACCGACGACCACGCGTGTGACAAAGAGATCCATTATTTCTGTGATAGCACGACTTTTTGATCCATTAGGCTGGTTAGCCCCTAGTGTGATTTTAGCGAAAGTGTTTATACAAAAATTGTGGCTTGCAGGTGTTGGTTGGGATGAGGAGCTAAACAACAAATTAATAAATGAATGGAGATTATATAGCGAGGAATTGGTACTACTCACCAAGGTTCGGATACCTCGTTGGCTGGGCACCAAGTCCAGCGACCATCTGGAACTTCACGGGTTTAGTGACGCCTCCAAAACAGCGTACTCAGCTGCGATTTACTTGCGGAATGTAGACGCAGAGGGCAATGTTCAAGTGTCGTTGCTGGTTGCTAAGACCAGGGTTGCACCAGTAAAGCAAATAAGTATTCCTCGGTTAGAGCTCTGCGGAGCAGTTTTGCTATCTCGGATACTGTCTCAAACATCTGAAGTCTTGGGTATATCCCAAGACAAGGTCAAGGCGTGGACGGACTCCACTGTGGTGTTGGCCTGGATAAATAGTCACCCAAGTAAATGGAAGACGTTTGTGGCCAATAGGACGTCTGAAATATTGACCTCGATGAAAGCGTCGCAATGGTTTCACGTCCCCACTAAACATAATCCAGCAGACTGCGCCTCTAGAGGGATACTTCCCAGTTCACTGCTAGAAAATGAATTATGGTTTTCTGGACCATCGTTTCTTAAATTAGAAAACGTTATTTACAACAGGCCAAATAATTATGCTAGTACAGATTTGGAAGAGTCAGCAAAGGCACATGTAGCAATCATTCCAAACTGTTCCTTGTTAGATAAATTTTCTCAGTTGCGACGATTGGTTACGATTGTTGCATACTGCCGAAGATTTTTAAAGGAGAACAAAATATACCGAAAAGGATATTTACAAAAAATAGAATTAGACGCTGCACTCGAATGTTGTATTAGGAAAACACAGGTAGAACTATTTACAACAGAATATAAAGAACTGAAGGACAAAGGCTATATACAATCTAAAACAAGTCCATTAAAGTCACTGTGCCCGTACCTCGATGATAAGGACATTATGAGAGTTAGAGGTAGACTGGAGAAATCAGAGCTAAGCGAACAAATGAAGCACCCGATAGTCCTGCCTCACTCCAGTCATCTAACTCGGCTAATCATAGCTGACGCACACCAAAAAACACTACACGGGGGTCCTCAGCTCATGATAAATTATTTGAGGACAGCCTACTGGATTATAGGGGTCAGGAATGTGGTCAAACACCATGTCATCAAGTGTGTGACATGTGCCAGGCAAAGGGCCAGTACCAAAAATCAACTCATGGGTTCACTACCAGCTGTTCGCTGCATCCCAGCTCGACCATTTTTACATAGCGGGGTTGATTATGCTGGTCCAATTAATGTGAGGACAACGAAAGGTCGTGGCCACCGTTCATACAAAGGCTATATATGCCTGTTTGTATGCATGGTCACTCGTGCACTGCATTTGGAAGTAGTAAGTGACATGAGCACTCAAACCTTTTTAGCGGCGTTTAGACGCTTTGTCTCGAGACGAGGTCATTGTGCCAAACTGTGGAGTGACAATGGCACCACGTTTGTAGGTGCCTCCAGGGAGTTGCAGCAGTTGACAGCTATCCAATCGTCTTTAGCCGAACACCTCGAAGCGAATGGTACGGAGTGGCACTTCATTCCTCCTCACAGTCCCAACTTTGGCGGACTTTGGGAGGCAGGAGTGAAGTCCACAAAGTTCCATTTGAAACGAGTGATCGGTGAAGCGACTCTCACTTTTGAAGAACTGACGACACTCCTCAGTCAGGTAGAAGCGTGCTTGAACTCGCGACCTATGTGCACAATTAAGGTTGATGATCCTGGTGAACCGTTACCACTAACACCGGGACACTTTCTAGTTGGAGAGCCCTTAGTGAATGTACCTGATAACAAGTACGAGGATTCGAATGTTAATTATTTATCACGCTGGCAATTCATTCAACGAATGCTTCAGTCGTTTTGGAGACGTTGGTCTCACGAATATCTCGTTACTTTGACGAATCGTTACAAATGGTCTTCCCAAGTTGCTGAGCCAAAAATTGGAGACATTGTGTTAGTAAAAGAAGACGACTTGCCGCCAAGTCGTTGGTTGATGGGCAGGATAGTACAAAAACATCCTGGGGATGATAACCTCACCCGTGTCGTCACGTTACGCACCAAATCCTCAACAATCAAAAGGCCAACATCCAAAATATGTATTTTACCCGTAGTTGACTAAGAATGTTGCATTGTATTTATTGTTTACATATTTTACTTAACCATGATTTTACAACAAACCTACACTTTTATCTTTATAAAATTAATTTATACAACCATTTTTACACTTCTAAACTTTAGATCAACTGTGAGAAATCAAATAAATACATATTTTAAGTTTTCTTTACACTGTTTACAATTTTTAAATATATTTGTTTAAAGTACACCTTTTATTTGTTTACAACCTAGTATAGTTCATGCTTAGCTCTAAGTTACTGTAACATTTCTGTTAGCCATTATGAATTGAGTGTTATAGATATATGTATGAACCATAGATGATGTAGATGTTAAGTTCAAATTCTTTCCGCATGTAGTACAAATGTTTAGTTCAACATGCTTTCGCAATGTGCCACTTTAGTTCAGTTAAGAAGGACGTTCCGTCAGTAACGTCCTTGGTGGGCGGTATGTTTACGACTTAATTATTGTAAAGCTTCCGGCGTGCTCGATAGATGGCGTTGGCGTCGATTTAGAAGTCGTTATGGTTTCGTTACCGCGAGTAGTATATAAGCAACTAGTTTTTTTTTAATAAATGACCCTCCCGACCCTTGCTCGAGCCAGCCCGCGCCGCTGAGCCTGTAGCTTTAAATTCGTCCCTAATTAATACCAATCCTGATCCAGCTAGTCATTTGCTGCCCTCTTCCAGCGACGCCCTAAGCCGAGGTTCGTACCCCACAGGGGGTGCCCTTAGCGTTGTCGCTTAGTTTTAGTTAGTATATAAGTTTAAGTCCTGGCTGGAGGCCTTAATTTATTAGGGAATCCACAGGCAAGTCCGCTTAAGCAGACGACAACCGCATAGGTTGACCTGCGAGATGCCAAACATACAAACAATTTAATAAATGAGCTATCAAGTCAGATCAGTACACAGTAGTTTTATTTATAATTCTCACTAGTGTACCTTCAGGTCAAATTCCTCCTAAATACCATCAGGTATTTAACACCAGTCACCCTATATTATAATAAGTGCGTAGGTATACATACCGCTGACTATTTTAGCGTCTTGAAAAAATAGGGTACAATGGGTGAACGTATATATGTTCTGTGGGGTGAACGGAGTAAAAGCTCATAGCATAGTGGCGGTGCTGGGGGGAGGCTTATGTCCAGCAGTGAACGTATTTCGGCTAAAACGATGATGATGATGATGAATGGCATTGAACGCGTTCAATCTCGCTTACGCGAACATTCCAGGGACACAACAGTAGCATTTCAACCCCGTTAGGTGTCTGTACTTCTGTTATACTGAACACGTCTGTTACCCCAAGACTAAAATAATAGAGATGAGCTTATGGCACCAACCGGGCACAAATCCAGACTGGGCTGCTGCTGAACATTACAAATGAGAAAATGAACACTGCTAAACCCGGAGTAAATTTATGCACGCACCCTCTTTTGTGACAAAGAAAGGGTTTGACTAGCACATTGCGATTTATTTCATTATAAGGTAAACAATATATTAACGTTAATCAATGAAATTACAAAGAATAATAAGAAAGGAACAAAGGAGAAAGACAATTACTGTATTTGGGACACGCGCAGGATATACACACAGTAAAAATTGAGCATTTAATACTAATTAAATTAACATTAAAAACAAAAAAAATCACATGCATCACCGACCTTGAGTTGGCCTAGCGTAGTACGGAGTTTTGTCCCTGCTGAATGTATGGCTTTATTACCAGTGTTACATTTACCACTGACGTGTGGCCTACCGTACTCAACACCTTTACATCGAAAAAAAAACATCGATAACAAGTAACAACCACAGTCCCAGCCCTACCTCAATCGTCACGCGTCCGTATTCTGAAACCGGTCGTCAGTTTCACTAGCCGCGAGTTAGCCAAGACTCGCTGAGACATACACGTTTACGTCACTATCTAACGTTTTGCAACACGTTGTGTCATGCCCTCAAGAATAAACTAATAATATCGTATGCGAGATATATTTCTAATCGAGTTTGGTAATAGCCTAGTGGTATGGAAAGTCGGTACCTATTACGTCGTAAAAAGATTCGATCGTCGAGTCTTTTCGTCGAGTATTGACTCGCTTCTGCCCGCGACATCGTCCGCATGTGGCACTTGGCTATACTTACTGTAGCTTCCCATTCATTAGGTAGTAAAAGAAATCGGAACGGATCAGTAGTTCCGAAGATTACCCCCTACATACAAACCCGTATATTTATATTTAGTACTGTTTCATACAAACTCATAAATTGTACCTCTTTTGATTATAAGTAGGTATACTCGTAGTTGTTTTGCAGTGTTTTTTTGCGTGTCAATACTTCGCACATTAATTAATTCCTGTATTTGGTCAGTTCGAATAGGTTTAAATGAATTTGAATGGAATGACATGAATATTTACTGTGTTATGAATTATATTATTATTAAGTATTATAATTACTGTGAATGTGAGGACTACTTATGAAGGCATTTTTCTCAGTTAATTTTTTAAATAAACTGAGAAAAAGAGCCTTTTTGGCCTCGCACAGAACCCTAATTGCGTAATACACAATCAATCGGAATCTGAATCGTTTTGAAACAGATTGCTAATCCATTGCTACTTATGGTCGAAAAAAAAATCTGCTCAACAATGTAAATAACGCAATGAATGTTGTTGAACTGTCAAAATGCAATAGATTAGTTATAATCGTTTACGAAAATGTGTTACGCAATTGGGCTGCAGGTCTTATTACTCTTTTTTTTTGTTTTTATGGATGTTAAGTTAATTCTGTTAATTTCAATATTTTTTGTTTATTTTTTTTCCTTCATTTATTTACTTATTTTTTTTACTATTTGTATTCCCTGTGCGAGTCCCGAACAAAATATTTGTCTTTCTTTCTTTCAGTTAGTTTTAATGATAATCTGTCCAGTTTTCCTAAATATGAAATACTAGCACTTCGCCCGCGACTTCTTACGCGTGGATAAAAAAAAAATGCATATGTTCATCAGACATAATTTCGGCTTCTAATCGTAAATCAATTTTTCAAATCGGTCCAGTAGTTTCGGAGGATATTCAATACTAACAAACAATCTAATATTTCCTCTTTATAATATTAGTATATAATAGAAACATTATTTGTCGTTGTGATCTAGTTCTCGTAATTGTAATAATTTATGTTTGACAGGGAAGGGGACAAGGGGACAGGGAAAGGGTTCTTATCGCCGAATGTTTTTTTAATGAATGAGGCGGGTGGTCTTATATATTTATTATTTAGGATATGTATACAGCATGTAACGAAAACCCTGTCTGATCCTGAAGGGTATTATTTGGTATCGTAGTGCGTACACAAATACGTAATCATTTAATGGATACGAGATAATTATTTTTGCCCAATGAAAACAATTAATTAAAAAAATTAAAAATAATCATACCAAAGGCAACACTGATCGCTCGACAGGGTTCACCAGAGTTCACCTACAGTTTCGTGTCAAAGAAGCCGCCTGAGCGCGGCGATCCTTTGTCGCAAGCCGCCAAAGAAACGTAGGACTAAAGAAATCTACGTTTTGCCTACGCGTAGGTATCAGCTGATATTTTATTGTAGGCTTACGCACAATGACCCCGATTTCTGACCTTCTGTTTATCAAGAAACAATTATTATTGAGTTAATGTGATGTGCTTTTGGCAAAGTACCCACTGTACGTATCAGTTTATTAAAACATTTACTTGTTACATACCTCTATCTATCTAGAACATTAGTACACATTCGACACCTTTTTATTAAATTTGCACGTACTCTTCGCAGCGCACATGTGTACGATTTGAGTGACTCGAAAGCTTCCACAATCCGAGCTGTTACTTCGATTTCCGAATCACACATTCACTCACAAATAAAAATTAACATATTCAAATATTCCTGATTGGTATACGACATTGTTCGCGATACGATAGCGGCATGTGATACGTACGGACATCCGATCGCAAGCTATCTCCACGTGAGACTGGCGAAGTGTCCAAACAAGTAGCGACCAGTCGGCTACATCAAAGGATCGAGGACTCGTTATGAGTACTTACAATGCGGCTAGAGCACGGCGGTGTCCTTTGAAATATAAATAGGCAAAAAATAAAAGATTTCGCCGGCCGGTGGAGTGTTGTCAACTTATGAAAATTTACCATATTTAGTGTTACATTTCGCATGGTTACTAAAAATAAAAAAATCAATAGCTTTTGGTTTTTATGAGTTAGATTTTTTTTACTATTTTTTCTAGTACGTATGTTAAACCAGGAATACGCCTTTTTTGGATCGGATAGGGTTTTTGTTACATATTGTATATCTGTGTATCTATTTTTGTATAATTCATATCAACGACAACCCCATTATATTATTATGTCAAGGCAAATCACTGTCGATTCCAAGGTTGCCTGTGAGAGATCGCAGAAAGCGATAGGGCCGCCCATTGTATATTATTATTTTTTGTTATGTGTTTTTGTGGTGTACAATAAACTTTTTTATATAAATAAAAATTGCTCTAGCATTTTCCGAGACAATCGACTTAAGTCTCGTACACACTGGCGAGACGCCACAGCGCGACAAAGGCAACGCCTGTCGCGCGACTAGAGATGCCTTTGTGTCGCGCTGTGGCGTCGCGCCGTTTTGCGGTAGCCCTTAGACAGACAGCTGCACCGATATCGCGATAGACAGCAAATCGTGTTTCCAAGGAGATAAATTATTAGAGAACTTACTAGAGAAATTACTAGAAAATTACTAGAGAACTTTAAAAAAAAATGTAAAATCCTCAAAATGAGCAACCAAAGCATCCGGAAGACATCACATTCACTTGAGCCGGGTTTAATTGAAAGCATACCTACTGCGTCGTACTGAAGGCTAACAAGTCTATTAAATAATTATTTGAAAGGAAAAAAATATATGAAAAGATATTTAAACAAAACGACTTTATTGAGAAAGACTGAACAGACTATTGAGCTGTGCTGCTGGGGAGATTTTTGCGCCACTTCTTCTCGAATTGGTGAAGGGCGGGCCTGCCGGGGGACTGTCGTATGTTATTTTGACGTTCAAAAAGTCCTGATTCTCAGCCTAGTTTGAATAAATGACGAATGAAAAAAAATTGCATGTAAACGGCAAAAACCAACCAGCACTGAGCACACGTAGTGAATTCAAAATCAAAAAATCATCAAAATCAAAGTATTTATTTCACATAAGCCTACATACGCACTTACGAAACGTCACAATCTAGGTGCACGGTTCCAACTGGTTGTTTCCTATGGAGAAGAGCCAGCAAGAAACTCCACGGTCCCTGTTTTAAAAAGAAATGACTTTCACAATGTTTGCAAATTACAGTATTAATAGGTATGGGAGGACAGTGTAGGCCTGTCAACAACAAGAAGCGAAGAGTAAGGTCGCGTTCCCCGACCTTGGGACACCGTCCGGCTTCCGATTGAGGTGGTTACGGGGGCGCGGCTGCTCGAGGTGTCCGGTGCCTGCAGCCGCGAAAGGGCGGACATTCTGGCCGCAAAATTGAAGGAGGTCCTCAGCCCGGAGGACGTTCGGATTACCAGGCCGATGAAGACCGCGGAGCTGCGAGTCGACGGCCTGGATGATTCGACGACCCCGACTGAGGTCGTGGAGGCCATCGCCCGTGTCGTTGGATGCCCGCCCGATGACGGTGCGGGCGGGCGAAATCCGCGCCGACGCCTCCGGGCTCGGCGCGATTTGGGTGAGCTGCCCGGTGGCGGCGGCGAACAAGGTGGCCGACGCTGGGCGTCTGTTGGTGGGATGGGTTGCAGAGAGAGTCAAACTGCTGCAGCCCAGGGCCATGCGGTGCTACCGGTGCCTGGACGTCGGGCATGTCAGGTGCCGCCAAACTGCAGCCTCTGCACGGCAGCAGGGAGGCCCGCCGGGCACAAATGGGGGGCGAAAGCCTGTGGCGTGCCCGCCAACAGAAGGAGGGGAAGGGGCCAGAAGGGCTCCTCTTCGGCCGACTCCCGGCCTAAGAACGGTACAGAAGGGGGGCTGGACTGCGCATAAATGGCGCTGTTCCGTCTCCTCCAGGGCAACATCAACCACTCGGCCAGAGCTCAGGATCTCTTGCTCCAGAGCATGGCAGAGTGGTCGATTCACGTGGCCGTGGTCGCCGAGCCGTACTGGGTCCCGCCCAGGGATAACTGGGTGGGAGATCTGGACGGTTTGGTGGCCATCATTGGCGGTGCTCTCGTTAGCCCGTCTCGGGGGCACGGCTGGGTAGCCGCCCTCGCAGATGGCGTTGGCGTCGTTGGGGCGTATTTTTCGCCCAACAAGAATCTCACCGACTTCGAGAGGTTCCTTGTCGAGTTGGGTGCCGTCGTGGGCCAGCTCCGTCCTCGCCCGGTGCTGTTGCTCGGGGATCTCAACGCCAAGTCTGCGGCGTGGGGATCCCCGGTGACTGATGCTAAGGGTGAGGCATTGGAGGAGTGGGCGATCACGACTGGCCTGGTCATGCTGAACCGGGGCTCGGTCTACACGTGCGTGCGGCAGCGGGGCGGGTCCATAGTGGACGTGTCGTTCGCAAGCCCTGCTGTCGCGAGCCGTGTCCGCGACTGGCGTGTCGCCGCGGAGGTGGAGACGTTGTCGGATTACCGATATATCCGATTCGACGTCTCCGCCCAGACCGCTGGCGGCCGCAGAACATCAGTCCCGCGTTCGGACGGCCCGCGCTGGGAGCGTAAGCGCATCGACAGGGAGCTTCTCGAGGAGGCAGCCATTGCTCAGGCCTGGTTCCGGGGGTCGGCAACGACCGGACCCGATGACGTCGAGCTGGAGGCGCTGTGGTTTCGCGGGGCAACGACGCAGATATGCGACGCGTCCATGCCCCGCGCCCACGCACAGGGTGCAAGGCGCCAGGTGTACTGGTGGTCCGCCGAGATCGCGCAGCTGCGCGTCGCATGCGTAGCGGTGAGTCGCCGGGTACACCCGCTACCGGAGGAGACGTCGTCGGGTACCCGAGGAGGAGGTCGCGCGGTATGAGGTGTACCGCGCGGCAAAGCAGATTCTGTGGCTGGCCATCGACGAGGCGAGGACGCGATCCCGGGAGAGGATGTTGGAGTCTCTGGACGGGGATCCGTGGGGGCGACCGTATAAAGCGGTTCGAGGGCAACTTCGAGCCGCGGCGCCCCCACTTACGGAGAGTCTCCAACCCGAGCTGCTGGAGGAAGTAGTAGCAGCCCTCTTCCCGGTGAGAGCGGAGCATGTTCCGCCGCCGATGGCTTTGCCCGCAGCCGCAGAGTCTGCAGAGGAGGAGGAGGAGAACGCCATCAGCGTCCCAGAGGTGACACAGGCAGAGATGAGGGCGGCCGTGATGCGGCTCCGGGCTAAGAACGTGGCTCCGGGGCCCGACGGAATTCACGGCCTTGCTTTGGCCCTCGCTCTGAAGGAGTTGGAGCCTCAACTGAGAGGACTCTACACAGCGTGCCTTGAGCGGGGCCAGTTTCCCAGTCTGTGGAAGATTGGCCGTCTGGTCCTGCTCAGGAAGGCGGGGCGCCCTGCCGACTCGCCGTCTGCGTACCGGCCCATAGTGCTGCTCGACGAGGTGGGCAAGCTGTTCGAGCGCATACTCGCAGCCCGCCTCGTCAGCCACTTGTGCAGAGAGGGGCCGGACTTGGACGAGAGCCAGTTCGACTTTCGGCATGGGCGCTCTACCATCCACGCTGTGTCGAGGGTGAGAGTCCTGGCGGAGGAAACATTGTCCCGGGGCGGGGTGGTGGTAGCGGTGTCCTTGGACATCTCCAACGCCTTCAACACCCTGCCCTGGAGCTGCATACGGGAGGCACTGCGGTACCACCGCGTGCCTCTCTACCTCCGCCGCATCGTGGGGGCTTACTTAGCCGGGAGGTGTGTCACCTACTTGGGACGCGATGGCGGAAACCAGCGCCAGGTGTCGTGCGGTGTTCCACAGGGATCGGTCGTGGGACCGCTCCTGTGGTACGACTGGGTGCTGAGGGGCGAGCTCCCGCCGGGCGCAGACCTGACGTGTTACGCGGACGACACGCTGATCACGGCCCGGAGGAGTTCGCACAGGGAGGCAGCGTTGCTCGCGACGGCGGCGGTCTCACTGACGGTGAGCCGCATACGGCGCCTCGGCCTGGAGGTGGCCCTCAACAAGTCGCGAGGCCATGGTGTTCCATGCCGGCCGGCATGGAACACCATGGCCTCGCGACTCGCGTGATCCGGCCGGCGGCGCCCGCCGGGGGCCTTCCGGCCCCCGGCCGGATCACTGTCGAGCCCACCATGAAATATCTGGGATTGGTGCTCGACAGCCGGTGGGACTTCGGTCCCCACTTCCGGCGGCTGGCGCCCAAGTTGTTGGGCGCGGCCGGGGCGCTGGCAACGCTGCTTCCCAATCTGGGGGGCCCGAGCGCCGCCTGTAGGCGGCTCTATATGGGGATCGTGCGATCCATGGCGCTCTACGGAGCGCCGATCTGGGCGTCTGACCTGACGGCCGCAGCATAGCTGTCCTGCGCAAGCCGCAGCGAGCGATGGCCGTCAGAGTCATTCGGGGGTATCGCACGATCTCCTACGAGGCGGCTTGTGCACTGGCCGGATCCCCGCCATCGGACCTAGATGCGAAGGTGCTCGCGTCACTTTATCGGTGGTGCGAGGAAGCGAGGGCGCGGGGTGAGCGGCCAATGCAGCGCCATATGGAGCAGCGTCGGTCGCAGCTTCGCGAGGTCTTGGTGGCGGAATGGCGGGACAGGCTTTCACGCCCTACCGCCGGCCTCGTCACCATCGAGGCGGTCCGGCCAGTGCTCGACCTCTGGCTCGGGAGGAGGCACGGCTCCCTGTCGTTTCGGGCGACGCAGGTGCTCTCGGGGCTTGGTTGCTTCGGGAAGTACCTGCGTCGCATAAACAGGGAGCCGGACGCTCGGTGTCACCACTGCGTCGACTGCCGGGAGGACACGGCGTGGCATACGCTGGCAGAGTGTGCCGCTTGGGAGGAGCCGCGCCGTGCCCTCATCTCAGAAGTAGGCAGTGACCTGTCGTTGCCGGCCGTTGTGAGTGCGATGGTCGGCGGCGTCGAGTCCTGGGATGCGGTGGTTTCCTTCTGCGAAACAGTGATCTCGCGGAAGGAGGCTGCGGAAAGGGAGAGAGAGATCTCGTCCACTCTCCCGATCCGCAGCAGGCGCACCGGGCGCAGGCGGAGGGCGGACAACGCCCTCTTCCAGCCCCCCTAAATGGGTCCAGGGGCGACGGATTCGGGGACATCCGTCGCCCCCCAACATCAGGACCCGAGAAGGCAGCGCGCGTAGTGTTCCGCGCGCGCCGCTCACAGACGTTGCGGGGGGAGTACACCTCACTCCCCCCGCCCGAGACGGGGCCCGCACAAGCGGGCCGGCACCAGCCGGGGATGCGGAAGAATTATGTGTTCCCGCGACCCCGGCGTAAGTGTGAGATGGAACACCGGGGTGGTTTTTAGTCAGTAAGAGTCTGACAGACCCCTCCGCCCGCCTCAGGGCGGAGGACATCCATGAGGATTTTCCACCCAGGGAACAAAAAAAAAAAAAAAGGCCTGTCAACAAGTTCCAGGTGCATAACAAATATACAATGGTCCTACAAATCTACAGTCTACAAGGCCTACAACGTTGCCACATTCACAAAATATAACGATTACGGCACGCTCTCTCACACAGAGCAGGCCTGTGTACCAGCAGTGGGAACATAGGCTAGTTATGCTGTGCAAAAATCAAATGCCTAAGTTGAAACTCCTACATCTCGTCAAGAGATCCACAGGAGATCCAAGGTAACCGACATAGCTCCAAGAATTACCAAACTTTAATAGCAGAGGGCAGGGCACATTGCTCGCAGAACAGAGATGGACGATGGGGCCGAAAGGTTCTGCGGTGCTATTCCTTGATGACCTTGTGAAGGTCCCAGGGATCCGCTTGATGCAGAAAGCACAGAACCGGTGGAAGTGGCGGTGATTGGGGAAGGCCTATGTCCAGCAGTGGACGTCTTTAGGCTGAAATAATGATGATGATGATGATGATTGAAATAAACTGACACATCGATTTTTTTAGGACTCTTATAAAATCTGCTGATTGCTTGTGGAGTCAGTTATGTAAATGAATTTGTCTTTGAATTTTTTATGAACACATAAATTCAAATTTATTTATTTGCCAGAATCTAGGTTTACATGGATATGTATGATCTTAAAACTATGATGGTCCCTTTACATTCCACCATAACATACGGTGTGCAAATGTTTTGCTCATGCATTAGGTTTATTAATGTCAGATTGAGAATTTAATAAATAATTGTAAATTGTAATGAATGATGTCAAAACTTTATAATGTCAAAGTGTCGAGATAGTAACATTTTAAAATTAATCAATTGCTATGTTTAAACCAATATTTCAGTTTCCTTATATGCTATCTGACATGTATTCATTAAGATCGTAAAAGCATTTTTCTTTCAACCATTGCGTTATCTTTTTTTTAAACATGGTCAAAGGTAAATCATTAAAGGCGTCCGGTAACCTGTTATACCCTTACAGCATTTATGTACGAGTTCCTTCTGTACAATTCGAGCCTGCATTGCGGTAAGCAGAGCTCATGTTTAAATTTATTTTTATTTCTAGGAGCTGCATTTCGTTTGGTTACATCTTTATGTTTAATAAAATAATCCGGATTTTGTTTTACAAATAGACATAATTCCCGAATGTACATACACGGTAATGGCAGAATATTGTACTTTTTAAACAAGGGCTTACAGCTGTCCATGTACCAGGCTCCCTGATGATGGAGTAAAATTAAGTATTTGCAAAAAGCCGTCGTTTGAGCCTTAAATGGTATCACTAAGCACTAAAGCTAGCGTTTTCAAAGACTGTCGTAGCCGCCACATAGGTAACGGTTCGGTTCTCGGCTTCTTTCAGGGCGGTCGTGACAGAGAGTCCCGTGAGGGCGGTTACATGGTCTGACCAGCGATTAGGTGACCGGCCGAGAGGTCTTTTCCCATCTACCTTGCCCATTACCATGAACTTTTCAAAGTTATCTGGTTTCCGACGGGCAATGTGACCAAAGTAACCGAGAATCCTTTGTTAAGAGATCGTGGATAGTCTATCTCTTATACGTAGTTGATCGAGGATAAATTTGTTCGTTCTCTTGGCGGTCCATTGTATGTGGAGCATTTATCGCCAGCACCACATCTCAAAAGCTCCGATCCGATATAGCTAAAAGTTTAATACGTTCATTATACCTACCTAATAGTCTTCTGTCGTTGACAGAGGTCGTCAAGCCACCACCGCCAAATCATAAACTTGCTGGCACCTTGTTAATTATAAATCTTCTTTCATATTATGTCACACAGCGGACGGTTTGCCGCAAACCGTCCGCTGTGTGACATAATATCTTATAGCCACTTCCTGGCTCGCCAGTTATATAGAGAACTCTTCCTAAATATGGCTAGAGTGTTGTGGTCATTTATGGGTGCAATTGTTTACTCTTGCCGGTTGATTCTCCTCACTCACAAAACATGATGGATTAGATATTATTATGTTAAGTAGCCTTAATGCTGATCAGATTTACATTTTGTAGAGGAAGATTATTTTGAACATGATTTAATAGCACACATTTAATTATTTTGCCATTCCTAATCAAAGTAGACACTATTAAGACACTATTAAAAGCCTTCGATTTGAAAATGGCTCTTCTGATTACATACAGATAAAGCAAAAGGTCTGACCTTCTAAAGGTCTGGCCTTTAAATGGCGGATCACCTGAACACTGACCGTTATAACAGTCCGAAGACGCTTGTCTCCGGACTGTTATAAAAATGATGGCAACGGGTTTTGATTATACGGTGTGAGAGGAAAACACACAAACTTTTCAAACACAACATAAACAATCGTTTGACGATAAATTGCGGACGGACTTTGCACTTTGTACCAAAACTAAATAAAATATTTCGTTCAATCAATGACAACAGCTAATATCAAACATGATACTTGATTTATTGATCAGAGTTTTTTTTTGGAACCTGTTGAATCGCAAACATTCTCGCTGTCCACCTAAAGGAAAACAGGATATTAAAAAAAAATACGTTTATCAGCGTTCCTAAAAAAGATAAAAAACATCGCGAGGAAACCGGCATGTTCTCGGACCAAAAATTCGAAGACATGTGACATCTACCAATCCGCACTGGGCCCGCGTTGTGAATTACGGCTCACTCCCTCTCATAGAGAGGAGGCCAGTGTCTCAGCAGTGGGAACGCTGTAGGCTGATAATGCTATGCTATGCGTTCCTGATGGTCACGTTAGAAGCCGTTGGTCTCGGCTGCGATTCGTGGATCTATCAAAGTAGTTATAAGTAGTCAGATGCCCGAAAGTCTAACAACCAGTCTTACCAAGGGGTTTCGTGTTACCCAGTAGCTGTAGAGGACAGATCAGAAAGGCCGTCACTCTATGTAAAATAATGGTATTCAGCTGCATCCGGTTAGACATGAAACTGACCACAATATAGAAAAGGCTCGGCAGATGACCCCCCCCCCTTTTTTTTTGGATTGTAAATCATCAAATGACTTCTCCCGCTCTGGGCGGAGCGGGAGAACGTGTTAGGCTTTTACTGACCAAAACCCACCCGTGTTCCTGCAGTTGCCGGTGCCAGGGGCCAGGGTATCTCTTTCAAACAACCCGCGGCCCTGGCAGAGATGTTACAGATACAGCAAATAGGTAGGTATGTATAGCTTAGCGGCAGAAAAAGTATGGTGATAATACCTACTTTTTCGGCCCTCTACCTAGTTTTTCATTATTTTCTTTTGCTATATTTCGAAGATGGTGAGTCCTGTCGCAAAAATAATACCACGTGGAGTCGAGATTGTCAAATTCGATCGAAAAAATCTCTAAAATTAAAATAATTTTGACAACTGTAATTTTTTATTTATTTAGTAAAAAGTAAGGAATCTAAGTGATAATTTAGCTAATTTCGTTCGGTGTACAAGAGAATCGGCACCATTGTTGTTGAACGGTCAAAATTAAAGCCATTTCTACTGTTAGTGAGTTACGCACTGGTTTTTAGAAGCCGAGGGTTAATCAGAGGTTAATAATACAAAAACTATAATTAAAACTGAGTTTATTTAGTGACTAGACAATGTACACTTAGAGCTAGATTTAAAATACACACTTATTTTCAATATGTCTGTACTGCCTACATCATAGTCTGATTATGAATGAAGATACGGTTCCAATGTAAGCGAACGGCTTTTGTTTCAACATAATTGCGTAACACACCACTCATTCATTAATTCCCATACATTCCCCATTTGAATCGTTTTGAAGGATGTTGCTAATCCATTGCTTCGTATGTTCGAAACATTTGTCTGCTGAACAACGTAAATAACGCAATGAATGTTGTTGAGCTGTCAAAATGATAGCCGTTCATACTGTTAGTGTGTTATACTCGTAATAACCATGTTTCGAGAAAATACTTTTTATTTTTGGTCGCAGACGTCAGATAGCTAAAACTTCCTTTGCAGGTTTGGATTCCTAAAAGCGGCATTATCACTGAACACAATATAGAGGCTTTGTATTAATTAAGCAAAAGCAAAGACCACGTCTATTATTTGTCTGAAATAAAATTTCAAAACAATGAAAATTAAAAAAAAAAAAAAACCCGTGTAAAAATGAAGATAGATTTTTTTTCAAAGCGGTTCGCATAAATTTTCAAGAAATCTATAAAAAATATATATAACTCGATACTGTCAAGAATCGCGGAACATACATGGGGTATTTTTGTATACCACTGGGATTAAGTCTTTTTTTTATGACGTCACTTTTTGGACCAGCCTGTACGTCGTTTGTGTCTTAAGACATAAGTGGGTAACTTGGAGTTAAAATGCAGTTAGATTCGTGTCTCACCTACACTAAAACCATATCTTATATCTTAAATAAATCACCTTAACTTTGTACAAAACGCGATAGAGTGACATGACATCGTTTCATTTCAAATACTATATAAGTCCTTAAATGAGTAGGAATCCACCGGCTTTTTAATTAATGAAGTAAATATAATGTACAATAGAATACAATGAAATTACGAATCATTAATAAGCTTCGCAACGCTTTTAAGAGGGCGACGGTATTAGGTAGTGGAAATATATTAATTTTGGAAATGTCATTCATAAATATTAAGAAAAAAAAAAACGGTACACACTATTAGAAGAGAGGCAGGCAAACGTCAAACTGAATGTCTATGTGTATCTGTATACTATGAAGACGGAGTGTAAAAAAAAACGAAAATGTCATGTGGTTTATGGTCGTTAGAGGTAAATTAACAATTGAACAAAAATTTTTCCTCATCTTGTTAAATTTAGTGAAAATATATGAATTTCGGAAATGTCATTCTTAATATTAAGCAAAAAAATATTACTCACTAACCGGAGAGAGACAGGCAAACGTCAAACTGAATGTCTATGTGTATCTGTATAATAAGAAGACTGAGTGTAAAATAAAAACGAAAATAAGAGGTGAATTAACAATTGAACATAAATTTTTCCTCATTTTGTTATAGTCTAGACTTTTATTGCTGACCTGCACCCTGATTGCGTAACAAATTTTCAAGCACAATCCATGGCTTCATATGTTCTAAAAAATTGTCTGCTCGGCAACTGATATAACGCAAGTAATGTTGTTGAACTGTCAAAACTAAAGCCATTACTGCTGATAATGTGTTTCACAATTACCCAGCTGTTTACAAAGAGATCCAGTAATTCAAACTCATTACTAACAACCACTTTGAATTTATTGCAACAAAAGACGAGCAGTGTATCTACACATTTCATCTTTCCACCATCACTTTCTATCATCACAATTTTCCAGTCCAAATCATCACTTCATTTGAATTCATCGTGTCTGATCATTATCACCAATCACTTATCACTACTTTCACAGAGAGTTTCCACTAATTTAAATCAGTTCACTAATCAATGCCTCTGGAGTTGCACTTTTCTGAAACCTAGTTGCACTTTCCCGATACCTAGTTGCACTTTCTGAGTTTCCAGGTTGCACTATTTGGAATTATATCGTGTTTTTGGAGTTCCAGTTGTACTTTCAAGTTTCGCAACCCCCTGCAGGCCTTCAGTATGCTTATTTAGATGTCGTCATCTCGATCATGTGGTTGATGTCTTTGCAGAACTGCTAGCCGCTGTTGTGTCACCTCTAGGTGGTGTTTCCGCCATTTTATGCGACGATTCTGGAACCACACCTTCACCTTAATGGAAAAAGGAGGTTTTTAGACGGATTTGATATCAGAAACATAATAGGGGGCCCGCTATTTGCTGCCTATTGGCAAAATCATCTAATTCCGTAGTTTTTGTTAAGTTAATCATGCGAGCAGTGGTGGCCCAGTCGTAAAGGCCCCGACGTACGTGTTGTGGGTCGTCAGTTCGAACCCAGGCAGGCGCTTTACATTGTGTAAATATTTTCATCACCACTGCTCTCAAAACGGTGAAGGAAAACATCGTCAGGAAACAGGCTTGTCCTAGAACTAAAAATTCGAAGATATGTGAGATCTACCAACCCGCACCGGGCACGCATGGTAGATTACAGTCCACTTCCTCTCACAGAGAGGAGGCCTGTGCCCCAGCAGTGGGGACTAAGGGCTGATTGGGCTAAAGGTTTGATATGATATGCCACTGAGTTTTGGTCAAAATATGAGGTAGCGCATATATGTTTCTTTATACTTAATTGATTCATAATAGGTAAGTAAGTTTTCTGTATTTATGGAAATCTGTAGTGCTATTCTGTAACCATGTCACCGTGAAAACTCAGGTGAAGTGAGCTGTCAGTGCCACTGATGCTAGGGATTGACTAAGACGGGATGACACTGAGAGCTCACTCCACACAAGTCTTCACGGTGAGATTTTTACAGAATAGCATTTCTGATGGACCTTTGGAAAAAGCTACTGCAATCGTGTTCTGTTAAGATTTTCAAAATACTAAAATAAATGTCGATGATGATTGTGTGAGGGGTTTGAAAGTGGCGGCGATGACGGAAAAGTTCTGTTGATGTGTTGATGTATGGGTTTTGACAATAAAGAGTATTCCATCTATCTATCAAAGTGCAGATTTCACTAATGAAAATTAACGTGATCAGCACTTCTTAACCTCCATAGAACATAATGACACTGACAGATCTTAAACGTGGTATAAGTGCTGATCGCGTTAAGTTTTATTGGTAAAATTCGCCCTTAGTGTTCCGAGTTTGAAAGAGCCAAGGTGAATGTCGCCGCGCTCTCAAAACGGTGAAGCAAAACATCGTGAGGAAACCGGCATGTCTATAAAGCAAAACACATGACATGTGACATCGGTAGATGAATCCGTAATCCGATCCGATCTTGGATTCGTAATCCAAGAAGCGGGCCCAGTGCGGGTTGGTAAACCCGCACTGGGCCCGCTTCTTGGATTACGGCTCATTCCCTCTCACAGAGAGGAGGCCTGTGTCCTAGCAGTGGGAACATAATAAGCTGATTATGTATGTATGTTATGTAAGGTGACTGTTGCTTACCTGTGCCTCAGTTAACTGTAGCGCATGTGCTAGGTACAGCCTCTCTGGACCCACCATGTACTGCTGCCTCTCAAACTCTGCCTCCAGGCGTTCCAGCTGTTCCGGGGTGAATATTGTTCGTATCCTCTTACTTCTGCCGGAACTAGACGACAAAATACACTATATTAGACCTGTATTCCTCCAAAGATGTTTCTTGGAGGATGTTTGAACCTGCGATGATGCAGACTGTACAACCTGTTTTTTTTATATCCCATAACTCTAGGGTATGATTGAGACCTTATCAAAGACTCGACTGGCATATGAATTATTTTTCAATCATCCTTTCTTTTACTATTTTCATAAAAAATAATTCGACAAAGTCACGATTATTAATGTAAAACAAACACCATTACATGAAATATTACAACATCGCATTTTCTTAGCTTTAAATATGAATGATTGGTTTGAATAAAAAGAATAACTCGTATTTATCAATGAAACTTAGATACCTAGACACATATTATGATTGATGATATCTCCGAAACTATACATTTTTGGACCACCTATTCTAGGAGTTTTAGTAATATTTATGCCTACATAATATAACTTTAGAGTTATGGGATATAAAAAAAAACAGGTTAAATAGCTGTAGATATAGAAAAGAAATAGAAAATCATTCCCCGACAGGCGGTCGATCTCCATTAAGGCTCCCACAAAATGGCGCGACGCCACAGCGCGACACAAAGACACCGGTCCTCGTCCGACAGGTGCCTTTGTGTCGCGCTGTGGCGTCGCGCCAGTGTGTACGAGAGATTATTCGTGAGCAAAGCCCCGTCATAAAAACGTGAAAACATTAATACTTGATTAACTTTGCACTATTTGATTTTTCATACTAAAACAAAACTACTGACCTGCTCGAACACGTCATAGAATGACTCCTGGAGGTCTTCATCTGTCCAACTTGCGGCCTCATCTCGGGACGTGGACTGTCTGAAAATGATTATGTGAGCCATCGTCAATGGTTTTAATAGAATGCAATATGGATGGACACAACTTTTTTTATTTTAACTCCAAAAAATATTTGTTTCCAAATAGTGCAAACAATTTCATAAAAAGTGTAAAGGTAAAAAAATTGCCAGTTGTAAAAGTTTTGAAATAAGTTTTAGTCAAGGACAGCACTATTGTATTAGTGACGTCACGAATATGTAACTTCATACTAGCGCCTTACATTACCTTACCCAACATTTGCTAGTATTCCCCTAAAATCTACTGAAGCTTTAAATTCCTCACCCGAGTTCTCTGCTGGCCTACTTAGAAAGAATGTAAAGACATGCCATTTGGAGTTTAGGTTTCAGCATGAAAACCCCCAGGCTGCTATAAAAGCTTTTAAAGGTCTTAAAATTAAATCAACAGAAAATTATAACAGGAAGTTATTCGATGTACCGCATAATAGTACAAACTACGCTCAATATTCTGTGATTTCTAGGTTATTAAAAAACTTTAACAAGAAATTCTGTCATCTTGACATATTTAACACCAAGAAAGCATTCAGAAAACTCTTAGTAACTTCTTTGTGCGACGAATTGACTAACAGTTCTAAATAGTATTGAGTAAAGTATCCATATCCATACACCATTACAACTCCTCACACACACTGCACTACACACCCACACTGCACACCTAGGTATGTTTGGAGGGTGCTAGCCTGTCATCCTGTCTGTTTCTGTGCATTTAATAAGTGTAGGCGTACTAAATTGTAAATCCGTAATTGGTTGTTAGATTAGTTTATTAATTTTAAGTCAAACTGTTAAAAGGCCTTTGGATTTTGTGAATAAATAAATAATAATAATAATAATAAAAAGGTTAAAAAAGAATAGTTTGATTAATTCATCCGTTTGTTAACGGTTGGGTCATGCCAGTTTTGATGTACTCTTTCGGCATACTCAAATGGACTCAAACCGAACTCGACGCCCTGGATAGGAGGGTCCGTACACTGCTGACTGCAAACCGAATGCATCACCCACGGTCATCGGTAATGAGACTGTATATCCCGCGAAAGTGTGGTGGTCGAGGCTTTTTAAACGCTAAGACCCTACACAATCGCGAGATATGCAGTCTCAGGGAATATTTCCTAGAAGCCGACGTGGGGATGCATCGTGATGTGGTCGCGGTGGACAAGGGCCTCACCCCGCTCTCCTTGGCTAAAGAGAACTGGCGCAAACCTGTAGTGCTTGACACTAATGATCGCATGGAAGTATGGCAGAGTAAGGAGCTTCACGGACGCTTTTTCCGGGCCCTACATGGACCCGATGTAGATCTTTTAGCGTCCGTAACCTGGCTGCGTTTCGGTGACCTCTTTGGAGAAACCGAAGGTTTTGTCTGTGCAATTATGGACGAAGTTATGATGACGAACAATTACCGGAGATTTATTGTGAAAGACGGCACGGTTGACATCTGTCGGGCATGTCACCGTCCGGGGGAATCAATAAGACACATTATCTCCGGTTGTTCTCGTCTGGCTAACGAAGAGTACTTGCATAGACACAACCTTGTAGCCAGGATTATCCATCAGCAACTTGCTTTGAAATACAGCCTTGTGGAATCGGAAGTGCCGTACTACAGGTACGTGCCCGACCCAGTTCTCGAAAATGGAAATATCACATTGTACTGGGATCGATCCATCATCACTGACAGGACTATTATTGCCAATAAGCCTGATATAGTGGTGGTGGATCGAGTACAGCGGCGCACAATGATTGTTGACATAACGGTCCCGCATGACTGTAACCTCGTGAAAGCCGAGAAAGATAAAGAAATCAAGTATCTTGATTTGGCTCGCGAGGTTGTCGACATGTGGGATGTGGACTCAGCAATCATTGTGCCGATAGTCGTGACAGCCAATGGCTTAATAGCCAAGAGCCTCGACAAACACCTGAGGAGGCTCTCGTTGGGCAGCTGGATCAAGGGCGTGATTCAGAAAGCGGTACTTCTGGACACGGCTCGCATTGTCAGGAGGTTCCTCTCTCTGGAGCCCTGACCGCCGGTAGCTTGGACCCTGTTCCCGATACCGGTGGGATACTATTTTTTATATTTTTAAATGTTTTTTAATTATTATTTTTCAGATTTTTTAAAAAATATTTAAAAATGTAATTTATAAGTTTGTAAAATATAATAAAGGAGATAATAAAAAAATCTCCTCTGTAAAAGTCTGTAGAACTATCATCGAAACCATTGAGCCCTATTTAGCTGTCATATTTGACACCAGTGTAGACCAAGGTGTCTTTCCGGATCTAATGAAACATAGAAAAGTAGTTCCTTTGTTCAAATCCGGTGATAGTAAAGAACTCAACAATTATAGGCCTGTATCTATTCTACCAGTTCTCAGTAAGGTGTTTGAAAAGTTGATGCTAAATCAAATTTTACGTCACTTTAATAAAAACTCCATCTTTCATGAACAACATGTACGGTTTCACCAAAGGGCGTTGTACCACTGACGCTGGCTCTAATAAAGAACATTTTTAACGCCTGGGAAGAAGCACAAGATGCCATTGGAATCTTTTGCGACCTCTCTAGGGCGTTTGATTGCGTAAACCACGAGACCCTTCTGCTGAAACTGGAGCACGATGGGGTTAGGAATACAGCTCTTGATCTTCTAAGATCATACCTGAAAGAAAGAAAGGCTAAAGTTCAAGTAAACGGCATAAACTCGTCGTTCCTCAAGGTTCGATATTTGGTCCACTCCTCTTCTTAGTTTACATTAATGATTTTCCCCAATTACTTCAAAATCAACCGAGGACGGTGTTATTTGCAGATGACACATCACTGATCTTTAAAATAGACCGAGCGACGGTTACAAAATCTGGACGACGTGAATAACTAGATTCTTTAAGCTTAAGATTGGTTTACAAATAATTAGGTACTAAATAAATAAAAAAAACACAAATGCAATGTGACATCATATTACTCGTCCCGAATCTCTCAGGGAACTATTTAAAGAGATTAATATTATGACAGTAACTTGCTAATTCATTTATGAAAATATTATGTAAGTATGTGAGAAAAAATCTACATCTTATTAATGAAATAGGTGATAAACATAATTTTAATACTGGAAATAAATATAAAATAGATCAACCATTTTTCAGATTAGCTAAAGTACACACATCATTTATGGGGTTCTGTGTTAAATGTTATAACAAAATGCTTTGTGATATATTGCAGTTAAATGAAAGAAAATTTAAAAATCATATAAAAGTACACTTTGCAAACAAGTATATTACAAATTAGAGGATTATACACAAGATAGGAATGCTTGGAAACATGATGGTCCAGCCCCATAGGACAATCCAGTCTAGACAAACTTATACTGGTTGCCAATTGAATTGTATAATTTGTTATTTTTACTCAACTCACACACTGACGTATTCCTAGTTAATATTTTAGGAAATCATATACTTTTACAATGTTTGCAAAATTATAGCACCATGTACCTATCACGTGATTGATTTATCTGTCTTTGTTATATTTTAAATTCTTTTTACCAATTGCGATATAGTAATTTTGTTCTTGGTGCATCGTCTTCACATATTAAAATATAATTGATGTATAAAAAATATTGTTAAACATTTAAGAGAGTAACGGTGGAGTTTCTTGTCCCTTCTACGAAACTATCTTTTCGAAGGGGCGCCTAGAATCAATTCCTTTTTAATGTATATGTTGACGTTCAAAAATGCCTTTTTATGTGCTTAGTTGAAATAAATGCTTTGACTTTGACCAGTTATGGCGAATTTCACTAATTAAACTGAACGCGATCAGCTCGTAAGCCACGTTTAAGGCCTGTTAATGATGTAAAATTATTTTCTGTTGAATAATGACTCTTGAACACGTTTTAGATGTTGATCGCGTTCAGTTTCATTGATGAAATTCGAACTTCGTCAGTTGGCAAGGATATAGGGGCTGTTCCAGCGGGGTAATAGCGTAATGCGGGCTTGACACAGGAGAATAAAGCCATTTAGACAGTCGGCCAACAATTACAATAACCAACAACAAAGTGAACAACAACAACAACCCAAAAGTCAACAGCCAACCAACCAACCAACAGCCATTAGACCAACAGTTAGTCAGTCTAAATGGCAATTTGGCAAGGTCGCAGGTGACTTAACTAGCACGTTCTCAGGTAGAGTGGGTTTCGACTTTCGTAGTGCGGCGACAGGTCGCGATAATGCTCAGTTGCAGGCGACGGCCCGCAGCATGAAGGTAGACATTTTGGTGCAAGATGAAGAACTAGCCACCTGCGATTTTTATGGAATTGTGTAAATGGGGTGGCCATTTGGTAGGCGACTCGACCTTGTATAAACACCCTTATCACACTAACAGTAGGAATGGCTTTCATTTTGACAGTTCTTCAACATTCATTGCGTTATTTACATTATAGAGCAGACAAATGTTTCGATCATAATGAAGCAATGGATTTGCAATACTTGAAAATGACTCAGATTGTGGTTGGAAGGGTGTTTCGCAATTAGGATACAGGGTACTCTATACATACATTAAAGTATCACCAGTCGCCAGCCGTCGGGCTATTACGACCTGAGCACCTCAGGCAGATATTGAAGCTATCAAAATGGGCTACCTTTTTTTTTAGGGTGACCATTTCGAAAATTTCAAAAGTTTCGAAAAAAATCCGGACATTTGTAAATAAATCTGGATATCTTCCATCCGGCTTTCATTGTACATAAGGTATTCATAATCAGCCTTTAACGTTCCCACTGCTATGACACAGGCCTCCTCTCCGTGAGAAATAGTGGGTCATAATCAACCACGCGGGCCCAGAGCGAGTTGGTAGATGTCCCAAGTCTTCGAGATTTTGGTTCTAGGACATGTCCTAAAACCAAAATCTCGATTTCCTTGCGTTGTCCCTGAAGGTGAACCTTAACGATTAGTAATATTCATAACTTATGTCGAAAAGCCTGAACCAATGACGAGGCTGGATGGTAAACCTAATAGTATGACCATAGTTATGTAGTATAGGATATGTGAATCCGCGATAATTGAGGCTGCCAGCAGACTAGAGACACGAAAGTTTTAAGACAGACTATTCCTTTACAAAAATTAAAAATAAAGAAATATCTCAAAAGAGTTGTGTAATGCCTACAAGAACTACACGGCGTCAAGTCTGACTTACGACTGTCGACGTCACTGTAAAATGTATGCAAGCGCGCACATCAATGACAAAACTGTCTAGCGACGTACTCCATCTAGTTCTAGTCTCTTAGAACAAAGGTAAGGGAATCAAAACCCATTCGTAGACCAAACAGTTTTGTTGTACGTGGTGGGCGCCGCGTGGTGAGACACAACCGTTACTTTTTAATTTTAAAGCAGACTACGTGAGAAAGTCTGTCTTAAAACTGTCGTGACTCTGGTCTGCGCTCGCCTTAACAAAATACAAAATAGTATCCAAAAAGGTTTATGTCATACTATATAAACAGTATTTTTAAAAAAGCTCCTTGGAAAAAAAATACAGGCAATTTGGTCGTGGAAATTCAAATAATTTATGGTTCTTTTGGCCGAATACTAAAACTATATACGCGACACTGAAATGAATGCCTCTTTAAGTTTTCTTATGTCCCATTTTGAAAGGATCCTAAAATAGGAATAATTTTATACTGTGCCTAATGTGCATATGCTTCTTATTTCATTAAAAGTTTGACGTTTAAATATTGGTTCTGATTGGGATATTAGGCCTACTTACATAAATAATATGTGACTAGTTTGTAAGGCCAAAAAATATGACAAATTATATGAATTATTTTACTGAAATATTCGAATAATTTGTATATATGCAATCCCCACACGTAATATAAAAGGTGGAAAGTGCAATGTAATAAATTAGCAGGGAAGTGTGCCTCACGGCTGCGCCAAAAACGCCCAGTTCAGCAAAAATACCAGACAACTAGTGCAAGCAAGTTAATAGTAAAACTTGTCACCTTAAACTAGTTTTATAAAATATTCCACATTAAACTTGTATTGAGATAATTCGCTTACCAGTCCTGTGACATTTAAATGGGGTTAATAGGCAGGGTTTAATTAAAGGCAAAGAGACACTACCGTCGGGTCCCCTCCGTCCGCGGATTAATAAAATGATGTCCTCTTTGAGATTAATGGATGCAGGCAGGGGCGTATTTACCCTAGGGCCAAAAGGGCCATGGCCCGGGGCGGCAGGCTGCGAGGGGCGGCTTTGTCCGTCTTTCTTTTTAAATAATTAACAAAAACTCAAGACGGACACACATCAAGATACGGGGCCATCGCTTTCCTATCGGCGGCGGGGCGGCGGCGTGTCCGTCAGACTCCGTCGCGACTCAGGACTTGTCAGCATGTTTCTTCGTTGCTCGTATCGTTTTCGTTCATGTTCATGAGCGAGAGCTGTGGTCAGCGAGAGACGATGCTTGTACCAGCCTTGATAAAGATTGGATCCAAATAATAGCTGCTTATGAAGCTATAAAAAGTGACTCTGCCCACCAAAAAGCTTTGGGTAAAAATGGAGCCGCTATTGACTCGACGACACGGTGGAGTATACGGTGGATGTCTGCCGGGCTTGGGCGGAGCACCACCGTGTCCTCGCGGAGGCGATCGGCGGCGGCGATCTCTCGCGTCCGGGCCTGGCCCAGGCAATGGCACGGAGTGAGAGGGAATGGGAAGCCGTCACCTCCTTCTGCGAAGCAGTAATGCTTGCGAAGGAGGAGGTGGAGCGTGTGAGGAAGAGGCAAACCTTGCGCCCTCACGCCCTAGTCGCCGCAGGAGACGCCCTGGGCATTGGGAATAACCAGCAGGACGGCGAGCAAAGCGTAGCTCGCCGTCCGGTAAGGACCAGGCCCGGGTCGACGGCGCATCGTGTTCAAAGAGATGTCAGCACTAACTGACGGGTTCCGATAGAGCCGATGCCTGCCAGGGTCGCGGGTTGTTCGAAAGAGATACCGTAGCCCCGGCACAGGCAACTTAAGGAAACACGGGTGGATTTTAGTCAGTAAAAGTCGGACACGCCCAAGTCATTTAATGATTTCCCACCCAAAAAAAAGGGGTATTGCAGGTTTCCTTTACAAGTCACTCATAACTTTTGTAGAAAATCAACGGGAATCTTTGATACTTTAAGATTCTGGTAGAATAAGAAGAAGATTGACTTGAATGTGCCCTGGCGGCTGATAGTATGTCATGCTCACTCAAATGTCTATTTGACGGTGGCCCGTGTGTCGGATCATTTAGCTCCCTTCAAAATGGTTGAGCTGAATGGTGCTGATTCATGCGTCATGTTCGTGAACGGGCACCGTCAGTTGGGACTGGTCATCTCTTAGCTGCCACGGCAATTTTTTTTTTTTTTTGGATTGTTATTATTTATGTTTTGCAGCACTCTGGACGCTTTTAACGTGTACGGTTTTTATACATCGTTCTCACTTCTATTGTCAACATTAATCGATGTTACTACTAAATTTGTAAGAACAATATTATTTAAAAGAGTGTCCATGGAGTTTCTTGCCCGTTCTTCTCCATAGGTACCTACTGCGCTTTGGAATGGGCAACTAGCTTCATATTTCTGACTGACCGACTCCTTGACAATTCAAAAGTGCCTGTAAATGGTTTAATTGAAATAAATTATTTGAATTTCAGTTGAGTTTGAGTTTGAGAAAGTTCTCAGAAGAATACAGAAACAGTCACAAGAGAATACATTAATAAGCGAAAGAGACGAGACGATGAGTGTCACGAGGGAGAAGTGTTGTTACGACAAAGTGACCATTTCAGGGTTAATACCTTCTTCCCAATATGCGACTAATTGTTGGGCGAGATAAGGAAGCGCAAAACAGCGTGTGACCTGGGAACCGCCAATTTTACATGTTAATGCAAATTGGATCCAGTGTCTGAAGCAGAAGTTAGAGTGAATGCCAAAACTCAAAAAAGTTAACCCTATTGATCTGGCGGATGATCTACAAGAAGAACGTGTTCTTTTATAGTATAAATAAACAACATGATTTGAAGGAAGCATTTCCATTTACTGAAAAAGCATAACGTATATTTCTGTGCACTGCGGTGACAATTGCAGTGCGGAACGTTCGTTTTCCGCACTTACTTAAAATAATAATAAATTAACTATCTACGTTTAAGAATGTTTATACAGTTCAGCTATTCTTACTATACATGATGACAGGGCAATTCGACATATTCCTTGAAAGGGGTTATAATAGAGGTCATTACGTAATAAATTAGGTCCTATTAGGTCCAGTTAACTAGGGGTCAGAACTGGATAATTACTGAGCTGTGACGGTTCTTAGTTTTGTTTTTTAAGTTGTTACCAAAACCAATTCCTAGTGAAAAAACTACTCCACTCTAAACATTAAATTGATGTTTTTTGAAAGCCGAAAAATTATGATCATTAAAAAATATGCTTGCCCAAAACATACATAATCTTTCAGAAATAAAAGATCTTCAGTTAAAAGTCGAAGAACCGTCACAGCTTGATAACCATCCAGTTTTGACCCTTACTTTGCAAGATTTAATTTGCTGCTAATGGCCTCTAGTAGGTATAACCCTTTTCATGAAATAGGTCGAATTGAATTTCGCTGTCACCCTGTAGAAGCTGGCTTGACCCAATCCGTTAATATGACAGTGCCATTTAAGAATGTGTTAGCCAACCTGTCCATCAGAAAAAAAAGGTGTTTGCATTCCTTAACATCGTTCTCAGCCCACATCAACACACTGCTGGATTTTATTTTATAATGAAAAGTTTTTGCTGTTTTCCGTTAATTTAGGGGGCGGCAAACCTTATAGGCCCAGGGCGCTGAATCTTAAAATACGCCACTGGATGCAGGTGGACAAAATTGGAGGGATTACAAGTATTAAAATATTTGCAATACAAAAGGCGGTCAAAGGATACTTTATTATAAACTTATCTGTTCTGTTTTGCATTTGGTTGTTAATTAATGTTTGTTTTTGTTATTTGTAACGTAATTAAGTCAACATCGTAATCGTAACAGCCTGGTAAGTAAAAACTCAGGTGAAAAAGGTGGTGAGATATATATTTGAGCATATATATTTTGTAGAAGAAAATACCCTTTCGTATTCTACGGTAGTTGGTGGAATGCATATTAGCACGTCATAGGCCTGACTTAGGAGAATTTGTCTAAGAGTACCTGTATCGTATAGAGCCATCCATTTTTATCGATGTTTGTAGACGTCATTGCAGACATTTCGTACTCTATCGTTTCCTGCAGTGGTTCTTTTATTGGCGTATTCGATATTTTTGACGCTTCTTCATTTTGACAACGCTGAAGGTCTAATATTTCATCTTCGTTATCTGAAGCGCCAGTGTTAGTTGTCGCATGTCTTTGATTAAATTTATTTTTTCAATTTCAACTATGATTTTGATAGCATCATTCACTTTAGGGAAGATGGAGGATGGAAGGGCAAATCGAACCAGAAATGAAGAGTTCTGCAGGAGGACCAAGGTGACCGACATAGCCTGAAGAATTGCCAAACTAAAGGTGTAGTGGACAGGGCACATTGCTCGCAGAACAGATGGCCGGTAGGGCTGGAAGGTTCTTGAGTGGCGACGAAGACGTAGTGTTGGAAGTGGATGTTATAAGTTTTATTTTTAGGAAATAAAATCTGGGTTTAATAAAATGTGGTTTTTAATTTTTCCTTAATTGTTTTATGTGGTGTACAATAAAGAGTTTATGAAATATATATTTCATACACATCATCACCCACATTTCGCCAGCTATGCTTAAGTCCAGTGTAAAAATGTGTGTATACATAGTTTTTAAAAGGGTAAAAAAGCTCAATAACACCTAGCCCGTCCTGCATTTTGAACCTACATAGGGTTTGGGTCCCGGGACGTCTCGTGTCTCGGTCGCGAGACTTTCTGTTTTATTAACTGTGGGATCAATCAAATAAAGCGTGGGTAATAATGTTGGAAATTTATTACTTTGCTAAGCTATTAAATATTCACCTACAAAAATATTAACGTCTTAGACAGTGTTACTGACGTTTGTATTTTTTTAATAGCTGTTATTATCTACCTAATCAGATTGTAAACTAAAATAAAGTAACAATTATATCTATGAGCACATCTCGCAGTGTATTCTTATTATTATATGAAACTAAAAATACGTAGCTATGTAATTAAAGTCGATAGTCTATAGAAAACTGTGTGTTTTTGTATTTATGTATATTTATTTTATTTGCGAAAAGCGCTCATTCTGCAGTTTGTTATTTTAATAAAAGTCGCACCATGAGAATAAAGTAAATGGTTAAGGAATAAGATTTCAAGTAAAGTAAGGTTTTCGATAAACTCAATCATTTGCATTTGGAACTCTTTACAGTAATCTTTTAAAGTACATTTCGTTGACATTTTGTTGTTGGACCGGACCCTCTCGTTTTGTGAGGGACAAAAACCAAAGGTATCTAGTATTTTATTTTAATATCATATTTTCACAGCTTAACTCAAAGGAATCCTTCAAGGTGGCTTCTTGTGTCCAAAATTAACTTGAGAATTATTATTTTCAGATTACGTAAGTGCTTACCTTCAATCATTTACTTTTTTATTTGCGCAACCAGCATGATTAGTATCAGCCATAGATATGAGTCTTCTTCAAGCAAAATTATGTTAACTTACTGTCAATCATAAAAGTTTTTATCAAAGGTCATCTCATAATTTTAAAATTATAGTATTGTCATTACAAAAACGTGTGCTTTCGTCTTGCTTTATATCATCGAGCTCTAATAACGTGACTTGGCCAAACAAAACTTTTTTAAATAAGATAAAAGCCTGTGATGTGATGTAATATTAGCAAATAAGCAGGTGTTGAGCTGATTCTTTTCTCAAAACACAAACTGACTTCATTTTGAGTGTTTTCTACATTCAGCTCCCTCCTATCAAGTTCTATTTTATAATACTTAGTGACCGTAAGATAATGGTCTGTTAATATTCTGGAAAGTTCAATTCGATAGTAAACGTACTTGTTCAACACCGTTTGAGTTTTAAAGTAACATTTAGAGAAAGAAGATCTAGATGAGACTCCACTCTAGAAAAATCGACAGTATTGAAGAATTACTTACTAAGTTAGTCTTATAGCTAAATCCGTTTTTTCGCTTTTACTTTATCTCCTCATCGCCGGGATGAGCCAAAAACCGGGACACTTCACACATTTTATTTTTGGGTGGGAAATCATCAAATGACGTCTCCCGCTCGGTGGAACGTGTCAGACTTTTACTGACTAAAACCCACCCGTGTTCCGTCTTATATATGTTTTGGCAACCTACTTTACATGAAATGTTTTTGGTGAGATTATTTATTAGTAGGCGTTATTTATGATCTCTCATTAAAAGCCATGTGGTTAGACAAAATCCCTAGCTACGCTAATGGATGCATGCCACTAAAGACACGAGTCCTATACTCAGCAGTGCAAGGAACAAACTGGCTCCCGATGATGATGATGATAATGATGATTAAGAGAAATGTATAGGGAGAGGAAATGAAGAAAAGTATTATGTAGCTACTACAGTCAACGAATTAAAACGTTCAGCCTTTACGGTAAGGTTAATTTTCCCTTGCCCATCTTTACTTTATCGAACTATTGACTATCTAGACCACATTTTGAATGAAAATGCCAGTTCAAAAAGGTGACAAGCGTTCGCTATGTGGGAAAAGTTTGAAACAACCTTAACATTTTCGCTTCTATCCTTTATAGTTTCTTAAAATCCTACCTTGTCGTAACCCCGTCGGCACTCCAACCATACTCCTGCAGAATCCTTCATTAATCCTCTGCACGTCATGACCAGCATACAAATAGTTCTGCAGCTGTCTCTGATTCTGTTGCAGCCGCTCCTGAACACTTAAGTTCATTACGTCTTCGTCAGCATTCGTCAAACCCAAAATGGCGGCGATGGTGAACGATTTTCCCGCTAAATTCGTGCCTTTGCCTGTTAAGTCGACACCGAACGCCGACTGGCTGTTGTCACCGTCATCCAGGGTAGACACTGGGGAGGGAGACCTGTCGGCGTTTTCGGCGAAACGGTCAACCGTGTCGGTGTAGCCGTCTGCATTGTATTTGTCTTCGCCGTCGGATATCGCCGACAATCTGTCAACGTTTTGTTGGTACGCCAGCAGATCTGTCAAATTCGACGGATACAAATTCGAATTCTGCCTCTGTTCCATCATTGTATCATCAATTCACTTCAAAGTATTTAAATTTCATTTTTTGTTTAATTGTTTAAACACTGCTTTGTTACACATCTCACTAATTAGTCCGTTAGTTAATTTTATGGGGTTAATTTATTAGTTTAATGGTTAATTAGGTAGTTAATTTTAGAATGATGCGACTGTTCTGTTCGGCTTGCAAAGCGATATTGGCCTGTGGTTTTTGATTTAAAAAGGGGCACAATTTTAAATTTGTAAGGGCGTGGCTACGAGCGATCGGTTTGGCGCGCAAAAAATGACATCGTAAGCGGTCAATTGGGGAGGGTAGTTGCTACCCTTGTAGGGGGGTGAGTTCGGGGCGTTCTGATTGGCTGCTGACGCGCATGCGTCAAGTGGGCGGGACCAGATTGGAGGGGAGTGGTTTAGCAGTGATTTGCGGTCGGTAAAAGCCTTTGATTGGGGCAGGTACGGTTTTGGGAGAAAATATTTTCAGCTTTCAGCAAAGTCAAGGTTAGAAATTACAATTGTTTTATTCGAATTGACCTTACCTTATGGTCTGGGTGGAAAGGTTAGGTTTTCCATCGCGAACTCTAATGAAGGCTCTCAAAATGGCACCAGTTTGAACCTAGAGCTCACAATCTAGGCTGGATAAAATTATTATTAAATTATTAACGTGACATTGGCTGAATGCACAAACCGTGCGAAGCCAAAAGAAAAAAACAAACAAACAGACATAGTAAAGTAGGTACATTCCTTTCACGGCTATGTTACCTGTCAAAGTAACAGCAAACAATCACCTAACCTATTTTAACGAGAATAAAAATCACTGTGAATTTGACAGTGATGCAAACTCAAGAGGCAAAATAAAAGCTGTGAAGTCACAAAATAGGCATCAGCCAGCAGTGACATTTCTAAACGTCACTTCGAAATTCGAATGATGACGAGGTGTCGTGACTGATGCTACCAATATTTTGTAACAAAAAAGTTTTTTGTCCGTTCTTCTTAATAAGAAACTGTTACGAGTACGCTTCGGAATGGGCACTAGCTTCATTTTTCTGACCGACAACCGGTTACCATGGACTCAGTAAGTACATGATTCTGAATCACCCTGCGTTGATTTTTTTTGTCAGTTATCAAAAAATAAATTGCTCTGCCATACAATTTGACCGCGTAGGTAATGCACTTTTCTACAAAAAGGTTTTTTTTCAAGTATACTTAATTGTACACCACAAGAACACATAACAAAAAAAAAACGAACACTACAAAATATACAATGGATGGCTATATCCATTTCTGCGATCTCTTCAAGGTAACCGATGAGATTGAGTTTATGCGAACTTGCTTTAAAAAACAAGTGAACACGCTATTTGTTTGGCAGATACGCTGAGGGTTCCAAATATCTACAAGTTTTAAATGGAGCTATAATTAACGGAAGTCATCCAAATTATTCCAGACACAAGCTAACAAAATTTACCACTTAATTAAAATTTTATTTGGCTCGTCCCAAGTCCGTACCCCATTGTATTTCTCTCCCGCCCCACGACCCGTGGCGACCCGTGGCTCTCATGAAACAATTTAATATCATAATCTGGGTCCGATACTTGTGAAAACTAGGAGTTAGTTACTGAAATGGAGGAGGCAGTCTGGATTTGTTGAATACATAGGTTAGTTCTAGGCAATCACAATCATCGACAGTTTTATTAAGAAAAGATACTTAATATCCTAACCTAAAACACATCGCTGTCGACTGATAATGGAAGTACCCAAAGGACCAGCGGCATTACAACGTTTTACGACAATGCTTAACTTCTGGCGTAAAAGCCAGCTCATATTCGGTCCCTGGTAGCGTCAACCAGGCGTTTGGAGATTTAATATGATGAGATAGTGGTCAAACGTGGGCCAGAAAAAAACTGGAGAGAAAAAAACATTGGCGAAAAAAAAAAACGAAAAGTGGAGAAAGAAAAAAAAAAGGACAAAAAATAATAATCGAGAAAGATGTTGCAGAGTCTACAGTTAAGGAGAGAGCTTTGAAAATTACCACGCCAATTCTAAAGATAAATTGAAGGGTTTTGAAGCTAATTATTTGTACCTACAATATTTTTTTTTTACATGACACGCGCTTTACTTGTGGTAACTAAGTTTACAAACACGGTGTGAATGTGTGAGTGAAGACGAGTAGCGTCAGCACATAACCCACACACGCACACACACCTGCGTCTTCGCCATTGTCTCGTACCGAGAGCTCATGCGCTTACACACACATTCACAGTCTGTTTGTACACATGGTAAAACACAAGAAAAGCGCGCGTCGCTTCGTGTCGTGCCGCCTATCCATTAAAAATAAATACCGAAATCGATTCGCATTATCCGGAGATATCGCGTAACAAACATACAAAAAAAACATTGAGACGAATTGAGAAAATTTTCAAGAAATATGCAACAGCATTTATTTGTTTTCATAATAGTTATTCTCTGTTACTTGTCATTTAAAGTCAAGTAAAAGTCAAAGCATTTTCAAATAGGCACTTAAAGGCACTTTTGAACGTCAACATTTACATTTAATATAGAATTGATTCTAGGCGCACCTTCCAAAAGGTAGTTTCGTATAGAGAAGGAGCAGCAAGAAACTCCACCGTTACACTTTTAAAAATGTTTAACATAACACATAACATCACGCCTTGTTTCCCCGAAGGTTTGGGCAGAGGTGTACCTGTACACCCACATTTCGCCAGTTATGTTTTTTAAGTCCCATGTAATAGGGGGCGAGCCTATTGCCATCAACCGGGCACAAATCCAGACTCCGGGCTGCTATTGAGAAATTCCAGATAGAAAAATCCAATAACACTTTGCCCGACCTGGGAATCGAACTCAGGACCTCATGCTCAGCAGTAGAGATTGCGACCACTAGACCAACGAGGCAGTTGGTTGGTGGTTTAACAATATTTTGTATACATTATTCATATTTTTATATGTGAAGACGATGCACCCAGAATAAAATACTATAAGGTAAAAATAATTTAGAATCAATCACGTGTTAGGTACATGGTGCTCACGTATTTACCAACATTGCAAAAGTACTCATAAGTCAATCATATTTCTTTTGTTTTTTAGCATAGTTTTGTAAAAGTAAAGATGCACCTCCTTACAATGCGTACCGTGTCCAAGACTCAAGACTCTAATTTTACAAACTCTTGACCCATGTGCCTAAATAGTCAACGATAGTTTTATATGATGTATTCTGAAGAGCGGCCTCGTCGGAAACGATGGTGCAGGTACTTTATTCAAAATCGCATGAGTAACAATCCGTCTATTAACCTCACGATTCTCATTTGTTTGTAAAGTAAATCACCGCAGTACCTCACCTCGACAGCGTTCGAATTTCGAAGTCATGTTTTACAGATAACATAACATCACGCCTGTAATCCTAAAAGGGTTAGGCAGAGGTGTACCTATAGTACACCCACATTTCGCCAGTTATGCTTAAGCCCCATGTAATAGGGGGAGAGCCTATTGCCATCAACCGGGCACAAATCCAGACCCCGGGCTGCTACTGAGCACTTCTAGATAGAAAAACCCAATAACACTTTGCCCGACCTGGGAATTGAACCCAGGATCTCATGCTCAGCAGTAGCTCTTGCGACCACTAGACCAACGAGGCAGTCAGATAAAATTTGTTTGTTTTCAGTTACAATTTGATATTGATAGCATAACTAGCCTATAATGTTCCCACTGCTGGGACACAGGCCTCCTCTCGGTGAGAGGGGATGGGATCCATCACGCGGGCCCAGTGCGTGTTAGTAGATGTCACATGTCGTCGAAAATTAGGTTCATAGGACATGCCGGTTTCCTCACGATAAATTCATAATGATGTTAAAACAATAATTGTTAGAAAAAAGTGGTGAGTTAGAAAGTTGAAACGATTTCACCATTTAACTGAACGCGATAAGCGAGCTGTCAGTGTCATTATTTTCTTTGGAAAATTGACACTGACAGCTCTTGAACGCGTTTTAGATGTGCTGAACGCGTCCAATTTCAGTGGTGAAATACACCCTAGGTGAGTGATTCCGTAAGAATTTAAACCTAACGGCGTTTGTTTGACACTTTCGTGAAATACTTTTGAAACAGAAATTAAAAGTCTAAGTGCTGCTATAGTTTATGGTAGACGCCATGAATATCTATCAAAACGTCCAATAACAGCGTTCGGAGTTGTATCTCGTCTAGATATAAATTCTAAAACCCGTTGGTTTTAATATCAACTGATTTATTAGTGGCGAGTGATTGCATTTGAAGATTACATCGCCATGTTTGGGGAGCTGTGGATATTTTTATGTTGGCCTACATTGTGTCGCACTGAAATTGTCACAGCAGTGTTGGCTCAGTGGTAATGGCCGCGACTTGCGAGTTGTATGTGGTCGTGTGGTCGTAGGTTCGAACCTAGGCAGGCGCTTTACTTTGTGTAAATTATTTCATCAACACAGCTCTCAAAACGGTGAAGGAAGACATCATGAGGAAACCGGCATGTCTTAGAACCAAAAATTCGAAGACATGTGACATCTACCAACCCGCACTGCACCCGCGCGAGTCTCACAGAGAGGAGGCCTGAGTCCCAGCAGTGGGAACAGATTATGTGCCTTACTGCTAGGTTTAAAAGCTTTACTTTGTACCTTATGATTTTGACCGGTATGTATGTGGATATATATGTCGATATATTCATCCGTTCCCTCATAACTTCTTAACTCTATTGAGGTAGCGTTGGAAACGTCTTGGTCGTTTAGGGCTATGTGACGTCACACAATTGAATATGGCGCCCTCTAGACGACATAAAGTCATGAACAAAAAAAAAAAGATGTCGTGTTGGTTTTCAAATGAAAGGGCTTAATTTGCACATTAAAAAAATTGGCCCCAAAAAAATTAAAACCGACGAAAACTGCAAGTTAAAACGGTAAACAGGAAATCAAAGACGAACAAACTTAAAATCCGGAGTCACACCTTATGTAATTAAGGCATTAAATCGTACAGATTACGTGTGACTACGTATTTTTAATTAGTATGTCTGCGATGTCTTGTTAATACCATTTTTGCTGCAATAATTGTATTAATTCAACACATCTTTTAGGAATTAAAAGCTTGCGCGTTGTCATTAATTTTTAAATTTTTTATTATAAAAAATATTAGTTGTGAAAATAAGGAACAATCCTAATTTTTAATTTTTATCAGTAAAATTATGTATTTTCCTTTTTAATAATTAATTAATTTTATTTTTTTGTTAATTTAATATTTCTGAGTAATTAATGCTTACCTAGTGACACTTCTTACTTTATCTTAATTTTGTTAACATGCGGATAATGCTGCAATATTTTCAATACTAGGTACTTATATTATTGTAATTTGTAAACATTTTATATTGTAGCAGTATATTGTCCCATAAAAAAAGTCTCTTCATGCGAACGAAAAATGACAAAAAAAAAATTGTTTTGGGTCTTTTACTTCAGAAGTCGATCTTTAACTTTTGCCGAGACTTTTCTTGAGTTTTTTTGGTGTCGGCTCCAATTCTAAGCGGATGCAGCTGAACAACAGTATTTTATACGGAGCGACTGCCTCTAACCTTCGAAACCCAGTTACTGGGTAACTCGACAGCACTTGGTAAGACTTGTTGTTAGACTTTCAGGTTTCTGACGACCCGTAACGTCTGTCAAAGTTACAGCCGAGACCAACGGCTTGACGTGCTTTCCGAGGCATGGACCCCTTTTTCCCTCGTTAAGACGGTCAACCATCCACGGACCGACATCTCGTTCTTGCAGTTGTGACTGTTATTAATTAGCTCATTTAATATGACAGATAAACGTACTTATTTATTTCAAACTAGCTGTTCCCCGCGGTTTCACCCGCATAAATCTTGATCCCGGGGGGGTATCGGGATAAAAAGTACTCTATGTACTGTATGTACTCCAGCAGCCTAATTGCGTAACACATTTTCGTAAACGATTACGACTAATCTGTTGTATTTTGACAGTTCAACAACATTCATTGCGTTATTTACATTGTTGAGCAGATTTTTTATCGAACTTATGAAGCAATGGATTAGCAATCTGTTTCAAAACGATTCAGATTCCGACTAATTGTGAATTACGCAATTAGGGTACAGGTTATAAACTATCTGTGTGCCAAATTTCATGCAAATCCGTTCATTAGTTTTTGCGTGAAAGAGTAACAAACATCCATCCTTACTCACAAACTTTCGCGTACGATACGTACGTTACGTTTCGATACGTACAATTATTGTCATAATACTTTTTAGAGAAATACCCTTGACATACAATCAAAATCTAAAAGCTTGGCGACCACTCCACCTGCCAAAAAGAGCAAATAATCCAAACAAACGAAGTACTAACAACCCTTATTTTATTAAAAAATCATAACGAACACAAACTAAGTACGTAATAAATAAATGTAATATTGCAAAAACATCAATTGTTAATCTACCCTCACGATTAAACGCTACAATAATTGTCAAAGTCAATGACGTGTCCCCTATTGTGAGCAAGAAAACAATATTAAAACTGTACCCTCTGTTCCCCTGCTTGTCCTGACTTCTCCTGGCAAATATAATGAATCCGCGACGGCAGGGGAGCGCACAGTCGACAAAAAGTAGTCCACAATCGGATGATGCGCATTTTGATTGTGGCACCCCTGATTGGGTAGGGTTGGCAAAGTCTTGAATTTATTATTAAACTAGCTGTTATCATATATTGTGCTATTGATTTTTATTTACATAGATTAATTAACATACTTATGCAAACGACGCATCATCGACATAACGAAAGATGATTAAAAATCAAATGATTTAATTAATTTATTTTTTGGATTGTTTTTATTTATTTTGTGCTGCACTCTGGACGCTATTAACGTGTACGGTTTTTGTACATCGTTCTCACATATAGGATCAATATTAATTATGTAAGTAACTAGTTTATAAGTAAGAACAATATTATGAAAAAGAGTGTCCATGGAGTTTCTTGCCCTTTCTTCTCCATAGGTTCCTACTACGCTTTAGAATGGGCAACTAGCTTCATATTCTGACTGACACACTCCTTGACAATTCAAAAGTGTCTGTAAATGGTTTAATTGAAATAAATGCTTTGACTTTAAGTTTGAGTTTGATATTATATGGCGGCAACAGTTTTTTTTTTGGAATCAAGAGATATATGAGTACAGTAGCTCATTGAAAGTAAAAATGCCACAGTTAACTGTAGGTACTTAGATTTTGATCTGCACTTATTATTTTGTAGAGGAAGTAGTCCGCCTTTACGCAGTCAGCAGTGGCACGTTTTGCCTGGAAAATATATGATTATGGTAAAAGCTAAAAATATTTTGAACAGTACTTACTTTTATAAAGGTATAGAGGTATGAGGAACAGAGTATAAGGTTCAATCATCGTCTGTAGAAAAGGGAGAATCCTCCGGCCAGACGGGTGTTGTGCATGGTGGGTAACTGCCAAACGCTTGATGTCGGGAAGTTGATTTTTGCTATAGTATAGGGTTTTTTAAAATTACTTAGCGAATGACCCCAATCACCCCAAATAGAATGCTTAGTAAGTACCTAAAAAGAATAATACACTATTACCTGTGTTTTTATTAAGTGACTAATCCTTTACAAACACAATTAATCAATCCACTTTTACCATGCATTTTTCTCTTTATTAAATTCATCTAACGCACGAAACACTCGCGCGCAATCAGCTGTGAGTCGCTTGACCGCGTCCCGTCACATGCATGTAGGTACTACCGTACAACGCGCGGCAAAAAAAAATTGTTTCTTTGGAAAAGTTGTTTGTTATTATGAGTACAATCATGTGTTTAAGTATCGGTCACTAATTACCAGTCACCCTATATATGTCACCGTCCCAACATCATATAGGTATATGATATATGTTGCGCGGTAAACTCTGCTTGCGCGATGCAGGATTTTATTTGACGTCTGTAAGATGCCTAGTTCGCAAATAGCGCGGTGCAGATGCCGCCACAAAGGTACCTATGCAAATTCATCCAGACAAAAAAAAAACAATACTTATAATAAAAATAAAAAAACAGTTTCCCTCTCCTGCCACCCCTATCGAACAATTCTTGTCAACTTTCCACTCAGGGCTGTGCACTGCGCGGTGATTAAAATTCCACTCGCTAATATCTGTGATCATATATTAAGTGCCCTAATCGGTGTAACTGACAACCCCAGTATATTGCTTTTTTATAGTTGGTAGGTAGTGAATATTTGATTTTATCTGTGTTATTTATTTTTATCTGAAGGTAATCTTTTCGCTTTTTAAGTTTAAAGAGAGTAGAAATGCTTATATTAAATTGTTGTAGTTTTTGTATGTGAGTCCGTTCGCGTTCTTTGAAAAAACCAATGAAACTTTTTTCAATCGTTTCATTCAACCCCCTAAGAACACTCTTTATGAACACATCTCGCACTGGACAGTACATGTTGTAATCCTTTTAGAGGACGGCGCTGCCCAGTGTGATGTCATCCTTCTTAGTTTTCCACTTGGTCCGCAGTTGCAGCTCCGACAAGTATTGTGTGGACCAGCGACGCCAGAAATGCTGCCGAAGTTGCTCGATTCGTTCGTAGCGTGTCAAATTGGGCACGCCACAATAGCGGCGGTAAGTCCCCTCTTCGGGGGAGTGGTTGGAGAGGCGCCACGGCGTCCTCACCTTTCGCCTGACACAGGTCCTCAGAGGCGATCGGCGGCGGTGATCTCTCGCGTCCGGCCCTGGTCCAGGCCATGGTACGGAGTGAGAGATGGAAAGCCGTCACCTCCTTCTGCGAAGCAGTAATGCTTGCCAAGGAGGAGGCGGAGCGCGTGAGGGAGAGAGCCTTGCGCCCTCACGCCCTCACTAGTCGCCGCAGTCGCCTTGGGCGTCGGGAGTCGCCGCAGATTGCAGATTCCCGGCCACCGTAGGCGCGGGCTTGCGGACGGCGAGCAATGGGTAGCTCGCTGTCCGGTAAGGACCAGGCCCGGATCGACGGCGCGTAGTGTTCCACGCGCGCCTCAAAGAGATGTCAGCACAAAATGACGAGGTCCAATACGGCCGACGCCTCAGGGTCGCGGGAAATTCGAAAGAGACAACCGTGGCCCTGGCATAAGAAGGAACACGGGTGGGTTTGAGTCAGTAAAAGTTTGACACGCCCTCCCGCTCCACCCAGAGCGTTATAAGTCATTTGATAATTTCCCACCCAAAAAAAAAGTCGTGTCAAATGCCTTCAATTTTTAGTTGTTCAAGTGTAACTGTATACCTAAGTACTTTGAATAAATTGCTGGGCTTATCCTAAAGAACTGTGTGGCTAAAGTCTGTCAAATAAATGTATCGTTAAACCAAAATACATAAACTTTAAAAAGTCTTTGATAAGTATGAATTTTAATTAACGTAATTTTTTGTCATAGGTCCTTGACAACTTTAACTGCGTGTCAGGGATTTTTAATCCAAATAATTATTAATGACATGTAACCGTGTTTATTCAACAGGCCTAACAGTGTTTTCTGATGGAACGTAGCAATCAGCAAAATATTTAATCTGGTTATAATAAGTAGGTAAGCGAAATGTGGGTGTACTATGGGTACAACTCTGCCTAACCCTTCTGGGATTACAGGCGTGATGTTATGTGTAGGTATACCGCTACTACGTCAAGTCGCCGACTATTTCTGCTACCAAGGATATCAAACCCTTCTTCAAATGAAAATAAAATGTTTTCATGATAAAGAAATTATCATCTTTTTGCTTTTGTTACGAAAATCTTACCCACCTCAAGTCATCTGCCTAGCCTTTTCCAGGTCAGCTTCCAGTCACCGGATGTTTACATGGAGCGACTGATTTCTTGACCTCCAAAACTTGCCTACCTAAAGTATTCCCCAAATTAAAGAAATTGTTTAATAGGTAGGTAAATTATACCATAGACATGGCTATGTCAAATCATCCGTTATACATTTTATCCTCGTTCTTAAAGCAGGCAATAACCAGTCGGCCCAGCTCACTATCTCATTATGTGCCGCGCGCCACCTACTGAATCATGGCGGGCGCAGAGGAAGGCATGGAGTCGACAGGTGTGCTTTCATTCTTGGTCATGGTATGAAAATCATTGTTGAGCTGGACTACGGACTAAGGCCCCGTTTACAGCCTCGAGCGATGCGACTGCTTCAAGTGACGCGCGTGCGTCTCACGAGGGCCTAGACAAAGTAACAGTCGATTAGCGATGACGCTAGTAGAAAATACAAAAAATGTATGGGGTTGACTTTAGCTATCGGAATGTCAAGCGATCTTAATTCATAGTGTTGTTTCATAGTGAAGCGATAGCGATTGTAAAAATAGAATCGCTCCGAAGCGAATGTCATTTATCTAGGCTCTCTGTTTCCGTTTGTCGATCCGCAAGTCGCATCGCAGTTACTCCTAGCAGGCTCTAAACAGCTTCGTTCATTTGTTCTTGCTGTAGCATAAGCGTGTAGCTGGTAGCCATGGGCTAAAGTAGCCTTTCATTCAAATCTTATTGTTATTTAGGGTGGGCCGCTGTCTAACTAACAGATTTTTGCAAACTACGCAACGCACTGACGTCACAAAATCCTGCATCGCACAAGAGAGTTTACGGCGCAACTAGTATTTAAACAACATCGCGACATCAATCGTCGGGCAATCCTGACCCAGCCCTGGGCCTCGCCCTGAGCCGAGTAATGTACCCCACTAGGGCACCCCCTGTGGGGTACGGACCTCGGGTTAAGACGAGGCCTTAGAGTGTGGTCGCTTAGTTTTTATGTTTTTGAAGCCCTGGCTTTCATTTATTAGGACAACCACAAGCAAGTCCGGTTAAGCAGACGAAAACCTCCTAGGTTGACCTGCGAGAAGACATTTACAAAAAAAAACAATCGTCGGGCAGTTGCCCATCAGACACAACACCCTTCTGGTCGGAGGATCCTCCCTTTTCGTAAGATGATGAGTGAACATTACAAATTGTTCCTCATGCCTAGTTTTTACGTGCTCGCGGGCCTTTGGTTGGGAAACCCTGTCAAAAGGACAAGTCTTAAGACAGAGACTAAGAGGGAAAGTAATTGGGGGCTGTATCATTGATTCGGCTGGTACGGCGGTAGTTACACTACATGAAAGTACGCTTGTTCTATCATGCAAGATGAACCTGTCACAATAATCTGCGAGGTAATTGCGTAATCACGCTATCAGTAGCAATCGCTTTCATTTTGACAGTTCAACAACATTCACTGCGTTATTTACGTTGTTGAGCAGACAAATTTTTCTAACTTATAAAGCAATGGATTGGCAATATCCTTCAAAATGATTAATAGTGTGTTACACAATTTGGGTTCGGGAATTGACCATTCGGTGGGCCGTGATAGGCTGCATATAAGCCTTTCTAGAATGCCAGTGTTAATAAGACTTTTTTGTCAATTAGCTCGAAAATTTTCAGCACTAACACATCTCCACCCCACTCTTACTCCACAAATACGCCGTTACCCTCATAACGGAGCCCAATAAACCGTAGCGCTTTGTCGTCAGGCAATTTGTCATCCATTGTAGGCCTCCCCTCCCGCGCCGGCGACATTACCCCGATAATAGGCGAAAACATGTCGCTAGAGTGGCAACACGTGTTGGGGAAACAATTACATTTTTGTCTATGGTCAAGTGTCATGGCTGATGGTGCGTTGGCGGGAAAGGGATGATGAGGTGATTTAGTTGTTTTCTTCTTTTAATTATGGATGTCAAAGCTTTGATGATGAAACATTTTTTTTTGCCTGCTAATTTAAATGTGTTTTAATTCCGTGTCTTCGGGAGAATAAGTAAAGCCTTCGGCTACATCTTAAAACATTCCCATAAAGTAGGTCAGTCCACCTTGCGGCGTAATATTAAATCCTTGTGGTCTTCAGACAAATCGGGCATTTTTTTATCACGATTTTTAGGGTTCTGTACCCAAATGGTGCCAACGGGACCCTATTACTAAGCCTCCACTGTCCGTCCGTTCGTCTGTTTGTCTCATGAACCGTAATAGGTAGACAGTTGAAATTTTCACAGAGTGTGTATTTCTACTCCCGCTAGCAACCACAAATAATTGAAATAAAAAAAATTATTCGGCGTTTTTTGGCTTGTGGTACGGATTTCAACATTTCGTTTAGGTCTCCAAAACAGTTTTAGAATTGTCTGACCAGCTCGGTCAGAAAGTATTGTCTACTATCACAAAACTTTTCAGTTCGGTCACCTTTGTAGTGTTGAGCAGTATAAATATTTATTTCTTAATAAAACACAGTAGTATTAAATTACTAATTCAATTAATCGAATAAAATCGCCACCAAAAACCTAAATTGTAAACCAAAACGTATCTTCAATACAATAATTGAATACCCTCGAAAATATTTTCAGCTTCGTAATTTGGAACAATCTGTTATCTGGCTATTATCAACAAGCGTTATTAATTCTGTAACAACATTATAATTAATAGCGGCATGGCGGCATGAACCGGCTGAGAGCACTGAATGAGGACCAGAAGCTTGGAGGAGTGGAGGAGGCATTTTAACTCGTACATAATCGTCCTATACAAAGCGACCTTATTGGTGATGTTCTTCAGATAGGTCAGGTGCGTAATACTTGCAACCGGCGTGCGTATGCTATGCTAGAAAGCCTTAGCGTTAGCTTAACGCTGTTAAGCTAACGCTAAGGCTTTCTTTGTCTTCGCGGTGGGATTTTTACAGAACGGACTTGTTATAGTGCTGTTCTGTAACAATCTCACCGTGAAAACTTAGGTGAAGTGGGCGTGGAGTGAGCTGTCAGTGCCACTAATGCTAGGGATTGACCAAGATGGGATCACACTGACAGCTCACTCCACGCAAGTCTTCAAGGTGAGATTTTTACAGAATCGACTTGCTGTAGTGCTGTTCTGTACCAATCTCACCGTAAAAACTTTACCTAAGTAATAATGTTTTATGTTGTTAAGTTAGGTAGCATAGGGCCCAGATAGTAAATAATATATTATTTCTGTAGCAATGGCACAGCATGTACCTCGACGTCGCTCGTTACAAATCATATTGCGAGTGAATGCAGCCCGAAGCCGCGGAATGTAATAATTACCGCTCGGGGTTGCCACACAGAATATTTAGTTGTGGGGGAGTGGAGTTTAATGTGCTGTGGTGAGTAGCATGGAATATTCTGTGTTGCACACGTTGCCTGTGAGAAAGAAATTAACATATTCAGCCAAATTAACATTAAATTAAATAAAAGTGTATAATTCCGTTGCAAGAAAGAGGCAATACTTAAAAGAAAAGATATTGCAAGGACTTTAATGGGATAACACGTTATAGATGCGCGTCACACTCGCCAGGTAGCTCGCGAATTTCAAATTTTCTTTCGGTTTTTGCAATTTCCGTATTCATGAAAATCATCAGTTCAAGCCTCTTAGTTCATATAACCCTATTGCATGACAATTATATAAAATATCAATCAACATACAACCCTGCAAATTGCAGAAAATCGTAACAAATTATGTTTTTTCACTCTTCTTTTAAATACTGCAACAGTTTGACAGTTCCTAATGTCAGGCGGAAGTGAATTCCACAACCGAACCGCGTGCGTTTTGTAGATCAATGTTGTGAAGGTACAATCACGACACTTGCTCAACTAAATTGTAAGTCGTTATTAGTCTGTTCACAAGAAAATTTGCAGCAGATTTATTCAGCTAAAAACGATATATAAAATAAAAAACCAATAACTAAATTAATCACAATGGCAGCCCTGCGCACCGCGGTATGCTTTGCCGCGACGCGCCCTGTTATTGGATATTTCTAGGGTTCCATAAGCGATGGGAAGAGAAAAATAAAACACAAACAATTAATTTTTTACAAAATATACAAAATGTAATAGATATTTGGAAACACCAAAAATATACGCCATACCTACCTTTAAGATCGTTGTTAATATGCTTATTCCAAATTCAATAAGGGAGGGATTACGGAGATGTTATGAACCAATCACAGAACCATTCAGGTAGATTGGTAATATTCAATAACTGATTGAACGCATTGAAGTGGTCACTGACGGTAGGTACAGTCAGCTACGTACCAATGTCGATTTTCAATCAGCATTCTCAAATATTTGTAGTTTCCTATCGAACTCTTGGCTACTTATTAGCCCAGTCCAACGGATCATCTTGGTCTGAGACGTGTGTAAATTAGTGACATTAAAATGTACTTAATACGACAAAGAAACCGGTTCATGTACCTAATTAACGCAAAAATCTAAAACAAACAGTATTTTCCAAAATCTAATTAAACTAATTTAAGTGTTATTTTGATCGAACAGTAACTATTTTCTTCACTCGTAGGTATTTGCAAGAACCTTTAAAGAATTTAAAAAAAAAAAAACACATAAACCTACATGGGCACTTATGAAACGTCAGAATCTAGGTGCACGGTCGTTTTCTAAATGAAGAAGTAAGAAATCTACAGTTACTCTTTTAAAAATATTTGACCTTTTACAATGTTTCCAAATTACAGTGTTAGTAGCTAAGGCAGGACAGTGTAGGCCTGTCAACAAGTACCATATGCTTAACAAATAGACAAATGTCTATAAATCTACAAAACCTACAACGTTCTCACATTCACATAACATAAAATAATCTATTGAAAAGAAAAATTAAAAAATTATAAAAATTCTAACCAATTCAAACCAAATGACATGATTGCCATTTCAACTGTAATAAATTTGAATAAATATGCTGTTCACAAAAGCCACTAAGAGAGTTGAAATTAGAATTTTAGGGAAATAATGTTAAATAATGAGAAGGTTAGCTCATGGTGTGACAAATATGTTTGTCATTCTGCAAGAGTCCAACCCTAATTGCGTCACACACTATCTGAATCGTTTTAAAGGATATTGCTAATCCATTGCTTCTTGTGTTCGAAAATGTTGTCTGCCTAACAACGTAAATAACGCAATGAATGTTGTTGAACTGTCAAAACGAAAGCCATACCCACTGTTAGTGTGTCACGAAATTACTCCGTAGAGTGCTCCGGACTTTGAGAAGTGCCTATCACCTGTTAATGGACACAATTTGAATGCACCTAAACATTCTTTGCTATTGGTATACCTACTTTAGTTTCCCAGATTTTAGGCAGTAAGTGAAGTTTTATATTGCGAACAAAATCCTGTCTTCTTCGTTTTTAAAGCTCCTGTTGTGGAAAAAATATCAGTCAATAAGCAAGGTAGCAGCACAAACAAGACAGTGGAAACTGGTGGAGACTACTTGAATGCACCACAATATTCTAAGCTATTGGTCTTAAATATGCGGAACCCCTGTCAACCGTCGGCTCGCGCATCGCCCCTCGAAGTGAGATCAAAGGGAATCAGTTTATGAAATAATTTAATATTGGGGCTTTGATGTGAACTTCACAATAACTATTTTCAAATTGAACAAGCTTCTTGTTTCAACATTTTTGTAAAGGTTATCTGTATGCTCGTATTGGAGGTATTTTTGAAATATGTTATTAATTTTTCGTTGTTATTACATTAGGTACCTACTGTACAGTGCCAGATAAAAGCTGGGCTAAATAACATTCGGGACCCTACCCTCTAAGTCCGTAACTTCGGTGTGACCATAACCGATTAATAAGCTTTATCGGACGGGCTAAAACACATCGGGAGTAGGGTCATTAATTCTTAGTTCCAGCCCCAAACTAATCTTATGTCCGTAGGTGATGAGGAGTAGGGATCGAAGGTAACTTCGGTCGAAACTTTGGATTTCTCACTTAGGGATTAGACCTCCACGATGTCGGGTAAAGAGTGAAAATGAAGAGACAAGAGGCATACATAATAGAGTTTTTTTTTTTTAATAACGGAGCATAACAGCATTAACCTTAAAAAGGAAATATGGTAAAGAGGCCTCAGCCCAGACGGTGGGAGAGGCTACCAAGTTACGTTGAGGAAGCAAAGAACGTTTGCCCTTTATTTATTTTTTGTTGGGTGGGAAATCATCAAATGACTTCTCCCGCTTTTTTTTTTTTTTTTTTTTTTTTGGGTGGGAAATCATCAAATTACTTCTCCCGCTCTGGGTGGAGCGGGAGGGCGTGTCAGACTTTTACTGACTAAAACCCACCCGTGTTCCTTCAGTTGCCTGTGCCAGGGCCACGGTTTTCTCTGTGGAATAACCCGCGACCCTGAGGCGTCGGCCCTATCGGACCCCGTCACTTTGTGCTGACATCTCTTTGAGGCGCGCGTGGAACACAACGCGCCGTCGACCCGGGCCTGGTCCTTACCGGACAGCGAGCTACCCATTGCTCGCCATCCGCAAGCCCGCGCCTACGGTGGCCGGGAATCTGCAGGCGACTCCCGACGCCCAGGGCGTCTCCTGCGGCGGCTAGTGGGGGCGTGAGGGCGCAATGCTCTCTCCCTCACCCGCTCCGCCTCCTCCTTCGCGAGCATTACTGCTTCGCAGAAGGAGGTGACGGCTTGCCATTCCCTCTCGCTCCGTACTGGACCAGGGCCGGACGCGAGAGATCGCCGCCGCCAATCGCCTCCGCGAGGACACTGCGGTGCTCCGCCCAAGCTGGGCATACCTCCACCGTATGCTCCACCGTGTCCTCCGGGCGATCCACACAATGGTGACACCCGGGCGTTTCCTCCCGCCTTATGCGAAACAGGAACCTCCCGAAACAACCGTGTCCGGTGAGGACCTGTGTCAGGCGGAAGGTGAGGACGCCGTGGCGCCTCTCCAACCACTCCTCAAAGAGGGGACTTACCGCCGCTATTGTGGCGTGCCCAGCACTGGGTAGCGACAATCGCACCCTCCATGTCGCCATGAGATCCCGCCGGAGCTCTGTCCGCTGTACCGTGATTTCTCGCGGCAGCGGAGTTACACCCCGGCGTTTTGCCTCCTCGCGCCACTCCCATACGTGCGCGAGGGCTTTTGCCTCCAGATCCCATGGCGGCAATCCGGCAAGGAGGCTCGCCGCCTCGCATGAGACCGTGCGGTATCCCCGGACCAGCCGGATGGCCATGACCCTTTGGGACGCGTTCAACCTGCGGGCCGGTCGGAGCCTCAAAGAACGCGCCCACACCGGTGCCCCGTAAAGGGCCATGGACCGCACGACTCCCGCGTAGAGCCTCCGGCAGGAGGCGTTTGGACCCCCTAGATTGGGCAGGAGCCGCCTCAAGGCAGCCCCAGCCCGCTCCAGTCTGGGAGCCAAACGTCGGAAATGCTCCACGAAATTCCACCGGCTGTCGAGGACGAGTCCCAGGTACTTCATCGTCGACTCAACGCCGATGTGAACCCCTCCCGCCGTTATCTGGGAACCCGACAGTGGCGCGTTCCGAGGACCATGAAAACACATGGCCTCGGACTTGTGCAGGGCCACTTCGAGTCCCAACTGCCGGATCCTCTCGACGATTGTCGCAACCCCGAGTGTCGCTTGTTCGGCCGCCTCCTGGTGCGACCTCCCCTGTGCCAGGACCAGCGTGTCGTCAGCGTAGCACACCACGCTGACGCCATTCGGGAGGTCGGCGCGCAGCACCCAGTCGTAACCGATATCCCACAGAAGCGGCCCCAGGACCGATCCCTGTGGGACACCGCACGACATCTCTCGCCGGTTCCACTCTCCCCGGTGACCGGGGTAGATGACGGCCCTGTCCGTCAAATAGGCCTCGACCACGCGACAGAGGTAGGTCGGCATCCGGTGATACCGCAATGCCTCCCTGATGCAACTCCAGGGCAGGGTGTTGAAGGCATTGGCGATGTCTAGAGACACCGCCAAGACGACCCCACCCCGGGCAACAGCATCCCCCGTCGTGAGGGCTCGCACGCGCATGATGGCGTCCACCGTAGAGCGCCCCCTGCGGAAGCCAAACTGGCTCTCCGCCAAATCCGGCCCCACCCGCACCAGCCGCCCGACGAGGCGGTTTGCAATAACTCTTTCAAAGAGCTTGCCCACCTCGTCGAGCAGCACGATGGGCCGGTAAGCGGACGGAGAGTCCGCAGGGCGCCCCGGCTTCTTAATGAGGACCAGTTTCCCCGTCTTCCAGCGAAGTGGGAACCGGCCCTCCTCCATGCATGCGCTTAGGAGCCCCATAAGTCGAGGCCCGAGAGCCTCCATGGCCAGAACCCAGGCTCTTCCAGGTAAGCCGTCGGGTCCTGGGGCGGTATTTTTGGCACTAAGCCTATGTACCGCCACTCTCAGCTCTACCCCGGTCACCTCCGAAGCATCGTCGTCGTCGTCGGCAGTGTGGTCCGCATCCGGCACCGCAGTAGGCGGAGTCATGGGCGGGGGAGTATGCTCCCCCCGCGAAGGGAACAAAGTGCTCACCACCTCCTCCATGAGCTGGGGCCGGAGACTCTGCGTCAAAATCAAAATCAAAATCAAAATCAAAAGTCATTTATTCAAACTAGGCTGAGAGTCAGCACTTTTCGAACGTCAAAATTACATAAGACAGTCCCCCAAAACGCCCGCCCTTCACCACTTCCTAGTGCTTTAGCTGGGAAGAAGAAGTGGCGCAACAAACTCCCCAGCAGCACAGCTGTCTGTTTAGTTAGAAAACCATTGAATTATATAATTATAAGGTAATCAAAGAATAAAAACCGAAACACAAAAAAAATAACATTTTAAATTGTCTGCCATATTTAAGCTAGCCACGCCAATATACCCAAAACAGAAACCAATAAAAAAATCAATGAAAAAAACAACATAACTTAATACACAAATAAAAGCCTCCAGGCATAAGGGGCGTGACATCTTACATATGCATTATTGGATTATTTTTTAAGTAAACACAAATGACAAACCAGGACCATCGAAGTAAAATAAGTTAACAGAACAATTACTTTAACAAAATCAAAACCATAGACAGCAAGACGACCAGTCACCACAAGCAGCACCCGTTCACGAGCATAACGCAAAGATCAGCCATTGCCCCCCTCGCCATATTTGAGGGAACGAGGCAACCCGATCCCCGACGCTACCGCAAGCAGTGACATCTACGGGAGCATGACGAACTCGCTGCCGGTTGCTCAGGCAAGAATAATTTAAGATCAATTGTCGAGGTCGCTAGCTAACCACTTATTGCAATACAACTCATTGAAAAACATTGTAATGAGCGGATCATGTCAATAATAAATGAAGGTAACTAAAACTAATTGACTTATACAGTCAAATAAAATTAAAATAAATATACGAACTCGTATACCCTGTCAGTATGTAAGCTGATTCTGGAGAAAGAACATAAACATTGTCTTGAGTTAATTACAGCGACCAGCTATTCTTATCGTTTAAGTAGTCGTCAATTGAATAATATGCCTTTGAACAAAGGTTGGATTTTACTTGAGCTTTAAACGCATTAAAAGGCAAATCTAGCAAAGAAGAGGGTAGTTTGTTATAAAAGGTTATGCCTAGCCCAACAAATGAGTTATGAACCTTATGAAGCCGGTGAAAGGGAGCACGTAGTTTGTTCTTATTTCTAGTATTAACATTGTGAAAATCACTGTTTTTAGTGTATAAGTGTATATTTTGCCTAATGTATAAGATGTTGGCGAAGATAAATTGTGATGCTACCGTAAGAATACCAATATCTTTAAAAAAATCTCTAAGAGAAACTCTGGCTCCTAGTTGATAAATTGCTCGGACAGCTCGTTTTTGAAGGACGAATATATTTTGAATATCAGCAGCTTTGCCCCACAGCAGAATACCGTAGGACATAACGCTGTGGAAATAACTAAAATAGACTAACCGTGCTGTATCAACGTCAGTGTATTGTCTTACTTTCCTGACAGCGTAGGCGGCTGAACTGAGCCTCCCCGCGAGGCTTGATATATGTGGGCCCCACTGAAGTTTGGCATCTACTGTTATGCCCAGAAAAACTGCCGAGTCTACTGTTTCAAGCAGCTCTTTATCTAAGACGATGTTGGGTCCTAGATTTCTAACATTCGGTAAGACGAACTTTATACATTTAGTTTTCTTAGCATTGAGAACTAGGTTATTTGACGTAAACCAATCCGTAACCATTGAGAGTGCACTGTTTACGTCGTCAAACTCTTGTCTATTCCTGTCTACTTTAAAAATAAGAGAGGTATCATCTGCAAACAGTACAACGTCACAGATATCATTTAAATAGAATGGTAAGTCATTGATATACACTAAGAACAAGAATGGACCTAGTATTGAGCCTTGAGGAACACCTAACTGAACTGGAAGCCCGGATGATTTCACACCATCGACATCTACACATTGGAACCTATTGTGTAAATAAGAATTTATTACGTTGATAGCTTAGTTTTGGACACCGTAATGACGTAGTTTACGCAAAAGCGTGTCATGGTGCACGCAATCAAAGGCTTTAGAGAGATCACAGAAAACTCCAATAGCATTTTGAGATTTCTCCCATGCATTAAATATGTGTTTCAGCAGAGCAACACCCGCATCTGTAGTTGAACGTCCTTTTGTAAAGCCATATTGTTCATTATGAAGTAGGCTATTTAAATTAAAATGTCTTAGCAACTGCTTAAGTATTAACTTTTCAAATATTTTGCTAAATGCTGGTAAGATAGAAATAGGCCTGAAATTGCCAATGTTATTTTTATTACCAGATTTAAATAATGGTATGACTTTACTACTCTTCATGAGGTCAGGAAAAGTTCCCATATCAACACATTTATTAAAAGTAACAGCTAGATAGGGGGCTACGATGTCTATTATGTTACTTAAAAGTTTAATTGAGATGCCCCAGTAATCACCAGTGTTTTTAGATTTAAGTGTGTTAAAGACGTTAATTACATCATTAGGCGTTACATGTTCGAAGCTAAATATGCGAGTACATTTTGGCACACTACTATTCAAAAGATTCTCAGCTTTAGACGGGGACGAATTTAAGGAGCAAGTCGTAGTTATAGGTATATTGGCAAAAAACTCATTAAAAGCCTCAGCTACGTCAGCTGCCTCATTAAATAATTTGTTGTCCACCATAATTTCAAGTTGATTTTCTTGTTTAACCGACTTACCCGTTTCATTGTTAATAATTTTCCAAGTGGTTTTTACTTTATTATTGGAATTTTTAATTGAATCGCTTAAAAATTTTGATTTAGCAAAAACGCAAATCTTTTTAAATAATTTTGAATATTTTTTTACATACTCTAGGAAAGGAGTATCAAACCTGTATTTTTTCAAACCATATAACTCGTATAGTCTCGCGTCAGTGGGGGAGCCCATGGGCGGAGTTTATCTCGCACCATTTTGTATGGGCGTCCCCACGGGTCCCTGTTCAGAGTCTCCAGCGACTCCTCGCGGGCCAGGGCCCTGGCCCGCAGGATCTCCGCTTGGAGGGCGGTCTTCGCCGCTCTGTACCCCTCGTACAGCTCCGCCTGAATGGCTTCCGTATTCGGAGGGCGAATACGTAGCCTGCGGTGCCTGGTGTACAGGTGTCGCGCAGCCACGCACGCCTTGCGCAAAGCCGTCAGCTCCGGCGACCACCAGCACACCTGGCGCCAAGCACGTCCGGGCTGGACCCGGGGCATTGCCACGTCACATATTTCGGACATGGCCTCCCGGAACCACTCCGCCTCGTCGTTGATGTCAGCAGGCCTGTCCGGTGGTGACACCCAGGCCTGCACGATCGAGGCTTCCAGGAGGAGCTCCCGGTCCAGCTGCTTCAGCGCCCACCGCGGACCACTCGGGGCCTGTCGGACCGGCGCGCTCGAGGTCTGGGCGGAGACGTCGAACCGGATGTACCGGTGGTCGGAATAGGTCTCCACCCCCTATGGGTTGCAGCGAGAGTCAAACTGCTGCAGCCCAGGGCCATGCGGTGCTACCGGTGCCTGGACGTCGGGCATGTCAGGTGCCGGTGCACCGCCGAAACGGACCGCAGCGATGAATGTTATCGCTGCGGCCAGCCCGGCCACAAGGCGGCCCAGTGCTCCGCGGCGCCAAACTGCAGCCTCTGCACGGCTGCAGGGAGGCCCGCCGGGCACAGATGGGGGGCGAAAGCCTGTGGCGTGCCCGCCAACAAAAGGAGGGGAAGGGGCCAGAAGGGCTCCTCTTCGGCCGACTCCCGGCCTGAGAATGCTGCAGAGGGGGGGATGGACTGCGCATAAATGGCGCTGTTCCGTCTCCTCCAGAGCAATATCAACCACTGTGCCAGAGCTCAGGATCTCTTGCTCCAGAGCATGGCAGAGTGGTCGATTCACGTGGCCGTGGTCGCCGAGCCGTACTGGGTCCCGCCCAGGGATAACTGGGTGGGAGATCTGGATGGTTTGGTGGCCATCATTGGCGGGGCTCTCGTCAGCCCGTCTCGGGGGCACGGCTGGGTAGCCGCCCTCGCAGATGGCGTTGGCGTCGTTGGGGCGTATTTTTCGCCCAACAAGAGTCTCGCCGACTTCGAGAGGTTCCTTGTCGAGTTGGGTGCCGTCGTGGGCCAGCTCCATCCTCGCCCGGTGCTGTTGCTCGGGGATCTCAACGCCATGTCTGCGGCGTGGGGATCTCCGGTGACCGATGCTAAGGGTGAGGCATTGGAGGAGTGGGCGATCACGACTGGCCTGGTCGTCCTGAACCGGGGCTCGGTCTACACGTGCGTGCGGCAGCGGGGCGGGTCCATAGTGGACGTGTCGTTCGCAAGCCCTGCTGTCGCGAGCCGTGTCCGCGACTGGCGTGTCGCCGCGGAGGTGGAGACGTTGTCGGATCACCGATATATCCGATTCGACGTCTCCGCCCAGACCGCTGGCGGCCGCAGGACATCAGTCCCGCGTTCGGACGGCCCGCGCTGGGCGCGTAAGCGCATCGACAGGGAGCTTCTCGAGGAGGCAGCCATTGCTCAGGCCTGGTTCCGGGGGTCGGCAACGACCGGACCCGATGACGTCGAGCTGGAGGCGCTGTGGTTCCGCGGGGCAATGACGCAGATATGCGACGCGTCCATGCCCCGCGCCCATGCACAGGGTGCAAGGCGCCAGGTGTACTGGTGGTCCGCCGAGATCGCGCAGCTGCGCGTCGCATGCGTGGCGGTGAGACGCCGGTACACCCGCTACCGGAGGAGACGTCGTCGGGTACCCGAGGAGGAGGCCGCGCTGTACGAGGTGTACCGCGCGGCAAAGCAGACTCTGTGGCTGGCCATCGACGAGGCGAGGACGCGATCCCGGGAGAGGATGTTGGAGACTCTGGACGGGGATCCGTGGGGGCGCCCGTATAAAGCGGTTCGAGGGAAACTTCGAGCCGCGGCGCCCCCACTTACGGAGAGTCTCCAACCCGAGCTGCTGGAGGAAGTGGTGGCAGCCCTATTCCCGGTGAGAGCGGAGCATGTTCCGCCGCCGATGGCTTTGCCCGCAGCCGCAGAGTCTGCAGAGGAGGAGATGGAGAACGCCATCAGCGTCCCAGAGGTGACACAGGCAGAGATGAGGGCGGCCGTGATGCGGCTCCGGGCCAAGAACGTGGCTCCGGGGCCCGATGGAATTCACGGCCTGGCTTTGGCCCTCTCTCTGAAGGAGTTGGAGCCCCAACTGAGAGGACTCTACACAGCGTGCCTTGAGCGGGGCCAGTTTCCCAGTCTGTGGAAGATTGGACGTCTGGTCCTGCTCAGGAAGGCGGGGCGCCCTGCCGACTCGCCGTCTGCGTACCGGCCCATAGTGCTGCTCGACGAGGTGGGCAAGCTGTTCGAGCGCATACTCGCAGCCCGCCTCGTCGGCCACTTGTGCAGAGAGGGGCCGGACCTGGACGAGAGCCAGTTCGGCTTTCGGCATGGGCGCTCTACCATCCACGCTGTGTCGAGGGTGAGAGTCCTGGCGGAGGAAACAGTGTCCCGGGGCGGGGTGGTGGTGGCGGTGTCCTTGGACATCTCCAACGCCTTCAACACCCTGCCCTGGAGCTGCATACGGGAGGCACTGCGTTATCATCGGGTGCCTCTCTACCTCCGCCGCATCGTTGGGGTTTATCTGGCGGGGAGGTGTGTCACCTATATGGGACGTGATGGCGGAAACCAGCATCAGGTGTCGTGCGGTGTTCCGCAGGGATCGGTCGTGGGACCGCTCCTGTGGAACATCGGGTACGACTGGGTGCTGAGGGGCGAGCTCCCGCCGGGCGCCGACCTGACGTGTTACGCGGACGACACGCTGGTCACGGCCCGGGGGAGTTCGCACAGGGAAGCAGCGTTGCTCGCGACGGCGGCGGTCTCACTCACGGTGAGCCGCATACGGCGCCTCGGCCTGGAGGTGGCCCTTAACAAGTCGGAGGCCATGGTGTTTCATGGCCCCCGGCGGGCGCCGCCGGCCGGATCACACATTGTGGTCGGGGGGGTCCGGATCGCTGTCGAGCCCACCATGAAATATCTGGGATTGGTGCTCGACAGCCGGTGGGACTTCGGACCCCACTTCCGGCGGCTGGCGCCCAAGTTGTTGGGCGCGGCCGGGGCGCTGGCAACGCTGCTTCCCAATCTGGGGGGCCCGAGCGCCGCCTGTAGGCGGCTCTATATGGGGATCGTGCGATCCATGGCGCTCTACGGAGCGCCGATCTGGGCGTCTGACCTGACGGCCGGCAGCATAGCTGTCCTGCGCAAGCCGCAGCGGGCGATGGCCGTCAGAGTCATTCGGGGGTATCGCACGATCTCCTTCGAGGCGGGTTGTGCACTGGCCGGATCACCGCCCTGGGACCTGGAGGCGAAGGTGCTCGCGTCACTGTACCGGTGGCGCGAGGCAGCGCGGGAGCGGGGCGAGCGACCGATGCAGCAACAAATCGAGCAGCATCGGTTGCAGCTCCGCGAGGTCCTGGTGGCGGAATGGCGGGTGAGGCTGTCACGCCCTACCGCCGGCCTCAGCACCATCGAGGCGATCCGGCCAGTGCTCGACCGCTGGCTCGGGAGAAGGCACGGCTCCCTGACGTTTCGGGCGACGCAGGTGCTCTCGGGGCATGGTTGCTTCGGGAAGTACCTGTGTCGCATAAACAGGGAGCCGGACGCCCGGTGTCACCACTGCGTCGACTGCCGGGAGGACACGGCGCGGCACACGCTGGCAGAGTGTGCCGCTTGGGAGGAGCCGCGCCGTGCCCTCATCACCGAAGTAGGCAACGACCTGTCGCTGCCGGCCGTCGTGAACGCGATGGTCGGCGGCGCAGAGTCCTGGGACGCAGTGGTCTCCTTTTGCGAAACGGTCATCTCGCAGAAGGAGGCTGCGGAAAGGGAGAGAGAGATCTCGACTCTCGACCCGGCCCGCAGCAGACGCACCGGGCGTCGGAGGAGGGCGGACAACGCCCTCTTCCGGCCCCCCTAAATGGGTCCAGGGGCGACGGATTCGGGGACATCCGTCGCCCCCCAACATCAGGACCCGAGAAGGTGGCGCGCGTAGTGTTCCGCGTGCGCCGCTCACAGACGTTGCGGGGGGTGTACACCTCACTCCCTCCGCCCGAGACGGGGCCCGCGCAAGCGGGCCGGCACCAGCCGGGGTTGTGGAAGAATAATGTGTTCCCGCGACCCCGGCTTAGGTGTGAGATGGAACACCGGGGTGGTTTTTAGTCAGTAAGAGTCTGACAGACCCCTCCGCCCGCCCCAGGGCGGAGGACATCCATGAGGATTTTCCACCCCGGGAACAAAAAAAAAAAAAAAAAAAAAAAAGGTCTCCACCCCCTCCATGACGCGCCAGTCAATGACGTGCGGCGACAGAGCGGGGCTGGCGAACGAAATGTCCACCACTGATTCACCCCGCATACGCACACACGTTGGTACAGAACCCCGGTTTAGGACGACCAGGCCTGTCTCCAGAGCCCAGTCCTCCACCATCCTGCCCCGCGTGTCCGTGAGCCGGGAACCCCAAGCCAAGTTCTTGGCATTGAAGTCCCCGAGGACGAGCACGGGGAGGGAACGAAACCCGACGACGACGACTCTCAACTCCGCTAGGGAGTTGTGGAACTCGGCGAGAGTTCGGTTCGGAGAGAAGTACACCCCTACCACGACTATCTCCCCGAACCGTGCTGCCACGCAACCCCGTCCCCTCTTGACGGCCTCGAGGGACAGGGTACCGGCGGCGGCCGACGAAATTAGGGCCACTGAGCCGCTCAGGTCCTCCACCCAGTCATCCCTGGGCGGGACAAAGTACGGCTCAGCGACCACGGCGATGTTAATCGACCACTGCGCCATGCTCTGGAGCAACAGATCCTGAGCAGAGGCGCAGTGGTTGATGTTCGCCTGGAGGAGGCGTAATGGAGCCATTACTGACACTCCATATCAGCCCCCTCCCGAGCCTCCTGTGGAGGCCCTGCCACGATGGTTGCGGCGGCGACGACGGTGGAGGCGGCAACGGCGGCGGCAGTAGCGGCGGATGCAGCCTTAACGGCGGTGGCAGTGGGCTTTCCCCTGCCCCTGCCCCTGGCTTTGGCGGGTGGAGCGCAGACCTTACTCCCAACCCGGTGATCGGCCGGCTTGCCAGCTGCCGCACATATAAAGCAGTGCGGCGCGGCATTGCACGAGCCGGCCTTGTGACCGGGCTGACCACAGCGGAAGCAGTGACCGCTGCGGTCCACCTCCGAGGCGCATTGCACTCCCACGTGGTTGCCCACTTGGCAGCGGAAGCACCTCAGAGGTCTGGGTTCCAGCAGTTTGACCTGCGCGGAGACCCAGCCCACCAGGAGCCTTCGGCCCTCCCCGGTAATTTTTAGGGCCGCCGTCACGGGGCAGCTCACCGTTATAGCTCGCATCCCCGTGAAGTCAGGGCGAATGGTGCCTGCCCTAACTTGCTCGGCAGAGCACCCACCAGTCCTAACGACGGCAGCCACCACCTCTTCTTCCGTCACGGAGTCGTCCAGGCCCAGAATGCGCATGTCAGCGCACTTCGTTGGCCTGGACACTCGGGCCTCGTCCGCATTCAGGCACTCCTTTAGCTTTTCAGCCAAAGCGTCCGCGGTCGGGCCGCTGGCCGCACCGGGAACCTCCAGCATCCGGGCCCCAGTCGCAGTGACCCTTAGCCGGAGGCCATTGGTGACACCGAGCTCCCCGAGGTTTACCGCCGCCTTCGCCTTGGCGAGCACCTCGCGGTAGGTCGTGCCCTTCTTCTCCGCTTCCGGCTGTAGAGTGATCACTACAGCTGCGGACTTTGGGGCACGGAGCCTAGCCGCGACGCTTCGCTCTTTGCGCCGCTGCCGCCTCTGCCTTCTTCTGGCCGCCCTTGCTGCCTTACCCGCCTTCCCCTTCTCCCCGACTATTTGCCATTCGGCGTCGGTCGGAGGAGATTTAGAAGGCGGTTTGGAGGGCGGGGGCGGTCGTCTTGCCGTCAGGGCTTGGGCCCTTGGCGTCTGCGCAGACGCCGATTTTGCCAGAGGCGGGCCTGTGGGTTCCGCCACGGCCCCACTTTGGGTCTGCCCCAAGGACCCTAGTTTGGCCGCGGTGGCTGCATAAGAGGCAGCCTTTCGCTGGCCCGAAACCGGCTGGCTCGCCGCTAGAGGGGGGCGCAGGACAATGGCCTCCAGAGCAGAAAACCGACTCCGAAAGGAAGCCAGCTCCTGCCGCACCAGGGTCAGAACCCGGTCCTCGGCAGACACGGGCTGGCCTTGCTCCTGCTGCGCCCTTACTGGTGGCACCTCCCTGGAGCCCGCTCCTCGGCTCTTAGCGAGATCTGCTCGCAGCTCCTCGTTCTCCTTTCGGAGAAGCTCCATGGCGGCAGTTAGGCGGGCAACCTCCGCCCGCATCTCGGACATGCCGTCCGGTGGAGGCCCGAAATGGATGGACTCCGCTGCCTGCATAATGGAGGCCGTGGCTGCGGATATGGCCTTGTCTTTAGAGGATTGAACCCTCTTCAAGGCCACACCCTTGATCGCAGCAACCACGACCTCCGCAAATCTGGCCGATCCCTCCGATTTGGAGCCGCCAGCGGCATCCGGCTCACCACCTGACGACTCCGAAAGACCACTGCCACTGGCAATTTCAGGGCGGCGCCCCTTCGTGGTTAGCCTTCCGGCTCGCTGGGCTTGCTCGGCTGGGCTGACTCTGCTCGGCTCCTTGTCCTCCTTGGTGTTGAGCCCTCCGCCCCTTCCTCGGACACCACCCCGCCGACTGATTTTCCGGGCCGAGGTCATTCCGCCATCCGAGAGTGACCCCTGGCCATCCCCCGGATTGGGCCGCTTCCGGAAGAACCGTTTGTTCTTCGCACTTCTCCCGCTCTGGGTGGAGCGGGAGGGCGTGTCAGACTTTTACTGACTTAAACCCACCCGTGTTCCTTCAGTTGCCTATGCCAGGGCCACGGTTATCTCTTGCGAATTACCCGCGACCCTGAGGCGAAGAACATCTGCCCTGCAGTGGTATTGAACATTTCAAATCGGTATGAATTTACAGGCATGCTTAACCTCGACAACTTTTCTCGAATTTAGAAGAATTATAATAGATCTCATGCCTTTTTCGGGTTCGGACTGCTTTGGCTTTGTTTGCGACAACTATATATGTTACGGGCGTGTGGTCTGATGTGGCTAATGTAACCTATATCGACTTAAAGGTACGTGCAGAGTGCTGACAGGTTAGAATGCCATTGTAGTGAAGCCATGATAATATATAGATAGTTCGATTACTCTTTATTATGTACACCTTATGAATTACAACAACAATGGGCGGTCTTATCGCTAAAAGCGTTCTTTTACAGACAACCTTTGGATGGATTAAAGGAAGAAGGAGACAATACAGCAGGGCGTCAGTGGTGTACCAATTACATATAAAATTTTAACCAGAATTTTAAAGTCGACAGTGATTGAGCACGCCTTATCGACATGGGCAAGGCATTCCATAATCGTACTTCTTGAACTGTAAAAGATTTTTCATAAAAACTGGTGGAATCCATTGGCATCTCTAGTCTTAAGTTTTCCGATGACTTCAGATATCTATTATGTGTGTCATGAAGGAACTTGAAATGTTTTTCTATGTTAGAGAGTTGTTTACTCTTGAGGTGATCTCGCCTGCTGTCAAGATCTCTCTTCCGCTGTTCTTTATAGGCATAAACATGTTGTTCCAAACGCCTCCAAACAGGTCTATTATTTGCCAAGTCTATCAACGAGAGAGATCTATATTACAACTCTTCTAAAGTCTTTTTTGCACGTCTTTGTATCTGAGGAACTGGCCGCCTTTTTTCCGCTTGCCGTCCTTGAGTTTAGAAAAGAAGATGAGCTTAGCTATCCTCTCTTTAGGCATATCATAGAGCAAATGACGACGCATTAGATAGACCTCAACTCCGCAAACATTTTCCGTTCGCAGGACATCCGTGTTTCTAAAACGGTCGAACCACTACAGAAAAACATATTTTCTACACAGGAAAATATCACATAATCTTTAACCTCATAAAAATAACAACCCATTATAATCTGTAACAATAGGCCTCCGGGCGTCCCCGTGACAGTGAAGTCAAAAGTTACACAAACAGGGGGACTACAATACACCTGCGAGGCTAATGGGGGGACTGCGCTTATGGGGGAATATGTTTTTATTACACAAGTTATGAATTGAGGGATCTGTTATTAAAGCATATTATTTTGGCAGTTGAGAAGTGGTGATGAATAATATTTTTTTATGAATAAGTTAATAGGTACTCATAATAATATTGGATACAGAACTATTTTGTTCATTTCTGTCAAGTTCAGAAAACAGAAATCAGAAATAATTTATTTTGCAATGAATGCGGGTACATGATAAGATTTCATATTTGTATAATTGAGTAAAAAATATTTTTAAATCTTCTCAATTAAGGGTAAAACCCTACAATTCTAACACACTACGGCTGGTTTATAAGTTCAAGGTCGCTCAGCAAACTATGGAACGAGCTATGCTTGGAGTCTCTCTAAGGGATAAAATCCGGAATGAGTTGAAAGAACCAAAGTTGTCGACATAGCCCACCGAATAAGCAAGCTGAATTTGCAAATAGCCGTTTATATTAGCCGTAGGACTGATGACTGTTGAGGTAGACGTGTTCTTGAGTGGAGACTGCGAATCGGCAAATGTAAGGTAGGACGCCCCAGGCTAGGTGGAGCGACGGTCTGGAGCGACGATCTTCGCTGGTAGTAGCTGGATGAGAGTTGCCGAGAATCGAGTTGAATGGCGTGCAATTGGAGAGGCCTCAGGCAGTCGATTGCTGTAGGCTTCTGATGAAAGCTTTGCTGAAGTGAGATATCGATAGTGTTAATCCCTTGTATCAGATGAGATGACACTAACAGCTCACTCCAAGCTCACTTCACTTTAGTTTTCACGGTGAAATTGTTACTGGTATTTGTAAAAACCAGTGGCGGCATTTACACCGTCTCATGTGAAGTACGCATCACACTGACGTCACTCAAAATCCTGCATCGCGCAAGCAGAGTTTACCGCGCAACTAGCATATAAACAACGTCCCGACCTCAATCGTTGGGCATCCGCCCGATCATGACTTATGCCAGTGCAGTCTTTGCACACGCCAAGCCCGATCGCTTCAATAGAATGCAGACCCTCCAGAACAAGTTTCTCCGTAGGATTACAGGCTCCCCCTGGTACGTTCGCAACGAAATCCTCATGATTCCCACTATCCGCCAGTTCATGAAACGCATTTCAAAGCGTTTCTTCGAGACCGCCGCGAATCACCGCAACCCACTGGTTGTCAAGGCCGCTAGCTGTATTCCCTCCTCCATTAGTCATGTCCGCCGTCCCAAGCATGTCCTCACCGACCCCGATGACCAAATAACTCTCATTCAGGAGAGCAGTAGGGCCACCAGTACAGTGCACAAACACAGACCGACATTCCGACCTCGCCGCCGAGGTTCCTCGCGAAGCTCCCGACGTAACTGTCCCCCCCGACCCTTGCTCGACGAAGTGTCAGCCCGCGCCGTAGCTGAGCCTGTAGCTTTAAATTCCCCAGATAATAATAATATAATCCAGATCCAGCCTGTCCCATCTTGCTGTCCTCCCGTCAGCGACACCCTATGCCGAGGTCCGTACTCCACAGGGGGTGCCCTTAGCGAGTGTTCGCTTAGTAATGTAAGTAGTTTTACGCCCCTAGCTGGAGGCTTTGAGTCCGCTTAAGGCAGCCACAGGATAGTCCGGTTAAGTAGTCACGACCTCTCAAGTTCAACTACGAGATGCCATACCCAAAAAAAACAAAAAACGTTGGGCAATTGCCCACGAGACACACAACACCCGTCTGGTCGGAAGATCCTCCCTTTTTTATAGAGGATGAGTTAACTTTACACCCTGTTCCTCATACCTATTCACACTGATTCAAAAAACTATGTCACAGTATAGAAAACACCGATACTTGCTCAATATATTCATGAATAATGCCTTGAGAATGTAAAACGTATCCAATGAAGAAAAGCTTCTTTGGTGTTGCTACACAAGTACATAATAAAATACCCGGTGAAATAAAATATAAGCCATAGCAAAACTAAAAAAAACATTTAACGGGTTACTGCTTTAATGATGTTAATATACTCTAAATGACTTTCAATGACAAATCTCTATTATTTATCAAAGTTAAAGCATTTTGGACGTCAACATTTACATTAAAATAGAATTGATTTTACGCGCCCCTTCCAAAAGGTAGTTTTTCGTATGGAGAAGAATGGGCAAGAAACTCCACCGTTTCTCTTTTAAAATATTGTACAATATTTTGTATACATTAATTATATTTTTATATGTGAAGACGATGCACCAAGAATAAAAATACTATACCACAATATTACAAAATTTATGCTGACATAAATCATAATACTTTACATTGATATTAATCTTTAAATTGAATTAGTTTTTAAATGACATGAAATGCAATTGACTTGGAATTGGGATGATGACAATTTTCTTTTTAATTCTCAAAAAACAGTTTGTTTCTAAATAGCGCAAACTATATTAAGTGTAAATGCTTAAAAAATTGCCAAGTTATAAACGTTTTAAGATGATTGTTAGACAAGGACAGCACTATAGTAGAAGTGACGTCACGAATATGTTACTTAATATTAGCGCCGTACATTGTCAGTACTGCGCGACAAGGACGGCAATAATCCCCTCCAAAAACTTTTAAAGCGTGTATCTTCTTCAAATTTACACCGATTTAACAGATTTTTTCGATTATCTCATTTTTACTATGCCTTCTTTGAAATTACATTATTTTTATGGACATTTTTAATATTAGGCATCATCCCCAATTGTAATAAAATTTAACAAAAATAATAGAAAAAGTTGTCAGGCATCAAGTCCCAGAGGGTGCTATTATTACATCTTACTTAAAAACTCTATTAGTAACATGTAAGGACACTCTTAAGAAAATCACAATCACAGGACGGTTTAAGAAGCTTTGTTGCCAACATTTAGCTTGGTAAACTTTCCCATTGTAGGCCCATCCAGCTTCTCTGCAAACATCCTCAGAATGCTTAGACTGCCTCTTTGGTCTAGTGGTCGCAATCGCTACTGCTGAGTTCGATTCCCAGGTCGGGCAACGTGTTATTGGGTTTTCTATCTAGAATTTCTCAGTAGCAGCCCGAAGTCTGGATTTGTGCCCGGTAGATGGCAAAAGGCTCGCCCCCTATTACATGGGACTTAAAAAACATAACCGGCGAAATGTGGGTGTACTAAAGTACACCTCTGCCCAATCCTTCGGGGAAACAAGGCGTGATGTTATGTTATCCTCAGAATGCTGTTGCTTAAAATAATAACGTTGTTTTTATTTAATACTTATTTTACATTTGCATGCCAATATTGGCTTATACATAGCGCACTACCTTACTTTTAACACATTTGTATTTTAAGTTTTACAAATAAGTTACTTCTTATTCTTCTTGTTCAAGATTAGCACTACAGATGATATGACAGCTTACTTCACTCAGTATTCACGGTGAGATTATTTATTGACCACCTGTAGTGCTATTCTGTAACCATCTCACCGTGAAAACTTATGTGAAGAGAGCGTGGATCTGTCAGTGCCACAGCATGTCGATTCTGTAAAAATCTCACCCTGAAGACTTGCGTTGAGTGAGCTGTCAGTGTCATATCGTCTTGGTCAATAACTAGCATCAGTAGCACTGACTCCAAAATTTCACGGTGAGATGGTTACAGAATGTGCCTACTGTTTAGCCTCTCAAAATACATAAATTAGCGTTATCTAATTATCTAACACTTATAAGTTAAGTATTATTAGTTAACATTTGCCGGCTACTTCGCTACTTGGATAGAGTGGCGGGGGGCGCGGCCCTACATTACCAACGTTATAAATTTCTGTCTCCTTTGTGTAGGGGGCGGACTTGGCAAGTCCCGATTGAATATTTTTTTATTTTTGTGCACGTGTTTTATATGCCTCGATAAAAATGTATTGATCATGATCAGTCTGTTTTTTTTTTTTGGGAACACAGTTTTGCTGATGTTTTCCGGTTTAAAGGATGAATGCTGGTGTACCTAAATCTTAGATTATGAACAGATTAAAGGTTCATGCACACGATGAGATAGGGGCCTTTTAGCCTCGTACATGACTTTTTTATTTACAATTTACTTTTGTTTTCTTTATTTTTAAGTTTTTAGGAATGTGTTTAATTTCGTTTGTGATACTGCGTATCATACTAAATACTTTTTCTTTCACACACTTCGGTCAAGTCAACGTCGAGTCGGCGATCAGTCAAGTCAAAAAATATAGTTACAAAAGTTGTTGGACGTTAGCTACTCACACCAGAGACGTCACTACCCGCGCGTCTTGGTTGACGTCGCGTCACCGGCATATCAAAACTTGTATTGCTACAAATGGATATAGAAAAATTGATTGAGTCGTTGCTATGACTGACTATCTGTTCACACACTATGTCCCTGAAATTGACGTCACTGATCGGCGACTTGACGTTGACGTGACTTAAGTGTGTGCATGAACTTTTACTGCCCAACAGGTAATTCTTTATACCGATTTAGTATGTAGCTAATGTGATTGTAGATGGTCGCCCGAAGTCTGGATTTGTGCCCGGTAGATGGCAATAGGCTCGCCCCCTATTACATGGGACTTAAACATAACTGGCGAAATGTGGGTGTACTATAGGTACACCTCTGCCCAACCAAAAAAAAAATAATAACTTCTGTTCAAAATTCAAATCCGTCCCCTAGTCTGTGGAATGCTCGGTATTTAAATTAATCGGAGCAAGGGGCGCCCGATTGTGACTGTCTTTATACCTCGGTGCCTCGTGCCTCATGCCTACCAAACGCAGTGGGAGCAACTTTTATTATGTTTTTCGATGTTTATTCCTTAATCTCCATTTAGATTCTGTTGAATGTTTAGGAGTTGTAAAGTAAATTGGTGAGGCTTAGCATTTACACGGCGTAGCGCAACGTAGCACGACGTAGCTTTTTGTAACACGGCGTAGCAATACGTAGCCCGGCGACGCAATACGTAGCGCGGCGTAGTGCTACTTAGCATTGCGTAGGATGACGTAGCTTTTTGTAGCACGGCGCAGCGCTACGTAGGACAGCGTAGCATTTTGTAGCACGGCGTAGCAATTCGCAGCCCGGTTTAACGCTACGTAGCAGGTCGATACATTTTAAAGCATTGCGTAGCGCTTTGTAGCACAGGGTAGCACTTTGTAGCACAGCGTAGCGCTACGTAGCGAGGCGTAGTGTTACGTAGAGCTTTTTAGCGCGGGTTAGCCTTACATAGCACGAATTAGCGTTACGTAGCACGGGTTAGCGTTACGTAGCACGGGTTTGCGTAACGTAGCACGGCATAGTTCGCCGTCGCATTGTGCTCGGGCTTCAATTCGAAAGAGATCGTACATAAACCCGAGATGATTTGTAGTGATTTTGTTTACCAAACTACACAGTTCGGCCATCGCACTGCGTTCTGGTAATATAAACGCAAAACCCTGCATTGCAGTCTTGCTTGTGCCGCGTTCCGATGCGGACGCGTTTGCATATTCAGTGTGTTGACTAGCGCGGCGCAAGCTGTCGCTCGTAATTTTCTCGCCATGAGTAATGAACTTGTGGTGAATGAGCTGCTGGCGTTCCTTCAGCAGAAGCTGGATGTGATGGACGAGGTGTCCGCTGTCCAAATCTGCGCAACGAACTACAGCGTGGATGACATAGCTGCTGCCAAGCTATTGTTGTTCAGTGTGCTAAACAAGCGAGACCAGATGGTGTCCGCCGGTGACGGGACTAAGAGAAGCCTGCATGATATTCTCACGCTGTTCAAGGAGACCGACCCGGACGACGTGCCGACGTTTGTGGCAAAGGAGCTGCACAAGCTACCACCCGTCACCTTCGACCACGTCGATGTAACGAGCCTTCTGAAGGACATTTTCTTTCTGAAGGCCCGCCTCGCGGATGTTCTAGCGAAGTTAGATGTTAGCTCCCAAAACACCGTCGCCGATTTGGGCAAAGAATTCAGCGATAGCGTAACAGTGTGGCGGTAACTAGGTCATCAGTCGATGCGTCTAACGTAAACATGTCTCGCGGAGCCGGCCTCGATGTATCGTCGTCAATTTCGTCGTCGCCAGCGCATCCGTCGTTTGCTGAGCTTGCAGAGCGCCCCGCCCGCGTGCACGGCAGCCCCGCGCTCATCATCGCGGCTCCTTCACGAAGCGCGAGCCTCTCAGTCCGTTCCGCTGCCAGCGTCTGCAGCACTGGCGAAGCCCCTACAATAAGGGTAGCGTTACCGCGAATGCCCCAGGCGCTCCAAGTATGAAGCCTATGCCAGAAAAGGCGCCAAATAGAGCTGATGACGAAGGTTTCGTGACGGTGCAAACGAGGAAGCGCCGATCGCGAACGAACAAGAACCGCTGCGGCAAAGCTCCAAAGATGCCCGAAGTCAGCTTGCGCGCCCCAAATCCGAACACACCGCCGGTGTACATCTCCCGCCTAAACTACACTACTAAGGCGGAAGACATCGTAGAGTACGTGCGCCAGAAGACGAGGTACACGCCGAGGGTGCAGTTACTGGAGTCGCACCGCAACGTCAACTTCAAGGCGTTCGTGGTGCGCGTACCGAATTTAAATCTGCCCGTCGTCATGGAAGAAGACTTTTGGCCTCAGGACGTGGTGTTCCGTCGCTTCCGCGGACAAGTACCACAGGACAGCACAAGAACAAGCTAGCGAAGTGCTACTAACATAGTTTTAAGCTATTTATATTAACAAAGGGGGATGCCCGTTTTCAGCCCTAAAGGCACAATAACTTGCGTATAAGTAAAAAAAACGTCGTAATTCATTTATCCGAAAAAGTTTGCAATATTTTTGCAATAATTTAAAGTACTGAAATGATAAATGACATTCACGGTTGTGGATAACGCAGCAGTGTTGCCAATACTTATCAATTTCGTTCACGAAATAATCGATTATGATTTCATGGATTTTTTTATTAATAAAATCACATCCTGCTTATTATACGATCTATTATAATATAATACGAGTATATACGGTGTTATGTTTTTACTTTTGATATTAAATGGACAAACTATTTAATAGTTGAAATTGTAATAATGAATAATTAGGATTATAACAAAATCGCTACCACACATTTTAATAATAATTCAATTCATGTTTAGCACAATAAATATACAATATGACAAAAACGTACTTATCTTCAGTGGAATTATAATTTTGTATTAAATTATGATTTGAATAAAAGTCGATATCGATTTTTTTGTTTTGCTAATGTGGCAACATTGAGTTACGCTGGCCGGCTGTCAAGTCAAGACGCAGTCAAGTGTCAAATCACAAAAATCTACAGAATCTACTTACATTGTTTGCGTTTGCCTTACTGAGTTTAAATCTTGCGGATTTGTTATGTTAACCATAAAATAAGCTTATTTAATGGATTCCGGCGATTATTTTAACCCTAACTTAAATATCCAATGATTGTAAAGCAATTACGTTAGTCAAGATTAAAAACTATTTTATCTTAAAACCCTAACATTTTTGTAAACCAATTCTTTGACCAGGTAATTGTTGAAATTGCATATTACACTATCTATATACTTTTAAATGTGTGCACTCGCGGCCGAAGTGTCTATGGACGGTGGGCATTCCCCTTTAGTTTTAATACTTTATATAATATATGTTAGTTGGTAAGATATATGTCTATGGGCCATTTTAGCGTGAAATAAATGATGTATTATTATTATTTATTATATTATTTATATTATACATTACTAGCTTGAACTTACTTCTGTCCGCAACTTCGTCCGCGTAAAATTTTCTGTTCTCCCGACCTATGACCCGCCCGCGCTATTACATCCTTTTACTTTGTTTAACTTTCCTCAAGAATTCGTCTATCATTGGGGATTTTTCAAATCCGACTCTACCAGTCCAGTTCCAGATATTATCGCGTGAAAACAAACAAACTCTTCAGCTTTATTGGTATATAAAATAAATTTGTATACATTAGTATGAAGAGATACCATCTTCACTAATGACAACGGGGGCCGAAATCAAAGGCATACATGAGTTAATAATCCTTTTCAAAGTTAGTTGTAACAACACTGGACATCGGTCATTATTATATTCAAAACTGAGTCCGAGTTGACTGAGAGATAGTTACTATGCGACGAGTAGTTAGAATGGTTTGTTTGTTAATTACGAAAGATTTAATAAGCCAATATCATTAGAGGTGAATTTGATAATCCGACGCAGCCTGTCCATTGCTGCCCTCCCCTGGCGACGCTCTAAGCCGAGGTCCGTATTATTATCCCACATGGACGCCCGGAGTGCGTCACTTAAGAGCCAGTCTGGGCAGTGCCGGACTCTTACCGGCTAAAACCCTCCTGCCAAAAGTGCCCTTCTGAAAGTATTTTTTTTTTCACCCAATTTTGATTTTACTGAACTTTTGATAGCGTGTCACTGTGCGTGGTGCTAACCGACACCTTGACAATTCAAAGGTTCCTGTTAATGGTTTAATTGAAACAAATGCTTTGAGTTTTATAAGTTTATATAATATTATGTTTCCTTTCCTTTCTTTTTCTACTACTGCAGCATAATAGCTACTCTTGCAACTATTATAATGTAGTAGGTATTCCAATCAAAATAACGAAGTTTTCCGTTTTTCATTATTTTATCGTTATTTATCTCCACGTCCAGTGTCAACTCTGCATTCAATCGCTCTGCTCCGAACGCAGGGCATTCAGACAATTCGTGAGGAACAGATTCCAGCACATTCCGCTCACAGATGCACGATGGGCTCATCTTACACTATAGCGATGCAGGTATTCGGAGAACCCACCGTGCAGCCCCGTACAGCCCGGCGTGAGCTTTAACCCAGAACGAGGAAACGTCTTTGCTCTAAGATAAAGCCGAACCCACGTTAGCTCTTGCCTCCACCGACAGAGCGTGCAAGGAACCTTGGTTCGCGACTGTTTGAAGTGCGGCCTTTGAGTCACTAGATTCCGAAAATTTCCTCTTTGCGCTTGAGGGTTTCCTTTGGGAAGAAGAAGACCGTGCAGACGACGGCAAGTTCAGATTTATGGCTGTTCCACAGGGACAGTGCTTTTTTTTTTTTTTTGTTCCCGGGGTGGAAAATCCTCATGGATGTCCTCCGCCCTGGGGCGGGCGGAGGGGTCTGTCAGACTCTTACTGCCTAAAAACCACCCCGGTGTTCCATCTCACACCTACGCCGGGGTCGCGGGAACACATAATTCTTCCGCATCCCCGGCTGGTGCCGGCCCGCTTGCACGGGCCCCGTCTCGGGTTGGAAGAGGGCGTTGTCCGCCCTCCGCCTGCGCCCGGTGCGCCTGCTGCGGATCGGGAGAGTGGACGAGATCTCTCTCTCCCTTTCCGCAGCCTCCTTCTGCGAGATCACTGTTTCGCAGAAACCACCGCGTCCCAGGACTCGACGCTGCCGACCATCGCACTCACAACGGCCGGCAGCGACAGGTCACTGCCTACTTCTGAGATGAGGGCACGGCGCGGCTCCTCCCAAGCGGAACACTCTGCCAGCGTATGCCACGCCGTGTCCTCCCGGCAGTCGACGCAGTGGTGACACCGAGCGTCCGGCTCCCTGTTTATGCGACACAGGTACTTCCCGAAGCAACCATGCCCCGAGAGCACCTGCGTCGCCCGAAACGACAGGGAGCCGTGCCTCCTCCCGAGCCAGAGGTCGAGCAGTGGCCGGACCGCCTCGATGGTGACGAGGCCGGCGGTAGGGCGTGAAAGCCTGTCCCGCCATTCCGCCACCAGGACCTCGCGAAGCTGCGACCGACGCTGCTCCATTTGGCGCTGCATCGGCCGCTCGCCCCGCGCCCTCGCTTCCTCGCGCCACCGATATAGTGACGCGAGCACCTTCGCATCTAGGTCCCATGGCGGGGATCCGGACAGAGCACAAGCCGCCTCGTAGGAGATCGTGCGATACCCCCTTATGACTCTGACGGCCATTGCTCTTTGCGGCTTTCGCAGCACAGAGATGCTGGCGGCCGTCAGGTCAGCCGCCCAGATCGGGGCCCCGTAAAGGGCCATCGATCGCACGATCCCCACGTAGAGCCGCCTACAAGCGGCGCTCGGGCCCCCCAGATTGGGAAGCAGCGTTGACAGCGCCCCAGCCGCGCCCAACAACTTGGGCGCCAGCCGCCGGAAGTGGGGTCCGAAGTCCCACCGGCTGTCGAGCACCAATCCCAGATATTTCATGGTGGGCTCTACAGCGATCCGGACCCACCCGACCACAATGTGTGATCCGGCCGGCGGCGCCCGCCGGGGGCCATGAAACACCATGGCCTCCGACTTGTTGAGGGCCACCTCCAGGCCGAGGCGCCGTATGCGGCTCACCGTCAGTGATACCGCCGCCATCGCGAGCAACGCTACCTCCCTGTGCGAACTCCCCCGGGCCGTGACCAGCGTGTCGACAGGGACAGTGCTGCGCCAACTTTGCCCGCAACGGGGTATCCTTAGCGTGTAGTCGCTTAGTTTTTGTTTTATGGCCCTGAATGGAGGTCTGAATTTATTGAGGCACCCACAGACGACAACTTTTTAAAGGCTGACTTTTTATTGTGATATACAGGTGCCTTGTAATTTGACGTGTTCCTTTCAGGGCGTGAAAGTGTGCAAGAGACGCCCTGGGCGTCGGGAGTCTCCTGCAGATTCCCGGTCACCGTAGGCGCGGACTTGCGGACGGCGAGCAATGGGTAGCTCGACATCCGGTAAGAACCAGGCTCGTGTCGACGGCGTGTTGTGTTCCACGCTCGCCTCAAAGAGATGTCAGCACACAGTGACGGGGTCCAATAGGGCCGATGCGTCAGAGTCGCGGGATGTTCGAAGGAGACACCGTTGCCCTGGCACAGGCAACTTAAGGAACACAGGGGTGGGTTTTAGTCACTAAAAGTCTGACACGGCCTCCCGCTTCACCCAGAGCGGAAGAATTCATTTGATGAAATCCCACCCAAAAAAAAGGGCGCGAAAGTGTGACCCGATGTAATTTTTTTACTTTTTAACTCAAAAAAATATTTGTTTGCAAACAGTGCAAACAGTATTATACAAAGTGTAAAAGCTTATAAAATTGCCAAGTTGTAAACGTTTTAAAATAACTGTTAGATAAAAACAGCACTATTGTAGAACGTCACGATTATGTAACTTCATACTAGCACCATACTTTGTTCGTACCGCGCGACAAGGACGGGATAATCCCCTCCAATAACTTTTAAAGCGTCTAGCTTCTTCATAATTCCATCCATATTACAGTTTTTTAAGATTATCTAATTTTACAGATGCCTTCTTTGAAATTACATTACATTAAATTATATTGTTCGAACATTTGTAATATTAGTCATCATCTTTCATCCCTAAATACAGAATTCGTCCCAAAATATCACTATTCTCTAAACTCTCAAATTGACTGGCTTTCATTGCTATTCCTTTGGGTACTTAAAACTTTAAAATCCTTCGATGTAACTACTTACCTTATGGAAGAGGCGACTAGAAACAATTATATTTTAATGTAAATGTTGACGCCGTCAAAAGTGCCTTTTTTTGTGCCTATTTCAAATAAACACTTTGACTATGACTTATAATTGATCTTTTACAGAATTCAAAAGCTTTGTGTCTGCACCCAACAACTAACTATTAATGTGCAGTAGATTGTGAGGGCCTTGTCCATCAGGTAATCACTAGATTGGTATGTAAATAAAACATGTAATTCAATAAATAATTGTTTATTTATTTATTATTAGTAAGTACATTTATATAATCCTTATATACAGATAACAAGCGTGTACATTGATATTAGAGTTAACATATAATGATAAGATTGATGTTATCAGCAAAAAACTTCACTTTACAATTGAATTAAATGAATATTGAATTATTTGCAGGATGTTTCCTACGTAAGTGCGACTTTTCGTCTTTATAGCCTGTAGATAAAGCGGAAAGTATTTCGTTACCTCCGAAAACGAATCTTCGAAATTGAAATGGGTTCACCTAGACGGTATACTAACAGTATGCCTAGTTTTCGGGGCCGTGGCTTAAATCGGAACTAATGCCGCCATCTTGTGTTTTCAAACAACGTTTACCCCCCCCCCCCCCTCATCCTGGAAATGCCATTCTGCGTAGCGTCGTTAATAATTATCGGAGAATTTCCCGTTCAATGCAAAATTTAAGGTTCATAGGACAAATTATTTGCCGAATAACCTTTCATTTTACGAACCCCTTTTTAAAATAATACGTTCTAGAGCAAATTTTTGCTGGCAAATGAGGCTTTTCTGAAATTACGTTCTAGGTGGATGCACTGAGAAGTCAGGTCCTGGCGCATGTTAAAAGTGTCAAAGCGCCTATATTTTCTCTAGTCGTGACTGAATGATGAACATCATGATATATTTTACATTTCATTGTTAAAATGGAAGACCCCTTGTCAAAGTGGCGCCAACTGGTGGCGTGAATTTTCATTAAAACAGTTATTTTAACAACATCCTCTAAAATAGTGTGCGAAAAAACTCAGCTGCCTTAAAACAACATGCTAATAATAGTTTATTTATAACAATTATTACATATATAACTATTATATTTCGTACATATTATTATTATTTAATAGTATCATCAAGTTTAATCTCTTGCGGGATTAGTCGAGATACTTAACTGTGTTTTCCAGCTAAAATCTAGATATACATTGTAAGTTTTTGTAATAACAACTATGCTATGTTCATTTTTTGACGACTGATATGACAACGGATCCAGATTGGGACTTGATACGACGTTTGGGAGCGGCGTATGTCCAGAAGTTAACATCTTTCAGATAACGAGGATTATTTAAAAAAATAAGATATTTTATCAATTTTCAGAAAACATAGATTCAAACTTAATTTATTTCAAAAATAGAAGAGACCATTTGCTATGCATTTGCATTTTTGTCAGCATAACATAAATCGAGAGTTTGTTAAACATTATTACATACAGTTTATTTTATTTGGTAGTTGAAAACAAAAGTGAGAAGTGTCCAACATACATTATTGTTAGAGGTGTCACGTAGACCATCATAAAATGAACAGAGTATACTACATTATAACGTCAACTAGCCAAGAAGGAAACGAAGTGTCACGGCTTTCCGAAGTTTACAAACTTGCTTAACATTTAGTTACGACTCAAATCACTTGAGATGTGTTAATCGGCCTAAATTCAAATACTTTCTACTTCACTATGATAATTCCGACTTTATGAGAGCCTTAGATTTGGCTAAATCTATCGGACAGAAGACAAGTTGCTTGGTGATAGCAATCGATATAGTAGCTATTCTTAAACTTAAGAAAATCATCACAAATGGTCGGGTTTAAGTCACCTGCATTCGTCAAAAGGACGATTCTTTCCTTCATACTAAAAAGGTTTCGCTTTGAAACTCATATCCGATCCGATTCTTGAAAAAAATAAACCTAAAGCTTGGTGGCCTAGTGGTAACGGCCACGACTTACGAGTTGTAGATCGTAGGTTCGAACCCAGACAGGCGTTTTACTTTGTGTAAATTATTTCATCACCAATAATTCCAAGACTTGTGACATCACCAACCCGCACTGGGCCCGCGTGGTATACAATTGCCTCTCAAAGAGACGAGGCCTGTGTCCCAGCAGTGGGAACATTGTAGGTGATTATGCCCTATATATACAGGGTGTCCCGCAATTGTCGGCTAATAGGTCGGGTTGCAACAGGAGTTATAAAATACCGTCACAGGCAGTAGATCTTTCGTTTGTTTTTAAAATAAATGTCCGTAATTTTTAACTATTATGACCGCTTAGTTTTTAGTTAGTATTTAAGTTTAAGTCCTGGCTGGAGGCCTTAATTTATTAGGGCAACCACAGGCAAGTCCGCTTAAGCAGACGACAGCCTCATAGGTTGACCTGCGAGATGCCAAACAAACAAACAAAACTATTATGACCCGACCCATCACCCAACTCCGGCTTGACGTCGACAAACGGGACATCCTGTATATATATATATATATGAACGATTAAATAAATAAAAAAGCAATGTTTAAAAATGGTGAATATAGTTTTAAATAATGGCTTAGCTGAATTGCGAATTGAAAATCGTGATTACAACAAAGCTGTATTTTGTTCAGACAGAACATGTCTGAATATTATTGCATAAAATAATTTAGATTGCGCATACAAAACTGCATTAGTTATTGAACCGTTTGAGATATTCTTTCCTAGACTTATTTCAAGATAGTTTGATTGATGTGGCAATTTCGCAATGTATCAATTTATCAAAACTACATAACATCACGCCTTCTTCCGGAAAGGTTAGGCAGAGGTCTCTAGTACACACATTTCTCCTGTTATATTAAAGCCCCATGTATAAGGAGTGAATAACAGATTCGGGGGAGGCATGTGTCTAGCAGTGAACGTCTTTCGGCTGAAATGCTGATAATGATTATACATCAATAAGGGGGCGAGCCTATTGCCATCAATTGGGCACGAATCTAGACTACGGGCTGCTACTGAGAAATTCTAGATGAATTACCCAATTATAGTTTCATCAACCAGGCACAAATCCAGACTCCGGGCTGCTAGTGATGAAAAAGCCCAATAATAGTTTGCCCGACCTTGGAATCGAACCCCAATAGACCAACGAGGCAGTCAACCACACAAACATTCACTTGATAATTTTCAATCACTGCCGTCAAATTAATCAAGATATCCTGAAACATTTATGCTAAGCGCGCAATACGATTTGAATCGTAACGATTTGAAAACTGCGAAATCAAAAGAAAATTTCAAAATCATTTTCCAAGCGAATCCTGAAGAGATTTTATACCGCAGTGCAGTGCGCAGTGTTGTATATTAGTATAGTTCACGGCTTTGCGATTTTTTTCAACAACGATTAAAATTCGTAGTGCGCGTTTAGCCTTTGCAGCACAGAAAAATAAATAGCACTTAATTACACTTCGAACGCGCCATTCGAGCAATTGCATCTCATAAGCAAATATTATTAATTTTTCAATGAAACAAATCTTCAAAATCTCTTTATTAGATAATCGCTACAATAATGCGATTACACCTCTCCTTCTCTCATTCTCGTCCATATATCTTTCTCTCTCACTCAGTATTTTCTCAAACTACCCTCCTAAGCAGCACACACGGTGTTGTCTAGCGGCATCAGTTCCAGTTTGATGTCGTCTGACTGTAGTTCTGTTACCAGCTCGCGTAACCTGGCGATAAAAAGGTTTAAGTTAAATCAAACCAATGAAAAATATTTATTTGCTAGAAATATGGTACAATATGATAAAGTCTTTTTTATTTCAGCATATCCTGCCATGACAGGGCGTGCAAATGTAGGGTAAAAAAAAAATAACTCGCGTCAGGACACGTGACCTGATCGAAAATTCGTAAGAGGGATGATTGTTGATTTTTGATTTTAATTGATTGATTTTTCTGAGAGATAAACTTTTTAATGTAATATAAATTGTCATTTTTGTGTACGATAGCGCAATAAATAAATATTGTATTCAACCACATAAATGATAGTACTTTTATACTGATAATTAAAGCGATTCGTGCAAAATTGTTCCTCAACCATTCCAAAATATAAAAATGCACAACGTTAATATTCAAGTTTTCACTTCTGCCGGCACTCCCGGAGTGCAATTACAAACCCCAACAAGAAAACGGAACGCGCTCCGTAACAGCTAAATACTGTCCATAATATTTTTTTGGGCTGTCTTCTTAAAATTAAAATCTAGGGTGTCTAAATTCCTTGGTATCTAAATCTAAATTTCTTCCCGTGGGTGTCGTTAAAGGCGACTAAGGCAAAGGGTGCTAAGAATCCCCGGAAGAAACGTGGTCGCCCACAATAGGCCTTATTAGAAGGCTCAAAGTCACCCAAAGGGCAATGGAGAGGGCTATGCTTGGAGTTTCCCTACGTGATCGAATCAGAAATGAAGAGATCTGCAGGAGAACCAAGTGACCGACATAGTCCGAAGCATTGCCAAAGTTAAGTGGCAGTGGGCACATTGGTCGCAGAACAGATAAAGGCCGATGGGGCCCAAAGGGTCCTCGTACCGTTGGAAGGCCTCCCACAAGGTGGACTGATGACCTTATGAAGGCCGCAGGAATACGCTGGCACTTAAATTTTATTTTTTGTATAGATGATCTTTATTCAGTTTTGAGTATGAACAGGACAGCTATAAGAGTAGGGAAGACCAAAGAAACGATGGATGGAGTGTGTCAAATATGATATGGCTAGAAAGGGGGGGGGGGGATACCGAGATGTCGACTAATAGAGAATTATGGAAGACCTATACATGTTCATGATGATGATGATGATGATGATGATGATTTTTATACAGTAGAAGACTACATGTAACACTTACTTGGCTAGCTGCGCAGGAGTCACGTAGATGGTCTCGTCAGTTTGTCCAGACGCAGGTGCTGGGTAACTGATCGTGCCCACGTCCACCGCCCTTGATGATAATACCTGTCAAATCAAATTACAATTATTATACAGGATCATGGGGTCTCAACTTGAACAAATTATAATTAGTCTTGAAATAAAATCATAGATGGCAGCATAGATAACCATTATGAAATTAATAATCAATAAAAAGCGTTATTCGGCAGAATTTGGGATGAAGTAAGATTGGTAAAAATTAAAACTTTCTTGTTTAATGCTTATTTGTCTATTTACACACATAATGCACGTGTTTTCAAGAAAAACATGAAAGATTTCTTCATTTATTACATGTTTTCTTGCAAACGTAAGTAATGATGATATGTTAATCACTTTGATCAATTTTATTTCGGAATTTTTTGTACAACTGTAAATCCGTCAGATTTAGATGAACATATATTGTGTTAAAATTATGTGTATGTGTAAAAATTATCGCTGCAAGTTGTTTCATCCTGTTCGACGTTTTCTTTCGAAACAAAAAACTTACGGCAGCTAGTTCAGGCGCCGGAAACTCTGCGAAGTCTGCCTCCACGCACCTCCATGGACGATGCATCAGCAACTGTTGACGCACCTCAGCTTGAAGAGATGCTAGACGGATCTGTGTAGAAGGAATGCATTTGTTACTGCTTCCTGTCAAGTTTTCGCAAAGAAAACCACAGAAAAAGTTGTAATTTTGACCTTCAGTATCTTCGTAACCAGAAGGTTCCCAAGCATAGTCCAGTACAAAGAAAAAAAATACAATAACAGGCGCTTCTCTAGCGCCTTCAAAACAATGGTCAGACAACGGTAAAGTTTTCTTCATTTTAAAATGTCTAAGTAATAATGACCACACGGCTCGGTCGATCAGGTAAAGTGGCGCATGTCGAGGTCGGTCCTTGGATGGGTGACCATCTTTAATAATAATAATAATACGTTTTTATTTATTGGTTTTGTAGTCGTTAACAGTTTTGAACTCTATATGTCACATAGTGAGAGCTGGTGCCTGAAGTAGGTTTTAGAAAAACCTGTATTACAGGTCACCAGACCCCACTTAGTGGCATCATACATTTATTTAGAGGCTGGTAACAAGTTTTTCTACAACAACAGACAATCAAAAACGAAAATAAACATATAAAAAGTAGCAAATTAATTAAATAACATAACAAGCAGTCACAGGGTGTGTGTTTAATGAAGGTGAATGTTGGTGATTGTGTTGGTGGATGGAAACCACAATGTGAAGATGAATGTCGGTGCGTGTGTGAATGGTGGAGAATGTGTAAGTAATTATTTGAGTTAGTAGCAAGTATTAAGTAATAGTGTGGAGCAACTTTTCTGTATCAACATAGGAAAGATTTTAAGAAGTCTGTTACTTTTTTCTTACAACTGGTTTTGTGCAGTGAATATATATTCTGACCCTTGTTGATGACATTATATAGATAATCCCCTAGGTAACAGAAAACCTTGTGGATATTTACATACAGAATCCCCTCCGTGCCTCGGAAAGCCGTTGGTCACGGCTGTCGTTCGTGGATCTTTGACAGTGGTTATGGGTCGTCAGAAGCACGAAAGTCTATCAATGCCCGGAATGTTACCATTTTTATAAATATTGTTTATTTTATTTTGTTGAACACTTATCCAGTTATTATGTGTATGTATTTTTTTTTTCATCTAAGCGTTTGCTGCACTGGTCGACGTCATTCAACGCCGGCTGTCGCTGTGCACCAGCGCTGGGGCTCTGTCTCGCATAGGGTCGCAGCATTAAGCTGAGCGATGGCCGTTTTGCGTGGATGTGACGCATATTTTCCCCCGATTTGTTCTCTTTGGTGTTTGTGTTCGATCACTGCGTCATGTTTTCCGTAAATAAACGTTGTTTTCTTTCTTTCTTTTTTTTACTAAAGAGTATCGTGTTACCCAGTAACTGGGTTCTGGAGGTCAGCTAGGCACTCGCTCCATGGAAAATACTGGTGTTCACCTGCATCTGGTTAGACCTCGTTGGTCTAGTGGTCGCAAGAGCTACTGCTGAACATGAAGTCCTGGGTTCGATTCCCAGATCGTTCAAAGTGTTATTGGGTTATTCTATCTGGAATTTGTCAGTAGCAGCCCGGAGTCTGGATTTGTGCCCGGTTGATGGCAATAGGCTCGCCCCCTAATAAATTAAATGAATGAATGAATGAAATGTGGGTGTACTATAGATACACCTCTGCCCTAACTTTTGTGGGATTTATTTATAATATTCTTATCAGCTAGACAGCTTTATCGATGTTTCAAATAAACTGTTTCATTGCAGGTGGTGTCGTGGTGTCACTGTTTTTGCCGCCGGACAGAAAATCGGTATAAAAATAAGTTACGTGATAAAAGGTGTGATATTTAAAAAAATACGATGATTTTTAACTTTTTCTTATTTTCGTCCCATAGGCAGAGGCCTGTTTATATAACCTACCCTACCGAAAAGATAAATTAATTCTAAAGGATTTAGAAAGACCACATAATATGGCCGACCCAAACATAGTACGGAAAATGCTAGACAGATTGATTTCAAGTATTTTAAACACCGTCAAGACCATTTAAACGGACCTTGGAAATAATATTTTATATAGATAAGCTTAGCTGAGCGTATCATATGCCTCAAAGCTACAGTTAATCTTGAACGCGTTCAAAGCAGGCTTTTCGATTCCATAATTATTCTTGTTTCTTTGTTTAGATGTCTGTCCGGCAATGATCATCTTTTGGCTGGCAATGGAGATGTACATGATGTAAAAAGACCCATGGCATAGCCGTCAACAAAGCATTCTGTACATCAAACTAAGTAACATGGCATAAAAATAATTGCGTGGAAACGACTTTTTTAATTTGTGGTGTGAAAATTTGCTGTCTGCGCAATGTGACGCGCATGTAACGTTACGGGGGTCGTTGGGTATTTAAAGCTGTTTTTTAACAAAATTACACGTCAGTAATAGTTGGAATTTTGACCTGCAATTTCTCCGTTACCAGAAGGTTCCCAGGTATGGTCCAGCACAAAAAAAAAACAAAAACGAGGAGTACAAGTGACTGATATTAGAAATGTTCATCAAAATAATGTAATTTCAAAGTAGGCATAGTAAAAATGAGATAATCGAAAATATCAGTAAAACCGGTGTAAATTTGAAAAAGATACACGCTTTTAAAGTTTTTAGAGGGGATTATTCCCGTCCTTGTCGCACGGTATGGACAATGTACGGCGCTAGTATGAAGTTACATAGTCGTGACGTCACTTCTACGTTAATGCTGTCCTTGTCTAACACCTATCTTAAAACGTTTATAACTTGGCAATTTTTAAAGCTTTTCCACTTTTTGTAATTTTGTTGGCACTGTTTGGAAACAAACAATTTATTGAGATAAAATAAAAAAAATGTCATCATCTGCATCCCTTTTGTCTTCATACACGTTATGGTAGACCCACATTTCTCCAGTTATGTTTAAAATCTATTAAAAGGGGGCGAGTCTTTATGAATATTATTATGTTACCTCCAACTGTCTCCTGAGTTCCCTCTGCTTGTCCTTATGCAGTTGTAACGCATGCGCGTACTGCCCCGGCTCTGACGGGAACTTCACCAGCCCACTGCGAGCCACGAACATTGTCCATTCCTGAAAGAAAGAAAAATACATATAAATGTAATACTGGAATATCCAATTTTAGAACTAATATGTGTTGCCACTTATTCAATTATCTACTTTAGGGTTATGTAGATTTAGTTGATTTTTGATTGACCGTTAGTAATAAAATGGTCCATAAACACGGTTGAAATAGAATTTGAACTTTGTCATGTATGGAATTAAGTTTGTGTTCCCAAAACTTGATAATTAACTGAGATTCTGAATAAAATTTACCGCACATAGAAACGGTTTTTTTTTTCGGAATTATCTGAATTGCCAAACAAGATGTTAGTTTTATTACAGTTTGTAAGTCAAAACTGCATCTTAACTGCCTCTTGCACACTATGTAGGTAAGTGAAAACTATGCTTTTGCAAGACATTTTAGAAGTTGCAATGGGGGTGGAGTTTGGCAAGTTTTTCCTAGGTATTAATGTTTTCTCACCGTCTGTAACTTCGCCAGGTCTTTCTCAAGCTGCGCGGCGGCCTGCCTGCGCGCGAGTGCAGCGGCGGAGCCCGGGTGCTCCAGCGGACGTAGAGCTCGCAGGGCGGCGCGCTCAGCCTTGCGGCACGCTGACATGCGGGCGGAGCGCTCGCGTTCGACCGTCCTGTTCGGTTTGTGAATATTTTATTTATTGTAAACAGTTGACAAGCCTACACTGTTTCTTGCCGGCTCTTCTCGCTTCTGACATTTCATACGTGCCCTAGAACTATGAAACTTTACAAGTTACTAATATCAAACGTTTATGAGTTTGGTTGTCGGAATTGGGATGATGACAATTTTTTTATTTTTGTCTCAAAATACTGTTTTTTTTTCAAATAGCGCAAACTATATTACAAAAAGCTTTAACATTGCCAAGTTATAAATGTTTTAAGATAAATGTTAGACAAGGACAGCACTGTCGTAGAAGTGACGTCACGACTATGTATCTTCATACTAGCGCCGTACATTGTCAGTACAGCGCGACAAGGACGGCAATAGTCCCCTCCAAAAACTTTTAAAGCGTTTATTTTCTTCAAATTTACACCAATTTAACAGATTTTTTTGAAAATCTCATTTTTACAAAGCCTTCTTTGAAATTACATGATTTTTTGAACATTTGGAATATTAGTCATCATCCCAATTTATCTCTTAAACGAATGGTGGAGCAATATAAATATTTTACTGGTAAGATTCCAAAAATTTAGAATGAACATACGCATTCATAATTTTATCTAGTTGTGTCATGAGAGATGAGCTGTGGCTTTTCTTAATGATTTCATTTTCTCTCCTTCTATCAAAGAGTCGGAAAACTAGCCATAAATTGTACCTTATTGCTCGTTCCAAAAGGTTCTTATAGATAGAGCAAAACATCATAATACATTAACATCTTTCCAGGTGGTGAAAACGCAACTAGTTCAAAGTTGGCCCGTTACCGTTAAATTTATAAATTAAGTCCTACACAAACCCTCAGAGACAAATGACAATGCTAGATCCTGCCCCAGCTATTTACAGGAAATATCAATTAATGAAAATAATTGTAATGATTAAATAACCTTTTCATAATACTTTGTTGTTCAGTAGAACTTGCCGATTACAAATCAATGATAAAACGAATTCAACCCCTGAATTTCCTACTGTGTTACTTGTTGCGCATGATACACCACAACAAAAAAGTTTTAAATCTTGTAAAACAAAAACTCGAAACCTATAATCAATGTCAACATTGTTTTAACATTTTAACAGAACCGCATGTTCTACAGGCATTAGGACAAATGTTTATAGTCGTATTTTTAATTAGACGAAGCCAACTGACAGTAGCTAATGTCACTTTGTAAAATAATGTTGCCATATTTAAAGTAATAGTGATGCGTTCAGTTCTCGTTCAATCAGATGAATGAACAATGAGTGTGAATAGTTAATCATTTCAAACCATAAAAGAATATTATTTATATTTTACAATAAAATTGTATAAGGTGCTCTGATATAAGTTACTAGTAGTATGTAACTACAATCAGTTTTATGACGGCTTATTATTACAAATCGCGGCCCTGCGACTAGTGCCTTTTTGTTTGTAATTCGGCTTCTAACCTCTGGTATGATAGCATGAATGTTTTTTCTGCGCTCACGCTGTTTAGTTATTGTTTTTGTTAAGTTTTTCGTTACGTTGTGTTTGTAGTTATTGTTGTGTTTGTTTGTTGCTATATTGTTTCGTACAAACGATATGGATCCTCAACCAAGCACGTCAAACCAAAGCTTGTCTCCAATAAAGAAGAGACCACGGATTGCTTTATGCGTTACAAACAGGTATTTGAGGAGAAAGCTGCTTCACTATTACCTATTGAGGCTCCCAAAAAAAAAGAATGTGTTTCGAAAACAGCTGACATTTTGGGAATTGGTGTGACCTCAGTTTACAGTGTATTAAAAGAATACAAAGAAATGTAACAATTTAAGTCTCCCGAGAAACGTGAACCGAAATACAGTTTCAAAGATAAATTAGACGATTTTACTTTTGCCGCTTTATGACGAAAAGAACATCATTTTTTTTTTGCAAATGAGCCACTCACCATTAAAAGGCCCCCATACCACTGTGAGCTCAATCCCATTGAGTTGGTATGAGCGCAGGCTAAAAGTTATATGTTGCAAGAAATAACAAAACCTTCAAAATGACAGAAGTAAAAAAACTTTTTGAAGAAGGACTTCAACATATCACACCTGAAAAATGGAGTAGCTGCGTGTCTCTGATAATTAAAGAAGAATACAAAATGTATGGTCTCGACTTCATGATCGACAATGTTTCAGACATATTTATAATTAATTTCACCGAAAGCGATAGTGGTGATTTTTTATCTGATGATGAATAAAAACAAATTATTTAATAAGCGATGTTTCTTATTTTCATTACCTACCTATAATTGTTATATTTATACATCTATAGTTTCAACTACATGATGTATTGAAAATAGGACAGTCTTACAAGTTTCCTCGCAATGTTTTCCTTAATTTTTAAACCACTCGGTATTCAGTATAGGTAGATACTGTAGGAACATAGTCGTCGAAACCTCGTTGGTATGTACAAAGCACGACTAAAATTCGAACCCCGTACCCGATATCGGCAGTTCGGCACACTAACTATTCACTAGACAATCGTGGCAATTTCATTCATTCAGGAGTTTTTTTCAATCATTCACTTAGTCACAACACTATTTTTATTTCATCAAAAACTGACAACACAGTAAACGTCAGTTGACTTCGTCTAATTAAAAATACGACTATAGTTAACAGTAATAAATAAGCGTTAAGATGCTGCATATTGCAGGCTTGTAAATGACTTTTTGATTTGAGTGGGGCAAAGTTCTAAAGAGTTTCTGGCATTGTCCTTTAAAGAGATTAATATAATGACTGTGCCTTCTCAGTATAATTATGAAAATCTTTTGTGTGCACATAAAAATATTAATCTGTTTTTAAATACAGTGATATAACAAACACAAATTCGTTGTACCTACTACTACGCTCAAGATAGGTGACTCGTTTAAATGCCAATGTATACATTTTTATAATAAAATTCTTGAGGACAAAAAGGCTTGGGATTAAGATGCTCTAATAAATTTAAATTTACACAGAGAATGTTGATGTTTAATATTGTTATGCTAACTTATATTTTTTTTCTCTCATCTTTTAACATGACATGAATATTTACTGAATAAATAAATATTATTTTATTTTATTTTTTGTGAATGTGAGGAGTGCGTCATTGTTTCTTTTTCTTTTTTTTTAGTTTAAATGATAGCCTTTTTGAATACGAGAACTACGAGTATGTGTGTCTTTGTTTTTTTTTTCTTCTTTTTTTTTTCGTTCAGTTAGTTTTAATGATAGTGCGGCAGTAGGAGTACTTTATGCGGCCTTTCTTTCTTTTGTATTGTTCGTCGAATCGTTGAACTCCTTAGTTCTGAATTGAGCAGCACGATAGGTAAGGATAGGTTCACTCAATCTGTGTGTTTCGTTCATTAAAAGACCATTTCGAACACAAGTCTACATGATCTGACCAAGATTATGTCTGGCCTTTAAAAGAGACTGTGACCTCTGAGTTTGTTTCGGCCTTTCTTTTTTTAAATATGATTGAAGTTTTTTTACAAACCTACTTACATGAATAAAATCATATATCATTTACCTACTCATGTGAGTGAAACAAAATAATTAGCTTACTTTTAAATGTTTTACTCACCAACTCAACACCTTGATCTGATGCTGCAGCGCCTCATTGACCTCGCCGACCACGACGCCCGCCGTCACCTTCACCGGAGTATCCTCTGTATCACATACTGTTAGTTACAGAACGTTCCAGACGGTTGAGAAGATGGGGATGATGGATGCGTGGGAGTGAAAGATCGACATATGTAACTTGTAAAGCCGATGATAAGAAGCTAATTCTCTAAGTAGGATTGTCTTTAAAATAATAAAAAAATTACAAATCTCTACAAATGCGTGGTAGCAAAAAAAAAAAAAATCTGACAACCCTGTTGTATGTAAAACTTTTCTCGATTCTTAATGGTAACAATAACGTACCATATTTAAAAACAGAACTTGGTTGTTCCTCATAACTCTAAAATTAAAAAATGGAAATTCAATCAATCAATATGTTTTGCCTTTTCTTAACTATGATGGGTTCAGTTTCAAGTCTAACTGGATGCAGCTTAGTACCAATAGTTTAGGACAGATGGATTTTATAGGAAATTTATTTATTTTCACCCTTTTTTTTATACGTACACCTCTGCCTAACCCTTTTGGGATTACAGGCGTGATGTTATGGTTATGTAATTTATCTTCTGCTTTTGAAGACTTCTACCGTCTCTCATTAATATTTAAGTCGATCTTTCGTTCCTTTAATGTATGTATGTATTAATACACTGAACAGCATTCGTGGAGTTGGTATGAAAAGCATAGGTTTAACAAATTATATTGTTAAATAAAAATTGAGTTAAGGCTCATACAGCTGACGTTAAGTTGCGCCACTGTTGCGCTGCTTTACATGTATATTTTCGTATTTTTTTATTTGTTATTGAATGGCAAACTAGCAGGGCCGTAGCACGAACCCACGAGGTAAACGTAACGTAAATTCGCAAGATTTATGAATCGAAAATACAAATGTCATAATAACAGTATTTTGGTTTTAATTTTTGCGACAAGCACAATAAGTCAAAAATTCACCAATGGAACTGAACGTGATCATTACATCTAAACTGCGTTCAATAGCTGTCAGTGTCAGTATTCCACAGCAATGTTGACACTGACAGCTCGTCAACGTGGTTTCGATGCAACGGTCGCGTTCAGTTTCATTGGTAAAATCCGTCCTAAGTATCACATAAAGATTTAAAAAAACAAGTATGTAAATATGTCCGAAACAAGTTTACTCAATTTCAATTTACATACGTTCATTCATTAAAATACGTTCGAATTTACAAAACGTTTACTCCGCGCGTTCGTTCTAGGTCCACTGATGGTAAATGTTCACCGTCTATGAACATCTGCAAAACAAGAGACATCACAAATGCGTTACCATCCCAGAGACAAAGGTAAAATGTCTCATGTATCTATGAATACACCGGCACGCCGACCGGGACCGACCCTTCAAACCGGGACAATGTGATGTTTGGCGGCAGAAATATGTATCGTGGTCGTGTTTTCGGTCGGGTATTTAAACTATTGCTAGACTACTACTGATTTTTAGATGACAAATATGCTTTTATTTGTCATCTAATAAAAAAATTAATGAAACTTTTAAATCATCATCTGACCAGCCTTTTCAAAACTATGTTGGGGGTCAGTTTCCAGTCTAATCGGAATCTGAATTCCAGTGTTTTACATGGAGCGACTGCCTATCCGGCTTTCACAAACCAGTGGGTGATACGATCCCCTTGCTAAGACTAATTAATTTTTTTTTTTCTGAAACAACTTGTTTAAAAAATAGTAGGGCAACAGTTGCGCAACTTTCGACTTTATAAGCCTTAAACGTAAGTTCACAACATCCATGTACTATCATGCACATACACATTATTGACGTAAAATTAATTAAAATAAAATAAATTATTAGTCACATTGTTTTTAAAGCTCATTTTAGGACGCATTCCCTTTACTTTAATGTCACTTTTTTTTAACTGAATTTTTTTTGAACCTGAATCAACAGTTAGTTTATTAAAATTATCGTAATTTTTTTTGGTATAAATTGGTTAAGTGAGTGAAAATTATGACATTTTGCATTAAGAGTTGAAGAGTTACCAAAGCCGATATTTTTAGAGAATAGTTGAATTAGAAATTAACATTCATTTAGTGATTCAGACTCAAAACTAAAACCTAATCACTACAACATAAACAAGAACGTAAAATTTAAAAATAATCATTGGGAAAAAACTCTAAGAACGCCTTCGCATCTGGCTTTGATCCAGCTTAGGAGTTTGTCGTACGCCTACACAACGTAAACGCGTCACTAACGCTGCGTCAACGTGACGTATTTTCAATAAAATCACGCTTAAGTTACGCCACCGCTGCGTATGTAGTTTAGTTTGCGTTTACGCAGCAACTACACAACTTTTACGCAATGACTACCAAGCCTTTATGTAGCGCTTACGCATCGTCAACGCAACGTTTACGCGACGTAACCGCGTTGTATATGCCAACGCTAGATTTACGCTCAGTGCGAAGACACGAAAAATAAAAATAAATTAAGCTCATGCGACACCGAATGATATAATTTGTTTCTCAGCATATCTTACGCATAACTTCTTTGGGAGCGGCCACGGGCGTCGCCACCGCTAAAATTTTGATTTTAATTTAATTTTGATGTAAAATTTGCCAATTCTTTTATAATATTTTAGGTAAATATTTCTTATGATTATTATTTTATGTGGTGTGAGTAGAACTGCCCATCGCTTCCCTCAAGGCTTCTTCTCCTCAAGTTATCTTCAATGAAAGCGCTTCATGCAATAGCGGCAGGAAAGCCCGTGAAATTAAAATTTTCTTAGTTTTTTTTTTGTAATTTTCAGGTCAACATCAAGAGATTTACACTGTCAGGTTGTATGTTATACAAAATATGATTCGCGACCGAAACAAGTAAATATGTATTTATGTACAGAATAATATCTTTAAAATCATCAAGTCACTAAGAATTAATTACAACTATTAACATTAATATTTATTTTAATTATAACATATTATATTTATAATTAATTATAACTAAGAATTCCCATATTAATTATAATTTTAATTTTAAAAATAATTATTAATTATAACTAAGAATTACCTTATTGAATGACAATTTGATGAAATCATGACATTTGAGGATAAATAAAAAAAAAAAAAAACTTTCTTAAATTTCTAATTATCTATTGATAATTTTTATTACTACAAAACTGTTTATACATATTTGTAACGGTCGCGAAACCTATTTTCCTATTTCCTATTTTCCTCCTGAAAATAACCTGAAAATTGCAAAAACTTACGATTTTTTGAATTACGCGGGCTACCTTAGTAATTATGGAATTGTAATAGTGACTTACAGAAAGGGATAGAGTATACACGCCTACGCTGATCTGTACGTTCTAGCAACGTCGCATTTCTAGTGGTTTTTCGTGATAATATAATTAAGTTGAAATCAAAGAACACTTTTTTTTCAGCCAAGCACTAGATCGTTGGTATTTATAATTATTTTTTGTTAATACTCTTAAACAAAAATTTTCAATCGTATAAAAGCACTTCAAATATATAAAAAATGACAATAATGAAAATTTTTATGAGTAAATATGAAAATAACTGTAAAATTATAATGCAAACTTAAATTCTTGGCTGAACAAAATTAACAGTACTTTGATTTAAACTCAATAATACTGCGCTTAAAATGCCTATGTATGCATTCCACAACTTTCCTCAGGTATGCATTCCTACACAGGTACGATACGGTTTCGTACCGTATCGAACGTCAATGTTACCGACGAAGTCATAGAAACGCTATTCACAAATCCGAAACCGTACAATTTTGACAGTTCAAAATACGATATGAAGATATCAATTCTTCCGACCGGTATTTGTTGTCGGAAGTGATATCGTTAAACAAATATTGTTTAAATAAAAATTAATTTAGCCAATATCTGAAGTAATTGTACATAGTTTATGTAAAGTTTTATTATTGTTTTGACCGCTGCATAGATCCAAGGGGGGGTTCAGAATCATGTACTGAGATGGTATCAGGTTTTGCGTCTCTGTCCCTTCCACTCTGTATATCTGTGTTTCTAACTTAGTATATTATATGTTAGTTTGCACCAATGACAACCCCATTTTATGACCAGGCAAATCACTGTCCATTCCAAAGTTGTCTGGCAAAAATTGCAGAAAGCGATAAGGCCCGCCCATTGTATATTTATTTCATTGTGTTTGTTTTTTTTTTGTTTTGGTGAAGTTTTTTTTTTAAATACTAGAATTGCGACGTTGCCAGCGCGCGCGATGAACGCTCTAAGTCTTAAGGCCCTAAACACGCCTCCATTCAAGTTATTTAAAACAATCGGCGCGAGCAAATTTCGTCTCGCGTTTTCGCTTCAGTTTGGTCAGAGTTATCGACAGGATTCTGTATAAAATTTCAATTTCAAGTTCTGCTCACATCAGTTAAAGAAAATAATAATCATGAAAATAATATTACACTAAAGATAGAAGGGTTCTTGAGATTATCTTAACTTATCTTATTTCTGAATAGGGAAGTACATCGTCATAATAATAGTAATCATTTAATAAATATGAGTTTGCAAAGGGAATGCATGCAGTTATCAAGCGATGAGTCTTACTGTACTCTCGAACCGCCGGCGGGGGCAGCGCTGCACGCACATATAAATCGTTATATAGTTTTATGTACTGTTTAATGTATTGAGGTGTGTTTTTGTTAAGGGTGCTTTCAATTAAGATAACACTTTATGAAAATAATAGTAATAACAAATTAAATATCTCGACACGAGGTTGTTGACGTGTGGTATTTGAGCTCGGCTGTCATTGTGCCGATGGTCGTATCGGCCAATGGCTTGATAGCCGGAAGCCTTGATCAACATCTCTCGAGGCTTTCGTCAGGCGGTTGGATCAAGGGCCTGATTCAGAAGGCAGTACTCCTCGATACAGCTCGCATCGTGAGGAGGTTCCTGTCTCTGGAGCCCTAACCACCGGTAGCTTGGAGCCTGCTCCCGATCGGGTCCACCATTTTATATATTTGCTTTAGTTTTTTTTATATATAAAAATATTTAAAATGTATTGAAATAAGGATAAAAATAAATAAACTAAATAATAATAATTTATTTTCATTAGAAATGTGAAGAAGTACAGTCAGGTAAATAAAATTGACAAACTACTGCAATGTGTCGTGTTACAGCAATTTTTAAGTAACTTTCAATGAATGACTGTTGTGTATATAAACACACGAACAAAAACAGATGGTAGTAAATGGAAAAAAAGATTCAAGTTAAGAGTTCAGCTCGAATTTTGTTTTAAAGTTTTTATAATATTCTACGTACCCACGTTTCTGTGGTAACAATGGGACTTAGCGGCGCCTTTACTTCGTAGCAGCAAGGTTTTCGAACGGAGTATTGTAAATCATACGACACACATTTTGCAGTATATTTGTCGCACGTTTCAATGTTATTTACGATAATATTCAAATTGAAAGCACCCTTGAAATGATTACACATTGTATATGCATATAACATTCAGTTATGTATTTAAACAAAAACGTTCTGAAATGGAAGCGTTTCATTATTAGTTTTAGTTGAAAATGGAATTTAAATTGTAAGTTGTCATTTTGTTTAAATGTTTTACGGTTTATGACTAAATTAATATTGTCACGTGAAATATTTATCGATAATTTGTAATCACTAGACTTAGTGATGTGTATTTTACCCAATAAATTATAAAGTCGTCATGCAAAATAGCTAAAAAACATGATATGTTAAGTAATAATATTTAAATTCCATTTACAACAAGCCTTGAATGACCGAAACCTCATACAACACTTACTCAAAAACGCCAATTCTATAAGAGAAAACAATACAATTTAGATAACCAACCTTACAAAAATGTTGTATCTCATCTAGAATCCAGAACATAACTCAAATCGTTATAATAGTCCCAGTCAAGTGGGAAGCGCAGGTTACTCGCGAAGTTCAAATTTTCATGCTGAAATTTGCAGGTCAAGTCAGGTTGTATTCTGAACAAAATATGATTCGAGACTACAATAAGTATATATTCATACTTATTGTGATCACGAATCATATTTTGTTCAACATACAGACTAGCATTGACCTGAAAATTGAAAAGTAAGAAAATTTTAATTTCGCGGGCTGCTCTTGCGCTTCCCTCTTTAAAGCTCAATTTGTGAGGTAATCAGGTCGAAATCCGAAACTAAGGAAAGAAACAAGCGGTCAAACACCTGGTATCTGTATTGAGAATTGTTAGTTAGGAACTTGTCTTAATAATAATGTACCCAGGATTTTGTAATATCTTGATTTAAAAGAGTTGCCCGTTCTTCTCCATAGAGATCTACGTTTTTAAAGGGGCAACTAGCTTCAACTTTCGGATTAACAGACCGACTCTTTGACCATTCAAAAGTGCCTGTAAATGGTTTAATAAATAATTGAGTTTGTGGCGGCATCTACACCGCTATATGCGAACTACGCATCACAGTGACGTCACACAATCCTGCATCGCGCAAGCAGAGTTTACCGCGCAACTAGCATATATAAAACGTCCCGACGTGACTCGTCGGGCCCACCAGATACGACACCCATTTGGTCAAAGAGTGTGAGTAAACTTTACACCCTGTTTCTCATACCTCAATATGTTTATCAAACTATACTTTGGTATTATTTTAAGGTAACGACCGAGAAAGCCGAGAAAGCATATAAAATTTTGAATTACGCGAAGAATCATCTTTCTTCAAGTTCTCAACCTCAAATTCTTCACAGAACCCGCGGTGTAAGCCTCTAAGGAGCCTTCACCTCGATTTTGAAGTAAGCAAAAACTGACATAGCGTCAGGTTGGGGTAGGAATTCAATGCGTTGCGGACGAATTATGTGTTCCCGCGACCCCAGCGTAGGTGTGAGATGGAACACCGGGGTGGTTTTTAGTCAGTAAGAGTCTGACAGACCGAGGACATCCATGAGGATTTTCCACCCCGGGAACAAAAAAAAAAAAAAAGGAATTTAATGCGTCATTATTTTCTCTACATTAATTTTATCATCCAATTTGTTCGTTTCCTTATTTTAGCGGATTTGACCATAACAAAAAAATAAAACTAACTATATTTCCATGGGCCTTCTCCCCTTTACATTTAATCCACTAACCCAGATCTACTTCAAATAACTACATATTTAAAGTCATAAAAAATATACATACCATGATGCGCACCGCTCCTCTTGGCGTATAACTTAAGTTTCTCCCTGAGCGTGCCGCGTTCTGTCTCTAACGAATCGATGTCTTGTTGCAAGTGATCCATTGTCTCTTCGAATTCTTTTTCTTTTCTGTGAAGAGAGAGTTTAGAGTTTATAAAGCTGTTAAATTTATGAGCTAAATATCTTATTAAGTGGGAAGCGCCAGGTTAACAGAAAAATAAAGGAAGAAATATTTATTAATAATAGTTATTGTAAGAGCTAATCGTAATTGTAAGAACTCATGCCGCCTGTGATACAGGTTTATACTATTACAGGCATCATTACTTTGTAATACCTAAAATATAATATTATTTCTAAGATAACGGAACTGCCTCGTTGGTCTAGCGGTCGCAATCGCTACTGCTGAGCATGAGGTCCTGGGTTCGATTCCCAGGTCGGGCAAAGTGTTACTGGGTTTTTCTATCTGGAATTTCTCAGTAGCAGCCCGAAGTCTGGATTTGTGCCCGGTAGATGGCAATAGGCTCGCCCCCTATTACATGGGACTTAAAACATAACTGGCGAAATGTGGGTGTACAGGTACACCTCTGCCCAACCCTTCGGGTAAACAAGGCGTGATGTTATGTTATGTATTTCTAAGATTTACAGTGTATTTTACCAAACATTTTATTTTTGAATAAAAATTTTGTAACATTTTTTAAACATTAATTATTCTGCACAAACAAAACGCATATAACAAAAAAAAAACATAAATTACACACACATACAAAGTAGCCAACGGACTCGTATTCCGAAAATTTAAAACATGTTTTACAATGTTGTCCATTGCTTGATGTCTCTCAGCACCAAAGACAATACACATTGCTCTGTTTGTGTTGCGACACTGGCAAATGCCACTAAAACAAACGATTCAAAACAAACTGCCGATTGCAAAGTGGAAGAATAGCTACTTTTGTAACAAAAAAACAACATTAATAAGAACAATAATAAGCCGTGCGTGAGCGGAGAGCAGTGGTGGTGGCCCAGTGGTAACGGCTCGACTTACGAGTTGTAAGTCGTAGGTTCGAACCCAGACAGACGTTTTACCTGTATAAATTATTTCATCACCACTGCTCTCAAAACGGTGAAGGAAAACATCGCGAGGAAACCGGCATGTCTTACAACCAAAAACTTGAAGACATGTGACATCTACCAACCCGCACTGGGCTCGCGTGGTGGATTACGGCCCACTCCCTCTAACAGATAGGAGGCCTGTTTACTAGTAGTGGGAACATAATAGGCTGATTATGCTTATGCTTAAACAGTGCGTCGCATCTTTGGAAGAACAGGTCGTTGCTCAGCAAAATGCTGTGATCTCGGACGAACCCATCGTCAACACCGTTGATTTTCCCTTTCGAATGACGAAATTACGTCACAACGGTTATCCGCCATATTGAATGACAATGTCATATATCAATCAATAGGATTCTATGAACATCGTGGGTTGTATTATTGATTTTAATTATTGTAATGCTTGGAAACATGATGGTCCAGCTCCAGACAATCTATATCACATAACATCACGCCTTGTTTCTCCGAAGAGTTGGGCAGAGGTGTACCTATAGTATACCCACATTTCGCCAGTTATGCTTAAGTCCCATGTAAGAGGGGGCGAGCCTATTGCCATCAACCGGGCACAAATGCAGACTCCGGGCTGCTACTGAGAAATTCCAGATAGAAAAACCCAATAACACTTTGCCCGACCTGGGAATCGAACCCAGGACCTCATGCTCAGCAGTAGCGATTGCAACCACTGCACCAACATTGCTAGACAATCAAGTCTAGACAAAATCATACTGGTTGCTAATTTACTTGTGTAATTTGTTATGTTTACTGAAATCACACACTGACTTATTCCTAGTTAATATTTTAGGAAAATCATATATTTTAACAATGTTTGTTAATATGTGAGCACCATGTACCTAGGGGCCGTTCAAGTATTACGTAAGCACTATGGGGGGGTGGGGGGGTGGGGGGTCTTTGTTTTGCTTATTTTGGATGACATGGGGGGTAGGGGAGTCTAGATGATGATTACGTCATCGGTAGTTATTTACTTTTTTACACAAATGGCAACCCGCACATTGTCTATGCTTGAAAACGAAACGCATTTTCAAAAATCTAATCTTTATCCTAAATCTATTTTCTTATTTTTAAAATTATAATTATAACATTATAATTACAATATAAAAAAAATACATTTTTATTTGAAAAATGTTTACGTTAGCATGGGAGGAGGGGGTAAGAGCTTTGCTTACTTTTGCTGACAAGGGGGATGGGGGGTAAATGATTGTAATAAATCTGCTTACTAATATTTGAACGGCCCCTTATCACGTGATTGATTTATCTGTATTTGCTTTATTTTAAATTAATTTTACCTATTGTGATAAAGTACCTATGTTTAATCTGGGTGCATCGTCTTCACATTTAAAATATAGATAAATGTATCATACAAAATATTTTAAAACATTTTAAAAGAGTAACGGTGGAGTTTCTTCCCACTTCTTCTCCATACGAAACTACGTTTTGGAAGTGGCGCCTAGAATCAGTTCTATTTTTAATGTAAATGTTGACGTTCAAAAGTGACTTTGACTTTGTGATTCTGTAAATACATACTTGTTACGTTCGCGAATCATATTTTGTTCAACATTAAACCTGACAGTTGACAGCTGCAAATTGTAAAAATCTTAATTATTTTGTTTTCGCGGGCTTCCTGGCGATTCAAATGTTAGTAGTGAACAAATTCGAATCCACCAACTCTCCATAGAGCTTTATGCCAAGCATGGAACGCTCCATGGTTCTCTCTGCTACTCTCAGCCTGTACACAGCCTCTTCCGTGAGCGTCCACGTCTTAGCACCGTATGTCATGGTGGGCAGAACATACGGTGGATGGCAGGCGCTTTACTTGGTGTAAATTATTTCATGACCACTGCTCTTCGGTCTATAAAGACCGAGTTCCAAACATCGAGATCCGAAGACGTACAAAGTCTTTGATATCGGAAAACGAGTTATGGAACTGAAATGGAGTTGGGCAGGACACCTGGCAAGGCGATGGCCGACTGGCGTCCAAAGACTGGAAGACAAATAGCGGACGATATTGTTGTCATCGCGGGTAGAGCCTGGATGAGGCTGGGAGCGTGGAGATTGGCACAAGAAAAGAGAGGCCTATGCTCAGCTGTGGGTGAAGTCGGGCTGTGGATGATGATGATGATGATGATGAAAGCGCCTGTCTGGGTTCGAACCCACGGCCTGCAACTCGTTGCTTATCCTGTGAGCTATGTCGACTACTTTGGCCGTCTGCCGGATCACTTCGATCCCTCACAGAGATTCCAAACATAGCCCTTTCCTGTGTGAAACGTGAAACTGACCTCTTAAGCTGGTTCTGTGCGTCCTCCAGCCGTCTTGTCAACTGTTCTGCCTTTAATTCGGCGTCTCTCGCCGCTGTGGATAACTTGCGCTCTCCAAGCTCGCGACGGATCGTCATCTCTGATAGTTCTTCTTGTTTTGCCTGGAAATTATAATTATTTTATAATTGTTCAACTTATTTCAGTACCTTTTTAAATATTTTTATTAAAAAACAACAGTTCAAAATGTAAAAAAAATTGTGATCCGCCGGTATTGGGAGCAGGGTCCAAGCTACCGGTGGTTAGGGCTCCATAGATAGGAACCTCCTCACGATGCGAGCCGTATCGAAGAGTACTGCCTTCTGAATCAGGCCCTTGATCCAACCACCTAACGAAAGCATCGAGAAAAGTTGATCGAGGGTTTTGGCCATTACGCTGGCGGAGAGTGCCGCATGACAACGCCCGCTTCTAGCCCCCATAGACAGGTCCAGGGGGACGGCAGACTTGGTAATGTCCGCCTCTCCCCCATATAACTGGACCCAAGGCGGCGGCGCGTAGTGTTCCACGTGGGGTGGCAATAGAGGTGCCTATTGGACGTAACTGGGGAAGTTTGACACCTCACTCTCCCCGCGGACATGAGGTGGCCCGCAGATGCGGGCTGGCACTAGACGGGGATCGTGGTAGGCGCACAAGTTCGAAGTGAGAAGGGAACACTGGGGTGGTTTTTAGTCTGACAGACCCTCATGGGTGTGATTTTCCACCCCGGAACAAAAAAAAAAGAAGCGTTTTGCCCATCCGGCCATTGGCCGATACGACAAGATTTCTGAGTTCACATACCACATGTCGACAACCTCACTTGTTTATCTATCTCGGCTTTCACGAGGTTCCAGTCATGCGGGACCGTTATGTCAACAATCAAAGTTCACCGTCATCATTATTATGTAATAAGCTCACGCTTTCTTCCCATGGGGGTAAGCAGAAACTACAGAGAGAGATATCCTTATCCTAACTAATATTATAAATGCGAAAGTAAGTTTGTTTGTGACGCTTTCACTCTGAAACGGCTGTACGGATTTGGATGAAACTTAGCACATGGGTAAACAATGACCTGGATTAAACTTCGGATACTTTTTATACCGATATTCCCACGGGATCGAGACTTACGCGTGTGAAACCGCGGGGCGCAGCTAGTAATATTAAAAATACGAAAGTGAATTTCTTTGTGTCGCTCTCACGCTAAAACGACTGAACAGATTTGGATGTAATTTGGCACCTAGATAGGCCATGACCTAAATAAGAACATAGGCTCCTTTCATCTGACATCGCAGACAAAGTCGCGGGCAACGGCTAGTTTAATAATAATTAGCATGGAATACATCGAGCATAAAGAATAAGTACACGTTGAGTTGCAAAAAGTAACGAATGTAGCAGATGGTGCCATGTGCCTTGTATCCGGAATATGCAAGGTCAAAATAAATTGGCTAGCTAAACACCGCAGACGTGATTGGTATCGATATTTAAATACGATAAAACAGAACAAAAAAACAGATTTTCTCAACTCATACTTCGCGAGGAACAATACTGCCAGCGGTCGTTGACCACAAAAAAAAAACATAAAATATTTTATTCATTACAGACAATTTGAACGTAAATAGCGTTTGCAGCTGCCTTTTTTTAGCTAATATTTTATTTCTTCAAATTGCTCTCCTGGGACGGCGGCTTATTTTCTTGATTCGAACAAGAACCAGTCCTATGATCACATATTGTTCTATAGACTGACATGCGAACTATTTTTCAAGATCTGTGGGCCTAGTGTGAGTTTATTTTAACCGTCTCGATTTTACGCATCGACCGCGTTCGGCGCTCCGATTGGCCCTTAGCAATCGGAGCGCAACGATCGAATGGTGAAGGGCCAATCGGAGCGCTGAACGCGGTCGACGCATAAAGTCGAAATGGTTAAAAGAAACTCGCACTAGGGCCTCTGTATACTCTTTTACTAGAAATAGATCGATCTAACGCAGACATGATAACTTATACACAGGAGCAATCAATCTGTTTGGAAATCGAATGTTATCTGTGTGTATTTGGACAACATAACGACGAAAAAGATCCATCACATCCAACTACAAATTCTGTATACATCAAACTAAGTAAGATTGCACGAAAATAATTGGAAAAGAATTTTATTTTTGTTGTGAAAAATCGCCGTTTACGGTAGCGCACAACGTAATGAACGCAAAGCATTGTGCTTATGGGTGCATGGAACGACACAGGGGTCTCGGGAATATTTAAAGTTGTGTTATAACATTAAAAAAGTGTTTTCGTTAAAAGTGGACTCGTGTCTGACTCGTTCTGTTATAGCGACTGGCGCATAGCACGTTCATTCGCAAGTTGTTCCTCTATGGTTTAGAGTTTCGCGAGTTCTTGGCTTGCGTTGTGATTGCGAATCCAAACGAATTCTTCGAACAATCGAAAACTAGCGGTCGATTCCGTTGAATCGAAACAATCTAAAACATCTCGATTGTTTTTTAGAACGGCGAGTCGATGGTTGACTGGATGGTTTATTTTAAAGACTCCGATTCTTTCGATTGTTAAAACATCTCGGTATCGCACATCGCTATAGTCCAGTACCACAGATAATATAATACTACGTACAGATACCCAATCCCATACAAAGAAATGACACCTCCCTAAGTCTGGCTATTGAGCTGGCTATTCTTCGTCATCAAAATGTTCAACAGATGGCTGCATCAGCGATTCACTAATTGCCAGAGACTGTAGTTTTACAACGCCATCTAGGAGTCGATCTACTTTTAAAACGTCTCGTGCCATCCTTTTTAAATATTTTTTTATACTTTCCAAACATGTTAATAGATTTTATTTTATATTTATATATGAAGAAATAGATTCAATAATAGTCACAAATTTAAATCAAACAAGTTATTTTATAACTTGTTTGATTTAAATTTGTGACTATTATTGTTATTTTGAAGACAGGACAAATTGAGTAAAACGCCATCTATTGCAAAGAGCTCTAAACAAAATGATTATATGGGTTCGAATTGAAGTTAAAAGCTTCTTTTATGTTTTTTGTTGAAAAACGAGTGTGAATAGATAAGCATTTAACAAGGAAGTCTTGGTTTTTACTAATCTTGCTTGAGCCAAAATTCTGCCGTTTATCGCTTTTTAATTATTGTTAATTTCATTATGGTTACCATCTATGTTTTTTTTTAAAGACTATATATAAAATGTTCTAGTTGAGACCCCATGCCATTACAAAAATAAAATGATTACAATGACGAGAATAATAAGTGACTGTCAGCTTAATTGTCTTTTTACAACCTTTATTTTGCTAAAATGATCCCAACACTTATCTAGATAAGAGGCTGTATCCCTTGCACAAATGATTTAAGAAGGCATTTTAAATCGGAAACCTTAGATTTAAGGTACTTTCCCTCCTTGTATATTTACCTTGAGTGCCTTCCTAAGTTCCCTAATATCGGCTTCTTTGTTCTCCAACTTGATGGTGAGACTCTTCGTCTCTTCGAGCTGCTTCTTCACCAACTGGGCTCTGATAACCACGGGTGGTATCGGCTGTAAGAGTAAAATAGTTGGTATATTAATAACGAATTGGATTGATTAACAAACTGTCTGAAAATATGTTAATAAACTGTAGGAAAAAATATTTTATTTTATAACACATAACATCACGCCTGTAATCCCAGAAGGGTTAGGCAGAGGTGTATCTATAGTACACCCACATTTCACCAGTTATGTTTAAGTCCCGTGTAATAGGGGGCGAGCCTATTGCCATAAAACGGGCACAAATCCAGACTCTCAGACACTTTTATTTCATTTATTTGTTGGAGGTAATGCCATAGGCATTTTCAACCAGTCAAACAGTTGTGCAATTTTTAATGAAAATTTAGAAGTTTTTGTCCTATAAATGTACAATTTATATTTTTATCCTTATTTTTTTACATATATTTAACATAACATCACGCCTTGTTTCCCCGAAGGGTTAGGCAGAGGTGTACCTGTACATCCACATTTCGCCAGTTATGTTTAAGTCCCATGTAATAGGGGGCGAGCCTATTGCCATCATCCGGGCACAAATCCAGACTCCGGGGTGCTACTGAGAAATTTCAGATAGAAAAACCCAATATCACTTTGCCCGACCTGGGAATCGAAACCAGGACCTCATGCTCAGCAGTAGCGATTGCGACCACTAGACCAACGAGGCAGTCTTCATCAGATCTTTACATATGTTTGGAACTGAGAACAACTAGACATTGAACCTTTACTTGCACTGGCCTTTGGCACAGAGCAGGAGATGGACAACTTTGGATTTCCATACGTTCTTTCGTCGCGGACTAATAGTAAAAAAAAACATTTTGATTTATTTTCTTCAAAAATAACCAAACAAAGGGAAAATAAGATAATCCTTACCCTTCTTTTTTTTTGACGTCTCTTTTTTATTTTAAAGAAGCTTAGCATACCTTGTCAGTCTGGACATTGGTGAGCGACATCATGTCGTACTCCTTGTCCTGCGCAAACGTCGCCAGCTTGTTGACGTCTGCCGTCACCCCGGCCAGCGAGTGCTTGATGGTGCGCACGGGGCCGTGGTCGTCCTATTACGAAATAAATAAAGATAGAATTATTAATATAAAGAAATGTTTAAGTCTAGCTGAGAATTGGCACTGTGTGAACGTGATAAGTTACAGTACAAAAGTGGCTGCGCAGGCGCAGGCGGCGCGCGCGGCCAGCCACGTGGCGTGATGTTACAACGTACCTGTTGATATATCTTATCCACAGCTGCAGCCCACAATGTGAGTAGTGTGCTATGCGGTAAGGGCGCGCCGTCGGCTCGCTCGCCGGCCGTGGCTGCGCAGGCGCAGGCGGCGCGCGCGGCCAGCCACGTGGCGTGATGTTACAACGTACCTGTTGATATATCTTATCCACAGCTGCAGCCCACAATGTGAGTAGTGTGCTATGCGGTAAGGGCGCGCCGTCGGCTCGCTCGCCGGCCGTGGCTGCGCAGGCGCAGGCGGCGCGCGCGGCCAGCCACGTGGCGTGATGTTACAACGTACCTGTTGATATATCTTATCCACAGCTGCAGCCCACAATGTGAGTAGTGTGCTATGCGGTAAGGGCGCGCCGTCGGCTCGCTCGCCGGCCGTGGCTGCGCAGGCGCAGGCGGCGCGCGCGGCCAGCCACGTGGCGTGATGTTACAACGTACCTGTTGATATATCTTATCCACAGCTGCAGCCCACAATGTGAGTAGTGTGCTATGCGGTAAGGGCGCGCCGTCGGCTCGCTCGCCGGCCGTGGCTGCGCAGGCGCAGGCGGCGCGCGCGGCCAGCCACGTGGCGTGATGTTACAACGTACCTGTTGATATATCTTATCCACAGCTGCAGCCCACAATGTGAGTAGTGTGCTATGCGGTAAGGGCGCGCCGTCGGCTCGCTCGCCGGCCGTGGCTGCGCAGGCGCAGGCGGCGCGCGCGGCCAGCCACGTGGCGTGATGTTACAACGTACCTGTTGATATATCTTATCCACAGCTGCAGCCCACAATGTGAGTAGTGTGCTATGCGGTAAGGGCGCGCCGTCGGCTCGCTCGCCGGCCGTGGCTGCGCAGGCGCAGGCGGCGCGCGCGGCCAGCCACGTGGCGTGATGTTACAACGTACCTGTTGATATATCTTATCCACAGCTGCAGCCCACAATGTGAGTAGTGTGCTATGCGGTAAGGGCGCGCCGTCGGCTCGCTCGCCGGCCGTGGCTGCGCAGGCGCAGGCGGCGCGCGCGGCCAGCCACGTGGCGTGATGTTACAACGTACCTGTTGATATATCTTATCCACAGCTGCAGCCCACAATGTGAGTAGTGTGCTATGCGGTAAGGGCGCGCCGTCGGCTCGCTCGCCGGCCGTGGCTGCGCAGGCGCAGGCGGCGCGCGCGGCCAGCCACGTGGCGTGATGTTACAACGTACCTGTTGATATATCTTATCCACAGCTGCAGCCCACAATGTGAGTAGTGTGCTATGCGGTAAGGGCGCGCCGTCGGCTCGCTCGCCGGCCGTGGCTGCGCAGGCGCAGGCGGCGCGCGCGGCCAGCCACGTGGCGCGGGAGCAGCGCCAGAGGGTACTGGCGCACTCGCCGCGGAGACGTTCTACCAACTGGGGGAAGGTAAATTAGGATTTTTAGAACAAACATACAGTTTTATTCATGTTTGATACCACTACGCACCACATTTTGTGAAGTTTCGCCGAGTTAATAAAAAAATACGAATAATATAAATATGAAAAACCAAGAATAAAAGAAGAAGGTAGAAAAGTTAATAAGCGGTCTTAATTAACATAACACATAATATAACATCACGCCTGTAATCCCCGAATAGTTAGGCATAGGTGTACCTATAGTACACCCACATTTCGCCAGTCAATCAATCAATCAATCAAAATACTTTATTTCACATAAACCTACATGGGCACTTATGAGACGTCAGAAGCTATTGCGCGGTTCCAATTGGTCGTTTCCTATGGAGACAACCGGCAAGAAACTCCACGGTTGCTCTTTTTAAAATATTTGACTTATACCATGTTTTCAAATTACAGTGTTAATAGGAATGGGAGGACAGTGAAGGCCTGTCAAAAAGTATCATATGCTTAACAAATAGACAATGATCTATAAATCTACAAGGCCTACAACGTTCTCACAAAATTTTAAAGAAACTAAAAAAGAAACTTATAAAATAAAAATAAACAATTTAAACCAAATGACATGATTGCCATTTCAACTGTAACAAATCTGAATAAGCTGTTCACAAAAGCCTCTAATAAAGAGTTGAAATTAGAATTGTAGGTATATTTTTATTTATTCACTCTAAACATACAAATATCCTTACAGGCTAGACCCAATACGATATTGTAGTACACTGAAAATTTAAATAGTTCCACTGTTTTAACCATAGGTAATTCTAAAGGTAGCTGTTCTTGTAAATTCACCCAATGTGCAACAGAATATGTCCAAGTCAACAGCAATGAGGTTGAGAGTGCGGAGTGCACTCGTGAGCGGCGCCTCGCACAGTAAGTTAGTTCGCGCGCGCGGTTCGGCCAGCAACCGCGGCTGACGACGACGACTCACATACCCGTCCGGCACTACTAGCTCCACCCTTCGCAATATTCGGCCAGCAACCGCGGCTGACGATGACGACTCACATACCCGTCCGGCACTACTAGCTCCACCCTTCGCAATATTCGGCCAGCAACCGCGGCTGACGACGACGACTCACATACCCGTCCGGCACTACTAGCTCCACCCTTCGCAATATTCGGCCAGCAACCGCGGCTGACGACGACGACTCACATACCCGTCCGGCACTACTAGCTCCACCCTTCGCAATATTCGGCCAGCAACCGCGGCTGACGACGACGACTCACATACCCGTCCGGCACTACTAGCTCCACCCTTCGCAATATTCGGCCAGCAACCGCGGCTGACGACGACGACTCACATACCCGTCCGGCACTACTAGCTCCACCCTTCGCAATATTCGGCCAGCAACCGCGGCTGACGACGACGACTCACATACCCGTCCGGCACTACTAGCTCCACCCTTCGCAATATTCGGCCAGCAACCGCGGCTGACGATGACGACTCACATACCCGTCCGGCACTACTAGCTCCACCCTTCGCAATATATCCGCATATAATGTCAAATAATGAGAATATTATGTCAAAGAGGTATGTAAAAAATTCATATCTAATATTAAAAAATAAAAATAAAACACCGTAATTTGGGAAGACTTATTAAAAATTTACATAGTGATGCCGTTTATGCGGTACCAGGGAAGCAAACATGTGCAGAAGGAATTACTGCAAAGCTTCCTTGTTATGCTTAAGTCCCATGTAATGGGGGCGAGCCTATTGCCATCAACCGGGCACAAATCCAGACTCCGAGATGCTAGTGATATTCTAGATAGAAAAACCCAATAACACTTTGCCCGACCTGGGAATCGAACTCAAGCTGAGCAGTAGCCCTTGCGACCACTAGACTAACGAGGCGGTCTAATTAACATTTTAAAGTCGGCCGACCTATTAACACTTGGAATGACAACCTCAAACAGGACATGACTTACTATGACAAGGAAATCAACTTCTGGATGGACCTACTGAAGAACGAGATAAGATCAAAAAAGCTGCTAGCGAGATATACAAGAAACCTGAAACGGATAGTAGCGAAACCTCGGACGAAGATATTGGAACAACACAGCATAGCAGAGACCGGCTGCGACGTCGTTAAAAGATGCCCTCCCATAGACAATAAATATTACCCGTCTCTCCACCAGTACAATGCTTACTTTAGGGTGCACACTCGGTAGGCTCAAAATCCCTCCTATCCTAAGGGCACGTCTTCCCTACCATTAAATCACCGCCCGGTCTACTTCTTGATATACAATTGTCTTTGAAGCACCATGTAGCATGAGGCTTCAGGGGCTAGTGCAAGTGCTGGGGTTCATTCGGTGTATTAAATTCATTCATTCATTCATGGCAATTTTGCAATCGTTAATATCATCATCGAGGATGAGAAAAAGTTTACTTTGTCCTACTATAAACCATCCTGTTATTATACGCGAAGTTGATGAAACTTTACAGTAATATAGCTTATACATCAGAATAACACAGACTGCAATTTATAAAGATTTTGTGTGATTTCGCCATAATTTATCGATAACTATCAAGTAAGCCGGAAAAAATCCTGTCCTCCGAGAGCTATCTTGGCGTGCGCTGCCTAAACCGTTAGACTTACACGAAGATAACGTGTCGTGAGGTTGTTTGATTCAAACAGTTTTAAATAAAATTCCGCGACAGCATATATTTGCCTTTGATGTGGAATCTATTATAGGCAAAATAGTGAGCCATAAGTGCATTTAAATTGGATACTTTTCTTCAATACAAATTTTAGAGCATTTATTTAATTCTTATCAAAATTAATATAAAGGTATTAAAGGTAGATAAACTTTAGCCGGCGAGCGAGCCGACGGCGCGCCCTTACTTTCTTTCTTTCTTTCTTTCAACAAAAACGTCACAACAAACCTGAGCGTCTAGCACAGCGTGCAGCATCACTCCAGGCGGCAGACGTCTCCTCACAGACTTGAGTTGTTGCTGCAGAGTCGAACAACTGTTGCTCACGGCTTCGTGTAGGAGGCCGAGTTCTTGTTGGCGATCGGATTGCTGGAAAACAAAGCTGAAGTTTAGTATTTGAAGTCAATAAACACTTTATTGTCTTTTTGACTGCATAGATGCACGCGTGCAGCTTGTGGGTAAACTTCAATCAGCGGGCATACAGCGACCTACGCGTTCAATATGATAATGCACTGAGAGTACTGCACCGCTGAGGCTGCCGTGGCGTTGTATTACGTCAGGGATGTTTGCGGATAATAATATTAATGGTTTTGCCGCGATTATTAGGAATAGATGTGCATCCCTTTTTTTTTGGGTCGGACATTATCAAATGACTTCTCCCGCTCTGGGTGGAGCGTGTCAGACTTTTACTGACAAAAACCCACCCGTGTTCCTTCAGTTACCTGTGACAGGGACACGGTATCTCTTTTGAATTTCCCGCAACCCTGAGGCGTCAGTCCTATCGACCCGTCACTATGTGCTGACATCTCTTTGAAGCGCGCGTGGAACACGAAGCGCCGTCGATCCGGTCCTGGTCCTTTCCGGACGGCGAGCTACCCGTTGCTCGCCGTCCGCAAGCCGGTAGGCTGCAAGCGACTCCCGACGCCCAGGGCATCTCCTGCAGCACCATTTTGCGCCACACGTAGATGTGCGTTCACTTTAAGTATCTTCGGGTCGGGCAAAATTATAGTGGCGAACAACGCATCACACTGAAGTCACGCAAAATCCTGCATCGCGCAAGCAGAGTTTACCGCGTAACTAGCATATATACAACGTCCCAACATCAATCGTCAGGCAATTGCCCACCAAACACAACACCCATATGGTCGGAAGATCCTGCCTTATCTATAGAGGATAAGTGAACTGTACACCCTGTTCCTCATACCCCGCTAGTTTATAAGGCATTAAATTTTCTAAGAATCCTGGATTTTGCAGCTGGGTTAAGTACTTAATTGGCTGGTTTACAAGTCATCCATTGAGCACAAAGTAGCCACCATGACATATGTTACCTGCAGTATGTGCGTCAGAGCGGAAGCGTCAGCGTGCAACGCGCGTGCGAGCGCGTCGAGCGCGCTACACACGTGCAGGAGAGGTTCTCTAGCCACCGCAGCGCCGTCTAGTGAGCTTAAGTTCAGTGCAGACCACATCGCGCAGAGGTAGGTCCAGCATCGTTCAATGCCTGTGGGGGGAAGAAAGAAAGTTTTTACAAAAGATATTGTTACAGTAAAGAGTAGGGGAAGACTAAAGAATTGATAGATGGACTGTTTGGAAGATGATATAGCTAGAAAGAGAGGGACTACCGAGATGTCAACTAATAAAGAAGTGTGCAAGAAAAAGGATCGAGTCCCGACCCCAAATAGATTGGGATCAGAGGCCCTAGTGCGAGTTTCTTTTAACCATTCCGACTTTACGCATCGACCGCGTTCGGCGCTCCGATTGGTCCTTCACCATTCGCGTTGTTGCGCTCCGATTGCCAAGGGCTAATCGGAGCGCCGAATGAGTACGATGCGTAAATTCGAGACGGCTAAAATAAACTCACACTAGTGCCAAATAGCAGCAGAATGTTGGTGGTGATGATGATGACAATGACGACGACGACGACGACGACGACGATGATGATGATGATGATGATGATGAAATTTGGATAAGAAAGAAAGAAATAATAACGTTTATTTGGAGACAGTTCGTGAAACACAAGATACAAATAACAAAATAAAAATAACAACAACAATAGTGTGTGCCTTATGGCTGCGCCAATAAGGTTCATTTCAGCAATAATGCCAGACAGATGCTGTCTGACGCTGGATTTATAATGAACCTTTAGGGACAAGGGACGGGGCGTACACACAGTTTCAACATACCTAATTTTGAATTAATATTAATAAATATATAATCAGCCGGGAACGCTGTAGGCTGATTATATAAAAAAGCATCGGTACACATGGACGCTTTTAATTCATCCCTTTTTTTATAAATGGCATCTCGCAGGTCAACCTAAAGACGGACTTTAAATAAGCTGCAGTAAAATGACTCTAAATTCATAAGTGTCTTATGCATAATCAGCCTATTATGTATCCACCACGCGGGCCCAGTGCGGGTTGGTAGATGTCACATGTCTTCACAATTTTGGTTCTAGGACATGTCAGTTTTCTCACGATGTTTTCCTTCATCGTTTTTAGAGCAGTATTGATGAAATTAAATACAAAAAGTAAGGTGCCTGCCTGGGTTCGAACTCACGACCTATAACTCGTAAGTCGAGGCCAATACCACTGGGCCACCACTGCTCTCATTCTATTTTTCTCCAATATTAATGTTTATAACTATATATATATTTTATAACTAAATAACTAAGCTGTGGCGTCATGTTAATAAACCCACACTAACATTAGTGTTGGGTAACTCAGCACATGTGCTAGCACAATTGTAGCTACTCACTTGGTTAAAAAGAGTCACTCACTCACACACCACAGATTAGCTACACAGACCATTTTGAACGTATTGTGAGTATGCTATTTACGATTCTAAGCAAAGGAGTTAAGGTCTAAGTGTAATAAAATTGCAAACTTTTGCTTTTGTTTGACGACGTCACTTAACGTAATCATTCTCACTTTCTCTTTCCCTCATCATCACTCGTGCGAGTTGTGTGATGCGCTTAACCGATTAGTCACCGCCTCGACGGCTCATCGCGTGTACCAGCCAAGCCAACACTATTGAGTATGTGTGCCGTGTCGTGCTGTCGTCACTATACACCACACATCACACTCGCGACTCGCGCGTCGACTCACTGACACACTCACAGCACGTACGTGCTCCCACGCCACCGCAGCCTCGCCTCATCCGTGGTAGCACAGTGTCCTAGCACACTTTGTAAAAAGACTGCCTCGCACGATCCTCATTTTAAAAGAGTGTGCTACCCATCTCTAACTAACATTGTATCTTTGTGTTCACAGAGTTCCTACCCTGTGGGTGTTTGTTGTGCGTGCGTCACAGCTTGTCGCGGAATCCGGTCGGCCTTTTCCTCGCCCCTGACTCCGCCTCCTTAGCCCGCTGGAGACGCAATCGAGAGCGACAGTCGAACAGTCAGCTAGAAGCCCTCATAGCGAACCCACGCTACTTTGGTTCGCCACCGCGCTATTATTTTTGTTCGCGTAATATCTTAAATCGATTGTTTTTTATATAGCCTAAATTCGTAGCATTTCAATCTAAATCCACTCGCTGTAACGTTGCCGTGTTAATTATACTATTTGTAATCTCGTTCTTGCCTTTCATTTTACGCACGCCCGCAAGCTTCCAAATAGCAATCAAAACAAAAATATGATAAGGGATGATGATACCCTTATCATCATCCTGTGACGATGATGATGACTTACCGTCTAGCGAACAGTTTTCATCGAGCTCGTTAGTCTTGAGCAGCTGCGTGAGTGCGTCGAGCGCCCTCTCCTGCTGCGCCGCGTCGGGCAGCGCGCTGGCGGCGCGGAGCAGCAGCTCGGGCGTGCACGCGTCTAGTGCGTACGTCCACATGCACACTATGCACTGGGGACGGACGAATACTTGTTAGACTCTCATTAGACCATAATAAACATAACATCACGCCTTGTTTCCCCGAAGGGTTGGGCAGAGGTGTGAACCTATAGTACACCCACATTTCGCCAGTTATGTTTGAAGTCCCATGTAATAGGGGGCGAGCCTATTGCCATCAACCGGGCACAAATCCAGACTCCGGGCTGCTACTGAGAAATTTCAGATAGAAAAACCCAATAACACGTTGCCCGACCTGGGAATCGAACCCAGGACCTCGTGCTCAGCAGTAGCGATTGCGACCACTAGACCAACGAGGCAGTGACTGCCTCGTTGGTCTAGTGGTAAAGGCAAAAATAATACCAATTCATAATAAAACTAGCTGCGCCCCGCGGTTTCACCCGCATAAGCAGTATCCTATGTCTTAATCCGGGTCATGGTCTTCCCATGTGCCAATTTTCATCCAAATCCGTTCAGGAGGTTTAGCGTGAAAGCGTAACAAACAAACATACAAAAATCTTTTCTTTTTTTCTTTAGTATTAAGTTTACTTACATTAAAATTGCTACTTCAAATCATTAACATTTTTTATTTTTAACTAGCTTACGTGATAGACGTTTTTATGTCGAAACAATAGTTCATACATACATTCCATAAAAAAAAGGAATTTTGAATTTTTCTTTCCATAAAACATCATCATCATCATCAGCCTATTTTAGTCCACTGCTGGACATAGGCCTCCCCTAATGAGCGCCATAGCGCCCTGTCTTCAGCTTGACGCATCCAGCATCTGCCTGCAGTCTTTCGCAGATCGTCATCCCACCTGGCCGGAGGGCGTCTTACACTACGTTTGCCGAGTCGCATAGTTTGTATTATTTTTTTATTTTTTTTTCGCATTTGCGTAGTCCATTAAACATGATTCGGAATATTTTAAACCAACACTAACAAATTGGTCCGGCCTTAAGTGATGCGTTTACCTCCATACTTTTTTTTATTTTTATGAAGTTGATAGATATTATGGAAACAATTGATCATAATGTTCGACCCTTTCAACTTGTATAAAACCAGAATTTTCACATCTGACACGCTCACACTATTTTCGAAAAACACAGGCGGATTTTCTAAAATCTTTGAATGTGTGTAGTTCGATATCTTTCTGTTAAAGAAAACAATTTTTTTATGCCAGCGCATATAAAAAAAAAAACAAATGATATAGATTGCCCAAAAGTTGACGTCAAGCCGAAATCGGGCGATAAGTCACAAGTCACAATAGTTAACTAAGAAATTAAAAAAAAAAAAAAACATTTAAAAATGTATGTATGTTGTGTATTAGTTAAAATTTGTAGCAACAGGAGTCAAAAAACCATCACAGGCAGTAGATTTTCTATTTTTTTTTTATATAAATGCCGGTCATTATTAAAACACAGCAATTTTTTTTTTCAGTTATGACAACTATTATGACTGTCTTGACCTATCGCACCCGATGCCAGCTTGAGGTCGACTTCTGGGACACCTTGTATAAAACAAAATCAACTAATGTTCCGAATCAAATTGCTTCGAATACCTGTATCATATGCAGCTGGTACTCCAATTGGCAGCGGAAACTGTACTGTACGGCCGTATGCGTCTTTGTCACGACCTCTCGGTCCCACACGTTCACCGGCGGGAATCTAGACAGAGATGGAAGATGATGTTATAATTCTCAGGCCTTATTCTCAATCGTAAGAGAACTTTTAGCTGAGTAACGTTCTGACAGCAATACGGAGTTTAGAAAAAATGCCAAAAAGATGTGTTTATTCTTCGTGATTTAAGTTACATGACGATTGAAAAATCAGCCGTTAGTCGATAAATAGATATCTGCTTCTAAATCAAACGTAATTTATTCAAACTAAGCTCAAAATCAGCACTTTCCGGATATCAAAATGACGTAAGACAGTCCCACGTCACGCCCGTCCTTCACCACTTCCTAGTGCTATAGCTGGGAAGAAGTGGTGCAACAAACTCCCCAGCAGCACAGCTGTCTGGTTAGTTAAAACAACTTGATTCTATATCGTATGCAAAGTAATTAATTTTCGTTTATTAATTTTCTTTTACATTAAATACATTTTTAATCTTAACTAAAATATATTTACAAAAAACATACAAAAACAATTTTCATTTTTAATTGTGACCCATCGGCATCAGGAACAGGGTTCAAGGACCAAGCTGCCGGTTCTGCCCACCTGCAGCTTCTCAATAGAGAAACCTCCTCACTTTGCGTGCTGTGTCCATTAATACTGCTTTATTAATGAAACCCTTGACTCATGCGCGTAATAATTAACTATATTATTGTACTTTGCGTATTAAAATAGTGGTAGATTTATATAATTTTCGTTTCAAAGTAATCTTGAATATTATGACAAAGTTAAAAAATCGGTTGGAAACGGACGCTGAAGTCGGACGAAATTGCCCGAAAACGGGTGGTTCATTGCTAGCCCGAATTCCATAGGCATTCGAATGTCGACGATCCACTAACGGCCGAACCCAATTATCTATTTTCAGTGCAAGACAGATCGCGAATGATGAAAGACGCATAATTTGGCTTTATTGGGACGCTAAAATCACAAATTGATAGGGTTTTCTGTCTCCAGCACGCCAAAGTTGGTGATAGAAACGTTATTGGTTTCGGCGGTTAGTTTAATTGGGATGGAAACTGTCAAAATGGCGCTGTCGTAGCTAGTTCCCAAAACCAAGGTAATAATACAAAGCGTTAGTTGGTGTTGTTTTTTGTTTGCGAAAATGACGCGTTTTTGGGTTCCGAAATACTCCGAAATTGGAATCGATAATTTCCCGAAAGCCCCTAAAATTAGAAGATTGTGGTTAAATGCTATTCGTATAGATTTTTTTGAATTCGTGGTTTTATCGGAAACATTTTGAAGAAATTGATTACGAGGAAATAAGACACGTTTAAAATTCTGACACTTTCCAAGTAAAATATTTGATTTTAAATATTGAAACTAACGAAATATTGAAATAAAACCAAACTCATGAATGAACACGAAATAGAAGTGAATGAACGAAATGGGATGATGACTACTATTAAAAATGTTCGTAAAAATAATGTTATTACAAAAAAGGCATAGTAAAAATGATATAATCGAAAAAATCTCTTAAATCTATGTAAAAATGAAGAAGATTTACTTGTCGCGCGGTACTGACGATCTATGGTGCTAGTATGAAGTTACGTAGTCTTGACGTCACTTCTAAGATAGTGCTGTCCTAGTCTAACACTTACTTTAAAACGTTTATAACTTGGCAGTTTTTTAAACTTTTACACTTTTTGTAAAACTATTTGCACAATTTGGAAATAAACATTTTTTTTAGGAAAAAAAAAATTGTCATCATCCCCAATGTCAAATTTATAACAGGCCGTAGCTTTGCCCGACCTTTCGCATTGTGTCATTACTGACTTACCTCTCCCGAATCTGTCCTAGTATGATATCCGCCTTAGTGTTCAACCTCTGCAGCAGCAGTATCAGCAGGATGGCGTCGTGGTCACCTGCAAAACAATACAAATAATGTTAATGTTCAGCAAAAACTAATTAACCATGGAATAAATGACCTTTGCCTAAAAATGTTAACTTCATTATTAAATTAGATCTAAAAAAAACCGAGGGCCTATGCAGGCGCGGATCTATGTTTTCGCGTATGAGGGGGATATTTCTTTAATAGTAAAAACACAGGTTATAAAACTATGTCTAAGTCCAGTTTAGAATTTAAGGCTCAGTTCAACACCTGCTAGGAAAGTCCCGTATTACATTTTTTTTATGAGGCTATTGTACAAATGTGCGTGTCGAAAAAGTGTCACAAAACACTGAACATCCGTAATTAACGTGCTGCGTTTTTTTTATTATTAACACACATAATATAACATCACGCCTGTTATCCCCGAAGGGTTAGGCAGAGGTGTACCTATAGTACACTCATATTTCGCCAGTTATGCTTAAGTCCCATGTTACAGGGGGCGAGCCATTGCCATCAACCGAGCACAAATCAAGACTCCGGGCTGCTACTGAGAAATTCTAGATAGAAAAACCCAATAACACTTTGCCCGACCTGGGAATCGACCCAGGACCGTGGACCACGATGGTACAGAGTGGTCAGTAATAGAAAGATCCGTGAACACAATGGCTCATGATAGGATATGATCGCACACACTGGTCAGTGATGGAAAATGGACGTGTACACAACAGTCTTAAGGTCAGCTCTTACCAGAGGTCGCCATGAAGTGGTCAGGTAGACAGGCAGCCAGCATATCTGCCCTGGCCCTAGCTTGTGTCAGTTCTAAAGCTCTCAGCTGCAGGTCTATGGACCTGGTGGAAGCTCTGGAGGCATGGACTAAGGAGCCGAGGTCTACAGGCGGTGAGGTACGGGCTACGGGCTCCGGGGTAGATTCTTGTTCTGAGGGGGCGGGTGAACCTGTAAATAAGGAGATTTAATTTAAGATTAGTTATCGTATTTCGAGATTTCTAATAAAATTTTTAAAAATATAAATTCAATGATAAATATGGCACTTTCCCTTTAAATCGACAAAACAAACATTCCAAGAAGTCAAACTCAAAGCATTTATTTCAATTAAACCATTAACAGGCACTTTTGAATTGTCAAGGAGTCGGTCAGTCAGAAATGTGAAGCTAGGTGCCCATTCCAAATCGTAGTAGGTACCTATGGAGAAGAACGGGCAAGAAACTCTATGAACAAGTAGGATTTAATCCCTGTTCGCAATATTATAGCTTGGTGAAATAATACAGGTTTGTTGTAAGGGCTCTGTAAATGAGATGGCAAAGAGCAAAATACATGTTAATGTTAAAACTTTGCACACATCTCGACTTTGAAGGTATTTGCATACATATATAAACTAAATAAATTCACGTCGTCTTCTCATGGGGGTTGACAGAAACCACAGAACGCCACCTGCTACGATTCTTACATACTTACAAAGGTCAGGTGCGTAGTACTCGCAACCGTCGGGCGTGCGTGGTATGACCAGATATATGAGAACGCAAACAAGGCAAAAGGAGTATGCAAGAAGGTATTTGCGTGTATGTTTTTTTTTATTTTTTTTATTCGGGAAACTTACAGCTAACATAAACAGTGTCCTTAAACGATACAAAATTGAAGGCCATTTACAAGTTTCCACTGATAAACACTAGGATACATATAAGAGAAGTAGAAATAGGTACAAAATACTTATAACATAAATCAGGAAATACAAACTAAAAATAGTACACGATCAACAAATACAAACCAAGTATCAGATGTAGACATCGTCAGATTAAGACGCAAACATTTACTTCTTCGTAAAAAAGTTTTCCACTAAGAAATGCTTAAGCCGAGACACTGGTATTGAATATATCCAAATCATGTTCACCGGACAGTTTATTAAAAATTCCGCTCGCCCGGATTAGAAACGAATTCTGCCTGTACACGGATTTGGAATGGGAACATGTAACAAGCTAGGTTTACGAAACATTTTGCAGTGTTGCTCCGCCATCTTCTGAGCGAGGTCGCTAAACTTGAATATTGTTGAGTCGCGGTCCATAATTTTTTCCTAAGTTTCTTAAAGTAGTGTATAATAAACTCACCCTGCTTAGACTCAAGTTGAGCTCTGGTCTCATTATACTGCTCCGTCATCTTCTGAACGAGCTCTCTAAACTTGAATATTGTTGAGTCGCGGTCCATGATTGTCTCGTGAGCTGCTTCACGTTCTCTTATAGCCTGTAAAGTTTTTATTAAATATTAATGAAATTCCTTAAATACGTGTAGTATCAACGAGTGGCAGTTCACGTGATGTTTAACAGCTTGATGAGAATGAAAATCAAATGTAATCGTGCAAATACAAATATTTTGATATGTTTAACATAGGTAGGTTAGGAACACAGATACAGAACCCCCTCGCCCTCAGTTCTCATCTAAAAAACTCTCTGTGCTATATGAATGAGAACTTTGAACATATTATTTTGTATTTGATTGTTGGTTTGACTACTATAAAAATAACCGTTTAGAATAGAATAGAATAGAAAACTTTTATTTCAGACAGGAGTCCATAGGGTTAGTAACAATTTAACTTAACTTCTAGTGTTAGTACACACGTTACAGACACAACTTAACGAAATACAATTAAAATTCAGCGTGAAGCTGCATCCATCTACGCAACATCGGGGAATCCCACCGATCTGCGAATACACTGAGAATACTATTGGTGCTGCCGCGAACCCGCATCATCAGGGATGCGCATCTATTCCTAATAATAGCAGCAAAACCATTAATATTATTGTCCGCAAACATCCCTGACGCACTACAACGCCACGGCATCCTCATCAGTACTCTCAGTGCATTATTATATTGAACGCGTAGATCGCTGTATGCCCGCTGAGTGAAGTTGACCCACAAGCTGCACGTGTAGAAGGACTGACAGTACGCTTTGAAAAGCGTTACCTTAACTGGCTTCGTACATCGTGCAAACCTGCGAGCCAGCATGTTACAACGGACAGCCAGCATGTTACAACGGACAGCCAGCGACCTACGTTCCCTTTCAATGTCACAATTATCCTTGAGATCTTCAGAAACCCAGTGACCCAGATATTTAAATTTGTCCACTCTTCGCAGTGGTTCTCCACAAAGTGCGACACGTGGAATACACGAGTATGTCACACTGCCTGCCTTAAAAACCACTAACTCGCTTTTTGTGACGTTATATTTGAGCCCATGAATCATACTTATTTTAAAGATGATACAAAAAAAAATGCAACAAAAAAATTACAACGGTGGAAAAATTTAGAAGTTACCCGGTTTTTTAATTATTATTGAAAAATAACTCTTACTGCACCTACTACACAAAAGTCACATACACTCACAAACTGCTCATCTGAATTAATCACATACATCACTTAGTAGTGTAACACTTCACACCAGATAAACACTCACACATGTCACGCGTCTGAAATGACTCAATAACTTCTGCAGAATTATAGGTACCTAGGTATTCTTATTACTTTTTAATTTGTGTTAGCATAATTATTGTTTAACTCTTACTAAGTTTTAATTTTTGGTAGGCATATTGTTTAATATTCGAATCCTGCACGGTATCTCTGTAAAAGATAAATTCTAGCCGTGGAGGGGGCCTGGTTACCTGTAAAACAGGTTTTTCTCCAAAAAACTACCAGACACCAGTCTCTCACAAAGGTGGAATACAGCTGAGACATTTGTTGTACGCATTTAACTTTAAGTCAGCTTTGTGAAGGGGAAATAACTGATAAATTATTATTACTTAACATCACGCCTTGTTTCCCCGAAGGGTTGGGCAGAGGTTTACGTATAGTATATCCACATTTCACCAGTTATGTTTAGGTCCCATGTAATAGGGGGCGAGACTATTGCCTTCAACCTGGCACGAATACAGACTCAGGCCTGCTACTGAGAAATTCTAGATAGAAAAACCCAATAACACGTTGCCCGACCTGGGAATCGAACCAAGGACCTCATGCTCAGCAGTAGCGATTGCGACCACTAGACCGCCGTGGCAGTCATCAGTATCTTTGTCACGAAAAACTAGTTGTTCTGAATGGTGCGAAATTACTATTACGTTCCTGTGTTGTGACATCAGATGCTAATAATGCTGTCTCTACCAAACGCTGCATCGACTTTAAAACGCATAGAACTTTGTAAATTTTTGGAGACCATTAAATTTTTTTTCTTAACTGTGGCTTAATATTTGTCTAGGTTTCGAAAAATCTAATTAAAAAAACATTTATAACATAGTCTATACACATAGGTACTTAATTTTGTGTAATTTCGTCACAAAAGGCTTAAAATCGCATTAAAAACCTCACGGAAAAAGGCATAATTGTGTTCCTTAAAAATAAGTTATTATGTCCTCGACAATATACATACCTCTCTAATATTAGCGTGTGCCATCTCCAACTCCTCGCGCAGGTCCATTTCGAGCTCGCGGTTTGACTCGACCAGCTGTTCGTGCACTTCTTGTAAAGCTTCCAGTTCTGACACGTCTTGTTTTAGTTGTTCCACCTAGACATAAGGATGTTTGTGTCATGGCATTCATTTGCTGGGCTTCGTACACAATGGGTGCCGAAGGCTCAATTAAGTTTCTTCATGTGTATTTTATCTTTAAAAATAAAATCTATTGCCAAAAACGTTTGTCCGCGCATCACTTCAAAGCGGTTGCATTTATTTGGCTAATTCCTTTTGGTGGTGTTTGTAATTGTCACAAGGTTTGTATGGAGGATTTCTTTTTTAAACCACCGGGGCAGTCAGACTTTTTGGGTGCTTTTTTTATATGAAATTCACCTTAGGTGACGCCAAGCACGGACAGTTAGTTTTTAATTATAATATTTCAGCGAAAGATCTGCAACCTGCTGCAGCTTATCTATGATGATGATCTTACCTGGTCCTCCAGCGCCATCTTCTTCTCAGCGAGCTGTTCGACCATCTCCTCGGCTCCTAGTGCTGCGTCTACCTGCTCCCGAAGGTCAGCAACCTGAGCTTCGAGTTCATCCACTCGGAGGGAGAGTTTTTCTTTTGTGCGACTTAGTTCGGCTATCTCTGATTTGTATTGTTCTATATCCTGATAAAATAGGTTGTGTTAATGCATAAAAAAACTGATTTTCAACCCTCGGTGTCGAGCCGAGCGTTGAGAATCTAACAGAGTCCATCCCAGCGCGTCGCAAAAAACACACTGTTGGAGTTTCAACTTTCGGCGCTAAGCAGATGCGTTGAAATTCCAGTGTGCGATAAAATCGCTCCGAATAGTTTCTACGTATTTGCGAAAGTGGGCTTATCGGATAACTTCGTTGTCCGACCGTCAGGAACGCGAGGTACCAAGTTGAAATTGATATTAAATACGTAAGACAACGGTCCCTTGGAGCTCAAAAAAAAATCAAGCAACTCAGTACACGCAATAAAAAAATACGGCCATTTATGCGACATATTTTGACACTCGCAAATAAAATCAAAACCGTAAAGTACTTCCCGTTAACCAAGAATCATGTTTGGCAAGAAACAAGGTCCGAAAGGCCAACTGTGACGTATGTCGATGTAACGGACAACGGTTTTCAACTACAAAGTTTGTTCTTAGGATAAATGTATCCCAACTGCGGAACTATCATTGTACGTCACACGCACTTCGCCGGTTTTTTTTTTAAGTATAACATTTGAGTGAAAAAAAAGAAAATAAACAATAATAGAAACAGAGAAACATAAAAAAAAACTTAAAAAAGATTATCAGAAGCAGTACCAACCTTATGCATCTTCTGCATCTCATGCTTATCATGCGCCGACAGATCCCGGAGCCTCACCAGCGTGTCCCGGAGCCGCACGTTCTGCTGCTGCAGTTGCCGCATCTCGTAGCCGGTGGCGCCGCTCTCTGCGTACGGGTGCTCTGTCAGAGCGCCGCACACACGCACCGTTACTAACTACATTACGAGCTGGACCTCTGTCTGTCTGTCAGTGTCTAAAGTATTGGGGTAGACCGTCAACCTACGCCTTTAGACTCTCATAGATGTGACAGAGGAGTCCCTGTGCGTTTTTCCTGTACAAATGTTCTGGGCCTTCTCTGTCACTTCCCCAATAGTCTATATTTTTAAATTCCTTGATTCAGGAGTTCCACACCCACACACAAGAGGCGAGCTGATGGACTTTAACACCGGGGTGCAGGCAGTCCAGAGAAGCTATGCCATCCGCCTGGACAGGCACTGCCTGCGTTTGGTGACGGAGACCATCACGGGACACTGCTCGCTTAACAAACACTCCCACACAATAGTATAACGGACTGTTCTGTGCCTGTGTATGCGCACATACTTCTGCACTATAATATCTCCCGGGTACTTCGATCGACTGGATATTATGTTTTTATTATCCAACAGTCGTTTGAGACAAGACAAACGCACTGGACCTCCTCTGTCCCCTACACTTCATAGTTCATTCTAACGGCAGTATGTAATAGTTTACAGGAGCACCGACCTATCCATACATGTTTTGATTGACAGCACAGATGGCGCTAAACCTGTAGCCAATTTCTGGACTGGCACAATTTAGATAGGTTTCAACACCCTTAAGAGAAGAGTGTCAAAAATACTGCTGATTTAGGCTGACAATAAATAACTTTTTTAGAACAGGACAGACGTACTCCACCTCTGTGCCCTCTGTAAAAAATCTTTCATCGGAGTAATGCAGGAAGTGATGAAGGGCGGCCGTGTTGGGAATCTGTCTTATGCAGTTTGAAAATTCGTTCTAAAGATGCTGTTTCTCGTCCTAATTTGAATAGATGACTTTTGATTTAGCTTTTGATCTTATAAACTTCTCGAACAGTCTTTCAGACTCGGTTTAAACTTTTCTAAGACTAAACTGTTCTAAGGGACGTCTAAATTTGTCAAATATGCTAAAACGGGGGATTGAAAACTGTCAAATTTTCGTCATCGAGGTAAAAAAATACGAAACGCAAAAGCTAACACAAAAAAATCATACAAAAATGGTACATGCAACACTTGACATACAAAGACTTAACACATTCACATAATGAGACGTAAGTAATTTTGTTTCTTTGGAATTATTCTCGTTTGTTGTAGTTTTAGAATGTGAGCATATGTAAAATAATGGCAGGCTGTGGTTAATAAAGAAAGACATGAAAAGGGTTTTAGATAGATATATTTTTCAAAAGCAGATTTTATTTACGTCATTTTTTGTAAAAAAAACTTTTACCATAATATTTTCTCCCTCGACTTTCCATAACTATGTCGTGGTCGGATTCCAGTCCCACCGAATGCAGTAGTATACCAGATTTTAGCCTAATCAGCGTATAACGTTCCCACAGCTGGGACTCAGGCCTCCTCCTTGTGATAGGGCCATAATACACCACGAGGGCCCAGTTAGCAGTATGTCACATGTCTTCGAATTTTTGGTTCTAGGACATGCAGATCCTCACGATGTTTTCTTTCAACGTTTTGAGAGCAGTGGTGATGAAATTTAATACACAAAGTAATGTGCCTGCCTGTGTTCGAACTCACGAACTATAACTTGTCAAGTCTGGGCCAATATCACAGGGCCACCACTGGTCTCCGAATCAGAATTTCACATGAAGCGACTGCATAAAAGGCTTTTTTCAATAATAGCCAATGTGCTGGGGAGTTTGTTGCGCCACTTCTTCCCAGCTAAAGCACTAGGAAGTGTTGAAGGGCGAGTATTATATACCCCATAAATACCATAAGAAACAGTGAATGTGCCAAGTGCATGCTTTAACCAAACACAAACAAAACTATGAGGGCCAATATCACAGGGCCACCACTGGTCTCCGAATCAGAATTTCACATGAAGCGACTGCATAAAAGGCTTTTTTCAATAATAGCCAATGTGCTGGGGAGTTTGTTGCGCCACTTCTTCTTCCCAGCTAAAGCACTAGGAAGTGTTGAAGGGCGAGTATTATATACCCTATAAATACCATAAGAAACAGTGAATGTGCCAAGTGCATGCTTTAACCAAACACAAACAAAACTATGAAACTAAAACTGACATTAAAATAAAATATATACACAAAATATGTTACCTAAAGTGTGAAAAAAACAAATAAAATAAATAAATTAAATACGTACACGCGTTAATCGTGCATGTAACTCTATAAATATAGAGAAATAAATAAATATATTAAATGAAAATAATAAATATAAACACAAGGTCAAATTGAATTAACTAGCGAAACTTCATAGACGTGGTGGACATCGATATCTAATGATGATAAAACCAACAAAAAAAAAACAATATTTTAATCTCATTTATGAAGCATATTCCTGTAAATTGGTTTTAAAAACCACTGTCGCACCAAAAATAAATAGCGTTTTTAAAATAGATGAGGCCGGCGTTTGCTATCAGACGACTTTGAAAAGAAAGGCCGAAACAAATTCAGAGATCACAGCCTCTTTTAAAGTCCAGACATAACCTTGGCCAGGTAGACACTAGCCATTTCAGACACTAATCTGTATCGTCTTCTGGGGAAAGAACCACACACGTTTGAGTGGACCTATACAGTTAGTATACACATTTGTAGCATAAAGTAACTAGAAAATATAAGTGTAGAAAATCATTTATCTTTTCATCTTGTCTATACAAATATTATAAAGCGGAAAGATTAGATTGTTTGTTTGTATTGAATCGGCTCCGAAACTACTGGACCGATTTGAAAGATTGTTTTACCATAAGAAGCCGACATTATGTCTGATGAACATAGGCAATTTTTTTTTCTATATATACGATATTGGTAATATGTCGGCAATCCATAAGCGAATGTAGGGAAGGTCTTTTGCAACCAAATGACCCCTGATGCAAATGTCTACCATTTTTCGATCAATTTGACTTTATATTTTTTTTAAAGATATCTGGTATCTTATTGTATATCGTTGGATAGCTGAGAAGCTGTACATTGTACGTACATGTTCTGACGATAAAGTACATTCGTGTTTCTTTTGCAGAAATCGGCCATTTTAGTCAAATAGCCTACTCAAAATGATGAAAACTATAAAGATTTGCAGCTTGTGATTTAAATGCTGATTTTTTTTTGTATTGAAGTACAGAGTATCAGATAATAATAATAAAAAAACACGAACTGGTTTATTTTAAAATTAACTTTCAAAGTTGTCTACCAGTAAAAAAAACGATTAACTCGGCGTCATTTGGTTGCAAATGACCTCCCGTGAAGACCTCCTCGTGAAGTTTCACCAATCAATTTAATTTAACCTTGTAATAAAACATAAAATAAAAAATCAATAATAGTAGCAGCAGACAAAATAATCAATAAGTTTTAAGTGTGTGTGTGCCTTCGCTCTGTTTACGTAAAAATGTTAGGTCTTTGTATTTACCGCTGATAACGCACGAAGACTGGGAGGAATGCATATCAACTAAAATAACACAAAGAATAGGTCAGCGGACCTATTCTGTAGCAATCACCGTGAAAAGTTAAGGCCACATTCCGAATGGCGCTGTAATCGATTTGAGCGGGCTTACACCCGTTCCGAATTAGCGTGAGCGTGATAATGATGTCCCGTGAATCGTCAGAGATGACGTCATGACATGTGCCATCTAGCGATAACGCCGACCCTTTTTTTTTTTTTTTTTTTGTTCCCGGCGTGGAAAATCCTCATGGATGTCCTCCGCCCTGGGGCGGGCGGAGGGGTCTGTCAGACTCTTACTGACTAAAAACCACCCCGGTGTTCCATCTCACACCTACGCCGGGGTCGCGGGAACACATTATTCTTCCACAACCCCGGCTAGTGCCGGCCCGCTTGCGCGGGCCCCGTCTCGGGCGGGGAGAGTGAGGTGTACTCCCCCCGCAACGTCTGTGAGCGGCGCGCGCGGAACACTACGCGCGCCGCCTTCTCGGGTCCTGATGTTGGGGGCGACGGATGTCCCCGAATCCGTCGCCCCTGGACCCATTTAGGGGGGCCGGAAGAGGGCGTTGTCCGCCCTCCTCCGACGCCCGGTGCGTCTGCTGCGGGCCGGGTCGAGAGTCGAGATCTCTCTCTCCCTTTCCGCAGCCTCCTTCTGCGAGATGACCGTTTCGCAAAAGGAGACCACTGCGTCCCAGGACTCTGCGCCGCCGACCATCGCGTTCACGACGGCCGGCAGCGACAGGTCGTTGCCTACTTCGGTGATGAGGGCACGGCGCGGCTCCTCCCAAGCGGCACACTCTGCCAGCGTGTGCCACGCCGTGTCCTCCCGGCAGTCGACGCAGTGGTGACACCGGGCGTCCGGCTCCCTGTTTATGCGACACAGGTACTTCCCGAAGCAACCATGCCCCGAGAGCACCTGCGTCGCCCGAAACGTCAGGGAGCCGTGCCTTCTCCCGAGCCAGCGGTCGAGCACTGGCCGGATCGCCTCGATGGTGCTGAGGCCGGCGGTAGGGCGTGACAGCCTCACCCGCCATTCCGCCACCAGGACCTCGCGGAGCTGCAACCGATGCTGCTCGATTTGTTGCTGCACCGGTCGCTCGCCCCGCTCCCGCGCTGCCTCGCGCCACCGGTACAGTGACGCGAGCACCTTCGCCTCCAGGTCCCAGGGCGGTGATCCGGCCAGTGCACAACCCGCCTCGAAGGAGATCGTGCGATACCCCCGAATGACTCTGACGGCCATCGCCCGCTGCGGCTTGCGCAGGACAGCTATGCTGCCGGCCGTCAGGTCAGACGCCCAGATCGGCGCTCCGTAGAGCGCCATGGATCGCACGATCCCCATATAGAGCCGCCTACAGGCGGCGCTCGGGCCCCCCAGATTGGGAAGCAGCGTTGCCAGCGCCCCGGCCGCGCCCAACAACTTGGGCGCCAGCCGCCGGAAGTGGGGTCCGAAGTCCCACCGGCTGTCGAGCACCAATCCCAGATATTTCATGGTGGGCAGCGATCCGGACCCCCCCGACCACAATGTGTGATCCGGCCGGCGGCGCCCGCCGGGGGCCATGAAACACCATGGCCTCCGACTTGTTGAGGGCCACCTCCAGGCCGAGGCGCCGTATGCGGCTCACCGTGAGTGAGACCGCCGCCGTCGCGAGCAACGCTGCCTCCCTGTGCGAACTCCCCCGGGCCGTGACCAGCGTGTCGTCCGCGTAACACGTCAGGTCAGCGCCCGGCGGGAGCTCGCCCCTCAGCACCCAGTCGTACCCGATGTTCCACAGGAGCGGTCCCACGACCGATCCCTGTGGAACACCGCACGACACATGGCGCTGGTTTCCGCCATCACGTCCCATGTAGGTGACACACCTCCCCGCCAGATAAGCCCCAACGATGCGGCGGAGGTAGAGAGGCACCCGATGATAACGCAGTGCCTCCCGTATGCAGCTCCAGGGCAGGGTGTTGAAGGCGTTGGAGATGTCCAAGGACACCGCCACCACCACCCCGCCCCGGGACACTGTTTCCTCCGCCAGGACTCTCACCCTCGACACAGCGTGGATGGTAGAGCGCCCATGCCGAAAGCCGAACTGGCTCTCGTCCAGGTCCGGCCCCTCTCTGCACAAGTGGCCGACGAGGCGGGCTGCGAGTATGCGCTCGAACAGCTTGCCCACCTCGTCGAGCAGCACTATGGGCCGGTACGCAGACGGCGAGTCGGCAGGGCGCCCCGCCTTCCTGAGCAGGACCAGACGTCCAACCTTCCACAGACTGGGAAACTGGCCCCGCTCAAGGCACGCTGTGTAGAGTCCTCTCAGTTGGGGCTCCAACTCCTTCAGAGAGAGGGCCGGTGCACCCTGGGCATGGACAATATTCTCTTTTGAAAAAGGGTTTGGGGGTTTTTTCGGAGAGTGTATTGTCTGTGGCGAATTTCTGCGGGGGGGGGAGCAGTAGGCTCCATGATGTTCTTCCACGTGTCCCTCTGATTAGCAGAGGGCACAGTGGAGAAACAAGGGAGGTGGGTTGCTCCTGATCGATCGACGATCGTCGATTGACACTGGATGCAACCCTGCCACAATGGTGCAGGCGTACCAACGTGGCTGGCGCTTCTCTCTCACGAGCAATCGTGACGAGAGAACACTCGGCGGGTTCGCTGAGCCGGTTTGGCCAGACAGCGAACGGAGGCATGTCTAATGCCGCCGTCGGAGAGGAAGGACACCTCTAAGATAAAAAACCACCTAATCCTAAGCTTTGAGCGTGGCGAGAGGATGAGTGGCTGGTGGGGGACCAGTCGCTAGCGCTCCAGGGACCGCACCCTTAAAAAGCGGACAAAAAAAATAAAATATGGACAACACAGGTGAAAAATTTTTACCCCAGGGCGGTACCAGCTGCTCAGCAGCTGGAGAATCCGCCACGCTACCTTCGGTAGCGTCATGCCCCACGTATTCTGGGGGGGGCATCAACTGTTTCCCGATTGCCAATGGCAACAAGAGCCGAGGAGGCTCCAGTCCCTCAGGGGACCAAAGTATGTCCAAAACGGACTCACAACTTAAGGAACAACTTACGAAACTGCCGATCGTTTTGGTCGAGCAAATGGTACGGGCGGTGTCAGATTCTGACACTGCATCAGAGATGAGTGTGATGAGCGTGGCGAGCGTAAGCTCAAAGCGCAAGAGCCAAGTGGCCGAAGAAGAGGTGGATGGTGGTCCTGCCAAATTTTGGATGTCAGGTTTCTCCTCTAGCGAGGAGAACCTGTCGGCACCCATGGGGCCAACAGGCACAAGAGGGCGAGGTCGCGCCAAGAACGCGTCAGCTTCTACGGCGTCGCGCGACTCTCGGGGTCGCTTTCTCAAGCGCCCCGACACGCCGGTCCCTTGTGAGCGCGTTGAGAGCGAGGAGATGGACCCCGAGCCCGTGGTGGAGGTTAGCGGAGGCTCCACCACGTGGGAGGCAGCGTTGCTCGCGACGGCGGCGGTCTCACTGACGGTGAGCCGCATACGGCGCCTCGGCCTGGAGGTGGCCCTCAGCAAGTCGGAGGCCATGGTGTTTCATGGCCCCCGGCGGTCGCCGCCGGCCGAATCACACATTGTGGTCGGGGGGGGTCCGGATCGCTGTCGAGCCCACCATGAAATATCTGGGATTGGTGCTCGACAGCCGGTGGGACTTCGGACCCCACTTCCGGCGGCTGGCGCCCAAGTTGTTGGGTGCGGCCGGGGCGCTGGCAACGCTGCTTCCCAATTTGGGGGGCCCGAGCGCCGCTTGTAGGCGGCTCTACGTGGGGATCGTGCGATCGATGGCCCTTTACGGGGCCCCGATCTGGGCGGCTGACCTGACGGCCGCCAGCATCTCTGTGCTGCGGAAGCCGCAGAGAGCAATGGCCGTCAGAGTCATAAGGGGGTATCGCACGATCTCCTACGAGGCGGCTTGTGCACTGGCCGGATCCCCGCCATGGGACCTAGACGCGAAGGTGCTCGCGTCACTTTATCGGTGGCGCGAGGAAGCGAGGGCGCGGGGCGAGCGGCCGATGCAGCGCCATATGGAGCAGCGTCGGTCGCAGCTTCGCGAGGTCCTGGTGGCGGAATGGCGGGACAGGCTTTCACGCCCTACCGCCGGCCTCGTCACCATCGAGGCGGTCCGGCCAGTGCTCGACCTCTGGCTCGGGAGGAGGCACGGCTCCCTGTCGTTTCGGGCGACGCAGGTGCTCTCGGGGCATGGCTGCTTCGGGAAGTACCTGTGTCGCATAAACAGGGAGCCGGACGCTCGGTGTCACCACTGCGTCGACTGCCGGGAGGACACGGCGTGGCATACGCTGGCAGAGTGTGCCGCTTGGGAGGAGCCGCGCCGTGCCCTCATCTCAGAAGTAGGCAGTGACTTGTCGCTGCCGACCGTAGTGAGTTCGATGGTCGGCAGCGCCGAGTCCTGGGACGCGGTGGTTTCCTTCTGCGAAACAGTTATCTCGCAGAAGGAGGCTGCGGAAAGGGAGAGAGAGATCTCGTCCACTCTCCCGATCCGCAGCAGGCGCACCGGGCGCAGGCGGAGGGCGGACAACGCCCTCTTCCAGCCCCCCTAAATGGGTCCAGGGGCGACGGATTCGGGGACATCCGTCGCCCCCCAACATCAGGACCCGAGAAGGCGGCGCGCGTAGTGTTCCTCGCGCGCCGACCACAGACGTTGCGGGGGGAGTACACCTCACTCCCCCCGCCCGAGACGGGGCCCGCGCAAGCGGGCCGGCACCAGCCGGGGTTGTGGAAGAATAATGTGTTCCCGCGACCCCGGCGTAGGTGTGAGAAGGAACACCGGGGTGGTTTTTAGTCAGTAAGAGTCTGACAGACCCCTCCGCCCGCCCCAGGGCGGAGGACATCCATGAGGATTTTCCACCCCGGGAACAAAAAAAAAAAAAAAAAGGCTCCACCACGTCCCTGTTGGGAACCAACAGGGCCGAGGCGAGTGCGGCAAAGCGGGCGCAGCAGAAGACTGTCGCGGCTGACGAAGTCAGCGAGTTGGCCCGACAGGCCCGAGAACGGCGCTCTGCTCGAATGGCAGCGGGGGGGAGCATAACGGGGGTGGCACTCAGTCGCCAGGTTTTGGACGGCGTGGATGTCGTCCTGAAGGTTGCCACCAAATCTGGCAACCTGAAGGGCACATTCACGCGTGCTTTGAAGGAGGCGGCTGAGGGAATAAAGGAGGCGGTTGAGGTCCTCCTTAATCGCACGAGTACGGAGGAGACGGCGAAGTTATGGGAGGAGAATAGCCGTCTCCGATCCGAGTTGGAGGACCTCAAGCGGCAGTTCGCCGCCCAGAGGGTATTACCCGCTGCCAACAGCTCCTCTTCCGTCACGGCCCGGTTGTCGGCTCCATCGCCGGTCCCATCGTCGACACCTGCACTTGCGGATGCGGAGATAGAGAAGATCGCGCGCATCTGCATGATGCAGTGTGGACAGATGGTGGCCCGCATGGAGGCCATCGAGGAGAGGCTCCTTCCGGCGGTGAATCTCCGCCCACCGCTCGCTGCGGACAAGCGCAAGGAGGGGCCCTCAAAGCAGGGGCCAACAACCGCGGCGGTTCAGACGAGTGGGTCCGGGAAGGGGAATAAAAAGCCCGCGGAGGGTACGTCCGTGCCCACTTCCCGGGCGACAGCGCCACCGGCGGCCTCGCTCGCACCTCCCACAGAGACGTGGGCGACGGTCGTCAAGAAGGGCCGGCGTCGCGGGAAGAAGAAGGCGCCACTAGCACCCGCTGGAGCACCGGCACCAGCATCGGCTCCTAAGAAGGCCCAGGGACCGCCTAAGGTCAGAGCCCCACGCTCCGCAGCTGTAGTTATTACACTGCAGCCCGGAGCCGTCGAACGGGGCATTACCTACAAGGCGGTCCTAGCGCAGGCGAAAGCCAAAGTCGCGTTCCCCGACCTTGGCACACCGTCCGGCTTCAGATTGAGGCCGGCGATTACGGGGGCGCGGCTGCTCGAGGTGTCGGGTGCCTCTAGCGGGGAAAAGGCGGACATCCTGGCCACCAAGCTGAGGGAGGTCCTCAACCCGGAGGACGTCCGGGTGTCCAGGCCCATGAAGACCGCTGAGCTGCGCGTCGATGGCCTGGACGACTCGACGACCCCGGCTGAGGTCGTGGTGGCCGTCGCCCGAGTCGGCGGATGTCCGCCAGGAGACGTGCGGACGGGCGACATACGCGCCGACGCTTCCGGACTCGGCACGATTTGGGTGCGGTGCCCGGTGGCGGCGGCGAGTAAGGTCGCTGACGGTGGGCGTCTGTTGGTGGGGTGGGTTGCGGCGAGGGTGAAGATGCTGCAGCCCAGGGCCTTGCGGTGCTACCGGTGCCTGGACAAGGGGCATGTTAGGGCGCGGTGCACCGCCGCAATTGACCGCAGCGAGCAGTGCTATCGCTGCGGCCAGCCCGGACATAAGGCGGCCCAGTGCTCCGCGGCGCCAAACTGCAGCCTCTGTACAGCTGCAGGGAGGCCCGCTGGGCACAGAGCGGGCGGTAAGGCCTGTGGCGCGCCCACCAAAAAGAAGAAGAGAGGGTCTGCCAGGGCTGCCGGGGGCCCTCAGCCTGGCTGCCCTCCGGCCGACTCCCGGCCTGAGAATGGTGCAGAGGGGGGGATGGACTGCGCATAAATGGCGCTGTTCCGTCTCCTCCAGAGCAATATCAACCACTGTGCCAGAGCTCAGGATCTCTTGCTCCAGAGCATGGCAGAGTGGTCGATTCACGTGGCCGTGGTCGCCGAGCCGTACTGGGTCCCGCCCAGGGATAACTGGGTGGGAGATCTGGACGGTTTGGTGGCCATCATTGGCGGGGCTCTCGTCAGCCCGTCTCGGGGGCACGGCTGGGTAGCCGCCCTCGCAGATGGCGTTGGCGTCGTTGGGGCGTATTTTTCGCCCAACAAGAGTCTCGCCGACTTCGAGAGGTTCCTTGTCGAGTTGGTTGCCGTCGTGGGCCAGCTCCATCCTCGCCCGGTGCTGTTGCTCGGGGATCTCAACGCCAAGTCTGTGGCGTGGGGATCCCCGGTGACCGATGCTAAGGGTGAGGCATTAGAGGAGTGGGCGATCACCACTGGCCTGGTCGTCCTGAACCGGGGCTCGGTCTACACGTGCGTGCGGCAGCGGGGCGGGTCCATAGTGGACGTGTCGTTCGCAAGCCCTGCTGTCGCGAGCCGTGTCCGCGACTGGCGTGTCGCCGCGGAGGTGGAGACGTTGTCGGATCACCGATATATCCGATTCGACGTCTCCGCCCAGACCGCTGGCGGCCGCAGAACATCAGTCCCGCGTTCGGACGGCCCGCGCTGGGCGCGTAAGCGCATCGACAGGGAGCTTCTCGAGGAGGCAGCCATTGCTCAGGCCTGGTTCCGGGGGTCGGCAACGACCGGACCCGATGACGTCGAGCTGGAGGCGCTGTGGTTCCGCGGGGCAATGACGCAGATATGCGACGCGTCCATGCCCCGCGCCCACGCACAGGGTGCAAGGCGCCAGGTGTACTGGTGGTCCGCCGAGATCGCGCAGCTGCGCGTCGCATGCGTGGTGGTGAGACGCCGGTACACCCGTTACCGGAGGAGACGTCGTCGGGTACCCGAGGAGGAGGCCGCGCTGTACGAGGTGTACCGCGCGGCAAAGCAGACTCTGTGGCTGGCCATCGACGAGGCGAGGACGCGATCCCGGGAGAGGATGTTGGAGACTATGGACGGGGATCCGTGGGGGCGCCCGTATAAAGCGGTTCGAGGGCAACTTCGAGCCGCGGCGCCCCCACTTACGGAGAGTCTCCAACCCGAGCTGCTGGAGGAGGTGGTAGCAGCCCTCTTCCCGGTGAGAGCGGAGCATATTCCGCCGCCGATGGCTTTGCCCGCAGCCGCAGAGTCTGCAGAAGATAACGCCGACCCTGTCCTAACTTAATGTCACCGTGTTGGATACTTCATGGTTCGATTAAAATATTTCTTTGTATAAACACAACTTCTTCTTCTTTTTGGTAAGGTGGCGACTGTAGCCGGCACATTTTCGAAAATGACACGTTACAAAACAGCAACTGTCATTTTTGACAGCGCTCACGGTGTTATTAAGTCAGGGCATGGTCGGCGTTATCGCTAGATGGCGCATGTCATGAGGTCATCTATGACGATTCCAGGACATCATTATCACGCTCACGCTAATTCGGAACGGATGTAAGCGCGTTCAATTAGATTACAGCGCAATCCGGAACGCAGCCTCAGTTTTCACGATGAGAGTTGTACAGAATGGACCGGCAGAAATTAAACATTATTGCGAAATCCAGTTATTGCGCGTAATAACCGCAAAACAGGATTTCCAATTCAATTTATTTTAAAGAAAATTCTTATTCTTTTAATTAAATGAGAATAGGGCGAATTTGACCAACGAAACTGAACGCGTTCAGCACACCTAAAACGTGTTCAAGAGCTGTCAGAGTCTTTATTCCAAGACACCTACAGCTCTTGAACTGGGTTTAAAAGTGCTGATCGCGTTCAGTTTCATTAGTGAAATGGGCACTTAGAATATTAATTTGAGTGATTTTTTTCAATTTCTTCATCAACACATAGTCAAATTAGCAAGTAATACTCTATATCCGTGATGGGTCTTGATAACTATACATGACAAACAAAAGAAAACATATTATCTAAACTTTTCAAGTAACAAAACTATCAGCGGCGTTTACACAATTTATTTTGTCAGGTTTAGATATCAATAGCCCTCACAACTGTGGAGATTCGCAAATTTAATTTAACCGTATAAGCAGCTCTAATTTACTCTAGTTTCACAAAATCCTACCGCTTGAAACGAAAGAACAAAACTCACGTATATTCCCGCCCGCCTCCATCTCCGCCTTCATGAGCTGCAGATCTAACGTAGCCTCCTCCAGCTTCTCCCGACACGATTCTAGCTCCATCTGTAATTAACGAACAAATCATCATCTTCTTCATCATCATTTTATTTTATTTTATTATGGCATAATAAATAACTATAACAATATAATACAACGGTTAACAAACTTTAAGGAGTAATGTTGCTGTCCACTACATTATCCGCAAATAAAGCATATTCAAGGATCAGTGGTTACACCTAGACAAGCATTACCAAAATTGACAAATATTTTGAAATAATTAAGTAATTTACAATAAAGTTAGCTTTAGTCACAAAACCAAAACAGATAATAAACAATTTCATTTATTTAAGTTATGCAATTAACAAATAATCAATGCAATTTCTTAATTACAATGTGTTTAAAAGAGCCTGAAACATTTTTCAATTCATAAATGTTAGTACTGCTGAGTTTATGGAAACTGGAGACAGCATTGATATTTAGATTATTATAATGGTACATTTTATTTCATTTTATTCTCGTCATTGGTTTAGTTAGATGTTGCCAAAATGACAGTTTCTTTTGTTACAATGTAGATATAAATAAACTTACTCTGAGTTACTCTGTCATATGTTCTTATTCTGACATTCAGATTATTATTATGTTGACATAGGTAATTGTGTGTTAGTATGTAAGTAGTGGAGTTATTTTATTTTAAATGTGCGTCTGTGGTTTTGAAACAACTGACTTTATTATTATTTGTATGCTGTCGAGTAAAACGTAGCGAACAGAAAATTAAGTATTTTTGTGTTCTAATTGACTGTGAGTGGATGAATATTTACTTATGAATAGTTATTTCATCGTTGTGGATAGTTATTTGTGCGAAAGAACATGAAAAAAAGTTTGTGTGAGCAAAAAAGTTTTACGTAAACAAACCGTTCGTGACAATTGTAAGTATTATTTCGTCATTTATTTAAAATATTCAACTCTCGTAATACGAATTTTGTTTTTATTTTGTGATATGGTCTGTTTATTCAAGGACCCAAAATAATTTACTGATAGTGGGTGGAATCGAACAAAAAAACTAAGAAAAAACTTTTTGTGATCGCGGCTGCGAAATTCCACGAAATCGCAAAATTCCGCGGGGCTTGAGGGGACTGAGCAGCGGTTAAATTTGATTTGATTTGATCCCCAACTACGTTCTAACTATCCTGATGCATCTGTATACCAGTATTTTAAATGGAGCGACTGCCTATTTGCAACCCAGTTACTGGGTAACACGATAAGCCTTGGAAGGACTAGTTGTCAGTCTTTCGGGCTTCTTGACTACCCGTAACGACTGTCAAACATCCATGAATGACAGCTGGGAACAACGGCTTCTCAAAAGGTCCGTCTCAGTACAGGTATGGTCATCTATCCGCGGACCAAACTCGACAGCTTAGCTTAACCTTGTGGCTGCTACTAGCATAGCGTAATCAGCCTATACTGTTCCCACTGCTGGGACACAGGCCTCCTCTCTGTGAGAGGGAGTGGGCCGTAATCCACCACGCGAGCCCAGTGCGGGTTGGTAGATGTCAGATGTCTTCGAATTTTTGGTTCTAGGACATGCCGGTTTCCTCACGATGTTTTCCTTAACTGTTTTGAAAGCAGTGGTGATAATATAATTTACACAAAGTAAAGCACCTGTCTAGGTCCGAATCTACGACCTCACAAGTACAACTCGTAAATCGCGGCCGTGACCACTGGGCCACCACTGCTCCCAATATTCTAGCATATAAAGAGGTAACAAATTCATACATTCCTTTCATTAATTCATTACATTCATTCATTCCATTCATTCATTCCAATAATTTAATACATTCATTCGTTCCCTTCAATCATCTATTATATTAACATTTATTGCTTAGCCGCGACCTCCTCAAGCGATTAACAAAACGACAAAATTTGTACCAGTAACGCCTCAGATCTCTCTTCAGCCATCTCCTTGTCGAGAGCGGCCATTTCAGCCGCCTCTTGCAGTTCGGCGGTCTCGTCGTTGTGGGTTTCCAGAGCTTCTTGAGCCTCACGCACCTAGAACGGAGAAAGGTATGATAGCACATTCTCGTAGGAGAATCACCGACATCCACGCGAGCAAAGCCAGAAAGTGTGTGTTTGCTCTTCAATCACGCAAAAACTAAACAACGGGTCAACGTATTTTTGTATTGTTTTACTATAAGAGCGAAAATGAGTTCAAACACAGTGACAATAGACAGCGCTTTCACAGGATATGCCCTAGGTCCTTTCCTGTCAATCATGCACAACTTGCACCTTCAAGAAATTAAGTTAAACTAATGATAGAGCTGTCCCAGGTGGCTACATTCTGGTCGAATCTGATCTCTGATCGATTAGAGTCAAATCGACCCGCAAAGAAGAAATGACCCTGGAAACCTTCACGACTCCTGTGAGGTAGACCAAAAAAGATAGTGTTTCATATCTTACCTCCTGCTTAGCCCTTTGCAGGTCTCGTTGCAGCTGGGCCTGCGACTCCATGATCTTGGCCTTGAACTCGTTGGCCTGGTCCAGCTGCAGACGGAATCGCTCCAACTCTCTCAGCTTCTCCCGGTCTTCGGCGCGGCGGACTTTGAGGGTTTCTAGTTTCTCTTTTAGGTCTTCTACTTCAGTTTTAAGAGTTGTTATCTGGAAAAACGGTTGTTCGATGTTGATGGACTGGTTTTGAGTTGTTTATCTTTTTAACGAAGCCGAGAGTCCCTTGTACTTCCCACCATTATAATATTTTTTTTTTTATACTGAACCATACCTTCTGGTTAAGGAGATAAAGGTCAAAATTCCAACTTTTGCTGACGTATTTTTACAGTAACTAGTTTCTAATTTAATAATATTATAACACACTGCCACTGCCTCGTTGGTCTAGTGGTCGCAATCGCTACTGCTGAGCATGAGGTCCTGGGTTCGATCCCCAGGTCGGGCAACGTGTTATTGGGATTTTCTATCTGGAATTTCTCAGTAGCGGCCCGAAGTCTGGATTTGTGCCCGGTAGATGGCAATAGGCTCGCCCCCTATTACATGGGACTTAAACATAACAGGCGACATGTGGGTGTACTATAGGTACACCTCTGCCCAACCCTTCGGGGAAACAAGGCGTGATGTTATGTATAACACAATTTTAAATACCCGAACGACTCCTGTTCCATGCACTCATGCACACACAATGTTTCGCATGTGTTACATAAGTTACATTGCGCACTACTGCAAACGGCAAATTTTCACACCAAAACTAAAAGTCGTTTCCCCGCAATTATTTTTTTGCTATGGTACTTAGTTTGATGTACAGAATGCTTAGTTGACGGCTATGCCATGAGAGTTTTTACACCCTGTAACGTTGTAAAAAAAACTGTGGAGTTTCTTGCCCACTCATTGTCCATACATAACCTTTCAGAAGCGGCAAATAGAACCTTTTTAAAAAAATATAAATGTTGACGTTCAAGAGTGCCTTTTTTGTGCCTATCCTACTAATATGTATTAAAACGCGAAAGTTTGTGAGTATGGATGGATGTTTGTTACTCTTTCACGCAAAAACTACTGAACGGATTTCAATGAAATTTTGCACACAGACACTATAAAACCTGGATTAACACATAGAGTACTTTTTATCCAGATATTCCCACGGGATCAAGATTTATACGGGTGAAACCGCGGGGCGCAGCTAGTTTGAAATAAATGATTTGATTTAGACTTTGTTACCAACTTCCAGAGTGCCTTAAGTTATCTCCTACCTCTTGCTGTGCTTGGATGTTGGCTATTTTGTCCTCCATGCTGTTACTCGCTGGCTGTGGCGACGTGATGCTCTGACCAGGAGTGTATTGAGGAGTCAGGGTCTCCACGAAACCCGTCTGGAAACAGAGGAGAGTTTATTTTAATCTAAATACATACGAAGACCACGTAGGAGATCGCGGTACGGGCTGTATAGGTGTGAAAACTGGGAAGAGGACGCGCGGGCTCGAAAAAGATGGCAGGAGTTGAAGGAGACTTTTGCCCAGGAGTGTGATGAGCTAGACTAGTAGCAAAAAAAAACAATAAACAATGAATTGTTTGTTTGAGTCTCACGCCTAAGCTGTTGCGCGGAGTTCAACGAAAGGGCTTAAAACACAGATACATTTTATGTGGGTATATGACTATGAGGTATGCTTAAAAAAAAGTCAGTATGTAGATCCAATAGAGCTTTGCTTGGCGACGCATATGACATCAGTTTTGATAACCGCTTATACGCAACGTCTACGCGACGTAGGTTTATGAAATATGTATGCTAAGTGAACGTAGCGTTGCCGCGACATAGACGCAGCGTATACACGGCCTATTAACTAGCTTCCTACCTCAACAAAAGACGCCCTGCTGCCCTGCTCAGGCGACGCGGCCTTCTCCGTCGTGGGCGATATGACATCACACTTGACAGCCGCTTATACTCCACGTTTACGCGCCGTAAAAGCAACGCGACGTAGATATATGAAATATTTTGCAATGTAAACGTAACGTATACTCAGTGGCGTAGCGTGCCTTGGCGGGGCCCCGTATAAAAATTTGTTTGGGGGCCCTCATGAAAGGTAAAGATTTCTCACAAAAAAAAATTGCTTAAAATTTAAATAAATATTTATTCATCGTAATTAACTTTCTGTCACTTTTTATAATTTTTTTACCAAACAATTCAAATTAAATATACACTCTCCTTGCCTGTTTTTCGGCAAACTTATTTTTTTAAATCATTTATAGCTGATGATGACTTTAGTTTTTCTAAAGTTTCTGCCTCTATGGACAATAGTGACAGGTCTGACAGGCGTTCATGTCGGGGGCCTCCGTGGCCTGGGGGGGCCGTATAATTGATACGGCAGATACGGCGGTAGCTACGCCCCTGCGTATACGCAGCGTATTAACTAGCATCCTACCTCAACAAAAGACGCCCTCTTCCCTTGCTCAGGCGACGCGGCCCTTTCCGTCGTCGGCGAGGCATATGATGTCAGAGACTGCCGACTGCTGGCCAATGAGGTTCGCGAGCTGGAACCGTCCTCAAATCTTAAGGGCGCTAGTCTGGTGGCGGCCGAGTTGATCCGACCTGATAGTCTGACAGGCCTCGAACTAATTTTAAAGATAACATTTTATGATTTTAATGTTTTTTTAGCAAAAATGTACCCTGACATGGAAGCGTCAGTGTACGTTTTTGAAAGAATGTTACCAGCTACCTTGATGTGGTCAAGTTTTCGTCTTTCAATCTATCATAGCGATAATTTGACAATGATGTAAAAATGCCATCATCAAGCTCTTCAATTCTACAAAGAAAAAAAAACGAGTGACCCCTGAGATCTGAGTTTTTTCTTTTTCGAACTCGATAAATGATTGCTCTACTGATTTGCGTAAATTAGTATTTCGTGTTTAAGGTGTCCAATTAATGCCCGCTTAATGAATGAACATCACTATAACTGTTGTTCCAAACACCAAACGAATTATTTCGTAAGAAATCGTATAATTCCTAATGAATAAAGAGTCATAAAATCTTCGCTAAATGATAGATTGGAAGATATATTTATTCCTTTTCCCTTATTCCTGTCATACTTTTCAGATTCGTTTCAACTCAGCTGTTTTTCATGCGATTTACAAAGCGAAACCCATACAAAGTGACTGCCGTAATTCATAACGACTCCAAGCATTCTTTCCGAAAACAAACAAACTCGTTCACAACGAGCTCTTGTACTACTTATTGTTCGTCGAAATGTCATTTGTCATCCATTTTGTATTGAGCTTAGGTTCTAAGCGAGACAGATTGACAAGCGGACAGTTTATTTCAATTTACTCAAATATTTCACGAATACAAGAAGCTGTAATTTTAATACGTTTTTGTTAAAACCTGTCTTGGAAGACTCAACGAATTTACAAAAATATGTATGTCTTTGATCATTTAAAAAGCAATATTTTCAGCTGCTTTGGGTAAATTCTGTTGTCCAAAACATGCCTTAAAACAAGATATATCACCAACTACGCATACACCAGAACGTAACATAAATGGCAAGTCGACCGAATATAAACTAGCAGGTATTTATTTCATTGAAAAAAAAATTACATACGTTTCTCCAAATACGATATAGAAAAAGCTTTTCTGAGATTTTTTGTCCGTTTTTTTTAGTCAACCCTGCAAACGTAGCACTATCACCATATAAAAGGGGTTTTATCGACCGAAGAATAGACAAAATGACAGATTTCAGATTTTAGATAGCAAATCTGTCTTTTTTCTGTCTGTCATTTCCATCTGTCATTTTGTATATTCTATCTGTGATTTTTTATATTCTATCTATCATTTTGTCATGAACATCTGTCATTTTCTCATGTACATCTGTCATTTTAGCGTTTCTAGCTGTCATTTTGTCTATTCTTCCTGTCATTTTGTCTATTATATCTGTCATTTTGACTATTCTACCTGTCATTTTGTCTATTCTATCCGTCATTTTGTCCATTATTCCGTCGACAATACCCGTTTATATAGTGGTCATGTCAGGGACTGTTCCGTAAATAAATTTTGCCGAAACGAGATAACACGAACATTAAAAAAGTACGAGCTAATATTCGGTCGGTTAACAGAAATACAACATATTTGAACTTCACATACATTTAGTCACATAACATAATATACGCCTTACAAATAAAATAAAAACAAGTAATGTAATAAAAATAATATTGTGCAGCATGAAACGAAGCTGTGAACCTAAAATTAAAATACAATTATTTATATAAGTGATACATACAAGGTGTTTCAATATAAGTAGCCAATTACAAACTATTTCCTATTAAAAACTGTTTTATATTATATAATGATCATACAAAAGCTTTAAAATTAAAATCCAAATAGGTTATCTGGTATACTGGGCACTTATAAGAAAACATTCTGTATTACAATTTAAATGCAACACAAAGTCTACCTTAAGGAAATCATTATTTCGTAATAAAATAATAATTATATCTTAAATACAGCATGCTGTTATTGAAATTAATAAAACTTTAGAATAAAAATTGTGCAACTTAAAAGTAAAAAACGTATTTTATGTAGAATTTGTGTAAGGGCCCGTGCATACGGATAGTCTATCAAATTAATATCAGTTAAAACAGTCAATTAAATATAGGTACAACTCATAAATGGACCCACAAAACATTGTTATTTTAAATTTATTCTAACAAATACAGATCTATGCAAAAAGTATTCGTCTGCATAGGTCCCTATACTTACTTTAATGTTTATAATAAAGCTACAACAGCTCAACACAACTGTTGTTCCACATAAGTGTTGAGCTGTACTGTCTTTGGTCCATAATACACCTTACAATCAGGCAACAAATATTGATATGATGTGGTGGTTTGGAAGGAGACTGTTTGGCAAATATCATGAGTTTTAAAAAGTTTATAAATAAGCTGTAAGCTATATTACATTACCTATTATGAGACTATTAGACAAGAATCTTCGCTCTTTATAGTAACCAATTTAAAAAAAAACTTCAATAATTCCAATTATTACACCAAATTTATGCATCGCGTAGAGTTTATTTAACGCCTCATTTTGAGCCACAAACAAACAGTCTCCTCCACAAAAATGGTCATCATTTATTTATTTAATTAAAAAAAAGGCAAATAAATAAACAAATCACCGCGTATTATGTTACACGTATCATTACCTCGACATGGACAGAGTGCCCGCTTTGGTCTGCGCGGGCGACGCCTTCCGACGCACCCTTTGCAACCACCAGAGTTAGTTCGCACACTTTTGTTAAACATTTTTATTAATAATTGGAGGTAAAGTGATGGTCTTAATAAAAGGGATGATAAAAAAGGCAGACTTTAAAAGTTTTGCTTCCAAGAAATTACAGTTGTTATAGGAGGCAGCCATCTTACGATATCAGGCATATCTTTTTTACATTCTGCTTTGTTTTAAGAAAGACTGGGGCTGAATTAATGATTAAATACTGCTATGAAATCTTAACAACGCATCACTTAACCTAAAATCAGTACAATTAAAACAAGACATATTAATATAACATTCAAGAAATCGTCATTTATACAAAAGAATATTTACAATGGATAGTCCAGCCATTGATAAAATATTTGATAAAAGAAAAATACAAACACGATTAATTAACATAGCATTCATTGAATAGTTATACAATTATTTTTAAATTTTAATAATCAACATCTCATGCAACTATCTACATCCCATTTAAAAGTAACTCAAACCGAGGCATATTTTTATTGTATGCCTCGACTCCAGTAAGTACAGAAAAAAACACAGCTGAGGTTTTTAATTTATTGGTATGCCTTCCCAAAATATTTCGAATTTTCATTGTTGTAATTTTTGCTGAAATTGAAGCGACACTTTATGGTACACAATACCGACCTTGTTTTCAGAAAAGCATAACAAAAACTACACTACAGTTAAAACACAGCTGTTCATCAATCAAATTAACACAAACTTTACAATTGATTGCCCCAGACTTATTAAAACCTTTCAATGCGCTGTTGACCAACCTCATATCATTGGATTCGCTAAGCTGTTATTAATACTAACAAATGGTTCATGTTACTTCAGAAAAAAGCGTTAAATCTACACAAAAACATAAAATCGAAACACAAAACAGAACAGAATTAAGCATAGTTACACTGTTGCCCCCTACTGCGCTGAAGTGATGGACGCAAAGGAAGCGAGAGAGAGAGAGAACATCTTCTCTCCTAAGACCGCAGCAGAGGCAAAAGAAAAAGCGCGGGATTGCAAGAAATGGCGGAAAACATTTGTGCCCACGAATTGGATAGTAAATGTCAAATGCTTAATAAAACTCTACAACATATTTAAGAATGAATCAGATTAGATTCCGGAGAAATAAATAAAGTAAGTAGTTAAGCCGAATGCAGCTGAATACCAGTATTTACATGGAGCGACTGTCTGTCTGACCTATTATTCCCAGCCCGATCACTATGTACGGCAAGCCGATCCCTTGGGAAAAGCAAGCCAAGTACCTAGGCGTGATCCTAGATCAGAACCTTACATTTAAGGAACATATCAAGGCCTCCTTCGCTCTTAGTAGACTCCAGTTTATACTGACAGCCCGAAGCAAACTGTCGTTAAAATGCAAACTGCGCATCTATACCGCAGTCATCCGTCCCATCATGACCTATGCCTGCGTTGTATTTGCGCACGCTCACCCACGTCATGTCCATAAGATGCAGACCCTCCAAAACCGTTTCCTCAGAAGGGTTACGGGTGCCCCTTACTATGTCCAAAACATAGATCTTCACGTCGACCTTAAAATGCCAACCATAAACCAGTTCATGAAACGCTTATGAAAGCGTTTCTTCGACTGTGGCATCAAACATTCAAACCCCCTGATTACAGCGGCCGCCCGCTATACTCCATCCAAGGCATATCTTAATCGCCCCCGATGAAGCCACTACCCTCCTCCAGGAGAGTAATAAGGCCACCAGCACCCTAATTAAGCCCAAAACCCGATCGCCGTCCTCCCGACCCTTGCTCGAGCCAGCCCGCGCCGCTGAGCCTGTAGCTTTAAATTCGTCCCAAAATAATAACAATCCTGATCCAGCTAGTCATTTGCTGCCCTCTTCCAGCGACGCCCTAAGCCGAGGTTCGTACCCCCAGGGGGTGCCCTTAGCGTGTAGTCGCTTAGGTTTATTTTATTTATTTATTTTATTATTTATGTACACACAGTAAAATACAGAGGAACAGGTCATGGTTACAATATGAGTACAAAGGTACTGCTTATTTCTTAAGAAATTTCTTCCAGCAGACCTGCGAAAGGAGAATTGAAAAAGAAATGTAGACAATAGTGTGTGAAAACAAGAAGAGAAAAATATGAACAATGTGAAGTCTAAAACTAAAATAACGCAAATATATATATTTATATATATAAAACATATGTATCATTTATATATATAAAACATATGTATCATTTATATATATAAAACATATGTATAATTTATATATACATAAATAAATACTCACAGATTAGAGGAAAGGTAATGCTCTTTTAATCGACATTTGAATAGGGAAATAGTTTTTAAATCCCGTGGTTTAGTTAGTATTTAAGTGTAAGTCCTGGCTGGAGGCCTTAATTTATTAGGGCAACCACAGGCAAGTCCGCTTAAGCAGACGACAACCTCATAGGTTGACCTGCGAGATGCCAAACAAACAAACAAAAAAAAAAAGTCTGATCTATTAGTTAACTGACTGGCTACTGGGTAACGCGGTACTCCTTGGTAAGACTGTCAAACTTTCGGGTATCTGACTAACCGTAACGACTGTCAAAATCTACAAAAATTACAGCTGATACTAATGGTTTAAGATTTCCGAGGCACGGAGGGATTTCGATATGTACCTAATGGTTGGTAAATACGGCCTTCAATTTTTGCCGGCTGAAAAATGCATAAGCATAATTAGCATAAAAAGTTCCATTTGCTGGGACACAGGCCTCCTCTCGGTGAGAGAGAGGAGGCCGTAATACACTACACGGGCCCAGTGCGGGTTGGTAGATGTCACACGTCTTCGAAATTTTTCGGTTCTAGGACATGCCGGTTTCCTCACGATGTTTTCCTTCACCGGTTCGTAAAACCAAGGCCCTGGTATCAAGCTTTTCCTGGATAAAATCACATTTAAGACATTAGGCGGGTGACGCAAGAGAAATCCAATGCAAGAAGGACGCAGTATATTCAAGCATACGCAATATAAAGCTGCAAAAAAGAAGAATACAGTTAAACCACAGAATTATTCAAGACAATAGGCAAGCGGGACAACAGTCATAAACAATATTTGAAGCTGAATAGCAGGATATCAATTTAGACTCAGTTTCAAAGTCACACGACAAAGCAGGGGATTTACTCTAACAGCCGAATCCAACAACGTACCTATCTATCACCAATTTTAGCGTGCTGGTGATAAAAAAGACCTCTCAATCCTTGGTTATAACGTACCAATAAAGCCAAAATATGCGACCCTTTACAGAAGAATCATACTGTCTATAGAATTATACTGTCACCAATGGCGATCTGTCTTAGGTTGTTGGGTTTAGCCGTAAGTCCGTTAACGAAGATACGGGCCCATCCGAAAGACGTTGATCCGTCAAATAGTGTCAAATTCATTTTTTTCTCATTCCGAGTAGGAACAACTATCAAATTGTGTTGCCATTCATTCTTAGTTTGGGCTCCGAACTTATCTCATGTCCGTTGGTGATAAGGAGTAGGAAGCGCCCGTCACTTCGGCCGAAACTATGGATTACAGGCTTACAGAGTAAACCCCAGTAATATCAGACGCGTCAGTTGAGTGAATGTTCATATTTGATTCATTCCACGTCTACAAGACGAAAAGAATAAACGTTCATAGACAGACGTAACAAATTAAATTGGCTAACGAAACTCCGCACACGCCTGCGGAGTTTCGCTAGCCAATTTAGTTTGACCCTGTTTGACAAATGCAAGATGCCGAAAAAAATAAAATATCTGAAGCGCCTGATATCTGCTTTAAATGCATTCAAGTATTAGATGTCAACGGTGTAACAAAAAAAAACAGCCTTATAGGTAACATGAACCACTTCACCGCTTCAACAAAAACACAGTGCAAAAGCATCTACAGGTTGCTACAAACGCTACGTTGTGCTAAATTATGCTACAGTGCGCTACGTTGTGCTAAATTATGCTACAGTGCGCTACGTTGTGCTAAGTCTATACTCACGTGGTAGGCCTAGACCTCTGCGCCACTGTTATACTAGCGGGGAAAGAAACACACTATCAGTTAGGCGCGCTTTTTAAGGGCGCGTTCAGATGAGGATTAAAAGTAAATTCTTCTATGTTTAACTGTAAGGGCAACTTCTTCCGACATCAGTTGAGGATATCAGATAAATCGGACCGATAATGACCGGATGTCGGATTGGAGTAGACAATAATTATTGGCTTGGACCATTTAATAGTACTATTTCAATCAAGAAGTTTTAACAATTTTAAAATTTCGCAATGCACCGGAACACGCCCTGGATATTGTTATGCTTTTAGAGAACTGATACAAAATTACTTAAATAACTACCATAATAGCGGGCTATAGTATTAAAAACACCCTGTATACAGGCTGTTCAAGATATTACAACTGTCTGTATATTTCAAGATACATTCAAAGAACGAAAAAAGTAGATTGAACTGTAGATTTCTTTATATCTAACCTGCACGCGCATGACCATCAAAGTTGTCTATTATTCCATCGACAAAACTCGCGGGATTGCGTTACACACAATCAGTAGTAATAGCTTTCATTTCGACAGTTCAACAGCGGTCAGATAATACGCGTGCAGGACGAAAACATTTGCCCAGCAGTGGGACATAATAGGTGAAAAAATCATATCAGTTCCCTAAACATAATGAAAATAGCAAATGTGAATGAGAATATTAGTAATAACTATTTTATCACATTGGCTAAAAAGAAAAATCTGTGTTACAAGACTAAAAAAACACTTTCTACCGTTTTCTACCACTGATCACACTACTAAACAACCTTCCTTTCTTTTAAAAAAAATTTCATGCCTCTGTTTTACACAATGTTATTACTTATGTGCATTTTAAAACCTTTACCAGAGACCTCATTCCACCGAGCAACATTTTTTCTAAACCAATTTAATTCGCCCTTCAATATTATTAAGTAAAAAATTTAATTTTTAATAATATGTTATATCTGACTAGCAACACCAGCTCGTTTAATCGTAAATGTATTGTTTGCCTGGCATTACAATGAAAAATTGTTATTACTTGCATGCTTGTAGCATAATAATGTTGTGTTTCTATTTAATACCCTTTAATTTGCTTGCGGGCGCCGTCTGGGCTTGTCGGTGTTGCCAGCGAAGAACTTAAATGTTATTGGTAGAAACTATATTTGTTAAACAACTCCACATTTTTTAAGTTATAACAACTTCGTTAATACAAAAAAATACGAGCTAAACACATTTTTCATCTATAAACATTAAATGTTGTGTTTTTTTAATTAGTAGCTTCTATTTCTAATTGTAAATCTCATGCTTTAACCCCGATAAATCACACACCTTATTATTTGCTAAAGTAAATACCTAGTAAATAAACTACCTTGTAACAAGATGTAAGTATACTCATGTCTATGTATGACCAATTGACCACAATACAAAGGTAAACCCTTAGCATTATGCACGTCATTATTAACAATTTCGGCCCAATTAAAAAACCTCACTCAAAAATCAAGCATTACTTAAAACTAGTTTAAGAACTTGTAATGCTTGATTTGAGGAGACGTTCCGTAATATGGGCACAACAGTCGACCTTGATTTTATCAATTATTTGCAACAATCTTTGCGAACTTTATAAAAATATTCAATCTTGTTAGCTTTAGGCTATTAATACATTTACAAAACACGGCACTCTTAACATGTATTCCATTCCATACCTGCTAAGGCGTCTATTCGTAGCAGTGGTCCGAGGTTCCTCGGACGGTGTAGTGATAGACGTCTCCATTGGGTTATCCTCAGAGTCCAGCAACTGGATCTGAGTCTGACGTACAAACACTCCGTAGTTCTCTTCGCACTGAAATTATTATGGAACAGATATTTCAACTCACCATTTCTTTTTTTTGCGTGAATACATTGTTTATATAAATATACTGGTATTCAGCTGTATCAAAGTTGGGACAAGGCTAAGCAGACGAATGCTCTCCATTCAATAAAAGCTATATATATTCATATATTTCACATGAGATAAGACTAGACGGTACAATAAAATGAAATCTACAAAATTTTTGGTTAACAAAAATGTGAGAATCAAACTAACAATGTTGTTTGAAGTTTCGTACTGTACTGTACTGAAAAAAATGGTAACAGTAGGCTTCCATGGCACGGGCGCGTTTTTTAACTGGACGTTTTTTTTTATCACACAATGGATTGTCAAAGGTTGGCTTAGCACTTAGATTTGAAAATTCAGCTGTGCGCTTTTCTAAAGCTCAACAGCAGTGTTCTTCTAACAGAACAGACAGCTGTGCTGCTGGGGAGTTTGTTGCGCCACTTCTTCTTCCCAGCTAAGGCACTAGGAAGTGGTGACGGGCGGGCGTATTGCGGGACTGTCTTATGTAATTTTGACGTTCGAAAAGTGCTGATTCTCAGCCCAATTTGAATAAATGACTTTTGATTTTGATTTTGATTTCAAGAGTTGAGCTCTGTTGGATTCACAACATTCACAACAGTGTGTGGTTAAAAAACGTCGCATTAAAAAGCATCCGTGCGAACGTGTGCTAAGTCTGTTTCAACATAGGCCTCGTAAATCAGGATGTATGAATTGCTTCAGTAATAATTATTAGTTATTAGGTAATGCCACTTCAGTCAGTTGGAGAAATTGTTTTGTTACGTTTGTGTGTTCAGTGTGGTGAAAACATAATTTGTGCTGTGTTCAATATTCGTGAAAGTTCCTGCCTCGTTGGTCTAGAGGTCGTAAACACTACCACTGAGCATATGAGATCCTGGGTTGGATTCCGCGCTCAGGCATAGTGTTATTGGAATTTCTCATCCAGGTTTTCCCAGTAGCAGCCAGAATCTATCCTCAACCGGGCACATATCACCGGATATGTGCCCGGTTGGCGGCAGTAGGTCCCTATTACATGGGACCAAAGCATAACTATGCAAAATGAGGGTGTGATAAAGGTACATACACCTCTGCCTAACCCGTCAGGGAACACAGTAGGTGTGATATTATGTTATGTTTTATGGTTGTATAGCAGCATATAATTGATGATCTACCAACTCCCAAGCTAAGTCAAGCTTGTAATTTGTAAACTCAACATTCATCATGTGGGTCTAGGTTTTCGCTCATATGATTATCTCTGAGGAAGTGGAGAATTTCACAAGCCATGAACTCAACAATGAAGAATTTTGTGATATGTCAATTTTTTTTTTTTTAATTGGTTCACAAATCGGGCAGTAGGTACAATAAAACTTATACACTAGGAATTAATAAGTAGTTAAAAATTAATAAATAAATCATAATAGTTAACAGACATTTTTTTTAAATCTACTGTCTGTGACTGTCTTTTAACTCCAGCAGGCTTAGCATGGCGTTTTCTGTTTCTACTCTACTGTAGAATAGAAATCGCTTTCTACGCTCCTCGAAATCTCTTTTTCGCGAGCACGAGGACACACTTAGACTCAGGTTGCTTTATAGACAGTGATTTACAGTGATTTTCCATAGCAACGGGTTAGTTGCTAGTGATGTGTATAACTACCCATTTTTAACGTACAATTGCGTTTCGTTTCTGTGTAGACAGTAGAAAACTTTCTACTGTCTACACAGAAACGCCATTTTTGTCTACTCTTCCGTCGACAATACGCTTCTCTAGGGCGCTCGTGCTAAGCCTGCTGTTGCTACAATTTTTTTTTCCCTTTTTTTCTGTTTTAAATGACACGACTTATCACCCGATTTCGACTTGACGTCGACTTCTAGGGCAACCTGTATAATTATCTTAGAAATATTCTGTATGCAAAGTAAAAATACGAGTTATAAAAACTATGTTTATGTCTAATTTAGAGAAACCCAGTTTGGTCGAAGCACAGGCAACCACCTGTATCCACACCTCTCCACATCATGATTTGCTGAGTAATAGGTGATTGTGAATCAAACAGGGAAGCGAACTTTGTAAATGAAAGAGAAGACCGTTACTCAGTTTTAACTTTTTAATAAGTAATACTAGGTATATCATAGATCTCTATAAAACTGTGAGTATTTACAGTTGTGACAAACAACAAGAACACAAACGCAAACACATAACAGGTGTAAAAGACACTTAAAGAAGCCAAGAGACACTTATACCTCCCGTCATTGTATGTTTTACTCTAGCACTTCTGCAAACCTTCTGCACAGAGATATTGAAGGACAAAATTCTAACTTTTACTGACTCTTTTTTACGAAAACGAAAGTTTTCAGTAAAACACAACTTTAAATACCCCTACGACGATAATGTACAACGTAATACATGCAATGTTTTACATGTATTACATTTCTTGCTTGCACTTCCCTCGCCCCTGGTGGCCATGCGGCTAACGCTGCTGGTACCAGCGCGGGCGCCGGTCCGGCTGTGGCGAAAACCGCAGCTATGACCAAAAAACACAAGTCCCATTTGAAACAAAGGACGTCGGCGCTGATTGGGACCAGTACCGACCCTTCTAATACAGCGGCGAAGACGGCAACGACTCATACCACTGCCGGTCCGACCCTCTCCACACAGACCCCGGCGCTGGGTAATACTGGCACCGGGTATCCTACCAAACCACCTCCTCCTCCTGTGGCTCTTCTAGCCTCTCCTCACCAGAAGGCCGTCACCGGTCAAACGGCGACGGCCAAGTGCACCGAGGACGCGTTTTCACGCGCATGGCAGGTACAGAAACGCAAGGGCAAGGGTAAATCCACTCAACAAGCCCGTTGCCCTTGCACTGACCCTTCTGGTCCACCGGCTGCCTCAGTACAAGGCAAGCAAAGGGCCAAAATCACGAGGAAGGAGCGTCGGCAAGCACGCTGGAACCAGGGAAAAGGCTCCCGGAACAAACAGGCTACTGCCGCTGGGTCAGTCAACTCGACTAGCGGCCAGCTAAACTTCTCCGCCGGTAAGCGGTGGCAGGCAGAGGCCGGCACTAGCCGACCAGCGCCCAGTCAACCGCCAGCCAGTGTCCCGGAAAAAGCTGAAGGTGCCACTAAAACACAGCGACCCGGTCGGATGGATCAGGCCGCGGCCAAGCGAGCCCTCAACGAGACTTTGACACCTCGTGGAGAGCATAAGCGGCCGCGCCTTGACCAATCCAAACGGGTCGCCCAAAGAAGCTACGCCCATGCTGCCAGCGCTAACCTCGACGTCGCGATCACTTGCGACCGCACGGGGATCCTCAGCAAGGACGTATCGGATCAGGTACTCGCTGCTATCCAGAAGCAGATCATTCTCGAGGCCTGCTCCCCCAAGCAAGACACTCCAGGGCCGACATTCAACGCCAAGCCGCTGTTCGCCGGGGGTGTACTGAAACTGTGGTGCGGTAACGACCACACCTTAGCCTGGCTAAGGAAAACTGTCTCCGACCTTTCTCTCCCAACTAGCATCTCGCTAGTTGTCAAGAGTCAGTCGGAGATTCTAAAGCGAGCACGATGTGGTGTCGTGATCCCAGACGAGCAGGGGGTCTTCGGAGAGCCGACCAATATTGGGCGCGCTCTCAGATACCAGAACCCCTGGGTCGACATCAAGAGGTGGGTGCTCTTGCATGTCGACAAACAGGCTGCGGCATGGTTCGTGGTGGTCGGTGTCCCTGAAGACCAAATTCCGACCCTGATGGAGGCTGGACGCCGTCTCTCAATTGGATTAGGGACGGTGTACGTGAAGTTTCAGGGTCGGAACGGGAGGTTCACCGACGTCCCCCAGGGTTGGGACCCCGCCACGGGAACCATCGGCGAGACGCCAGCACCAGCAGGGGAGTCCACTCCCCCATCAAACAACCCGGAAGCATCAGCGGCCGAACCTGCAATAGCAGAGTTGGTCGCTCCTGCTGCCGCCACCGTGGTCGCCGTTCCTTCATCGGGTGAGGAGATGGATGACATCATCCTGTCCCCGGCCTCGGACCGGGGGGGGGACGGCTTCGACGAGGGCGACCTGTTTGCCGGGCTGAGACTGGAGGGGGACGAAGAGGGTTTGGCCAACGATGGCGTCCCTTTCGTCGACCTGTAGAGTCCTCCAGGCCAACCTCCACCACAGTCAGACTGCGACGGCTAAGCTTCGCAAGTGGCTGGAGGTTCAACACACAGCCATTGCCCTGATCCAGGAGCCGTGGGTCAGGGCGGGCCGCATACAAGGACTCTCCAATCTTGGCGGTAAGCTCCTGGTAACCACAGATCACGTTCATCCTAGATCGTGCATCTATGTCACAGGTAACCTTAAAACACAGCTTTTAAATGACTTCTGTTGCAGAGATGTCCCACACAACCAGGCGAAGCCGCACAATCATAGATCTCACTCTGGCAACAGAGGGCGCGGCGGAAATTGCCGCGGGGTGGCAGGTCTCTAAGGAGGCCTCCTGCTCCGATCACAGGTGGATCCGCTTCGACATCCAGGTCTGTGTCACCCCAAAACCACCACGGCGCAATCCGCGTAGCACGGACCGTGCCACCTACACACGCAGCCTTGAATGCAAGCTGTCGTTATCAAGCGTTCCGACGACTTTTGCGGATACGACACAAATTGAGGCACAAGTAAGTCATCTTACTAAATCAATGATAGACAGCTACCAAACTGCCTGCCCAGAGACCACCCCACGTAATACACCAGGCAAACAACCCTGGTGGGGCGCTGATCTGGAGCGCAAGCGCGGCAAGGTAAGGAAAGCACTTAATAGAGCCATGAACACATGTGCGGATGAGGACTGGGATAAATATTACGCAGCCAAATCCAGCTACAAAAAATGCATCAGATTCAGAAGTACTACGGGATGGCGCAAATTCTGTGGTAGCATTGAATCCTGTCAGCAAGCAAACAGGGTAAGGAAAGTACTGGCGCAACAGAACACACCTGGGCCCGCTACCCTCCGGAAACCCGACAACACACTCTCTTCCTCGCCAGAAGAAGCGAGACGCATCCTTATTGAAACTCACTTCCCTGGATGAATCTTCGCGCAGGGTATCGACTGGCAAGAGGTAATTCAAACACCATCAGACAATGATAGACTTTACGCCAGCAGGGTGATCACGTTGGAGAAACTCCAATGGGCCATCCAGAGCTTCCATCCTTTTAAGGCAGCTGGTCCTGACGGTGTGTTCCCCGCCTTACTACAGTGGGGTGGCACCGGTGTCGCAATAAGACTGGTGCCTTTAATGCGGGCGTGCCTGGCCTTTAGATACGTTCCCAAGGGATGGAGGGAAGTGAAAGTTATATTCATCCCTAAGCCAGGTAAGGGTGACTACACAAACGCCAAATCCTACCGACCGATCAGCCTGACCTCCTTTCTATTAAAGACTCTGGAAAGACTGTGTGATAGGGAGCTGAGGGACGGCGCTCTGAAAACCTTACCGCTACACGGTAACCAACATGCATACAGCTCGGGTAAGTCGACCGAATCCGCTCTTCACCTGGTAGTCAGCCAGATAGAGGAAGCGATTAATCAAAAAGGCACCTGCCTGGGCAGCTTCATAGACATCGAAGGAGCTTTCGATAAAACCAGCTTCTCCAGCATCAGCAGCGCTCTCTCCAGACATGGAGTAGAACAGGTACTAACGGACTGGATTACAAACATGCTTAGCAAACGTGTGGTTCGGCTTGAGGGTGAGCAGCAACTGGCCATGATAGCCAGAGGGTGCCCCCAGGGAGGGGTGCTATCCCCCCTTCTATGGAATCTGGTGGTCAATGACCTCATCAACAAACTCAACGCCAGCCGCTATTATACTATAGGATATGCAGACGATATCGCAATCCTTGTTTCGGGGAAGGTGACGGGTACGATCTGCAACCTAACTCAGCAAGCACTTCGTATCGTAGAAAATTGGTGCAGGGAATATGACCTATCAGTGAACCCCACCAAAACTGAACTTGTCATGTTTACCCAAAAACGAGCATTAGGGCCTTTCCGCCTACCAAAACTGTTCAATACAGAACTTCAGTTGGCCAACGAGGTCAAGTACCTGGGGGTCATTCTAGACAGTAAGTTAAACTGGAGTAGTCATTTGGACAACAAACTAAACAGGGCCTGCATAACCTTCTGGCAGTGCAAGGAAATGATAGGCAAAAAGTGGGGACTATCCCCTAAAATTATACTATGGCTGTACACCACAGTGATCCGCCCCATGATCACCTATGGAGCCGCGGTCTGGTGGCCCCGAACCAAGCTGGCTACAGCCTCAAACAAACTACAACGCATACAACGACTAGCCTGCCTGGCGGCTACGGGCTGCATGAGGACCACTCCGACTGCAGCAGTTGAAGCCATGCTGGAACTGCCACCGCTCCACCTGTTCATACAGCAGGAAGCCACACTGGCTGCGGTGCGTCTTAAGACACTAAATCTCTGGGGTAAGAGAGACACACCACACACCGCGCTACTTGAGGGACTCAACAACGAGTTCCCCATTACGTGAGCCATCAATGATCGGGTACCCAAACAATTTATCTTTGATAAAAAATACAAGATCCAGCTTCACGAGGATCGCAGATGCGAGGGTTTGTGCCCTGCAGAGCTGCGCATCTTTACAGACGGATCCAAAACAGGTAATGGCACAGGTGCTTGAGTCTTCTCGGAGGACCTCAACATACGTATAGCCACACCATTGGGGGTCCATAACACAGTGTTCCAGGCCGAATGCATGGGTATTTCTTTGGCTGCTTCGGCCATCATGGCCAGAGAAGTTAAGGACCACTCGATCCGTATACTCTCAGACAGCATGGCTGTTCTGCAAGCGCTAAACAGCTACACAGTTGAATCGGGGCTAATATACGAGTGTCACCAGCGCCTTAACCAGGTGGGTAGACTCAATAAAATAACCATTCAATGGATCAAAGGACACAGCGGTTCGCTGGGCAACGATGCAGCCGACGAACTTGCCAGAAGGGGGTCGAGTGAGACAGCAGTGGGACCAGAACCCATCATGCCACTCCCCTTCGGATATCTACGCACTCTGGTAAGGAAACGCACCAGGGAACAACATCACAAACAATGGTTGGAACAAGGTGAGTGCAGGCAGGCTAGGGAAGCACTCCCTGCAATTGATAGCCGCCTCACGAAACAAGTTCTCCGACTAACTAAACAACAGCTGCGCATAGCTACGGCAGTCTTGACTGGCCACGGGTCATTTAACAAACACCTCTTTGTCATAGGAGTCACAGACAGTCCGTTGTGCAGGGCCTGCATGGAGGAGGACGAGACAGCAGCTCATTTGCATACAGGGCAAAGCACTTCGGTAACCCAGGTACCCTACGCGAGGCTGTCAGTAACATCAAGGCGTTGCTGGCCTTCCTCGAGGAGCTGGGGTGGATCGAATGATCGATTTTCCCACCGTACGCAAAATACGCGCATTGACGTGGAGTTGCGGACACCAGCCCGTATTACCTATTACCTATGTATTACATTGTACATTAACTAAAAACGGCGGCTATTTAATGGTTCTTTTCACACCCTGCAGATCAAACATTATTAGGTATTTTGAACTCAGTTTGTCCATGAAAAAATTTCCTAATTAGGTGATAGGCAGTGTTGATTGGCAAAGTGTGAGGCCATGATGCTGCTCACTGGACAGTTGAACTCTGGTGAAACCTGCCTGATGTTTTATTCGGTAACTTATCTTTGTTTACTTACTTCAGCACTCTGTAAGCTCAATCAAGGCTTTGATGAATAAATCAGTAGTCATATCTCTTGCTAGCTGTTGTCATTGGTTCACCAAAACAACAAAAACCAATTATAAAAGTTTAAATGAGATTTGAAGCGAAAATTAAGTGCAACAAGCTTTCCGCAAGTCGATGTATATCCAGCAATGAATATCATCATATAGGTTCAATAACATGTCTCAAAATAGTTTGGAAATGGAACCTTACCGTAAAATAAGCATGTCCTCGGACAGTACCATTGTTTTTTCCCTTCGGTTCGTCCAGGATCACGCCGATCCATTTACCCGTGGCAAACGTAGGGTACCCTACGTATGCGACAGATCCTTTCACATCCTTGCCAACTACAATTACACGCTGGCCCAGCGTTAACAGCTTATCCGACATCCTTACTTCTTTACTGCAATTTTACAGCAAAATTAATAAAAATAAAATACATAGTAACGAACTTTAGTCGAAACCGTTTCACCACCTTATTTGACTAAAGAATTCGAGCTGTCTATTGATGAACTGTTTTATAAATTACAGCATACTTTAGATTAACGATATTCGGCCTATTTTGGTCAGATTTTATTAAGAATCAACCAAAATAATACTGCAGATGCAATGCAGAATTTCCGATTTTTGTGTTGTCAAATAAATGTCAGTTTGGCAATATTGCTCATCGAAGCGACGTTTCGTTTCTGCTTTGTGGTTTGCATGAGATCAATAACATAACGTTGACAAAAAATATGTAGTAAATAAAAATAAATTACATATGTGTGATGGAAAGACAACTATAAAAATTACAATTTCATGCACACTTTACATGCATTGCTATTGTTTCTTAGTCGAAAATTCCCGCGTGCTTTTAGGTGATAGGTGGTTAGGCCATAACTATTCCATTAATCTTCTGATATTATTTATCAGCGAGCCAGCCATACATACCTACATGTCTATTAGCGAACCTTTTACTATTTCAGGAAGCTACAACTGCTCTTTGTCGTCTTCCGCATCCAATAGTCACCGTGTCATTCTATTGATCAATTTGATATGCCTAATAGCCCTACTACGTTGGTACTTGTTGTCATCGTTCGACACACGGTCGTAGGCAATTTTAGGGCATCACTATTCACTTAGCAATATGTATTTGGCAAGTGTCCTTGTATTATAAACAATACAATACACTATGCGTAATAACTACTCATCATGTAATAATTACATATACCAAAAAGTGTGGCCATATTGGGCATACTTACTTTGACCAATGTCATCCACAGGTCGACTACATCTACTGCTGGGCATAGGCCTCTCTTTGCTTGTGCCAATCTGAGATTCGCAATCTCTACGCTCCTGCGCTAGCCTCATCCAGAATGTCGTCTGCCCACCCTACCGCCGCCGCCGGACGACCAACGAGAAGTGTTGAAGTTACCCCGCAGTTATAAATATTCTGCTAGCACAGCAGAAAAAATAGCATAGTATCTATTGCATCAGTCATACTTGTTTACCGGGATGATTCATACCCGTTCAAATAGTTTATAAATGTGTTTACATATTTAATAGTAGGTATTGTTGACGCTATATATTTATGTAGTCTTTGTTAACCGTCAGATTATGATGCGACCAAATGCTTGCATATTTAAAAAATATAAATGTTGCTGGAATAGAGGCATGGTTTCTCTTTGATAGCTATAGATATTCACAAAATCCATAGATAACAAATAAACTAATAAACAGTGAATTACGAATTTATTTTAATTCCTACTTAGCTCTCATCCTATAAACTGATATTTGATGTCAGCCTGCATCTGCTTCCTGCCTCCGTAACCTGAAGCCTCTGAACGCCTTGATTTCTTGAAGAGGCCCAATAGGAGACATGCTTTTTAAGGTTTCGTTCTCGAAAAGAGTATACAGTCAGTTTTACAGCTGTTGGTGACACACGGTATGAAATATCTAATGTTTAGCTAAAAAGTTATGTTTACAATTTAACAATTATTTGCGACATTTGGACTCAAGCTCAAGTACACACAAGTTGTATTGATTGGGAAATTCCCAAAATCGTGTTGCTATGGATGCATTAAATTGACCTCTAAATATTTACTACGGATATAAACTTCTGTGAAGTTGTTAATCACATTCATACCAATAACGTTTTATCGTTATTTAGTACAGTTAGCGTCGAGCCGGTGACCTCACTCACGGTAACAGCCTCGCTAAAACGAGGACATGACTCATACACTATAAAGTTTTTCCGGTTTTTATTATAGCTCTTATTGCCTACGCTTAAGAGCCACAATGACAATTATCTCGATTCCTTCCATGTTTCTCAGGGGCGATATTCTCAACGGACGTATCGATGTTGCTTGGTTATGAAGCCCGTCACAGACGTAGCTTTAATATATATTAATATACCGAGATATATATTATAGTATAGCAAACTACCACACACGAGAACTATACTATAATATATATTTTGCCCTTACCTCGCCTTTGCAAGCGCACGGTTTTAAAGGCCAAAATATACCGAGATATATATTTCGACATATTTTGGTGACGTCATAGAAATATATATTATAGCTGCGTGTGCGGTCAATCGACATTGTGTATAGAAAATATGTCGTAATATGCCTTGCTATGATTCATATTAATATATATTATAGCTACGTCTGTGACGGGCTTGAATACATTGATGCGTTACTAACAAACTCGTTTGTCAACGTTCTAGGACGGACAGAAATGTTATTTGAAAAGAGTTTCTCGCAGAGGCGGGAAGATAAAGATATCGTGCGTCATCATGCTTGATAAATAATACAAGTTAAAATATTTAAGTCTAATGATTCTGTTTAGAATAATTTAGTTCCTAGTTCGTCAATAATTCCCTGGTTCTCAAAATACTTTTAGGAGCCAAAACATTAGTCATTCTACTACACGGTTATTGGGAAATAAGGATGGGCAGGTAAATAACAATGCAAATTGGCATTGCTGCACCAAATGAATGAAACATGAGAAGAAAAATAAAAGTTATCGGTGTCACTGACTCCGGCTTTAGCGAATTTCGTCGGCAACCAGTACTTAATTAGCCGCATGACGAACCTGATGAAAAGGCACGGCACGGCATCGCCGTGCTAACTTAACTCTCGTTCGACAGTTCGCCTACTTTCACTTACTTTACACAGGCAATGCCTGTACGGTAACGGGGCATGCTAGGCATACCCCGTTAGGTTACCTTTGCCACAACAGCACAAATAAAAAAACACCACGCTTACAAAAACATGTGTAATCGTTTTAATATTAATTGAATCATTACAGCAATTTAAAAAATACAATGTAAAAAACAAAAAGCGTATATACTATTTCGTTCAGTTTAATTGCAACTAAGGACGTGAGACGGCGTCGATAATATATATATACTATTAAACTTTTTACATGGGAGTCGCAAGGCACAGGGCGCGGGAGGCCTATGCGGCCGTGTAATCTCTTCTCTGTAAACGTCTGTGCTTTCTAAATACATATTCGATAGGGTTTTACAATAACGCGTACGCTCTCATAATATAAGACGACTAAACGGTGACCATGTTACGTGTGTGCGAGCGCGGGCTCAGAAGCCGTGCACCTTGAGCTGCTCGGGCTTCACAAGGCCCGACTTAGTCAGCCACTGGCAAATGTTCTCGCGCTGGTCGCCTTGCAGCTGCAACACCTCGCCGTACTCCGGGTGCTCCACGACCGTTCCGTTGCACGCGAACTCCTTCTTGCATGCCCGCACTATCTTCTTCAGGTCATATTCCGACGAGAGGCCCTGCACCGTTGTCAGCGTCTTACGCCCGTTCCGCTGCTGGATCCGGACGTGGACTAAACCATCTTGTACGTCGTCTTCCGAGCTTTTGATAGCATCGGCGAATGGGTCGTATGTGTTCAGATTCTGGATGGACATACGATTGAACTTCGGGGCTCTTTGTTCCACGAAACACTGCGATACTACGCACGTACACGAAATAACTGTCACTGATAACGTTCGATGATGTGTGCTCGCAGACCTACGACCAATTTACGCAAACACCAAAATGTAATGGGCGTAATGGCGGACAAGACAGAAAAATGGAAATGTCACGCGGAGGCGGAAATTATCGATCACTACCATAGACAAACGGATGTTCGCATATAAAGCACCATACACACGATTTTTTAGTTACTTTTAGTTTCTTTACTATTTTATGAAGTATTAAAATTAGCCCTTCAGTTTTGCGTATAATTTTGGCACATAGTCATCATATTTGGCAACGTAGAAATTTCCGGCAACTGGGCTTCCAAGTTTGAATTGCTGAGCGAATTTACCAATGGAAAACTTTCCTCTTTTGCCACCGGAGTTATTCGGCAACTTAGGTATTTTAGAGAAATCCAGATTTTCTGGTTGTTTATAAACTAAAAATACATAGCGATGCAGTCCCGTACCTTTCGGTGGGCCTGAACCGATGTATGCAGATAGTACTTCGCCCTTCCCTAAGTTTGAACCTAGAATATTTCCAACTAGCCAATGGTGCCACTCACGGAACTTAGGTTCTTCACGGCTGGGCGCATCAGGATCTACCATGGCCAGTGTATAATATTCTGCTTCTTTAGCGGCCCACGTAACTGTAGGTTGATCTTTAACTTGAGTAGGAGTTAGTTCCTTGCCGGTCTCGACTGCAGTATCATTAGAATATTTTATAGTCAGTTTCTCGGCTGGTGCTATATTTATCACGTCGGGAATAATACAGTGCTCTTTAAAAAGAGTCTGAAGGTCCGCCATCATATGAGCTTCTACTCCCTCAAATACACATAAAACACAGATATTGAACATACAAATAACACTAAGTTAATTTGAATAAGTAACTCGAAATCGGTTATCCCACAGGGTTATCTACGCAAAAAAAAAGATTTTTCGAATCTCATATCAACAATTTTGACAAAGAATATTGCTAAGTTACGTCTATGAAGGATTAATTATTTTGAGTGTCTTTGAAAGTAACAGACTTCAGCATGTTGTCAATGCTGTACAACAAAGTTTGGTGCGTGGCCAAAATTGGAACCTTCTTTTTCATACATTTCACAAAACATTGTCTAAATGTTTACCAACAGCGCCTCTCCTGTCAACGTCAACGGAGTTCCAAAAGATCCTTGTAGTAGTGTACATAATCTCTATATCTCTAAAAGGTCAAATAAAATTATCTAGCAAAAAGACGTGATGGGTGTCAATGTCTAAACACGATAAAATAGAAAATAAATAAAAATTGGTATGATTTTTTTAGGGGTAAACGACCGCTGGCAGTGTTGTTACTTGAAGTACATATACGTATGTACCTATGAGAATTTGATTTCTTTGTTTGATCGGGAAACGATATCGATACGGTTGATAACGTCTGTGAAGAAAAAAAAGATTTTGAACAGATTTTTCAAGTTTCTGCGGTCGATGACCCCACAAAACAAAAAACATCAAAAAGTTTCGCTAGCTAATTTAATTTGAACCTGTATAGACATAGAGATTTTGAAATAAATGTACACTGCACGTATGCGATAAGCTAGACAAATTCGTATGCGCAATGAAAAGTCTACAATCAACAGTGTCCGTAGCCGCAGCAGTCAATACATATCACGGATACGTGTCGTCCGTGCTGTCATACGGTCTGATAATATGGGGTAATTAAGTTGCAGTTATAATGGCTTTTCGGGTACAAATAGGTATGTTAGGACAGTAACCGGCATCTGTTTTTGGACAACAGTAAAACTTTAATTTTTCTTCCGATGTGTGGTAGGTCTGAGAATCGGCCAACATCGATTTTTCAAAAAAAAAAAAAAAGATGGAAAACAACGTTTGCGGGGTCAGATAGCAAATATATAAGAATTACATCTGAATATTTGTACCTGTGATTTGAACACCTTACGTAGTAGTAGAATGTATAGAATGAAAGTCTTAACACCTTATTATGTAAAACTACATTCTGACAAATAAATTCTGATTCTGATCACATATTCAATGAACTCTGTGGTTCTGATAGTGCTCACTCAGTCAGATGACGTCGGTTGACACTTGCCAGGAATGGCGATGCTGCAGTTGGTATGTGGGGTGTTAAATTTTGTAGGGGAAAATACGAAATCTTGTGTTTTCTTTAGGCTAATAATTAGTTGTGTAAAATGAATAAAATACTATTAGGTGGCGTGTAACATATTTCTATAAAACATGTATAGCTAGCTTTATTTAAAAGTTTGGAATAGTTTGTCTATGCTGAATCCGGAACACAGAAGATTAATCCTGCCATGCCTTAAACATAAAAAAAAAGAAGATTAATCTAATTTTTTTTGGTACCGTAAAACGGGGTGAATAGGGATGCAGGGGTGAATCGAAACGAAACTTTAAAGGGGATTTTAACATTGAAATAATTTTGTTTATTGCCAAAAATGTCGCTTATGGATTGACTGTATTATAATTAACGATTAAGTGCCCTCGTTGGCAACAAACTCTATTATTTCAATGTTAAAATCCTTTTTATAGTTTTGTTTCTATTCACCCCTGCATCCCTATTCACCCCGTTTTACCGTTATTCATGTTCGGATACACAGTGCAAAATAAAAATAAAGCTGCAATGCAACATCTCATACCTAAATATTACAAAGGTTCATGCCCATACTAATTTACACAGCATGATGTTCTGAAGCTGAATAGATATAACGATTTCACCCCAAAAAGTCTGGGTCCTTTTCTCAATGCCATGCTGTATCCATGGTATACCTGGCCCCATTAACATAGCCATGGCGGGGCATGCCGCAATCTGCCGTATGGGGGACACTTCACTTATCTCTTCTATTTTGGGGGTCGGCTTCCAGTCTTACCAGATATTGCCGAACTCCAGTATTTACATGCGAGTGACTGCATATCTGACCTCCACAACCCAATTCCTCGGGGAACACAATACCCTTGAAAAAAAAAACTATGATTCTCCCATTTTTTTTTTATAGTGCGCTTTTGCTTTACTAAATATTTTTCCTTTATACTTTAAGTGCTATTGAGATGAAGCTAGTTGGCAGCAAGGGCTTGAATTTAAGAAGTAATCAGCACTAACACACGGTATTCTTGTTCTAAATTATATTTTTAATAGTACACAGTAATTATATTAAATTACACTCTGTATGTTTTCCAAAATAATTATCTATTTTAATTCAGTCTATGATACAATAGAACAATATTGTGCACAAATTATATGTATCTCTATAGGCTGGTGGAGGCAGCATTTACCAAGCGGTCCACACTGCAGAAGACGGCTGACTTGGAGACATCCTCAGCATTGAAGAAACAACAAATGAGAAGCCAGTAATGGGCTATTATTACAATAATGTAAAAAAACAGACAGGGTATTACTGTGACATTGATTTAAAGTGACAAAATTTATCAGAAGTTTGTTTTCTAAGTTAAACTGGAAATATTTTGACAATCAGACTAGAAGAATATTCACTATTTGGCCTTACTTCAGAAAACTGACATCAACCTGTTGATGTATTTTACAATGTTGTAGATAAAATTGAGTCCAACATGATGTGTAACTTATGGCATCGTCTGTGGTAGCACTGAGGAACATGCTTATTGAAATAAATTCAGACACCGTATATTCTGTATGGCTGTTCTGGCTTCAGGTTTTCGAGTCGAAGATGCAAAAGAGGTTTCTATTAGGCTTTACTATGCAGATACCTTTGCTTAGGTTATCTGATAATTCTTCATATAATTTCACATGTTGTAACATCTATACTTTTTTTGCCTTAGCCTGAGCCAGCATGGTATCAGCAGTAAGGGGGGCCCGCAATTTCCTGCCTATGACATCAGCATCCAATTGCATGATGACTTCATGAGTATTCTTCAATTTTTTAATCATATCTTCCATACGTCTTTGTTTTTCAGTTATTTCCACAAATAAGTCATCCAAATCTTTGCTGCTATCTTCGTCGATATTGGGAATCGTGTTTTTAGGTTTAAAACGATAGTTAGACACAGTTTCGACTTGTATATTCAGTAGTTTGTTCTCCATCAGCAACATTTTTTGGTCATAATCAATACAAGCTTTGCCGAATCGTTTTCGAGATTCGACGACTATATTCATGAGATTTTCGCACTTCGCTTCTAATTCGAGATCTTCGGAGTCTGTAATAAGGAATAAAAACATTACGGTGTGCTTACAAACAGGAGTTTTAATCAGTTTTATTGTGTGCATTTCAACTTACCCATTTCTATTTTTATAGTTTTACAAGAACTATGAATATTACATACAGCAATGCTTAGGACAACGCCTTTTATATATTTACTCTTACTTACTATTTACTGTATTTATTATTCAGTCTTCGTGAATTGTTCAAGAGGAACAATATTTGAAATCAAAGGAATTTCAAAATAACAGCAATTCAAACAAAGCCATCACTCCTTAGTTAGTAGTGTCAATGTCAAAGTCAATTTTGGCTATGTCAAACACTCAAGTCAAAAAAAAAATGGAGGAAATAATGTTCTGTTGCATTGCAGGACGTTCCAGATATTATACTCAAATAAAACAAAGGTATAATTTTCATCTCACTGACAAGAACACATAATTATATATTATATACATACAGTCTCAACAAAGTGTTTCTAAGTTATCAGTCACTCAAAACAGAAAAGTCTTCACTAAGATTAGAACGGAAAAAACTGTTTTCGGACCCTTTTTAGTCGTGAATTTAATTTATATGTAGAATTAACTGCTTTAAATTATACTAAGGTGTTACAATATGAACGGAATTTTTTATCATTTTCATGAATTCTTCTGGGCTCACCTGAAAAAAATTAGGAAGTATAGTTGATTACAAAAAAAAAAATGCAAAACCTACGGTTACACATAATTTTACTGAAGATACACAGAAGCTGTTGGTACACCTTTGTAAATAAACTAGCTGCACCGAGAGGTTTCACCCACATAAGTCTCGAACCTGTGGGAATATCGGGATAAAAAGTACCTATGCTATGTCATAACCCAGGGTATAACCATGTGCCAAATATCATCCAAACCCTTACGGATTTATCTGTTTTCGCGTGAAATCATAACAAACCAACAAACTTACTTTCGTATTTTAATATTAGTTTAAGATACATTTTTATTCAATCATAAATGTTCAACATTTATCAGTAATCAGTAAAGTGTCTTACCAAGGCATCAAAATTTTTATCGGCATCGTCGATCATCTCGTATATTTGTTCATCCGTCAAATCAATTTCGAGAATCCTTGTAACGTTTTTAAGATTATCAAAACTTATGAAACCTGACAAAGAAAACCGTACTATAAAATATTGAAAAAACTGATTCATGCACATTGGCAAATGTAGCTCGTGTTAAAGCTTTTGCCGCGTTTGCGTAGATTTATATTATTCAATTGACAGTGAGAAATAAGACAATACCGCGGTCGTCCATGTCAAAAAGCCGAAAGCTTTTCATAATATCGCCATCGTTATCCTTCGACATAATCTTCCTCATGATGGCGGTTTCAAAATTCTCAAAACTAAGTCTTCCAGTGTTCCCTTTGTCTACCGCGTTTACCATCTTCTGCAGTTCCTCCTTAGTGGGTTCATACCCTAAATAAAAATAAATGTGCATGATGCTGATGCTACAGACGTGTTCGGGTTTGGTATGATTTGGCACAGGCTGGGCGGCTAATTCGAATGTGTGTTTAGCCGCCAGACTGTGCCGAATCGTGCCAAATTATGCCGACCGAACAAGTGTGTATCACTAGCACGCCTCAGTTTTTTAGCTCATAGGAGCTAAAAATCTGAGCGTGTGTATGTTCGTTTGTTAGCATAAGCTAACAAATAAATAAATCACAGCTCAACATGTTAAAATAGGGATAGAACAATTTTACTTCGAATTATATGCATCATACGCCGAGTTAGAAAAATCTTACGACGTAAGGATTCAAAGTGAATACAGTTACGACGACATCTGACCCTGGAACAAAGGTATTCAAAACAGGAGTTAGTAGTAAATAATCAGCCTATAATGTTCCCACTGCTGGGACACAGGCCTCCTCTCTGTGAGACGGAGTGGGCCAATATCCACCACGCGGGCCCAGTGCGGGTGGGCGGTTGTAACATGTCTTCGAATTTTTGGTTTTATAACATGCCGGTTTCCTCACGATGGTTTCCTTTACCGTTTTGAGAGCAGTGGTGACGAAATAATTTACACAAAGTAAAGTGCCTGCTTGGGTTCAAACCCACGGCCTACAACTCATAAGTCGCTGCCGGTACCACTGCTCTCCAGTTAAAAATATTGGTATATAATTTGTAGATACCTAGAGCTTTGACAGCCACTCGAAAGTCCTCCGCTTCAATTTTCCCTTCGCCTGTATAATCAAGAAGGTTGAAAGCCTCGAGCAAATCACGTTGCTGAAAACAGTTTGAAAAAGTTTGTGACCGCTATCGACAAGGAAGGATTCAGTCTTCTGACTGGCCTTTTTGGGCATTGCTCATATGAAGAAATATTAGAAATATGTGGCTACCTGAGCTTCAGTAAATTCAAACTTCGCCTGAACTTCTTTTATCGTGGATGTATGCTGCAACTCCTCAGCTGAGTCTTCATCGGAAAATTCCGCAGTTCCAGATAAAGTCCTGACATCCATTTTGAAGTGAGTATAAACTACGTGGCTATGCGCGACTGATATCAATGTAATTATGAACCCTTTGGCAACCATCCACTATTAGGTCGATGATAGGAGCTAGGTGGTTGTTGTGATCGCTTTTTTCATGCAGTGTTGCAATTATTTATAAATATTTAGGCAGTTATTTTGCGTTTCAGTTTCTGGTTTGATTTTGTCGCCACCGCGACAGTGCGTCAGTGACAAGGATTAAATGTTCAAAGTTGGCGTGTTGACTCCAGTCGCGGCCGCACCACCGACACCGGTAGCGACGACAGCTAATTGCCGTTGACATTTGCTACAGCTGCAGTTACCTCTTTCGTCAGTAAAGTGGTGCTCCTCTGTGAGAGCCCTAATGAATTCTTAAATAATATACAACGCCTATCTACCATGTATTTATAAAACACACACACCACGATACAGGGCTCAGAGAAAAATACACAATTGATTACCTGTTCATTAGTAAGTATCAATCGAGCGCAAACAGTTTTTTCCTTCTCGTCTTCTTCTTCTGCATTTTGAAATGAAGCGTACGTTTCACCGCGACTTAACAAACTTTCATCAGGATTCATGTTGGTAGTAAATTCGCAGTTTTATTAATAACGTACAGCAGCAGTAATTAATTTCTGACTGCTGTCAACTCTCAATAATACACGAAGTTCTTTCATCTTTCTTTCATTTGGCATCACAATTTAAAAATATATAGAAAGGTAAAAATGTATTTCCTACCGTTTTTGCGAACTTTAGGTTTTTTACATGCAAATAATGCAATTAGTCTGGCAATACCTTACGACAGCCGTGACGTGAGCCGCCATAATTATTTTGGTTAGAATTTGAGGTTATTTATTTGACCGACGCCGCTTCTGTTTTTCATTAAAGTAAGATAATAAAACTACTAAAATGAAACTCGTAAGATTTTTAATGAAGCTGAGCCATGAAACAGTGACTATCGAATTGAAAAATGGCAGCGTTGTGCACGGAACTATAACCGGAGTTGATGTAGCAATGAACACACATTTAAAAGCTGTGAAGGTAACGCTAAAAAACAAAGAAGAATTGCAGCTGGAAACTTTGAGTATTCGTGGGAACAATATTAGATATTACTTGCTGCCTGACAGCTTGCCTTTGGAGACGTTATTAATTGACGATACCCCCAAAGGCCGTGGAAAGAGGGAAGGTTTCCCAAGAGGAGGCGGTGGTGGTGCGAGAGGCGGAAGGGGACGAGGTCGCGGAGGCCGCGGAGGACCTCGGGGAGGCCGTGGAGGCCGAGGCCGCGGGCGCCGTTAAGTGTTCTAGCTATAAGTTCAAAATTTGTGATTACATTTTCTATTTAAGGTCTGAAGTATTTTATTTTCCGTCAATAAGTGTTTGGATACAAGCAATTATGCTCTTACGAGTTGTAAGAAGCAATATAAAGTCATTGGTTAGTTATAGTAACCTGAAAAAGCAATAAATTATCCTTTTTGATGATAGGTCTTGAACATTGTTGTGCCGTAACATTGAAACTAAATATTTTGTTACTAAAAACGTAAGGTACATTATATATATCACTATATACTGACAGTCATTAGTTTTCAAATATGGAAACAAAAACATGAATACTTCCTAATTCAGTGTACAAAACATTTTAGATGCGGCAGTATATACTCATAACCATTTTCTACATTTGTATTAATTGTGTACTCGTACTTATGTTTATTGTAAAGATGATCTAAGATATGATGTCCTTTTATGGAGTCCAGTATACATCTGAGAAATGGTTTTCCCTATCCCGTGATCACATAGTATAAAATAATTTATTACTTTGGGTCCGCTTCATAGACAAGAACGGTTAATTCAAGATTTTATTATCATAATTCAAAGTTGATACTGCATAGTATCATAAAAGTATGTGCCAGTATAAGCACATTCTGTTTCTTTTAATAATGATACGATTTTCTGTTTCCTCGCATTCATTTTAAATGTTTACTGACAATAAGATGTAAATACACTTGGTATGTTATGTTTAATAAAAATGGGCTGTTCATGTTTCAATTTAATTAAGGATTGATTGGATTTCGTTTAGACCAACCTACTTTGTCATTCCTTTTTCAATTTAAGCTTTGTTAAGCAGTAAAATGCCCTTTTATTTAATTAATAAAGGTAGTTCAATACTTGGGTGTTTCTGCCTAACCCTTCTGGAATATAGGGGTAATTATTGCTATGGTGATCCAACTATGTTTAAAGGTACATAAAATAAGGCCCTAAGAAACTCAATTTAGTTTATAATGCCTACACTTTCATGTAGATAACAGTAATCCAAAACTATAACTAAGTCTTCAAAAATGTCTAGTTGTATGTCAGTGTCCTAAACATTAAAGAAAATATATGTTTTCTACATTGTAGACTTGTTTTATTTATTGTAAGATCTTAACCACTTATATTTCAGACAAATATGTACTTAATTACTAATGTCAAAGACATTTAATTATTACTTGTATTTGTGCAAAATATGATCAAACACTAACTTGAACAGTTTGCGCCTACAGAGGCGAATTATTAGTATCTACCTATTTAGCTAGTATCTACTAATGTATGTTGGGCACACTGTATTGGTTTCGAATTACGCCCTCTAGAGGGCGCTGTCATTAGAAGTGCTAGACGATCTCCTCTAGAACTTCTAACGACAGCGATGATGTTACTCATATGAGCAACATGTAAATATGACCCCTGTATTCGTAAGCGGTGGGCAGAGGTGTACCGATAGTACACACACATTTCGCCAGTTATGTTTAAGTTCCATGTAATAGGGGGCGAGCCCATTACCGTCAACCTGGCTCGAAACTGGACTCCGAGCAGCTACTGAGAAGTTCCAGATGGAAAAACCCAAGTAAACTTTGTCCGACCTCGGAATCTCAACCTCGACCTCACACTTAGCAGTGGAGCTTGCAACCACTTTTAACCAACACAAAGCCGTCCGGGGAGACGACGTGGTTATGTGGTGCTTGCACCCACTAAAAACTCCGCCTGTGCACCTACTTTCGCCTTGATGGGTGAGCCGCGAGAACTGCTACGCATGACATTCGCAGCCCATCCAGCGTGGCCCACTTCTTTTCCCGCCTCCGGGCTTCCTTCTCCTCAGGCGATGTCCGGGTGCACTGGGACATCACCACAACTCCAGGGGTCATGCAGCATGAACGTTAGAGTCCCCGATCTATCGTCCGCTGACCCCTGTTATGACGGCACCAAGTCGGCGTTTCGCCGTCTGCGCCGTCCTGCCCTTCTGCGACGAATCGGGTCAGTGAGAGAATCTGCCTCTCTAACCCGCTCCGCCGCTTCTTTCGCAACCACCTCCCATGCCCTTTCACTGCCGACCATAGTTCTAACAACGGCCGGCAGCGTCAGGTCTTGCACAATTTCTGCCGCCAGAACACGACGCTGCGACTCCCAGGCAGGGCACTGCTCGATAGTGTGCAGGTCCGTGTCCTGGTTGTAACCACACTGGTGACACACGGGGGTCGTCTCCCGTCTTGCCACTTTGTGCAGGTACTTGCCAAAACAGCCATGCCCCGACAGTAACTGCACCAAACGGAAAGACAACGTCCTGTGTCGGCTCCGTACCCACTCCTCTAGGATTGCCTCGATAGCCCCAACAGTCCAGGGACCGGCGCTGGGGGTCTCCATCCTCTCCGCCCATTGCCTCATGATGGCAATCTGCGCCTCTCTGCGCCACCTCATTACCACTTCAGGCGGCGGGCCACTGCCGCTCTCCGCTCGAACTTCCGCACGTCGCAGGTGAACTTCGGCGAGGACTCGCGCCTCCAGATCCCACTGGGGTTTTCCCGCTAATGCGAACGCCGCTACGGCTGAAATCGTGCGAAATCCGCGTATTACCCTGACCGCCATGACCCTTTGCGGTCTCCGCAGCTGAGCCTTGTTCTGGGCAGTCACGGAGTCCGCCCACACTGGAGCACCGTACAGCGCCATCGAGCGCACCACCCCCGTGTAAAGCCGGCGGCAGCTCGCACTCGGTCCACCCAGATTCGGCAGTAACCGACTTAGGGCGGAAGCTGAGCCGATCAGCTTCGGGGCAAGTTGGCAGAAGTGCTCACCGAAGCTCCACCTGCGGTGTTGAATCAGGCCCAGGTATTTCATATGGGCTCGCACTATAACTTGCTCGCTACCTAAAGTGATGTAGGCTCCCGCCGGAGGCTGGCGGCGGGGCCCATAAAATACCTCCGTCTTCTCGATCGCCACTCTAAGACCGAGCGCTTCAATGCGGTTGATGACCAGGGACGTTCCCTCAGTGGCCAAGCGCGCCACCTCCTCAAAGTTTTCTCCCCGGGCAGTGATGAGAGTGTCATCAGCATAACAAATGACGCCCAGCCCGGGTGAGAGAGCACCACGAAGGGCCCAGTCGTACCCCACGTTCCACAGGGGTGGCCCAAGAACCGACCCTTGTGGAACACCACATGTAACAGGCGTTCGCACGATTTGGCCATTGCGTCCCTGGTAACTAACGCATCGCCCCCGCAGATAGTCTGCCGGGAGCTGCCTCAGGTATAAAGGTACCCCATGAAAACGGAGCGCCTCTCCGATACAGCTGAATGGGAGAGTGTTAAACGCATTGGCGATGTCTAATGAAACCGCTAACATTACATCTGTTAGGTAGGTATTTATATCCAACCTATTTGTATTTGTCTGTGGTGAAAAGAAAGAATGTTGCAGATCAATTGTGTCAAGAGGGTTCAGCGTAAGATGGCTCATGTGTAATAAATATCTTAAACCTATAAATTATCTTTCTCTAACAGTATGCCCTTAGTAATATCATAAAAACATCGCCTTGCGTTACCGCCTCTATTGCTTGGGTCTTGAGACGCATAATGGCGTCCACGGTCGAACGCCCGCCTCTAAAACCGAATTGGGCGTCTGACAGATTTGGGCCAACCGTTTCCAAATGCCGGACGAGTCGGGTAGCGAGAATCTTCTCCAGCATCTTCCCCACCTCGTCCAGCAGCACTATTGGTCTGTAGGCCGATAGCGACTCCAGGGGTCGTCCAGCCTTTTGCAGAAGGACCAGCCTACCTTCTTTCTAAGGCTTAGGGAACTGTCTCGACGTCATAAAGGAATCGAACAGTTCCCTAAGCCTATCCTCCATCGCATCCAACGCTAGAGCCAACACCTTTGAAGGCACCCCGTCTGGTCCTGGGGCGGTGGTTTTTGATCGCGCTCGTAAATTCATCGCCGCCATCTCCGCATCTGTGATGACAGGAGTCTCCTCTTCGACGTTCTGGTCATCCGCTGGTGCGAGTTTAGTCCGCGCAGCACGATACGGGCGTCCCCAAGGATCTCGGTTTAGACCGTCCAACATCTCACGCCTCGCCAGCTCCCTTGCTCGGAAGATCGCCAACTGTAGAGCTTTCCGAGCGCTTCGGTAGAACTCATACAGTTGGGATTCCAGCTCCTCATTAGGATGGCGCAGTCTGCGCACTTGCGAGTAGGACCTTCGGGCAATAATACAGGCCTCGCGGAGGTCCGCCAACTCCCGGGACCACCAGTAGACCTGCCTTTTTAATGGCCGACTACGCGTTCGAGGCATAGATGCATCGCACACAGCCGTCAGGGCAACGCGAAATCTGTCAGCCTCAGCATCAACCCCGTCGGTGGAAAGCGGTGAAGATAGCCATGCCTGGACAATGGCAGCCTCCTCCAACAGGTCCTTATCAAGCCGTTTCACTGCCCAACGTGGAAAGTGTCGAGCTTCAGAGCGTGGAGACACTCTCGGACCCTGCGAAGTGGAGACATCTATACGGATGTACAGGTGATCCGATAGGGTCTCCACACTATCCAAAACTCGCCAGCTCTGAACACGTGTGGCGATGGCAGGAGTAGCAAATGAAAGGTCTACTATCGACCTCCCCTGCTGTCGCACACACTTATTAGCCGAACCTCTGTATAAGACAGATGCCTGCAGCTACCACCCACTCCATGACTGCTTCTCCCCTAGCATCCGATCTTGGAGAAATAAAAAAAAAACAAAATCAAAATCAAAAGTCATTTATTCAAATTAGGCTGAGAATCAGCACTTTTCGAACGTCAAAATTACATAACACAGTCCCCCAAAACGCCCGCCCGTCACCACTTCCTAGTGCTTGAGCTGGGAAGAAGTGGCGCTACAAACTCCCCAGCAGCACGAAACCCCACGCGATAGATTGTGTGTCGGTGTGTTAAATATTATTGAATATTAAATAAAGAAATACATTATTTCGGTGACTGAAAGTTCACAGTGTTTTATTTTAAGGTGAAAACATCAAATTATAACAAGCATATCCTAGCTACCATACTGATGTATCATAGATATATGGTCTGCAATAGATACTTCACATCCTCGGTACGTTTTACAAGAATATTACTGTAATATATTCTTTAATCCCAATGCTGAACTTAAATTATGCAGCCTGGAGCCGAACAGTGGTTTAGTAAACATATCAGCCAGTTGCTTTTCCGAAGGAACGTGCGTTACGTCGAAGTCTCCGTTGCTAACAGATTCTCTTACAAAACAATGTTTCAGCTTTATGTGTTTGGTGCGCTTGTGATATTCATACTTTGGGTTGTGCGCAAGTTTAACAGCCGATTCATTGTCCAGGTTCAGTACTGGTTTTTCAATTTTAATCAAGTTGTTAATAAGGCGATTCAACCATAGAATCTCTTGTGCAGATTCGCTTGCTGCTATAATCTCCGCTTCAGTCGAGGAGATGGAGACTGTCGTTTGCTTCTGGCTTCTCCAGCTAATTGCAGCTCCGGAGAATAAGCACACCATTCCAGTAGTCGACCTTCCAGTAGTTTGATCTCCTGCATGATCTGCGTCGCTGTAGCAGACTAAGCGTGGAGGCGACTTTTCAGTATAGGTTAGCCCATTCTGTTGGGTCGCTTTCAAGTACCGGAAGATGCGTTTTACCAGCATGATATCTTTCTTGGTAGGTGCTCCGAGGTTTCGAGATGCGACACCCAGAGCATATGAAATATCAGGCCTTGAGCCTACCCACGGCTTGTCTGTATGGGAAATTTGCGTTGACTTCCTCTTCCTCTGCCATCTTATTTTCTTTTATAATTGGCGTTGGTGCTGGTTTGCAATTGGACATTCTATATTTTTCTAACACTTTCTTTGTGTAAGACTTTTGACTTAATGAAATGGTCTTGTCTTTGCGGACATTTATTTCCATGCCAAGAAAGTATGACGCAGGTTTCGTAGTTATCTTAAACCTTGTTTTCTATTCGTTGATAAATTCGTCTTCTGCTCTGTTTGTATTATATGCTACAAGTCCGTCATCAATATAAAGACCAATAAAGACTTTAGATTGTCCTCTGATTCGGACATTTAAGCATGGATCCGCTTCACTCTGTTGGAAATCCGAATTTCTTAAGAAGTCGGCAATGCAGGTGTTCCAGCAGCGCGGTGCTTGTTTCAAACCATAGAGACTGCGCTTCAGCTTGCAGACTCGTTTGGTGCCATCCTGAGAGCCATCCGGCTGTTTCATGTAAATATCTTCCTTTACTGTGCCGTTCAGAAAGGCGGTTGAAACATCCAACTGTTGTAGTTTAAGAGCAGCTATAGCAAGCAATGCTCGTACGGTGCTCAGACGAACCACTGTACTGAATGTTTTATCATAATCAACTCCAGGTCGCTGAGAGTAACCTTTGATAACCATCCTGGCTTTATACCTATCGACGGTACCATCAGGATTCATTTTTACTTTATACACCCATTTGCACGGGAGTGCTTTTCGTCCTTTGGGTAAATCAACGAGTTCCCAGGTTTGGTTGTCATGCAGTGAAGTTATTTCACTGTGCATGGCATCTTGCCATTTAACTTTGTAAGGAGAGTCCATCGCTTCTTTGAAGGTCTTAGGCTCTTTAGGCTTGTGAAGATTTTCGATTTCTTCAGCTGCAGCCAAAACAAAATCATCGTAGCGTTTAGGAGCTGTGATTTTGGACCTGTCTCTCAAAGACCTCGTTTGAACGGACGCATTTTCTTCAAGATCAGCATCAGGTTCATCATCATTGACATCGGTAAAAGATCCGGAAAGAGATTCCTATTTACTTTCATTATTCGCTGGTTCCACTTGTCGAACGTGTTCAGTGCTATCGACCGAACTTTTTTGCAGCGTTTCATCTTGATCATCTGCGTCAGTATCACCATCATATTGCTGATTATCTCCTTCATGAATGTCAAGCTTAATATCCACTCGCTTGCGTGTTGTTTTTTGCAATGACGTTTCATTAGGTTCGTATGAAAACTCTTAATCGTTCAGAAGTCTGGAAATTGCATTTTTATTAGATTCATCGTAAAACATAGTCTTCAGTACCCTAACATCTTTTGAAGTTGTAATGCTGTTCTTCGAGGGTATGAAAATCCTGAAAGCTTTAGATCTTTCAGAGTATCCCGAAAACATGCCAGGAATTTGCCTTTGGTGCTTTGTGACCATTAGTGCATTTCATCTGAACGTGAGTCTTGCAACCGAACACGTATAAATGATTAATACAGGGCTTTCTCCCAACCCATCGCTCGAATGGCGTTTGTTTCTGAACGGCGCTGTTAATACTCCTGTTTGATAGGTAGTTTGCAGTGAATACTGCTTCGCTTGCGCTTCAATCATCATTGCTCAAGGGTACGATTCTTGCGTTCAGCAACTCCGTTTTGGTTCGGGGTGTAGGGTGCGGTGACACGTCTCTAGATTCCGTAACGTTTCAGATAAGCGTTGAAGTCTTTTTTCACATACTCCGTACCATTATCGAATTGTAAGAATTTGATTTTGTTCCCCGTGTGCGTTTCCGCTAACTCCTTGAACTCTTTAAACTTTTCTATGACTTCGTTCTTGCTTTTAATCATATAAATTCGACTGTATCGGCTAAAGTCATCTATGAAAGTAACGAAGTACTTGTTTCCGCTTACTGTGGGCGTTCTAATAGGTCCACATATGAGTTGTTTTCTCACGGGGCCAGGAATTCGATGAAGTTTTGCTTGGATACACATTTCACAGTCTGCCAAGGTTTCAGTAGCATCAAAGTCCAAGCCAAGCAAATTCTCGTTTTTGAGTGCATGTTTCAGATCTTTGGCGTTCATGTGACCAAGTTTTCTGTGCCAGTCGTAGATGTTTGATGAGTTCGCTTTCTTTTTAACAATTGGAATCGAAACAGTGTCATCATTATGATTGGCCAGATTGTTGCGCTCATGTTTATTTGGTTTAATGTAATAAAGACAATCTCCATGTTTAAATGCGGTGAGAGTTATTCCATCTTTTGGATTGTTGACCGTCGCTTTAGTCTTTGTGAAGAGGACAGCACAGCCTGCATCTGTCAACTTACTGACGGACATCAAGTTAGTGCACAGACTTTGTTATGCATTGCCTGCTTGCACTGCATAACAAAGTTGTTCTTAAGAGAACCAGTGTTTATTAGGCTTCTCATTGTTTTTCTTCAAATTTGTGAGTCTTGCGTTTACCACTACGTTTGCAAATTTTACAGGACGTGTAAAGGGCTCCTTCTTGAAAAGAGGATTCAGTTTCGTCGTTATTAGTCATGTTTTGGCTATGACGTGCTTCACATTCTTCAATTATTTTAGTTTGAAGCTCCTCTGGCTTCGGAAGAGTGTCTCGCGATTCTATAGCGACTCTGAAGTTCTCAAATTCATTTGAGAGACTGTAAAACATCATGATTGTCAACAAGTCCTCATTAATAGCTACGTGTTGTGTCTAATCTCAATTTCCATTATGGAACAAGCTGTAAAGAGTATTGAGAGGTTGGCAGGCCAAGCTAATTATGGTAAATGGGCTTTTGCTCGATCTGTGGGATTGTGTGAACGAGAACTTCGTGGCAGACTCGGCTGAGGCTAAAAGGAAGGATGCCAAAGCTCGGAGTAAGATTTGCCTCATGTGTAAGGAAAATATTTATCCCATGATCATGCATCTCAAGACAGCGAGAGATACTTGGCAAGCGTTGCAAAAATCATATGCTGACGGCGGGTTACTGCGACGGCTATATCTGTTGCGGAAGTTGTTCAACGTTAAATTGACAATGTTTTCGTCAATGGAGGAATATCTCAATGATATCAAGTCAACCAGTCAGTCATTACTTAGCATAAAGACAGGTTGATGGTGGACAGAGGATGATGAATTTGTAGGGATTATTATGTTGGCAGGTTTAACCGATGTATCCTCTGGTGATGACATTGGAGCATTCAGGTATGAAGATTACCACAGAATCTGTGCAGGCAGCGTTGCTCAAAGAAAGCTTGAGAAAAAGCAGCACAATGAACACAACTGAAGATGACACGGCAACGGCACTGATGTCAAGGTCCAAGAAGGGTGTTATATGCCATTTGTGTAAAAAGAATGGGCATTATAAATGGCAGTGCCAACGACGTAAGACTCCCGACAAGACTGGAGACAACAAAGACAGACGTTTATATAAGAAGGAAGACAGTAAGGAGACCTCGGGTCTAATTGCCGCTCTATCTATGACGGTTGGTGAGGGCCATTGGGTCGTAGATTCCGGAGCTACATCACACATGACGTCTGACGTGCACATTCTTGAAGATAGACAGGACATTAGTTCTAAGTTAGTGACAACCGCCAACAATGATAAAATTGTGTCTAGTGAACAAGGGGACGTGTATGCCATGGGGCGCTCTGTGAGGTTTGAGGATGTGCTTATGCTTCCAGGATTGACGACAAACTTGCTGTCGGAAAGTAAAATGTGTACTAAGGGTTGCACTGTTGTTTTCGATGAGGCTTCTTATAAGGTTTACCAAAAGGATTACAAAGTAAAAGTAATTGAAAAGCCAGTTTTCACAGCACCACTGAAACAGGGGTTATATGTTTTAGATAGAGAAGCAGCCATGGTTCTGACGTGTCCTCGAGAAAATTCTTCTCGCGCCTGTTTTGATTTGTGGCCCAGAAGACTAGGTCACCTGAGTGGACCTCTGATGGTGAAGCTGAAAAGTTTGGCAGATGGTCTGACTTTTAGAGAAGTGAGCACGGAACCATGTGAAGGGTGCTGTAAAGGAAAGGAATGCGTCAAAATGTTTCCAAAAGGTAAAACCAAGAGAGCAAAAGACTTTCTTGAACTCGTGCATTCGGATTTAGCGGGCCCTATGGAGGTGGAATCCTGGGGCGGTAATAGGTACTACCTGATTTTTGTGGATGACTTCAGCCGAAAAACATTTGGCTATTTGTTAAAATCGAAGACCGAAGTTTTCGCTAAATTCATGGAATTCAAGGCACTTTGAAAATCAGACGGGAAAGAAGATTAAGAAATTTCGGAGCGATAATGGCACTGAGTATACGAACGCAGAGTTTCAAGGTTTCTTAAAGAAACATGGGATCCAACACCAGAGATCAGTACCTTACACTCCTCAACAGAATGGAGTGGCGGAACGAACAATACGTACAATAACTGAGAAGGCTAGATGTATGGTGCATGAGGTTGGTTTGGACAAGAGATTCTGGGGAGAAGCTGTTGGTTGTGCCATGTACCTAAAGAACCGATCTCCAACAATGGCCTTCAAGGATTAAGTTCCAGAGGAGGCTTTTACAGGAGAGAGAGTTGATCTATCGAATATGAAAATATTCGGATGTAGAGCTCAGGTTCTAGTAAAGGATCATAGTCGCAAGAAGTTTGATCCAAAGACAGTCCAAATGATAATGACTGGGTATTCGACGAATTCGAAGGCGTATAGATTTATTAATTTGGAGGATGATCCAACGAGGATTATCATCGCTCGAGATGCTACATTTATGGAAAATGTTTCCGTTACTACTAAAGAAAAACAAAAAGTAGCTGTTCCTGTTTCTAAGAAGGATGCTGTGATCATAGATTTACAGTATGACATTCCTGGAGTTAGTCGTTCCACTACTCAACCAGAGATTCCAAGGATTGCTGGTCAAGTTGCAGTAGGGGTTCCGATGGCTAGTTCGAATGTAAATGAAGAAGAATCTGGAAGTGCATCTAGTACAGCGAGGGCTAGTTCACTGACGAGATCGGATTCTGGAGAGAATTTTTTCGATTCTGTCGACGTAGAAGATCCTATGACAGAGGATTTGCAAAGTTCAGCTTCTGCCGAATTAGAGTGTCCTGTGGCAGAAGATTTGCAAAGTTCGAGACGTTACCCTGCTCGAAATAGGGTTCCGAAGCGGGAGAAAGACATGGTATATAACTGCCATGTGTCAGATGATCCTGATCCTATTTCAGTTAAAGATGCAATGGAGCGTTCTGACAAGAAGTTATGGGTGGAAGCGATGAAGGATGAGTTTAATTCCTTGAAGGTGAATGGAACCTGGGAATTGGTTGATCGACCATTAGACGCTAATGTTATCAAAACGAAATGGGTTTTCAAGTTAAAGGTTGGAGCTGATGGCAGCACTCAGCGCCATAAGGCAAGGCTGGTTGCTAAGGGTTATTCTCAAAAACCTGGTGAAGACTATTTTGAAACATTTGCACCGGTTGTCAAGATGTCGTCGATTCGTCTTCTACTAGCACTGGCAGTTGAGAAGAACTTGAGCATTCATCATATTGATGTTACCACCGCTTTTCTGAATGGGGATCTGTATGAAGAGATTTATATGGAACAGCCGCAATCTTTCGTTGCAGAGGGGAATGAACGCAAGGTTTGCAAATTGAAGAAGGCCATATATGGCCTCAAGCAAGCTGCCAGGTGTTGGAACCAAAAAAATCATGAGCATATAATAAGGATGGGTTTTGCTCGGTCTAAATATGACCAGTGTGTCTACACAAAGAATATTAAAGGATTTTTTATTGTCATTGCTCTGTATGTCGATGATTTTTATATATTCACAAATAAAGCTGTAGAAGCCAGGATGGTGATACATAACATTGGAAGATCCTTCAAAATAAAGGATTTGGGCGAGGCAAGAGAATGTCTTGGAATCCGGATCGAGCGGAAGAGTGTAAGTGAAATACACTTGTCTCAAAAGAAATACGTTTCAAAAATCCTGGAGAAATATGGAATGTTGGACTGCAAACCAGTTAGTACACCAGTTGAACTAAATCTTTGCCTGAAATCTGGTGGAAAGAATGACAACATTCGGTATCAGGAAATTATCGGTTCACTAATGTACCTGGCATGTTGTACAAGACCTGATATATCGTATGCAGTTACGATGCTAAGTCAATTTAATAACTGCAATGATTCTACTTACATAGCGGCACTGAAACGAGTGCTTAGGTATCTAAAGGGAACAGCGGAACTATCGCTGTGTTACAAAAAATTTAATAAGCCTTTGGTTGCCTATGCAGATGCAGATTGGGGAAATGGGCCTGATGGGAAATCTTTCTCTGGTTATACCCTAGTTTTCGGTGGTGCTGCGGTGTCTTGGCAATCTTTAAAACAGCGTTGTGTTGCGTTAAGTACTGCTGAAGCTGAGTACATCGCAATCTGTGAGGTCGCTAAGGAAGTGATATCAGTAAATGGTTTATATACTGAACTGACTGGCTCGCATAACACTGCTGTTACTATTTTTAGTGATAGTCAAAGTGCCAGTAAGCTAGTTTATACTCCTGCTATTGGAAAACGTTCCAAACATATAAATATAAGATATCATTTCGTGAGGGAGTTAGCAGAGCAAAGGGTAATTTGTGTTGAATATTGTGAGACTGCCCTAATGCCTGCTGATATGTTGACAAAGGGAGTTGGTAAGCAGAAACATGTGTTTTGCACACAGCATAGTGGATTAAGTGGGGGTGTTGTACCATGAAGGTTATAATGCACTATGTTCTAGGAGTAGAGTATTCTTTGGTTGTTGCCTAGCAACTGTTATTCTGTTATGTCATCCTATGTGATGAAGTTAATTTTTATTTAAAATGTAAATAACTTAATTAAACCACTGTGTTACAATGATGTCTTATTTCATTGAAAGCTAGCTCAGCCAACATTACGTCCATGTGTGCCAATTTGTCAACTATATCCATAAACTTGTTTAGATGGGATCTGACATCATGCCCTTCTAATTTTGTTAGGATCAGTTGCTTTAATAGGGATGCCTTTCGCGCAGGTCCCTTACTGGCATACGTGACTTTCAATTTTTCCCATAATGCTTTAGCAGTAGTACATTTTTTAATTTGTATAAGCTCAGAAGGAGCGATTATAAGTATGAGTTCAGATCTCGCCTGTCTATCGCCTTCTTTATCAGCCACTGCAGCATCAGTCTCGATATAATTTCCATAATTTGTGTCGTACGAGGACAGCTTCAGCCTGTATCACCCAAGTGTCGTAGTTCTCTAGTAAGAGGGTCAATTTTAGTGCTCGACATTTCGGATACTCAATTTTTTTTTAATTTCGTGCACGCTCTGCTACCATGTTAAATTTTGTTGAATATTAACTAAAGAAATACATTATTTCGGTGACTGAAAGTTCTTTTATTTTAAGGTGACAACATCAAATTATAACAAGCGTTTATAAGTGCACAGTGTTTATTTTAAGGTGACAACATCAAATTATAAATCAAAGAATATAACTACTCTCTACCGAGTTATAAATACTGATGTATCATAGATATATGGTCTGCAATAGATACTTCACACGGTGATACCGAGGTCTGCCAGGTTCACATTTTCCTTGGCCCTCGACATCACCGCCGCGTAGGTTAGCCCCTTCTGTATAGCTTCAGGCTGCAAGGTCTAAACTACTGCAGCCGACTTAGGTGTGCGAAGTTTCCGTTTTCCCCTTTTGTTGGAGCCGGATTCAGCCTTAGCTCCACGGTGTTTGCTGCTGGAGGCTTTTTCTTTTTCTTCCCCCTTTTCCCTTCAGCAGCGGTCTGCCAACCGTCACTGGCAGCCACATTCCCGCCAAGCGGTGGGGCGGTCCGCTGCGTTTCGGCCGCTTGGGACACCACTTGGGATGCTGCCTGTACTGCTTCTCGAGAGGCCATAGATGTCTTTTAGACCCCCTGCTGGCACTAGCAGCGTCGTGCCACTGTGCACGAGCCTTTACCCACATACCTAATACACCCCCTGTTAGGAATAGGCCGCTCGTTGCTTGGACATTTAGATTTAGTTGAGAAGTTACAAACTACAGTTCAGATTGGTATAATAGTGGCTGAAGCACAGAGTACTTTTAGAACGAGCTACAGTCTCCTAGAAAAGCGGTAACTGCCGCATGCGGCCTTAATGTCCAAAGACAGAGCGTTTTGACACCTTAAATGTCAAATACTGATGGTAGGATCAAAGAGCACTATAATTAGACGGTAGGATTGTGAAAATTATAGATTTCCATGACGTTCGCTATGAATGAGGCGAAAAACGTCTTAAATTTAAAAAGTAGTTATATTCTTTGCGTAGCATAGCACCCAAATAGAGCAAACTTGATAGAATGGTAGCCTACCCAAGCACAAATGAGGCGATCTAAAAATTCCGATCTTCATGCTTCGCCAAGAAGATTAAAATTTATGGACCCAAGTGGTTAACCATAGTTGACAAAGTCATTGTTTTATGAGTCAAAATTCTAATAATATAATAACTCCTAAAAACCCGTAAAATAATAAATGCAAGAAATATACCAATTTATATGTAACTAACTTTAATTTGACTGGAACTTTATATTACGACAAAATTATTTGTGCAAGGTAATTGTGTTCCTTTACTGTTTTGTGATTTTTCTGCATGCTTAGTGTGGACATACCTGTTAATTGCCGATCCGAACACTTTCAAACTCCGGAGCGAACTAGGTATTTAAGCTAGCCACTTGACCAAAGAGGGAGTTGGTATTAATGTTGCAATTTTTAGTTGGTATGGCTTCTGTCTGACCAATGGATGCTTAGCGCTGCTTAGCGAAAGGTATTTTTTTGGGTTTAAATGTGCACTAGATATGCATCTCAAAAGGTACATAAACATACACGTTTCGAGATGCAAATCGACGAAAAGTGTATATTTGCTCTGCAAAAATTATCAGGCGTTAGTACAAACAACACCAATTCAGCTATTTACTTATCAGTAGCGTCTGCCCGCGACTTCGTCCTCGTGATTTTTCTTGTTTCCCCGATCCACCCCGTCGCGTCGCATCGCAGATCGTGCTTCATTTCGTTAACGTTTTTTTCTTCTTTGCTCGTCTCATAATTGTCAAAGCGTGATGTTATAAACCCTATAGCATTTCAAACATACAAGTTTTACCTGTAGAATAATATATAGATAATAATAATATATAGGTAATCTGGGTACCTACATACATAGCCTTAAAAAGTTACAAGAGCTTGATTGATTCGACTCAGAACTGTCTTAACTGCCTAATTTATGTCTCTCTCTCTCTCTACTTTCAGTTAAAACGAGAAAATGCCTGCGTCTAATAAGATCCAACAAAATGCCAACATCATCAGTAAAGACCGTGACTCTGCGACAGTACAGACCGCGTTAACAGGCAACACGGTCTACACGCTGCCAAAGCGGACGAGGAAGCGGAGTATGGTAGATCTTGTGCTGAAGATCATGAATGAGGACGGACCTATACCTATGAGTAACATGAGGCCGGCGAAGGTAGGTGCAGACTTGATATAAAACTGGGTCTCTGCTATGTTTTCTCAACAAACGGAATCACCAAAACAAAGCAGATACGCAGCGCAATTGGTGCACATAATGGATTTATGAATACCCAGCTAAACATTTCACCTGTAAAGGTGGATTTGCTCCCTCATTTCGTGAGTTGTTTTAAGTAGTAAGTAGCTATTGTAATCGGGGAACAATAGCTACTTACTACTTTTTTCGACAGGCAACAAATGTTGCCTGTCACAAATCTGGAAATTTCGGATGGAAAAACCTTTGCACGACCGAGAAGTCGAACCCTCGGTAAAAACTGGCGAAATTATACCTGTTCATTAATGAATAACTTTAGAAAATGCACTCGCAAGCCAGGTCTGCTGTCAACGGAGGCGGTACCTTCATAGACGAGTATTCATCATTCGTTGTCTAAAGTAAACTTGGTGACGCCTGGCTGATGCTTTGGTAGAGTGCGCGCAAAATAAGTTTGCGCACGGCCGAAATCTGAAATAATCGTTTGACGCCATCTCGACGTTTATTTCTGGCGTCAAGAGCGTGTGCTGTGTTCCGTTTTTTCATTATCAAAGGTGATTTAAAGTGCTGGCAGGCATATAGACTTGAAGTTATCTTGCACCTTTGATTCGTCGTCTCCCTCTCGTATTTATTTACTACTTAGAAAACGCGCAACGCAGTCGACCAGTTCTACGACGAACATCAACTGGAGTACGAGACGAGGGGTCAGTCATCCCGCGATCAGATCAACCGCGTCCACACTCACAACAATGCCTTTCCGAAGATGTATGATGAGCTGGATAAGCGCCGGTCTATAGCACAGGTTTGTTCCAACTGTACAGTCACCTAATGGAAACGTTGATTACTTTTGGACTTTGTCACATAAAAGTCGTCGTTGAAGTGGCACATTTTTGAAGTTACCGCATTTGCATCATATAATATGACAAGGTTCTAAATAGGTATGATTAAGGTTTTCGGAAGTCGACTGGTTGTTGCCAATTTTTTCCTGGGAGAACCTTTCAAAGGCCCGGGCTTCGTCAAAACAGTGTGTAACCGGGAGTGTGGGATTCTAACTTCAACAATACCAACTCGCCGCGTCGCAGCGATTCACCATTCAGGCGACAGTTGCGAGACTAGCTATAGAGCCCCCCCTATGCAATGCCTGATAGGGGGGAACTTACAATATACATTTAGTATGTATATTTGTATAGTTGGCCCCACATTGGCCCCCCTAAACATTCGCCAGCCAAAAGCCAGGGTAACTTGTGAGGTATCCCAGTAGAGCTCCTTCTTTATTTATTTTACCACACATATAAACAGACAAGAAGAAAATAACAGAGAATACGTACAAAGTAGAAGCTTATTTCTAAATACGTCTCTTCCAGTATACCTGCGATAAAAAGAGACTCCTCCGAAGCAAAAAAAATGTATTACTACCTCTTTGTCGTTTCGATTTTTTCGGGGCAGATAACTTATTTTATTATCCAATCATTTTCTTTTTACAGGTGGGGTTGACCGGCTTCGACGGGTGCCAAACGGCACTAAGAAGGGTATGTGTTTTTCTACAACAAACAATACCTTTTGTTATCTTTTTGACAGTCATCAGCTGCTTAATCAGTTTTCAGAAACCGGTGTTTGTCTTGTAGGTATTCCCGTAATTCACGAGTAAATATTAAAGGAAAACGTACTGTTTATTAATAAATACTGACGAAGTGTATTATTAATTGTTATTAGATCAATAAACATAATGCCTGTAATCTCTGAAAGGTTAGGCAGAGTTGTACCTCTAGAACACCCACATTTCAATAGGCGCCGGCAAGTTTATTTTCAAGGGGTTGCATCTTCAGCTTAACAAGTCGAGCTCTAGCATTTTTGCACTTCATCTCGGATATGTTACGTTATGTTTTTCCATTAACTTTACGACTTAGGTAGAAAACGCTTAACAAATAAGGGCGAATATCACCAATTCAGCGTAACTAAAACGCATTCAAGAACTGTCTGTGTCAACATTCCACAGAAAATAATAACACTGATAGCCCTCAAACATAAACTAGTTTTGTGCTGATCGCGTTCAGTTTCATTGGTGAAATCCACCTTAAGAGAATGTTGGATGCAAGAGCGAGCAAAGCGAGCTCGATAACTTTTGCATCTCGCCTCGAATAGGATAGGTTTTATTTTGTCCATGCATAAATAAAGAGGACTAACTGTGCCGATATATTTAAAGAAGCTTAAGAATTAAGATAGCACCCCGCTTAAGGCCGATTAGATTTTCGGAAATAGGTGTTCGGTAGTTTGTTGACTAAACAGAGTTTCTTGCCGGATCTTCTCCATAGGAAACGACCAATTGGAACCGTGGACCTAGCTTCTGAAGTTTCTTGAGTGCCCATGTAGGTTTATGTGAAATACAATATTTTGATTTGCATTGAATGCACAAATACATTAGAATTGAGAGATTGCAGAATGCCAGAGCGAGTGAAGCGAGCTCGAAATTTTTAAGTTTATAATCCTCTATTATTGTTTATGGCGTTTACGTTTTTTTTTTTGATTCTGAATGTTCAAGATTCAAACATTTATTTGGTCACTCACTATATTCAAGCTACCTATTTGGAATGACTCAAAACCTGAAAGTTATTTTAGAATCCCTTCATTCGACATCGACTTATTTTATACTCCTTACTTCTTTTCAGACACCAGCGCCTTCATCCAATGAAAATGTAACTGAACTCGACCCAACATGTCCAAAATGTCCAAAATGTATCAAACGTAAAATAAAAATCGAAGAAGAACGGAAAAGAAGGGGACCACTCTGCAAAAAATGTAGAGATGAACTAAATCGTAAAGAATCTAAAATCAAATTGGAGCGGGTGACTAAAAATAAAATCCCACATCCTAAGAAACAGAAAACTAGGTGGAGAACAACCAAGGTTTCTAACTCGAAACCTTCAATAATTTGTTCGAATAAATGTTTCCAATGCCTACCTGAAACAAAAACTGTCTCGACTTTTAAATCGTGCGATAATTTATTATCTGTCCCACAAGAGGTTTCGCCGCCGAAGTGTAACACCCCGAGTATCAATAATGAAAATAAAAAGCCTGCGTCTTTAAAATCTGATGCTAATTCGGGAAATCCGGAAACGGAAAGGCCGTCTGTTAGTAGTTATAATAGTTTTATGTCAGCGGGACACGAACCGATGATCGAATGAGTTTTTTTCTTAATTTTAAGAACGTCTGGTTTGTCTGTGTCAAAAATGTAAGGTTAATCGTTTGGCGCCATTTCGGAGGGTCGTCCTCAAAAAGTACAATAGTCCTACCATGGACAATGCATTTTGGGTAATATTTTTGTAATAAATTCTCAGTGATAATTTTATTTTTGCATTTTATTTCGTGTGTCAGGTATTTTATTTCTTTGGGTCTATGATGTCAACAGCGGAAGAATTGGTTCATTATTCCAAGCTTTGTATGATCACTGGTCTGTAAGCGTGGCACGAAAAACATAATTGGTACCTACCTAACACTAGGTAGTCAGAACCTACCTAGGGGTATCGTGTTACCCAGTTATTGGGTTGTGGAAGTCAGATAGACAGTCGCTTAATGCTGGTCAAGCTCCACACCACAACTACATTACTACCTTTGAAAAAAAAAACCGTTGGAGCCGCTGAAGATTGTAAGAATATATTTGAATTGTTTAACTCAATCTTCTTTACATATGCCGCATAAGTAGGGCGCCTAGGCCGCGGCAGGCGCTCACGCCCTACCGCCGGCCTCGTCACCATCGAGGCCGTCCGGCCGGTGCTCGACTTCTGGCTCGGGAGGAGGCACGGCTCTGTCGTTTCGGGTGACGCAGGTGCTTTCGGGGCATGGGTGTTTCGGAAAGTATCAGTTCGCATAAACTGGGAGCCCGGTGTCACCACTGCTTCGACTGCCGGATTATATAAATGCATAACACAGGTGTGAGTACTTTGAACTATGGAGCTACTATTTACCGGGTAATGTCTTACATTGACTTGAATGTGTCCTGGCGGCTGAAATTATGTCATGCTCACTCAAATGTCTCGCTGACGGTGGCGCGTGTGTTGGATCATTTAGCTCCCTTCAAAATGGTTGAGCTGCACGGTGCTGATCCATGCGGCATGTTCGTGAACAAGCGCCGTCAGTTGGCACTGGTCATCTTAGCTGCCACGGCTTATTTTAATAAACTATTATTTGGATTGTTTTATTTCTTTTTTGTTGTACTCTGGACGCTTTTAACGTGTACGGTTTTTGTACATCGTTCTCACATAAAGGATCAACATTAATGATGTAACTAATATATTTGTAAGAACACCATTACTTTTTTAAAAGAGTGTCCATGGAGTTTCTTGCCCTTTTTTCTCCATAGGTACCTAATACGCTTTAGAATGGGCCACTAGTTTCATATTTCGACTCCTTGACAATTCAAAAGTGCCTGTAAATGGTTTAATTGAAATAAATGCTTTGAGTTTGAGCTGAATTAAAAATCTTAGTATTCAGTTGCATCCGGATGCTTAGAAACTGACCTTAAGATAGTTGGGAAAACGCTAGACCGATTGATTGATTGGAAAATATTGAACATCTTGAATTGGACGAACTCATTCGAACTGTACCTCTCTCTGTACCTCTCTCCTCTCTCTCTTCAGATCTAGGTAAGTTTGAATGTGGCTGTTAATTTATGTATACTTAACTCGCTAGGAGCGTGATTTATAGGTAATTCAGAGTTCACATTAATAAAACATTAAAGTTGCAATTAATTTGAACGCTCATGGTTTTTTTTTTTTTTATGGATTGACAAATTAAGTGGGAGTTAGGAGTCCATTTTTTGGGGAAATCAGTGGTCGTTCGCATTGGTAACAACAGTCAGAAGCCTTTATGCCAGGGATTTAAAAGCATCTTCATAAAGGTTACAGAATTAAGTATAAGTGTTACATTGTGAATTCAATCACTTATAATAAACTTATAAAAGGGTTTTTCAATGTGTTAACCCAAAACACTTGCAAAAGTGGAACAGCAATATATCTGTATCCGAAATAAAAGTATTAATAAGGGCGCAGAGTTGCCTAAATAACCGCAATCCCGACTGGATTGATGCTATTTTGGTAACGCCGCGTCTAGCGTCTGTCTGTCCGCCGCGCGTTGTTGTACTTTGCAGTTATTACCTAAAACTATTTCATTTTCATATTCACACTACACTCAATAAAATATATAAAAGGTTACATTTTGATTCTGTACCATTATTGTATCTGTTACATTTATAAATGTGTTTCTTTTAAAACAGTTCTGAAAAACATTGTTACTTAAATATATTTATTACGGTTACAGTTCGAGTTCCTGCTTTATGCCAGAGAAATTAAAACTAAAAATGTTGTCCAAAGGTTGTCTTTAAAAGATTTTCATTGATGCCGGTTCTCTTGTACACCGAACTAAACTATCACTAAAATTCCTTACTTTTTACTATGAGAAATAATTTTGACACAAATAAAATCGAATTTGAAAATCGCGAGTCTACTTGTTTTTTTTTCTTTTGGTTTCGCAAGGTCTTTGTTAGAGCCGGAGGCACCCTGGGGCAGCCTCGAAGTGTTTTTTTATGGAAGTTTTTACTTTATAGATAGAAAATATAAAATAAAAATATTTATAGTTTTGGAGGTTTTAAGGCTTCAAAGAGGGTCAAAATTTGCATTGTTTTTGTGATAGGACACACCGTTTTCGAGATTGAATAAAAAGAAAAAAAAAAGATAAAGTACCGTTTTTGCATATCTGAAGTCGAGATGTTGGTGTGAATTTTAGTACCTACACGACAACAAATTTTATTCCACACCTTTTTAATAGTGATTAAAAATAATCAGATTCATGTTCAGATTTAGTTAGACAATCAAATTTTTAGGTGACGTAAAATTCAGAATAGCAAAATTGCCATTTTCACTAAACTAATAACTCAGTGCCATCTTAGTGCTGTCAAACTAAAATATTGTTAAGTTGTGTCACTTTGGTCAATTTCAGAATGGAAAATCGTCATTTGACAGGATTTAATCAAATTTTAGTGATTTTTTGTCTAGTTTAGAGGCATTTGTGAGAAGAGAATCGGCACCATTGTATTATATTCTACTGACTGAATTCACTCGTGCCGATTGACGAAAAAGGCACGAAAAGTTGCACCGTTATGCGCACACGCAGGTGTTCCACCAACCCGCACTGAGCCTGCCAAAAATCCGGATCACTTCCCTGACTCAGAGAAGTCCTGAGTTCCAGCAGCGGGAACTTTATAGGCTGCCTATAATGATGACAGAGGCGTTAAAATTATTAGTAAACGGTCACGTCATCGTATGTACCGGGGACTACCTTTTCCTCAACACAACTTTGCCTACACTTCTGGGGTTTACCGTTTCAAAACTATAAACAAGTTTCAGTTATAAATAATTACTGGCTGACAAAAATTTTTAGATTACCATCATACACGCTAACGCTGAGAAGACTGTTGAATTGTATCGGCGTAACGGGTTTCCTGTTTGTAGGTACTTAAATTAAAATTATAGAAAAACTAGTCGGCTGGGACCGTAAAAATATGTTTTTCCTAGAAAAAAGAGCACATCATCTTTTCCTGTGTGAACATGCTTTCGATTTTTTTGGGCGTTGATACTTCATCTATAGAGTTGTTTTATTATTGTTTCAGTATTTGTTATGTTAATTTATTTTACTTTGATGGTCCTAGTTTATCATTTATTTATTTTATTTGTTTGTATAATAAACCCAGTATTGCATATGTAAGCTGCCATAGAGGCTGGAGGCTTTTATTTATGTTTTAAGTTTTATTTACAGTCATTTTTTGTATTTTTTTTTTGTATTGGCGTGGCTAGCTGACGTATGACAATTAAGTTAATGTTTTGGTAATTTGCTTAAAATTGTTTAGAATCCAGTTCTTCTAACAGAACAGACAGCTGTGCTGCTGGGGAGTTTGTTGCGCCACTTCTTCTTCCCAGCTAAAGCACTAGGAAGTGGTGACGGGCGGGCGTTTTGGGGGACTGTCTTATGTAATTTTGACGTTCGATAAGTGCTGATTCTCAGCCTAATTTGAATAAATGACTTTTGATTTTGATTTTGGAAGGATATTTTTTCTTTTAATAATACCAGCTTCCTGTGACCCCAAGCGGTGTTGGTCCAAACACCAAAAGTCAAAGTTTGAATTTGTAAATACACTCTGGTATAGCAACGCATCTGGGAATAGAAATCTATAAGGGGTGCTACCCACTGGTTCGGTTTGGCATGATTCGGAAAATATATCACTCCGAATCATGTCGACCCGAACAAATGAGTAAAACGCCTAAGGCGATGATTGTTGCAATTAACAACTAGCCTTGCTACTACAACTTTTTTGTCAAGAAAAAGCTATACTAGAATAGAATTTACTACAAAGCAGTTCCAGTTATAACATACCGGAGAATCTAGTAGGCGTGACAATTGGCAGGTAATTAATCAATCAGCTGCAGCTGGTTGATAACAAGTTTAATAAATAACAAGTGAAGGAAAAAGTTACCAGATTCCTTTGTATTTTGAAAAGAATTGTAAATGGTATAACAAACTAGAGGTCAGGTGTGTCGGAAGGGTAACTGCAGTCCCGTATATTTCGCTTTCCCGACTCAAGGCAGCAGGAAGAAATTATGAAGAAGACCTCCAGCCTCCTTATTAACCACTAAAATCCACTATATGTATATAGCCTATAACGTTCCCACTGCTTGGACGAGGCCTCCTCTCTGTGAGAGATAGTTGGCCGTAATCTACCTCGCGGTAAGACAGAGTATATGCCGGTTTCCTCACACTGTTTTACTTCACCGTATTTATTACACAAAGGAACTTTCCTTGAATCAACCAACTACAATACTTTCTGACGCAGATCTCCGGAGAAACATAAATGCAGGTTGGTACGAATATCTTGCAGTAAGTGATAACTACGGGCTGGATTATCTTAGCGCCTGCCTGAATGTTCCCATCCTGTGCAGCTGTAAGCGGTACTCCTTAAATATGCTGAGAACTGAGGTGGACTGTCTTTTTTCCCGAAGTGTGCGAGTTTCTCTTGATTAATTATATCCTGTTGAGCTGAACGCACGGTTAGAGACTGAGCACAATGATGTTTTATAGGGGCGAATTTTAAGGTCATAATTGCCAATTTTTTGTTTAAGAAGTAGATTTTTTTTTGAAAATATTTGACGATAGTCTTGATACTCCATTACTTGAACGACCTAATGACCGACTGACGGTCACTAGCAGGGAAATTATCTAAATCGTTGCCTAATGCTAACCAACCAACTAACAATTCTATGTGATCACTAACAATTTCCAAGAGTCACAATACCTGTTCAACCTAGTCGCACTACAAAGTATGATTATGTATGTATATTATGTGACTAATAAAACCTTGTAGGCTCAGTTCGCGCGAGATTCATATTCATGCAGGACGCTTCCTTATAAAATCCACTGACTTGTGAAGTCGAATAAAAAAACATGAATTAAAAATTAAAACACATAATAAAATTCAAAGTTTTGACAGCAATTTTGGCGCGAATTGCGTTTTAGGTTATGCTTATTTAAAACGTTGTTGTCGGAAAAATGATTTCCAAAATGAATGTGAGCGTGTTTGTAATTATATTTTGTTTTGTTAAAGTTGTGTTATTACAAGGAACCGGTTCTGGAAATGACGGAAACTGTAAGTACTTTGTCTGTCTTTGTATTGCTACGTTTTTTTTTCTGAAACGAAGTGCAGAGCAAGCGACCTTGTTATTCCTTAGACAGAATAAATACTTTTTGTTTGGTTAATCTGTAACTTCATTGCGTATATACCTAATTTATCTATGTATTTATTATTAGAATATAGAAAAACTTAAACACTTCAAACTTTTTAACACTCATCATACTTTAATGTTTATTAACAAGTCGATACAAAAATTTAAACCCCCATTTATGACGTAATATGTTCGTCTAAAAACCAGTTTCTTTTAATAGGTCGTTCAAAAAACCCAATCATCGTTGGTGCAGTATAATTTTCGAGGTTACCGGTGGAGTTCGTAGATTTATTACAAACGAATACTGTCTGTTTCTTAGAATTGTATGACCTTTTCCTTGATATGGGGACTTGGTTCTTTTTAGAAGGTTCTTTAATTGATAAAATAAATATTGGCTGCGGCATTTATTGCGTGGGGAAGTCCATAGAGTATCGATCTGGGTAAAAAATTCGAAATTCAGAAACGAAAGCGGAAACTTAACGTCGATGTGAACTAAGCGTAATCAACACCATCATCTTAGAGTAGTTCACTGCTAGTTGAAGGCCTCTACATTTCCACACTCGGTCATAAGCCAACTAACATACTACATCATTTTCAAGCTTTTCCACCTTTTCCACCAAGAATTCCTAGTCTGCGTTTGCAGATCAACGATAACTTGGTTTGATCCTTGTAAAATTATCATACATAGCTGCTCCCCGCGGTTTCACCCGCATAAATCTTGATTTCGTGGGAGTATCGGGATAAAAAGTACTCTATGTGTTAACCCAGCTTATAAACTATCTGTGTGCCAAATTTCATCCAAATCCGTTAAGTAGTTTTTGCGTGAAAGAGTAACAGACATCCATCCATACTCACCAACTTTCGCGTTTATAATATTAGTAGGATTATTGAATTAGAGACACAACTGGATAGACAAGAAGCAAAGCCAAAGTAGTTTCGAAAAGGTTAGGCTGATGGAATCTAACAGAGTTTACAGTCTATTTAAGCTATTATGCAATGACAAAACTACAAGTAAATGCGAATGCTGTTTAGAGTTCCGGATAGGCACGAAGGACATAAGATCACAAAATTCCAAAGTGGAAACTATAAAGAGAAAAGATTTGCTTTTGAACGGATTTGGAGGAAATTTGGATGACGACTAATAATAAAAATGTTCTTAAAAATAATATAATTTCAAAGAAGGCTTAGTAAAAATGTGAAAATCGAAAAAATGTGTTAAATCAGTGTAAAACGCTTTAAAGGTTTTTGGAGGGGATTATAGCCGTCCTTGTCGCGTGGTACTGACAATGTACGGCGCTATTATGAAGTTGCATAGGCGTGACGTCACTTCTACGCTAGTGCTGTCCTTGTCTAACAATTATCTTGAAACGTTTATAACTTTTTTTTTTGAGATATAAATAAAAAAGTTATCATCATCCCAATTATGAGGTCCCTCGAATGAGTGTGAGTCGAGGTGATACGTCACAAATAAAAATTTAAAAAATGAAGAAAAGAAAATTGTATAATCTGCATAAACAAAACGCACAATAAAAAAAAATACATTTAAATACACGTACAAAGTCACCAAAAGCCTCATTCAACCAATTAAAACGTCAATATTCAATAAACTCTTCAAAAGACATAAAATACGCGTGTTTTGGTTAAAACTTCCTTGTTGAGTACCATTTGACAGTTGGTTCCTCAAAACAAACTCACCTCGACTGAGGAAACTGTTTGAGATGAGGAGTAAAATTGCAACCATGAATATCAAACCACCAAAGTAAGGGTGAGTCAAGTCGAGGAAATCATGAGGTTTTGACTTAGAATATGGATATCAGTCTCGTAAAATTTGGACGAGAGCGCGAGATTGCGTTCCCACAGAAATCATTGTCCACAAAAATAATTGCAGAATAATTGCTATGAAGTTAATTTTGAAAATGTGATGATTACTCTACTAAACATTAATTTATAAAACCTCCCATGTATTGTATGTATTTGCATGCATCATATTTCGTGTCCTTTTAGCGAGGTAGTTTGACCGCAGTTCTATCGGCGAGACCTTCAAAACTCGTTATAATGTCAAAATATTCATAAAACAGCTCTAGGACTTGTGTTTAGTGTTTACACGTTTTTGTACGTCTGCGAATTTTAGATAATATTGTCTGATTGCAATATTTTAATGATCTCTTACACATTCAAACAAATAAATGCTAAAATAACATCAGGATCTTGTTTCGCCAGTTATGTTTTGGTAAATCCAATGTAACAGTGGGTCACATTAACCGGGCAGAAATCCTGACATATTGAGAAATTCGGGGTGGCTTGACAACTACACCTTGTGCAACCGATTAAGACTGAGCATCTTAGAATGGGAATTTGCCCCCTCCCTCAAAAAAAAATCATCATCATCATCATCAGCCTACAGTAGTACACTGCTGGACATAGGCTTCTCCGATTGCACGCCAATCAGCTTGACTCTCGGCAACTCTAATCCAGCTGCTGCCAGCCACCCTGCGAAGATCGTCGCTCCACCTAGCCTGAGGACGTCCTACCTTACGTTTGCCGATTCGCGGTCTTCAGTCAAGAACACGTCTACCCCAACGGTCATAGGTTCTACGGCTAATATGGCCGGCCCATTGCAACTTCAGCTTGCTTATTCTGTGAGCTATGTCAACAACTTTGGTTCTCCGCCGGATCACCTCATTCTGGATTCTATCCCTCAGAGAGACTCCAAGCATAGCTCGTTACATAGCTCGCTGAGTGACCTTGAATTTATGGACCAGCCGTACCGAGAGTGTCCACGTTTCGGCTCCGTAGGTCATAACTCAAACTCTATGTCTAAGTCCCATGTAACAGGGGGCGAGCCTATTTCATCTGGAAAATTTGCAGTAACACTTTGTATTTGAGCTAGCCTAGCATTTTACGGAGTTTCAATAGAATAAGATGCCAGCTTTTGAGGAGGTGAGAGTTGATTGAGGTTGAAAGGTTTTGTTACCACCGTGTGACCTACGGTGCTATCACCAAATCTAAATATTTCTAACGGCTAGCATTGCTATGTTCCGATTTGAAGGCTATAGTGACCAGTGTTAACAGACACATTACAGTTTTTGACACCTTAGATGCCTCTGCATTATTTGGTAGAGTAGACTCCCGCTTGATTGCTAGTCAAAAATGGGGGACTACTCTTTAAGTCTGTGAACGAAGATACGGGCCCGTCCAGAAGTAATTGGTCACCCGAGTCAAGTCTCAAATTCTATTTTTCGGACGGAAATACACATCGGGAGTTGAGACAAAGTAACTGTCAAATCATGTTGTTATTCATTCTTAGTTCGGGCCTGGAACTAATCTTATGTCCTTATGTGATACGGGGTTGGGATTGCAAGTAACTCCAGCCGAAACTACGGACTTCGTTGTTAGGCAGTTAAATACCCTGATTCTGATTGGAAAGACCTAGTGTCTATAAATAAGTATATTAGGTCACTCCATAATGATGGTTACCGTAGTTGATTAGTAAGGTTATCGCCTCATAAACGGTGGAAATCAGTTTGTTCCAATAACTAAGGTTTTATCGGAACTGAGGACATGTGTTACTTAGAAAAATAATTTATTTTATTTTATTTGTGGCTACTTCGCTGTCCATCCTCGACTCCTCGCTGCCCATTTCGTGCCCATTAACGGCTTGAGTTGCCTGAACAGTTTGTTTGTTTATTCCGGTTAATCTCCAAAACGGCTCCAAACCGATTTTTGACGGGACTTTGACTGGCAGATAGCTGATGTTCTAAGGAGCAACTTGTGCTACTTTAATTTAAAAAAAAAACATTAAAAGAGAAAAAAGATGATTCCTTTTCAATGGAGGAGTGGTACCTACACCTTCTCTAAGCGACACATTGTTGATATGCAAACGAAGTTGCGCGCTATCGAAAATAAACTGGCTTGAAAAAGTTTTTTTTTTTTTTTTGTCTAATGCAGGCAAAGCTAGTCCCGTCAAAGTCGGTGGTGTTGGTAAGGCTTGTGTTAACAATACACTTCTGTAGATTACGCCTACAGGGAATACTTTCCTGATGTCAAACTATCGAACCCCTTTTTAAGAAACAGTATATTGTCATATTTGTCATTCGCTAAGCTAAGCATAATCAGCCTATAATGTTCCCACTGCTGGGACACAGGCCTCTCTTCGAGAGGTAGTGGTCTATAATCCACCACGCGGGCCCAGTGTAGGTAGTTATCCGTCACATGTCTTCGAATTTTTGGTTTTTGGACATGCCGGGTTCCTCACTATTTTTTCCTTCACCGTTTTGAGAGCAGTGGTGATGGAATTATGTACCTACAGTTTTCAGTAAAGCGCCAGTCTGAGTTCGAACCCACTAACTACAACTCGTAAGTCGAGGCCGTTACCAATGGACCGCCAATGCTTTATTTGTCATTAAACATTGCAGCTGAGATTTTTACAAACAGAAGATCCTAGTAACCATTGAATGTCCGAGGATCACCCAGTACCCCACGGTAAACAGGTACTCTGTTGACCAGTAAATTATCACACAAACTTCTTGGTATTCTTGATGGTCAAACTCGAATAAATGAATACGAAGAATTAAACTCTTTGTCTGGCCTCACCTCACGGTTTCCTGTCAGATAAAAATCTTATTAAAGGCGTCGGGAAATCCCAAAGACATTGGTATATATACTTACTAATATGGTAGCAGATAAATAAAAAACTAATACTTACGCACTGACTCGTGAAGAACGCGATGAAAAAACAAAAGTTTTAAAGTGCTTTGTGTTGCATGATGATAGGTAATGTTGATACTTTAAATTATCGCTGTATTGTCGGACTGCCTTGTTGGTCTCGTGATCGAAAGCGCTAGGCTGAGCCTGAGGTCCCGGGTTCAATTCCTGTGTTTCTCAGTCTGGAATATGTAAGTAGTAGCCTTTGTTTTTCTTTTTTTTATGGTGGTAAATCATCAAATGTTTTCTACTTGTCTTTATCCCTTCTTCTTCTTCTCTTGTCTTTTCTCGGCAGAGCGGGAGGGCGTATTAGACTTTTACTGACTAAAACCCACCCGTGTTTCTTCAGTTGCCTGGGCCAGGGGCCACGGTACCTCTTTCGAACAACCCGCGACCCTGGCAGATCTAAGTAGTAGCTTGGAGATTTGTGCGCGGAGATTTTAATATGCTATAGGAATACCTTTGTGGAATACACGCGTGATCTTCATGTTGTTCGAAGGAGGAGCCGTTTAGAGGTGCTTAGAACATCCACATATCGCGAGTGTTATGTTATATGTAGTGAGTTGACTTGAGTTGAGTGAGTGTGCCATTCTCAGGTAAAAATCCAGCAAACCTGGCTGAGTCTGGTTTTATCAATTTTTCATGACGGAAAGACGCAATGGCATTTAGCTTCATTGGAGTCTAAATTGGGATCACCAAAAGGTCATCATCATTATATCGGCAGTGCTGGACATAGGCTACCTCCCAGCGTCGCCGCTTCGACCAGTAAGCACAGATGCTTCTTTCACAAAATGTCACTCATACGCAATTCTTCTTAACTGACCCTACCTTTGTGGTTTTGAGTTTTAAAACATCAACAATATATTTGTTGGTTAGCGCATCACTTATGAACGGCTGGACCGATATGGCTGGTTTTTGTTAAAAAATGTCCGATTTAGGTTTTTATAGAACGAAAAATTTGAAAAGTTTTCGGGAAAATTTTCTAATTTGGGAAAATCTGTAGCTACACGGTGATGTTTCTATGGGTTTTTGTATTTGTTAGGACGACAGATAAGCTAGTAGTTTATTAATACACTTACAAATAAATCTTTGCAAGGTCGCGGACCGGACGAGGTCGTCTTTTTTTGTTTGTACACAGAACTTTTTAATTATGTGACTGTCTGTGTGTTAGTTTTTTTTTCTTTTTTGTTTAATCTGTTGTAATAAAATACCTAGGATCCGGGAAGGATTGGTGAACCTTTCTCTTCCTTGGTTTGTGGTTAAAAGCCTAGTAGAGGTATGAGGAACAGCGTGTAAAGTTCACTCATACTCTAAGCAAAAGGGGGGTCCTATGACCAGACGGGTGTCGTATCTGTTAGGCACCTGCCCGATGTTTTTTTTTTTTTTTTAATGAATGGCATCTTGTTGTTGACCTTGAGAGGTCGTGACTACTTAACCGGACTACTATCTATCCTGTGGCTGCCTTAACCGGACTATCCTGTGGCTGCCTTAAGCGGACTCAAAGCCTCCAGCCAGGAGCGTAAAACTACTTACATTACTAAGCGAACGCTCGCTAAGGGCACCCCCTGTGGGGTACGGACCTCGGCTTAGGGCGTCGCTGACGGGAGGACAGCAAGATGGGACAGGCTGGATCTGGATTATATTATTATTAGTCGGGGAATTTAAAGCTACAGGCTCAGCTACGGCGCAGGCTGGCACTTCGTCGAGCAAGGGTCGGGGAGGATACCCGATGATTAATGTCGGGACGTTGTTTATACACACATCAAGAGAATCTAGGGATATTTTATATTTCATCAAATATCTATAAATCTACGAAGAATTTTCTGATATAGTAAATGGAAGAATGATAGGTTTTAGCAAAAAAAAAAACATTTTATGTCTTCATAAAAAACTATTAATTTTAATTAACAGTGTAAAAAATCTTATAATTTTTTTTTACTAATAGTCAGTGTTGCCGCCTCTTACATTAATTACACATTGACAACGATTGCTCATACTTAAAAATTAAATTGTCAATGTCTTGCTGCGATATGAGGTCCCATGTTCTTTGCAAGTGTTCGTAAAGTTGTTGTTCCGCCGTCAAATTTGGCAGGAAATCTCTCAAAGCTTTTCGTTGTAACATGTCCCAGGCATGCTATATAGGATTTAACTCAGGCCAATCCAAAACTTGAATATCGTGGTCTCGGAGAGCGGCCGACACAAGCCGTGCCAAATTCGTAAATAATTTAGGAATAAGGTATCCCTAGATTCTGTTGATGTGAGTATGCTAGTTGCGCGGTAAACTCGGCATGCGCTATGCAGGATTTTGTGTAACGTCAGTTTGATGCGTAGTTCGCTTGTGGAGGCGTAGATACCGCCACAAGCCAATAGAACTTCTTGGAGTTAGATGCGGAGGAATGGAGAAGATGTCTTGTGTGTGGCAAACATCCTCGACGCGCTGCAGGGCCGGGGAAGCCCCGACAACACCCTTAACGCATTATGCGAATGCCGTTTTGCGTGGATGTGACGCATATTTTCCTCCAACTTCATTTTTGTGTTTTTGTTCGATCACTGCGTCATGTTTACCGTAAATAAACGTCTTTTTTCTATCTTTCTTTCTATGCTTACATAATAATATATTCTGTGACCTACTGCTAGGTATCTTCCATAGCCCTCTTTTCATATAGATAGAGAAAGAATCAAGCATTGATCGCCACTCTAGCTCACTGTGTCTTGGCTAGCTCAGGCAACAGTCATAGTGTCAACATAGTGACGAAACCTAGACTAAGGAAACTAAGGCCTTTGACTCGGCGCCACATACATGGCGTATGAGCGTTTATGAGGCTTATGAGGGAGTTGTATAAAGTAGATGCAACTCTGCGCACCTTCCTGATTGATGCCGTGTATGGGGCAATGGAGGACGGCCCTTCGCTATACAGGATGTAGAAATATCCAGTGGCAAAGCGAGCCGATAAGGATCGGATTTGAGTCTAGATTTCGTCACGATGTTTTGCTTCACCGTAAGTGGAGTTATCTTAGATTACAGAATACAATATATTACAGTTTAACGGGCTGGTGTCTGCAACTCAAATTCCAATTGCGTATTTTGTGCATCTCAGCTGCTCTGGTGTCTCTCGTCTTCCTCCTTGCAGGCCCAGCACAGTGGGCATGGCCTGTTTGAGACTCCTAATGACAAAGAAGTGTTTCCTTAGAATAACAAAAAAAGAACACATAAAATATGGATTAAAATTTTTTTCGCTACCAGTGCAGTTTCGCTTTCAAAACACGTTTAAGAAATGCTGGCATTGTCAATACACCTTTAAAACCAGATGCAACTTTCATCAGATATTACCTACGCACAATGATTCACCGTCGCTTTCATTTCGACCAATTCAACCAGTTTTTGCCAAAATCGTAAAAAGGAAAAGTCAAGATCGTCCGCCATTTTGAAATACTCAATTGACATTTTGTAACGGGGAATTTCGCTTACATCACAAGTTATATGAAGCTATGTCAACCTATGCACGTCGACGAGGAAGCGACTATAGTTATCATCGATTTTCTCGCTCAAGAAATGTACAAAATATTCTAATATTTACTTACACGGGTGTAAGTAAAAGAGACACATAATTTATGAACACATTAACAGTTTGTCGATGACTGTTCAAAACTGGGGGCGAATATTCGTTTCAACTCGATTCTCGCAGCGACACGAGCTATACTATCCGTATACCAGCAAGTAATCGCTCGTAGCCATCGCGCACTCGCTGCTGCCCAACTAGTTTTGAGTTGCTAGCTCTACTCACTTTCAGGGCCGCAGGATGTTCGAAAGAGATACCGTGGGCCTGGCACAGACAACTGAAGGAACACGGGTGGGTTTTAGTGAGGAAAAGTCTGACACGCCCTCCCGCTCCACCCGAGAGCAGTCATTTGACGATTTCCGACAACAAAAAAAAAAGGTTTACTCGCTTCTCGTTAATCGCCAGCGGCTGGACAGCAGCCTAATTGCGTAACACATTTTCGTAAACGATTACGACTAATCTGTTTGATTTTGACAGTTCAACAACATTCATTGCGTTTTTTACATTGTTGAGCAGAATTTTTATCGAACTTATGAAGCAATGGATTAGCAATCTGTTTCAATACGGTTCAGATTCCGATAGAGTGTGTATTACGCAATTAGGGTACAGGTGCCACAGATAATCATATCCATTCGGGTCAGCTTCCAGTCTAACCGGATGCAGCTATATCTGAACTCCATAATCCAGCCACTGCATAACACGCCTGGTAAGACTCGTTAACAGACTTTCGGGCTTCTGACAATCCGTAACGACTGTCAAATAGTGGACCAAATCTATTCTGTAAAAAGTTTAGGTGTAGTGAGCTATGAATAGTTTTAATCCCTATATTATCATCAACTGGAACGACAGGCTCTCACTTCACCTTAGTTTTCACTGTAAATATGTTTAAGGAATCGACCAGCAGTACTGAAACATTTAAGTTTAAAGCACGATCGAACTATTAGCATTTATAATGAATAACAAACATAATTTATGCGCATCCGTCACGTTATTTCTCAAAAACGGCTGAACCAGTTCCGTTGCGGTTTTGAGGCGTGTCCTCGTGTCAAGGTAACATTGCACCTGATGTCATCAGTCCATTGTTTGTGTCAGTAACTTGTAAAGGGTAACTTGTAACTTGTTAAGTGATTAATAATTGTTTCCTACTTCAGTAATAGCTGATTGAATGCTTGGCACATCATCATCTTCCCTTGTGCCATGTAACGTGAGGTCAGTGCAACACGTTTTCTCCTTCCACTCTCCCCTGTCAACCGTGTTGCAATCATTCACTCTCTTCTCTTTCACATCTCCTCATACAATCTATCCATCTTTCAATTCATCATTCAATACAACCCTCTAAGTTCATAAATAAACCTATTGATTAATATTTTATGAAATTGACATTCAATTGAGGTTGTTTGATTGTGTTGTCGTTTAATAAACCAAAGATTTATAAAGGAATCTGTAATAACATACGTAATCAAACCGAATACATCCACAAATTGATTTGTCGACTTCATTTAATAATAGTTCTTGACAAGGAAAACTATAAACTTAATAAATAAGTACCTAGTGCTTAGTGGGTCGTTTAACTTTGATTGATTTAATTATAATTATCATGGAATGTCAGTTTAAAAGGCTCATAAATATTGCATTTTGATGGAAATCTTGTTACTTACATAAATATAATATAGATATATCTACCTAAATACTCGTACATAATTATAAATTAGTTTTTCGCGTCTGCCTGCGTGAATACTACGCATAGCTGTGTGGTAGACACACAATGGATTTTGATGCGGTATTCACCACGTAAAGAATTTATTCCTGAATATTTATGTCTACAATCTTTAGGTCAAAGAATCAGCATTGCCATCCAACGTGGCAACGCTTCCAGCCTTTAGGGCACTTTTCCCAATGACACCGATGCGTACGAATCTTTTTTATGCCCAATGAGCTGTTCCCTTTTTATTTCTTTAGGTTCTTGTAAATAATAACGTGTGTAAGACACTAACGAAGCCGAGAGCAACTTGTACTACCCATCATTGTAATAGTTTTTGTTGTGCAAGACCTCAAGAGAACCTCAAGAAGGTTCCCAGGTATGGTCAAGTCTTCGTTTGTGACGGATTACGGAGATTCAGATTATATAGATGTTGATTGTGGTCGAAGTAACATCTTTATTTATTTATTAATTTTTATTTATCCATTTTCAAATTTTAAATTTGGGACAACTAGGTCCAAAAGGTTAGTATACAAAAACTTAGAAGTTAGTACTTAAATACAATTACAAAGGACAACACTCATCTCATACATCTTTCTTTTAAAAACATCTGTACAAATGCCCCTGTGCTGCAACATCCCGCCCCGTCAAGATAACAAATAGGGAGATACCTCACTAAAGGATCACCAGACGAACGAAATGCCTCAACACAGGAGCACGTACATCCTCAGCTATAGCTTTCAGTTTTTTTTTTTTTTTGAATGGCAGCTCGTAGTTGACCTTGAGAGGTCGTGACCACTTAACCGGACTATCCTGTGGCTGCCTTAAGCGGACTCAAAGCCTCCAGCCAGGGGCGTAAAACTACTTACATTACTAAGCGAACGCTCGCTAAGGGCACCCCCTGTGGGGTACGGACCTCGGCTTAGGGCGTCGCTGACGGGAGGACAGCAAGATGGGACAGGCTGGATCAGATTTTGTTGATTATTATTATTCGGGGAATTTAAAGCTACAGGCTCAGCTACGGCGCGGGCTGGCACTTCATCGAGCAAGGGTCGGGGGGACTTAGCTTTCAGGATGCTGTTGTGATTTATGTACACTCATATAAATAGACAAGAAGAATAAAGAGAACAGAAAAGTACGTACAAAGGTAATGCTTATTTCTAAAGAAATCTCTTCCAGCATACCTGCAATAGGAGAGTATATGACAGATGTAGACAACGTGTGTAAGAGTAAAAGAGAAAACAAAATACAAAAAGACGAAACAATTCACTAATTAACACACAATGTCAAAATATACTTACATAGATACTTCTAAAATAAAATAAAAAAAAACACTAAATAAACATAAATATAAAGTGATAACCATAAATACATATATTATACAAATGCAACTATGACACAGTGGAAAGACAGTTTTCTTTCACTCTCCGCCTATACACCAACAGTTTGACAGTTCCTAATGTCAGGCGGAAGTGAATTCCACAACAAAACCGCGTGTACAGCGTAAGAATAGGAGTAGAAGTCAGTTGAGTGGGGAGGGGTTTTTATGAGATTTCTAAGGTGCGACCTGCAAGGCGCATCTACGAGTATTACGAAAACAAGTTTTTAATGTTTTATCACAACTTTAAATATCCCAAGACCTCGTTGCATTCAATCAAAAGCACAATGATTTGCGTGTGTTACATTACGCACTACCGAAAACAGCAAAGAGAAAAGTCGTTTCGGTGCAATTTATTTTTGTGTAATGTTACTTAGTTCGATGTACAGAATGTCTTTTTACACTCTGTTTATATATTTTAGTGTTAGATTGTAGGTATATTGTGTTTAAGATTTCTTATTGTGTCAATAAAAACTGTATAAAATACATTCATGTTTAACTTGACTTGTAGCACAGAAATGTCGATGTTTTCTCATGTATTTTAACTATAATAGATTTGTCCTTTCGCGTCAAGCATAGTTTGCTTCTATGCGATTATTGTCACATGCCAACTTAGACCGATGGGCGTAAAACAGGCTTATAATTACGCGTCCAAAAACCGTTACAAGCCGTCATTTTCCTTGAGTTAAGAATGTAATAAAAAACTAGATTATTTTGATAAGTTTAACTACGCATTGACATAATTAGCCGATCTTAGATAAATGATTGGTCTCGCTGAATCAAGCGCAGCGACACCAATCATGTACCTAAGTAACCGATAATGTTTCCACTGCTGGCTGCGGAACATAGAAATAAATAAATAAACTTCTTTCTTAATTATATCTTTTAAACATCACGCCTTGTTTCTCCGAAGAGATGGGCATAGGTGTACCTATAGTACACCCACATTTCGCCAGTTATGTTTTTAAGTCCCATGTAATAGGGGGCGAGCCTATTGCCATCAACCGGGCACAAATCCAGACTCCGGGCTGCTACTGAGAAATTCCGGATAGAAAAACCCAATAACACGTTGCCCGACCTGGGAATCGAACCCAGGACCTCTTGCTCAGCAGTAGCGATTGCGACCACTAGACCAACGAGGCAGTTTCTTCGAGTTTCCAGGTATCTTTTATCAATTGTAAAAATAAGGCAAATGCAATATCCCAATTCTCAAGGGCTATTAGATGTTACATGCCTTCGAATTTGATTTTTGTTTCAAACAACCTGGGTGCGTGTATGACCAGTGCATGAACGTAAACGAAGCAAAACGAGTATGTAAGAATCGTATGCAGGTGGGGTTCTGTAGGTTATTTCTGTCTACCGTTATGGGAAGAAAACGTGAGTATGTATGTATGTCTTCGTAGTTTTGGTTTTAAGGACTAACTACTGCAAGAGAGGACTAATTAAGTTATGATTAGGTGTGAGCAACAACCAACAAAAAGTTTGTCTCATATGTAAAAAACTCCTTGTGAAGTGAGCTGTCAAACCACCTATGCTATTGATTGACACTGTTGACAGCCTACTTCAATCTCACTTCACCTAAGTTTTCACGGTGAGTTAAGATCTGCAAGAATAGTTCGTTCCAGTAGGTATACCTACTTAGTATCAAGGTATTTTAGGTTCTTTTTTACCTGTTTACTTAATAAACTAATAATAGAGTAGGTCTACCTACCGGATGTTTTTAGATGATTATTAGCACATTCAATTATATATTTAATGACACGCTCGCGCTGTTAGCAAATATTGTTTTCCTGGTATCATTTCAAGGCATGAGATTTCATTTAGACAAAGGGGTTTTATGTAGTTTATCCTGTAAACTCGTACTTCGATGTGCCATCCTAACTATAATTACCATAAATGATCGTTACCGTTTGTTTGTTACCGCTTCACGACTAAACCACTGAAGTGATCATCATGAAATTTTGCATTTAATTGGTCAGGGGTACAGAAAAGGACATAGGGTACCTTTCACCCAGAAACGAGATACTGTTCCTGAGGGAAACAACAATAATAAACAATAACTTCCGATGGTCACAGTTACTTTAGGGCGCTAGATGGCGTTACGTGTCCTTCGTATCATAATTGAATGGGGAAGGTCAGGCAAAGCTAAATGTAGATGGCGTGACCATAGCTAGGTCCCTAATTTGACATTTCGTTCATTCATTCCATTTTTAGTTCATTCATGAGTTTGATTTCATTTCACTATTTCTTTATTTTCGGTGATTTCAGTATTTTATATTAAGTACTTGAAATGGAAAGTGTTAGAATTTTAAACCTTGAATATTTTCTCGTAATCACTTACTTCAAAATGTTTTCGACTCAAACTCGAACTCAAAAAAATCTCTACGAATAGCTATACACCACAATCTTCTAATTTTAGGGTCTTTCGGGAAATGGTGCACTCCAATTTAAGAGTATCTAGGAACACAATAACGCGTCAATTTTCGCTAAATTAAAATAAAACCACATCACGCCTTGTATTATTCGCTTGTGTTGGGAACTACCTACGACAGCGCCATTTTGACAGTTGCCTTCCCCATTACATTATTAGAAACTTTTGTATTAAATAAACAGCAGATAATTGAGGCAGCCACGGTAAGGTATAAGGATTTTAGTGGTGGGGTCACCTGGCAACTTCCCATGGGTTATTAACTACAGTGGTGGGACATAATTGATTTAAAAATTTGGCTGAGCTGGCTGGTGTCATCCCGTCTTATTCAATCCCTAGCATTAGTGGCACTGACAGCTCACTCCACGCTCGCTTCACCTAAGTTTTCACGGTGAGATGGTTACAGAATAGCACTACTGGTGTGTACGCTCCACAGTGTTTGTGTTTGTGTGTGAGTCAAGATTATTAAAAAATAAATAAAAGGAATACATTTTATGAGTTTATAACCTGGATAAACACTTAGCATACTTTTTATCGCAGTAGTACGTTTCCGTGGGATAATTTTCGAGACGAAAGCTAGTCAAAAATAAATAACATTTCGTATAACCAACTAACTATGGTCTGAGAATCAGTCTTACCAAGGAGTATCCTGTTAGTAAAGTACTGGTTTTCATCTGCATCCGAACAAACAACCCCAATATACATAGATGCGTACACAGATGATGATAATGAGCAATAGTCCGAATTTATAGATGCGTACACGGCAATTTCAGCCGTAACGTCCAATCTCAGCGGAGCCAAGCTATCGCGAGAGATATTATAGAGCACAAGATGTGTGTGCGCAGACACATGATAATGAGTAAGGTGGTAGGGACAAGCGAAGACCACAGGGCACAGGCTCACTTTTTTTTTGTTGGGTGGGAAATCATCAAAATGACTTCTCCCGCTCTGGGTGTAACGGGCGGGCGTGTCTGACTTTTACTGACTAAAACCCACCCGTGTTCCTTCAGTTGCCTCTGCCAGGGCCACGGTGTCTCTTTCGAAAATCCCGCGACCCTGAGGCATCGGCCCTATTGGACCCCGTCATTTTGTGCTGATATCTCGTTGACCCGTGCCTGGTCCTTAACGGACATTGCTCGCCGCCCGCAAGACTGCGCCTACGGCGTCCCGACGCCTAGGGCGTCTCCTCTGGCGACACAGGCTTACCCTGAGCCCGAATTTGGTTTCACAATTCTAAAAGACTTATGAGCTCGATAAAACTCAATGTTTGTAACCCAAAGTGTGAATGAAGACGTGTTCAAATCAGGCAACGCTATAAAAATCAACCGGTTCACGTTGAGTAAGGTTGTGTGACGAAATTGACGTAATCTGCGCCCGCGCCGAATCAAGGGCGTTGCCAAGACATGCAACATATGTATGCTTAATGTTTGCATTTTGGTTGTGATTGGTGATGTGACTTTCTTAGCATGGAAGATCTGCTTTGCTGTGGCAATTTAAAGTGACAATAAGATTGAAAAAATTGTCTTTTTGTCTTCTTCGTAAATGTTTCGACAGTCGGTACGGATAATAAAGGAACCCGAGAGTATAACAAAAGCAGTCTTACATAAGAGTATTACCCAGTTACTACTTACTGGGTTGTGGAGGTCGGGACCGTTACCACTGACCAACACCGCTCTCACTTATGTAATATACTTAATTTTGTTAATTAAAGTTCAAGTTTACAATGTAAACTGAGAACTGGAAGACGTCTAAGATAAAATTCACACCTCCGTCATAAAAATGTCAGGCTTGTTATTTTAAAAAAAACAACAACCAGTAATTAACATTACTTCAGTCTTGGCATTATGTGTTACAGGTTTTAATAATGTGACAGATGCAAATTGTGTACAGTAAATAACAAAAGTCGATGACCTGTCATTCTTCTCATTGGTCGTGTCGATGTCACGCCAGTGTATTTTTTTGGTCCAAAACTTCCACACTTCCACGCCGTTGTCAGTGGCAGCACTGAGCACAGTATTACAATTTTATTTTGAGTTAATGGGTAAGTTGGAAAGGTGTAATAGTTCCGTAGGCTTATCTGACCCGATGGTTTATTTTATTTTGGAAACTTACAGCTAACTAATACAGTGTTCTTAAACAATATGAAATTGAACGCATTTTACAAGTTTCCCGTGATAAACACTAAAAATTACATAAATTAAGAAATGCATAGTCCATGATCGACAAAAACAAACTAAAAATCATTTAGACGCAAACAATTACTTTTTCGCTAAAAGCTTTTCATCAACATAAAAGCTGAAAAGAGAAACACTGAATTGAATATATCCGAATCATGTTCACCAGACAATTAATTAAAACTTCTGCAACTTCCATTTTTATCTTAGTCAGCCTTTAATAGGCTGTAATCTCTGTGAGAGGGAGAGGGCCATAATCCTGCACGCGCCCATTGCGGGTTCGCGGATGTCACATGTCTTCGAAATTTTGGTTCTAGGACATGCCGGTTTCCTCACCATGTTTTCCTTCACCGTTTTGAGCAGTGGTGATGACATAAAGTTTAGCCTATTTTTTTATAAAATCACCACCTTATAAAAATGCGGTTGTAATAAGTAATGGTTTTATTTTTCATACCTGGCAGCACTGATCTGTCGCAGCAGTAACGCGTTCATTCAGCTTTTCCAATGGTATTATTGGAGCTTGGAGGCGTTTCTCTTCTCTGATAAAAGATAAACTTTTAAAATAACTAGCCGTGCAACATTTTGTAGATGTTGCGGCATTTTATTTGCACTGTTCACAATTAAATCTAGCAAAAAACACGGGACACTACACAGAAACTGACAGCCGAAAAGCGTTTTCATACCGGCGGCTGACGCGGTTGTAGTTCCAATTTTGCTCACCTGAACAGGTAAGTTCGTGGCACTATACAGTTGTTGAATCTTTAAAACATAATATTTCTGTCAAAAAGGCTCATGCTACTTTTGTAACCGACTGTACCTACCTCGCAATTAATCTTCTTTTCTTAACAGACTTCAAAAGTGGAGGAGGTTATTAATTCGTCTGTGTAGTATTGTTCTTTTTTGGGTCAAGACCATGTTCAATTATACTTAAATCATTTAAGCATGAGTAATTTTGGAAAGAAGGGAATGTTCGTTATTTTTTGAGAATAAGCTTTGCCTTAAGAATTATAATCGTATGCCAGTAATAGGTATCTATAATAATAATCATCATCAATTAGAAAGATCACCACCTGCTGGACATAAGCCTCCCACAAGATGCCCATGTAACACCCATTTTCATGAAGATCGGAGACGCTACACTCCTACTACACCTAAGACAAACCGTCTAGTTCGTTAGGTCCAACTTCGAGAAAGAGGTCAATCGTCGAATCCGCCTTGTCTGGGCAGCGTTCGGAAAGCTACGAAATATCTTCTCGTCCCACATACCGCAGTGTCTCACAAAACGAAAGTCTTTGACCAGTGCGTGTTGCCAGTGATGACCGTATAGCACTCAAACGTGGTCGCTCACAATGGGCCTACTTATAAGGCTCAAAGCCATTAAGAGGGCCATACTCCAAGTTTCCCTACGTGATTGAATCAGAAATGAAGAGATCCGCAGGAGAACCAAGGTAACCGACATAGCCCAAAGAATTGCCAAACTTAAGTGGCAGTGGGCAGGTCACATTGCTCGCAGAACAGATGGCCGATGGGGCGAAAGGTTTCTGTAGTGGCGACCGCGTACCGGAAGACGTACCGTTGGAAGGCTTCCCACAAGGTGGGCCGATGACCTTGTGAAGGCCGCAGGAATCCGCTGGGTGCGGGCAGCACAGAACCAACTTATTTAGCTATTAATTTTTTTTTTTGGAAATGTTGACGGCCAAAAGTGTCTTTTATGCGCCTATTTGAAATAAATGATTTGACTTTGTCTTTGAGACAAAGCAGCAGTACATTTACATTTGGTTTGACTGAAAGCAGACCCCAACAAAATGTCTAGGCAGATGGTGATGTTATTTTTTAAGGAAAAGTGGCTCTATAGAAATTCTTCGAAACATTCAAGGATTTAACCGAGCTGCTTATTATGATAACCTATATGACTAACGGCCTGCAAATGGCACGCTAATTAATATTGCCTATATGTGCACATAATAATACTGTAGGTACCTACTTATTTATTTATATTTAGGTCAAGAACATTGCAACAAGTAGGTGGTATTCAATGGCTGTTTTGCCTCATTATCTTTCTTGAACCCACACTTAATGAAAAGCTTTTTAAAGGTGCACCTTATGCCTAGTGGCAACCACCGCGACTTAAGAGTTGTAGGTAGTTTTCAAGTTAGGCGAAACCCTTAACTTTGACGTCATCGCTCCAATGAGCCCGACTCATTTCCCAGGAAATCCTAATCACCTTCCCGATGTTCTCGATGTAGCGCTGCTCAAGAATGTGAACCTTCATTTGCATTCGATAGAGACGTTCCACGAGCTTAACTCTGACCACCGCCCAGTAGTCATGCATCTTGCACCCTACTCTGGCCGAAGCGATCCCAACCGCCCCCCTCAGACCCAGATGATAACCGACTGGAGGAAAGTAAGTGAAAGACTGAAATTCACCACGTAGACGTCACACGGTACTAGGTCAGGGCTGTAAGGAGGGTGACCCAGGAGTTTGACCGGCGTGCTGTCCAGGAAGTCCCTCGTTTTGAGCGCGGTGTGCGAAGGCGCGTTGTCGTGGTGGAGCAGTAGCTCGCGGAGTCACAACATAGAAAACTCCTGCCAAGCATTTAATAGTAAACCATTCAGCGTTGATGCTTCTTTGGTTCCGTAAGGGAATTGACACCAAGTAGCCAGTCAAATTGAAAAAGCTCGCGATCAAAGTCTTCCCCCCGCTTCTAGATCGCTTCACTTTGGTAAGCGTTGATTCGTGTCACAGCAGTGGAATTATCAGCCTTTAAGGGCTGATTAGCAAACTGCTTGTTAGCAAGGCAAGGTATTAGGCAGTCAGCTATACGAGTGACGGCCCAAATATTAGAGCTTGGCGCCATTTGTAAAAGCTTTAAATCTGATAAATGGGAATTGAGATTTCGCCTTTGCCGTTCGCCACACTGTGCCTGCCTAGTTCCACGGCTCACTCAATCAATGCCCGGAATGTTACCCTTTTTATAAATATTGTTTATTTTATTTTGTTGAACACTTATCCAGTTATTATGTGTATGTATTTTTATTTTTTATTTTCATCTTAGCGTTTGCTACACTGGTCGACGTCATTCAACGCCGGCTGTCGCTGTAAACCAGCGCTGGGGCTCTGTCTCGCATAGGGTCGTAGCATTAAGCTGAGCGATGGCCGTTTTGCGTGGATGTGACGCATATTTTCCCCCGATTTGTTCTCTTTGGTGTTTGTGTTCGATCACTGCGTTATGTTTACCGTAAATAAACGTTCTTTTCTTTCTTTTTTTTCTTTTTCACTCTCTCTCACAGAAAAGTGAACAACCATACGACAGGTTGTCGAATCATAAAAGGCACGTTTTCAATTACTAATTTGGCTACCCCCGACAGTAAATAGCTTTCGGAAGAATGGGGTCGCATATTTGCTTTAAAGTGACAAAATTTTCGGGTTGTTGATTTAGAGCAGCAGCCTTGAGAGGACTCTTGGTAACATGGAGTGTTGTTCGATTCGGTACGGAATCGTATCGAACCGGGTTTTGTAGACGGTAGAATGGACAAAAAAACAGGTTTCTTTTCTCTTTTATTCGTCTGTTAATTTGTCTATTCTTCCATCGACAAATCTTGTTTCTATGGTGGTGATGTTGCACGGGCTGTGTGACCCTGAGGGCTGAATAATATATAATTAACAAATATTGTTTCTGTCTTCCACAGTACGCCTCTGCATCGTGGAAGGTCGGGGGCTATACAAGCGTGCGCCCACACATTGCCCAGTGCTGGACAAAGAAAAGGCTGGAGTGGAATGCGTGTTGGGGACTGACAGGTAAATATCATGCAGTGACATATGGAAAGTCAGGAAAACATATCTATTTACCAAATCGTCTATCGTGCCCGTAGGTACAATTTGCGCAAAACTTTTTGAGCCCTCTGAACGTAGGCTCGAGTTCGAAACCGCGCATGGAACAGTTGATTGCACAATCATTAATGTAGGCTGTGTTTTTTTTTGTACCTAGGTATATTAGATACTACGTGCAGCATTGATTTATTCAGCACAAAAATAATTTGCTTTTAGCTACTTTTGCAGCCACTCGCGTGCAAGTTCCGAGCGCTAATAAAGATTTGCGCGAACTGTACCTATAACAAATCATAACTTTCAAATATTTGAAAGATGTATATGACATGGCTATAGCGGAAATTAATTGACGTATTGTGTGAAATGTGCATTGGAACTATATTATCCAGTCACGTTGAGCCCAGATTAACATAAAAACAAAATTGAAAAATAATCTAAATCGATAATAAAGTGAATGAAATCGATTTATCAATTACTGAGGCACGTCACTACACGTGTTAACAATATTGTTAAGTTTCTATTGAGAACATGGTGGCAATTGTTATATCGCTACAGAAACTGACAGCTAATAACGGTCTGCTTCATCTTCTCTGGATAAGTTGCCATTTAAACCGCAGACTACAGGCAATTTCTTATCCTGCAGTTATTGTTACACAAATTCTGTTCAAATTTTTTTTATTTGTTAAATGATAAATGATTTTATTTCTGTAAGTAGCTTTGTACAAACACTTTTACACGTCAATCATATTTTAAAAACTAGATGAGATCGGCGTTTCCTATCTGACTACTTTGAGAAGAAAGGCCGAAACAAACTCAGAGGTCACAGTCTATTTTAAAGTCCAGACATAATCTTGGTCAGGTCATGTGAAGACCATGTAAATTGTTGTCTGAAATGGTCTTTTGAGGAAAGAACCACACAGAGTTAGTGGACCTGTCCAGTCAGAGCACGCATTTGTCAGTAGTCATGCAGCTCAAAACAGAACTTAAGGAGCTCAACGATTCGACGAACATTACCAAAGAAAGGACATTCGGGTAGGCCGCATAAATAACTCAAACTGCCAGACCATGATTTAAAAAAAAAAAACAATAAATCCACATTTACTTCACATTCACAATAACAAAAATATTATAATACTTTACAAAGTAAATTTTCATGTCATTGTTAGAAAGGAATCTGTGAAAAGAATGAATTTAGGAGAACCAAACTGTTTAAATGTGAAGATAATAATGATCCTGTCATGGAAATAAGAGGCCTTGTAGCACCTCAAGAAGCTACTTGCATCAATCACTTGTAAAGGTAGTCTATTGTTTCCAGGTTAGATTGTCTCCGCCGCATCAGTAAAGGTACGGTGGACTTCGGAGTGTTCAGCCCCGAGGACCTGGTGGCCGCGCAGTGGGCCAACATCGACGTGCTAGTCACGAACGAACTTAGGTTTAGGAAAAGTAAGTTTTCTTTCATTGATTTGGTCAATCAAGACAATTTAAACGGCTGGAAAACGGCCGACCCTGTCAGCTATCTTAGACAAAGAAAATTATAGACTGCGGGTAGCTTCATTTATTTCCCACAAGAAAGGGGTATAGTATTGAGTTGTTATGACGTAACGGAAAAGGACAAAGCTGTACGTAATACTATTTCTCAGTGCGTGCCAGTTTTTTCAAAGTAGCTGAACAAGCTTTGATTTTTCTTAAATCGTTTGGTGATAATAACAATGTAGTGTATTAAGTGACATACTGTCAGTTATTTTCATAATAAGAGAGTGGTTTTATGACTAAAAATCGCAATTCAAATTAGTTTTTTTTAATGATAACCCCAAGATTATTTTCTATCATTTCGACACGATTACCTGAAGCTCTACAGCTTTCTTACTCTAAGCCCGGATTACACAACCTCACTAGAAAGCCGTGCTAAGAAACTATAGTTTCAAGTAATGCTCGAGTCCGTCAAATATTTGCAAAGGTCGTTATATGCACAACTGAGGGTTGTCTTATTAACTTGGTCAGCAACGGCTAAGTAATTCCAATCGAGATTCAAACTGTGTTCTATAAGGGCCGAACCCAATAACGTGTCTATCTCCAATTTTGACATAGTGATGGAGGTGGAAACACCTATCAATCTCTGGTTTTAACGTCCCAATAAAGCCAAAGTATGCGAACCTCTATCGTGTTGACAGCTATTGGTTTGACAGGGACAGATAGAATTGTACGAACTGTCGTCAGCAGAGATCTGTCTTAGGTTATTGGGTTTGGCCGTTAATTCGAACGGTATCGAGAGGAGTCGATGTATGAATCCGCGAAGATTGGTTTTAAAAACAAAAGAGCTCGCTTTCGGTCACTTGAGTGAGGTTCTAATCTCACCGTGAAGACATGCGTGGAGTGAGCTGTCAGTGTCATCCCGTCTTGGTTAATCCCTTTCATCAGTGACAGCTCACTCCACGCTCTCTTCACCTAAGTTTTCACGGTGAGATGGTTACAGAATACCACTACAGATCTCTAAATTATTGTAATGTTTTTCAGGACCATTCGCCCGCAATATCGTAGCAGTGGTCAACAGGCGTATTCTGCCAGACCATTCCTCCACCTTGCATGCAGTTCTCAAAAACAGTACCCTCTGCCATCCAGGGGAGACCATGGATGATTTGAGGCCGCTCAGTGAAACATTATCTGGGGTACGCACTATGCTTTTTTATTACTTTACTTTTATTACTTTGGGTTTTGTTCGCACTTAATTCGATGTCAGTTGAGAATGAATTTATTGGCATTCCTTCAATTTGTATGCTGTTGTATACAAATTTCATACAAAGCTGCTGATTTTTTTCCTATGATTTGTTTCTTGGATTTACTCTTCGATTCGAATTCAGTCGGTATAAAATGTGTTTTTCTTTTTTTAGGTTGATAGAAATGTTCCCTTACGGCCGAACCCTATAACGTATCTATCACCAATTTTGGCGTACTGGAGTTAGAAAAACCTATCAATCTCTGGTTTTAACGTCAGTATAAAGCCAATGTATATGAGTCCCTATAACATGTTGACAGCTATTTGTTTGACAGATACAGATAGAATTACGCTATCATCAATAGCGATCTGTCTTTCACTGAAAATAGGTTATTGGCTTAGGCCGTTAGACTATGTAGAGTAGACCATTTTATGTTGAAATATTAGGCCTGTTATTTATTCAATGTCCGTTGGAATTTATTGGCATTCCTTAAACTTTTCTGCTGGTGTTAATATAATTAAATAGAAATTTTCCCTTAGACTAGACCATTTTAGGTTGAATGATATTGCGTAAAGACTAGATATAAAAGAGTTTCTTGCCCGTTCTTCTGCTTAAGACGCTGCAATGATAACGTAAAAAATTGTCTCCGAGGCTAAGTGATGATCAACAGCTAGCGTCTGTGAGGCGAACGCGCGACGTAAACTTTGCGTAACTTCGTACGATTTTTTGAATGGAAAATACAATATCCTTGTACGAAAAATACGCGTTTTCGTGAAGTTGCGGACACCAGCCCGTAGGTATTACCTACCTAACTATCCTTTGGTTTAAGTTTTTGAGACCACCACAATAACTATCACCCTAGATATGAATAAAGTTTTAATATTATATGTGCGAACAAAGACTTTTCAATTTTCAAATTCTTCGCATTCTTGCTTTCAAATGCGTATCTGCAGGACCCAATACTAAACCACGTCTTATGTTTCCAGTACCTTGAATCCCTTGTGCTGGAGCGCTCCTGTGACCCCACTAGGTCTAACACTGAGAACAAACTGAAGGCTCTAGCTGACTTCTACGGGAAGGCCTGCAAGGCTGGACCCTGGGTGCCTGATAAGTTTAGAGATGCTGAACTAAGTAAGTAGGGGTTTTAGAACAATTTATACATTAACAAGCCATGCAACAATGGGATTTCTTAGCGGAAAAAAATGGCTAACATCATAAATTCTATCATCCCATTTTTAACCCTTTTGGGAGTGATTTTTTAACGAACCTTTGTGCTTGAAACAGCGTTCTTCTAAAACCAGCGGATTGGACTGTTGGTGAATGTTTTTTTTTATCTAAGATCATACGTAGGTACAACCACCACACCACAACGCCAACACGTGGTCGGGGCGCTAATTTGTATGAACATGAATCTTTTATTCACAGGGTCGCTGTCATTTAAAACTCCTAAAAAGTACACTTTGTAAACAAGCATATATTAGAGGATTATATCCAAGATAAGAATGCTTGGAAACATGCTGGTCCAGCTCCTGACAATCTAGTCTATAGACAAAATCAAACTGGTTGCTAATTTATTTGTATAATTTATTATTTTTATGACATTGATTTACATTCTGTAATTACTTAACTCAACACTGACCATATTCCCTAACAAGGAATAAGGTCAGTGTTGTTGTCTATTTCAAGAAAATCGTATACTTTTACACTGTTTGTAAATATGTGAGCATAGCATGTATTTACAACATAATTAATCAATTTAACTTTGCTTCATTTTTAATTCTTGTTACATATTGTGGAATAGTAATTTTATTCTTGGTGCATCGTCTTCATATATAATTAATGTATACAAAATATAGTAAAACATTTTGAAACAGTAACGGCGGAGTTTCTTGCCCATTCTTTACCATACGTTTTGGAAGTGGCGAATTGAATCAATTCTTGATTAGTATATTTTAATGTAAATGTTGACGTTCCAAAGTGCCTTGAATGTGCCTACCGTGTGAGATACCGTCCACATCAAGGCAACGTAGCAGCCAATTCGCAACCACCAGCGACCGCGCACTAACGGACGACAACATCGCAAACACAACGCAACTGCAAGAAGTTGCACCGACACTACTCACACGTAACCACTGCTTGCACCATTTTGTTGCTTCGATGTGGTGTGGTTTTTATGCGTGTGTACCGGCCTTAAGTTAGAGAGTGGGCGTGTGACAGATAGTCTTTGTCCTGCAGCGGAAACAATACAAAGTGACATTTTAAGAGCAGCACAGAGTGTATCAACAGATAGACAGAAACCAGCGTGTCGATTCTGTAAAAATCTCACCGTGAGGACTTGCGTGGAGTGAGCTGTCAGTGTCAGCCGTCTTGGACAATCCCTAGCGTCAGTGGCACTGACAGCTCACTTCACGCTCTCTTCACCTAAGTTTTCACGGTGAGGTGGTTACAGAATAACACTACAGATCAAATTAATTATTTTTCAGCGTCCTTTCTACATCTTGAAACTAAATTTTCAACACTCATCCCTCCTTATCTTACAGAACGCCTCTACCCAACCCTCTGCGCTGCCTGCGCCCGCTCCTGCACAGCTGGTGACCGCTACTGGGGTAACACGGGTTCCCTCACCTGCCTCACTGATGGCCAGGGAGACGTCACCTGGGGAGAAGCCGATGATGTCGCTTCTTACTTCAAGGTAACGTAACATAACACCTGCACAGCTGGTGACCGCTACTTCTTTTTTTTTTGTTTCGGGGTGGAAAATCCTCGTTGATGTCCTCCGCCCTGGGGCGTACGGAGGGGTCTGTCAGACTCTTACTGACTTAAAAATTTACCCCGGTATTCCATCTCACACCTACGTCGGGGTCGTGGGAACATATGATTCTTCCGCTACCCCGACTGGTGCTGGCCTGCCTCGGCGGGCCTCCTCGTTTTGGGAGGGGGAATACTCCCCCGCAACGTCTAAGAGGGGCGCGCGGGCAACACTACGCGCCGCATCCTCGGGTCCTGATGTCTGGGGGGCGGCTGACCCATTTGGGGGGCTGGAAGAGGGCGTTGTCCGCCCTTCGCCTACGACCAACCCCTTGCGACGAGTCGGATAAATGGCCCCGTCGCCTACTATTTTTCGGCCGCAGAGGATAGGGAGAGCGGCCAACAATATACCGACACTCCTCTTCCCCTGCTGCCCCACCGCGTCCGCCATCAAACGGTGGCAAACCCGTTAAGCCCGCAGAAGGTAGGGAGAGCGGCGCACCGCAATACCGGCACTCCTCTCCCGCTGCGGCCTCAGTTGCGATGTCGCAAGTGAGGTGTCCAAGCGGCACCGCAACCTTGGCCGCTGCGTCGTCGGCTTTTCGGCAAAAGCCCCGACGAGCGGCCCCTCTTCGGGTTCCTGAGCACGGTTACTGAGCCCCCCCGCCTCGTCAATGCGGGAACACACCGGGGGGAGGGGGGGGGAGTGACCGCTACTGGGCCAACATGAGCTCCCTCACCTGCCTCACTTATGGCCAGGGAGTCGTCACATGGGGAGACGTCACGTCACGGTACAGAGGTCTTACCAAGGTGTGACTTACCCACCCAGTAATTGGTAATGGACTGCCTAGCTTTTTCAAACTATTTCAGTGCCAGCTTCCAGGCTAACCAGATGCAGCTGAATTCCAGTATTTTCTCCTCATTTTCCACATGGAGCGACTCCTTATCTGACCTCCACAACCCTAGCTACTTTCCCGATTTCTCAATATTATCCTTTTTTTATCGATGAAAATGAAAAAAAAACAATGTTAGATGAGTTGGTAGGTGGCCACGCCAACCGCGGCATCAGTGGCGTATTTTAGGTCAAACTCAAATAATTTATTTCAAATAAACCAATTACAGGCACTTTTGGATTGTCAAAGGGTCGGTCAGTCAGAAAGATGAGTCCGTGAGGTCCTTTGGACACTCCAACGTATGGGACATGGTTTGGCCAGGAGCCTGAATGACAAGAGTTTATTTTGTTTCAGATTCAGGAAAATGAAACTCTGACAGGATCTCACAACTTCGCGTACCTCTGTCGCGACGGAACGTGGCGCGATCTGAAGCAGGAGCCCTGCATTTGGCTGAGAAGACCTTGGAACGTCATTGTAGCTAAGAGGTATGACTACCTTTCTTGTATTATCTTGTTGTATTATCTTGTGTCCATGGAGTTTCTTGCCCGTTCTTCTCCTTAGTGACCTACTGCGCTTTGGAATGGGCAACTAGCTTCATATTTCTGACTGACCGATTTCTTGACAATTCAAAAGTGCCTGTAAATGGTTTAATTGAAATAAATGATTTGAGTTTGAGTTTACATATAATACGGGTATACCATCAATTCAATACGCGGATCTGACGCGCGATGTGTAGTTATTTCATTAATATATGGTCTGTTGTTTGTAATAGGAATCGGATTTATTTTGATTAAAAACCGATCACACCGATCAATCAGTAAGAGGAATCCGCAAATATAACCTAAAATTCAGCACCTTTATTTCAGAAAAGCCTCGGAAGCAGTGAGCAAACTAGCCCAATCCTTGACAAATAGCTCAGTAACGGTAGACCAACACTGGCGAGGATCCTTGGCTGCATTGCTGGAGAGTAACCAGGCTTTGCCGGAACCCCTGCATCCGCCACGAGCTCCTATGGATTACTTGGCGAGGGCTGAAGGGTTTAGGGAGGCGTATAGTCAAGCTGGTTGTGATCCGCCAAGGTGAGTGATACCTCGCTATTTTCTCCCAGGTGGTTGGAAAATCTCTCAACGGTATGTAATAGTTTCCGGTATAAAAATCATGATACATCCTAATCTGTCATGGTCTACCCTATCTTTGAAATTGCAGCCGGTAGGCATATAAACAAACATCTGAACTAGAATATTTGTAGAATCCTCTTTCATTATAAAATTCGTCAGTTCTCATAATTGGAACTTTGGAACCGGAGCTCCGGTTTCAAAGTACGAACGTACGCGCGTACCCGTAAAAGTTATTTTACTCCAAAAAAAAGAGGACAATAGTGAACAGTGAAGGATAAAAGTGCACAGTTATCCATGTTAAAATATAAATTCTAAAGTAACTCTGTCTGTATGTTACCTTTCCACGCCTAAACCACTGAACGGATTTCGATGCCAGAAACTCTATAGAACTTTGACCCACTCAAAACAAAAAATCATTTACAGGCCTGAAATATACAGCATCTTAAAGCTTATTTATTATTGTTAACTAAACATTTATCCTAATGTCTGTAGAACTTGCGGTTTCTGTTAAAATCTTTAAACAATAATGTCATTGATTATAAGTTAGGTGCAGTTTATAATTGTTCAAAAGCGATTCAAACAACATAAACGTTACCCATTATCATAATTAATATAATCGTAATATGAGTTTTTGTTTTATGGGTATTAAAAACTTTTTTGTTGTTGTGCTTCATGCGCAATAAGTAACGGAATTGGAAATTCAGGGGTTGAATTCCTTTTGTCATTGATTTGTAATCGGCAAGTTCTACTGAATAACAATGTACTACGAAAAGGTTCTATAATCATTATAACTATTTTCATTAATTGACATTTCCTGTAAATAGCTGGGGCAGGATCTGGCATTGTTATTTGGCAAGGAGGTAGATGGTATCCTGAAGAATGACATAGGCATCTTTTTGTCCCGGTAGCACGTTTCCGTGGGATAATTTCCGACATCCAAGCAGGCGATGCTGCGTGTAACAGCCAGTCCATTTATAATCGGTTTTTTTTTCGAGGCTTGTCATGAACAATACCAAGAAACTCAAAACTTAAGTACCTTATTATTTCCAGACACATCAACTTCTGCACAACATCTCTCTTAGCTAAGAACAAATGCGACTGGCTGAGCGAGGCCGGAGCGGTATACGGCATATCACCTCCACTGCAGTGTGTCATGAGGAGCAGCATCGAGGAGTGTTTGAAAGCAGTGGAAGTAGGGGAGGCTGACGCTACCGCCGCTGGCAGTGACTGGCTGGTTGCTGGGATAAGGTTAGTTCTGAAATTGTCACCATATCAAAATTAGCGTATTTTGTTTCCACTCTTGACCTGGACACAGGCATCCTCTCTGTGAAAGGGCCACGCTTGCCCCGTGAGTGCTGGTAGTCGCTATTCTCATACCCATTTTAATAATGAGCCCGAAGAATTGCGAAACTTAAGTGGCAGTGGGCAGGGCACATTGCTCGCAGAACAGATGGCCGATGGGGCCGAAAGGTTCTGGAGTGGCGATTGGATGGCCTTACACAAGGTGGACCGATGTCCTTGTGAAGGCCGCAGGATGCGGAAAGCATAGAACCGGTCGAAGTGGCGGTGCTGGGGGAAGGCATTATCCAGCATTGGACGTCTTTCGGCTGAAATGGTGATGATGACCCATTTTATGTAGTTTGTAGAAAAAGGTCATTTCGAATCTCACTCAAGTGACAATAACCAGCCCAATCATTCCCGCGGGACTTATTGAGGTTCATTCATTGTCTAAGTGCCCTTCCTGGGTGGTTGCCAATGTTGGCATATAAACAAACATCTTACGGCTTAGATTGGTAGATACAATTGTGGATGTCATATACCAAAAAATAATCCTCCTTTTTTGTGCTGTTTTAGAGATTATTCCCTGACACCACTCCTGCATGAAATAACTCCCATCGTAGAAAAAACGAATACAATCGTTGCTTACGTCAACATCGACGCACAAATAACAAAGATGGCGGATTTGCGCGGCAAACGCGCCGCTTTTCCGCGCTACGATGGCGCGTCGTGGCATTCGGTCAAAAACTATATAAAACAACATGAAAAAATATCCTGTAAGGAGTTTATGGAAAGTTATTTTAAAGAAATATGTGCGCCTGGCTTGGATGGGAAAAAATGTTATGAAGAAGGCGAGGCAGAGGCGTTGAAATCTCTTGTTGAAGGCAAAAGTGATGTTGCTTTCATCAGTATGACCACATACAAGACTTTTAAAGGTGACATTTTTAAATATATTTTAAAGTCATTATAAACATAAACAACTCGCCTATATATCACGCTTGTTACCTCCAAAGGTTTGGGTAGAGGTTTTCATTATAGTATAAAGTACTCTGTGGTACATGTTTCAGTCCCATGTAATAGGGGGCGAGCCTATTGCCATAAACCGGACTCAAATTCTCCTCCGGACTGCTACTGAGAACATCAGGAAAAACCAAATAACACTTTACCCGATCTGGGAATGTACGAGAGTAAGTCGTACAGCTATTATCCAGCCCTCTTATAAAGAAGCAGTAATGCTCGCGAAGGAGGAGGCGGAGCGGGTGAGGGAGAGAGCATTGCGCCCTCACGCCCCCACTAGCCGCCGCAGGAGACGCCCGGGGCGTCGGGAGTCGCCTGCAGATTCCCGGCCACCGTAGGCGCGGGCTTGCGGATGGCGAGCAATGGGTAGCTCGCCGTCCGGTAAGGACCAGGCCCGGGTCGACGGCGCGTTGTGTTCCACGCGCGCCTCAAAGAGATGTCAGCACAAAATGACGGGGTCCGATAGGGCCGACGCCTCAGGGTCGCGGGTTATTCCACAGAGAAAACCGTGGCCCTGGCACAGGCAACTGAAGGTACACGGGTGGGTTTTAGTCAGTAAAAGTCTGACACGCCCTCCCGCTCCACCCAGAGCGGGAGAAGTCATTTGATGATTTCCCACCCAAAAAAAAAAAAAAAAAAGCCCTCTTATAAAGGTGATCGATAAAATACGCTCTGCTCGCTTTATTACTTATTTTTTATTGTCTTTTCAGATAACAAAGAACCGTCATCTGATGGCATTAAGAAAATCGTCCCTCTCTGTCCGGAAGGAAACGAAAAGTACTGCTTCGTTAGTTGGTCCAACTTGGGCCATATATTTGCGGCCAACAATCTCACAAGCGTTCGAAAACACGAAATTGTAAACGTCTTTACCAAGTTGGATCAACTATTTGGCAAACATCCGCCTTTCCACAATGCTATGTTCTCGATGTATGGATCTTTCAACCATGAAATGGAAGTTATATTCCACAGTAATACTAAAAGTTTGGCCTCAAGTGCTGTTTTAAAGACTCACCCTTACGATAAAATTCCCTATAATCTCGAACTTTCTGTTTCAAATATGACAGATTTCACTTGTGATTTTGGCGCCAAAACGACTCCATCTTTAATAATGTTGCTGGTAACTCTAGTCGTATTTATAATTAATAGTTAATGTTTTATTATAGATTACTTAAGCGCTTTGTGATAAATAAATGAACAGTTTTTATATTTTTCTTTGTAGTTTCATTATTTCTCTTTGTCGTATAGCATAGCTACAACAGTCGAAACAATTACCCATCGTAGTATGAGGAAGCAGCGAGCTTTCCACAGAGACTCTTCTCTAGTCGCCCAGGAAATTGCAAACAATAAACAAAACCCTGCATGTAAAAAACTGTTTTCTAAGGATAGTAAAAAGCAGGCGCTGTGATGAGTGTAGTGGAACTCAGTCCTGGCAGCGGCGTCGAGATGGTCCGCCTTCATGCAGGCGCCATGCCAATGGCGGCCAGTCGAAAAACCAAGTTACCGGGTCTCTGCAACAGTAAAGGTAGAAGTGCAAAAGCACAGATTGTGCAAAGGTAATGGTTTTTTTTTCTTAAATAAAATTCTCGAGAAATTAACAAACAATTCTGGTTTCAAAGATGTTATGAACGCAGTCATTTGTTCTGTCAGTCAAAGAATTGTCATTGTCAAAGTTGTCAAAGTCAAACAACAGTCACCAAGACTGAAGAAGTGCAGAACCGCAGACGTGATTTTTTTCCCGCTATTAGAAAACTTGTATCGCAATCGCAAAACAAAATAAACTTTTCTCTGAAAATATGAGTTCTACTGACTTAAACAACTTTATAAAAGCTCTGGATACAGTGAAAAAGGATTACACATGTGGCGTGTGCGGTGAAATGTGTAAAGATCCCGTAGTACTAAAGAAATGTTTCCACATTTTATGCGCGTTTCACACCGGATTAAAGAACTGTCCGACCTGTAAAATACCTCTAGACAAGTGTTCTACGTACGTCGACGAAAGAATACAAGGTTGTATCGACTCCGCTACGGAGTTGGACAAGTTATTCGAGAAATTTCGACCAAAGGAACCCAGTGTAACATCGAGTAAGAAAACCAAGAAGAATGACGCAGTCCCTGCTTCAAGTAAGGGTATTACGGCTGAATCTAGCTTTAAAAAGCCGCTATCTGACAAGACGAACTCCCGCCAAGATTTGAGCGAGACTATCAATTCTAATATGAGTTACAAATTCAACAAAAATAATGAGAAACGTAATAATAAAGGAGAAACGGCGCTTCATATCTGCTGTCGCCTCGGTAAAATTGATAAGATAAAAGAACTGCTCAGTCTCGGTGCTAACACAAATACAAAAGATAACGCAGGCTGGACACCATTGCATGAAGTTGTGCAAAACGGGCGCTTGGACCTTGTGACATTACTTTTACAGTACAATACATTAATAGACGTACCTGGACAAGGCAACGAGACACCGCTACATGAGGCTGTGAGATACAACCATGAAGAAATTGCCGAGGAATTGATTAAGCATGGAGCAGATATGAACGCTCGAAACTGTAAAGGGGAAACTCCATACCAACTTGCTTCCGTAGATATGAAAAATAGGTTAAGAGTGGCTGCTGACAAGATTTTACACACACAGAGTGTTAATGTCTCCCACATAGCTACATTGTATGCAGAAATAGAATTTGATGATATCCGTGTTTACTGTGTTTCTCAGTACCGCACTGTTCACAACAAACTAAAAGCCTTAGCAAAACATTACAGTAATATTTCTATTGAAGCGAAATTCACCAAAAAGGTCACGCATTTGGTAGTTGATTCCGAAGATGGAATTTGTTCAAGCAGTTTGGATGTGCTTCAAGCAATTGTCAGTAACATCTGGGTCATATCATCAGAATGGGTTACAAAATCAAGTGAAGAGAAGTTAGAGCCTTTTAAAACCTATGAAGTCAAGGGCGTAGGAACTACATCCTATAAAGGCCCCAGAAATTCTCGGTACATCAAATATAAACAATTACCAGGCATTTTTAATGGCTGTCATTTCTACTTGCACAATTTCAATACAAAATATGAGATTTCAAAGTCCGTTGTCTTAACAAAAGCCATTTTGACGAAGTTAATTACTGATGCCGGTGGCATTGTCCTGAGGAGGGTTCCGAATCCAGAATCAATACCGGAGAGTGAGAAATTGGTACCTTACCATGCAAAGAAAGACGGAAAGTTGATGAATTGTTCTCATTACATTATTTTTAAGGATATGTATGAGCCAATGTATAATATGCAGCATTTGAAAGCATTGCCTATTGGATGGTTGGTTGAATGCCTAGAACAGTATGAATTGTGTGAACCATGGTAGTTTTTATTTCATTCTAAAGCTCTGGTCAAACTTTGATGAAGCCCGTGTGGGACGCAATTCGCTTGTTCCGATTGTGTTAACTAACTTGAATGGAAGTGTTCTAACTGGAATTAAGATAGATAGATAGATCATTTATTTATCCAAAACATAAGTAGGTATACACACACATGGCTTGCAGGTTGTCACATAAAATTATAGCAATCATGTTTTGCCTTAACAGTGTACAAATATAAACAGGTAGGTTATTTTTATTAGTGGTTACCGTCCATTATTTAAAGCAATTAACATATCAAATAAAAACCACACACGCACACACACAACACAACACACACACACAACACGTCACGTAACACATTTCTTATAAATGGTCTACTGATTTGTTTAACTTTAACGTTGGTAGATTCTATTTAATTGCTCTACAGTAGATCCTCTGTATTATACAGACTGTATCAGAAAGTTATGGTCAAAATTAAGAGTGAGGTACCGATCATCAAACTGATCAACTTTCTCCATGATACCAATATCGTAATTGCGAAAAACCAATCACGCGTAAAATAAATCGCGTGACTTATCTGGTTAAACAATAAATGCGCGCAGTCGCGTCCAGCGTGGGTTTCGTCTCAGTTTGACCAGCCCTTTTGGGTAAAATTAGCTAAAGAATGGGAATAGGGATATCATGAAACATTTTATTTTAGCAATTTTTGCTCTCTAGATATTTTTACACGTGCTATTTTTCTGCATTTAATAATTGTAGTTAGAATACTTTTATCAATTTACAAAACGGGTCTAATGATACAGTAAAGATAATGTAGGATAAGTGACAGCGCGAACTACGTCTTGTCGCTGCGTCTAGTTGCCTGTCGCTGCAACATGACGCAGATTTGTCGTTTGCATCTGCGACGTTGCGACATTTTGCGACAGCGCCCGACTCCCCGAGTGTGAAGCTTTGAGAAAAATATTTGATAATTGCCGGCCGCAGCCTGTCGTTGCGTCTAGTCGCACTCGCATGTCGCATAGTGTGCCATGTCTTACATGTGGATGGGATGATAGAAATGTAAGTTAACATCATGTTAGGAGTTAAAGCTGATGATCACGAAGTCAAGGTCACATCACTCAAACAAAAGCCATATTTTAGTTAGCAGTGAGTTATGAAATGCATTATATTAGTCACAAAAGAGTAGTGGTGGCCCAGTGGTATCGGTCGCGACTTAAGAGTTGTAGGTCGTAGGTTCGAACCCAGACAGGCGCTTCGTGTAAATTATTTCATCACCACTGCTCTCAAAACGGTGAAGGAAAACATCGTGAGTAAACCGGCATGGCTTAGAACCAATTATTCGAAGACATGTGACATCTACCAACCCGCACTGGGCCCCGTGGTGGATTACGTCCCACTCCCTCTCACAGAGAGGAAGCCTGTGTCCCAGCAGTGGGAACACAATAGGCTGATTATGCAAAAATAAAAGAAATAGGCTACATTACGGTAAAAAATTTAGAATATTTAATATTTTAAATTGTTGCCTGTCGTTCATATAATTTACTTTTTATGATCATTTTCAGCCACGAGAAGAGCAGTTTTTTTTTTTAAACGAGTTTGGAGCTCGATAAAAAGAATCTTATATTTCACTATGGTTGATCTGTGTTTGTATATTATGAACTGAATTTTCCAATTATATTTGTTATTTTACTTAAATGAGATTAAAAAGTTATTTTATCAAGACAACTTTTTATTACATATCTGTAATTCTCACAATACTATGAAATTATTATCACATATTAATATGAAATGATTGTCTATTATTTAAACCTGACCACAAGAGGTCGTTGTATGCCTGGTATAATAGGCTGCCCAGTGTCACAAAAGAAATAATACATCGTAAATAGTAGCCGGCACGTAACTTGGCAAGGTCTTGGCGTAGCCGGAGTAAGTTCACGCATGTGCTGTGCACTTGGTGCAACAAAATATTTTTTTCACTTATAATATTGCTTGTCATTATTTTATGGTTCTCCCCATTTTTTTTTTAAACATCTGTTTAGAAGAGAGTTAAAGAAAGGAAAAAAACATCTAACGATTCTTGCCAAGTTACGTGCCGGCGAATATACAAGCTAACCTTTTTATACGCCCGAAGCTCCAAAAAAGCGATTTTCAAAGGTTTGGTTACGGGAGTTTGGCATTTATGAGGTTTTTTTTAAAGGTACACACGACGACATCAAACTATGCATATAAAAGAAAGTTTAAACTGTAGCGATAGTGTGAAAAATAAAACAAATAAATATATAACAGAATAAATTTATTATTCAAAATAAACTTTACACTTTTTTCTAGCTATTTACAGTAGTAGTCGTAATCACATTCCTTAATTAATACTTTATCTAGCGACCTACACAAAGAAAAGATTTACAACTTGAAACAAAAAAGTAACGGGTGATGCACAAGTTCGAAGGCCGACCTGAAGTAATTACTACATAATCATATTCGGCTTTCATTTGGCTTGTGTCGATAGGCATCTCCTTCGCTTAATCTAGTACAGTTTAGATCGGCACAATGAGGGATTTCATGAAAATTCACGCCACCTTGACAAGAGGTCTTCTATTTAGACAATGTTTATAAAATAGGTTTATGGCGACATTTGTCGTTCGTTTTATTAAGGCTTTTTTAACAGTTGCCCGGACCTGACGTCTCAGTGCTGCCACCTAGTAAACATTATTTCAGAAAACCCTCATTCGAACTAAGCCGAGCGGCATTCCCCGAACGTATATCTAATTCGATATTGCCACCCGGCTGTGACGAATTGTGTCGACCCGAACTTTTGTGTTGCACCCGAAGTCTAGTCCGCACAGGTCAGAAGTTATTTAGTTAGTCAATATAATTATGTTAGTCCCAAGCTCAACAGATCGAGCAGGAACTAGACACCGAAATAACGGCAGAAACGATGAGTGCCTTAGTGACAAGTAAGGAAACTAGATCCATGTTTATTGGGTATTGTATAAAACTAGCCAACAAGGTTATTAGGAGGAACAAGTTAAGGAAATTATGCTTAGTATTCATATTTGTTCATAAATAACAGTAGCATAACAACGATCTCGTTGAAAATGTCCGAACTGAGATATTAACAAAACCAATAAACACTGAATATTGAGTTACACGTTAAATATGATGAGTAGATGTTATACAGATATGGGGATATATATAAGAATCTGATGAAGATATAACACTGTTTATTTTGTAGAATAAACTACTTGATGGAAATAAAAATTGTTAAATATATAATGCAAACAAAGGCACGGACTCATGTCTGTGGTACAAAATGTAAGGCAGGTTTTAGCCGGTAAGATTCTGGCACTGCCCACTTGGGCGTCCATGAGGATTTCCCAAACCTGCCAAAAAAAGCCCAACACAGGGGTCATTTGCGCAATAAGGACAAAACTTGGTACACAGAGCACGGAGACCTCTCGGCAGTCGCTGCTAGAGGCGGCATAAGCATAACACACTTTCCGTACAACGCAAGCGTATCACCTTTTATCCGTTTACTAGCACTACGACACAAATAGCACTGTGTGACCTAAACTCGCACCTAAGTCACGCTTTTCTGTGACTTAGAAGTAGTAGTCCATTTTTACACCGTGCGGATATCAATCAGCTAATTTCTACTTTTAAATGTTCTTTATAGGTTAGCGTTTCGCCCAAAAACAGTTTCATGCTGTAGAAAAAGTGACAACGCAACTTCAAAAACGCTCCCCTACCACTTCTAGATATGGTTTTCAGTTTGTAATACTATTTTTTATCTTGACAGTTTTAACGCTGTGTTTTTAACATGAACCACTCAGGAAGTGAATTAAAGTTAATATGAGCGAGTGGTGATATTGTGCTTTTACTTTAATTAAGTCACACGTATCGTAATATTCGTTATTGTACATTTAGAAACTGACTGGCTTTGAAAGCGGTCCTTGACAGAAGTAGTGCTTTCGACGCCACGAATTTTATTTTAATTGTTTCCTCTAGAAACTGCCAGTTAGTCAATTCCGTGCCCTGTGGATACATAGTTTAGAGACTACCTAGTTTATTGTTCAAGGCTCTCAAATTGTAAATTAGGCACGAAGAAAAATAGGGATCAATAAAGTAATTAGGATACCATAAAGAAAAATATTGTTGCGCATACAACTTTAACTATTGGAAGTTCATAAAAGTTCGTACTTTAATAAAAGCCATTTAGAAAATAAATAAATAAATATAAAAAGTAGTTACATTACGTTTCTTGTACAACCATTTTTTATAGGAAATTTGTAATGTCACTAAAATAACATTTCTACATTCTTTTAACCGGCTGCAAAGAAGGGCTATTTTCAGAAGAACTATTTTGGGTCGGCTTCAAGCCTAACTAGGTACAGTCCGACGAGCCTAAGCTGTGCTTTTTATTTGTGTCAGTGATTACCAATCGCACCAATGTGATCTCTCGAGGACCGCGACGGACGCACAGCTCTTTAGGCCGATTGCCAAACAAAGGACGCGTCGCTATGTGCACTCCCACAAATCCAAAGCTCAGCTTAGGCCTCGCGGTCCGTACAGCTGTATATCAATATGTATTTTACACGGAGCGACTGCCGTCTGCGTCGCTTTTCACATCCTTGCAGTACTCTTCTTTGCCGAACCGAACAACAACACAATGTTATTAAAAGGGTCCTCTAATGGCTTTTCACAAATCCAACAACCCGAAAAAAAACGCAGTTTCAATGAAATATAAGAAGACAGACTAGAGCACTGGCGGCTCAGTGGTAACGGCAGTGACTTACCTAGTTTAAGGTAAATAGGAAAACATCCTGAGGGAACAGGCATGTCCTAGTACCAAAAAATCGAAGACGTGACATTTACCAACCCGCAGTGGGCCCGCGTGGATTAATGCCTGTGTCCCAGCATTGCAATCATTATAGTCTATGCTAGAGATAGTGACCTTATTGGTGATATTCTTCAGAAAGGTCAGGTGCGTAGTACTCGCAACAGGCGTGCGCGTAAGATCAGATGTATGAACGTAAACGAGGCAAAAAGTATATGTTAGGATCGTAGCAGGTGGCGTTCTGTAGTTTCTACCTACCCCCATGGGATGAAGGCGTGAGTTTATGTATTTAAATAAATGAAATAGACGACCACCATTCTACCGATACCCCTTTATTCTCGGGATAGGCAAATTAGCAATTGAAAAGATGTCATTTTCGATTCGACAGCTTGTACAATGCTTATGAATAACGATGCTGACCTTTACAAGCCAGTTACAGTACCCAGGTAAGTTGGCCAATCGAGATTTAGAAAGAAAATATCACACAAGTACAGTATTATTATCTCACGAAACGACGCGCGCTTTACTTGTGGTAACCAAGTGTACAAACACGCTGTGAATGTGTGCAGGAAGACGAGTAGCGTCAGCACCTAACATACACACACACTTCCGACTTCGCCATTGTCTCGGACGGACCGAGAGCTCCTGCGCTTACACACACATTGACAGCGTTTGGTTACCACAAGTAAAGCGCGCGACGCTTCGTGAGATAAAAATACTATATAGCAGTATGGATGGTTTCCGTAGTGCAAGAGTTACACCACTGATGTGCGGTGTTGATTGTACGAGGTTGTGGAATATGGTTTTTTTTTTATTCCTTTGTATAAGTGTTGATCTTACTTATTATACAGGATACGTTTTTAATCAGCGCACAAACTGTAACCATTAATTTAGCACATAACTGTAGACCCCCTAGCATAGACAATTTTCTTCAGTTATTTAAAAAAAAAAAGTATTGCATTTTTCTATGAAACTGCTGTTTTTTCTAATAACCGACCAAAAATGTCTATGTTAAGGGTCTAGAATCGTGTGCTGAAATCGCACTGGTTATAAACGTATCCTGTTGATTATACACATTTTAATTTAAAATATTTACATAAATGCATATTCGAGTATGACACAGATTATTTAAAAAATTAAGATACCCCATGCAACAAAATATTAAAAGGGGTTACCAACAAACAATGCATACACTCAGATTCTAACTTTACAGCGCGGCGGCTCGAAGCATGAGGCCATTCGCTGCGCAGAAACAAATTCAGGTGTCAGCGGGGGTGAGGGGTGAGGTACTGCGCAGCGTCTTCACTGCCGCCATAAAATTTGAATCGGGTTGTAGCAACACGTCTTGGGTAGTTTGTGAACGATGAACGAATAGGAACCGTATCTTCGCACTAAACTAGAAGAAACGTTTCCGAACGCTGACTCGTAATCGGTCTATTAGGTCTAATAGCTCTTTTCGATCTCGTACATTGCAAACCGCGCGATCGTTTGTGCGAACGAGAACGAGAAATGATAAACAGTCACTGATTATTTGACAGATACGTTCGATATCCATGAATGAGAACGAGAGAGAATAGCCGACTAGTGACGATGCTACCCGAACCCGACCGACCGAATCTGCAAGAATGTGATGAGATGCTGACCGAGAGCGAAGACCGAATAGAGCTATTAGAACTAATAGAATGAACTAGTTCACTGTCCGAAATGAACTAGTACGGAGCAATCTTAAATATGACCGAGCAAGCACAAGACTAGTAGCAACAGGGATATTTTGGCGCATGACCAAAATCGAAACGAACGCCGCCATCTTATTTTTCCAATACATTTCACAAATGTCTAACAATAACGCCTTTCTGTCAATGCCATTTGACCGCCAAAAGATCCTTGAAAGTATAGTCGAAAAAGCTATTTGATTTAAAGGCAAAAATATTCATATTCTACTACACTCCCAAATTCATTTTGATTGTGTGCGTAATAACTAAAGATCGGATTTTCGGTTGCATATTTACCTAAAGTTGTTTTTTGGCTATGAGAGTAGAAAAAAAAACAAATAAGTATTATATTTATCTTTTTTCTTTTTCTTATAGTATTTTCAACAACAATAAAACCCGGGATGCGAGGAACACCGGGCAGCATAACTTATCGGGTGTATAGTATGGAAGCGACTTCAAACAAAATATTAATTTTAAAAAACCCCGGGATTCTTTACAATATTAGAAAGGTATGCATCCGAATATCCAATCTCTAGTACAGTCCGCGAGGCCTAAGTTGAGCTTTGCATTCGTGTGAGTGCACATAGCGACGCGTCTTTTGCTTCGCAATCGGCCTGAGACGCTGTGCGTCCCTCGCGCGATCACATTAGTGCGATTGGTCATCCCTCACACAAATGCAAAGCTCAGCTTAGGCCTCGCAGACTGTAATAACTTTTAGAGCTGACACACTAGCGAGATTGATATTAAAGAATTTACTGCTCAGTACACTCACAACATTGTATACACGGACATAACATAACATAACGCCTGGATTCAAGAGTTAGGCAGAGGTGTACCTTTAGTACACCCACATTTCGCCAGTTATGTTTCAGTCCCATGTAATAGGGGGCGAGCCTATTGCCATCTACCGGGCACAAATATAGACTCCGTGCCACTACTGAGAAAATCCAGATAGAAAAACCCAATAATACTGACCAATGCGTGCACTGACTGGACAGGACCACTCAATATGTGTGGTTCTTTCCTCTAAAGACCAGTTCAGACATTGACATTGACACATGATCAGACCAATGTTATGTCTGGACTTTAATAGAGACTGTGACCTCTGAGTTAGTTTCGGCCTGTCTTCTCGGAGTAGTCAGATAGGAAACGCCGATTTCTTCTAGTTTTTAAATATGATTGACGCGTAAAAGTCTTTGTACAAACCTACGGTACAGAAATAAAATCATTTATCATTTACACTTTGTTCGACCTGGGAATCGAAGCCAGGAGCTCGGGACCTTGCGGCCACTAGACCACCGCGGCAGTCGCCCAGGCAGCGAGTTTAAAAGTTGAAGCAAGTATACAAAAAAACATGTTAAAAACACAAAATAAAAGGATCAATTATTAGAACAGAAAAATAACAATAACATAAAATGGCATTTAAGATTGAAAACATACTGTGTTAAAGAATGTGCAGTATTTTAAAACTTATCGTTTTTTTTTTTTAAATAAATAATATAAGAAAAACGTATGCATGATATAGGTATTAACATTGTCCTTTTTCCAAAATACAAACAATACAGTGCGGCAAGGACGTCGAAACGAAAACTGAAATCATTAATTCAGTACATTATTCTAAACCACCATGCCTTGAAATTTTGCGTCAGTTATTAAAGATTTAGCTGTCCATACATTTTGACCACGTAAGTATGAAACAGTTTTTTTTTTAAATAAAGGACAGCGTCCAAATATTTTCTACGCTAGAGGGTGTAGAATCATGTTCAGCGCCAATATCGCTGCCACCCTGTATTTCCAATTCCAATTCTTAAAACATATTAGTAAGTATATTTACACTTTGCGATACAGTCACCTGGTTTCTGAAAAGCCTAAACTGCATAAAAAAATATTTGCCACACGACATGCCTCAAAATCAACATATCATATCTTAACCACCATTTCGCCAGAAGCCCCATGTAATAGGGGGCGAGCCTCTTGCCATCAAGCGGGCACAAATCCAGACTCCGCGCTGGTACCGATAAATTCCAGATGGAAAAAAAAATTAAATAACACTTGGCTTGACTTGGAAGTTCAGCAGTAGAGCTTGCGATACCAAGACCAACAGAGCAGTCAATGTCAAGTCATTTCAAAATTATCTTTATTCTCATTGCAATAAGGTTGCAGGTGGTTCGCTGCTTGGGTTGCTGCCAAAGGTACTGTGAAATAGCAACATTTAATCAAATCATTTGACATAAGTGTGACAGTCACCTTCTAACTGAGTAGATTATTAACCAATCAAAAACCAGGTATAAATAGTATTATTTTCTAATTAAACTTTGTATAGTAATTAAATATCCCTGAACATTTAAAAATTCTGGCATAAGTTTTGCGGCCTGGCAGTGAAGCCTTACTAAAGCTGGCTATCCACTACGTTCGTGCATGGTTAATGCACCGTGCATATACTACTTTGTCTAAAAGCGGCCACCATGACCAGGAACAGAGTATATGCACGAACATAGTGGATAACCAGCTTCAAATGCTTAGTTTGTTAGTCTCATTTGTGTGTGTGTGCGGTTTGAGTTGATGTCAAGTGTCGAAGCTACGGGGCATGTATCTGGAATATAAAGAGAAAAGATGAGTACAGTAGAAGATGGATAGGGTTGATGACTAATATTAAAAAAAATCGTAAAAGTAATGTTATTTCAAAGAAGGCATAGCAAAAATGAGAATATCGAAAAACTCTGTTGAATAGACGTAAATATGAAGAAGATACTCGTACACGCTTTAAAAGTTTTTGGAGGGGATTATTCCTTTCCTTGTCGCGTGGTACGGACGATGTACGGCGCTAGTATGAAGTTACATAGTTGTGACGTCACTTCTACGATAGTTGTCTAACACTTATTTTAAAACGTTTCTAACTTGGCATTTTTTGAAGATTTTCCACTTTTTGTAATATTGCTTGCACTATTTGCAAACAAACATTATTTTCAGATAAAAACATCATCCCTAATATACAGGTTGACTTGTACTTTGACGTATTTTTTCCAGATCATGATAGTGTGATAACTAGAGATCGCATATTCGGATGCATATTTACCTAAAGTTAGTTTTTCGCTGTGAAAGGAAGTGTGTAAGGAAGCGGACTCTTAAAATAAATATTCTGTAAATAAAAATATGGGATGCCAGGAACACCGGGAGGGAATGCGTAACTAAATAAATAGTAAGAAAGCGACTCCAAAAAAAAAAAATTATACAAAAACCCGGGATTCTTTACATTAGGTAGGTATGCATCCGATTATATAGTCACAAAAAAAAACAATTCCGGAATCGTAGGATTATTACGAGCGGCACAAAATGCATTCCATAAAACCCAACATTTGAAAGTAAGTAAAAATACATCCGATTTTATAATCAGAAACCAAAATTTGTCGATCCCGGAACCGCGGGATTTTTTCGATATAATTCCATACAAAAGCGCATTCCATATACAGCATGTAACAAAAACCCTGTACGATCCAGTAAAGGCGTATTCCTGGTTTAACATACGTACTAGAAAAAATAGTAAAAAATTAAACTTATAAAAACCAAAAGTTATAGATTTTTTATTTTTATGAACCATGCGAAATATAACACTAAATATGGTAAATTTTAAAAAATTTACAACACTCCACCGGCCAGGGAAATCTTTTCATTTTTAACTATTTTTATTTCAAAGGACACCGCCCTGCACTAGCCGCGCTGTAGGCACTCTTTTAACGAGTCATCGACCCTTTGATGTAGCCGACTGGTTGCCTACTGGCACGCTACTTGTTTGTTGCCAGTCTCACGTGGAGATAGCTTTCGATCGGATGTCCGTACGTATCATCGTTCCGCTACCGTATCGCGAACAATGTGGTATTCCAATCAGGAATATTTTAATACGTTGATTTTTATTCATGCTAAACAAATGGTTTTTAAAAGTGAGTGTGATTTGGAAATCGAAGTAAGAGCTCGGATAGTGGAAGCTTTCGACTCACTCAAATCGTACACAAGTGCGCTTCGAAGAATACGTGAAAATTTAATAAAAAGGTGTCGAATGTGTATTAATGTTGGAGGTAGACATGTGAAACACGATCGCCGATGTGTGTAGCTTCTTCATATTTACATCGGTTCAACAGATTTTTTCGATTATATGTCTTCTTTGAAGTTACATTATTATTTCGAACATTTTAAATATTAGTCATCATTTCTATTTTGTGGTATAAAGAAGCGAGCCAGTACAACATGCACATCAATAGAGCCACGGAGCGTCGAGCTTTTTTGAGACATAGTTCAAGTAACAAACAAAATCACTGTTATTTCTCTGCAGTTTCGCTAGCAAATTTATTTTTGAAGAATAACTTATTGTGTAACTGAAATTTTTGTGTTTTTTTGCCCCAGAACGAAGGTAATGGTTTTACTGGACGGGAACAGAATCTCAAGAATTATGTCTGACAAATCCTACAGCTACAAAGCTACTGACTCACCTCACGCTGTAGTCGTGAACATTGAACACGGCGTAGTGGTCGTTTCTGAACACTGGGTAGAAATGTTCTACCGGTTGGGTCAGCAGAGTGTGGCACATTGAAGGCCGATTGCTGAGCCACGGAGCTTCCACATCCCAGATGTCTTTGAACGAACATCCGGTGCTGAAAGGATGGAATAAAATATATTTTAAATTTAAAAGAGCGATCCTCATCACCTGCCAAGCCATTCAAACTCAAACTGAAAGAATTTATTTCAAATAAAACCAATTACAGACACTTATGAATTGTCAAGGGGTCGGTCAGTCAGAAATATGAAGCTAGGTGCCCATTCCAAAGCGTAGTAGGTACCTATGGAGAAGAAAGGGCAAGAAACTCCATGGACATTCCTCATGAATAAATTTGTTACAGATGTTGTTATGATCAATGGTCTCATTGATCCGGGACCGGTCGTCGTACATGGCCACCCTCTCGAAATTGTTTCCGAGTACACTTACCTTGGGCAAATTCTGCAGTTAGGTAAAAACAATTTTGAGAGGGAGTCCAAGAGGAGGATCCAGCTAGGCTGGGCAGCGTTTGGGAAACTACGTCGAGTCTTCTCGTCATCCATACCGCAATGCTTAAAAACTAAAGTTTTCAATCAGTGCGTCCTACCCGTCATGACCTACGGAGCTGAGACGTGGACACTCACGATAGAGCTGGTCCACCAGCTCAAAGTCGCTCAGCGAGCTATGGAAAGAGCTATGCTCGGAGTCTCTCAGAAAGATAGGATTCGCAACGAATACATCCGACAGAGAACCAAAGTTATCGACATAGCTCAATGAATTAGCAAACTGAAGTGGCAGTGGGCCGGCCATATCTCGCGAAGAACCGACAACCGCTGGGGTAAACGAGTTCTTGAGTGGAGACCGTGACTCGGCAAACGTAGTCTAGGACGCCCTTCGGCCAGGTGGGATGACGATCTGTACTATTTACGTCATTTATTTATAAATGTAAATAGTACAGGACTTTCTGTTTTTCTTTTTCTTTTTTTTTTCGGCCGTCGCGAGTTATTGCGTGTTTTGCGAGATTGATCTTTATTACTTTCTAAATCATTTATTTATTTAATAGCAATACTTACAGCTATTTTATATAAATTAATATTAAATCTAGTCCTTATTTTTAATCACATCCATTTTAATAATACATGTTTTACCTCGACTTTAGATACAAGTACAAAATTGCTAATTTTGCTGTTATAAAATTTTTTACGAAACAGAAACGGATTTCTTATTATAACTTTGAAACAAATGTGAGTTTATTATTTTTTATAAATACGTTTTGTGAATCACTTTGAAATACGTCTTATTAATAAATAAATACTATGATGAGTTGATGACCCATAATTATCTCATCGCTCAGCAATTTGGGTGTTGGAAGCATATAAGCACACTTATACCAGATTTAAGTGAAGCATCGTATTATTGAATAATTACTAAAATTTGTAACTACATTAATTGTCCCACTGACAGGTGTCAGGAACGCATTCTCGCTTCGGCCAGACTGTAGTTTAATTAATGATCTTCCTGTGCGATTTCCAATAAATACTTTTTTCTTGCATTCTTTCGTTCTGACCCCTGTGGCTTAGTCACGAGGCCCACCAAGCCTGTATTGGCGTGCGTGATGTGAATATATTAAATAGTTTAATTTTTTAGGGCCGGTCGAAGTCCTATTCATTGACAAGATTTATGTTTTACTTACCTACTCCTCCCATAGCAGTACATAGTCTCAACGACTAGGTAGGTCGCCTTGAGCTTGGTTAATTCTTGGTATAACTCGTGAGGTGGGAATCTTCCGTACATCTTATGGACGGCGTATGCTCTCTCTCTGTAAGGACAATTTTAATTTTAAATCTAAATGTAAAACAATGTTGGTTTTCATGTTATTGTGTGTCCCTAGTTCTCCTTAACTACACAATGGAATTTGATATGATTTTACTTATCATTAAGATAATTAATTCCGGAAGGTTTATTAATACATACATAAACTCACGCCTTCTTCCCATGGGGGTAGGCAGAAACCACAGAACGCCACCTGCTACGTTCCTTACATACTCCTTTTGCCTCGTTTACGTTCATACATCTGGTCATGCACGAGCGCCGGTTGAGAGTACTTCGCACCTGAACTTTCTGAAGAACATCACCAATAAGGTCACTATATGTCTTCCTAGGGCGTCCCCTCCCGGCGTTTCCACTCACATCTGTTTATTTAATATCTTAACTAATGTTTCTATGCAAAAGAAACTTTGTTTGTTTGTTACGCTATCACGCAAAACGACTGATTTGGATAAAATTTTGCACATGTGTAGACCATAACCTAGAGAAAAACATCGGCTACTTTTCATCTTGGTTTTTAGACGAAGTCGCGGACAACTGCTGTTTTAACATAATTTAACTAGCACAGAAATCTTAATGTTTTGACAACCTGAGCAGGGGCGGGTAATTAAAATATCTCATTCAAAACGTAATAAGTAGTCTGTTGTAGTTTAATTCACAAAGACCGATAATTTGCCATAAACGAAGAAAGAAACATTCTTTTGAAGTATTTATTAGAACTTGAATGCAACATCAAGTTCTAATAAATACTTCGAAAGAATATACTATAGAACTTTTTGGCGTTTTTGCTGCATATTTCGAGCATTAAGATGCATTTTGGCTATTTTAAGTTGCTTCTGGTCACAAGTGTTCGTAATGTGGGTGTGACACTATAGGGCGGCGTGTGACCAGCATGATAGTGGCTTACAGCGGCATAGAGCCAGCGACTGCTGCCCCATCTAGTCGCTAGTAACTGATAAGGTACATACCGTGCCTCCAAGTGTTCGTAATGTGGGTGTGACACTATAGGGCGGCGTGTGACCAACATGATAGTTGCTAGGACCGGCATAGAGCCAGCGAATGCTGCCCCCTCAGGTGTGTCGGTACGAATCCATTCGAGTAGCTGTTCCTGGTTTATGTCACTGAACTCTCCTGGTAAAAAAAGTTAAATATTTTTATTTTTAAAGAGGTCGAGAATCAAATTTTCTGCGTTTTTTGTTGTCATTTGCAGTACAGTAAGTGTGTGTGTGTGTGTATGTCTAGTTTGATTATGCGATTATCACTATCATTTTGAGAATTTGTTGTGGAAGTATAATAAAATAATATTATCCTAACAATCCTATTTTAAATGCGAAAGTAAGTTTGTTTGTTAATACGTTTTCACACCAAAACGGAAGAACGGATTTGTAAAAAAAAAAAAAAAAATTTGAGAAGTTGGAATTTTAATTCTCATACTCTTAGGTTCCTAAAAAGTGTATTCAGGCATTTACAATCAAAATGAAAAGTCAATTATTCAAATTAGTCTGAGAATCAGCACTTTTCGAACGTCAAAATTACATAAGACAGTCCCCCAAAACGCCCGCCCGTCACCACTTCCTAGTGCTTTAGCTGGGAAGAAGAAGTGGCGCAACAAACTCCCCAGCAGCACAGCTGTCTGTTCGGTTAGAAGAACTGGATTCTAAACAATTGTAAGCAAATTACCAAAACATTAAATTAATTGCCATACGTCAGCTAGCCACGCCAATACAAAAAAAAAATACAAAAAATGAATGTAAATAAAACTTTAAACATAAATAAAAGCCTCCAGGCCTAAAGGGCATGGCAGCTTACATATGCAATACTGGATTTATTATACAAACAAATAAAATAAATAAATGATAAACTAGGACCATCAAAGTAAAATAATAATATTTTTATAACCCCGCATTAAAGATATAATGTTAAAAGTAAATAGTTTAACGAGGGGCTTATTATTTTAGAACAAAACGGCGGTCTATGATTTATAGGCCGTCTTTCACGCAATCCACACATCGTTTTATGGAAAATGTCACAAATAATGATTAATCAATATACTTTTTCAACTCTTAGCGCAACGGTAAACAACGATTCACATCAGTCACCGCTATTTTGTCTGTCAGTTTGATTTGATATCCGTTGTTAGTTGTCACTTTTTTTTAAAATACTAAATGGGCAACTAGATGCAACGAAAAACTGATTAATCATTTCGATATTTTTTAATTATGCGGGGATTTAAAAATATGATAAATATTATCAATATTACTCCTGGTAATGTGTTCTCAACATTGGAAAATATTTTGAACTCTCACTTTTTTTTTGTAAGGATCTAATTAATGTAAGGATCTCTTTTTTCGATCTCGTCCATTGTAAACCACGCGATCGTTTGTGTGAACGAGAACGAGAAATGATAAACAGTCACTGATTGTTTGACAGATACGTTCGATATCCATGAATGAGAACGAGAGAGAATAGCCGACTAGTGACGATGCTACCCGAACCCGACCGACCGAATCTGCAAGAATGAGATGACATGCTGACCGAGAGTGAAGACCGAATAGAGCTATTAGAACTAATAGGATGAACTAGTTCACTGTCCGAAATGAACTAGTACGGTGCGATCTTAAAAATGACCGAGCAGGCACAAGACTACTTACTACATTGGCTACTTTTAATACTGGATCGCTGACGAATCCGCGGGTAACAGCAAGTAAATAAGTAAAAATAAGGCCGCATTCCGAGTTAGACCATAATCGCTGACAGCGCTCACATCGATAATTTGCGTACCGATTTAGATATCACGATTATGACAGCTGAGAGCTGTCAACATTTCGCTCACAGTGATATTTCTAAACGGCATGGTCGGCGTTATCGCAAGATGGCGAATGTCATGACGTCATCTATGAAGATTCACATGACATCGTTATCGCGCTCACGCTAATTCGGTACCGACGTAAGCCCTCTCAAATCGATTACATCCCAATTCGGAATGCAGGGCAATACTACTCACCAATATGCGACATTTCAAGAGACATACTCTGGAACAAGTCGTGGGCCAACGGACACATGCAAACTATCCAGAACAATGGTAGAAATCGTTTGTACGACCGTGGCAATCTGGAAACATACGGGGTAAGGAAAAGACTATTAAAACACGTTTGCACGGACATAAAAAAAATCGAGGCGGGATTTTATCGCGCACTGAATTTTCAACTCTCGGTCAACAGCCGAGAATTGAAAATCCAATAGTGTGTTTTTACGATTTTCAACGCTCGGCCGGAAATCCAATGAGCGATAAAAGCCCGCCGCGATAATTTTATAAGTAAATTATTTGTTCAAGCGAATGAAAATTGTATTTTTTATATAAAATCTACAGACGGGCGAGTTTTGTCTAGAATTCTTTCTGAACTCATGAAAATCAAATTGATTGCTTCTGCTTATCTGAATAATAACATAACATAACATCACGCCTGTAATCCCAGAAGGGTTAGGCAGAGGTGTACCTATAGTACACCCACATTTCGCCAGTTATGCTTAAGTCCCATGTAATAGGGGGCGAGCCTATTACCATCAACCGGGCACAAATCCAGACTCCGGGCTGCTATTGAGAAATTCTTGATAGAAAAACCCAATAACACTTTGCCCGACCTGGGAATCGAACCCAGGACCTCATGCACCTCAGCAGCGAACACTAGACCAACGAGGCAGTCTCTGAATAATATTTATTTATTTACAAGGATAGTAACAATAGGTAATTAGGAGTCTTAAATACATCACTTTTAAATGCACAACATTCTTATTAAAAGGTTAAAAACTATTCGTTCTTTTTATCATTACATTATTAGCATAAATAATATAAAATACTTACGAATAATAACTAGTATTCATCATTAACGAAGAGACAACACACAATTGCGTCGTAAATAAAAACTTTAATCTCATTATCAACACCGCCATTACACCAAAAACAGCCATTTGAGATATATTATAAAATATAGCAGGTTCCGCTTTTATACGGCGCAAAAACATCAAAAATACATCCCCATCTTCAATATCCTCGCATTCAAATTTCGACTTTATCTCTTTGTCCATAACGTCCAAATCCATAACAGGCTTCCGCTGACGAAGTTTGCTGTCAGAATTTTCCACGCCAGAGTCGGACTCGTCAGTAGTATTGCCGTCCTTTTCTATCGTTCGCGTTCGGTCGTCTATCTCTTTTTCGCAGTCTTCTACCGCGTCGGTAATCCAGCGGTTGCATACATTCAGAATGCTTAGAACAGCGAATGGTATCAAGAATGATTTGAAGAGTTTTTTGACTGAACTCCAAGGCAGAAAGTCAAAGACCACAGCGCACGTATAAATTAAAGTATGAAATGATTTAAAATTCGTGAATTTCGAATATAGAATATCCCAAACATGACTATCTTCTTCGACTTCCAAAAAGTTACTAATCAACTTTTTCAAATAAAACGCTGCTAAAACAGCTATAGAAATCCTCAGGAATATCAACCACAACTCCACGAACAAATCCACGCGATTATGAACCTTAACGCGTAAAGTGCTGAAGAACAAACAGTACGCTGAGACTACGACGAAGAAAGACGCGTATAAGGACGATTTTAGCATATCGTTCCCTTGTAACAATAACACTGCCATATGGAGGCCGCAGAAATGCGAATGTAGAAAGATGCAGAGAGCTTTGATGTCGATAATTCTAAATTGTTCCATAACGAAAAAAATGGCTGTTTGTGTGAGGAATATGAACTGACTGAATTGCCAGAATAGAAGGCAGAGGCAGTTGAGTATGAATATTGACACCTGGAACAGAGAGAAATACGCATTAAATATACCCTTGAGATGTTTATAAACGTGTTCGATTAAATATACCCTAGAGATGTTTATAAACATGTCCTATTGAATATTAAAATTTGCAAGGTCATAGTAAATTGGCTGCCGAAACTTCAGACTTTAGGTTTAATTTAAATAATACTTTCTACACTAATAATTTCAAGTATTTCTCTTATCTTATGTGGGATTCTCTCTTCGTCTGCTCTATGTCAGATGAGCTTTGGGCTAAAATAAACCACTGACTGGTCTCATTGAAAGGGATGCGCTAAGGTAGCCCGCGACATTCATTTTTTTTTCTTGTTTTTTTTTTCAATTTCCAGGTCAGTATAAGGTTCTAATTTGATTAGAATATGATTCGCTACCGTAACAAATGTGGCTTTACAGAATTATAATCTTTAAGAATCAACAATACCACCCTAAATTACCCCTAAATTAGAATTGCCCTCAAATGGCATGATTACAAGAAATGGTCATTCAATAAAATATATAACTTTCAATTTCTTTTCAATGTAATTGGGATGATGACAATATTTTTATTCTTATCTCAAAGAAATGTTTATTTCCAAATAGTGCAAATAGTGTTACAAAAAGTGTAAAATCTTAAAAAACTTCCAAGTTATAAATGTTTTAAAATAAGCGTTAGACTAGGACAGCACTATCGTAGAAGTGACGTCCCGACTTTGCACTTCATACTTGCGCCGTACATTGTCAGTACCGTGCGACAAGGACAACAATAATCCCCTCCATTTTTTTTAAAAGCGTGTATCTTCTTCAAATTTACACCGATTGAACTGATTTTTTCGATTATCTAATTTTTACTATGCCTTCTTTGATATTAGTCACCATCCCAATTGCTAAAGCTACCTGCAATTGAAACGTAGTCCTTCGAGTCTTATCCCTCAACTGCATAGACACCAGCCAAGTTTGTAGCAACAGGAGAGGGGCCGCGAAGTTCTCGCGTTCGTTGGGGGCCCACTGTACTCGAGTACATTCGCAATGGTTTGCGAAGTATTGGGCCACTGCCAGTAAGCCTCCTAACATGCTTTGGCTGGAAAAGTAAAAAAAAAACTTGTCTTGTATTCGTTTCTTAGGTCAATCAAAGTGTGTGTTTGTGTGTTGATGGGTTTTTCCATTTGGATTTTAGTAATAGTCTCGCCCACTATTACATGGAACTGAAACATAACTGGGGAAATGTGGGGGTAATAAAGGTAAACCTAGGAGGGAGAGGGGGGTCTTAGTGCTTTTGGAATGATAAAAAAAAGTCTAACCTATACAAGAGTGTGTAAATTTTTCGAGATTGCTTCGCTCGCTCTAGCGTTCTACCTTCTCTTGGTTCTTGAGCTTTTCTTCATATGTCGACAAAGCAAATAATTCTTAGTGGATTTTGGAATTATCAAAAAAAATAACAAGAGTGTGCTAAAGTTTCGAGCTCGCTCCGCTCGCTCTTGCGTTTTACATTCTCACAGTTGCTTGGGCTTTCCTGTTCTTTCCATTTCTGTTCTCAGAATCAGAATCAGAATTTTATTAGCTATGAATGTAGGTACAGATATAAGATGTTGTATAATAAAGAGATCGGCTACAGTCTACCTTACGGCGTGCAAATTGTTACATTAAATATTATTAAAAACAAAATAAATGTCAACAAAACAAGACAACTTACGTCGTGCAAATTATTGCACTAATTAAAATATACAAACAAAATAATGTCAACAGATCAAAACAGAAATTATAGTGATGTATTATATAGTCAGGAGCAAAAGTCTTACATGGTTAAAATTGCAATTAATTATTACAGTCATAATCAGGAACAACTCGTATAATTAAGAAAGTCTTTCACTGAGTAATAACATTTGCCAGAAAGTAATGCAGTTACCTTAGATTTAAAAATGTTTAAAGAATAATCCTTAAAACTATGAGGTATTTTATTATAAATGACAGGTCCCATAGTCATAATACTGTTCCTTCCTGTTTGAAGATATAAAACAAAACCTAACCTAAACAAGGCAGGTTGTTAAAATTTTCGATCTCGCTTCGCTCGCTCTTCTCACCCTAAAACTCTTCTGTTCCTGGGAATCGAACCCAGGACCTCGTGCTCAGCATTAGCGCTTGCGACCACTAGACCAACACAAGGGATGTGACCCTAAAAATATTCCTCAGCATCCATGGTGACCTCAAAATCTTGGGCTGCGACCGCGCCTGCACCTCTGGCTAACCATTACAGGCGTGATCTTATGTTGTGTAAAAAATTGTTCAAACGAATTCACGACCTCATCCCACCTGCCCCCTTCTACCATCGGAGATCTAGACGTACTGCTAAATACCATCCATACTTAGTTGCCATTCCACCAATTCGCACTAAGCTCTTCCAAACATCCTTCATAATGCGCACGGCAAAAGAGTGGAACTCACTACCTGAGTCTGTGTTCCCGAACGCATTCAACCCGAATCTCTTTAAAGTTAGAGTAAACAAGCTTCTTCTGGGTAAGCTCACTCCATCGTGGACTTTGTCTCTGTTACTTCTGACCTAGACTAGAGTCAAGAGCAAACCCATCTCAAAAAAAAAAAACACACACAAATTAAAGATAATTTACCTTAACGCAGCAGCATGCAAGAACAAGGCAGCCACAGTCAACCCCGCCAGCCACCACACGGCCTCCAAATAGAAGAATATAGGCTGCCCAAGCCCTACACAGCTTTCTACAGGCGCTAGGCCTTCGCCCCTGTCCACCATATGACATTTGCGGTGAGTTGTCGTGTTTAAATAGGGCTCAAAGTAGCGATAAAGCGCTCCGATCATCACCTGGAAAAGGTTTTAGATTTTTTCATGTTTTCTAATAAAACTAGAACGAAAATAAGTATAATTATGAATTTGCCATGTTATTTTGGATATTTTATTTTGATTGTATCATAATTTTGTCTACTCTTCTCGTCGTCAAAATCGAGGACGACTAAATTAGAGAACATCACGATTTTCTCATGTTGAATTGTCAAAATACGAGATAAATTAGGTGGTCATGTAAGGGTTTAACGAGCAAACATCAAGTATGACAGAACGAGTCGAGTATTTTGTATGGCAGCGCTGTCATTAAACGAGAAAAGTGACAGATAAGGATGTGACGAGAAAACAAGAGAGTGAGTAACTGTCGTGTGTGTCATGTTAGCCCTGCAGAAGATTGCTTTTAGATAGGTACCGAAAGATCAAGCTTTAGAAGTTAAAATTGCCCGTTTTGCAGCAGCAATCACCGCGCCTAACTTCAAACTTGCTTTCAACCTGGCATATTTGTGTATGGTCAGCAATGAAAGTCGATTAACACTGATACTTTTACATATCATTTCAATTGAAACATAATTATTTAGGACACTACTTTTCAGTTTTTCATGGACCTAATACGAGGGCGGGTCAATAAGTCCGTGACTTTTTGAATTTCTGACCTCTTTACTGAAAAAGCAACACTACTCCTGTCAACAGGCATCTGTCAGTTGACTCCTGTCAAAATTTGAACTTGCTGCGTCAGTTAGTTTGTGTTTGACAGCTATCTTTATCAGACTACCCAGTAATTTGAGGAAAAAATGGAAAAAAGTGAATTTCGTGTAGTTATTAAGCATTATTTTTTGCGAAAAAAAACCATTACCGAGACCAAGGCTAAGCTTGATAAATACTATGGGGACTCTGCACCATCGATTTCAATGGTAAAAAAGTGGTTTACTGAATTTCGTTGTGGCCGTACAAGCACTGAAGATGCCGAACGACCTGGACGCCCAGTTGAGGTCTCTTCACCCGAAACAATCGAAAAAATTCACGATATGGTGTTGGCCGACCGAAGATTGAAAGTGCAAGACATTGTGGAAGCCGTAGGGATCTCGCATGGCTCAGTGGTTCCAATTTTGAATGATCACTTGGGCATAAGAAAGCTTTCCGCAAGATGGGTGCCGCGTTTGCTCACAGTCGACCACAAACGCAATCGTGTAACAACTTCACAGGAAGGTTTGGCGTTGTTTAATCGCAATATGGAGGAGTTTTTGCGCCGTTTTGTAACCGTGGACGAAACATGGATCCATCACAACACAACAGAGACCAAACAACAGACAAAACAGTGGGTTTCTAAGGGTGAATCGGCGCCAAAGAAGGCCAAGGTGGGTTGGTCAGCCAATAAAGTTAATGCGACTGTTTTTTGGGATGCACGCGGGATAATCCACATTGACTACCTTCAAAAGGGAAGAACAATCAATGGGGAACATTATGCCAACTTATTGGACCGATTCAATGACGATTTGAAAAAAAACCGACCTCATTTGGCCAAGAAAAAAGTTCTTTTCCACCAAGACAATGCAAGGGTGCACACATGTGCAGTTGCCATGGCAAAAATCCATGAATTGGGCTATGAATTGCTCCCTCATCCACCCTATTCTCCAGATTTGGCTCCGAGTGACTACTTCTTGTTCCCAAACCTGAAGAAATGGCTTGGTGGAAAAAGATTTGACTCCAATGATGAAGTCATCTCGCAAACAAAGGCCTATTTTGAGGACCTCGAAAAATCATATTTTTTGAAGGGATAAAAAAATTGGAGAAGGGTTGGACAAAGTGTATAGAGCTCAAGGGAGACTACGTTGAAAAATAAAACATTTATTTATCAAAAAATCTGTGTTTTATTCCAAAAGTCACGGACTTATTGACCCGCCCTCGTACATATTTAATTTTTATTTCAGTCAATATTTTTCAACATTTTGTCCTGACATGAAACCTTTCTTATGTCTCTCTTAGGATCATACAAACATAATGCTACATAATATCTTAAGAAGACCAAAACTCACCTCCGGATGAATATTGAACCGATTAAACGCATTGACATCTTTCGGATACTCCACCAGTTTATCGTACATCAACTTGGAGATCCCGGCTACAAACGGCCTCTCTTCCACCACAGTCTTAAAGTAGGAGTAGTAAAAACCCATCTCCGTGCGTAGAGACATCTCCCTTTCTAACTCGGAGAGGTAGGAGAAGTTGCGGTCATTCTCGAAAAGGTTGGACACATAGCGGTAGTGGGTGTAACCAAGAGTCAGCGCTGAAAAAAAAATGGACAGTAATTTTTATTATTACGGAAATTTGCGCGGAACCCTTATTTCTACAAATAAAAGTAGCCTTTTTGAGTTATTCCTCATAACATCAGCTATCTGCCAGTGAAAGTCCCGTTAAAATCGGTGGGGCCGTTTCGGAGATTAGCCGGAGCAAACGGACAGAGAGACTGACCAAAAAATTAAATATTTGGTTTTGCTTTATGTACCGTATATAATTTCGTAGGCATTACAAACAGACATTTCAATTTATTTATGTGTTTTGTATAGGCATTTTCCATTTGAAAATTTTAAGCATGATTCGCCTATTCAAAATTCACATGTATCATAAATAATCAGCCTATTATGTTCCCACTGCTGAGACACCGGCCTCCTCTCTGTAAGAGGGAGTGAGCCGCCCACCACGCGTGCCCAGTGCGAGTTGGTAGTGTCACATATCTTCAAATTTTTGGTTCTAAGGCATGCCGGTTTCCGCACGATGTTTTCCTTCACCGTTTTGAGAGCAGTGGTGATGAAATAATTTACACTAAGTAAAACGCCTGTCTGGGTTCGAACCTACGACCTACAACTCGTAAGTCGCGGGCTCGCGGTCCTTACCACTGCGCCACAACTGCTCACACGTACATCGTTAATGTTGAATTTACAATTACAGTGGAATCTCGAACCTAAAGACAAAAATATTTGCCATTCCTTTCTGCTGACCAGTCAATACGCGGTGTATCGGCTTTGTATCTCCAACAAAATGTTTTCTCCTTATGAGGTATTACCACTACATATTTATACTCATAACTCGAATTTCAAAAAGTAGTTCAAGTCTTACTTGGAATTCCCTGAACTCATAGTAATAAAATCTAAAAGGAATGTTTGGTCCGTTTGTGGGACCTGAACCCATCGTGCCACTCCCCGTCGGGTACTTACGCACTCTGGTAAGGAAACGCACCAGGGAACAACATCACAAACTATGGTCGGAACAAGATGAGTGCAGGCAGGCTAGGGAAGCACTCCCTGCTATTGACGGCCGCATCACGAAACAGGTTCTCCGACTAACCAAACAACAGCTGCGTATAGTTACGGCAGCTTTAACTGGCCACGGGTCTATTAATAAACACCTCTTTGTCATAGGAGTCACAGACAGTCCGCTGTGCAGGGCCTGCATGGAGGTGGACGAAACAGCAGCTCGTGTGCTTCTACACTGCCCGGTGGTCGCCACATACAGGGCAAAGTACTTCGGTAACCCAGGCACCCTATGCGAGGTTGTCAGTAACACCAAGGCGTTTCTGGCCTTCCTCGAGGAGCTGGGGTGGATCGAATGATCGATTTTCCCACCGTACGCAAAATACGCGCATTGTCGTGGAGTTGCGGACACCAGCCCGTATTACCTATATGGTATGTTTGTTCATTGGTAGAATGAATGAATTCATTCATTATATTTTCTAAGTAACACATCTGTGTTCCTTATATTTGTTTGCTTAAAAACAAAGTTTTTTATCAGTGAGTAGGTATTTACTTATTTATTATACATTTATTGACACACATATATATGAACGGACCAGAATAAATGAACAGAAAAATTGGTACAAACAAAGCATTATTTGTCTGTTATCTAGCAACACAATAAGAATTTTCTAAGCAGAAAGTTCCTCCAACTCTATGTAAATCAAAAGAAGATAACAGATTTTTGTAGACATGGGTGATAAATAACGTCACAGTGAAAAAATCATTGTGATCTGAAAATTTGTCACATCCAATTTGTCCATTCTGTCACATTTACTCCGTCTCACTCCCGACACTGCGATGCAATGGTTCAAATGGAACGACAATAAATTAATAACCATAAAAAAACACTCTCTCACAATATATACTTAGAAATTGCGCCTTTTATCCCGCGCGGGATGAATGCTTGCAAATCCCATGTAATAGGCGAACATATTGCCATAAACTGGTCACAAATCTAGACTCTGGGCTGCTGCTGAGAAATTCCAGATAGAAAAACCCAATAAATTTTGCCTGACCTCAAGCTCAGCAGTAGTGCTGCTACAGAATGAGGTCTTGGGTTCAACTCCTGGGTGTACTCCAACTAGACCAACAAGGCAATCATACGTCCGTTATTAACAATATATCCTTAACATGGGTAATACAGTATGTATACAATGATCCTTATCAAAAATATGGCTCTAATGAAAATTATTTAATTCCGTAGGGAGTTTAATAAGCGTAGCCAATCCATTAAGTGACTTTCTAATTAAGTTTTTTTACAGTAATGAAACGAAAGAAAAACACGATTTTGATTCATTGTAAAGTGCTTGTTATGATGTTTTTTTTATGTCAATGATCGAATTTGCACAGACAACCGATTTAAAAAGTCTTTAAAATTATGAAATCCTATTTTTTTAGTTTTAAACGTAGTAAAAACAGGAAAAATGCTTAAAACTTACCGATTGCAGCGATGAGACAGAATCTGGCGATTTTTCTCATAGGAAACTTGCCTTCATTCGCAACATTCGTTTCGACTTTATTTTCCTCCATTTCTCTTTTATAATTTTCACATTTCTATTCGAAAACAATATTTTTCAAATGGAATTTCACAATTACAATCCGCTGTTGACACTATCTGACACTGATTGACATTGACATTTTTTTGACAGCACGCAACGAAACCAGCAATAGTGATGTTTGATAGATATTACATTTTTACTAAACTTGACTTTAGGTAACAAAAGCATGTTTTAATTAATATTTGTTTTCCTAATTAGTTTACTCCTCCTCTTCTATCATCTCCTTCTTATTTATACTGATCATGGGTTGGGTTTAGAACCAAGTCGCCTGAATTTGAGGATTCTGATTCTTTGTTGACACTAACAGAGACAGATAATTATACTCGAGTTCAAGTCATTCCGTTGCTTCCGAATTTACGTGAAAAAGTTCATGTTTTGCTATTTTGTTGCCTGTGAAGAGATATGAGGAACAGGGTGTAGGATCCTCCGACCAGATGGATGTCGTATCTGGTGGGCAACTGCCCGATGATTGTTTTTTTTTTTTTTTTTTTGTATGGCATCTCGTAGTTGACCTTGAGAGGTCGTGACTACTTAACCGGACTATCCTGTGGCTGCCTTAAGCGGACTCAAAGCCTCCAGCCAGGGGCGTAAAACTACTTACATTACTAAGCGAACGCTCGCTAAGGGCACCCCCTGTGGGGTACGGACCTCGGCTTAGGGCGTCGCTGACGGGAGGACAGCAAGATGGGACAGGCTGGATCAGATTTTGTTGATTATTATTATTCGGGGAATTTAAAGCTACAGGCTCAGCTACGGCGCGGGCTGGCACTTCATCGAGCAAGGGTCGGGGGGGACAATTACGTCGGGATCTTCGCGAGGAACCTCGGCGGCGAGGTCGGAAAGTCGGTCTGTGTTTGTGCACTGTACTGGTGGCCCTACTGCTCTCCTGAATGAGAGTTATGTGGTCATCGGGATCGGTGAGGACATGCTTGGGACGGCGGACATGACTTATGGAGGAGGGAATATAGCTAGCGGCTTTCACAACCAGAGGGTTGCGGTGATTCGCGGCGGTCTCGAAGAAACGCTTTGAAATGCGTTTCATGAACTGACGGATAGTGGGAATCCTGAGGTCTACGTGGAGGATTTCGTTGCGAACGTACCAGGGGGAGCCTGTTATCCTACGGAGGAACTTGTTCTGGAGGGTCTGCATTCTATTGAAGCGAACGGGCTTGGCGTGTGCGAAGACTGCACTGGCATAGGTCATGATCGGGCGGATGCACGCTGTGTAGATACGCATTTTGCACTTTAGTGACAATTTGCTACGTGCATTGAGGACAAAGTGAAGTCTACCTAGAGCGAAGGCGGCGCGCGAACGAGCCGCCTTAATGTGCTCTGAAAAAGAGAGGTGTTCGTCTAGTACGACACCCAGGTATTTGGCTCGCTTCTCCCAAGGGATCGGCTTGCCGAACATGGTGATCGGTCGAGGGGGGCAGGAGTTGCGACGCGGCTTTGAGAAAAGAACCGCTTGACTTTTGTCGGGATTGACTTCGATTCGCCATTTTCTAAACCAAGCGCCAAGCTTGTTCACTTGGGTTTGGAGAATGCGAGCTATCGAATTTTCATCACGGCCGGTGTAGTAGATGGCCGTGTCGTCTGCGAACAGGGCCAACTGCGCCTTGCTGCACTTGGGCATATCGCTGGTGAATAGCGTGAAAGCTAAAGGAGAGATCACAGAGCCCTGAGGGACTCCTGCGCGAATAGGGTGGGGGGAGGATAGCGCTCCTTCGATACGATAACGGAAGGTGCGGTTCGACAAAAAGTCCCGTAAGATGAGCACGAGACGATCTGGCACGCCGAGTTGGTACAGCTTATATAATAAGCCGTTGTGCCAGACTTTGTCGAACGCTTTCGCTATGTCGAAGAAGACAGCACCGGTCATCAAACCTCGTTGGAAACCGAAGTTGATGTGTTCGACTATACGGTGGACCTGTTGTACGCACGAGTGTTGGGTTCTGAAACCAAACTGTTCGTTGGGGATGAGGCCCTTTGTCTCGGCGTAGTCTCTGAGGCGCTTATAAATAAGCCTCTCATAGATTTTGCCGAGGACATTGAGCAGACTGATGGGGCGGTAACTACTAGGCTCTGACTTTGGCTTGCCGAGCTTCGGGATACCGATGACGGTGGCTTCTTTGAATGCCTGTGGGAAGATGTTGTTGCTCAGAGCACCATTGAAGATGGTGGTCAGTAGCATTATCAGGTGGGCAGGGAAAAGTTGGAATACCCTATTGGTGATTCCATCTGAGCCGGGGGCTTTACGAGCCTTAAGACCTTTGATGAGGTCGTGCACTTCGTCGGGCGTGACTGGGGGCAGTGGATACTCTTGCCCGATGATTGTTGTCGGGAAGTTGTATATAAGCTAGCTGCGCGGTAAACCTTGATTGCGCGATGTAGGATTTGTGTGACGTCAGTGTGATGCGTTGTTCGCATGTAGTGGTGTAAATGCCGCCACACCAGCAAGAGCTAGTGAAGCGAGCTCGGGACTTGGGGCACCCCGACTCGGACAGGTTAGGTTAGAAGGTTAGAAGAGATGACGAAGCACTATAACCCTCCCCCATTCCCCCCCCCCCCCTATTATAAACATTTAACATATATCATAAAGAAAAACTAAGCTCCTCCGGTGGAGGGTAACACTCCCCACACCCAATTCAGGCGACTTGATTTCAAACCTTACCCCTGAACATATTCCCACTGCAGGATAACAAATCCTGCAGTGGGAATATGACCAGTATATAATTTTATTAACAAGTTTGTGAAAAGCAATACTTATTACTAGTTTTACTAAACTTATTATAAACCATCTCTTGAATCATCTGGGAAAAGGGTAAATAATATACATCGAATCAGCATGCTGCCGTGTAGTGGCAAGAGAATGGTGACTCGCTAAGTTCTGCTTGTACAAATTTTTAGAATACTATTAATAGTGTGCACGATGCTTAGAAAAGTTTTCTTTAGGACTACTGATCTATGTTATTGGTGCATTGTAAAGTGAGCTTTAAACAAAGTCATTCGACTTTCAAAGTTGTCGAAAGTAAAGTAATTTGTTGTAAAAAATTACTTGAAATGAATACATCGCTTGTCATGTGATATAGTAAGAAGTTTGAGGACACCACTCAAGTCACGTTTCTCTCAATCAAAAATCTTATCTGTCATTAGTCAGCTGACAGTAAATAAAATACTTGCCATACTTTCATTGGACTTTCCCCTTTTTTTGGAAATATGAATCTATTTTGTGAGTGAATAATTCAGAATGATATGTATTGAAATAAAAGAAAAAAAAACAAGATAAATTAAAGTACCTAAGCATTTTTTTATTGTATTATAAAATTCATTACAAATCACAACCATTTCTTATTGTCATGTCAGTTAGAACTAAAATTAAACTTAGCTTTCCTAAAGATACTCTTTAACAAAATGTTCATGTTTAATTATTTGCGTGAATGAAGTAAGTGTGTTGCTATTACAAAGGTTTTCATTATTAGCGGCTGTAGACACAATGCCTCTGAGGAAGTAACGTTCTGAGCCTCGTTCAGTCTCGGGAAACGCTAGCCCGCCACCGCTGTCTCCTTTGCATAGCGCCGTACCTGCGATAACAGATTAAGAATCAAAGGCCTGCATCATTCATTAAATAGCGGAATTCCGTAAAATTAAACCGTGAGAAGTTAGTTGAAGTCAGCTGTCAATCCCTCATGAGGTAATATGACAGATCACTTTAGACGGTGAGATTAATTTTGCAGAATAGACCTGTGGGTTCGCTTTTTTTTTCTTTAGCATGGCAAATAACTCCACCTGGGTCTTTCTGGCCACGTATTGTATGCCAGTTACTACACCTATACTTTGAAATAGGAACACAGCAAAAAGGTACGGTGCATGTCCTTCTCCTGCCAAGCTCCTTCTACTAGTACCTGGAGATTCACAGACGACTCACTGGAGTGTAAATGTTGTGCTATTTACAAACAATGGGACACTTAATATCGTGTCCTGTTGTCTGCACGTTCCAGGAACTGATGAGTGCTACTGAAGGTCACAAAGTCATAGCCAAATTCTGGACTGACTCTATTTACATTGTCTTCGACAGGGTAATGTAGCCGGCACGTAACTTGGCAAGGTTTTGTCATAGTCGGTATAAGTTCACGCATGTGCACTTAGCGCAACTCTTTTTTTCACTTTTATTGTTTGTCATTATTTTATGGTTCTTACCATTCATTTTTTAACATCTGTTTAGAAGAGAGTTAAAGAAAGGAAAAAAAGATCTAACGATTCTTGCCAATTCACAAGCCTGCGACTATAAGAAGAAGCGCATGACAAACTCACCATTCCCATAACCAGCACAAATCTTATCGCTGGTTATGTACTCTCTGAAGCCCGGTGGTGATGACGTGATGCATTGCTCAATGTCCACGTACGGCAGTTCAACGACCTTGAGGATTTGAGAGGCCTGCCCGTTTTCTGCTGTGAGGCCCCAACCTGCCACCTACGAAGGAATGAAAAAGATTTAAACGTAACATCACACCTATATTCTCGTATCGTGTGACCAAGTTGTTGGGTTGTGGATGGAGTAGGCAATCTCTCCATGTGAAACACTGGTACTCAGCTGCATTCTCAACCCCTATACAGTTGGGCAAGAGCTGGGAAGATGATGATGATGAAGTTACCAACTTAGCATCTCGCCTCCATTCCCCGGAGGTTCAGGCAGAGGAATACCTAAAGTACACCCACATTTAGCCAGTTAGTCCATTCACTGTTATTATACCCCTGCCAGCAGCAACCCAATAGAAACCTTACTGTAACAATTCTAAAGATCATTGTGAATTTGACAGACTTGTCAATGGCAGCAACCCAACAGCAACTTAATTGCTGCGGCATTAAGATCACTTTTATTTTGACAGTGATGCAAACTCAGAGGCAAAATGACTTTATCTAAGGCCGGATTCCGAGTTAGACCATAATCGCTGACAGCGCTCACATCGATAATTTGCGTTCCGATTTATTTATCACTATTATGACAGAGGAGAGCTGTCAACAATTCGCTCACAGTGATATTACTAAAGGGCATGGTTGGCGTTATCGCAAGATGGCGCATGTCATGACGTCATCTTTGACGATTCACGGGACATCGTTATCGCGCTCACGATAACTCGGAACTGTGTACGCGCGCTCAAATCGATTACAGCTCAATTCCGAATGCGGCCTTAATTGCTACGGCAATAAATATCACTTTGAAAAAAAGCGCGGGAAACTTCGAACTTGGCGGACGCGTCCTTTTTTGAGAAAATTGTTTAAATTGAAAAAACTTGTAATATAGGATCAGTAGTCGTAGTTTTAGTGTTCTTTTCTATTTTATATATAGTTTTAATATTAGTTTTGTGTATTTTCTTCGGTAGTGGTAAGTTTTTTATTTTAATTTAGCGGGAAATGAACGAACCGCCTCGCCTGACCCGGGGGCCTTTGTGCCCCCGGCAGGCAATTTTGTTACCATACTATCCAATGAGTCGGGCATGGATACCGATGGGTCATCTTCAGCTCGTCACTTAAAAAGAAGCCGTGTGCATGTTTGCAAACACTGCAATAAGCGTCGCCGTACCCGTAAAAACCACGGTTCCGAGTCTTCGGGTTGTGGTTGCACGGACTCTTCATTAGCTTCTACATTGGAGCCTAACTGCTCCGAAACACTTGTTTCCAACGTTGTTCTCACTAAAAAAATGCCTGATATTCCTGCTCCGTCCTTAGTTTCCACTCAGATTGGCAGAAAAAGTTATGAAAAAACTGACAACTCGCCATTCGTTATTCATATTCAAAAAAAAAAAATTACACCTGATGATGGAACCACATTGCACCCAATCACATTTGGCAAGTTTTTAAAGCGCAACGCTTTCAAAAATATAATAAACGGTAGCGTCAAAAAAATCGGGCGCAATAAAATATCTTTATCTTTTTCGAATTTCCTGGACGCAAATTCCTTTATTACAAACAATAGTCTCGAAACACATAATTATAAAGCTTTTATACCTATTTTTAATGTTACTAGAATGGGTTTAGTACGTGGTGTTCCTGCGGAATGGTCTCCAGAGGAAGTTATTGATAATATAACTGTGCCTATTGGTTGTGGTCCAATTTTAAAAGTCAGACGCCTCAATTTTAAAACGAATGTTGATGGTAAAACTACTTGGAAACCTTCCCAATCCATAGTTGTTACATTTGATGGACAGGTTTTACCTAAAAGAATTTTTATGTGCTACAATGCATTACCTGTAGATTTATATATTTTCCCTACCGTTCAGTGCTTCAATTGCTGTCGTTTTGGTCACACTAAAATTCAGTGCAGGTCCAAACCTCGCTGTTTTAAATGTGGTCAAGACCACACTGGAGACAGTTGTCAAAGAGAACCTGAAAGTGCATCTTGCTGCCATTGCTCTGGTTTTCACTATGCTACTAATAAGTCTTGCCCAGAATTTTTAAGGCAAAAATCAATTAAAACATACATGGCACAAAGTTCAGTATCTTATGCTGAAGCCACAAAATTATATCCCCCAGTAACTAAATCATATGCTGATACGCTTTTATCTTCTCCCTCCAAAAATTTTGCAGATATTCCATCAATCTCTTTACCGAATAGAATGCCTACTACAAGTAGCTATAAAAAGACTGTCTTTCTCAAACCACGCTCCCCTCCTAAATCTGTACAAGGATATAATAAAGAGGCTCACAATGCCATTATTAAAGATTTTGTCATTCCCCAGCCATCAAATGGTTGTGCTCTTTCTAATAATCATATTAATGCAAATAAAGACACAAGTTTTTCCATAAACGATTTTCTTTCTGCATTACACAATCTTCTCTCTCAGTTCAACATGTCACCGCCCAACGTTGCCACTTCTTTCAATGTATCTCAATCCATTCAAAATGGACAACACATCCAAAATAATCCAATGGAACTGCCGCAGTCTGGTGAACAAAAAGAGTGACGTTATTTATATTTTAAACAAATATGAGCCTTTTGCCTTTGCCTTAGCAGAGACTTGGCTCAAATCCAATCATATTTTTAAAATTAATGGTTATTTAATTTTAGAGAGGATAGATCTGATGGGTATGGTGGGGTTGCTATACTTATCAAGAATTCTATCCCTTTCTCTATAATTTCCTTACCTCCTCATAGTGAGGAAATTTCAATTGTTGCTATTAAAGTGCACTATACTTGTCTTGTTTCTATTTACATTCCTCACCCCTCTTCTACGGTTCTTCAGGAGATGAATAATCTCTTTTCTTCTCTTCCAAAGCCATTTTTAATATTGGGGGACTTTAATTGCCATCACCAATCTTGGGGTTGTTCAACATCTAATTGTTATGGTGATGAGTTACTAGATATAATAGACTTACATAATTTATGCATCTTGAACTCTGGAGCTGCCACACGCCGTTCAGATCCCAATCAGAACCAAAGCGCAATCGACCTTTCTATCTGTTCTCCAAACTTAGCCTCTTCATTAAATTGGCGTACTCTAACCTCTACTTATGGTAGTGACCATTTTCCAATAGTTATTTCTTATCCTCTATCCCAACCAAATGCACCATTAAGGCATACAAACTTAAAACATAAACTTCCTAATAGAAATAATAATGACTGGGACAAATTTAGAAACATTGTTGACAGAAAGTTATGCTCCTTGCCTGTTATACCTATCTGATGGCAATGAAAATAGTTGTGCTGAAGCTTTAGCACTCATACTAATCGCAGCGGCAGATGAAGTTTTTCCTGTAAAAAATAGCAATAATAATACAATTCCCTCACCTCCGTGGTGGGACTCTGAGTGCACAGAATCAATAAAAAAACGTAAAGAGGCTGAATACAACTATAACCTTGATATGTCTGACATAAATTTTGAAATCGTTACTAATTCAATAAATGAAACCAACAAACTTTTTAAGAAGAAAAAATTTGATTCTTGGCGTAGTTTTTGCTCATCAATTTCGCCGAATACTCACCCTACGATTGTCTGGCGCAATATTCGCAGATTTAGGTCCATTTATAACAACCCTTCTCCTATTCCCGTTTCTTTAGCTAGTGAATTTTTAGATAAATTAGCTCCTCCTTTTGTACCTGAGAGTATTAACCATAACCTGTCTGACGTAGCCATTGAGCAAGACACGACACTAGACCTACCATTCACTCTCACTGAATTAAAGGGTGTTATTCATAAAACCAAGGATTCTGCACCAGGTATCGATGGCATCCCGTATTCCTTTTTTGCTAACTTAAATGAGGACGTCCTCAGTTATTATTTAGAGCTTATTAATTCTATTATGAAAACAGGGAACATCCCTGTTCAATGGAAACGTCAAATGGTATTGCCATTCCTTAAACCAAATAAAATTCCATCTGACGCTTCTTCATACCGTCCCATAGTTTTGTCTACAATTCTGATGAAATTAGCGGAACACTTAATTAAAAATCGCCTTGAATGGTACGTTGAAAGTAAGGGTCTTTTGGCAGAATCACAATATGGCTTTAGAAAAGGTAAAAGTACAACTGACTGTTTAAGTATTTTCACAACTGATATTCGGTTATCCTTCTCTAATAACCAATCTACCGTTGCAGTTTTCCTTGATATTAATGCAGCGTACGATAATGTTGTTTTATCAGTTTTACAAAATAAACTACAAGCCTTAAAAGTCCCATTGAATTTGTCGAATTTCATTATTAATATCCTGACTGAACGCTCTGTTAACATGTTAATAGGAGATCAAGAAGTATCTCGTCTGGTATGGAGAGGTCTCCCACAGGGTTCTGTGCTTAGTCCCATTCTGTACAATATTTACACATTTGATTTAGACACGTCCTTAGCTAATCATGTTATGGTTCTTCAATATGCCGATGATTTGTTATTATAGTCTTCAAGCCAATCTATTGAACAAGCAAGCTGTGCCATCAATTCTGCTTTAGATACTTTGGAGTCGTGGTTGCATCTTAACGGTTTGGATTTATCCATTTCTAAAAGCGCAGCTGTTTTATTCACCCGGAAGAGAAATATTCCCTTAATAAATCTCTTTTATAAGGAAATACCTATTCCAGTTAAAGACAATTTCAGATATCTAGGTATAATACTTGACCGTAAATTAAGTAGTGTTCCTCATTGTGAATATATTGTTAACAAATGTGAAAATCTCCTAAACATGCTTAGGTGCCTCTCTGGTGTATGGTGGGGTGCACATCCCTTTTCTTTGAAACTCGTTTACAACGCAATCATCAGAAGCACTCTGGATTATGGATTGTTCGTTCTCGAACCTGGAAGTTCTATGGCTTTTAAAAAATTGGATCGCATCCAGTCCAAGGCACTACGCATTATTTCGGGTGCCATGAAGTCTAGCCCCATTAATGCACTCCAAGTTGAATGCGGGGAAGCTCCTTTACATCTTAGAAGGCAATTTCTATCTGACAAATATTTGTTCCGGATTCTTCAGATCTCAACTCATCCTCTTATTCCTAAACTGGACTCTTTAGTGTTGCAGATTGAATCTTCAAATTACTGGTCCCATAAACGTGCTCCTTGTTTAGTTGTAAGCTATAAAAAAATTCTATCACTTGCTTCTCCTATTCATCGTTCCAATAAACTTCCGCTATTTAGCAGTAGCTATGAGAGTTTACAATTCAGTCCCATCATAAAATATAACTGTGTAAGTAAATCAGATCCCAATTGCCATTTAAGTTTTAACCGTTTTCTGGCTGAACACCTAGAGTACCACCATATATTTACGGATGCTGCGAAGCGTTCTCCGACGGGTTGTGTTGGGATTGGTACTTACCATTCTCAATACAACATCGTACAAAAAATAAAACTGCCACCTGAGACTTCTGTTTTTACCGGGGAATGTTTTGGCATTTTAAAAGCCATAGAATATATTCGTGTTTTAAAGCTTAAAAAAACTTTAATTTTTACTGATTCTCAAAGTGCTCTTCTAGCCATCAATAAATCTCCTTTCGTACTCAAATCGCAGTTGCCAATCATTTATTTAATAAGAGAATTTGCGTTCCGAACCATCTCTGAGGGTAATACACTGCAGTTTGTGTGGATTCCGGCCCATGCTGGAATCCATGGCAATGAAGTGGCTGATACACTCGCCGTTGATGCGGTGCAATGCGGGGACTTAGTTCCTTATACAAACTTTTACTTTGACCTCGAGTCTTTACCAAAGACTTTTCTTCGGAAAACCTGGTAGGAAGCTTGGGATATCGGAAGCAAATCGAAAGGTCATTTTTCATATATTCAACCAGACGTTCCGGAAAAACCGTGGTTTGGCAGGGCAAAGTTTGGCAAGATGGAGACCTCCATTCTGATACGGATGAGATTGGGTCATGTCTGCTCTCCAGCCCATCTTGCCAAACTTCATATCATCGACGACCCCATTTGTCTGTGTGGCACAGACGTAGGTGACTTAGATCACATTTTTTTCTCCTGTCCCTTATATGATCGTTCATCCTTTCTCAGTAACCTCTTGTCCCTTCGTACTCCTTTTCCTACCTCAATACTTTCATTACTTTGCACAAATAGCTTTCCTGTATTTAAATGTATAGTATCTTTCATTGCTTTAAATAATATTAAGTTGTAATTTTAGTTCATTATTCATTATAGTATCACTGTTGTAAATACTGATCCTATAGATTTTATCCCAAAATTCCGTGATACATTATTATAGTTATATTTTCGTTTCCCTAGCTTTGTTTCCTTCTTAGTAAAATAAACGTGACATTGGCTGAATGCACAAACCGTGCGAAGCCAAAAGAAAGAAAAAAAAAAAAAAAATCACTTTGATTTTGACAGTGATGCAAACTCAAGAGGTAAAATAACTGAACGAACTGTATCTAATATGTAATCATCTGACAGAAGTCACATGTGTCAAGTGTCACTAACCTTCCCCAATTTTCCAGGCTGCAGCTGTCTCCTGTCAAAGTTAATGTCAAAATCTAAGCAGACTGGTCTGACGAACGTTTGATACACGAAGGTAGTCTCCAGGATCAGCATTGCTATGTCATCTTGGAAGTTCGCTGCACTGCCTTGGAAGCGGACCGGGATCTTAATTTCTTTGACCTGTTGATTAAAACATAGACATGAACATTACCTGTTAGCCTATTAATATCTGAGAGAGGAAGTGGGCCGTAACCACAATATCCACCTCACTGTATAATTTACTTAATCACTGCTGCCCTCAAAACGATAAAGGAACCCGGATCTTGAGGAAACTGGCATGTCCTAGAACCAAAACATCCTAAGACATGTGACATTTAACCGCACTGGGCCCGCGCACGGTTGACTATAGCCCACTCCCTCTCACAGAGAAGAGGCTTGCGTCCCAGCAGTGGGAGTTTTGTTGGCTGATTAGATACGCTAGGCTAAGATTAGGAGGATGATTAGAGAAGAAACAAAGCATACGTCAGATTTCTGTGCGTCCACATCTCTGTTGTTGTTCCAAGGGCGGTAGATCTTGCCGATAGCTACCGCGTACATGGAGGCAGGCTGTTGCTTGCTGACATCGTTCCAGAAGCAATGGGCAGCTGGAATCAATTGAATAACTTATTTTTTAAGTTTAAAGTGTAAATTTTGTTGGATATAGGAGGATTGGTTGCATTGAAACGGCAAAAAATAGGCAAGAGAGGAGTAAAAGGTAGTTTTTGTGTTTTTCTTTTTTAAATAAACGACTCTTTAAAAAAGTATGATACGAGGGATTGTTTGTGTTGGATTTACGATGTTTGACTCAGCACTGAAAGTTGAGTATTGCTTAAGTAGCACATCAGTATGACAGGGGCCTTAGGCAGACCGCCTGCCAACAGACATTTGCCGGCCACAAGTCCAAACTCTAGGCGATGGTTGCAAAGGTTTTTCTGACTCAAAAATCCAATACGATTCTTCAATCTGAGATCGAATCCAACTACACACTCAACGTTCACGCTTGGGACCACTCCACAGCAACTCACGGCTAATTCGAGTGCTCCTGGTCGTTATATCGTGCCTTGTCGATGAAGAGTTTACTTCTCGTCAGTGCACTGTAGTGTGTTTCTAGGGTGTGACTCTAGGAGCGCCCGAAGAGCTTCACGACGCCCTTTCCCGTGGACCCTTCTGGGTGAAATCCCTAGTTCGCAAAGGAAGGCCCGCCAAGAGCCTATAAAGCAACGAGGGCGTCAGTTTTAGTGGGCGCTCATCTGTAGTGGAGGCGAGTAACCAGATCTAGCCGGTGGTGTTTCAGAACGTAGGCCGTTGTAGTGAGTATCGAGCGACTTGAGGCGAGCAACTTGAACTTGAGGAACTCCCATCTTTCTGACTGACCAACCTCTTGAAAATTTAAAATAGTGTTTTTCACCAAAGAGGCCGTTAAACTCACCCGAAATGACAACCTTGTTGGAAACGAGTGATCCGCCACAGATCTGCATGTAAGGATTCGTGGTCTTCCGGTAGATGCCGACGTGCCACGGCAGCTCTCCTCGCTTGGCTGGTCTGCCGTCAATTATGAGGTCCACGCCATCCGGAGTTACTCGGCCACACTCTGAGGAGGATTTGCTTTGGGTTGTACAACGTGGATATGCAAATACGACAGTATATTGAACTTCCTACGTAATCTAATGACGTTAAAAATTTAATCAATCATATCCAACTACCTGTTGCCCGCGACTTCGATGTCCTTACCTAGATCATGGTCTATCTGTGTGCCGAATTTCGTTCAAATCCGTAAAGCCGTTTTGGCGTGAAAGCATAACACACACATTTTTTTTCGATGTTTGGATTTATTATAGTATTGCCAGTATGTTGCATTTATTGTCGTCTCCACGTTGGCTGCTACGCACGGATGCTTGACTGGCAAACAAATACAGGGTGACAAAGACATTGGCGCGCAAATTGTAACGATGAATTGACACGATTCTAAACGCGCAGAAATTTTTCATCAGAAATTTAAAAATCAGCCGTTTTATCGAAAAGTGCATTACGCGGGCCAAGTGTCTGAAACAGCCAATTTTATTTTTTATTAACCGACAAAAGTTTCAACGGGGTGGTATCTTATAATTGCAAAGCACATGTGTGAGCACTATGTGCCTAGTAAAAAACTACCATTTACTGGGTACGTCCTTCATAGACTTGAATGTGCCCTGTTGGCTGAGAGTAGGTCACGCTCACTCAAATGTCTAGCTGGTGGTGGCGTGTGTGTTGGATCATTAAGTTCCCTTCAAAATGGTTGAGCTGAATGGTGCTGATCCATACGTCATGTTCGCCATCAGTGAGTACTGGTCATCAGTATTCTCTTGGCTGCCACGGCTTATTTTAATTTCCGAATTTTTCTTTGATTTTGTTTTGTATGTTTTTCATTACAGACCCATTAACGTGCACGTCTTTCTACATCGTTCTCACATGTATTTTTCAACATGACTGATGTAACTAATTGTATGTAACAATATTATTTAAAAGAGTGACCATGGAGTTTCTTGCCCTTTCTTCTCTATAGGTACCTACTACGCTCTGGAATGGACCGACCCCTTGACAATTCAAAAGTGCGGGTTTATTTGAAATAAATGCTTTGAGTTTGAGTGGGGGGGCTTCTGAATCATGTACTGAATCCATGGTAACAGGTAGTGTGTCGATGTCCCTCTTTGCCACCAGGTATATGAACCGCGCAGCTAACGAGCTTAACTCCTGCGCAGCCTAAGTACACAGCAGAAATGTAAAAATGCGTTTATTGGCATTACAACAACAAAAAACTGCTAAGTACTTATTACTACTTCAAAAAAAAAAAAACTTATGACTTCGTTTGCGTGTATGTCGGAATAAAATAATGTGTCTGTTTTTATTATTTTTCTTAAATAAAGGTAGCCCTATTAACATCAGCTATCTGCCAGTGGCGTCAAAATCGGTCCAGACGTTTCGGAGATTAGCCGGAACAAACAGACAGATTTGTTTCATTATAAGTAAGTAAGTACTCGTACTTATAATAAACTGTTATTTTGACATTACAAACAGACACTTCCATTTTATTTATTTGTATAGATTTCTAGATTTTCTTTTGTTGAGATAATGGTGCCAAAGAAGCCATAATATTATGACAGTTCAAATAATATTATTTTCAACACAGTTGCTCATAAAGTGGCTCTTATTAAACAGATTTCAGGTTCATTTAGCAATGTATTTAACACGCGTGCTTTTTTCTTTACATTACCGCACTCGTGTTTTATATTTAACTTTTTTTGTTTTTTCTTCTCTGTAAATAGTTTTTATGTTTAAATACAATGAATATTTTTATCATCTCTGACATATACCCAAGAAAATAAAAACAACGAATTAATTCATAATACCAATACCATAACACAAACTGTAAAATTTCAACAAAAACTGTTCAGTATCATTTTGAGAATTGTACTTTCACTATGAGTTTCAATAATTTAAGATAATAACAATACGAGTCTGTTTTTTTCCTCGCAAGTGTGTTGCAAAAACGTCGTGTGTCACGGGTGTGCATTGATCATAACCCACGAGGCGGTTTTATTCGTTAAGGGAGCCGAGTGGGTACCAAAAAAGTACCAAAAGAGCACACTTGTATCACAATGTACTATTAAAATACTTGTTGGTTATTAAAAATACATTTTATAATTATTTTAGGTACGATAAGTACGTAGGTACGTAAAATTATTATTAAAGTATTTTTATAAACTATCAATTTTGCTAATGACTGTACATTTATATTAAATGTGTTTATGTAAGGTATATTAATAGGATGGAGGTTCAGGTTAAATTAAACAACATAATAATTGAAAAATAAATTAATTTATTGCAAAAATAATGAGTATAACAATAATAGGGGATATCCATCCTGTTAACATAATTTTAATAAAACTGTACTACTTAATAAAAACTCTATTTAACAGCTAACGTAACAGGGTGGGTTTTTCAGACGGTAAACGGTAAGAAAACTTTTTTTTTTTTTTTTACTTTTTGTTACTCAAACCTCAGTTGGTCAAAGCGAGTTTTTTCACCCATAAAAAACAGCAGCCTAATTGCGTAACACATTTTCGTAAACGATTACGACTAATCTTGATATTGATTTTGACAGCTCAAAAACATTCATTTCGTTATTTACATTGTTGAGCAGAACTTTTTACCGAACTTTTGACACAATGGATTAGCAATCTGTTTCAAAATGATTCAGATTCCGATTGATTGTATATTACGCAATTAGGGTACAGGATCGATTGGCATTAAAAAATGGTTTATGAAAATTGCCGATTTTCTTCCTGAACCATTTTTCAGAATCTTTTTGGCAGTCTCCATTTCGTGTAACTACAAATGTTAAGGCACCTGCACTTAATGCCCCATCTCAGAAATCCTCCATATAAAAGCTTTTCACATAATTATCTACTAGCTGTGCTGTGTAATATGATAACACTAAACGATGAGGGGTGGGTGTGCTATAGGTACACGTCTGCCTAATCCTTCGGGGATAACGTGCGTATGTTAAACGATGATTTCCAGACAAATCTAGGTACATCTATACGGTCGACGTCAAACCCAATAACCTAAGACAGATCGCTAATGATGACAGACAGAACAATTGTATCTGTCACTGTCAACAAAATCAACAAATAGCTGTCAACTCGTTATAGGGTCGCATAGTTTGGCTTTGTTGGGACGTTAAAACCAGAGATTGACAGGTTTTTCTATCTTCAGTACGCCAAAATTGGAGATAGATACGTTATTGGGTTAGGCCGTTAGTCTGTACAAATCTCATTGTGATAACTTAGATAAAGTGAGTTGGAAAGTGAGCTGTCAATCAACTTGATCCTATCTCATTTTGGTTTTCAATATAAAGCTTATAACGAAAACCCTGTCCGATCCTGAAGGGTATTATTTGGTATCGTAATGGTTACGAGATTATTATTTTTCCCCAATTAATATAATTAATTTAAATAATTCAAAATAATCATGCAAAAGGCAACAGTGATCGCTCGACAAAGTTCATCAACAGTTTCGTGTCAAAGGAGTAAAGGAGCCGCCTCAGCGAGGTGGTGCTTTGTCGCTTGCCGCCAATCAAACTTATGACTAAAGTAATCTACGTTATGCCTACGCGTAGGTATCAGCTGATATTTTATTGTAGGCATAGACGCATAGTGACCCTGATTTCTGACCTGATTCTTTTTTATCAAGAAACAATTATTATTGAGTTAATGTGATGTGCTTTTGGCAATGCACCAACTGTAGGTATCAGTGAAATTTTACATTTACTTGTTGCATACCACGGCGATCGTGTTCCACATCCTACCTCCAACATTAATACACCTTCGACACCTTTTTATTAAATTTGCACGTACTCTTCGCAGCGCACTTGTGTAAGATTTCAGTGAGTCGAAAGTTTCCACAATCCGAACTCTTACTTCGATTTCCGAATCACACTCACTTTTAAAAACCATTTCAATAGCATTTCAACCCCACAAATAAAAATAAATTTATTAAAATATTCCTGATTGGAATACGACATAGTTCGTGAGACTGGCAACAAACAAGTAGCATGCCAGTAGGCAACCAGTCGGCTACACCAAAGGGTCGAGGACTAGTTAAAAGAGTGCCTACAGTGCGGCTAGTGCAGGGCGGTGTCCTTTGAAATAAAAATAGGTAAACATGACAATATTTCGCCGGTCGGTGGAGTGCTGTCAACTTATGAAAATTTTCCATATTTAGTGTTAAATTTCGCATGGTTCATGAAACAATAAAAAAATAACTTTTGGTTTTTATGAGTTTACTATTTCTTCTAGTACCTATGTTAAACCAGGAATACGCCTTTATTGGATCGGACAGGGTTTTTGTTACATGTTGTGTGCAGCAAGCGCAAATAGTATCACCCACCTAAACCAAATTAGTATCAGATCACCCAATACTAAGAATAAAGTCTTAAAACTAAATAAATATTACGTAATACGAGTTTTTTTAAGGACAGCACTATTGTAGAAGTGACGTCACAACTATGTTACTTCATACAAGCGCCTTAGTGTCCGTACCGCGCGACAAGGACGGTAATTATCCCCTCCAAAGACTTCATTGATATTTTTTGTTGTTGGCCATTTTTATTATTGGTCATTGGCTGTTGGAAATTAGTAGAGCAAATAGTCTTTTCTTTAACATTCCCTTAAATTGATCAAACCGTTTTGATACTTGCGTGTGTATTCAATAAAAATAATCGATGTCAGTATTTAATTATGTAAATTAAAATAGATAGGAATAATTTATATTTGTTTGTACGTTAGTCAATTACATTGATTTACGTACAAACAAATAATAAAATATTGACAGCCTCTTTGGTTGTTTTCGATAAACCTCTTTTGTAAATGGTGACATCTCCTGTTTTTTAAACTCAGATGAAGCTAAAACAGAGTCGTCAGGATGCAAGATTTATAGACACGAGGAAAAGCAATGTTAATCTGATACAGGTTTATTATGGAAATATTTAACGGATCGTCTAAAAAGACCACATCGGAAATCCTAAGAATTCACATTTTTTTTATATCGCAATAATAAGCAGAGATAGGTGCCGTATGCTTAAAAAAAAAAACTCCTTTTATATTTCAATATTTTACTCTTTTTTTCCCCGAGGGTGTCCCATAAAAAAAAAAAAAAAGTACTGGTCTTCTATTGATTGACGCTGTTTTTAAATTAATGGTCCTTAAAAAAACTTTTTTGGCTTCTAATGATGCACACATTTTTCTAACTTCTTTCTGATCTTTTCTCACAGTTGGTCGCAGTACCTAACTAAGCTAGGGCACCCCGACCAAATGGGATAGGTAGGCTAAGTTAGAACAGTGACCAACCGGGCCCGAGCCGAGCGAGCGAAGCAAGCGGTGCCGCGGCATTAGCCAGCGAGCGCTACATGCAAGTTGATCGCAGTTACTTGTCTATTTAATATTAATAGGACCCCGAAACAAGGATTTTTATGTTCACAAAAAGAGGTAGGAACGAAAAGCAATAAAATAGGTATGATAGGAAATGTACATGATTATAAATATTGAGACAATGGTTATTAAAATAAATGGTTTGACTCCTAATAAAATAATGCCGATACAGTTAAATTGTAAAGTAGTCGTATACTATAAACGGCAATTAATACACTAAATGCACATAAAGGAACTTATTGTTTGTGTTCTTAACATTACAATTATTAACTAGGTTTTACCTAGTCAACACTTTTTTCATTACCTATGAACTCCTTTTTTATTAAGGCTCAGATAAAGAAGACTAAGCTTCCAATTATTGGGTTCATTGATAAATATTTCCCAAATGAACTCATACATACCCAAATTATATTATAAGCCTATTTTTTCTCTCTACTACCCGTTTGAGATTCGTTCATTTGTATTTTATTTTAAAACCTAGATGTCTTTGTTGTAGATTACTCTATCACTGTTTGTTGAAAACTATACTACTGTTATATATATTAAAATTAATCCCTGTACTATTCAAAGTAGCTTTAGAAGCAGTAATGATTTTCTGCACCGGCCCCATCCGCCAATCATCTTCACTAATCTCATAAGCCAACGGATTCACTGTACTATCATCAACCTTATTCAAATCCTCAATATTTTTCTGTGTAACAACTTCTATCGACAAATTAGCTGCTTGATACTTCTCACCACTGGCATACAAAAAGTTATTGATATACACTACAACAGTATCTTTGATCAAAATAGTGATATTTGTTCCGTTTCTGGTCAAACCTGGAGAGCAGACCGCGACGTAGTCCCAGCTTCCATCGATACATCTCATGAAGGGTAGGGTGAAGGCTGAGTAGTAGTTCGGGCTGTTACATTCGGGCCTCACGACTGTTCCCGAAGGTTCATAGGGGTTGCAGGCGCGGCGACCTTCGATGGAGCCGGAGACGAGGCAGTGGTAGTGTACGGATGGATTGTTGTCTAGCTTGCAGAAACCTGGAGGATAGTGGATGTTTTAGAATGGCAAATGGAAACTGAGTTTGAATGCAGTAGTCGAGCTAGAGGGTAAATTAGTTCTTGGTGTAGGAATAATAGGCTCATTGCCATTGTATGTCATACGTATTGAATTAGAAAGGGCCTAATGTAGCTCCTTGTGGAATACCTTACGAAAAACTTCTAAAAACGACTTCATTTTTGAAAACTTTCGCAGAATTAAGTACTACATAGACACTCATTCATAGCGAACGAGAAAATTAACATAATTATACACTAATACGTTGTATTTACTTAAAAGGTAGGACATACATTTCTTATCGAAAGCGTAGCTTAAGTCAGCAACAACGCTAAACTAACCATTCAAAGGAATTTATATTCTATCAGTGAATACTTACGGACGCATTTAGGAATAGAATTTGACCAGGTTCCATCCTGACAGAAGACGATATCAGTTCCCACGACTCCGTATCCTGGTCGACAGGTGACATTCAGGTTTAGCGATGGGAAACGTTGCCCAGGTAACGCATTTGGGGCGTTTGCTACTACGTAGGTACCGTGCTCTGGGTATGACGGCAGGACGCATTTGCCTGACTGTATTGGCCTGAAATTAAAGATCTTTTGAGTTAAAACTAATCGTTTTCTTTCTTTTGATTAATGGTCCTTCGAAAGTTTGTCTGGATATCGCCTTGTGCGATAAGGCAACAGTACGTGTTGTATGATCACTTGTATCTTTAATCTAAGAAAACAAAATTACATTTCCTTTCTTGCTTTTGGACATCGCGCCTTAGAAATCTTTCCAAATCTGTCATCTTTTATTTCGTTTCTACGTTAGTCATGCTTCGAGTGCAGGATAAAAAGGTATCGATTACTGGTATATATTTTGTTTACCTGTTAGTAACCGTTGGGTTCGACGGCAGCTGTCGGTTGCACAGTTCATCAGACTCGTCAGATCCATCTGCACACTCGTTTATCTGTTACCAAAATAATTTATGTTATTTACTTCAAGCAGGTTTTCCTCTTCTGTGCCACATGTTCATGGACCAACTGATTTCTAATGGTTTCAACTACGGCACCGCTCCACAGCCGGTGTGATTAGCTTTGCTTGTGTATGAAAATGCGACCCGCGTCAAAGCTAAGCACAAATGAGTGGCTAGCAAAGAAATATACGGCGCAGCTATTGTGGGTAAATGTGAAAAAAAAATTTGGACCTCACTTCCAATTCATTACCAAAACAAAAGAAGGACTAACCCCATTACAATCAGAGCCTTGATCAACACAAGCGCCGTATGCGCATTGGAACAGGTACGAGGGACATGTCTTAGCCGCGCATGCGCTAATTTCCTCGTCTGAGCCATCCGGACAGTTCGGGTTGCCGTCACAGAGGTCTGAAGCAGGGATGGTACTGCCATCTTTACAACGAAATTGGCCTCTGTAAAAGAAACATGTGTTTTACATTTTAATTTATTTGCGTGGTCCTTTCATCGTTCACTAATGGAACTTCGTTCTGTGGCTCCGTCTACACCGTCACATGCAAACTACGCCTCACACTGACGTCACGCAAAATTCTGCGTCGAGCAAGCAGAGTTTACCGCGCAACTAGGCTACATACAACGAACCGACATCAATCGTCACGACACTCGTATGACCCTCCCTTTTTTATAGAAGATGAGTCTGCTCTATATTTTACTCTATAGTTCCAATAAAGAAATGAACCCATAGCTATTTGCTAGCTCGTCGCTCGAGGCCTTGGACTGGGCCTTAAATTGGGTGTTTTGTACGCTCCGAGGGTACCTTAATATAATAAAAGAGCTAATTTATAAATAATAATATAATAATAATTAATAAATAAAAGAGATAATTTGTAAATCTCATTTTTAAGCGAACTGTTCTGTGTTCTTTATGAGAATAAATTCTTTAAACCGAATTTGAACACATGCAGAACGAATGATAAGTCCATCTATCAATTGTAGGCAAACGAAGCTATTCAAACCCCAACTTACTTAAATACTTCAGTCTCATTCCTACACTTGGGCAGTAGTTCGTCTGACCGGTCAGCGCACTCGTCCACACCATTGCAGGGAGCCGTGCCATCCACGCAGGCACCGTACGTGCATCTGAACCAGTTGGGTTGACAGCTGTGGAAGAAGGGAATGAATAAGGATGTGGCTATCATTAATGACACGAGCACCCCAATGAATCATACTTGAACAGCCCATAATGTTCATACTGCTGCGACACAGGCCTGCTCTCTGTAAGAGGGGTAATTGACAGCTAAAATTACCATATAATCAGCCTTTAATGTTCCCACTGATGAAGCACAGGCGTCTCTATTATGGTGATCTCTCTAATTTACCACGCTGGTTGGTAACCATTAGCTTAGCTTGGAGTGGCCAATGAAAATATATTTTATTGTAGTGTGTAGAATCGTTGAGCTCTAAGGAACTCAATATAGAGTTGAGCTACACGATAAGATGATGCCGTTTTACTGAATTTTGTTAAACGACTACGTATTCTTACATGGAGGTTGATAACATTATTATTTATGTAACAAATAGTAGATTTACAGTTTTTTAAAGGCAGATTTTAAATCCAAGACTTGGTCCCTCCATCTTGACGGGCACAAATAATTCTGTTTCACAAATTATGGATATAAGGACTTAAAAAAGGATCACGCACGATCTATTTTACTATAATTTTCTTCAAAAGGCCCTCTCATAGTCTCTTTAAAAAGGTTGGATAGTGGTAAGCAATCATTTTTCCTTGGCCTTACTTACTTGGTCTTCCTGCACAGAGCGTGGGTCTCGTCGCTTTTGTCCGGACAGTTCACTATGCCATCACACTTCCCGTCGAAGTCAATACACGTTCCATCTCGGCACTGCCACTGATTCCTCCTAGAATGGGCAGAACACAAGTTGAATCAGTTGTTCATAGACTAATGTGGCCAGTCCAGCCGAGGTATTCTGTATAAATCTCACTGTGATACAGTTATATCAAGAAGCGACGCGCGCTTTACTCGTTTTAAACAAGTGTACAAACACGCTGTGAATGTGCGTGTAAACGCAGGAGCTCTGGCCCGTCCGAGACAATGGAGAAGTAGGAAGTGTGTGTGTGTGTGTGTGTGTTATGTGCTCATGCTAGTCGTCTTCACAAAAAACGTGCGTCACTTAGTAAGACAAGAGCTTGACGTGAGTTGTTACTATCATCAATCCTAGCGCGTGTCACTTAGTAAGACAAGAGCTTGAAGTGAGCTGTTACTATCATCAATCCCAGCGCGCGACACTCAGTAAGACAGGAGCTTGAAATGAGCTGTTACTATAATCAACCCGTATCATCAATTCTCATCAGGTGGAATGACCACTCACTTCAAGCTGGAGTGTTACTTACTCTCTAAACCTCCCTTTATTTCTAACCCCGCGCTTACAAGACAGTATTAAACATGTATTCTACATCATGACTGAGACTGTTAGTTTTTTTACACTTTCACAGATTTCACGGCCAGTTATTTTCTACATAACATAACATCACGCCTGTAATCCCAGAAGGGTTAGGCAGAGGTGTGCCTATAGTACACCCACGTTTCGCCAGTTATGCTGAAGTCCCATGTAACAGGGGGCGAGCCTATTGCCACCAGGCACAACTCAAGACTCCGGGCTGCTACTGAGAAATTCTTTATAGAAAAACCCAATAACACTTTGCCCGACCTGGGAAACGAAACTTTTTAACGAAGCTCTTGTGACCACTAGACCAACGAGGCAGTCCATTTTCTACATGTTTTGTCTAACCAAAATTGTTTATTTGCATAAAATTTGGTGGGTACGAAAGATGTTACTTACTTAAAAAATTCAGTGCAAAGACACATTCGGCCATGCAGTGAGTGATGGCATGCAAATATTTAATGGGTGTAAGACCACGTTCGACCAGACGTTAAAATACCGCGGCGGTATTATCGCGCACTGGAATTTCAACTCTCGGTGTTGAGCCGAGCGTTGAGAATCTAACAGAGTGCATCCCAGCGCGTTGAAAAACACACTATTGAATTTCCAACTCTCGGCGCTGAGCAGAGGGTTAAAAATCCAGTGTGCGATAAAAACCAGCCGCGATATTTTCTATTCGGTGACCGCCTCGTTAATCTAGTTATCGCTGGCGCCACTGCTGAGCATGAGGTCATTGGTAAATTCGAGTTTAAGAATAAAAAAATAATTTATGTAGTTATGCAAATAAACGATTTGATTTTGATAATAGTTTTGTTTACCGCTTCAACATAAAACAAGTTTATCTCAAGACTAGTTGTAAAACTTGTAGAAAACTGGTAAAAAATGTCAATGTTAACTTTCTTATTGTGAACACAGAGAATAGTACTTACTTTTATAATTTATATTAGTTTTCTCAGAATGTAACGATCTCCTTTTTTAAAGAAATAAGAAATAAAAGTCTTTAACCCGAAAAAGGTAAACAAAATAGTTAAGAAATATGTTTGAAATAACGATACCTACATGTTTTAAATATTCTCAATGCTCAGTTAAACACCGAGAGTTGAAAATCCAGCGCTATAAAAATGATAGCCTTAAGGTTCATTTTGAACGCGAACTTAGAATTAACGCTAACTTAGATTATACTTACCGACACTGACTGGTTTGTCTTCTAGATCTATGTAACACTAAGTCACCCGACAGACCGCCCCTGAAAGCAAAACACAAATTTAAATTAGTTCTATTATTTTTAACCCCTGAAGTGTGTCTGTCTGCGGAAACATAGCTCCCAAACGGCTGAACCATTTTTTAGCTTAAAAAAAAGAAAGAAGAAAATCTGTTCCACCGTTTTTAGAGGTTTTTGTATTGTTGATCATGAACCCCTTGCCCGTAGGGGGGGGGGGGGAGATAAGTCGACCACAGATATTTTTTCTAATCTCATTGATAATTTTAATTTATACAAATACTTTATGGTGGCAAACATATACGTACAAAAATTCAAAACAATAAGCCGAAGCCGATCACGTGGAAATTAAATGCCTCAGTGTATGCAAAATATAAATGTAGAATGTAGGGTGCTAAAATTTTCGAGGTCACTTCGCTCGCTCTGGCAGCCTCTGGCCTGTCCTGTACCCTAATTGCGTAATATACAATGAATCAGAATCTGAAGATTGCTTCATAAGTTCGATACTAATTTCTGCTCATCAATGTAAATAACGCAATGAATGTTGTTGAACTGTCAAAATACATCAGATTAGTCGTAATCGTTTACGAAAATGTGTTACACAATTAGGCTGCTGATTGGACTTCGACTATGAGATCCCGTCCCCCTGATTCAAAGGCTGAATCCACCCTTGGTTAGATAGATAGATTGGTATTACAAGCACTTACGACGTGGCACCAGTAAAGCAGTTCTCCTCATCGCTGCCATCTGAACAGTCTTTGCGTCCATCACAAAGCGCGTCGAACTTGACGCATGCATCCCCACAGGAAAACTCATCTGTCCTGGAAATTGATTACAAACAACATTATTTACAGCTTCTATTACTTTATAGGCCTCTTGCAAGCTGTGCCACACACAACACCCGTTCTCTGCCTCCCGCATTAATTCCGACGCAGCTGCGTTTTTAAGGTCATCGGCCCTTCTAGCCAGGGGACGTCCCAAGTTACGCTTGCAGATATGCGGTCTCCTCTGCTCATTTATCAGACTCAGGAAGGTTTTAATAATGAATAAGCCGTATAACTCCTAAGTCTCATAAAGAAGCTAGAAGTCACACAAAGGCCAATAGAGAAGGCAATGCTCGAAGTTTGCATAACTATTATGTAAGAGAATCACAAGAACCAAGGTAATCGGTGGAGCCCGAAAAACTGCAAAACTAAGTGCTGATGGCAGCGACATGTCCTCGAGTAGCGATCGCCTACCGGAAGACCTAACGTGGATAGGCCCCAAGCCCACACAGACCGATGACCTGATAAAGGTCGCAGAAACCGCTGGGTGCTCACAGCATAGGACCGGCCTTTGTAGCGTTGCTGAGAGAGAGATCTGTGCCCAGCATAAGTACGTCTTTCGACTGAGTCAATGATAGTGAATTTATAACTCATGTTTCGTTAGCCATAACTGGCCCTCTGCTGGTTAATGGCCCCTATCAAGTCCTTCCAGATTCTCTTTTCCGCGTCATCTCGAACAAGCCCTCACGGCGTTTTGCCACCTCTTTCAGGGCCCGCCTCGACTGTGCCGCATTTATTTTGACAACGTAAATTTACCTGCATAAGTTGATTCTCTCCCTGGCCACTGAACTCAATGCTGGAAAAATGGCTGAAAAACGACAAATTGATACATTAGTTGGCTGAAATGTACAACTTGGTACGGTCGAGGAGCAATAGCAACTTTAAAACAGTTGAACTCCGCCGAAAGATTATACGGTGAAGCTCGACATGAACCAACTTGGCGGCGACGTCGTTAAAAGATCCCTCCCATAGATAAATGTTACCCATCTCTCCAATAGTCACTTTCCTACTCTAGGATGCATACCCGGTAGGCTCGCAAATCCTTCCCTATCCTAAGGGCACGTCTTCACAACGATTACGGCGCCCCCCGGTAAACACCTTAATATGCAATGGTATTTGTAGCACCATGAAACATGAGACTTCAGGGGCTAGTGAAACTCTTGGAGTTCATTCGATTAATCGAGTCTGGTCAAACCACAATTGATGCATATCATTCATTTATTTAAATTCCTTTACCACCTAACGAGCACATGTCATGATTATTTTCGATAAAAAAAAATCTTATATTTAATTCTTTTTGTTAATTTTTACCACGGAACTGCTCTTATTTCTCTTCTATGCCGAGGGCTTACAGAAGATTTTGTAAGAAACAAATATACAGGTATGAACAGCTGACCCGATTCTCCAAAGTCGGTCTTTTTCTTAAGTTGAATGCCATATGTACCTAATCACCGTATTTACCGCCAAAGCTGATCTACGTCATAGTTTCCTGGTATTTAATAATAGGACAGATCATCAACAGCAATTTAGATAAATTGGTAATTAAATTCAAATAACAGTTTTAATTGGTTGAACAATTATTTAGCAATTATGCTAAATAAAATAACCAATTCGTTTGTATTTTCCCAACTATGCTATGCTATGCTTGTTTAAAAAAAAGCTTTATTTAAAAAGCTTTCTAAATGTTTTATACTCGTAATAATCGATCGACTTTTAATTCTTTTAGGATTTAAGGTAACGATTTGTCTGAAGAACTCGACAGACTTTTATGGGGATGTGTGACGTGCGTGTCTATTTTCAGTTAGCGGAAAAACCGTGCGGTAAAAAATCCCTGTGTACTCAACACTCATTCGTAAATGACTAAATACTAAGAAATAAGTACGTTCATAAGTGAATGTAGTATTCACCCACGAAATTACCTTTTGAGATCTGTATATTACCAAGTGGTATCTTGTTGACAGGTGGACTAACGTGTGGCGGAGGAGCGATTTACCCCGAGCCCCCGATCCTGGGGGGGGGGGCTCAAATCTCGAGAAATAATTTAAACCAAATCCTAAACAAGATCAAAAAGTAAAAAGCAGTTTGTAGTTTCTACGCAAGCTAACTATAAATGTAGTGTTTGAGCTGCTCTTGCGACCTACATTTTCGTTTTATCCAGATTTATCTGCGTAAGTCGACAACGTAATTACTATTTCCATATCGTAGGTCAAAATAAAACCTAACCGACCTTTTTTTTTGGGCAGCAAAACTAAATGGGCCTTCCATTTAGTTTTGCTGCCTCTGGCCCCCGACGGCCTTAATCCACTACTTATCTTATTTCCCAGTAACTGGGTTGTGGAGGTTAAACCCGGTATGTATCACGTTTAAATTAGTTACGTTAACGTTCTTCAACACTCCAGAGGCCCTACTGTGAGTTTCTTTTAACCATTTCGACTTTACGCATCGACCGCGTACGGCGCTCCGATTGGCCCTTCACCATTCGATCGTTGCGCTCCGATTGGCCCTTGGCAATCGGAGAACACAACGCGGTCGGCGCGTAAAATCGAGACGGTTAAAATAAACTCACACTAGGCCAACAGCAGCGGTCGCGTATGTCGTGAACATTGCCACTGGGTTTTTCTAATAGGAAATTCTCTCCGAAACGCCGCGTAGTTGAAGATTATAAATAGGTTTACAACGTTACACTTTATTTCTACCTTCTGTGGTACCATCACAACTCTGTCGAGAAGACCTCGAAGAGTGTCTCGAAAGTCCCTCAAATTCGGTATTCATAGTCATCAGATTAAGGAAATTATGAGGTTCCACGAATGAGTGTGAGTCGAGGTGTTTCGTCACGAATACGTCAATATTCAATAAACTCTTCACAAGACATAATGAAAATCGCATAAAATACGCTTGTTTGGTCAAAACTTCATGTCGCCGCAGGAGACGCCCTGGGCGTCGGGAATCGCAAGCAGATTCCCGGCCACCGTAGGCGCGGGCTTGCAGACGGCGAGCCATGGGTAGCTCGCCGTCCGGTAAGGACCAGGCCCGGGTCGACGGCGCGTCGTGTTCCACGCGCGCCTCAAAGAGATGTCAGCACGAAATGACGGGGTCCGATAGGGCCGACGCCTCAGGGTCGCGGGTAATTCGATAGAGATAACCGTGGCCCTGGCACAGGCAACTAAAGGAACACGGGTGGGTTTTAGTCAGTAGAAGTCTGACACGCCCTCCCGCTCCACCCAGAGCAGGAGAAGTCATTTGATGATTTCCCAACCAAAAAAAAAAAAAAATATTGTCTAAACTTCATTGTTGTCTAACTCAAGGAAGTCTCAAGGTCACGCCCTCCCGCTCCACCCAGAGCAGGAGAAGTCATTTGATGATTTCCCAACCACAAAAAAAAAAAAAAATTGTCAAAACTTCATTGTTGTCTAACTCAAGGAAGTCTCAAGGTAGGCCGACGTAACTCATATTTGACAGTTTGTTAACTCAACTTAAACTCACCTCCACTGAGGAACTTTTTGAGATGTGGAGTTAAATTGCATCTATGAATTCAAACCACAAAAGTGAGGTTGAATCAAGTCGAGGAAATCATGAGGTTTTGACTTAGAATATGGCTATTAAACTCTTGCAAGTCGCTAGTTTTTTTTAAACTATACAATGACACACATAAAGTTTCGCCTTCTTCTCATGGCGGTACTAGGCAGAAACTACAGAACGCCACCTACTACGTAAACATACTCCTTTTAAGTAAGGGTACTTAAAAGGAGTAAAAAAAAAAAAAAAAATTGAACTATGGGTTTGAGCGGTTAAGATGGACTGGTTACCAAGAAATAAGGAAGGGCTATGGTACCTGCCTCACCAATGTTGTATACATTAAATATACACTCAATAATGGGCCCTCGGAAACGGTCGCATGCACAAAGTGTCGTACCGACAAGGGGGCAACATGTCCTGACGTGCTTATGAGGAGTGGAGAGGTATTCCACGACTATCAGGACAATCCCGGAAGTACGGTCAAGATCCCTACCAGCATCTTACTCGAATACTTCCTTTTTCCGAGCACGTTTACTCTTGCGAATCTCCACTCAAGCCAACCAATGAAGGCAAGACTGAGGAGGGAGCTCTCGTCGATGGAGTGGGTCGCCACGGACCCTACCTCCCGCTGCCCTACAGCTCGACGAATTCTGCCCTGATTCTATTATTATTAGCTTACTTGATTTTGTGATTATCCTCAAAAAAATTAATAACAAAGGAACTATGTGAGTGCTGTGCACACCTTTAGGTAACAAGTTTGCTGTTGTTTGGTAAGTTTTAAGGTAAGCTCTCTGTTAATGTTTTTGTAAATTAGTAGTTGGAGTGCCATCATAAATGTTCCTCCAGTGACTTAAGCGGGAAGACTTTACAGAGAGTCAAACATTTTAAGTACCTAGTGCATGTAGTCACGGAGGACTTATCTGATGATGCTGATAAAGAGAGGGAGCGGAAGGCGTTGGCGGTTCAATGTAATATGGTAGACCGCAGGTTTGCGCGTTGTAGTAAGGATGTTAAAGTAGCTCTTTTCAAGGCATACTGCCAAACTTTCTGCACGTGCAGCTTGTGGATGAAATATAAGCAGAGAGCCTACAACGTTCTGGGCGTCTTAATCAGCCTATTATGTTCCCACTGCTGGGACACAGGCCTCTCAGTGAGAGGGAGTGGGCCGTAATCCACCACGCGGGCCCAGTGCGGGTTGGTGTCCTGGGCGTACAATATAATAATGGCTTTAGGATGTTGATGGGGCTTCCGCGCTTCTGCAGAGCTTCGCAAATGTTCGCGGAAGCCCGTGTTGACGATTTCCATGGGATTATGAGGAAGAGAACAGCGTCAATAATGGGTAGGTTGCGCGGAAGCTCCAACCGCATCCTACAAACTTTGTGTGACAAAATGGACAGTCCCTTTATGGGTGCAGAGGCACGTGCTAACGTGTGTTGGGCCACGTCTTTTTTAGTTTGTTTTAATTTATAAGTTATACTAACATAGTTTTTGTAAGTCATTGTTACTAATACTATATGGATTGTGAGTACACTGGTCCGAAATAAAGATTATATATATAAATAAATACATAGCTATTGCAAATCCATTGCCTCACGTTCGAAAAATTAGTCTGCTCAACAAAGTAAATAACGCAATGAATGTGGTTGAACTGTCAAAATGGAAGCCATTCCTAATGTTAGTGTGTGACGCAATTAGTATAAGTTTCCATCTCCTGACACCCTGCATATCGACCTTTGCCTAGTCCTACTCCGAGCATGATTGCAGGCGTTATGTTATTCATAAAAAAACTACGATACATAAACTCATATCACAAAAGTAAACATTTTGTGTTCATACTCGTACCTACTTAGTTTTTTAACGATAATTATAGAATAAATACCTAATAATATTTTATTGAAGTTTTTTCCTGTTCACAAATCACAATCAAGATTGGCGCGGAACGGATTTTTTGCTACTCGTTTACGTACCTGTGAGAAGGTATTTATTTTGAGTTATCGTTCATTTTTATTTCGTAAAGCGCAAAGAACCGGTGGACACTGACAATCGGGTCGGTCCACAAATTCAAGGTCGCTGATGGACCAACCCGCACTGGGCCCGCGTGGTGTAAAACAGCCCACTCCCTCTCACAGATAAGATGCCTGTGTCCCAGCAGTGGGAACATTATATTCTGATCATGCACCGCGCTATGGAGCGGGATATGCTCGGAGTTTCTTTGAAGGATAAAATCTGTAATGAAGTTATAGGAATAAGAACCGGAATTACCGACATGAGCTAGCTGAAGTGGCTGTGGCCTGGCCATGTTTGTCGGAGGACCGCAGCTCGTTGGAGCAGACGAGTACAGGAGTGGAGATTAAGTATAGGTGAGCGTACCTAGGACAGACTGGACGCGGAAGCTGAACAGGGTGTTCCGGCGCAGCCTGGGATAGTTCTATGTCCAGCTGTGGACTTCAATCAATCAACTAACTCAGCCTGAGTTAGTTGATTGATTAAAGGAACCGGTATCGTACAAATGTATTAGCAGCCCACATTCGCGCGAATGCTGTACTAACGCGCACTGGATTTTCTACGCTTGGCATAGGGCTTACAGTTGATTTTCTAACAGAGGGCTATATAACAGTGATAGTCATGCGCTTTGCAGGATTCTAAATGCTAGCAACGTCGGAAGACTACGATTGTAGTACGATTAGATCAAAAAATTAATAAAATAAGTCTGAAATTGCAAACTCGTCTTGAGCATGCGTGGTGATCTTCCTTCTCTGTATGAGAAGAGGCCTTTTGTCTCCAGAGGGACTGATATGTGGTATAATCATATTTAATTTGATGTCCAAAAAGGCACGACTGGCTGTTCACAATGGTGTGCTGGTGCCTACGATTATGAATAGAAGTGAATGTTGGGTGTGAAAGAAGCATGAAAGCAGAATAAATGCTGTGGAAATGCGTTCCTTGCGGAGCATGTTGGTGTGACTATGAATTATAGGCTGAGGAATTATGTGCTAAGGCAGTGGTGCGGTTTAAAAGAAGATGTAGTGACAAAAATTTAAAAGAGTATGCTTAGATGGTTTGGTCATGTTGGGAGAATTAATGAAAGGCGAATAACAAAAGGTATTTACAAAGCAGATATGAGTGGAAACGCCGGGAGGGGACGCCCTAGGAGGACCTTATTGGTGATGTTCTTCAGAAAGGTTAGGTGCGTAGCACTCGCAACCGGCGCGCGTGTATGACCAGCACCCTAATTGCGTAATACACAATCAATCGGAATCTGAATTTGAAACAGATTGCTAATCCATTGCTTCTTAAGTTCGATAAAAATTCTGCTCAACAATATATAAAACGCAATGAATGTTCTTGAACCGTCAAAATCAAACAGATTAGTCGTAATCGTTTACGAAAATGTGTTACGCAATTAGCACCCTAATTGCGTTGCAGTTGTTTGAACGTAAACGAGGCAAAAGGAGTATGTAAGGATCGTAGCAGGTGGCGTTCTGTGGTTGTTCTGTGGTTTCTGCCTACCCCCATGGGAAAAAAGCATGAGTTTATGTATGTATGTATGTATTATTTTTTATTTTTTACCTACCTTTTGGTCTACCCATAACTGTGTCAGTGGTTTTCGATTTTGAATGATAAGTTCACATAATCATAACAACAACATTCATTCACGGTTCTTTATCAGTTATGTAGGTAATTATGTAGACGTACACGCTACCGCCTACTGTCCGTGGCATTCTCAAAACAATGTAATGTTAGGTACAGTCACCATTCGCACGGACGTAAAAATATCGCGGCGGGTTAATCGCACACTGGAGTGTTGAAAATCCGACAGTTTGTTTTTTCGACGCGCTGGGAAGCCCTGTTAGATTCTCAATGTTCGACTCGACACGTAGAATTGAAAATCCATTGCGCGATAAAATCCCTTATTAGAATATTATTTTAAAGGCTATTTTCTCCTAAGGTCTCCTTCTGCCCAGTATTTTCTCAACTTTGTTTGGGTCGGCTTCCATTATGACCAGATGCAGCTGACTACCAGTATTTTACTTGGACTGCTTCTGGCCACCACAACCCAATTAATTCCAGGACAGGATAATTCTGTCTACATTTTAGTATTGACGAAATTGGCAATCAATAATCGTTTTCTTATCGTTCAGCAAACATAGTGTTTTTTACATAATATGGGTGAGTTTCACCAATAAAACTGAACGCGATCAGCACATAAACTACGTTTAAGAGCTGTCAGTGTCATTATTTTCTATGGAATATTGACACTGACAGCTCTTGAACGCGTTTTAGGAGTGCTCAGGGACGTAGCTACCCCCCGTCCGTAGGGTCCCCGACATGAACTCCTGTCAGACCTACCACTATTGTCCATAGAGGCAGAAACTTTAGAAAAACTAAAGTCATCATCAGCTATAAATGATTTAATCATCAACTATAAATGCTTTAATAAATCAGTTTGCCGAAATAAAAAAAAGGCAAGGAGAGTGTATTTAATTTGAATAATTTGTAAACATTTTGGATAAAGTGAGATTGATAGAAAATTATGATGAATAAATATTTCTTTTAATTTTATGCAAACACTTTTTTTCTTTTGTGAGAAATCTTTACCCTTCATAAGGGCCCCAACAATTTTTTATACGGGGCCCCGCCAAGGCACGCTACGCCGCCATCGCCACTGGGAGTGCTGAACACGTTTAGTAACATTGGTAATGTAGTGTTTGTAAGAAAGTATCAGTAGTATTATTATGTAAGTAAGTGTGTGTACCGTTCCACACCTCATTTACGATTATCCAAGTAAGCAATATATTAAGATAGTGTACGCTCAATCTATGTGAAGACACAATAAATCGAGACGTTATCCAATGCAGATGCCTTTCATTTACCACGATACTTCATGGCGACCCTGCCAGGATTGTATTGTACGTAAGCAAGTATCGGCACAAAGTAGGTCTTATAACAAATACCTTTCTGATCTTAACAACCCGGTTACTGGGTAACACGATAACCCTTAGTAAGACTGTCAGACTTTCTTTGTTTTTCTCTTCAAGTACTGTCTTAGTGTACTAGCTGTTGCCCGCGACTTCGTCTGCGATACAGAATAAAACGTAGCCTATATCCTTACTCTGGTCATGGCCTATCTGTGTGCCAAATTTCATCAAAATCCGTTCCGCCGTTTTGGCGTAAAAGCGTAACAAACAAACAAAGTAAGAACAAAGAGAGAGAGTAAGTTACGTAGGATTAGGCTAACGAACATAGTTTTTTTTAAATCCATACTTATTATGAAACAGGTCTTTATCGTTATTTCACGAGCAATTCACTTTTGAACAGAACAATTTTTTTTTTCTTTCATACTCTGTATTAGTCGCCATCTCGGTAGTAACTCCATTTCTAGCCAAATCATCTATCACACAGTCCAGCGATCGTTTCTTTGGTCTTCCCGTTCTCATAAAGTCATCCACATACTCAAAACGGTATCGACTATCGATCGACAAAGATGTCTATGGACCTCCGTTTAAGTACAGTCAGTATACAACCCCAAAAAAAAACCTGCTTTCAATCCTTTTTGTACCGTTAGAAATTTGACATTATGATAACTTGATAGAAGCACAACACTATTCAGACAAATACACGTTTTTAACAACAACAAAAAAACAACTCACCAACGCAAACTATAAACACACTATGCACGTACATCTTTTTAATTCACAATAAACAGTAATAGTTGGTAAATTGACTAGTTCGATGGCAGATTGATGAACATTATTTGCACGTCATTTCTTAAATATTGTTTTAGTGATACTGGTTTTCATTAACACTGCCGACCAGTCGCCTCCGCCGTCATCTCGGGAAAACCATCTAACGTAGTGATGCTAGTGTAGAATTTTAATTACCCTATTCGTGCAATAGGGAGAAAAGTAACTGCTGTTTGTAGTATTGTACACAAAACACGCATTCACGCCTGTTTCCCGAAGAACCTACCTACAGGTACGTGTCTGGTAACAGTTTGACCTTGCGCTGGTCCAGTTTGGTATACAGTTTTAATAGAACAAAGCGCAGTTCAAACTACACTATACCACTTCGCTGTATACGCTGAAATTTTACTGGTTGTTTTCCCTCAGCGAAATGATTTGGTCTTGGCAGTACAATCGACTTATATAAAAAAAATGTCAGATTTACAATTGTGAACAACAAATCTTATATTTTCCGTCGACAAAACCCCTTTCTATGGTGGTCATGCGACGCGACGCGTGCGGAAGGTGCAGGTTCAGTTATTTCTCCCAAAATTCGGGTAATATTTTATAACATGGCAACCCACAGGTAATGAGTGACAAACGGGTTACTGGAGGTTACCACAACAAATAGATAACAACCGCGAGAAGCGCATGCTAGACGCTCGGAATCGGTGATTTTTTCGATGTTTTTTTGTAAGCAAACGCGTAATACGTTAGTATGAAGGTTACAATTTGCAGCAGTTGTTTAAAATACACATTAAGAGTTATGAAACAGATGTTTATTTTTCGATCTTTCAGACTTGGTAAGTCTATCTGCCTAACCATTGCTCAACCAAGCGGTTGGCTTCCAGTATGAACGGATGCAGCTAAATACCTTCCTAATTTACCTATCTATTCCACACTACAGCATTCAACACAAATAAAGGAGTAAACTCACTCAATAGACTCAGCCGAGAGATGAATTCATATAGAAAACCCAATCCAGATTTTGACATATATCATGACTCAGTAAATAACTTTAAAACCCTAATTTTGAGGTCCCACAGCACGCAACTCGCACAATTTAAAAATTATTTTATTGTATTAGTATGTAGGTATTTATTTGAACCTCTGTAATCTTATAACTTATATCTTTTTGTATTTCTGTTATTATAGTTCGTGCCACTTAATTTTTGTTCACTCCGTTTTTACCTTAAGATATCATTGTATTTGATAATGTTGGTTCATCTGTTATTGGCAACCAAAACCGTTATAGTGTTGTTTGATATTTTATACAGAAGTTGTTGTAGCACCTGTGGCGGCATCTAATTCTACACCGCTACATGCGAACAACGCATCACACTGACGTCACACAAGTCCTGCATCGCGCAATCAGAGTTTACCGCGGAGCTAGCATATAATACAACTTCTCGACATAAATCGTCGGCCACAACTTCAACCAACCAACAACTTCAAGGTAGGTTAGTTTTCAAGTTAGGCGAATCCCTTAACTTTGACGTCATCGCTCCAATGAGCCCGACTCACTTCCCAGGTAATCCTAATCACCTTCCCGATGTTCTCGATGTAGCGCTGCTCAAGAATGTGAACCTCCGTTTGCAATCGATAGAGACGTTCCACGAGCTAAACTCTGACCACCGCCCTGTAGTCATGCATCTTGCACCCTACTCGGGCCCGATCGACCCCAACCGCCCCCCTCAGACCCAGACGATAATCGACTGGAGGAAAGTAAGCGAAAGACTGAAATCCACCACGTCGCCTCACTTAGACACCATTCCCGATCACTTAGTGTCAGTCGCCGACACGACGGCCGCAATCGACTCGTTTACAGAGCACGTACAATCCGTATTGACGGATTGTTCACGGGAAGTTCCGGTGATGGAAGACCATCGCTGGAAACTACCTACTGACGTACGCGACCTGATAACCGAGAAGAACGCGGCCATCCGTGCCTACGACTCCTTCCCTTGTGACGCGAACAAAGCCCACATGCGCCATTTACAGCATGCTGTAAAGAAACGCATAGGGGAGGTTCGCTCTGAGGGCTGGAACAAGATGCTCAGTGAACTCGAGCCCACTCATCAAGCCTTCTGGCAATTACAGAGGAAATTGCGTTCCTCAGAAGAGGTCTCTATGCCTCCTCTCATCCGCCCCGACAATAGTGTCGCTTTCGACAGTCCCGATAAGGCTAAATGTCTTGCCGACAGCCTAGAGTCCCAATTTTCTCCCAGCTCCCAACCAGTAGACCAAGCTCACCTGAACAAGGTCGACGCTGAAGTCGAACGAAGAGCCTCCCTCCCTCCCGTCGAAGACCCTGATGATCCTCTGCCTCCCGTCACTCCAGACGAAGTGCACGACATCATTAAACGGCTCCACGCTCCCCGGTTCGGATGGTATTACCAATAAGGTATACAAACTCCTTCCTGCCCCGCTAATAATGCTTATGACCGCCATCTTCAATGGCGCCTTGAGCAACAACATCTTCCCACAAGCATGGAAAGAAGCCACCGTCATCGGTATCCCAAAGCCAGGCAAGCCAAAGTCTGAGCCCTCCAGCTACCGCCCTATTAGCTTACTCAATGTTCTCGGCAAAATCTACGAGAGGCTTATTTATAAGCGTCTCAAAGACTACGCCGAAGCAAAGAGCCTCATACCCAACGAGCAGTTTGGATTCCGTAGCCAACACTCGGGCACCCAACAGGTCCACCGTATCGTAGAGCACTTATGCGCTGGTCTGCAGCGTAACGCGACGACGGGTGTGCTATTCTTCGACATAGCGAAAGCCTTCGACAAAGTCTGGCACAACGGCTTGATATACAAGCTCTACCAACTAGGAGTTCCAGATCGTCTCGTGCTCATCTTACGAGACTTTTTGTCGAATCGCACCTTTCGCTATCGCATCGAGGGAGCAGTCTCGTCCCCTCATCCTATTCGCGCCGGTGTCCCTCAGGGTTCCGTACTATCTCCTCTCGCCTTCACGCTGTTCACTAGCGATATCCCAAAAAGTAAAAAGCCTCAGTTGGCTCACTTCGCCGACGACACTGCCGTATACTATACCGGTCACTGTCCCAACGCTATAGCTCGTACTCTCCAAACCTCCGCAAACGTCTTAGGCGCTTGGTTCCGGAAATGGAGAATCGAGGTCAACCCTGATAAGAGTCAGGCGGTTCTCTTCTCGAGACGTCGTCGATTCCCTCTCCCACTTCCCAGCCCGATCACTATGTACGGTAAGCCGATCCCCTGGGAGAAGCAAGCCAAATACCTAGGCGTGATCCTCGATGAAAACCTTACCTTTAAGGCTCATATCAAGGCGGTTCGCGCGCGTGCCTCCTTCGCCCTTAGCAGGCTCCAATTCGTACTGACAGCCCGTAGTAAACTGTCCCTTAAATGCAAGCTCCGCATTTATACCGCAGTCATCCGTCCCATCATGACCTATGCCTGCGTCGTATTTGCGCATGCTCACCCACGTCATCTCCATAAGATGCAGACCATTCAAAACCGTTTCCTCAGAAGGGTTACGGGTGCCCCTTACTACGTCCGGAATATAGATCTTCACGTCGACCTTAGAATGCCAACCATAAAACAGTTCATGAAACGCTTATCAAAGCGTTTCTTCGACTGCGGCATCAAACATTCTAACCCCCTGATTACAGCGGCCGCCCGCTACACTCCCTCTCGCATTAGCAGTATTCGCCGACCAAGGCATACTTTAATCGACCCTGACGACGCCACGTAGTAAGGCCACTAGCACGCTACATAAGCCCAAAGCCCGATCGCAGTCCTACCGTCCTCGCCGCCGAGGCCCGCCGCGACGCCCAAACCGACGCCCCTCCCGACCCTTGCTCGAGCCAGGCCGCGCCGCTGAGCCTGTAGCTTTAAATTCGTCCCTAAATAATACCAATCCTGATCCAGCTAGTCATTTGCTGCCCTCTTCCAGCGACGCCCTAAGCCGAGGTTCGTACCCCACAGGGGGTGCCCTTAGCGTTGTCGCTTAGTTTTTAGTTAGTATTTAAGTTTAAGTCCTGGCTGGAGGCCTTAATTTATTAGGGCAACCACAGGCAAGTCCGCTTAAGCAGACGACAACCGCATAGGTTGACCTGCGAGATGCCAAACAAACAAACAAAAAATCAATCGTCGGGCAGTTGCCCACCAGATACGACTCCCGTCTGGTTGGAGGATCCTCCCATTTTCAAAGAGTATGAGTAAACTTTACACCTGTTCCTCATATCTCTTCAGATGTAATTGCATTTGAGAATGTTGGTTCACAGTTATTGGCCCAAAACCGTTATCTAGTGTGGTTTGATATTTTTTATACAGAAGCTGTTGTAGCACCTTAAAAACAGTATTTTAGCTGGACGGCCAGCCTACCATGACCTCCACAACCCAGCTACTTGACAACACGATCCCGTCGGTAAGACTGGTTGTCAGATTTTTGAGCTTCTGTGGGCCCATTACGACTGTCAAAGATCTACGAATGACAGCCGAGACCAACGATTTAACGTGCTTTCCGAGGCACGGAGGGGTCTCTATAAGTAATGGATGGTCACCCATCCACGGATAGGCCGCTGCAACACACATACACAACCTTGGGAACTCAAGTGCCTATGACGTCACACGTCTGCTAAGATCGTATACAGAATCAACGTTCAACAGGACAGTTGGCCACCACCCGCATCACTCGCGTCATATAATAAGTATAGTTGGTTTATGGCCACCATCCGCGTCACTCGCGTCATATATTAATTACAAACTACTGCCCACGTTACCTCGCATCACATATAATTAACCTAATTTTAGTAATTTTACATTAACTGTGTTTAGTTGTAGTAACTACATTATTCAATCATTTCGTGATACTGAAGAAACTCAAGAAACATTTCATTTCATCTCACTTTAGAACCTAAATCATAGGTCCGCGACTTGCAGGTTCGTTTGCGGTTTAGTTTATTTTTGGTCCATGAGCAAAATAAAATTTGTTGTTATAGTGCAGACATGTACGCGAATACCAACATATCTGTGCGTATACTCGTAATACCCATAGAAATTGTATACCCCTATGGGAATAAATAAACAACGTAACGTTTTATTAAAGAAATTCCTAGATAATGTTGGGGGAATAAATGATCCCGAGGAAATCGCAGACATGTTCATGGAACACTTTATAGTGCGCTCACGAGCTACCACGGTTATACCCAGCACCCTAATTGTGTAACACATTTTCGTAAACGATTACGACTAATCTGTTTTACTTTGACGGTTCAAGAACATTCATTGCGTTCTATAAATTGTTGAGCAGAATTTTTATCGAACTTAAGAAGCAATGGATTAGCAATCTGTTTCAAAACGATTCAGATTCCGATTGATTGTGTATTACGCAATTAGGGTGCTGATCATTTTTGCACCTCTGCTGTTTTGATTTCTGTTTTTGGAATATTTTCGTGTTTCGTACTTTTTAGAGCGTGATTTTTCAGTAACGGGTTTTAGTTTTGAACTTTTATTTAAATTATTTTAGGGTTTCGTAACAATATTTGAAAAGTGCTAATTAGGCCCTTTCATTTGATACAAAACACAACATCATTAAAAAAATAAACATGACTTTACGTCCTCTAGAGGGCGCTATATAGCCTATAACCAGGGTACGATCATGACGCTTTCAACGATACCTCATTTGTCAAATTAAGATAAGTGGTTTAGAAGTTATGAGGGAACAGATGAACATACATACCGGTAAAAATTATAAAACCTCCTTTTTTTTCGCCGTAGTCGGGTAAAAATACATTACCGGTAATAACTCCCTCACGGCAGGACTCAGCAACTACGCTCATCGTAACTGAGGGACTAAAGAGGTATTTTATAGAGCGTGATTTTTCATGAGTCGGGTTTTAGTTTTTGAACTTACGTTTTCTGCTACATATAAAGACCAGCAAGGTAATTGCATAAAACACAATTAAAGTAGAAATGGCTTGAATTTTGACAGTTCAACAACATTCATTGCGTTATTTACTTTGTTGAGCAGACAATTTTTTCGAACATATGAAGCAACGGATTAGCAACACTCTTCAAAATTATTTTTATTATGCTTGAAAGTGTGTAACGCAATTAGAGTGCAGAACTATAATTCAAAACATGAGTTAAGGCAAATCTCCGGGAGACGGTGGACTCATCATCGAGCGTTTTAACTTTTTAAGTATGCAGGTGTTCATTTGCCAAGGGGCCTGTCCTTGTTTTATTCACACAAACCTACAGGACAACATTCTCTCTTGCGACGACCATACCTAAAACATTGGACAGCATGCTTGATTCGGTATTCATCCTGACCTTTCAACGGAAAGTGCTTTCCTAAGTCTCAAGAATACTGCCTAATATTACACTAATCGTAAAACGCCGGTATAAGCCAGTTTCTTGGATCTCTTCAGAGCCTTCGACCTTGTATCATACGCTGTGTCTAAAAAAGTTAGGGGATAGCAAATATGTAAGTACCTACTCATCGAGTATATTCTATAAATTGCGCTTCGAACACATCGGCACTGAAAAAATACATACAAATTCACGTACACAAACACATACACACACCTACACATACACACACAACAACACACAAAATGGACGCACAAACAGTTTCACACAGGCATACAAACAACTACAGTTACTCAACTTTTCTTCCTACATTTAATTTTTAGTCACCTACTGTAAACAATCGTCTCAATATTGTTAATTATTAAGGGAAAGAGCGAGATAGCCCCAACAAAAGTATAATCAATTACTTACAGGGGATGTCTTATTTATAATCCATGTAACTGTTTTGGGACAAGTAAACAAATTTCAATAGGAATGTACCGGCGGAAGTACTTAAAATCTTGCAGCATTGGTACGCGCACCAAACTAATAATGAACCATAAGGGTTGGAGTGCGGTGTGGGACACCCCGGTTGACGTCTCCCAGGCTATTCAACCTATATCTTAATGACCTCATAATCGAGCTCAGCAGCATGCTTGTCGGTTGTCGGGTTGGTGGTGTTAATATTAAGGGTTACTAAGTGCTACTGGTCCCGACCGCAGGATTTCAATTCAATACTCAATATCTTTATTACTTTACCATAATGTGTACTTAGGTGGTAACTATATAATTTAGATCATTATGGACCCTGTAGGGCACAGCAAAAGGGTAGGAGAGAGGAAGCCCAGTTTTAGTAGATTATTCTTTTTATTGGATGGGAAGATGTTACAATGTAAAAGAAATGTGACCATGAGTCTTAAGGCCGCCGATAAATGCACAGATTAGACACCTAATCTTACCCTAAACGGCTTGAACATATAAAGAGTGGATATATTTGGGGCACATACTTATCGATGACCCTAAAGATAATGTAGAAATTGCGAGGGAGCGTAGGGCATTGACGGTCCGAGGTAAAATGTTGGCAGATTCTCCCACTGTACCGACCATACAACCCTATACAAGGCGTATTGTCATGATCTGTACACGGCAGGTCTATGGATCAGCTACACCAAAAAGTCGCTAGATGTCTTGTGCGTCCAATTTTAATACTTACTTACTTATGTTCAGAGTGGCCTTGAGACTGCCCCGTTTCTGGAGTGCGTCGGAAATGTTTGCACAGAATCGAACTAATGGCTTTCATGCAATCATTCGAATAAAATCGCATCATTAGTAATTAGAGCCCGGGCTAGTAACAACAGCATTCTGAAAACAGACAGAGAGCTATTCTTCCTTTTTGAGGCATTTTGTGGAGAAAATGGCCCAGTGAGAAACTTCTACCTTACTTGGTGATCTTCTGTGCAAAATAAATTAAACAATATGTTACTTGCTATAGGTGTATGAGTAACATGGTGTAAAGTTCATCCTTCGTAGAAAAGGAAGAGTCTTCCGACCAGACGGGTATCGTGACTGGTGGGCCATCGATAGGCTCGGAGCTATATCGCGGCGCCCCCGTAAGGGGGCGTTGCGTGCGGTGCCGGGGCTTGGCCCCCCGACCGCAGAAGCCATACGGCGACCCGTAAATACGGGCCTCTCATTTTGGTCGCTTCTTGGCGGGTGATACTGGGCGCACGCGAGATACGTGCGCCTATGTGTGTGGATTCTTGTTTGTTTCTGTAGGAGCGCCGCGACGCTTATAGTGAAGCGCCGCTTTCTTCACGACATCTCGGCGGTCTGTCGCCGCCAGGTGAGACCCCTAGTTACCTAGGGGAGGCCCGGCGACAACGACCAGCGACGAAGATGCCGACTCGACGCGCCTACAGAGTATGTGAGTGGTCCCCGCCCGTCCAGATCACAGAGCTAGCCGTTACTGTCCGGGCTAAGGGGCCGACATGTGGGTGTGAACGGTATTGTAATTGTGTAACACCGTTCAATGTTTGCGTGACTCGCGGCCCGCGCCGCGCGTACACGCGTGAGTTTGGGTGCCTGTATAGACATGTATGTCTGTCTGCATCTACGTAACGTGCCTATATTAACCTAGAACACGTTACGCAGTGGGTGTGTGTGTTGTGAGTGTGGAGTCTTTTTGTCACAGATAAGTCGCGTGTAACTTGGCTGCGGCTTATCTGGAGGTCGATCCGGATTTGTTTTTGTGACGTCTTCCGTGTCCCGAAGGAGGTGGCGGAGGGGGGGGGGCGGCCTTATGCCAGAAGGCCGCCAGCGTCCCATTTTGGGCCGCCCTGGGTGACCTAGCCGCGGTACAGAGTCAGTAGTGCGGCCAAGCCATCCAGGATGACCAACTCGACATCCTGTCCCTGCCTGATGGCCTTTATCAGGTCCATCAGTAGTTTGATGGCACAGGTTGTGAAATCCGACTTTTCGGTGGCTGTTTTGGCGTCGGTGGCGCCGCCACTGGATTCTTTTAGGAACTCCTTCTTGGGTAGTTCCTTTGTTGTCCGCTGCGCCGTGGCGGCGCTAGCGGTAGTTTGCTGCTTAATCACAACCTGTGCCTCGTTGAAGGCAGGGGTGGCAATTGGGTTTTCTTGGGTCGCCTGGGGTGGGTCGGGTTTCTTCCCCTTGCCCTTTCCCCCGCGTCTCTTGTTTTTCCTCCGCCCAGAGGAGGTAGCTTCTTTGTTTGAGGGCCCGTTGGCCGCCGCCATAAGCGTCGTGCCTTGGGCCTCTTCTGGCATCTCTTGTGGCCTCTCAAAGGACACTTTGGGACGGCGTGATGTGGCCGTTATGGCGGCGGTGCCCGCCCGCTTGTTCCGGGTCTCTCTCTGGAACACCGGACACTTGATGTTGCACGCCGGGTGCGGGCCACCGCAGTTCACGCAGGTGGCCGGCTCTTCCCTCGGGCGCGGGCAGTCTCTCGCCGCGTGCTCCCCTCCACAGCGCACGCAGGCGAGCGGGCGGTGACACTGATGCGAGCTGTGTCTGAACAGTTGGCATCGGTGGCACTGGGCGGGTCCTCGTTTTCCGCGCCAGGCCTCTATCTTGACACCACGCATCAACATGAACGTCGTGGTGTCATAAATGGCCCGGACGTCCGGAGTCTTTTTTAAGATTGCGTGGAATACGCAACCGGGTCGTCCTTGTGCGGCCTTGATATGGCGCACATACTCCGGCTGGTATCCCAGCGTTTGGAGCTCCTCCTCTATCTCCTTCGGGTCCGTATCCGCCGGTAGTCCCCGTATGGCGATCTTCAGGCTCTTCTCTGCTGGCAGTGAGTAAGCGAACCAGCTGACGCCGCTATCCTTCTCTAGGCCAGTCAGGTATCGCTGGACCAGCCTATACTCCTCCTCGCTGTCTGGGGTGAAGCGAACTCCACCTCCGTATGGACGAGCGTTAGGAGGCCGGCCCAGTTTCTCCCTGATGGCCCGGAAATGGGCGGCCCAGTTTGGCAGCTTCTCAACCACCAGCGGCGGGTACCTGGGCTTCTTTTGCCCCGGCTTATGTTGCCACGTTCTTGTCGCGGCGCCGGGGGGTGCATCGGGGGTGTTGGCAGCGGTAGCGGGGGCGGGGGGTGGCCTAACCCCCGCGGTCGGTGACGGTGACGGTGGCGGCGATGGTGACGCAGGTGGGGGGGGTGAGCGGCGCGCCGCGTCGGCAAAAGTAGGCGACGCTGGCGGGTCCGGACTCCGCGGCGCGCTTTCGCGCGGTGGCCGCGGCGAGTCGGGGCAGAGCCGCTTCCCCTCCTCCGCTGCGGTCTCACTCGAGCTCCTGCGTCGACGTATTCTTTGGCCTCTGGGTTCGAGCCGGGACTCGAAACAGGCACGCGCACAGCCATTTCCGGTCGAGCCCGCGGATGCCAGCGACATGTTCGATCCTATGGACGAACACGGCGACATAACCGCGGGCGAGTCGTAAGCTGATGCACGAGGAGGCGCCGGTGAGTCGGGCGTGTATGTGGCACTAGTCACTGACCTTGTCTTGGTGGTGTCGGAATTTAGTGCTGGCCGCTCTCGCTCAGCCATTGCCGGTCCCGCCAGCGAGAAACGGGCGCCGGTCACGGCGGTGCGCGGAGCTGGCGCAGCTTTGGTATTTGGTTGCGCTGTCACAGTAGTCGCTGCGGCGGGCGCGGGCGGAGTCGCGAATCGCGGCGGCGCGTCGATGCGTGCAGGGGGCGCGCGGGGGGGCGCGGGCGGTGTGCGGGGGCGCGCGGGGTAGTCGCGCGGCGTGGCGGGGCGCGCGGCGTAAGCGGCGGCGTACGCGGCGGCATAAGCAGCGCAGCGCGCGGGCGCGGGTGCGGGAGCACGCGCGGGCGGTACCGCGGCGCGCGCGTGCGGTGCGCGACTTGGGTTAGCGGCAGGCCCCGGGGCCTGAATGGGCACCGGGCGGAACGCGGCGGGACGGATCACTACCGCGTGCGGTCTGCTCGACGACGGCGAAGGCGCAGCGCGCGCAGGCGCCAGTGACGTCGGTGGGCCGGCAGCAGCAGCGGCGCTCGATCCCCCTCCTCTTCTTTCTTCCTTCTTCTTCTTGGAAGTCTTCTTCTTCTTCTCCTCGCTTCTAGTGGATCCGGCCGGCGGAGCACAGGACGACGCAACACCGATGCTCGGCATCGACGACGTCCTATCCAGCGCCGGGCGGGACTCCGGTGAGCCGGCATCGCAGCCCAACGAGCCGCGCGTGCCGGGCTTCGGCATCGCAGGTGTGTGGTCTCCGCGACCGCGGCGGTACTAAGTACCGGGTAGGCGAATAAAAAATTAAATGGCGGTCCGCGCGGAACAAACTTAGTAACGGAATAGGAAAATTCCGTAGGACAAGCTTGTGTGACGACCACAAGCCAATCCGGGCCATCGATAGATGTCGGGACGTTGTCTATGGTTTAGTTGCGCAGTAAACTAAGCTTGCGCGATGCAGGAATTCCGCTTTACATCAGTGTAATGCGTAGATCGTATGTGGCGGTGTATATGCCGCCGCATGACTAAAACTAGCTAGGTATTTAGTAATACCTTGATAGTTTCCATCCATAATGTTAGTATATTATGAATCTTTGTTGTCCTAATAAAGAAATTTTAATTGATTGATTGATTGAACGATGTATACCTGCATTGTGCACATCTCACCGTATAATTATGAAGATCGTTAGTTTGTAATCTATCTCGCGGTATTATGTGCTGGTCTATTCTGTAACCATCTCACCGTGAAAACTTAGGTGAAGTGAGCGTGGAGTGTGAGCTGTCAGAGCCACAGATGCTAGGGATTTACCAAGACGGGATGCCACTGACAGCTAACTCCACGCAAGTCTTAACGGTGAGATTTTTACAGAATCAACATGAAGTTATCGAAAAATTATGAACTGCAACAAACCATGTACAATTTAACGAATATTTCCACGCGTTCCTGAGATAAAGGGTCTTGACAGACAGACAGACGGACGGACGGACAACAAAGTGAAAAACAGATGAAAATATTATGAGCATGTGCTCCATCCAACCTTGATCCATTCGCCAGTTATGCATAAGGCCCATGTAATAGGGGGCGAGCCTATTGCCATCAACCGGGCACAAATCCGGACTCCGGGCTGCTACTGAGAAATTCTACATAGAAAAACCCATTTGCACTTTGCCTGACCTGAGAATCGAACCTAGGACCTCATGCACCTCAGCAGTAGCTCTTGCGACCACTAGACCAACTAGGCAGCAAATCAAGCGCGCAAAATCAGGTTTATTATTATTTATTACTAGCTGTATCCTGCGGTTTCACCTGCATAAGTCTCGGTCCCGTGTAAACATCGGGATATAAAGTAGGTATCCAATATCCTAACAGGTCATGTTCTACCGATGTGACAAATGTCATCCAAATCCGTTCAGCCGTTTGTTGTACTTTCACACTAAGTGAAAGTGTAACAAACAACAAACACACAAAATATCTGACCCTTTGTGTTATAATATTAGTTTAGACTAGCTGTTGCCCGCGACTTCGTCTGCGATCCAGGATGAAAAGTACCCTACGTTCTTACCCAGATCATGGTCTATTTGAGTGCCAAATTTCATTCAAATCCGTTCAGCCGTTTTTGCCTGAAAGCTTTACAAACAACCTTACTTACTTTCGCATTTATAATATTTAAAGGTTAGGATTATACGTCTGTACTGTCCCACTGCTGGGCAAAAACTTTTGTTCCAAGTTCCACTTATCCCGGTCAAATACGGATTAAATAAAAAAATACAAAAGATCTCAATTCAATCCGATTTATTACAAAAATAATTTATTTACTGATAAGAAAAACATAATTATACGAAAGAAAAATAATCAAAATATACCTAATACCTAATTAGATGACTTCGTTTTTATATAAAATTAACTTAAATATTAAAGAAATGCATTCTACAGAAAACCTAACATCACGTAAGCAAGCAGATGTAGTAGGTACACCAACATTTCGCCATTAAACTTGTCACAAATCACGATATCAGGCTACAATGAAACATTATTCGTAGATACATCTGTTACAAAAATAATAATATTTTTTCTACTAACACCATCAAATTGGCACATAAAAATTGACTTTTTATAAATACATTTAGACCACAGTAGCATTGAGGGCAAAAGCAAAGTAAGCGTCTCATACTGTGAAGTATACTCTAAGAACATAAATGATAAAATTTGTATGCATATTAATAATTATAAGCCTCGACCAGCACCTCAGGAAGCTCTCATTGCGCAGCTGGGCTTTATGACCCACATTCTAAGTCAAATCGTCATGATTTCCTCGACTTGAATCCCCCTTACTTCGGTGGTTAGATATTCATAGTTGCAATTTTATTTCTCATCTCAGTTTCCTCAGTCGAGGTGAGGAGTTGAGGAACCTATTGTCAAAATAAGGGACGTCGGCATCTACCTTGAGGGTTCCTTGAGGTACTCAACAGGTTTAGAGTTTATTAAATATTGACGTTTTTGCGACGTATCATCTCGACTCACACTCATTAGAGGAACCTCTTATTATCCTTAATCTAACGACTATGAATGACCGATTTTGAGGGTCTTCCTAAGCACGCCTTGAAGAGCTTTATAGAATATGGGTGCTGGACAGGGCAAGCATATTGAGGTTCCTCTGTCTAGAGACCTGACTACCGGCAGCGTGGACGCTGTTCCTGATGCCGATGGGCCATTAATTTTTATATTTTTAAATGTTTTGTGTCTACATATTTAAAAATGTGTAAGAATGTGTGTGATAAACGAAATTATAAGCATATTAATAAGGGTTACATTCGCATGAAACTCTTACATCTGTCTCTTAAATCCAGCCCTTAGTTAATTTTCAACATTCAGATCATCCACAAAATACAATGGTACTACAAAATACCAGTCTGTTTTTAGAGTAAGGTACATCTCAAAAACTGCTGTGGACTATTTGATATAATAACCAGCCTATTATTGTCCCACTGCAAGACAAAGGCCTCTTCTCATACAGAGAAGGCACTAGCATAAATCATCTCATTTGCTGAAGAGTAGTTGGCGATTTCGGACTTATATGTATTACCCTTGAGTTCAGGTTTCCTTAATATTTAGTTTAAAATACTTGAGCGTTTATGGAAGATTATTCATTCATTATTTTTAATAACTAGTATGTGCAAGCTACTATTTATTTATTTATATTAAATTCAGTGATACTTAAATATAATTATAATTACTATTCATGCGTTTATTATTTTTGAAAAATCAATTTCTTTTTTATAATAATTAATAATATACAGGGTGGCAGGGACATTGATAAGCAAATTGAAACCATGAAGTGAACACCTGATTCTACGGTTAGATATATGAAAAAACCTGCTGTTTCATAGAAAAGTTATACATATGCGGTTGAAATGTGAAAATGTTCAACGCAGGGGGCTTCAGGATCATGTACTGAATGTATAGCAGGTTGCGCATTGATGTCTCCGTATATTTATTTTAATTGTAAATTGCTGATAATTGTCTTACCTACATATTAAAGCAATAAAAATACTATATTAACCAAATTGTGATAACTATACATAATCATTGGATAGATAATTATAATATAAAATAAGTTTAAACCCGGATGCCAGGAACACCAGGAATGCGTACCAAACTAGTTGGGTGTATTGTATGGAAGCGGCTCCTCATTTTTTTACTTTATTGATAAACAAACCCCGGTGTTCTTGGATTGCTAATTAACTATTCAGATGCAAATTTATATATAAAATTGATGTTTAATCCCCGATGCAAATATGTGTATGCAAAGTGTAAGAGGGGTGGTGTGTTAGTTAAAACAACAACTTTACAAAATTAGGTAGGTAGATATGCATCCGACTCTATAGTCAGAAAAAACACTGAAGTAGTTTCCGGAATCGCATTCCATAGCCAACCTCTCAACTTTAGGTGAATATGTTTCCGAATATCCGGTCTCATTTAATAACTTATTTAAATAACTACATACACTAATGTTTTGTCTTTGATATTAATTACCTAATAACCATTTTTTTACTATACTTGATCCAAATCTCACTCTCTCTCACTGAGAGGAGCCCTGTGTCCCCAGCAGTGGGAAATGTGGGAATGTTATAGGCTGATTATGTTATGCTAAATTTGCGTTTCATACTAACAAGAATTCTTTAGAGAATCATGAGAATAATAAATTTCTATGAGCAAATGTGAATAAGAATTTCATACCTAATTCTGATAACAATAATGTATATATTTGTATGAAATGCCTCCTCTGCTATCTAAAACCCAAATGCAGTCTGTGAATTTTGCACTAAAAGTCAGCTAGTGTATATTTATGCAAACAATTTCGGACTAACACCGGGAATACATTAATGGGACTCAAGAAATATTTAAAAGCATTGAGAAGATTTGTCTAACAAATCCATAGCCTCAGGCATTCTTTTTCCTGTCAGCAGACTAGAAAATTCACATACAAAATTAATTACTTACCTAAAACTAAAAATTTCACCACATTATTCGCTGCACATAATCAAAATCTTGCCAAATTACTTGTCTCTCAAAGAATATAAAGAATGCAGCAGTATTTATTATGAGGTACCACAAAAATTCGGCCATTACTACTGGAAAAGTTGGCCGTGCAAATCTTAATCTTAAAACTATGTAAGGGATGAAGAAATAACGGATTTCTATCAATCTTTGCAACGCTAGAGCTAAAATTATACAAACGGTGTATGGTAAAAGGAACGAAATACAATTCTGATCTTTTAAATTATCGTAAATGCTGAACAATAAGAAAATATATACAGGCACCATTGTGTAGATGGCATGTTCATACTTTCCGTACCAACGGTTCCATATGTAGAAGGTGAAGTGTCTATTATCTGCGAGTAAGTATGGATGAACTAAGGTGTTATGGTGGACCATCAAAGTAAAGATGATACCGCATAATAATACTAGAATCTTCTCTCTTAACATGAGTTTCAGCGTAGACCGCAGTTTGTAAACAACATATGGAAGACCAAATACACCGTAGAATACAAGAAAATAAAGCAACTGTGGTAAGTGAATCGTCGCTTCGTGAGCAGCCTTATCACCAACTACTATAGAACCGTTGATGCACACAAATACTGTGAAACTGCCCAGTATAATCAAATGAGTTAGCAAAACAGTAGCATCGTGGAAAGTTATGAACTTAAAAAAGGTGGAAAGATGTGTTGACAGATGGTATTTCATTGCACAGTACACGTCCCACATACCATAATACCGTTTCAACTTAGACTTATCAACATCTTTGGCTATCAGTGACCGCTTGCTGAGTTTTACATCATTGATATATTGATTACCGAAAACCCTTGAGCTTTTTATCAGTAAATCTAATAACTTGTGACCAAAAACCATTGCGACCCACACAACGTTAGTCTGCCTCATAATTATAGAAGAAATACCAAATATTAAGATAAACATTATGTATCTATTAGTTAAGCATAGTCTTGAAAACATAAGAAGAAAAGTTACAGAGAGAATATCTGTGTAATAAACATGAGAAAAGAAATATAAAGGAGGCAGTATAGCAAAATTCAGAGCCTGCAGAATAATCTTCATGTGATTTTTGTCGCCATAATACACATATTTAAGAATACTAGAGAATAAAATTAAGTTAACGCATGATGCAATGAGATTCACGAAGCGTAGATTGTATGTATTGCATTCAGCAAATAAACCAATCACCGAGGAGACCAGATATAAGCCGGGAAGTGTCGTTATTTTTGGGTCCCAGTGTGAGAAGTTACCAGAGCAGTAAGATATTCCTTGCGGTATATGAAAGTGTTCGTCAATAACAGTCTGCGTAGCCTTGTTGACACTGTCGAATATAAGTTTTGATGCTAAGAAGTATGCCGAAACTTGTAGAGATAGCAGAATGTAGTATCTTGCTGGCAACAGCATTTTGGCTGGCTACTGAAAAAGAAAACATTAACTATTGTTAAGTCTTATTTGAATAATAGGTTTGTAATGCATGGGGCTTGGCTTTACAATGGCTGGTGAATTCGTGGGTAAACTATGCACCCATGCCTTATCCCTTCAGGGAATGCTGTTATGATAGCTTATTATGCATTGATGTTTAATTCTTTTGTTATTTTTATATTTTTACTTAACTCACACACTGACTTATTCACTTATTCCTATTAAATATTTTAGGAAAATCATATATTTTTACAATGTTTGTAAATATGTGAGCACAATGTACCTATCACGTGATTAATTTATCTGCCTTTGCTTTATTTTAAATTCTTTTTACCAATTGTGGTATAGTATTTTTATTCTTGGTGCATCGTCTTCACATATAAAAATATAATGAATGTTTACAAAATACTGTAAAACATTTTAAAAGAGTAACAGTGGAGTTTCTTGCCCCTTCTTCTCCATACGAAACTACTTTTTGGAAGTGGCGCCTAGAATCAGTTCTATTTTTAATGTAAATTTTGACGTTCAAAAGTGCCTTTCAGTGGGCCTATTTGAAATAAATGCTTTGACTTTGACTTAATTTATTTAAACATTCATAGTTTTCACATACATACTGACCCTAAACGGTCCTAGTTTCAGATATCGCTAAGTCTAATAGGCAGGAAGGTTCGAATAGTATGTATTATAGTTGCACGACATATTTTATTTTCATTATAAAATATACTGCATTTACCTACATAACCTTTTCTTATTTGTAGCTTCAAAAATATGGGATAAACATAATCGCTTGTCAGCTTAAAAAACTTATCACAACTAAGAAAACATTATGAGCATGAAGAGTTTAAGTTTTACATTGCACAATCGTCCCGGAAAACTAAAATAAATCAATAGTTTGTAAAAAAAAGGACTTACTGCGTTCCTCCAGGATAAACTTTAGCGTTTCCTTATATCTCCGCTCCGCAATCTTGTATTAGCTGCCTGTAGCTGTATTCAATTATTACACATTGTTTTCTTATATTTTTTCGTTCATAACGAATTCGCCGGCACATCGGGCACTTAAGTAAGTATGATAAAATTGATAACGAGAAATGGCGGCTTTTTTGACAACTGATGAATTTCACTCACTTGATTGATAACAAAACGTTTAATCCATCAGTAAAAATAGTGCTCCATTACCATAATAATTTTTATGGTTGGGGAGGTTTATTTCAAGACTAAACCGGGAATGTAGTTACTAAAAGAAATAAACATCCTTTACATTTTTTTTTTTTAGTTTCTAAATTACCTTACATTAATTATTTTATTGCTTCGATTCTTTACAAGTAGTAGCTGGTGGCTGGATCCTTTATAACTTATATTACTCTTTGGGCTGGAGGGTGGCGGTAGCTGTGTGGTCATGGGGAATGATGGACAGTTTTTATATTGTTGGATTTTTTATGTTTTATGAATGTGAGAACGTTGTAGGCTTTCTAGACTGTAGATTTGTAGACCATTTTCTATTGAACCTGGTACTTGTTGACAGGCCCACATTAGCCTCCCATACATACTAGCACTGTTATTTGAAAACAGTGTAAAAGCCAATTATTTTTTTTAACCGTGGAGTTTCCTGCCGGCTCTTCTCCATGCAGTGTGACCAGATTAAATTTTAGAAAAATACCGAAGCACCTCAAAACAATACTGAAATATACCGATTTACAAAGGGCAAATATACCAATAAAAATACCGATTTTCATAACACGTTTTATTCAATCATCATCATCACAATAAATGTTAGAATTTTATATAACATCTTGATTTGTTTTTAAACTTGCTGACACATTTTTGTTTCCGAATCTGTTTCTTTGTTCTGTTTTTATTAAATTTATCTGTGAAAATATGCGCCCGCATGCAGCACTACATACTGGTAAACATAACAGAGATTTACAAACACTAGATACAAAATCATTTCTTGACAATTCAAAAGTGCCTGTAAATGGTTTTATTGAAATAAATTATTTGAGTTGAGTTTCACTTCAACAAACCAACTGTAGTAGGCGAGTCGATGCTACACTATTTGTGATTCATACACAGACAAGGAAGTATTTTATGTAAGTATACCCTAATACTTAACTACCCCTTAAACTGAAAATGTAGACTTATTTTTTTCTAAATATTTGTTTTATAATGACCGTTTTTTTTTTTACAACAACAATAGGAATAAAAAAGAAGTCCAACTTAACTTAAATCTTCTCATTTATTATATCAATGCGGCGGCAGCCACTTGACATTTTCTATCAGTGACTTACTCTTTGATCTTTGCTTATAAATAAAATGTACCGCTAAACGGGGAAACTTCCTGCCACAAACTAATAAGAGAAGACATAGATCGCTTCGGTGTTACAATAACTTCTTATCCAAGTTATACCCAAAAAGACTGAAAAATACTGACTTCCCGCAATATACCCATAAAAATACTGACGTTCGGAAAAATTAGTAGAATATACTGAAAAAGTATTAAAATACTGAATCTGGTCACACTGTCTCCATGGGAAACGACTAGTTGGATCCACAGAACACAAATACCCTGACGGTTGGATCCGTGCTCCTAGCTTCTGACAGTTCTTGACGTTTCTTATAAAATATATTGATTTGGTTTGATGGCTCTATAGGTAGGGAAAGACCAAAGAAACGCCGGAATACGCGATGGATGGACTGGAATGTAATGTATAGATAGAGAAAATGATACAGTTAAATGGCAAGAGAAGTGTGAAAGAAAAATATGCTTACAAGTAGCTAGTGAGGTTGTTCAACCATTGATTTTCTTTTAAAGCTAAATAATTAAAAATTAAATATCGATGATGGGCGACTTAATTTACAAAGTTTGTTAAAATTAACTAATATGAACGAATTCACAAACGAAACGCAAAATAAGCAATGTTTTGTTTTCTGTTACACTTCTACTAAAACAAAAATCGTCTATTTCTGATTGGTGCAAAATTTCTGCTATACACACTATTGGTTCCCAAATAATCACAAAAACATTTCTTGAGTGACTGGCCTGTGACGTTTAAAATCAAAATATAACGGCCGAATTACGAACTACAAGAGTGGAATTTTACTATTTCCATCTAATTTCTCTACAAAATATCGTGAACACAAGGCTTAAAAGTGTTAATGTGTGATGTTTGATTAATAAACACTTTACTATCATGGAAGCCAACGATTTCCTAGTGAAAATCAAAGCGAATGGCGATGAGAAAGACTTGAGTAACTTGGCAAAAGTTTACAACGATTACAAAACTATTGCTTCCAAGTTATCTTCGAAAGAAAGAGGTTCATTCTCGTTGAACGTGCTTTGTTTATTGTGCAGGTAAGTCTCAGTACATAACTCACAAGTTTTTTGTGGTAATTTACAGATAGACAGAACTTAATTCTGTCCATCTTAAATCATATCAATCCAAGGCTATTTTTTACTAAACGTAGGCCTCTTCTGGGTCAGAGGAGGTCAGAGGAATATTGTATATAAGAGCCGGATAATTGTTAACCCTCCTATCTCAGACATGTTTTATTTAAGATTGTGCTTTTGATGAACCAGTGCCAGTTTTAAGATTTTGAGATTTAGGATTATAATTTGATGTGATGATTATGGTTTTATGCTGGAAAAAGAAATGGCTCCATAAACTCCCCAGCAACACACATTTGTCTATACAGTTACAGAAACTTCTTATTCCATTGAAAACTAGCTGTTGCCTGCGACTGCATATGCAATCCAGGATAAAAAGTACCTTATGTCCTAAACAAGGGCATTGTCCATCGGTGTGCCAAATTTCATCTAAATCCGTTCATCCGTTATAACTTGAAAGCTTTCAAACAAACAAGCTTACTTTCACATTTATAATATTAGTTAGTTAGCAAGTTATGATTAAGATGTGATTTGACAATATGCTGAATAAGTGTGTCCAACGAGTTTCTTACTCATTCTTCTTGTGTAATTAAAATAAATGCTTTGAGGTTGAGTTTGAGAGGCTTCAACATAATTTAATATGTTTCAGGAACCTAGACAAAGCACCAACATGGAGGGACAGTATAGACACCAAAGATTTGCTTACTTTGACCATAAACTGTATCAGGGAGACAAGAGGGCTTAACAAGACAGACCAGGTCAAGACATTGGCCTGTATCTACCATATTCATAGATATGTTGTAAGAAAGGTATGGTATATTGCCAAAGTATTATTCTATCAACCAAATTCAGCTTGACACATTGATCTAGCTCACAGAAGTGACTGCTGAGCATGAGGTCCTGGGACCTGAGGAAAAAGAACATAACAACACACCTGTAATGCCTATAAGGTAAGGCAGTGGTGCACCTCTCTAAGTCTAAGCAAGCACAATGATTTTAATTGTTGCATTTTTTAAACTGCAAAATAAAATCGCAAATGTATTTTTTTTTTTAAGCAAATTATCTACAGATTTTTAACCGCAGTATGCGGACTAGTAAATTGGTATTGTTCACAGATTTGTGATTATTATGTATTTCTGTATTATTTATTTATTCAAGAACACCAACAGCATATATTCAACATTGGCTTACAAAGGGCAGACGTTAGTATTTAATAAAATAAATGTTCATTTATTTATCAATATAATTAGTTTGATGGAAGTTTATATTAATCTAAGAGGAGATTATCCTCTTAAAACTGTACCTAAATAGCTCTTATTCTGGAATCATTAAGAGTTGGACAAAGAAACCCCAACCTATGGCTTTTGTAAAGATTAATCATATGCTTCATTTTTCAGAATGCATCAGTACCACCAGAATTAATACTCAAACTATCATTCATGGCATTTGAGGCTGACTCAAAGAATCTCCTTAAAGAATATTGTAAAACATACTGGAATATTATTGCAGATCGTCTGATATACATAGAAAAATTAAAAGGCAAAGCAATACACAAACTGTTACCAAAGCTTACCGAAGATGTGCTCAAAACATTAGATATTTACGATACAGCACAGTTTTGCTCAAACATTTTAGTATTTTTAGTTAAAAAACTACACTTTATATACAGCGAATCTTATGCCGAACAACTGAACAGATTGTACGGTGAAATATTTGAGAAATTTTCAAGAAAAACTGATTTGAGTGCGTTCAAGAAATTTGAGGAAAAGGATATGTTAGATTTGTACGTTAAATTCAGTGACTGTCTGTATGTGATCGCTGAGAATTCATCCAAGAACCGTTTTAAGGAGTCAGCTTTGAGTGTAGCTGTCAGGACAGCGATAACACTACTTGGACATCGATCAGACATATTCCACTGCTTACAGACCTTCTATTTAAATTCCTTCTGCGATATCTTCGTTAACAAAACCACATATTTGGATGCTGTTTTCAAAAATCTCACCGTTTCCTGTGAAATTACTGGAAAACTGGGTTATAAAGACACAATGTTAGCGACATACCCTTTCATTGGTCAATTTCTAAGACTCTTCATTGAATATTCAGTAAATAATTCAATAAAAATCAATTTTAAAGGAGAAATACAAGAAAATTGCTTGAATTTTATGATCATACTACTGAATGAGTTGAAACACTGTGATCAGTTGTTGAAATGTGAGAATTGCAAAGTTAAATCGGGACTTCATGACGCTTTAAGACTCTCGTTTTTACTAAAACATTTCATTACAAACGCTGTGCAGAATAGCTCTAATTTAAATAACTTATTACCCCTATATAATACAGTTATAGATAAACAATATACTATAATGAATGAATTAAATAAACTGGGATGCGTAAACTACGAAAAATGCTATCGAAAACTGCAAACCGACACGCATAATACCGCTATCTTACTGAATAAGAACGAAAAATATGATTTCTCAATCAATTTATTCGAAGTTTATATAAAAAATGAGTTGAGTATGAGCGAGAATGAGTTCGAGCATAAAAATTTAGCGCGAGCATTCTACAACAAGAGCATTTGCGAATTAGATGACAAGAAGCACGAAAATGCGCTTTTGGATGCTTTTTTGAGCTTAATTTTTTCAAAAGAACTGAATTCGGAAAAGTATATGAGTTTGGTGATGGATATCAAAGCTAAAGCGTTGAAATGTGATGAGAAAACGAATGAAAGTGATGATGATGATGATGATGAACATAAAAATGATGATTTACAATTACTATCGGTTGTAGATGCGTGTAAAATAGTCATGGACCAGAAATTCTATGGTGATTTGACACCATTTTTGAAAGATGTTAAATTCAGGTAGTTTTTTTTTTACTTATGTCGCCTGCCTGATTTTGAACTTTATTCCTATTTGCGTAAATATCTTTATACAAAATTGTTAAATCAGTCACGTTATTGTATTAAGAACTTTACCGGAGTCGGAATAAAGTTCAAAATACAGTAACTGGCATGAAGATTTGTATGAGACAGACGATGGTTTAATTTTAATTTATTTTTCAGTTTACTTCTAAAACATGAGTTTGAGATGTACTGCAAGTTATGGCCTTCCATAGTTCCGGTGGCCGGCGTTTGGCAGTCCCTAAATTCATTGCTGAATGGCAGAAAAGAGAAATGGATGACAGGTATAAAATACATAGGTTTAATAACTATACAAAGATATTTCTTTCTTTCGTGACTACCTGGTCGGTCTAGTGGTCGCAAGAACTGAGGACCTGGTATCGATTCCCAGGTCGGGCACAGTGTTATTGGGTCTTTCTATCTCGGATTTCTCAGTAGCAGCCTTTTTTTTTTTTTGGGTGGGAAATCATCAAATGACTTCTCAGGAGGATGTGTCAGACTTTACTGACTAAAACCAACCCGTGTTCCTTCAGTTGCCTGTGCCAGGGCCACGGTTACTCTTTCGAAGTACCCGCGACCCTGACTCAGTAGCAGCCTGGAGTCTTAATGTGTGCCCGGTTGATGGCAATAGGCTCGCCCCCTATTACATGGGACTTAAGCATAACTGGCGAAAGGTGGGTGTACTATGGTTACACCTCTGCCTAACCCTTCTGGGATTATAAGCGTGTTGTTATTTTATGTTTATAAATATCTTTTGGCGTGTGGTCAAAATCGGAACTAACGACGCTATCTTGTTTTTCCAATACATTTCGCACAAATGTTTAGCAACAGCGCCCCCCTTTCATTCTGGCGCCAGATCTTTGTAACAGTGTCCAGTATCAGGGCGGTGTTATGACACATCGATGTTTAGAATGAGTCTGTCACTCAGGCCTGAACTCCACCAAAGCGGGGATGAGCGGAGATGTGCGAAGCGGAGAGGTAAGAATAGAAACAAAGAAAACACGTTTGTTTGCGGTAAACATGACGCAGAGAACGAACACAAACACAAAAAAAATAACAAGTTGGCGCAAAACGGTTATCAGTGGTTTTCAGCGACAGCTCGCGTTGACGTGGTGACGTCAACCAGTGCAGCCTACGCTGAGATAAAATAACTCATAAATAAACACACAATAAAGGCCATGATTAACAGCTAGGGCGTATCCACCGAAGCTGTGCGGGGAGATGCCTACTGGCCGTACCTGATCAGAGATGTGTACTGGCTACAGCAGAACTGAGCTCCGTGTGGCGAGCGTTGGATGTGGCGCGGGAGCTTTTGGCATGCGACGCAAAATCAACTAAACCAAACTTGTCTTCGACGCGAGGGAACTAGTGATGCCGCTTGCCGCACACTAGCTTGCGAGCATTGGCGTAGCTAGGGATTTTGTCTAGGGGGGGCAGCCGTCCAGCTGAACTAACCAGTCTTTTAATGAGACATCATAAATGACACCAAGTAATATAGTATCCCACTAAAAACATTTCATGTAAATTAGGTTGCTCAGAACGCTTTCACTGTTATAAAAGTTATCAGATCTATTGAGAGCCAAGCTCCTAATTTCAACTTGATACCTCCACGCGTTCCTGAGAAAAAGGGCCTTAACGGACAAACAGACGGACGGACGGACACCGAAGTGACCCTTAAAGGTTTTCATTTTTTATTATTTTAGGTGCGGATTCCTTTTCAACAGATTTGTTTTCAACACTGACGATTTTTCCAGGATTGGCAAAGAAGTTTCTAGGGTAGGTAATGCCCCCCCCGCTAACCCAGTTACGCGAGCCACAGCTCACATTTATGTTTTGTTCACGCTAAACAAATATGAGACTCTGATCACTTCTTATCTCTGCTCAACCGTATCCACTGAAGCTATGCCGTTTGAACACATCTCCTCTCCTCCAGTCTCGACTCTGCTTTGGTGGAGTCCGGGCCTCATACCTGTGTGACAGACTCTTTTTAAGTGCCGATTTCACCAATGGCCGATTTCACGAACGCGATCAGCACTTTTAAACCCAGTTCAAGAGTTGTCAATGTCAATATTCCATAACAATTTTGACACTGACAGCTCTCAACGCGTTTTAGGTGGGCTGAACGCGTTCTGTTTAATTGGTGAAATTTACACTCCAAAGCCGCAATCTGCAAAGCCGAACTTTATTTGAAACTCGGATGTGTCATACCCCGATTCATACTTTGCGGCGGCTGTGAATTGCGCTATCCGCTGCGCAGTACCTCACCACTCACCCCCGCTGACACATATGTTTGTTACTGCCCAGCGACTCACTTCGTTTTGCAAGCCGACGCCGCGCCGTAAAGATTGAATCAGGCTGTAACGGCCAGATATACATACTATACTAGCTTTTATATAACGCGGCGCACGCCGGGTAAAGCTGCCAGTCAGCACAATTGTTTCCGAAGTCTTCAACAATCATCGTCATATTTCAGCCAATTTACACAAAACCTTTATTGAATAATACACCTAAACCGTCCTCATGAATCACTCCGTCAATTGTTGGAAACCGTGTGAAAATCCGTTCGGTAGTTTTTTTTTTATCGCGTTCAGACCTACCGACGTGGCGGAGAGACTTTGTTTTATTATATAATTAGGGTGACTGGCGACATATGAAGGTTATAAAAAGACCTAGCCGTCAATTACGCGTTGTATATTATTGCTTTGAAACGAATTTTATTTTGGTGTGAAAATTTGCTGTTTGCTGAAGTGCGCATTGTAACACACGCAAAACATTGTGCATGCAATGGAACAGGGGTGGTATTTGTACAGTTGTATTATAACATTAAAAAGAAACGTAAAAAACGTCACTAAACGTTGGAATTTTGACCTCATATATGTCCGTAACCAGAAGGTTCCCAGTTATCGTCCAGTAAGGACCATCCTATAATTGGAAGCGCATGTGTTTGTCCCTGTTCCATGCATGTTACTGTGTAGCCTCTGAGATCCAATACAAAAAAAAAATACAAAAAAATTGGGTAATACAAGTGACTTTCAGCTTCGTTATGTGTTCTACAGAACAGTACACTTATAACTGGTGTACCGTTATATGTGTACTGTTCTATAAAGATCTGTTTACCCTTTTCAAGAATTCAGGCGTGATGTTTTGATGTTGTTATTTTCAGTTGAAGACCCGGAATCACTTCTGTGGACATTACTTGAAGTGATATCTGTCACTCCTGCGGCAGTAAGAACGATACACAGTGATTATTTTAAAGTTATAGTCAATGACTTATTGGAAGGGATCGATAAAATGCCTGTGAGTATAGGTTTATTATTTGTTACTATCTGTTGCCCGCGACTTCGTTTGCGATCCTGGATGAAAACTAGCCTGTGTCCTTACCCAGGTCGTGGTCTATCTGTGTGCCATATTTCATCCAAATCCGTTTAGTCGTTTTGCCTTGAAAGCGTAACAAACAAATAAACTTACTATCGCATTTATAATTTACTAGCGGCCCGGTACGTGCTTCGCTACGTATAAAGTGAAATAAAAAATAAAATTATTGGAACTTCAAATTCATTTATTCAAACAATTTAAAAAAAAATTAATTGCTAGCTATTTTTCTGTACATTTAGATAGACCTGAAAATAAGTGCAAAATGTGACCTTAGAAAATTATACAAATGAAATGTCAACACACTGAAAATAGGTCAATTAGTTAACCATCGTCACCTTTCCAATGCAATTTTGGGTACTGTAATGCATGGTAACTAAGATGAAGTTCCGAAACACGTTGCAATTGCTCATTTCTGCGATGTGATTGAAACTGATCACCAAGAATTACAATTGCAACCTCATCAATTGTCGATGCATTGAATCGCTATGCATGCTCCAAATTCTATCAGCCCTTATTACGATTTTGTGATTATCAGATGGCTTATGATCGAGAGCAATTTTGAACGATTGAACTAATGCGTTATGCTGATGGAAAAACCTTTGTAGCTCACGAATAATTTCTCGTCTTGTATTCGAAACAATTGCACAACGTTGATCCAATTCACGATTTTCATCACCAATAAAATAAATTTGCAAAAATTGATGATCAGCGTCGGTGTATGGCAATAACGAACCCTGTTTGATGAATCTGGCCCTGAATCTGTAACATGTAAACTATCGAATACTTTATGATTCAGATTGATATAAACATGGGACAATCCTGTTGAAGTATTTACCTTAAACGTCGGCATAAAATTATCTCTAATAATTTTAGTAGCACCGAAAGAAGTAATTTGAAATGACGAATTGTATTGTTGAATATGACTCAAAAAGTGCTTCAACGTTTGAGATGTCCCAAAAATAAATGAATACAATGGTTCGGATGGAGTTTCTAATGCTGGCAATCTCACTTCGCCATTAGCACAACACATCGCCGGTCGTTTCACCTGGAAAGTTAGCCGCATCACAATGTGGACATATTGCGTCCATCATTCCAATGTATCTGTACATACTATAATCAATCTGACTGTTGTAATTAAAAGAAGCACGCATCATTTCAGCCAAAACAGCACGACGTATTCTTGATCGCCGTGCAAGATTCAGTACAGGTACAGGGTCAACAGATCTGGTACATGCATTACGTTCACGCTGCGATGCATTAGCTTGTGCGCGTTCATCTGCTGTCTGTGATCGTCTTAGTAATTACCTCCTAGGAGGTACATGAAAGAGAAGAAGTGAAACGTCTTTTTATACAGAAATCTTAGGAAAGTTTTCTGCACCTTTTCCAACGTTAAAGTATGAGTCGCTGTGTAGGGATGCCAGATACAGGCTGAGGCTGGTGCCTGTTAGTTTACTACGAACCAAGGTGGTGTACAGAAGCTCGATAACATTTGGGTTGCAAAAATCACGGGCATTTCGCAAAACAAAACCCAAACGCCTAAAAGATTCCTTGGCAAGAGTAGAGACATGATCTCTAAATGTCAGACCAGTGTCAAAGGTCACGCCCAGCAGGCCAGCAGGGCTAACACGACAAGCGCGAGAACGCTCTCTATCTCGATTTCTCGAAATTTTTCTACGATTTTAACGTCATCCTAATGCCTAACATGACCGCTAAGCTAAGTAAACTCGAAAAAGGCACTTTGACACTTCTGTATCTCGCGACGAGATACCGATGTAGCATGTTATTAAAAACGAATAATTTTTATCATTGCAACATCGGCCGATTTTACGCATGGAATTAGTATTTACTGTATTGATTTTACGTCCACCTCTTTTAATTTATGTTAAGTTCCTTATAACCGACTTTTTTGACTGATTTTATTTGGCATGCTAAAATTAAAATATAGAATTAGTGGCGCTTATTATACTCACTAGATAATCACCACAATTGATAAAGCGGCCGACGGTCGCTATTCGACAAAGCGAAGGTTGATTTTGTAACAATCACCATAAAACATATAATATTTCTGTTACTTACCAACTTTGGGGAATAACCTGGCGATTTTCATAATTATGTTGCGTAGATTGAATATTGATTGCCATACAGCCATAACTCCCTGGATTTCGGTAATCACCATAATTGACAAAGAGACTGGTTATTACTGCCTGCCCCCCTGCTACACCCTTTCTCTCGCGGCCGCCGAAAGGAACACCGTTCCAATGTTTATAGTAGGTAGTTTAAAACTAATTTTCATTATTATTATGTTGTCTGAAAAAATTAGGACAAAAATAAGTATAATTATGAATTTGCCTTGTTATTTTAGATATTTCATTTTATTTTTATTGTCTTATAATTTTGTCTACTCTTCTCGTCGTCAAAATTGACGACGACTAAATTAGAGATGTTGAATTGTCAAAATGCGAGATAAATTATGTGCCATATTAGGGTTTAACGAGGAAACATCAAGTTTGACAGAACGAGACGAATATTTTGTATGGCAGTGCTGTCAGAAAACGAGTAAAGTGACGGTATAGACGCGACGAGAAAATACGAGAGTGAGTAATTGTAGCGTCTGGCATGTTAGCCCTGCAGGTCTTTTATTTTGGTGAAACGACATAATACTAGATGCTTTCACGCTCCAAAACGCACGTTAAGCAACCCGAAAGTCTGACCGATCAGTCTTACAAAGACTTAACGTGTTACCCAGTGACTTTGTTGTAGAGGTCAGTTAGGCCGCCGATCCGTGTGAAGTACTGGTACAGTCCGCAAGGACTAAGCTGAGCTTGAATTTGTGTGAGTGATAACCAATCTCACCAATTGAATGAATGATTAATTTCCAAACCAAACGCGCTCTAGGCCGACGTCACACTTACACTGTTTATACGTGCACTCACACAAACGCATAGCTCAGCTTAGGCCTCGCGGACTGCATTCAGCTGCATACAGTTACTGGAACCCGACCCCAACAGAGTTGGCAAAGGCTGGGCATGATGAAGTGTCCTCGGCTTACTTTTAAAAAGTTCATGTCGTGTGTCTTTCAGGACCCAATTTCTTCAGACATCAGGTTGGCACAAACAATATTATTATATCTGAAAGCTGAATATGTTATAGCTGAGGCTAGCTCCAAATATGGATGGAAAGTTACTGAAGTTGTAAGTACAATATATATAAAATATTTTGATTTAAAAAATACCATGAAGGTACAGTCATTTATAATATTTTTTTGTTTATAATATTCACTTAATATAATCATAGAATATTCACAACTTATTTATTTATTTACGTAGTATTGTTTTTATTTTTAAATCCCCTTGGATTGATTGATGTCTATAAGTGTGTCCGTGGCATCACAGCGGGCGCTATCGGAATATCAGCGCTGCGTTATTTATTTTTTAAAATATCGCAGCATAATGCTGACATATGAGCCATATTGGCCTCGCACAGGTATTTTGTTTACTGTTTTATTGTTTTTTGGTTTGTAATAAGTTAATTGGGATGATGACTACTATTAAAAATGTTCTTAAAAATAATGTAATTTCAATGAAGGCGTAGTAAAAATGAGATAATCGAAAAAAACTGTTAAATCTATGTAAAAATGAAGATGATACGCGCTTTAAAAGTTTTTGGAGGGGATTATTCCTGTCCTTGTCGCGCGGTACGGACAATGTACGGCGCTAGTATGAAGTTACGTTGTCGTGACGTCACTTCTACGATAGAGCTGTCCTAGTCTAACACTTACTTTAAAACCTTTATGACTTGGCAGTTTTTTAAGCTTTTACACGTTTTGTAATACAATTGGACTATTTGGAAATAAACATATGTTTGAGATAAAAATTAAAAAAAATTGTCATCATCCCCATTCTGTTAGTTTAAATTTGTTTTATTATTATTATTTTGTTTTTTCCTTGATTATATTTTGTACTATTTGTATTTACGGTGCGTGTCCCAAATAAAATATTTTTCTATCTTTCTTTCTTTCACGAGCATGAATACTATCTCTGATCATGGTCTATCTGTGTGCCAAATTCGTTCAGCCGTTTTGACAAAAAATTTATTTTGTTCATACAAAATTAAGACTTATCACAACCGACGAGAGCTCTTATTAATTTACATATTTTTTAGGGTTAACTAACGGGCACTTCCACTTGTTTTTTTTTTAGATTCCGTGTTTATACCACACACGTAGCAGGACCACTATAGAAACGAGGTTGGTCGATGGAAGAATATCCGTTGAGCCGTTTTGACTTAATTTTGTATGAACAACAAATTCAACTTAGACGAAAAGCTTATTTTGTTCATACTAAATTAAGACTTATCACAACCGACGAGAGCTCTTATTAATTTACATATTTTTAGGGTTAACTAACGGGCACTACCACTTGTTTTTTTTTTAGGTTCCGTGTTTATACCACACGCGTAGCAGGACCACTATAGAAACGAGGTTTGTCGATGGAAGAATAGACAAACGAAATCTATTCTTGCGTCGACAAAAGTAGGTCTCGATAGGCGTGCAGAGGTGGATAAATAACCTACCCCTTGAAAGTATACAAGCGTGATGTTCTATTTCAGAGTAATGACCCGGATGTATCGCAGGCGATGCGTACGATCGCTCAAGAGCATGTTGCGTTGCTAAGGTCTTTACAAGCCGTCGAAGTATGGACGGAGCTGGCTGTTGTTATTGATACAGGTAATAAAACATTTTTTTTTTAATTATTATCTCCTTTAAAAAGTTGTTTAAATACATTTTATTTTTTTTTATTAAAAATACATTCTAATGGCATGACACCTGTTTAAATACTGTTGGCCCAAAACTTTGCCACTTCCACGGCGTTATCGGTGGCAGCGCACAGGTCACTTTGGCTGCATGTTTCCAAGCACTGCGGGCATAATAGGAGGTGGAGCATAGTTTGTGATTTAGTTCCACATCCACACCCTGCTGCCGTTCCGTCGGAGTAGCCCCACTTTACGAGGTTCGATTTACACCTTCCCACTTGGGTTCGGAGATGGTTCAGGGACTTCCAAGTGGACCACGGAAGGTTGCACCCTGCAGGGAAATGCTCGTTTGGAGGTAGATAATGAGTGGGTGGAGGAAAGGTATCCTGCCACAGCGTGGCATCCTGCCATGACATGAAATAAAAATTGCCCACCGGTATCGGGAACAGGATCCAAGCTACCGGCGGTCAGGACTCCAGAGACTTCTAACAATGAGAGCCGTGTCCAGAAGTACAGCTTTCTGAATCAAGCCCTTGATCCAGCTGCCCAATGAGTGCCTCCTCAGGTGTTGATCGAAGCTCTTCACTATTAAGCCATTGGCTGTCACGACTAGCGGCACAATGATTGCTGAGTCCACACCCTTCATGTTGACAACCTCGCGAGCCAAGTCATGATACTTGATTTGTTTATCTTTCTCGGCTTTCAAGAGGTTCCCTTCATGCGGGACCGTTATGTTAACACCGTTATATCAGGCTTATTGGCAACAATAGTCCTGTTAGTGATGACGGATCGATCGCAGTATAATATGATATTTCCATTTTCGAGAACTGGGTCGGGCACATACCTGTAGTACGCCACTTCCGATTCCACAAGGCTTAATTTTAGAGCTAACTGCTGATGGATAATCCTGGCTACAAGGTTGTGTCTATGCAAGTACTCTTCGTTAGCTAGACGAGAACACCCAGAGATAATGTGTCTTATTGATTCACCCGGACGGCATGACATGCCCGACAGATTATTGTTATTAAAAAAAAAGTTGGAAATGTCTTTGTTGCGAAACATGTGTTTAAAAAATAAAAAAAAATCATCATCCCCATTGAATATGTTTTGCATTCAATAAGGGTAGTTAGAACCGCTTGCTTTGTGGTTAATAGTTATAGTTGTGCTGCGTTAACTGCTACATTTCTTCCCCTGAGTGCTGGTAATGGCTATATATAAACATATTGACTAGAAATTTAGCATAAAAAACGCCATGTATAGCAATAATTACACCAACGGAGCAAAAAATTACTTCAAGTGCTGCTTTCCGTATGTGCATGTGCGCGGTGGACATCGAACGGGCGGCAATAGATCGCGCAGCTCATATGAACTCACCCGAATAGTGGTTAATATTGATTGGACTAGGTACTGCTGTTGTAATAGAGTATTTTTTAGCACGAAACAGCCCAGAAGTGTGCCTATGAATGATAGGTTAAGAAATGATGTGATAAGGTAACGGTGAGCTTTAAAAGATGTAGTGACTAAAATTGAAAAGAGTGTGCTTAGATGATTTGGTCATGTTGAGAGGATGAATGGAAGGAGGAAGGAGACTAACAAAAGACAAGGCAGACGTGAGTGGAAACGCCAGGAGGGGACGCCGAAGGGAGAAATATTATTAATGATGTTCTTCAGAAAGGTCAGGTGCGTAGAACTCGCAACCGGCGTGCGTTTATGACCAGATGTATGAACGTAAACGAGGCAAAAGGAGTATGTAAGGATCGGAAGAGGTTCGCGTTCGCGTTCTGTGGTTTCTGCCTACCCCCATGGGAAGAAGGCGTGTTTATGTATGTGTTTATTATTTTTACATGTTTTCTTTACAAAATCAGCCTAAAATGTTCCCACTGCTGGGACACAGGCCTGGAGGGGGTGGGCTGTAATTAGGGTTGTCAACTCTTATTCCCGAATGTGCTGAAACCAGAAATTAATATGCGGTACATGGCCAAAAGAAACAGGACCTGATTACAAATGTACAGAAACGAGATAAAAACAATAGCCATGACGAAAAAAAAAATTATGTTGCCTCAAAAAATCGTTGTTTGCAAATAGTGCAAACAATATTAAAAATGTGTAGAAGCTTAAGAAATTGGCCAAGTTATAAACTATTAAAATAACTGTTAGACACAGACAGCCCTATTATAGAAGTGACGTTGTCCGTACCGCGCGACAAGGACGGTAATCATCCCACACAAACTTTAAAGTGTGAAGCTTTTTCATATTTTCTTCGATTTTACAGATTTGACTGCCTCGTTGGTCTAGTGGTCGCAATCGCTACTGCTGAGCATGAGGTCCTGGGTTCGATTCCCAGGTCGGGCAACGTGTTATTGGGTTTTTCTATCTGGAATTTCTCAGTAGCAGCCCGAAGTCTGGATTTGTGCCCGGTTGATGGCAATAGGCTCGCCCCCTATTACATGGGACTTAAACATAACTAGCGAAATGTGGGTGTACTATAGGTACACCTCTGCCCAACCCTTCGGGAAAACAAGGCGTGATGTTATGTTATGTTATTTTACAGATTTTTTCGATTATATAATTTTACTACTACATTTTTCTTTAAAATAACATTATTTTTTCGAACATTTCTGTTAGTCATCATACCTATTGTAATAGTTTTTATCACTTTTATTTAAAACTAGCCAATGCTAATGCCAATAATAATTCAATTTCAGTGACCAACAAACAACTCCTCCAGCCCGCCTTGCAGCTAGCACAGATATTAGTCCAACAGCTGCTACATTTTAGCAGGACGGCGCACGCGCTGCAACTTGCGCATATATGTTGCCAAGTCGCCAAATATGTTGATGACAAGTACGTATAAATATACTTTTATATAACAGTTGAAGTTTTTCCATAATTAAGTTATCAAGTCGTGTATCTATACAACGTGTCGTTTTGCATCCTCGTCAAATTTGAGGAGGCTGTTATGAAAGACATAAATAATCAAATAAAATTACGATACTTGCTGAATAATAAATACATACTTGTTTTTTTTGTTTTTTAAGTTTGGAAGTTTTTCATAATAAAGCACTTTCAAAGAGCAGAATCGCCCCGCTGAACATGCGGTAGGCAATGCCGCACAGCTATGTCGCATAACAGGGCAGTTACAGTGCGGTATCACACGGGCCGCGTTTTAACATGCGCGTTCCACACAAGTCGATTTCCGAAAATTAGAAAAACAAAAAAACTAAACTTATTTTATTATTGATTCGTGTCGAGAATCATTAGCATAGTAACCTCCTTGAATTTGACGAGGATGCAAAACGACACCTTGTAGAGATATGAGGAACGGGTGTAAAGTTAATTATTACTTATTTGCCTCCATACTTAGTTGCCATTCCACCAATTCGCACTAAGCGCTTCCAAACATCCTTCATAATGCGCACGGCAAAAGAGTGGAACTCACTACCTGCGTCTGTGTTCCCGAACGCATTCAACCCGAATCTCTTTAAAGTTAGAGTGAACAGGCTTCTTCCGGGTAAGCTCACTCCATCGTAGTCTTTGTCTCTGTCACTTCTGACCTAGACTAGAGTCAAGAGCAAACCCATCTCAAATAAAAAAAAATAAAAAAAATTTAAAAGGGTGATCCTCCGACCAGATGGGTGTCGTGTCTGGTGGGCAACTGCCCGACGATTGATGTCGAGACGTACAGTGTGTATAAGGTTATCACATTAATTGAAACCACATATTCTACTACTGCTATACGTATTAATAACAAATAACGCCATAGCGGTGGGACCTTTTTTTCGTTTTTAATATTTAACAACATTAAAACTTATTTTGTTATTATTTGGTAACAATACCATAGTGTTGAATTGTTGATACCATCGCTCCGCGCGTGTCTAGTACCTTATTATCAAGGGTATATTTCGTGGCAATTTTTACAATATTGATTTTGTTCGAAAAATCAGTTATCTATTTTTAATAATAAATTTATTTTATAATTTTATCAGACTGATAACAACTTGTTATAACCGCTGTACTATTTAATGTGATAGAGTGTGCTAGTCGCGTGGTAAACTTTGCTTGCGCGATGCAGGATTTTGCGTGACGTCAATGTGATGCGTAGTCCCCATGTGGCGTTTATTGTCAGAGTCTTCCAGTGTCACACTGTGAATTTAGTCTGACCGCTGGGTCTGACATCATGTAGTCGTTAGAAACAGAAACAGTCACCATCGCTGAAATCGGCACAATGCAATATGAAAGATAAATGCAACCACCGCAGATTGACACTAAGTCTTCTTTAATACATGGGGGCCGTTCAAGTATTACGTAAGCACTATGGGGGGTGAGGGGGTCTTTGTTTTGCTTATTTTGGATGACATGGGGGGTAGGGGAGTCTAGATGATGATTACGTCATCGGTAGTTATTTACTTTTTTACACAAATGGCAACCCTCACATTGTCTATGCTTGAAAACGTAACGCATTTTCAAAAATCTAATCTTTATCCTAAATCTATTTTCTTATTTTTAAAATTATAATTATAACATTATAATTACAATAAAAAAAAACATTTATAATTGATAAATGTTTACGTAAGCATGGGAGGAGGGGGTAAGAGCTTTGCTTACTTTTGCTGACAAGGGGGATGGGGGGGTAAATGATTGTAATAAATCTGCTTACGTAATATTTGAACGGCCCCATGCCATTAAAGATGAAAAGCCAATTCACCTAACAGCAACGAATAAAAGAATCGGGCATTTTGTCTATTCTATCTGTCATTTTGTCTGTTTTATCGGTCATGTTGTCTATTCTATCAGTCATGTTGTCTATTCTATCTGTCATGTTGTCTATTAAATCTGTCATGTTGTCATGTTGTCTATTATATTTGTCATTTTGTCTATTCTATATGTAATTTTGTCTATTCTATCTGTCATTTTATCTATTCCATTATAAACCACTTTTCTATGGTGGCGATTTTCTGTAGGTCGTCCACATACCTGGCTATTGGTCTGCCAACGCTCCTTCTATTTTTTTTTCCTCAGTAAACATTTAACCTAACCTAAACCAATTGGTCAGGGCGTCGGTAGTAGTTTTGTTAAAATAAGCACAATCTGTCTTATTTTCGTGAAAGATACTGGCTGATACGATATTGAAATAACCGAAAACAAAATGTAAAGACATTGACACGAAATTCTTTTGTCATAAAAAAAAAATGCCATACTTAATTTCTTGGCCTTGCGGTTCGGCTCTTCCGTTTCCTTGTATCGGAGAAAAAAAATCAGCGGGGATAATTTTCATAACACACTAACAGTAGCAATGGATTTCATTTTGACAGTTCAACAACATTCATTGCGTTATTTACGTTGTTGATCAGACATTTTTTTTGAACATAGAAGCAATGGATTAGCAATATCCTTTCAAAATGATTCAGAGTTTTATTGAAAGTGTATGACGCAATTAGGGAGTGTTTGGCGAATGTACAATGTTTTATTTGGAAGGAGTCCGACATTAAACACAAAAAAAGATAAAAAATGTGTGCTGGACAGCAAAAATGTTGCAAGTTTATAAAAATATTTTTTACAGGGAAACCTACCTCCGCAACGCAGGCGTGTTAGTTTCCCACATGGACAAGCCCAGCGCTCCACTGCAAGATATAATGTCTCAAGCTGCAGAATACTGGCCAGAAGTCGTACAATCTGTGGACAGCTTAGAAACTGCTGTTGTGTTCGTGTGTGACGCCGCTGTAAGTAGCTTTTCAGTTCCAGACAAAGCAACAAAATACTCGAGCAGTTTTTCTATACTGATCTTCGATCGACAATAGCACTAGATTACGGATTAGGAGCAAAAAAACATCGCTCAAGGGAACGCGACTGCATAAAGCTTGATTTTAAACCTTAACACTAAAACCTAGAGTTTATTATCGTTTTCAATCTATTTACTACTTCAATTGAAATGTAAACTTATTTTGCTCGAACAGTTTTTCTTTACTGATCTTCGATCGACAATGGTACTTACATTAAGGATTATGAGCAAAAAACATAGCTCAAGGGAACGCGACTGCATAAAGCTTGATTTTAAACCTTAACACTTAAACCTAAAGTTTATTATCGTTTTCAATATATTTACTACTTAAATTGAAAAGTAAACGTATTTTTTTAAATAAGAACAAAAACATTTATGGAAAACTAAAAGTATTTTAAAAATAAGAACAAAAATAAGTATGGAAAAGTAAGACAGAATTTCTAACTATAATAAGGTTGAAAAAACTATGTTTGCAAAACAAGACCACAAATGTCATTATTTGTGGTCTTATTTTTCCGGCACCCGTTCACGAACATGACGTATGGATCAGCACCATTCAGCTCAACCATTTTGAAGGGAACTTAATGATCCAACACACACGCCACCACCAGCGAGACATTAGAGTGAGCGTGACATACTCTCAGCCGCCAGGGCACATTCAAGTCAATGACAGACGTGCCCACTATAGGGTAGCTTTATAGTAGGTACCACATAGTGCTCACACGTGTGCTTTGCAATTATATTAAGTCGGGGCCGTTACCACTATGCCACCACTGTTCTCTGCTAAATTACTTCTGCCCGGTTTTTTGCATGCGAAATGGTGATTATTATGACAACGTTGACTGAATGAATGTCAAATAGTTATTTGATCTTAATTTTTTCAGATATATTACAATAAAATCGGAACAGTGGGTGTTTCAGCGAAGTTGGTGCAGTTAGCTCAATCTAGAATATTAAAATCGTACGAAAAGTGTCCTGATATCAATCGTAAGTATTATTTATAAGCCTACATTGAAGTTTAAAAGGAGGGTGTTGCGTTTAATCCAATATTATGTATTTAAACTTGTATGTGTGGTGCAAATTGTAAATATGTTTGTGTTTGTAGTTATGTATTGTGTTAGGCAAAGTGTTATTGGGTTTTCTATCTAGAATTTTTCAGTAGCAGCCCGGAGTCTGGATTTGTGCCGGATTGATGGCAATAGGCTCGCCCCCTATTACATGGGACTTAAGCATGAAAGGCGTAATGTTGGTGTACAACAGGTACACCTCTGCCTAACTCTTCTGGGATTATAGGCGTGATGTTATGATATGTTATGAATAAATAAATAATTGGTTCTAACTTTGATGCAGTTTTAAGATAATTTAATAATCACTTTTTCTGTAAATCGTTAACAATCTATTCTCTATACCATTATGTGGCTCAATTTGATAAACGAATTAATTCAAAATCAAAATCAAAAGTGATTTATTCAAATTAGTCTGAGAGTCAGTACTTTTCGAACGTCAAAATTACATAAGACAGTCCCCCAAAACGCCCGCCCTTCACCTCTTCCTAGTGCTTTAGCTGGGAAGAAGAAGTGGCGCAACAAACTCCCCAGCAGCACAGCTGTCTGTTTAGTTAGAAAAACCATTGAACTATACAATTATAAGGTAATCAAAGAAGAAAAACACAAAACACAAAAAATCATATTAAATTATCTGCCATATATATGTAAGCTAGCCACGAATTAATTTTGTAAAAATATTTTAAATATTAGTTTTTGTATGTAACTATCAATTACTATTAAGCTATTCCTTACGTCAAATAATATTTTTATGATAGATGAGGCCAGTGTTTCTTTATCCAACTACTTTAAGAAGAGTCATCGAAATAAACTCGAAGAGTCTCTTTTACAGTAGTCACGTCAAAGTCAAGTCGCCGATCAGTCACGTAAATTTTATGGTCGTGTGTGAACAGCTAGTCAGTCATCGGCCATTATTTCGTTCTTATTTATAAATACTTTATGGTACACCACAAAAATACTGAACAAATATAAATCAAACTACAAAATATACAATGGGCGGCCTTATCGCTTAATGCGATCTCTTCCAGGCAACCTTGGAATTGACAGTGATTTGTCTGGACATAAAGTAGGGTTGTCATTGGTGCAAATAATAAGTATAGATACATTACACTAAAATAGATACACAGGTATATACATATCCTAACGAATAGATACAGTCAACTGTGGCATCTTTACGACTAGATGTGATAGTTTTTTACGACTAGTTGTGATAGTTTTTTGCAGACGATAAAGTGCTACTTGCATCGTCAGCAGAACAGTTGCAAGACATGGTGACTGTGATGGATGAAGCATATAAGAGGAAACGAATGAATATAAATGTGAATAAGACGAAAGTCATGGTGTTTGAAAGAGAGGAGGATGTATCGGTGTGTGATGTGAAAATAAATGGTAAGAGTGTGGAGAAAGTAAGTGAGTTCGTATATTTGGGGAGTCTGTTTACAAGAGATGGAAAGATTGATGGAGATGTCGAAAGGAGAGTGAATGCGGGAAATAAAGTGGATGGTGCTACACATGCAATTGTGACCAACCAGTTGATGTCCAAGAAGGCACGACTGGCTGTTCACAATAGTGTGCTGGTGCCTACGCTTATGTATGAAAGTGAATGTTGGGTGTGGCAAAAGAAGCATGAAAGCAGAATAAATGCTGTGGGAATGCGTTCCTTGCGGAGCATGTGTATTGTAACTTTGAATGATAGGCTGAGGAATGATGTGATAAGGTAACGGTGTGGTTTAAAAGAAGATGTAGTGACAAAAATTGAAAAGAGTATGCTTAGATGGTTTGGTCATGTTGAGCGGATGAATGAAAGGAGACTAACAAAAGGTATTTACAAAGCAGATGTGAGTGGAAACGCCGGGAGGGGACGCCCTAGGAAGACATATAGTGACCTTATTGGTGATGTTCTTCAGAAAGGTCAGATGCGAAGTACTCTCAACCGGCGCTCGTGCATGACCAGATGTATGAACGTAAACGAGGCAAAAGGAGTAAGGAACGTAGCAGGTGGCGTTCTGTGGTTTCTGCCTAGCCCCATGAGAAGAGGGCGTGAGTTTATGTATGTATGTGATAGTTTTTTTTTTTGTTTGTTGAGGTTAAGTTGTTCATAGAAAGTAAAGATGCCACAGTTGACGGTACATAGGTACATAGATACGAAATAAAATGAAATAATTACAGTTACCAGACCAAGATCACAACAACAAGTAATGTTCCTTCTGCCAAGGACGCGGGTTGTTCGAAAGAGATACCGTGGCCCCTGGCACAGGCAACTGCAGGAACACGGGTGGGCTTTAGTCAGTAAAAGTCTGACACGCCCTCCTCCACCCAGAGCGGGAGAAGTCATTTGACGATATCCCACCCAAAAAATAAAAAAAACCTTTACGAGTCTTTTAATCACAAGTAACGACTGTGCGCTTTTTATTTCAACTGGCAATGCATTGCACAAACGAGCGGCCTGGACAGTAAAGGATTTGTCGAGGAAAATTGAGCTTCAAGTAATCTGATGATCATTCAAGTTTCGGTCTTATTTCATTCGTAGCAATACGAGTAATGACTTGCTGGTGACGCGCCACTAGAGACGTGGCTGATGTGTTAAGCCAACGTCCAACAACTTCTACGTAACTTTTTTTTTGACGTGGCTGATTTCGAACCTAGACAGGCGCTTTACTTGGTGTAGATTATTTCATCACCGCTGCTCTCAAAACGGTGAAGGAAAACATCGTGAGGAAACCGGCATGTCTTTGAACCAAAAATTCGAAGACATGTGACATCTTCCAACCCGCACTAGGCCCGCGTGGTGGATTACGGCCCACTCCCTCTCACAGAGGAGGCCTGTGTCCCAGCAGTGGGAACATAATAGGCTGATTATGTGTTATGTTAATTTTTGTTTACTTTAATTATTTCCAGTGGACTTCGCAGTCGGCAGACTTATGGAGGCACAGACTCTTCTCTGCCGAGATTCAGGGCTCAGCACTATGAGTGCTGTCAACGGCACGCAACGACATTATCTGTCCATTTGTAATACTGGTAAGTCTAGACTTTTATGATTAAGCTTATACTTTTACTAGCTGTAGCCCGCGACTTTGTCTGCGATCCAAGATGAAAAGTAGCATATTTCCTTACCCAGGTCATGGTCTATCTGTATGCTAAGTTTCATCTAAATCCGTTCAGCTGTTTTGGTGTGAAAGCATTACAAACAAACGAACTTAATTTCGCATTTATAATATGAGTTAGGATTTCAATCTGCTCCTAGTTGACTACCTTCGTTGATTTGATCTAGTGGTCGCAAGTGAGTCCTGGGTGCTGTTCCCAGGTCGGGGTAAGTGTCATTGGGTCTTTCTATCCGCAAAAAAATAGAACTGAAGTGTCTATTTCTAATTATAACAGCTTTTTGCCAAAGGCTTTCCGGAAGTCTCTAGTGTACGTAAAACAGAAAAACGTTTTTTTTTAATTTTTTTGTTTCTTTCAATTTGTCTGTTTGTACCGGCTAATCTCCGAAACGGCTGGATAAATTTTGATAAGACTTTCACTGGCAGATAGCTGATGTTATTAGGAGTAATTTAGTTTTGATTAGAATTAGGGTCCCGCTTAAAAACAAAATACAATTATTGTTTTCTGACATGCTCGCGAACGAAGACGCGGGCACAGCTATTTTGTAATATGCACCTTGCAGGGTTCGAGAGCATACAACCCCTAGCGTGGTAACAGTTTCCGAGCTGGTTTTTTGATTCTTTCCTGGAAATAGCTCGCGAATGACAACGTAAATCTGTTTTCAATCAATCAACTCAACCTATCGCAGTTCACTGCTGGACATAGGCCTCTCCCAGGCTGTACCACAACACCCTGTCCTCAGCCTTCCGCATCGTCTGACCCAGTCACCTTCTTAAGGTCGTCGGTCCATCGAGGGGCGTCCCACACTACGCTTGATTCGTCTGCTCCACCGACCATTGGTTCTTCGACAAACATGGTCAGCCCATTGCCACTTCAGCTTGCTTACTCTACAAGCTATGTCGGTAACACCGGTTCTTTTGGGTCGGTAAATCGGTCTTAGATTCCTTATTTTTTGTTTTTGTTCCAAACGGACATTTGGGCAAGCGAGCAGTGGTGGCTCAGTGACAACAGCCGCGGTCGTAGGTTCGATCCCAGACAGGCGTTTTACTTTGTGTAATCTATTTCATCACCACTGCTCTCAAAACGGTGAAGGAAAACATCGTGAGGAAACCGGCATGTCTTGGAACCAAAAATTCGAAGACATGTGACATCTACCAACCCGCACTGGGCCCGCGTGGTGGATTGCGGCTCACTCCCTCTCACAGAGAGGAGGCTTGTGTCCCAGCAGTGGGAAAATAATAGGCTGATTATAAACGTACATTAATTACATGGTTTTGTATGTATAATGTAATTTTTTCAGCCTCCAAATGGTCCGGCCGCCGCCTGGTCTCCCTAACTCTGAAGCACCGCATCGCATGCAGCAGCGTGTCCGCCGTGCAGGTCCCCCGCGCGCTGCAGCAGTGGCGGCGCGCGCGCTGTGCTGCCGGCGCCGCGCTGCCGGCCGCCGCGGCGCACGCGCAGGCGCGGCTGTACGCCGGCATCGTGCACGTGTACAAGTGTGATGATGCTCAGGTAAATGTTCTAGTTTATGATTTCACTTGCTAAACCAGTCTTAAGAGTAGAGTAGAAAAAAATTTTGTCTGACTTTTCCAATACTGAAAGTCAAAGCATTTATTTCAAATAGGCCCATAAAATGGCACTTTTGAACGTCAAAAATTACAATAAAAATATAACTGATTCTAGGCGCCACTTCCAAAAAGTAGTTTCGTATGGAGAAGAAGTGGCAAGAAACTCCACCGTTACTCTTTTAAAATATTTTACAATATTTGTATACATTAATTGTATTTTTATATGTGAAGACGATGCACCAAGAATAAAAATACTATACCACAAGTGCTAAGAAGAACTAAAAATATAGCAAAGGCAGATAAATGAATGACGCGATAGGTACATTGTGCTCACATATTTACAAAGACTGTAAAAATATATGACTTTCCTAAAATATTAACTAGGAATAAGTCAGTGAAAACTCAGTTGCTCCCGTAGAGGTTTTTGATCTGTGTGGGAAACAGGATCGAATGGCGTCAAAAAAAAGTTTTTTTGAACATCACCCATTTACTTGCTGTCTGTACCATTTTTTCAAAATCTGTGAATACCGATCTAAATTTCTCAAAAAGTAAAGCCTTAAGATCGATTCTCCGTAGCTATAACGATTAAGGTACCTAGCGATACTGCCCCGTCTCAAAAATCCATCATCCATTTAGTCATAAGCCTGATGATCGATCTATCACCACTATGGTGTTAGATCGATTAGTTCGCCGCACAACAATTATCAATGTTACCTTACATTCCACATGGTGAGAACATCGTGAAAGCTGAGAAAGAGAAACAAATTAAACATCTCGAATTAGTACACGAGGTTGTTGTCATGTGGAATGTGAGCTCGGCTGTCATTGTGCCGATTGTCGTATCGGCCAATGGCGTGATGGCCTAAAGCCTCGGTCAACATCTCTCGAGGCCATTTGTAAGCAGTTGCATCAAGGGCCTGATTTTGAAGGCAGTACTCCTCGATACGGCTCGCATCGTAAGGAGGTTCCTGCCTCAGGAGCCCTAACCACCGGTAGCTTGGACCCTGCTCCCGATACCAGCGGACCACTACTTTTATATAATAACAAATGTTTTTTTTTGTTTTTTTTTTTAATGAAAATGTATTAAAGTAAGAAAATAAATAGACGAGATAAATTACCGTATAAAAATAATTGTTTTCCAGGTAAAAATCGACAATCGCCTAAAGTACATCATAGGCTTGCCACCATCAAACGACCAGCCTTCCACAGCAGTAGAACCAAAAATTGAAATGTTTGCGCCTAAACAGGACTTCGAAACGATGCTAGAGTGCCAATCATTCAAGTCCCAAGTCAGTCCTACGAGGAAATATGTCACTATACCAGGCTTCAAAATGCCTGATTTTTTCAGGCACAATTCCTGCGACTGTTATGCCTGCATTAACCCTTTTTGTCCGATAATCGCTTATATAACCGGCGGATTGGAAGCGTCAATGTATTTTCGGGCAAACGAGCTCGAAATTGCTGGAAATTATTTCAAAGGGGTTATAAATACTTTTGGTTATTTTGAAGCGAAGTTGAAAGATGTGTTAAAAAGTTATGCGGAATTGGATTTCGAGCAATATGTTATTGATTGCGTTAAAAGATTGTTTGAACAACAATTTAGGGAAGTTAAGGTTCAGGTTCTGATAGAAGCGTCATTTTATGAGCTGAAAAACGCAAATTTTGAAGCAGCTGATGATTATATAGTTACAATTCACGAAATTGTTCAAGATTTAGACGAAAAAGACAGTTATTTGACTAATGAAGTCATGAATTTAATGATAGCGTCGGCTAAATTAAGAAACGTAGTCAAGAAACAAGACTTCGACCTAGAAACTGAGTTCGAAAACTTAAAATTAAGCCCGAAAGTGAAGACTGAAGGACATAAAACTCCAGAATCGAAGGCGAAACTACCTCAATCATCCGCGAGAAAAGTTAAAGACGAAGAGCTACCGAAAAAACGAAAAGTCATAAAACTGAATCTAGACGAAAACAGCTCAGACGAAAAGGAAGTCGAAAAACCTAAACCCAGAAAAAAGGTATCCGAATTTAAAATACCGGTTCCCGTTACTTCAAAACCCGTTATAGAAAACCTCACACCTAGACCGACCCGAAAACCGGTTATAACAGTAACCGATACAACAAAAACCCCAAAAGTAGACAAACATGAACAACTACGTGAATTTTTTACACCTCAATCGACTCCAGAGCAGTTTTTCACTCCTCTGAACACTATAAAAACGTATTCCAAGTCCTTGAGAAAAGGTATTGTGAAGAATCTTGAACATGAGTTTTCTACGCCTAAGACTGGGTTGGAGAAAGAGAATTCGAAAGGCTTAGAGCTTCCGACTAGGTCGGGAAGGAAGGAAGAAAAAGATAGGGCTCTTAAGAGGGCAACCAGTCCAGGGAAGTTGACAGATAGCAGGACCCGCCCGCGGAGGCTAAGGCAAGCTAAATTTAATGATGAATAAGTTTGAATAAAACGTATTGGGAATTTGATTTTTGTTTTCTTTAGCTACATAACGCCGAACATACCTAGCGAACTTTGAGAGAGCAAAGCCAGCTCGAAAATGTTAGCACCACGCCCAGGTATGTTAGATTATCTTTTGTCCATTTTTTAAGAAATAGGAGTAATTTTGTCAACGTATGCACAATAGCTTGATAGTGAAGAGATTGCAAGAGCGAGCCAAGCGAGCTCGAAATGTTTTGAATCCCGCCTCGGATAGGTTAGGTTCTCTATTATCAATGGCGGCCTTAACTATTGCGAGGCTCTAGTCAGCAAATCTTGGCGAGGCCCTTGTGCAATGCGAAAATAATGTGAATTAAAAGTAGGTATGTCTGATGATTGATAAGAAATGCATTTTGTAAATAAATAACCCCCGCCCCCGATATGCAGAAAACTAGAACGCAATAGTCCCCGCCCCGATATGCAGAAAACTAGTCCCCTAATAGTCCCCGCCCCGATATGCAGAAAACTAGAACGCAGAATAAAAAAAATTGCACCCCGTCTCTTATAGGTTAAATTGGCTTTTGAACATTTTTAAAGAAATAGGAGTTGAAGTGCGCGCTAGATAAGTCTGCGCAGGTGTTTGACCTTCAAGACTATATACCCTGCCAGCACTTTAATAAAGACACCTGAACGCGTAGCATGACCATCATATACACGGGTTTTGTCGACGGAAGAATAGACCAAATGACATATTGTAGACACATTTCTAAAGAAATCTGTTGTCTATTTTATTTGTCATTTTATATATGGTGGTCGTGCAAATAGAAAACGATTATTTCCAATTTTGGCCGCGCGCAGACTTATTTTGCGCGCACTATACTTTGTTGACCAAATAATTATCCAGAAAAGTTAGAAAATGATAAGAACGTAGGATGCAAGAGCGTGCAAAGCGAGATCGGAAACTTCAGCACCCCGTGTCGGATTAACAAGGTGATAAGGTCATCTTTTGAACTAAATGTTGTGTAGAAATGGGAGTATCTTTGTCGACTTTATTAAAATTTAAGCACTCTATGTTTACTTTTACGTTGGGGGCCTTCCAACTACAAACTACCTTTTACTTACATACTTGTTTCAAAATCAATAGTCATTTATTCAAATTAGGGTGAGAATCAGCACTTGTCGAACGTCAAAATTACATAAGACAGTCCCCCAAAACGCCCCTTCACCTCTTCCTAGTGCTCTAGCTGGGAAGAAGAAGTGGCGCAACAAACTCCCTAGCAGCACAGCTGTCTGATCGGTTAGAAGAACAGGATTATATGCAATTGTAAGTAATTACCAAAACATTAAATTAAATTAACTGCCATACGTCAGCTAGCCACGCTAAAACCAAAAAAAGGGTAAACAAAACTTAATACATAAATAAAAGCCTCCAGGCCTAAAGGGCATGGCAGCTTACGTATTCAATACTGGATAATGTACAAAAAAATAAAATAAATAAATGATAAAGTAGGACCATCAAAGTAAAACAAATTAACAGAACAATTACTGTAACAATAATAAAACCATAGACAGCAAGACGACCAGTCACCACAAGCAGCACCCGTTCACAAGCGTAGCGCAGAGATCAGCCATTACCCTCCTCATATTTGAGGGAAGTAGGCAACCCGACGACCCCCGACGCTACCGCAAGCAGTGACATCTAAGGGAGCATGGGGAACTTGCTGCCGGTTGCTCAGGCAAGAATAATATTATCAATTGTCGAGGTCGCTAGCTAACCACATATTGCAATACAGTTCGTTAAAAAAACATTGTAATTAGTAGGTCATGTCAGTAATAAATGAAGATAACAAAATAATTGACTTATACAGTCAAATAAAAAATAAAAATAAATATGAACTCATGTACCCTGTCAGTAGGTAAGCCGATTCTGGAGAAAGAACATGAACATTGTTTTGAGTTAATCACAGCGGCCAACCGTTCTTATCGTTTAAGTAGTCGTTAATGGAATAGTATGCCTTTGAACAAAGGTTGGATTTTACTTGTGCCTTATACGCATTAAAAGGTAAATCTAGTAAAGATGAGGGTAGCTTGTTATAAAAGGTTATACCAAGCCCAACAAATGAGTTATGAACCGAAGCCGGTAGAAGGGAGCACGTCGTTTGTTCTTACACTGTTTTTAGTGTAGATTTTGCCTAATATCTAACATGTTGGCGAAGATGAATTGTGATGCTACCGTGACAATACCAATATCTTTAAAAAAGTCTCTAAGAAATACTCTGGCTCCTAGCTGATAAATTGCTCGGACAGCTCGTTTTTGAAGGACGAATATATTTTGAATATCAGCGGCTTTGCCCCACAGCAGAATACCGTAGGACATAATGCTGTGGAAATAACTAAAATAGACTAACCGAGCTGCATCAAAGTCAGTGTATTGTCTTACTTTCCTGACGGCGTAGGCGGCTGAACTGAGCCTCCCGCTAGGCTTGGTATATGTGGGCCCCACTGAAGTTTGACATCTGCTGTTATGCACAGAAAAACTGCCGAGTCTACAGTTTCAAGCAGCTCTTTATCTTAGATGATGTTGGGTCCTAGATTTATAACATTCGGTAAGACGAACTTTACACATTTCGTTTTCTTGGCATTGAGAACTAGGTTATTTGACGTAAACCGATCCGTAACCATTGAGAGTGCACTGTTTACGTCGTCAAAATTTTGTCTATTCCTGTCTACTTTAAAAATAAGAGAGGTATCATCTGCAAACAGTACAACGTCACAGATATCATTTAAATAGAATGGTAAGTCATTGATATACATTAGGTACAAGAATGGATCAAGTATTGAGCCTAGAGGTACACCTAACTGAACTGGTAGCTCGGAAGATTTCACACAATCGACATCTACACATTGGAACCTATTATGTAAATAAGAATTTATTACGTTGAGAGCTTCGTTTTGGACACCGTAATAACGTAGTTTACGCAACAGCGTGTCATGGTGTACGCAATCAAAGGCTTTAGAGAGATCACAGAAAACTCCAATAGCATTTTGCGATTTACCCATGCATTAAATAATTGTAGAGAGAGTGAGAGCAACACCCGCATCTGTGGTCGAACGTCTCTCTATACTACTTTACTCTTTGGTGGAACGTCCTTTTATAAAGCTATATTGTTTATGAAGTAGGCTATTTAAATATCTTAGCAACTGATTAAGCATTAACTTTTCAAAAAATTTGCTAAATGCTGGTAAGATAGAAATAGGCCTAAAATTGCCAATGTTATTTTCATTACCTGATTTAAATAATGGTATGACTTAAATAATCTTCATGAGGTCAGGAAAAGTTCCTAGATTAACACATTTATTAAAAGTAACAGCTAGATAATGGGCTACGATGTCTATTATGTTACTTAAAAGTTAAATGGAGTTGCCCCAGTAATAACCAGTGTTTTTAGACATAAGAGTGTTAAAGACGTTAATTACATTACTAGGCGTTACATGTTCGAAGCTAAATAAGCGAGTACATTTTGACGAATATAAGGAGGAAGTCGTATTTATAGGTATGTTGGCAAAAAACTCATTAAATGCCTCAGCTACGTCAGCTGCCTTACTAACTAATTTGCTATCGACCTACCCATTTCATTATTAATGATTTTCCAAGTGGTTTTTACTTTATTACTGTAATTTTGTAATTGAATCGAATTTTGATTTAGCAATTACACAAATCTAAAATAATAAAATAATTTTGAATATTTTTTTACATACCCTAAGAAAGGAGTATCCGATCATATTTTTTTCAAACCATAAGACTCGTATAGTCTCGCTCTACTTTTATAAATACCTGTAGCCCATTGGTTGAGCCAACGGAGGTGCCATTAATGTTAATGATTTTGGTCTTGAAAATAGATTGGTATTCTTTTTGCACAACACCAAGTTTAGTATTTCATTAAAAAGAACTCGAGATTTGGAGGCCCCTCAAAGGAATCCACCCACACACAAGCCGAGAGGTGGTGGATCTCGACACCAGGCTGCAGGCAGTCCAAGGAAGCTTTGCCATCTTTAAATGGCAGGCTAACCAGACGGTTATTACGCCTAGACAGAAATGGCCTGCGCCTGGTGACGGGGACCATCACAGGACACTGCTCGCTAAACAAACACCTTCACACAATAGGCGTCACGGATAGTCCACTGTGCAGAGCTTGCATGGAGTCGGACGAAACCGTTGCGCATGTGCTCTTTGAGTGCACAGGCGTTACCCAGATAAGAACAGAAACCCTCGGGACACCCGGATCTTTCACAGATGTTCTCGACAGTCCAGAAGCTTTGATCGGCTTCTGGAGGGAGGTGGGCTGGTTGGAATATTAACCACCGACGGCCGCCATGGCCCACGCACAATGGTCCACATGAAGGACTAAGTGCGGAAACCAAACCCTCTAACATAGAACATAGATTCGGAGGCCCCTCAGGACCGCCCTAAAGCCCTGTCTTAAAATTATAGTCTAATGAATGAGTTCCGTCATTTTATCATGGATTATGACTATAATAAAAAATAAAAAAAAATTAAAGAAGGCATAGTAAAACTGAGATAATCGAAAATATCTGTTAAATCGCTGTAAATACGAAAAAGCTACACGCTTTAAAGTTTTTGGAGGGGATTGTTGTCGTCCTTGTCTCGCGGTACGGACAATGTATGGAGCTAGTATGAAGTTACAGAGTCGTGACGTCACTTCTACGATAGTGCTGTCCTTGTCTAACATTTACTTTAAAATGTTTATAACTGTAAAAGTTTAAAACATTCCCACGTTTAAACTTTACACTTTTTACATAATTGTTTGCACAATGTGATATAATAAAAAAAAATGTCAGTATCCATAGAGAGAGAATAGCGATCTAGAGCTAAAAGCCGATCTTGTATCATAACATCGAACCACTTTTTTGCAGAAGAAACTGCTTTTTTATCTTCAACTCGTTGATTGTTCAGTTGAAATGGAAATCGTGTCATTTGGTTTAAATTGTTTTTTTTATTTTTCTATAATAAGCAATTTTATATTTTATAAATGTGAGAACGTTGTAGGCCTTGTAGATTGTAAATTTATAGACCATTGTCTATTTGTTAAACATATGGTACTTGTTGGCAGTCCTACACTGTCCTCCCTTATCTATTAACACTCAAATTTGAAAACATGCCAAAAGTCAAATATTTTTAAAAGAGTAACCGTGGAGTTTCTTACCGGCTCTTCTCCTTAGGAAACGACCACTTGGAACCGTGCACCTCCACCTAGATTCTGACGTTTGATAAGTGCCCATGTAGGTTTATGTGAAAAAAAATATTTTGATTTGATTTGATACCAAACTATTTTTTTTTTAAATCAATACCTAAGAGTAATATAAAGTTTCAGTTCAAGTCAAGAGTAATGATAGGTTGGCCGCCACAGGGCCGTGCCTCTTTGGGCTTAGGGAAAGGCCGGCACTGTGTACGCTCCTAATTTGCAACGAGTATACTTCTCAGGCTTCCACCCCGTACAAAAAGGGTCCCAACGGGTCGGGACCCTACTACTAAGGCTGCATTCCAAATTGCGCTGTAATCGATTTGAGCGGGCTTATATCCGTTCCGAATTAGCGTGAGCGCGATAACGTTTGATCTTGAATCGTCATAGATGACGTCATGACATACGCCATCTTGCGATAACGCTGACCATGCCATAACTGGGCTGCATTCCGAATTGCGCTGTAATCGATTTGAGCTGTAATCGATTTGAGCGGGCTTATACCCGTTCCGTATTAGCGTGAGCGCGAAAACGTTGGACAGTGAATCGTCATATGAAGTCGGGCATGCGCCATAATGCGATAACGCCGAACATGACGTAACTTAATATCACCGTGAGCAGCCCCTGTCAAGTTTGTATGGAAGGAACGAAATGCCTATTATGGCAAAACCTCCAACTTGCCATTACACAAAAATAGATATGATTTTAAGGTTTCTATACTGGTAACACATAACTTCCTGCGATAACGACAATTACTTATCAAAATGTTGCCATAAAGTTATCCTTAATTGCATGCAGTAGTTTTTAACCATACCTCAGTATTTTATATTGCTTTTTTATTTTTATCATGATAAACTTGACGACATGAATGAAACTGTTATAATCCGACAATGTAATAGGTCCAACAATGAAATGGAATGAAATTATTAAATAGTAGGATTTTTATTTCAATGTATACAACACGAAGTTACCAATGGCGTCGACAATGATAAAATAACGTTCTGTAGTTTGTTAAAGTCAACTGAAAAAAGTTTAAATTATGTAAAAAGCCTGCTGATGAATGGTAGCTTGCGTTGAGTGCTGTGCAACGCTTATAAACAAATTCATAAAATTAAATGAGTGAAAAAATGTGTTGATGTCATCTGTCTGATAGAAAAGTAAATAGTAAACAATAACCGTATATCATATTATTGTTGTTTCATTTTGTATTTTTTATAATACTCTGGGCACTCTCTGTTAAACTGGTGTGTGTTGGAAAGTTGGGAACCAGAAATCCCATGCGTCACATCGGATAATTGTTTTGGGAACTAGCGATCCCAGCGACATTCGACCGGTTCATCAAATTAAAAAAAAAAGTTTGAATGCTCAACTGTCAAGTTCATTCATTCTCTCGAGTCTGTGAGACTGTCATTCTCTCATTCGTTATTTACTTTAGTCTCAAACTGTCAAGTACGTTTAGATTCAGAAGTTGTATTTGTTTTGTATGTGTAAAGTGTGATACTACTGTATAATAATCTGTGAACGGTATAGTTGTAGAATGTGTTATTGGAATAATTAACTAAATCCTTTGAACTACGGACTGTCTAAGAACGATAGAATTACTCTTACCGTGGTCCACCAAGGAAGAGCACATGTTATTTTCTTTGTATGCGTTCGATCTAAGTTTGCCGGTCCGAGGAATGCGCGTCGCCTCCCTCCAACCGCCAACCGCACCGCTGAGGCCTGAGTTGCCCTCTCACTTCTCAGTACCGTAAACAACGTCATCGCAAGCACGTGTGATTATTGCTAATTCTGTATCGTAACATTTTTCAGTTATCTCGATATTTGTTTGTTTTTAGAGCGATATACAACGGGTAATACAAGCTTAAATTCGCATTTGATGATTAGAAATCGTAATAATTAAAGTCGTAAAAATATAAGGCTGAAATAAATAACATTTTAAGTGATACGGTTTGAGTTCAAAGATGGAAAAACTGCCAATGTGTAGAATATGTTTAGTGCAGCAGCAGAATGTTCGAATGCATCTAGTGGTCAACAGGAACGTCCATGAAATGTACGAGAAGCTGACTGATATTCCAGTAAGTTTATAAACCCATGAATTACCAACATGATATGTTTTATAAAAAACGTGGATATAAATTATTCATAATTAATTACTTTCGGTGAGCGGGCTGTCTCAGGGGTCATATGGGAAAATGGAAATCACTGACATCAGTGATATATAATCCATGTGGAAGCTGGATCTAAAAAAGATATATGTAGCACTACTGTCTAGCTTTACAATTTAATGTAAAATTAAGAAGTATTTTCTTCACATAAACAAAATAGTGTCATGCAAGTTTTGTTACAGTTTGTAACTGAAGACAGGAGACCGATCCTTGCTTGTTTCTTCTGCTGCACTAAACTAAAGCAATGCTGCGAAATTATGAGAAAGTGTCTGGAAGCCGAAGAGCGGTTTGCTCAGATGATGAATGAGGATTATGAGGTAAGTCTTATGACTTTTCAGTGATTTCCATTCAAAGTGAATTTGAATTCAGAAGATGGTATGGATTTGCAAAGAAATTTTACTTTTAATACTTTTGCCACTTGGTGACAATGATCTGATTAAACCGTAGTTAGCTATAACTTTTTAACTGTACTTTTCATAAATTGCTCATCAAAGTTTTATGGTGTAGTTTAAGAAACTCTTCTGCACTGAAGTCTTTGTAGGTTTCCATAGCCAGTATGTCAATATGGTATAGTATTAATCAATTATTAACACATTTAAAATTATTTTATTCGAGCGGTTTTATTCGGAAATGACGCCATTTCATTGCTTACTTATGTATACCTAAGCTTTTGTCATAACATAAATTGTTTAAATTAATAATTGTAAATTAAAAAACGATTCCTGCAAAAATGAACACTTGTGAATTATATTTTTGTAAAATTGAACATATGCGCGTGTTCAATTTTACAAAAATATAATTCACAATTAAACGCAACCATGTGCACCACACCACAACCACAGAACACTATTACTCCTAGCGGAGAAGAATGACAACTTCAAGTAAATAAAGAAAAATGGAAGTCGCATCTGGCGACATCTAGATTTAGCCCTAACGAACTATCATGCACCGCGATTTTTTAAATTATTAATTTCATTTTGGGCAGTTGGGCACTCTCGCTTGAACGAAAACTCGAATCGCCACGTTGTTCAAGTTTTCTTACAAGTGAGAGTGCCTAGAGTATTAGAAAATATATAAAATAAAACTACAATAATATGATAATAAGTTTAAATTTATTATTTACTCTTCTAACAGACAGATATCATCAACACACTTTATTTGGCACCCATTTTCTTTTAAGAATTTGTTTATAAGTGTTGCACAGCACTCAACGGAAGCTATCATTGGCTATTTACATAATTTAAACTTTTTTTCAGTTCACTTTACTCATTTTATGACAAACTACAGAACAACTGACGTTATTTTATCATTGTCGACGCCATTGGTAACTTCGTGTTGTATATATTGAAATAAAAATCCTACTCTTTAATAATTTCATTCCATTTCATTGTTGGAGCTATCGTAAATAACGTAAAAGTTGAGGATTATAAAAGTTTCATTCAAGTTATCACGTTTTACTTTAAAAAAAACAAAACGAAATACTTATTGAGGTATGGATAAAAAACTACTACATGGAAGTCAGGATAATTTTATGGTAACATTTTGATAAGTCATTGTTGTTATCGCCGGAAGATATGTTTTACCAGTATAGAAAAATAAGAATGATATCAATTTTTGTCTAAAGGCAATTTGGAGTTTTTGCCCTAGTAGGCATTTCGTTCCTTCCATACAAAGTTGACCCGGGCTGACCAAAACACGTTTTTAAGTTATATTTTTGTCGTCAGCAAATCTGCCATACATTAGAGAGAACTTAGCAACAGAAACGGTCCAATCACAGATCTATAACCGACGCAGTGTAGTGCGGCTTGAGTAATGTTTGTGAATCAACAAATTAAATTAAAACAAACCCTAATCCTATCAGGGTGGAAAAGTGTAAAAATGATTGGATTTAACTGCTTGCTTCAATTAGGGTTGCCATCTGAAAAATTTGGCAACCAGCACCCTAATTGCGTAACACATTTTCGTAAACGATTACGACTAATCTGTTTGATTTTGACGGTTCAAGAACATTCATTGCGTTCTTTATATCGTTGAGCAGAATTTTTATCGAACCTAAGAAGCAATGGATTAGCAATCTGTTTCAAAACGATTCAGATTCCGATTGATTGTGTATTACGCAGGGTGCAGGACAAGATGCGTAAAACCATCGGATTTTAGAGCCCAGATCCCGGACATGTCAACAGGTTTTTTTAAACATAAGTAGTTTTAGTGAAAAAAAAGTTGAAAATGGACTTTCTATTTATTTTCAGACCATAAAATTAAATTCAGTAATTTTTTATAATCATTTTAAATGTACTCTTATAACAGTTTTTTTACAAATTGTTTCAATAATCAGTTACTTTTTTTTAAATTCTTATAATAAAACAAAAGCTAACATATACTCTGATAAGAAAACAAAACGGCGAATTCGAAGTGCGTCGGCACACCGTAGCATCTGCACGAGGGGCGAGGGGCCCGTGAATTTAGCGAGTCGGTTCTTCGGTTGATCGCGGCGTGCGAGTGTCGCAGTCGGCCCAAGACTTAAATTTTTAAACCCGGACTACAAATTAAGCCCCGCCCGGACGCTCCCTGGACGACCTCTAAATCAGGACAAATCCGGGGAAACCCAGACGGTTGGCAACCCTAGCTTCAGTTAACTCGAAAATGGTTAAAGTTTTATATTATAAAAATTGAAACGTACTTAACGTGAATTTTAAAACAAAGCTCGTCGTGGTGAAACAAGAGTTCACTGTTTATTTGAAAAATGTTATTCCACAGATGTAGGTATTAACGTAACAATTGGCCCGAATAATTATTTTTCTAAACCAATACTAACATAAGAAAGCTAAACTTTGTTCTTGTTTTTTTTTTTTGAAAGCGCTAAACGCTTGAACCACCAGTCGAATTTGTAAAAATATTTTTACGTTTGAAAGCCAAATTCTTGAGGAACTATTTAACATCATGCTACGACCCTTAGAAGCCGAGAAAGCGAAAGGCAGAAAAAACGCTAAGCCAAAACAAACAAATGGCGCGGGCGGGCGATGCTAAGCGACGGGTTGGGTCAGGGGACGACACATTTCACGAGGATGAAGTCGCGGGCACAATTTAGTGAACTATTAAATAAAATATCACAAATGAATTCAAAACAAACAATAACGTTGACATTTGACAGAATCTTTTTGACATTCAGCTACATAATGCGTTTATGATTGAACGCATAGCGTTGCACATCACTCAAGTATTGTTTATTAATCGGATTTACCGGCCCTGTGCGTTTTGTATGCACTGTGAGACCACAAAGTATAGTTCTTGAATAGGGGTGCGTGTCTTCACTTGTGGGAGTGTATTCAAGAAATTAATGACTCTTTGGCTGCATTACGAATTGCGCTGTAATCGGTTGAGCGGGCTTGTACCCGTTACGAATTATTTTGAGCGCGGTAACGATTTTCAGTGAATCGTCATAGATGACGTCATGCCTTTTTGCGATAACGCCGACCATGCCATAATAAAAATTTCCACTTGGTCATTCAGTTGACAGCTCTGAGTTGTCAAAATCGTGATATATAAATCGGAACGCAAATTATTGATGTGAGTGCTGTGAGCGATTATGGTCTAATTCGGAATGTACCCTTTGAGTGACTTTACTATTTATTAATGAAAAAAAATTGGCCAAGCCACAAACTGTTTTGACTGGAATCGCTGACATATTTTCCTAACACTATATATATATATATCTTTTTACAGGCCCAACCTTTAATAAATCAAGACCACTTAAAGGGTTTCGGTGGTTTTATTAAATCTCCAATAGAGAACATAAGTATAGTTGATATTGTTGAAACGGAAGAAATTACTATCAAAGAAGAAGAACCAGCTGTTTATGAGGAACTTGATGATATTGTTGAGCCAATAGAGGAATATCTAAGTGGTAAGTTTTTAAAAACAATAATAAGAACATAACATAACATCACGCCTTGTTTCCCCGAAGGGTTGGGCAGAAGTGTACCTATAGTACATCCACATTTCGCCAGTTATTTGTTTAAGTCCCATGTAATAGGGGGCGGGCCTATTGCAAAAATATTATTATCAATAGCAAGCGGAACGAGTATAGATGAACTTTGGCACACAGATAGTTTTGAACCTGGATTAACACAAACGATACGTATAATTTTTTATCCCGTTAGTATGTTTCTGTGGCCCTAGTGTGAGTTTATTTTAACCGTCTCGATATTACGCATCGACCGCGTTCGGCGCTCCGATTGGCCCTTGGCAATCGGAGCGCAACCTTCGAATGGTTAACGGCCAATCGGAGCGCCGAACGTGGTCGATGCGTAAAGTCCAAACGGTTAAAAGAAACTCGCACTAGTTCCTCTGATCACCTCAAGTCCGTTTAAGCAGACGACAACCTCATAGGTTGACCTGCGAGATGCCATTCCCAAAAAAAATCCTCTAATCATTTCCGACGTCCATGCGGGTGAGCCTGGGGGTTTTGCCCGTTAAAAACGTTTAAATATTATAAAATATTAGCTTGTGGTGACTGAAAAACCTTATTTTAACTTAGTATAGTTGATATTGTTCAAACAGAAAACATTTCTATCAAAGAAGAAGTACCAGCTGATTGTGAGGGACTTGATGATATTGCGGAGCCAATGGAGGAACATCAAAGTGGTATGTCTTTAAAAATAAAATTAATAAAACAGCTGAACGTTTTTTTCACACAGATAGTTTTTAACCTGGATTAACATATACGATACTTATTATTTTTTTATGCCGGTTGCATGTTTTCGATCATTTCCGACCCTGCATGCGCGTGAACCTGGGGGTTTTGCCCGTTTAAAACTTTTAAATATCATAAAATCGCTCGCGGTAGCTTGCGTACAGAGCAGACGTGTTCCAAAATATTTTAAAAACTCATTTAATATTCAACAACTCATTCTGAATCTTAAGTAAGTAATCGTAATACTATCGTATTCATTTTGCTAAACAAACTATTACAACTAGTTTCTTGTGAGTGTCGGCTACGGATCGGAAGCATCGACGCGACACCGCTCTCTTCACCCCCTCGGGTAACAGAGACAAGTTCATCATTTTTTGTGTTCTTCATACCTAGCAGTGCACGTTCATTTCACGTGAGTACCGCTTATCAGAACGAAAGAAAGAAAAAGCATTTATTGGGACTCGCACAGTACATAGTTAAAATTTTATTATAGACACTCTTTAAACATTAATTTAAACTAAAAATAATAATAAAACAAACAAATAAAAAATAAAAATAAACAAACTCCTGCACGAGGCCAAAAGGCCCTCATCTGAGCATAATGCTGCAACATTAAAAAATAAGTGTCACAGCGCTGTGAAGTCACGGACAGTTTTATAAAAAATATTAAAATAAAATAAATAAAAATAAAACGTGAAGTAAAATAATAGAAAATTGTAAGCTCCAACGCAAACCGCGTGTCAGCACCCGACCCAACATTCTTGTCTATGCCTTTAGTGTCTGTGGCACTCTATGTCAGTCAGTGTTCTGACTGTTCTGTAAACATTATATCACAGATATACAATGAGTGTACTACGCTCACCAACTAGAAGTGTCGTCGACGCAAGGCTTGGATGATTTCAACCGAATTTGTCTGAAATATATACAGATTACCCACCGTAATAATTGAAAATTCCCTGATGACGATGACTTGATAAGAACGGAGTTATCTGAATTGCGAAAGCAAATGTCCGAGATGTTGTTACTTTTAAAGACGTCTAAAAGTGAACAAGCAGAAAATATCCATAAGCTCTGTCAAGATGTTACTGCCATTAAAAAATGAATTGGGCAATATCAGTACTACCATTGAAAACAACACCATAGAAAACACAGATATTAAAAACCAACTTACAAACCTAACAAGAATCACAGAAAACAGAAAAAAAAGTTAAGATGTTAGTACCTGACGTTAACAAACTCAAATGCATGGCGCCTTCGAATTCAAACCACACGCCTACGACTTACGAGAACATTGTGTCTGAAATACAAGAACGCAATAAACGAGCAAAGAATGTGGTAGTCTCTGGTATTCCTGAACCTAAAAACATTTCAGCAATTGAACGACAAGAACACGATAAGGCTGTAATTACAAAAGTAACTAACCTTGCATTTAATGATTGTCCACAACCAGAGAAAATCATACGCCTTGCAAAGTACAAGCCGAAACATACCCGCTTAATCAAAGTATGCTTCTCCTCTGAGGAAACAGCGAAAGCTATACTACGCAACAGAAATCACCTGCACATCGATAACATAAAATCTATGCCGACCAAACCGCACATCAACGAAAATATATGCCAAATTTGAAAGATGAGCTTCAAAAACGCACTGCTGGTGGAGAAACTAACATAATCATTAAATATATTAAAGGAAAACCAACAATCGTTTCAACACCTGAACAAACAGCTACACCTGTTTCGATGACTGCAAAAAACTTGAAAGAATATCATATCAAATTACGAACAAATACACCGAAATAAACTCACAATTTTTTTTGAACTGTTTCTATGCTTTTGCGCGTAATATAGTTAAGCCAGGAAAGTTCGATCAGTTAAAAGCATCCTTACAAGCGACCAAGCATATTATTGTACTTACGCAGACTTGGAACAAAAATGAAGTTGAGATCGAGAGGCTCCAAATTCCATGTTACTTTAATTTCAGACAAAATAAAAGTGGCGGCGGGTTGTCAATATTCGTCCACAACAATTTAAAACACAATTTTATTGAAGAACTATGTGTCGACAATACACACTGCCTCTGTGTGTATGTGAAGAGGTTCTCCTTGATTTATGCGCAACAGTTACAAGGGAAGAAGAGAGCAATAGTATTTGCTAGTTTAACTTGGACTCACTTGCTTAACCCAGACCGAGCAAAACACAACTACAAGAACACACTGAAAGAAAATAACTTCTAAATATTGAATAAAATTAATAGTTTGCATTGTACCCGCGAAACAACTACAAACAAAACCATACTAGATCATATTTCCTGTCTGATCCTAGTAACTACCGTACAATTTCTGTACTACCTGTGATCTCGATTTTTTTTGAGAAAATTTAAATTACCGTTTGGAACCATTCCTTAAATCAAAAAACTTCTTATATCACAAATAATACGGATTTTGACCTCATTAAAATTCTCTTTGAGCAACTATTGATCTTATAACGAAATTCAATAACAAAATTGATGAATAACACACGGCTTTAGGTATTTTTATCGACCTCAAAAAAGCTTACGACACAATTAGTCCTGATTTATTAATAAAAAGTTGTCCCATATGGCATAACAGGCAAAACACTACACATTTTTAAGTCTTATTTCCAAAATGGTTCTAATCTTGTCAATTTTGGTGTACCTCAAGGCTCAATTCTGGGACTACTTTTGTTCCTGATTTATATTAATAAGACTATTCAAATTGGCCTCAAAGTCGACGTCTCACTTTACGCGGCTGACACAAGTATTTTTTACTTCGGGCTCTCGATCGAAACTATGATACCGCATATCCAAAAGGATCTTAACATTCTAAACGACTGGTTCCAATCTAATCTCCTTACCATAAATACTACAAAAACGAATTATGTAATAATTGCTCAAAAAAAAATATACTGAGGATATAGAACTAAAAATAAACGACCAAATAATCCAAAGAAACATACCTAGGTTTATTTTTATTAATATCACTTACAGGAGCTCTTCACAGTTTAAAGAAGTGTCGATACATAATATATAATTCCTTAGTTAAACCTCATATTGACTACCTAAATAAAATCTGGGGGACCGCAGCTAAAACCACTTTAGGAAAACTACAGACAGCACAAAATATATTAATCATTTTTCAATTATAAATTTCGAACGACTAATCAAAAGATATACGAAGATACCAAAATAATGACCATTTCCCAAACATACATGTACTATACATGTATTCTAATACGTAAAATAATTCATAAGGATATTCATAGATCGCTTAATTTTAATAAAAAAACATCAAGTCTAAAAAGTTACATTTCGAAACTCCAACTACTTAGTAACGCGCCCACCCAGAACAGCTAATTACGGGAAAAGGAACATTGAATATGAGGGTGTTACCGATGGCTATAAAAGAACAGAAAAGTTTGTCCGGGTTTAAAAAATGACAAAATAATTATATTGGTCAGTACGCTGCCGTGTATGTCACATCTAGTATGTTGTAAATTTTACTTTTGTATCATTGTTTGTAGTCTTGTGCCTGCTCGGTCATTTTTAAGATCGCTCCGTACTAGTACATTTCGGACAGTGAACTAGTTCATTCTATTCGTTCTAACAGCTCTATTCGTTCTTCGCTCTCGGAGTCGGTCAGCATTTCCTTAAGCGAGGCTCGGACCCGGGAGCAACACGCTCTTTATTTATGGTCTTTATGCAGTAACGTAACAAAGACATTGTACTAAATCACTACGTTTAGGTACTTTAAGATGATGTAATGGAAGATATTTTTTATCATTTAAATCAGAATCTGTGTCGCCGTGACGGTGACCAAGTCATAGTATTAATTTAACACATTTGATTTTCCTTCATACTTGAACAGGCTTAGGACTGTCATTCTGATCAATCGTAAAATTAAAATATCGTTTTTCCATTATTAAAATAAGTACTAAAAGAATGAAACCAAAACATTTGTTTTTATCTGCACAGTACCTACTTAATTTTTTGGCAACTGTGTAATGTAGAAAACGTTTAGAATGGCGAATTCGGTCGTTCGGGTTCGGGTAGCATCGTCATTCGTCGGCTATTCTCTCTCGTTCTCATTCACAGACATCGAATGAATTCGTATGACGTATAATTTCATTTCTCGTTCTCATTCGCACATAATAAGATCGCGCGGTTTAAAATGTACGAGTCCGAAAGGAGCTAGGTCTACCTAATAGAGCGATTACAAGTCAGAGTTCGGAAACGATTCTTTTAGTACAGTGCAAAGATTCGGCTCCTATTCGTTCATCGTTCATGAACTACACAAGACTAATTGTTTGCTCGGTTGGTTTTGTTTATTGTGCTAAGTGTCTATCCGCAAAAAGTTACTTTTTCTTCTTTTTTCTGTACGCTTGTTATTTAACATAAATTGTAAATCTTGTTTCTCAGTAAGTGAATAATTGTTAATTCTTATGAGAAAATAAAGTTTTTAAACCATAAAATATTAGCTTGTGGTGACTGCACAACCTAATAATATTTAATATAATTACTAATATTTAATATGTTTTATAAGTAATTACTATTCGTCACCCTGGCGGAGATGAATAGTAAGTATGCGTTAGTTAATTAGACAATTGTGCCACAGTTGTTTTATAACCTCAAATAATATAATTAAGTCGTAGTAAAGTCAAAAATTTATATTGTATAAAAAAAGCACGTGATGTGAAAGCGCAAAAAAAAATTAAAAGCTTTAGTTATTTGAGTTTTTGTCCGTTAATTTGTTTGTCTGGACTTTTTTCCGAATTGACGCAAAAAGTACTGAATAGATTCTGTTAAAATTTTGTACAAATATTTCTTAAGGTCAACACAAAGGCTTTATATATTATTACGCTATCTGGTATATAGAGGAATACCAATATTGCGTTAGGTTCGTATAGTTAGCAATAGTTTACAGCGAGATTACGATAAGACGAGAAAAAAATGTTACAACATTGCAGATAAATACGGATTTAACTCCAACAATAGACGTTTTTGTGATTGTTTTTAATATTTGTTTAATGCTATTATGCGTTAGGAATATTAAATTAATTAACATCGTTTGCGTTCCTATTTTGTATATTTTTTTTGTAATATTTCTGTGACACTGTTATTATAGTATACATATTGTGGTGTCTTATGACTTCCACGCAAACGAAATCGCGGGCAGAAGCAAGAGTTATATGAAACTACGTGCTTTGAAGTTATCTAATAATAGATGAATGTGGTAATATTTCCTTGGAACAGGGTTTTATTTAAACTTTGATTAGATAATTTTGAAACAGACTGTAATATGTCGGCGTTAGTACAATTTTGAACCATGTCTCTGGTAATAATCTATATGTTTTAAATTTCACCATAAAATTAAATTAAATTTTCGGTCTTAGTGTTAATTATACTACTCGCTATTGTTTTGATACGTGTGCATGTCAATCTTCTAAACACATTGTACTTACTAGATTTATAATTATAGGGGCGACGGTTGTGAAGAAACCAAAACTAGACACACGAAGAGTAAAACTAGAAGCCGCAATGACAGCCGAGCAATCGAAAATTGAAAAATCAGACTCGAAAATTACTTCTAAATATTTCAAAGAGTCTTATAAATGTGATCCAAGTAGTTTTAGTCGAGTAAAAAAATTTACACAGCATATTCGTACACAAATTAGTGAGAAACTCATATGTGATGTATGTAAACGTAGTTTCAGATACAAGAGCAATCTAGCAGAACATATTCGTATGCACTCTGGTGAAAAACCCTATAAGTGTGATATTTGTCAATTTAGTTGTAGTCAAAAGATTAGTTTAACAAAACATTTTCGTAAACACACTGTAACACAAAGATCTTATAAGTGTGATGTATGTCTACTTAGTTTTAGTTCAAATGGTTATTTAATACAACATATTCGAACACATAGTGTTGATAAACCTTATAAGTGTGATATTTGTCAAAGAAGTTTTAGTAAAAAGAATGGTTTAACAAAACATACTCGTATACACAATGATAAAAAACCTCATAAGTGTGATGTATGTCAGCATAGTTTTAGAGAAAAAAGTTCTTTAACAAAACATACTCGTATACACACTGGCGAAAAACCTTTTAAATGTGGTGTGTGTCTGCGTAGTTTTACGGAAAATAATGATTTAAAAAACCATGTTCGTGTACACACCGGTGAAAAACCTTACAAGTGTGATGTATGTCAACGTAGTTTTAGTAATAAGTCTAATTTAATTAAACATATTCGTGTACACACTGGTGAAAAACCTTATAAGTGCGATGTATGTCTTAATAGTTACAGTCAACAGAGTTCTTTAAACAAACATATTCGTATACATACTGGTGAAAAACCTTATAAGTGTAACGAATGTCAGCGTTCTTTTCGAATAAAGGATCATTTAACAAAACATATTCGTACACACATTGTCGAAAAAACTTATAAGTGCTATGTTTGTCTACACAGCTATAGTACAAAGGGTTCTTTAACAAGACATATTCGTATACACACTGGCGAAAACCCTTAAAATGTGATGTATGTCAGCGTAATTTAAGTGTAACGCGACCGACCGAGAGTAGACCAAATTGAATTTAATATAGGCTAAATGTTACTTCAAGATATTGCCTTTTTTCGATTCGGAATTGAATCTCAAACTTAATTTTGTTGTTTAGAAAATATTCTCCCCAACGAATAAAAAATTGTACCGAAGATATCTCACACACACTTTGTTCTATTTAAATTAAATAATAGGAAGCGCTTTCTGAAAGACTCTGTAGATAGAACATATTCTCCCAAAGACTATGTAATAATATTAGACATAATAATAAACGGTATACCAAGTGTATAGTTATGATAATACAAACTCTATTGCTCGGTACTAGTATCGCCATTCAGTTTAGATGGTACGTCTCTGCTTATCCCCTTTAGAGGGATGGCGTGGCGGTAGTAACTATTGTTGTCTTCTAGTTTCGATTAGCCCTTTCATTCATAGATTTAAATTGTTCGAACAACGTCACTGGCTGGTAAGTGACTAATTTCAAGTCGGGCAATTGCCTTGCTTTTATCTTACCAATATTGAGCGCGGGAAACGCATTTTAAGGTCAAGAAAATCGCTCTTGAATCTTGCGTAAATGTAAGGTATTATGATCGTGACTGTACATTACTACTTGAATGCGGACAGATTAACAAAACGGCTACTGAAACTAGATGACTGCAGCTACAAAGGTGTATTATTAGACATACAATCACATACAACACACACTACAATTTTATTCACTATTAATAACAATGTTTGCAAGTGTTAAATAAATATAGTTATAACAATATTGTACTTCGAAAGACATGTAAATAAAATTTAAGGTTGATACAACATTGTATGGTTTGAGAAATCACATTTCACATTTGTGTACTGCCCTAGAGAAGTGTCGAGCTACCAGGCGGTTTGTCCTAGGTTCTATGCCCGAGTGAAGTACTTAGGGGAAGCATTGTATTGCAATTGGGTAGACCCCTATTAGACAGATCCCAACATCGGCAAAATAGATTAGTATAATTAAGAATATAACTTAATTTATCGATTTTTCTTTCTTAAAATAAAAATATGTAGGTTACATACATACTAACATAATTTAAAGTTTTTTTTATTTACAATATAAGCCATGATACTCCCATGTAAATTAATGTACAGATAAAGTGACTCCTGGACTATAATAATAGTTCAAGAGACAGTTTTGTTTTAAGATTTTAATATAATTATCAACATATATTTATAGATTTTAAGTTCATTAGTTTGATCGTTAGTACAGTTTTAAAAAAGTGTTTGACATAATATTTATATCTAACTTTTCTCAACAACGAGGGTCGGCTTCTCTTTTAACCAGATGTGATGCGATTCTAACATGGATTTTATGGAATTTATTGTATTTTAGACAGACCGAGATTACACTGCGATCGTTCTTGAAAATACGGGAATTGCACCTCCGACCTCCACAACCCCCACTTACCATCACATGACAACCGGGACCGCATGACCACGATGGCCACCCATCCACAAATTGATCTCGCAGACATTGTTGTGAAATGGCTAGCCACATGAACCATGTTCTTGAATAAAGATAATAATATTAAAATCGACTACAACTACGTTTTTTAGAACAAGTTTAGATCGTATTTGTATAATATACTTTTATAATGAATACACAGAAGTGTAGCCACGTTATATCTAGTTGAAATGATGTCTAACATTGAATGCAGTACAATAACGCGACTCAAGTAAGAATAAGAATAGGAGTGACCGTCCGCCATCTGTGACGTCATTAGTCGCTGTCTTAACATTACAATGTGCCAATACTAAAAAAAGTTAGTCAGGATTTTACTCGACTATGGTAACGCCAGAGGAGGGTTATTTTATTTATTTATTTATTTATTAAAATCTCCCTTACAACTATCATTACAGGTGATACCTAATGCGATAGCGAGGTCTTAAAATTATCCTACAATATAAATTTCAAAAACTATGAAAAACTTAAAAATACTAGTACTTAATTAATTTACTAATTTACACTATAACATAAAACAAACAATAGTATTTTTGCGAATTCACTCAAATGGCTTGTAAATACATCGATTTTCCCGTGAAGATCGTTAATCACCCGAATTGCACGGGTCAATGGTGCTTTGGCGAGAAGGTTAGTCCTGGCAGCCGGCACGGCCAGCAAAGGCGGGCGGCGCCGCCTCCACACATATCGGTCCGGTACACATATACACAGGCGCTGTAGTACTCCCGGGTTATGCTCAATTCCACGAAGTAACCTAACCAGATACGCCACAAGCGTGAACTCCCGTCGCACCCTCAGTTGGTTGTATCCGACCATACCGAGCACAAACAGTGTGGGGTACATCAAGGGGTAAAACGGATATACCCCATACAGTTTCTTGTACAAATGGCGCGTGAACTTGTTTTGTACGCGTTCCAGCATTACCGAGTACTTGGCCTCATGCGGAGCCCATATGACAGCAGCATGTTCCAAATGACTCCTAACAAGTGCGTCATACAGGACCCTGACTGTTGCGATGTTAGTGAAGTGCCTTGTCTGCCTCAGAACAAAACCCAAGTTTCTAAACGCTCTTTTACAGACCCCCGTAATATGATCGCGAAACGATAGTTCAGGAGTAACAGTAACCCCCAAATCCCGTACCTCAGAGACTCGTTGCATAGGCGCAGCGCCCACCACGTACTCGTGCACTAGAGGGGCACGCGCGCGCGTAAAACTCATCACCGAGCACTTCGACACATTAAAGAAAAGCCCGTTGTCCTGACTCCATTCCACTACCCTATCTATATCCTCCTGCAATCGTTCGCAATCGGATTCACTATTAACCTGGAGCAGTAACTTAAGGTCATCCGCAAATAATAAACAAGTGCCATGTTTAAAGACATCTGGCAAATCGTTTATCATTATGATGAATTCGAGAGGCCCCAAATTGCTGCCTTGGGTCACACCGGACCAGGTGTAATATGGGTAGGATTCACACCCATGATGATATGATTATGATTTGAACAATGTATGCATGTCATCTGTCTCCTCATAACTCTTAAACTTTTAGTGGTATATGAACAAACGAGGCAGCGTCGTGTACGTTTCCGCGGGAATATGAGGCTATATGACGTCACATGAAATCCAACATGGCAGCTTATGGCGGATGTTAAGTGTTACCAAAACAAAGATATTTTATGGTATACTAGTTCTCGTATGGTATAGAAGTGCTAATAGAGTACTTTCTGAACAGAATATATTGCTCTTATTCCAATCGCATGGTACTTGAGACTTGTTTAAATGACGTACTTTTCATCTACTACTATCAACCTCTTTCCGTTCATTTTACAACTACCTTCTTTCCAGTATTACTTATCAACACCCTTTTTCTATTACCTATTCATTATTTGACATTTAATTAGTTTTTCTTTTTACTAAATTACAATTAAACATCCTTACATATTACAATTTCGAGTTGAAATATACAGACTGCATTAGTTAGACCTTGAACTAACGTCGCGATGACGCCGCGGCGGTGCCATACGATTACAATTTAGCCCTTTATTCTAACATTAGTCAGATCTCTCCTCAGTCATGTCGGATTGCCACCGAAGAGGGAGTGCGCCTGTGTTCTTGGGCTAGTCTCCGTTGAGATTGGCCGCCATGATCGAAATACAGTCTGTATATCGAAACTCATTGATTCATACGGCCTGGCTACGACCTAGCTTAGCGCGCGGGCTGCGAGCGGTAAGAACAAATGTACAAAAATGTATGAAGCCTGCCACTAGGCGCCGCACGCAGCGTCAACGTGAGCGGTTCAAAAGCGCTACAAAATCATCTAAAATCGACAATAAATTGATTTATGACGGATTTTGTAGCGCGCAGTACGTGGCATGGACAATGCCCAGATTGCCGACACCGCGCCGCATCTCGCTACGCCAAAAGAAGTGACCAGTCCGGTACACCCTATCTGGAGCGAATCACAACATACTGCTCCTGCTAGTCATTATGACAGAAAACGATTTAGTTTATTAATCTGATCAGCATGTTTTCATTACATATGACGATAAATCTCACGCAAATACAGTATATTTTGTTTCCACTCATTTCTCGTCACCACAATTTATTAAAAATCGTTCGTTCACGCGCGAATCTTTAACAATGGATGGTTATTTTGATCTGAAGCCTTCTGTAGCGCCAAAAATCTGTATTCGATCTTTTACTATCTGGAGTTCTTTCGAGACATGGATTTTAATTAATTTAGTATTACATTTATTCACAGTTATCAATTTGTTTAGATTCCTTATTTCTACATTTTTACACAGATTCCACAGAAACATAATTTGATTATTGTAAAACAGTTTTTTATTATTATTAAAAAATATACATAGCATCCATGGTCCATCCAACTTATCTGTGCAACGGCCGTTTTGCGAACTAACATTTTGAATGGAACATACGATCGGTTTGTGTTTAACTTTTTGATTTTCGTTAACAACCAGCGCCACCAATAATTGCAGAGATAAGTTGGTCGTACTTTACGTAACTATCGTCACTCATGTGGCTGTTCGCCATTTTATGCGGTAACTTCAAAGATTATAGTCGCGTTCTAAATATTAGAATATAGCGAACTCATCTTACGCCGACATTAATACTAAGTTTCACACTGAAAGTGTCCATGTTAGTTCGACTCTTGTTACCAAGTTCAAACTAAATTGTGTGCCGTATCTTCGATAAAAGAGTTGCGTTCTAAAAATTAGAATATAGCGAACTCATCAAAGTCGTTACGTTACACGCACTTAAACACTAAGTTTCACACTAAAAGTGTCAATGTTTGTAGTCCTACTCAAAATGTTTTACGCGTCGATGCACCTTGACAGCTGCTTTCGGTTTTGGGTTTGGTTTTGTTTGCTTGGCTTTTCTTTTTCGTTTTACTTAGTTGCCACTATAAAAGTCGCGTTTGTTCAACGTCTATAGTGTTCCTTATGAACTATTTTCGAACTATGTAGTGAGTTTTAGTTGGAAGTTTTCACTTTGCGAAGATTGGCTGTTGTGTTGCGTTGTGTTGTAAACACCTAAAAAGAGGAAATTTACGGTACGCACATAGTGTCATAGAATCACTGTTAAGACTCAACACTGTTCAAAAGAATTGAATTTTATCACTATACTAATCACTTCAGGTATAAAAATATAAACTTTTCTAAGTATTGTAGCAGGAATTTGTTATTTCGAAAAAAAAAAAAGTTTTACTAGAAACTATTTTAATGCACTGTACAGTGTCCTTGTCCGACGTTCCGCCATATTCCTTATGGCACCGCAACTACCAAATTGTTCCGCCATATTCCTTATGGCACTGCAACTACCAAATTGCGGTGGCCTTGTTATAAGGAATATGGCAACACGTATATTCTCAACACGACAATTTGAAAGTTTTATTTTTGTTCATTTGAGTTTGATTTGATCACTGATTTTTTCCTGCATGAAGGTCTCATTCCACAAGTTTCTACCACTCCACACTGCCAAATATTTCCGGGTTTAACTATGATAGATCTCGGTACAGCGTCCAATGTAGCACTTATAATGAATCACTCCCCGCTGCAATATATAACGTCCACAAAAACACTTTCTAGACTAGTTGTAATGAGGCACTATATGTGAGTGTAAGGTCTGTCTCCCCTCGCGCGCACGCCGCACTCCGGCGCTTACATCTCGGAGAGAGCCCCCGCCGCCAGGTCCACGGACAGGACGGCGGCGGGGGCGGCGCGCCCTCAGCTGCGTCGGTGGCGCCCCCGCGCCGGCGACGCTCGCCTGTCTGACCTTCTCAACCCAGTTACTTTGTAATGAGATACCCTTTGGTTAAGACTGGTTGACAGAGTAGCTTGATCCTAGTACCATGTTCCTGAAGTCTGTGGTTGTACGTTCATTTCGCAGTAAATCTATGTTTAAGTCACCAAATGCAAGTCTTTTATTGTCTCGTTCTTTCTAAAACCATACAGATAAATGTGTGTCATTGGATTTGAGGTTATTTTATAAGCTACATTTTCGTCGATGATGTTTCAATTTTGACAAAATAACATGATAAAGTCGTAGGAAAGTTCGAAAATTAAAACATTGAATATTTGTTTAAAAAGCACGAGATGTGGAAACGATTCTGATGCTGAAAATATAGTTTTTCGAATTTTGTCCGTTTATCTGGACGTATGAATATTCCGAATTGACGCAAAAAGTACTGAATAGATTATGTTCAAATTTCTAACTGCTATGGGGGAGTACCAGTACGAAGAAGCACTGTTATTTTAGTATAACCTAATGTGGTGTTACGACTTTACGCGTTTACACAAGCTAGTGTTTTTTTTTCAATAACGCGCGTTGAACCTTTCTTCTTCAGATGAATGTGTTAATAATTCCTTGGAACAGTGTTTGTTTAAACTTTGATCAGAGAGTTTTGGATCCGACTATTACATGTCGATGTTAGTACAATTCTGTACTATGCCTCTGGTGATAAAGTGTTTGTAATAAATTTCACCAGAAAATTTAATTATTAATTATTTATTTTAGGCTTTGCAACAATGAGTAGGTACACTAATATATACAATTTGTACATTTCAAACTTAAGTCGTAAGAGCCTCAAGTCATTACATAAAGAAAAGCACAGCATGCACTACGTTATGCGCAGATAATATCAAAATTAATTAATTAAAACAGTAATGTTAACAAAGTTTTGTTAGTTAAGTCCCGCCCTTCCAATTGGTCCGTAATGGCCTTCATCTATGTGTTAACGTAGATCGCCAATGTTTGGTTGAGGTGCCGCATGAGTTCGTCAATCTGTTTTTTCATAATGCGAGAAACTTCGCCAGACGTAACAGGAGCTTCATCGTTTGGGATAGTTACTGAAGACTCGTTCTTTCTGTGTTACATTAGGATCACTTGCCTGACTATTGCGCACTGGGGTATTATCTGCGTTTCGCTTCTTCGGCTTGCAGGTCGGACACATCCAATTATTCAATTCGGTTTGTTGGAATTCACAACCCAGCTGCGAGATACAGGAATGGTGGTAGGGTAACAAAATATATAACGTTGCACATGTATTACACTTTACGCTATTAAACTTTATAGGAGTCAGTACACGAGTGAACAAATTTACGCAGGTATTACCTACTCGCTCGCGAAACACTTATATTATACTGCATGATTCACAGAAGGATCGGAAAGGCGGAAATTGTCGGTCGTAGTATGTGCGACAAATCTCGAACATGCGTTTCCGGTATCCACCTTGGGATGAATAAACGGAATAGTCGGTATAAACTCCTAAATTAATGAAGAGTGAAGACATTGTGGCAGTTGGGTTGAAGCACTGACTGTCAAGCGTGAGGTCGTCAGTTCTCAAACTTCATACCAATTTCTTGTTCATAGCGATTCCTTGCTAACAGATGTGGGTCAACCCTAAAAAGGATACAAAATAAAAGCAACAAAAATAAGATTCAGCTAAATTTATTTAAATAAAACATATGTATAATTCAAACTTGAATCTCCTTTAAATCTACTAATGATAAAATATTCGAAGAGACATCTATTCTAGTGGCCAAAATCTCACGCACTGAAACGCATTTCGGGAGCGCGCGTCTGTTATTGTAATTTAAACCTTATTTCAATGTGCACAAGCCACATGACGCACGCTCCTGGTTGCAACGATTTTTTTTTCTATTGACCGATACATCGGCGTTTTCTTTACAAACATTATCTTGCATTGTCAGTGTTCACAGATTAATTTTGACGTGCGTGGCTTTCGTTATAAGAGCGCTATGAGAACAGTAGATATCGTGGTTCCGTGTATTCACCGAACACCTTAGCTATCAAAATCGGCGTGATGCGTCGAGCTAATGTTATTACTTACTAGCTGACCCGGCGAACTTCGTACCGCCTCGGAATATTACATCATTTTTATGTTTGTGAAATTTTACCATGTTCTATTAGCTATTTTGCTATTTGGGGTGGAGACAAATCTAACAAATCAATGATCATAAAAATCGGTCCAGCCGTTCTTGGAGCCTGTTTTTAAATGTTAGGTTCTATGTGTATTCAAATATTTTCTCAACATTGCATCAATATTTCATTAACATTTTAACACTCGGAACAGCACCCTAATTGCGTAACACATTTTCGTAAACGATTACGATTAATCTGTTTGATTTTGACGGTTCAAGAACATTCATTGCATTCTATATATTGTTGAGCAGAATTTTTATCGAATTCAAGAAGCAATGGATTAGCAATCTGTTTCAAAACGATTCAGATTCCGATTGATTGTGTATTACGCAATTAGGGTGCTGTTTGAGAGTGAATCAATAAATAGTAATCAACGAACATTTGGTACATACCCCGGCAATCATTTTTTTTATCAATCTTCAAATGCCTACAACGTATTAGGAGCATACCAACCTATGTTCCAGTTGGCAGACTTGTTAAGTCCAGAGATCAATTCTTTCCAAATCTCACATCACAAAATTCAACGATGCATTTGCTGACCCATTGACGGATTAGAAAATCCTTTTGTAATGGATGTCTGTCTCGTATTAGTCCTGCGAATCCTGTGTTCTGACAATAACATGTCTAGTTGAACATCCACTGCTGAGCTTTGGACCATCCAATAATCGTGTTTACTTTAAGACCACGATAAAAACTGTCTGCATAACGCCTGCCTTATATTTAGTTGCATGATAGTTTTAATGTTAAATTAATATAATAAACTACATAATATTTGACGAACCTAACACACATTCAAGATACATTGACATTTAATGTAGAAAACTGTAGCTGTTGGTGCCGCATGCGCATTGGAGTAGAAATTATCTAGTTCTAGATTTACTTGTCTGCCCACACTGCGCCTGCGTGCCGGAACACGTTCAGCAATGGGAACACTTATGATAGCTGTCAATCAAACCTTAGATCGCCATAGGTAAAATATAGACTAGTTGTATCGACAATTCCTGTCTTATCACGAAACTTGCGATATCTGGGTCTTTTAAAGCACTCTACCCGACCGTTGGGGAGTACAGCCGCAATGTTAAGATAGTTGAAACTTTTATGGTTGTTTTCCCGCGGCAGAAAAATTTGCTCTCAGTAGTACTATCGAATCTTGCAAGAATAAAATGGTATTTTTATAAAACTCGATAACGCGAGAAACAATAGTTATCATAATAAGTATTGTTTTTCACAATAATAAATCTGGCATTTATTTTATTTTATAAATCAACCACTAAAGCTTCGTGCGTGTGTAATGCGCAGCCAACAACTACAATGTTCTTTTCTTATTTATATAAGAGAATAATAAACGGTATACCAAGTATATAGTTATGATATTACAAACTCTATTGCTCGGTACTAGTCCCCTTTAGAGGGATGGCGTGGCGGTAGTAACTATTGTTGTAATCTAGTTACGATTAGCCATTTCATTCATAGATTTTAATTGTTCAAACAACGTCACTGGCTGGTAAGTGACTAATTTCAAGTCGGGCAAGTGCCTTGCTTTTATCTTACCAATATTGAGCGCGGGAAACGCATTTAAAGGTCTAGAAAATCGCTCTTGAATCTTGCGTAAATGTAAGGTATTATGATCGTGACTGTACATTACTACTTGAATGCGGACAGATTAACAAAATGGCTACTGAAACTAGATGACTGCAGCTACAAAGGTTTATTATTAGACATACAATCACATACAACACACACTACTATTTTATTAACTATTAATAACAATGTTTTCAAGTGTAAAATAAATATTAAATATATTGTACTTCGAAAGACATGTAAATAAAATTTAAGGTTGATACAACATTGTATGGTTTGAGAAATCACATTTCACATTTGTGTACTGCCCTAGAGAAGTGTCGAGCTACCAGGCGGTTTGTCCTAGGTTCTATGCCCGAGTGAAGCACTTAGGGGACGCATCGTATTGCAATTGGGTAGACCCCTATTAGACAGATCCCAACATCGGCAAAATAGATTAGTATAATTAAGAATATAACTTAATTTATCGATTTTTCTTTCTTAAAATAAAAATATGTAGGTTACATACATACTAACATAATTTATAGTTTTTTTTTATTTACAATATAAGCCATGATACTCCCATGTAAATTAATGTACAGATAAAGTGACTCCTGGACTATAATAATAGTTCAAGAGACAGTTTTGTTTTAAGATTTTAATATAATTATCAACATACATTTATAGATTTTAAGTTCATTAGTTTGATCGTTAGTACAGTTTTAAAATAGTGTTTGACATAATATTTATATCTAACTTTTCTCAACAACGAGGGTCTCGGAAAAGGCTTCTCTTCTAACCAGATGTGATGCGATTCTAACATGGAGCGACTGACATCTGAAGACCACTTTTCATACTTAAAAAGGTTTCAATTCAAGTTGCAATCTTATTTTGGCAAATATGCATGTTAATTTATTATATTTTAGACAGACCGAGATTACACTGCGATCGTTCTTGAAAATACGGAAATTGCCCCTCCGACCTCCACAACCCCCACTTACCATCACATGACAACCGGGACCGCATGACCACGATGGCCACCCATCCACAAATTGACCTCGCAGACATTGTTGTGAAATGGCTAGCCACATGAACCATGTTCTTGATTAAAGATAATAATATTAAAATCGACTACAACAACGTTTTTTAGAACAAGTTTAGATCGTATTTGTATAATATACTTTTATAATGAATACACAGAAGTGTAGCCACGTTATATCTAGTTGAAATGATGTCTAACATTGAATGCAGTACAATAACGCGACTCAAGTAAGAATATGAGTGACCGTCCGCCATCTGTGACGTCATTAGTCGCTGTCTTAACATTACAATGTGCCAATACTAAAAAAAGTTAGTCAGGATTTTACTCGACTATGGCAACGCCAAAGGAGGGTTATGATTTGAACAATGTATGTATGTCATCTGTCTCCTCATAACTCTTTAACTTTTCGTGGTATATGAACAAACGAGGCAGCGTCATGTGTTTCCGCGGGAATATGAGGCTATATGACGTCACATGAAATCCAACATGGCGGCTTATGGCGGATGTTAAGTGTTACCGAAACAAAGATATTTTATGGTACACTGGTTTTCGTATGGTATAGAAGTGCTAATAGAGTACTTTCTGAACAGAATATATTGCTCTTATTCCAATCGCATGGTACTTGAGACTTGTTTAAATGACGTACTTTTCATCTACTACTATCAACCTCTTTCCGTTCATTTTACAACTACCTTCTTTCCAGTATTACTTATCAACACCCTTTTTCTATTACCTATTCATTATTTGACATTTAATTAGTTTTTCTTTTTACTAAATTACAATTAAACATCCTTACATATTACAATTTCGAGTTGAAATATACAGACTGCATTAGTTAGACCTTGAAATAACGTCGCGATGACGCCGCGCCGGTGCCATAGGATTACAATTTAGCCCTTTATTCTAACATTAGTCAGATCTCTCCTCAGTCATGTCGGATTGCCACGGCCGGGAGGCTCCCTCTTGCCCAAGGGAAGAGGGAGTGCGCCTTTGTTCTTTGGCTAGTCTCCGTTGAGATTGGCCGCCATGGTCGAGATACAGTCTGTATATCGAAACTCATTTATTCAGACGGCCTGGCTACGACATAGCTTAGCGCGCGGGCGGCGAGCGGTAAGAACAAATGTACAAAAATGTATGAAGCCTGCCACTAGGCGCCGCACGCAGCGTCAACGCGAGCGGTTCAAAAGCGCTACAAAATCGTCAAAAATCGACAATAAATTGATTTAAGACGGATTTTGTAGCGCGCAGTACGTGGCATGGACAATGCCCAGATTGCCGACACCGCGCCGCATCTCGCTACGCCAAAAGAAGTGACCAGTCTGGTACACCCTATCTGGAGCGAATCACAACATACTGCTCCTGCTAGTCATTATGACAGAAAACGATTTAGTTTATTAATCTGATCAGCATGTTTTCATTACATATGACGATAAATCTCACGCAAATACAGTATATTTTGTTTCCACTCATTTCTCGTCACCACAATTTATTAAAAATCGTTCGTTCACGCGCGAATCTTTCACAATGGATGGTTATTTTGATCTGAAGCCTTCTGTAGCGCCAAAAATCTGTATTCGATCTTTTACTATCTGGATTTCTTTCGAGACATGTATTTTAATTAATTTAGTTTTACATTTATTCACAGTTATCAATTTGTTTAGATTCGTTATTTCTACATTTTTACACAGATTCCACAGAAACATAATTTGATTATTGTAAAACAGTTTTTATTATTATTAGAAAATATACATAGCATCCATGGTCCATCCAACTTATCTGTGCAACGGCCGTTTTGCGAACTAACATTTTGAATGGAACATACGATCGGTTTGTGTTTTTAACTTTTTGATTTTCGTTAACAACCAGCGCCACCAATAATTGCAGAGATAAGTTGGTCGTACTTTATGTAACTATCGTCACTCATGTGGCTGTTCGCCATATTATGCGGTAAATTCAAAGATTATAGTCGCGTTCTAAATATTAGAATATAGCGAACTCATCAAGTCGTTACGCGCACATTAATACTAAGTTTCACACTGAAAGTGTCCATGTTAGCTCGACTCTTGTTACCAAGTTCAAACTAAATTTTGTGCCGTATCGAATTCTTCGATAAAAGAGTTGCGTTCTAAAAATTAGAATATAGCGAACTCATCAAAGTCGTTACGTTACACGCACTTAAACACTAAGTTTCACACTAAAAGTGTCAATGTTTGTAGTCCTACTCAAAATGTTTTACGCGTCAATGCACCTTGACAGCTGCTTTCGGTTTTGGGTTTGGTTTTGTTTGCTTGGCTTTTCTTTTTCGTTTTACTTAGTTGCCACTATAAAAGTCGCGTTTGTTCAACGTCTATAGTGTTCCTTATGAACTATTTTCGAACTGTGTAGTGAGTTTTAGTTGGAAGTTTTCACTTTGCGAAGATTGGCTGTTGTGTTGCGTTGTGTTGTGAACACTTGAAAAGAGGAAATTTACGGTACGCACATAGTGTCATAGAATCACTGTTAAGACTCATCACTGTTCAAAAGAATTGAATTTTATCACTATACTAATCACTTCAGGTATAAAAATATAAACTTTTCTAAGTATTGTAGCAGGAATTTGTTATTTCGATTAAAAAAAAAAAAATTACTAGAAACTATTTTAATGCACTGTACAGTGTCCCTGTCCGACGTTCCGCCATATTCCTTATGGTACCGCAACTACCAAATTGTTCCGCCATATTCCTTATGGCACTGCAACTACCAAATTGCGGTGCCTTGTTATAAGGAACATGGCAACACGTATATTCTCAACACGACAATTTGAAAGTTTCTTGAAAGTTTTATTTTTGTTCATTTGAGTTTGATTTGATCACTTGATTTTTTCCTGCATGAAGGTCTCATTCCACAAGTTTTTACCATTCCACACTGCCAAATATTTCCGGGTTTAACTATGATAGATCTCGGTACAGCGTCCAATGTAGCACTTATAATGCATCACTCCCCGCTGCAATATATAACGTCCACAAAAACACTTTCTAGACTAGTTGTAATGAGGCACTATATGTGAGTGTAAGGTCTGTCTCCCCTCGCGCGCACGCCGCACTCCGGCGCTTACATCTCGGAGAGAGCCCCCGCCGCCAGGTCCACGGACAGGACGGCGGCGGGGGCGGCGCGCCCTCAGCTGCGTCGGTGGCGCCCTCCGCGCCGGCGACGTTCTCGGCGCACCTGCTTTTGTAACATATGTTAGAAACGGTTGAGATGGTAAGGGCAAGTTTTGTCTATGAAGGTGGATGACTATATGAGTAGTGGAAGACCAACGAACTGTGTAAAAAATCATACAGCTAGAAAGTTGGTTAATACAGAGATGGTTACTAATAGACGAGTTAAGGAAGAAAACGATTTGTCGCAGCGACTCAAACTCAAACCAAAGCAATTATTTCAAATAATGCAATCAATGATTTTCGAGGTCGCTGATAGCAAAATTGGGGTCAAGATTAAAGTACAAGACGGCGGCTGCGAAAACTTTTATATGTTTTGATAATGGTTGTCATTTTCATGATTTTCAAGCGTTCTTAAAGCCGATAGTGATTTCGAAATGAAAATTCAAGATAGCGGCTGTGGAAAAGTTCACATTTTTATAATGGGTGTCGGTTTTATGGTTTTCGAGGATGCTAAAGCCGATAGTGAGAACAAAATTAAAATCCAAGATGGCGGCTGTAAAAAAACATTTTTTTTTTGTCATGGGGATCGTTTTCTTGGTTTTCAAGGGTGCTTAAGCTGATAGTGAGGTCAAAATAAAAATCCAAGATGGCGGCTGTAAAAAAATATATTTTTTCGTCATGGTCATCTTTTATGGTTTTCAAGGGTGCTTAAGCCGATAGTGAAGTAAAAATGAACATCCAGGATGGCGGCTGTGAAAATTTTCTGATTTTTTTCTCTTGTGTCGTTCTCGTGGTTTTCGAGGTAGCTCATAACCAAATTGGTCGCCAAATGAAAATCTAAGATGGGTGCGAAACTTAAAAAAAAAACCGTCACGGGTGGTTTTTAAATTTTTCTTCATCTCTGTCGTTTGTATGATTTTCAAGGGTGCTAAAGAAAAATGAAAAACCATCGTGGGTGGTTTTTAAATTTTTCATCATTTGTCTCGTTTTTTTACGATTTTCAAGGGTGCTAAAGAAAAAAAAACCATCATGGGTTGTCTTCAAATTTTTCATCATTTGTGACGTTTTCATGATTTTCAAGGGTGCTAAAGATGATGTTGCGGTCAAAAAAAAAACATTATTTAAGCATTATTTATTTGACTTATTGGATGCAGTAATCGTGTATCGCACGCAGGATCGAAATATCTAGATCGAAGTGTGAAGATATGTTTTATTAAAACTAGGAACGAATAGTTTGAATCGGCTCAAACACATGCAAACACTGTTGTTGGCAAATTAATGAACCTGAACACGTTTCATGAAAGAGTTGGTGACTAATTTTAGAAACTAGCTTCAGCCCGCGACTTCGTTGGCGTACAATTTCTTGTTTTCCTGCCTCACCCTGTCGCATCCGTCTTCACTCACTTTTTTTTCTAAAGAGGTGTGTAAACTCTAATTTTTCACTTTTTCGTACAATTTTTCAATTTTATACAAACCTTGTCCTGCGGACAAACATTCTGTGGCAATTGATTATTTTTATATATTTTATATTTTTATTTTATATGTTATTTATTTGGGACATAAAACAGTTACATGTTACAATTTTAGTAAATAACAAGCTTGAGTAAAAGAAGTAAACATGTAACCCACACCAATGTCCGCGGAATAATCTATTTTGGAGAAATAAAAGAGAGCCACACCTCTACTGGGCGCGATTTAGGTTAGGAAGAATTCATAATTATTGTGCAAGCAATTGAATAGCCATTCTTTTAAATTTGGTTCGGGAAAGTGAAAATATATCAAGATCGAAAAAGTGTGTGTTATATATTTCTAGGAGACGGCGGAGGGGCGCTCTTACGCCAGCATTGGTTCTACACTTTACAGTGTGTAACAGCCGGGGCACGCGCGCCTCCCGCCGTAATACAGTTCTGGGTACAATATAACAAAGTTTGTTGGTAATATCAGAGCAGTCAAAGTTGTTGTTACATATGCCATGCAGCATCACATCCATAAGTAGGGTACGCCTGGACTCCAAGCCTAAGAGTTTGTATTGTTTTAGAAGTTGTGCGTATGGTAGTTTGGAACAGTAGCATTTATAGTGAATGGAGCGTTTTACTGTGGGGTCGGGCTTCTGACATTGAATCCATTTTTATTTTGCAAAAGAGAGCTGTCAGAGCTATTTACAATCTACGTCGCCGCGAATCTCATAGGGAACTATTTAATAAGATTAATATAATGACTGTACCTTGCCAGTTCATTTATGAAAATATTATGTATGTAAGAAAAAATCTGCATCTATTTAATAAAACAAGTGATATACATAATATTAACACTAACAAAAAAAAAAAAGATCAACAATTTTTCAGACTATCTAAAGTACATTCATCTTTTATGGGGTACCGTGTTAAATGTTACAACAAAATACCTTGTGAAATATTGCAATTAAATGAAAGGAAGTTAAATAACACTTTGTAAACAAGCATACTACAAAATAGAGGACTATATCCTAGATAAGAATGCTTGGAAATATGCTTGGTCCTGCTTCATAGGACAATCTAGAGGCTAGACAAAATCATATAGTTGCTTATTGTATTGTATAATTTGTTATTTTTACTTTACTCACACACTGACTTATTCCTAGTTAATATTCTAGAAAAATCATATATTTTTACAATGTTTGTAAATATGTGAGCACAATGTACCTATCACGTGATTAATTTATCTGCCTTTGCTTTATTTTTAATTCTTTTTACCAATTGTGGTAGTACTCTTCAGTACTCTTATTCTTGGTGCATCGTCTTCACATATACAATATAATTAATGTATACAAAATATTGTAAAGCATTTTAAAAGAGTAACGGTGGAGTTTCTTGCCACTTCTTCTCCATACGAAACTACTTTTTGGAAGTGGCGGCTAAAATCCGTTCTATTTTTAATGTAAATTTTGACGTTCAATAGTGCCTTTTTAAGGCCCTATTTGAAATAAATGCTTTGACATTGACATACCATGTAGGTCGCCACTCAACAATTTCGATTTAGTTTCGACCACTTCTGTGAGCTGTAAACAGTTACCGCGAGAGTCGATAAAAATTGGTGAAAATAAATATTTTAATGGCCGCCCTTGCACAATAAATTGGTGTGTTAACAACAGTCAGACTTCAAGTTTCCAAAAAGATGACATACCATTTCATCAGTAAGTTAATAGTTATAAATAATCTTAATTAGATTTATTTTCTGATATTATTTATCGGAGTTCAGCATATACTGGTCAAACCTGTAGGTGGAACAAAGGTGCAAGGACTCTCGTTGATGTCTTTCATGTTTGCGTCCCGTTCTTCTGAAAGAAAGTTTTTTGCTATCTCTATTCCTCTATTTGCTAAACACACATAATGAATTTGATGTCTTTCATGTTTGCGTCCCGTTCTTCTGAAAGAAAGTTTTTTGCTATCTCTAATCCTCTATTATTTGCTAAAAACACCTAATGAATTATAGTGATCCACCTAATTCTATGACCAAAGTTACCGATCAAGAAGAAGTTGCAGTCTGCAAGCGCGTGCGACAACGGTCAGACGCGTTACTGTTTTAACCGGTCGGTGGCTGACGCGGAAAACAATGACCTCAAATACGGTGAAGTGTGTTAATTGTAATATTGTCATTAACGAACTCTTAGCATTTTTACGAAATGTACTGGGCTTTATGGATGAACAAAGCATACATCAACTTTGTACTACGTCTTTTACGGCAGACGACATCGTGAAAGCCAAATCTTTGCTGTTTGAATCGCTTCCAAATGCGAAGAAGATGCAGCTGGACCGGGAGCTCCACCTGGAGGTCTCGATAGTACAGGCCTGGGTGTCACCACCGGACAGGCCTGTTGACATCAACGACGAGGCGGAGTGGTTCCGGGAGGCCATGTCCGAAATATGTGACGTGGCAATGCCCCGGGTCCAGCCAGGACGTGCCTGGCGCCAGGTGTGCTGGTGGTCGCCGGAGCTGACAGCTTTGCGCGAGGCGTGCGTGGCTGCGCGTCACCTGTACACCAGGCACCGCAGGCTTCGTATCTGCCCTCCGGATACGGAAGCCATTTAGGCAGAGCTGTACGAGGGGTACAGAGCGGCGCAGACCGCCCTCCGAACGACGGAGATCCCGCGGGCCAGCTGGCCCGCGAGGAGTCGCTGGAGACTCTGAACAGGGGACCCGTGGGGACGCCCATACAAAATGGTGCGGGATAAATTCCGCCCCTGGGCTCCCCCACTGACGCAGTCCCCGGCCCCAGCTCGTGGAGGACGTGGCGAGCACTCTGTTCCCTTCGCGAGGGGAGCATACTCAGCGATGCCGGATGCGGATCACACCGCTGACGACGACAATAATGTTTCGGAAGTGACAGAAGTAAAGCCACGACGGGGGATCCAATGGCCCGAGGTGGGGTTATCTTGGCGGTGTCTCTAGACATTGCCAATGCGTTCAATACCCTGCCTTACTCTTTTAACATGTTTAACAATATTTTGTACACATTAATTATATTTTTATATGTGAAGACGCATCACCCAGAATAAAAATACTCAACCACAAATAGGTAAAAATTATTTAAAATAATATATAAAATAAATTAGGTAGGTGCTCACATACAATATGTAACAAAAACCCTGTCCGATCCAAAAAAGGCGTATTCCTGGTTTAACATACGTACTAGAAAAAATAGTAAAAAAAAACTAACTCATAAAAACCAAAAGCTATTGATTTTTTTATTTTTAGTTACCATTCGAAATGTAACATTAAATATGGTAAATTTTCATAAGTTGACAACACTCCACCGGCCGGCGAAATCTTTTATTTTTTGCCTATTTTATTTCAAAGGACACCGCCCTGCATTAGCCGCGCTGTAGGTACTCATAACGAGTCCTCGATCCTTTGATGTAGCCGACTGGTCGCTACTTGTTTGGACACTTCGCCAGTCTCACGTGGCGATAGCTTGCGATCGGATGTCCGTACGTATCACGTGCCGCTATCGTATCGCGAACAATGTCGTATACCAATCAGGAATATTTGAATATGTTAATTTTTATTTGTGAGTGTATGTGTGATTCGAAAATCGAAGTAACAGCTCGGATTGTGGAAGCTTTCGAGTCACTCAAATCGTACACATGTGCGCTGCGAATTGTACGTGCAAATTTAATAAAAAGGTGTCGAATGTGTACTAATGTTCTAGATAGATAGAGGTATGTAACAAGTAAATGTTTTAATAAACTGATACCTACAGTGGGTACATTGCCAAAAGCACATCACATTAATTCAATAATAATTGTTTCTTGATAAACAAAAGGTCAGAAATCGGGGTCATTGTGCGTAAGCCTACAATACAATATCAGCTGATACCTACGCGTAGGCAAAACGTAGATTTCTTTAGTCCTACGTTTCTTTGGCGGCACGCGACAAAGGACCGCCGTGCTCAGGCGGCTTCTTTGACACGAAACTGTAGGTGAACTCTGGTGAACCCTGTCGAGCGATCAGTGTTGCCTTTGGTATGATAATTTTAAATTTTTTAAATTAATTGTTTTCGTTGGGGAAAATTAATTATCTCGTATCCATTAAATGATTACGTATTTGTGTACGCACTACGATACCAAATAATATCCTTCAGGATCGGACAGGGTTTTCGTTACACGCTGTATTTACAAACATTGCGAAAGTATATGATTTTCCTTAAATATTAACTAGGAATAAGTCAGTGTGTGAGTAAAGTAAAAATAACAAATAAAACAACGCGCCACAGTCGGGTTCCCAGACATCGGCGTCGAGTCGACGATGAAGTACCTGGGACTCGTTCTCGACAGTCGGTGGAACTTCGTGGAGCATTTCCGACGTTTGGCTCCCAGACTGGGGCTGCCTTGAAGCGGCTCCTGCCCAATCTAGGGGGTCCAAACGCCTCCTGCCGGAGGCTCTACGCGGAGGTCGTGCGGTCCATGGCCCTTTACGGGGCACCGGTGTGGGCGCGTTCTTTGAGGCGTCGACTAGCCCGCCGGCTATCCGGCTGGTCCGGGGATAACGCTCGGTCTCCTGCGAGACGGCTAGCCTCCTTGCCGGATTGCCGCATGGGAGTGGCGCGAGGAGGCAAAACGCCGGGGTGTAGCTCCGCTGCCGCGAGAATCACGGTGCGCGGCACGGACTTACCGTGCTAACCTCGCCCTCAGCCCATCGTTCGTAAGCACGCTCGTGTTCCAGCCACTCTTGACACGTGTTCCACCATTTCTCCCACTTCACATGGTCGCCTAGAGGTAAGCTCTTCTCAGCAGTATTTACAAACTAGATTGTGACTTACCGTGCCAACCTCGCCTTCCGCCCATCGTTCGTAAGCACGCTCGTGTTCCAGCCACTCTTGACACGTGTTCCACCATTTCTCCCACTTCACATGGTCGCCTAGAGGTAAGCTCTTCTCAGCAGTATTTACAAACTAGATTGTGACTTACCGTGCCAACCTCGCCTTCCGCCCATCGTTCGTAGGCACGCTCGTGTTTCAGCCACTCTTGATACTTGTACCACCATTCCTCCCATTTCACATAGTCGCCTAGAGTTAACCCTGTTAACAAAAAAAAAGGTTTTTGAAAGAGTCTTTTTTTTTTGCCTTGAACTATTCCATAATTAGCATCCTTTCAAAATAATGGCACAAGCATTGATCAGAAGGCTTGCTTACTGCATGTTGCCGATTTTAGACCGACAGAAGATTGGACATCTTACTCTACTCAAATGTTTTCCGACCGACCAGTTTATGTTTATGCATGTAGCACATACTAGCGTTTTTTAAATCCTGGAAGCTTTGCATTTGCCTTGTTTAATACATAAATCCTGGAAGGTGGAGGTTGCTGTCTGGCTGCGCATGAGGGGCAAGACACCATTAAAAGTCCAGATCATCAGTATTTAAATGACATAAAATTGTTTCGATTTAATAAATCCTCGTCGCTTGGCTTTCAGGTAAGTAAGTACTTGTAAACATTACCAACAGCATCTATAGATAATATTCCTATACTGGACAAGTCGTTGTGATTCTTACCTCGCAAATAGCCCCGTTTCTTGTAGTAGTCATATCTGACACGCACGTCGTCCCAGGACGGTAACCCGGCTGGTGCAGCCAGAAGAAGTTCTTCAGGATAGCTGCCTGCCGCGCCTTCCAAAGCTCTGGAAAAGAAATGATTTGTAAGTCATAATCATATTTTTTTGTGTAACATAGGTAGTGAATACAGTTCTTAAATTAAGTTCATACGTCGCTATGTTATGATAAGAGGCGTGCAAAAATGGTATAGCACACAATATTGAATTAAAAATTGTTTCTCCAGTCAAATAAATAACAAAGTCTACATTAATTTATCATTCAGAAATTCATAAGTTGTATAACATTTTTTTTTTTATTGTGTAACAAATAATTTTTCATGGAAATTGGTAATTTATTATAAATTCGCGGTGCCATATCAAAAACACACTTTCACACCAAGGCAGTCTTACAATGCTGATTGCTCGAGTTAGTGAAATTAGAATTATTGAAATAATGAATTAGCTTGCGGGTTTGATGTGGGGTATTAGTAAATTTTATTTTCAAGATGGAAAGATTAGTTGTCTTGGTTGTCTGGCATTTATGCTGAACTGTGCCTATTTAGCGCAGCCGTGAGGCACACAATCCTATTTTCTTCTGTTTTGTTTTGGTGTGAATGTTGTGTGCCTTAACCCGGGTCAAATAAATAAATTTAATTTCTTTTCTATCTTTTATCTAGCATAGTGCTAGTCAATAATATAAAGATGATATAATACTAACGGGTAAGGCGAGGGCGCGGCGGGCGCGGGCGCAGCGTTCTCGTCCCGCTCGATGCGCACGTGCAGCGTGCTCTCGCGCCGCGTGATGCGCATGTTCTCGAGGCGGGCGGAGCGGTCAGCTGACCATTGGGCCATCTTGCCGAAGCGCTCTGAGAGGGTTAATCTGTGGAAGAAACAATGATTTTTGTAAATGATTACGTATTGTGTCGGAGAGCTCTGAGATGGGCAGCGCGCAACATAATGGCCCTTTCCTTCCATTTTGACAATTCCAAAATGAGATGGCGTTTTTACAAAGGGGTACAGTAGATGGCATTTTTTATTTACATTTATTTTAGGCTACAATCTCATAGACATTGCTATGTCTATAATTCATTACACTGTCTACAAATGTCACAACTCTGCTGTTGTTAGTAACTACTGATATTGAGATGGATATGTAATTTTTATTTTACAGAGCAATTGGGATGATGACGGATTCGGTTGTGAGCCGTCGTAGCGAGCGGTGTCTCGGCTGTGTTCCTACAAAAACAAAAAACTAAAAAAAAACCGTGCGCTACACGTGCGCCAACCCTGCGCCCAGTTTCGGACAACGAAGTGATAAGTGTTTAAGAAACTACTAGTGTGCCCTGTGTCGCGAAATTCAATTCTTTGGAATTGCACACCTACATACATGCGAGGAACTGCTTGCCTGCCAAAAGATCCTGAGCATCGAATTTGGTGAGATCAATCCATTCTATGGTTAAGGAAATTTAATTCTCAACAAGAAAGTACAAAGATCTCACTTAGCTTAGCTATTGTTTTAATTTATAGCAAATCATTTAAGGCTCCAACGAGCATCGATAACAACCTCGAAGGCAATGAACAACTTGCGTAAAGAGCCTAAAAGTGAGGAAAGCCTGGATCTGTTGTGATCAAGTTTCATTGTCCAGCTTAACTGTTTTTGTTAAGGCCAAAAGGCTAAATAATCCAATCGAACCGAGTTTTGATTTTCAGCTTTAATCTAATTGTGGTTGGGCCTAGTGGGTCAGCAGGGTCGTGAACTTGAGGTTTGGCGGTTCTTATTTCAAGGCTTATTCTGGTGAAAGGTTTTTGTAGGATGTTATTAACTCAAAACAAAACGAACGCTGTCGATTTAGATTTCGTACAAGAACTTATTGCCTTGACCTAGACACTAACCTATCATATGTTAACAATTGTAGCATTTATTCCCAGGAAATACGGCTAATAAATGATCCAAGTAGATGTAAGTAAACCTTATTGCCGCGTCAGAACTGTACCTTGTAAACGGTGTGTTCTAACTTGAAAAGGGCGGAAAGAGAGATTTTTGTTTAGTAGCTGATTCGTCATATCATTAAAATGAAACCATTATTTCTACAAACTTGTATTTTGTTGCACCAAGCTTACAGAAATGTGCTTCAGGTAGCCGGCCCGAGGGTATTTTTTTTTTTTATATAGCCGCACAAATAGTCGGTCCCAGTGTCAAGTGTTAAGTTCAAAAGTGCTGCAAAAACAGTGAGTGTGACGTGACGCGCTTTGTAGGAATGCGGAAGCCATGTTGTAGTGAAAGTATTTGAACATACTAAGCCCTTTGGGATCGTTATTTGGTTGTGGTTTTAAATAAATATAGTAGTGTGAATGTAAATTGTGATGCGAAGTCACCAATACCATTTATAATAAAATCAAATATGGGCTAGAAATTAGCCAGACTCATGTATCAAATGGTGATCTTACCTTCTATGATACACAGTCTGAAAGTGTCGGCACTCACTAAAGCAAACAGATCAAGACTGAAAATATGAAAGAATTATCATGAGAGACCGGATTAACCACGCTAAGAATAAACCAAGACAAATGAAAATGCATGAAATTTTAAAAGGATAACCCGTAACCAAACGCATCAAGAACCACAGGATGTGTTATCTCGCACATCTCCACAGACGACGAAAATCACACCTGCTACATGCTGCAATGCAGTACAAGGCCAAATCCAAATAAGTCGGCCGAACTATTTACACTTGGAATGACAACCTCAAACAGGACATGACTTACTTCGACAAGGAAATCAACTTCTGGATGAACACGGCTGTAGAACGAGATAAGATAAAAAAAGCTGCTAGCGAAACATAAAAGAAATCTGAAACGGATAGTAGCGAGACCTCAGACGAAGATATTGGAACAACACAGCATAGCAGAGACCGGCTGCGACGTCGTTAAAAGATGCCCTCCCATAGACAAATATTACCCGTCCCTCCACTAGTCCAATGCTAATTTTAGGCTGCACTACTCGATTGGCTCTCACTCTCCTTCCTATCCTAAGGGCACGTCCACCACCCTACCATTAAAGCGCCCCCCGGTCTATTCCTTGATATGCAATGGTCTTTGTAGCACCATGAAGCATGAGGCTTCAAGGGCTAGTGCAAATCTTGGGGTTCATTCGATTAATCGAGTCTGGTCAAACCACGCTGGGGTCGGTGCATTTCTTTCATTCATTCATTCATTCATTCATACAGAGCAATTGGGATGATGACAGTTTTTTTTTAATTTTTGTCTCAGAGGCTGTTTGTTTCCAAATAGCACAAACTATAGTACAAAAATTGTAAAAGCTTAAAAACTTGCGAAGTTATAAACGTTTTAAGATAACTGTTAGACAAGGACAGCACTATCGTATAAGTGACGTCACGACTATGCAACTTCATACTAGCGCCGTACATTGTCAGTACCGCGCGACAAGAAGGGCAATAATCCCCACCAAAAACTTTTAAAATGTGTACTTTTGTTTGGGTGTTCGAAAATGAGTTAAAGCCAACAAAAATTGTTCGTTCACGGAGTGTTACAAAAAAAATGGTGGCCACGTTTGACTCCAAAACCGGCCATGTTACGACTATTCCTCTTGAGGGACAAAGAACGGTTAATGCAGAATGGTATGCTAGCATTTGTTTGCCACAGGTCGCTTCTCAACTCCGTAAAGAGAACTGCAACCGCCGCATCATCCTCCATCACGACAATGCGAGTTCTCACACCGCACACAGAACAAAAGAGTTTTTAGAGCAAGAAAACATAGAATTATTAGACCATCCGCCGTACAGCCCCGACCTAAGCCCTAATGATTTCTATACTTTCCCTAAAATAAAGAATAAATTGCGTGGACAGAGATTTTCATCACCCTGAATAAGCTGTGGACGCCTACAAAACGGCCATTTTGGAGACCCCAACTTCCGAATGGAATGGTTGCTTCAATGATTGGTTCCATCGTATGGAATATAAAATGTATTTATTGCTTTTCGAAGTATTCTCCGCGAAATTTGACACATTTTTTGTGTCAAATTTCGCGGAGAATACTTCGAAAAGCAATATATACATTTTTAAATACTAATGTTGTGTCACTTCCTTGATTCTCGAAATTTCCAGTGCCGCCCTCGTAACTGATGTTTTCGATTATCTAATTTTTACCAAGCCTTCTTTGAAATTACATAATTTTTATGTTTTTTTTTTTATATTAGTCATCATCCCATTTATTGTGACCACCGAATACGTCAATATTAATTTACTCAAATACAGTCCGTCCAGTTACCTCTGACAGCAGTAACCCAATGGCAACCTTATTGTAACAGTTATAAAGTTGATTGTGAATTGGACAGACTTGTCAATGGCAGCAACCGAACAGCAACCTTATTGCAACGGCAATAATGATCACTGTGATATTGATGCAAACTCAGAGGTTAAATAACTATCGTTTCTGTGAACGGACTGTACAAGGATCTTTTGAGATCGAATGACGTAGACTAGGGCATGGGGTCTCAACACGAACAAATTATAATTAGTCTTGAAAAAAAAACATAGATGGCAGCATAGAAATTAACAATCACTAAAAAGCGTTATACAACAGAATTTTGGATGAAGTAAGATTGGTAAAAATCAAAACATTCTTGTTTAAAGCTGATTATCTAAGTTTTTACACTCATAATGCACGTATTTTAAAGAAAAACATTAATGAAGCCTTTAACTTGAATTCGAACCCGTAAAATGATGATCTGTTAATCATTTCGTTTAGAGCTCTTTGCAAAAGATGACGCTTTACTCAATTTAAACACATCAGACACTATAGTTACTAATTTAAATCAATCAGCTTAATTTTTTTAACTATTACTTTACTTACAAATGTACAAGAAAGCTTTTTTTTTTTGAACCAGGAACAATTAAATTTTCCTACAAAGAATTGCACTTAACGTTTTAAAATTAGGTCTACCTACTCCTAGATGGCGTGGTAAAACTACAGTCCCTTGCAAATAGTGAGTCGCTGATGCTGCCATCTGTTGGAAAATTCGACGAAGTAAAATTACCAGCTCAGTAGCCAGACTTAGGGAGGTATGGGATTGGGTGTCTGTACGTAGTATTATATATGTTGTCTGTGAAGGGGTGAGCTGTTGGTAAACATTTGTGAAAGTTTTGTTAAATATATTGATGAAACAAGATGGCGGAATTCGTTAAAAATTTGGTCACGCGCGTAAAGATGCTTAAAATACAAGTCATGTTTACCTTTGCGGCTGCGGATCTGAACTAGCATCAGACTCAGAGTCCGAGTCACTGTCGTTGAGCGCGGCCGCGATGGCGGCGGGCGACACGGCGCGCGGGTCCCTGGGGTCCCGGCGAGCGGGGCGCGGGGCCGCGGGGCCCGGCGGGGGCGCGGGGCCCGGCGGGGCCGGCCGGCGCTCGCCCTCGCGCTTGATGTGCGCGGCGGGGACGGGCGGCCGGACGGCCATCTGAGAGCGTTGCCATTCTAGGACCTGTTGGAAAATATTTCATGTATCGTCAATGGTAGTCATGTCGCGACTGCCTTAATTATAAGAAGTTATGGGTGGTTATTTAATATATCTTGGTAGTTTTAGGTAACATTTCAGTGGTCTCTCAATCGTGTAACAAAAAAAACACACAGTCATTTTTTATTTTATTTTAGTCAAGTCAAGTCAAGATGACTAAAATAAAAAATTGTCAAAAAGCATTTTTTTTCGATTATCTCATTATTACTATGCCTTCTTTGAAATAACATTAATTATACGAACATTTTTAATATTATTCCATCCCTATTTAAGGCGCCAACATGTAGCTAGATAGTTGTGACGTTATTTCTACGATAGTGCTGACAATTTTTTATGCCACAGAAAGTGTAAATTCTGTAATATTGTTTTCACTATTTGGAAAACAACATTTTTTTTTTAAATTAAAATAAAAATCATCATCGCTATTGAAAAATTAAAAAAACCCGCGTAATAAAATCGTAGTTTGCTATACATCAGGACACTCTGAATCAAAAACTATCCAAGTGCACCCATACACCACATTTTTTTAGTTCCTACAGTCTAGGCAGTAGGAGGTATCAAACTTACTAACTACATAGCCAGTACCAAAACAAAACATATATTGTATAAAAAAAAAAAACATCATGCCATTTCTACCCCGAAGGGTAAATTAACCACATTTCCCCAGAAAAAATAATAAAAGTAAGACATCTGGCACATACATTAGGCGCACATACCTTCTCTTCCCTGGTCCGCTTGCTGGCTTCCCGCGCTTTTAGCAGCTCGCGTGTCGGCTGCACGGCGCGGGCGGGCGGGCGCGCGGCGCGGGGCGGGGAGACCGCGGCGGGGCTGCGGACGGGAGAGGTTCCTTAGTTTTATACATCTCTCAGAAACCGGGGAGTTTCCAAAAACGCGTTCTGCATTACAGTTTGTAGAACAACATGTATAGTCTGTCAGAAACTAAGCTGGGTTACATAACATAATCAGCCTTTAGTGTTTCCACTGCTGGGACACAGGCCTCCTCTCTATGAGAGGGAGTGAGCCGTAATCTACCACGCGGGCTCAGTGCGGGTTGGTAGATGACACATGTCTTCGAATTTTAGGTTCTAGGACATGCCAGTTTCCTCACGATATTTTCCTTCAGCGTTTTGAGAGCAGTGGTGATGAAATTATTTAACACAAAGTAAAGCGCCTGTCTGGGTTCTAACTCACGACCTACAATTCATAAGTCGGGGCAGTTACCACTGGGCCACCACTGCTCACCCTGAGCTGAAACTTGAACTGGTTATATTTCTCTTGAGTAACTATCACAGGGTTTCCTCTATACAATCCTAAAATTTCACTACATGCTGGTTTTTATTATTTTATATAGTAACTTTGTCATGTAAGTTTTATTTAAACTATTTTGTCTTTTTCTGTTTTCTGTGATTCATACTGTCAGAGAGACTTATTTTAATTGCTGAGACACCATACTATCTTAGACTTTCGATAATGATTCGGAACCACTGAGTTTTTTGTGATGTGTGGCTTTGAAATACCTGTCAAGTCCAAAGAACCCTTTGCCCGTTCTTATTTCGCCAATACCGTGTAACCTCTTAAGAGTCCGACCGATTTAAGAGGTTTAAATCTCTATTTTCTTCGAAATAAGGGTTAATATCGTCAGTGGGAGGTTTGAGTCAGGCCTGAAGGATAGTCTCGTCAAATAAATAACTTCTCAAAACCATAAACTTTGCGAGACATTTTTGTAAAAAAATTTTAGAAGCCGCGTGGTCTATGGTCGTGGGAGATACGCGAGTGAGTGCTTCCTAGTTTTTTTTTGTGTTTTTGGGTCTAAATTGACGGTGAGTGCATGCATATTCATTTATAAATAGTTATTCCATAGATCTGTGTTGCACGAAATAACATAACATCTTTTGTTATTTCGTGTTTGTTTGTTTTTGGGCAAAACAAACAAACCGTTAGTCGAAGTAGTTAGTATTGTGCCGTCATTTATTAACAAAATATAATCTCGTAATAGGAATACTCTTTATATTTCATATTATGGTCCGTTCATTCAAGAACCCAAAATAATTTACTACTTGCAGTTCAATGTAATTTTAGAGTCAACTACTACTACAACAAGAAAACTAGGTTTGAATGTTCTGGTGATCCATAGCTTCTAGTTCCCAGCAAAGAAGAGTAATGCTTAATGAAGACTCTCTACTCGAAAATTTGGTTTTTAAACTCAGCATTTCAGGACATTCATAAATGAGTAATTACTTACGTTGGCTTAACACCCTTAGGCGGCTGCGGCGGTCCAGTCTTCTTGTTCTTGGCAGAGCAAACGGAACAGGACTCATCGGAACAGCTGCTCACCGATGAACCGGAGCCTGACGACTGTAGGAGATGTTTAGTTAGTACGGTGAAAGAAGTAGCCGAAGCTTGGGTTTTACGGTTTTTAAAGGCTCTCTAAGTAACAACACTCATTTTCTTAAATAACGTTTCGGGGCTGCGTGCCCATGCTTACCTTCCTGGGGTCGGGTGCCGAGGGGGGGCGCGCAAGTGGCGGGGGCTGCGTGCCCATGCTTACCTTCCTGGGGTTGGGTGGCGAGGGGGGGCGCGGAGGGCGCGCGGGCGGCGGGGCTGCGTGCCCATGCTTACCTTCCTGGGGTCGGGTGGCGAGGGGGGGCACGGAGGGCGCGCGGGCGGCGGGGCTGCGTGCCCATGCTTACCTTCCTGGGGTCGGGTGGCGAGGGGGGGCGCGGAGGGCGCGCGGGCGGCGGGGCTGCGTGCCCATGCTTACCTTCCTGGGGTCGGGTGGCGAGGGGGGGCACGGAGGGCGCGCGGGCGGCGGGGCTGCGTGCCCATGCTTACCTTCCTGGGGTCGGGTGGCGAGGGGGGGCGCGGAGGGCGCGCGGGCGGCGGGGCTGCGTGCCCATGCTTACCTTCCTGGGGTCGGGTGGCGAGGGGGGGCGCGGAGGGCGCGCGGGCGGCGGGGCTGCGTGCCCATGCTTACCTTCCTGGGGTCGGGTGGCGAGGGGGGGCACGGAGGGCGCGCGGGCGGCGGGGCTGCGTGCCCATGCTTACCTTCCTGGGGTCGGGTGGCGAGGGGGGGCGCGGAGGGCGCGCGGGCGGCGGGGCTGCGTGCCCATGCTTACCTTCCTGGGGTCGGGTGGCGAGGGGGGGCGCGGAGGGCGCGCGGGCGGCGGGGCTGCGTGCCCATGCTTACCTTCCTGGGGTCGGGTGGCGAGGGGGGGCGCGGAGGGCGCGCGGGCGGCGGGCGACGCGCGTCACGGCGCGGGGGCGGCACGGCGCGCGGGGAGCGCCGGCGGGGGCTGCGCGCAGGACTGCGTCTGTCACATAACAAACATGATAATATTATCATACACTAGCATTACTAACAATACTCATATATTATGATATGTGAAAATCGATCACGTGATAAAGCATAAGATAAAAAAAACAATGATGGCACTGCCACAGAACAACCGAATTGAAAACCGTCGTGAATTTTAAGGCAATTGGGTGTTTCATATTAGGGTGCCGAAAACTACTCTTTAAGAGCAACTGTTATGTGTTGGCAAAGCTGTGTTAAGAAATTTAAGACTATTCGGATTTCACCAATGATCCTCAAGGCCCTATGTTCCTATAATACACTGGATACTTCGCACTGAAATACTTACGAGTATTCATTCAGATCCGTAACTTCCTGTACCTCCTTTCTGCCTCTACGAAATAGCAGCTAGAACTAGGTGTCTATACAACTCTAAACATACCTAGCAACAGGGCTCCTCCTAGGGCTTCTCCGGGGGCTGCGGCGGGCGGAGCGCGAGCGCGACTTCCGTGGCGAGCGCCGGCCGAGGGGTGAGCGGGATCGACGCACCATTGGCGAGCGGGAGCGACGACCCGGGAGCGGTGTTCTGGGGAGAATGGATGGGTTGGTAAACCAAACAAAACCTCTGTATGGTTCCTCTGGTCTGAGGAACAGCCTCCTATAAGTGGGAGGAAGATATGGCTGCTCTACAACAAACAACTATTTAGATCCGTGTCCAGATAAGTCGTCCTACGCGGGTATGTGCGTTTATGTAGATCATAGGTTCTCAAAGAGGGCGATAACGCCCTCTCGTGGGCGTTTGAGACTTTCAGGGGGGCAGTAGAAAACCGAAAGGTATTTAGGGGGCCTTGAGATGGAACCTTACGAGTGTACAAAGTGTCCCGTAACTCGACGTCAAGCTGGAGTCGGGTGATAGGTCGGGTCATAATAGTTAACAGAAAAATATTTTAATTAAGTTACATTTTGAACCAACAGGAGTTAAAAGACCGTCACAGGCAGTAGACATTCTCGCTTTAAAAAAAAATGTATTTAAATAGATAGCAAAGACTTTTTTTTATGTATATTTCTGTTAATTATTATGATTTGACCTATCGCCCGATTCCAGCTTGACGTCGACTTACGGACAGCCTGTATAATATAACACGTTTTAATATAACCGTAGCAATCGCTGTTTTAGATTCGCGATAGATGGTAAGTAAAAAAGTTGCGGGGACACTAGAATTTAAAAAAAAAACAATTAACGTGGGCGGTGGCGAAAATATGGTTGAGAACCGATGATGTAGTTGGAATGTCTACGTGAATGCTGCGCGCTTCTTGGGTATCCTTGCTGCATACACATTAATCGCGCAAAAGTCCTTCATCTTTCCTGTGATGGAAATATTTCTTGAAACAAACGGAAAGGTTATTTAGTCGTCGCAGATGCGACTTCTAAACCCCAGCTCCTTATTAAGCGCCCCAGGTTTATCTTTATGATTAAGGTTTTTTTATATCAAGTTGAATACTCAGATAAAGCTCGCCGAAGCCAGAGAAATTTATTCCAACTAATAATTTTCATATGAAATATTCTGAAAAATTCATAGAGGAAACAAATTTCCAAAGTTCGTCTATCGTTTAGACGATATGAAATTGATGATTATAATTCAGTTGATATATCACATTCCTACACATCTCAAATTGCATTTGGGTCAATATACTGCGTAATCAGAGCTGCACTTTGCAAAAAAAAAACAAAGAAACTGAGCGGAAAACAGCTGAGGATTCAAATTAATACAACACGTACATACATAACATCACGCCTGTAATCCCAGAAGGGATAGGCAGCGGTGTACCTATTTGTTATATAGTTATGCTTAAGTCCCATGTAATAATAGGGGGCAAGCCTATTGGCATCAACCGGGCACAAATCCAGACTGCTACTGAGAAATTCTATAGAGATAAACGCAATAACACTTTGCCCGACCTGGGATTCGAACCCAGGACCCCATGCTCAGCAGTAGTTCTTGCAACCACTAGACCAACGAGGCAGTCCTTAATACAAGAATGCAAAAAAAAAAAGATGCTGTATACAAACGGCTGAAAACTGTATAATGTAGACTAGTGCTTAGTTTACTGGATATTCTTATCCACCTAATATCATTCTTTGTCATATTACGATACCCACATGCCTAGATATAGCCACATAATACATGTTTGAGTAATATTTACAAAACGGTTTGTACAAAATTGTAAGGCGATTCGTTTTGCGGCCGCTGCATACAAAATATTTGATAAAATCTGTAATGTTACTGAAAATTTCAGAAAGTATAATAACAAAACAAGACAAGTGTAAACCCTTCAACTTATTTGTACTTGTTCTAAAAATTTACAGTTTTAAAATAAATATTTGGGTTTCAAATCTATTCAGGATTAGAAACGAAACACTTGGTAATAAGTTATACGGGCTGGTGTCCGCAACTCCACGTCGATTGCGCATATTTTGCGTACGGGAACCAACCACTATTATGCTATTAATGCTAAATAAATAACTTAAGCAGAAACAAGCTATGTAACTCATATGAATATAACTCAGTCGAATTACAGTTATTACGACCAAGTTATACCAAGTTATCAAATATATTGAAAGAAGCAGCCTCAATATCATCCCTTCCATTTTCAGCCACAGATTTAAGTGTGACTGCACAAAAGTACATACTTACTGCATAATGCGTATTCCTGTGCGAGTCCTAATAAATACTTTTCTTTATTCAAAAGCAGAGCCAATGATGCAACTAAGTGCCAGTGAATGTCCCTTCAAAATCAGTCCAGCTATTTCGGAGATTAGCCGGAACAAACAGACAAAAAACAAAGGTTTTTTGTTTTATGTATCTTATACAATTTCATATGCTTTCAGTAAAAAGCTGTTATTTTGACATAACAAACAGACTCCAATTTTATTTATATGTGAGGCGTGACTTCCGCGACCGCCAAAATTTAACGTCCCAAAGCCCCAAATGGCCCCAATCACCAGTACTCAATATAATGACAAGATTCACCTGGACCGTCTAAGTGCCGGTGACCTGGATCGCCGCGGTGACGGCGACCGCGACCCGTCAAGATACAGCTGTTTGTATCCAGTGTGACGCCATCTGTTAGAAACGTTGTGACACATTTTAGATAAGCTTGAGTTTCCTAAAAGAAAAAAGCGGTTTCGACTTATGACGCCGTCAAATAACGGCCAAGAAAATAGCGTTTTAGACATTGCCATGTCAAACACGAGTAATTTTCATGAATGCCGTAATTTTGGGGCCGCTATATGACGGCCACGTTTTCGTCGGAGACCTAAGCTTTGTAGGATTATTGACTACTTTTTTTGCAAGAGATTTAAAAACTACCAAGACTAGTAGGATTATGTTTCGCATCACCACGTGACCGTGTCCTGTTCGGATCAGTAAAATTTTAAATCCCTTTCAAATGGTCTTTTTTTTCACAAAGAATAAAAAAAAAAAAGTATAAAAACAAAACATATATTGGTAAGGCTAGGTATTTATTTTTTTGTTATAATTCACCTTCATAATAAAATAAATAATAATTCAACATTATAAAAAAAAAACTTTCGGGTCTTTTTAAACATTTTGTTACCTTTTTTAAACCATCCATTTATGGGCTGAATTCTAATCCAATAAATAGACTGCATCAATCAACTGTTTCTCATACTTCACATTATTTTTATGTCATTTGTCGTATGTGTGTGTTTGTGTAAGTGCGTGTGTGTAAGTGTGCGTGCGTGTGTAAGTGCGCGTGTGTGTGTTTGTGTATGTGTGCGTGCGTGTGTGATTGAGAGCTCCGTTAGTTTACAATCAATTATTGATTGTAAACTGTCGATACATTGTGAACTATACCATGCATTATGGTATAGTTCACAATTTATCGACAGTTTTACAATACACCGTATTAATTTTCCAAAGCTTATAATCAATCATGTCAAATTGTGTACGAACTTCCACTTACACCGACAAGGTTCTCACGATCTGTCCGATTTTTCACCCGTAAAATTGTGAACCGTCACTGAGGTGTCGGTCTTTGCGGTAGCCGAATTGGCATAGTAACTAAGACCAGAACACCCCGACCAAATGGGTTAGGGTAGAACTGTGAATAACGACGCGCGAGTCGAGCGAGCGAAGCGAGCGTTGCCGCGGCAGCGGCCGACGCCGCGCGCTACTTTCAAGTTGGTCGCAGTTACAGTCGCATGCAAGTTTGATACCAAATCACAATTTGTCGGAAAGTGACAATGACAGATTATAAACTATAGAAAAATAATGCGTCGAATTGCACATGTTTTGTTGCAGTTTATCCTTTTTCGATAGTTTAATTTTGCGAGACAGATTTAGAACTAACGCTGTTCATAATTATACGGTGACAGATCAGGATGCCAATATTAAGTGGCTTGGAAATGCAAATAGCAACAGTTAGAACATAAGGAAGAAATGCAAATGTTTTTTTTTTCAAGGAAACTGTTGCGATGATCAAAGCATCATTAAAAATAAAAATAAACTTGTATCATTAAAAAGATGTAGTTCTTTGTTAAAAATTAAAATCATTGTAAAATAATTAAAGTAGTCAACGACCCTATCTATTATTTTCACAACATTAAACATAATAGGCCACCCGAATAGTAACATAGGGTCGTCGAACAGTAAACAAGGAGTAGTGAGCGAATGAAGTGCCAACTTTTAAATAATTGTTGTTTTCATGTACACGGTCTTAAATGGATGACAAGGAGTAATGAGCGAATGCAGTGCCAACTTTTAAATGATTAATTTCATGTAGATGGTCTACTTAAAATAAAAGGAACTTTTGAATGGCAAAAATAACAAGACAATATATATGGTTCTAATCCCGTTTCAAAAAAAGTTTGCTATGGAGAAGAAAGAATCAGAACAGAATCAAGAAACTACACAGTTAGTCTTATTAAATGTTCAGTATACATTTATGGCTGCCCGTAGGGTGCGTGTTAAAAGATAATCGTTTTTCAGGTTAACGATTGTAAGTATAATAAAGTAAGGTAATGTTACAAATGACACCGTAATTAAAATCAATGAAATTTTTCTCGAGCATTCGCCGTCGATATCAGCGCGTGACGAGGTACACGACTCGCGCGGCAGATGACGGTGCTCCCATGCTACTTGGGCTCAAAAAGGGTGGGTCCTTCGCAACATGGGTGATGCCACACATGAATTGTGTGATTATATGTAGGGTGAGAAGGACATAACCAGTCGTGGCGATGCTTGGGGAAGGCCTATGTCGAGCAGTTGTCGTCTTTCGGCTGAACTGACGACGTACGGTGCTGCAATAAGCAGTACATAACAAGAACCTTTGCGTGCTACGGATTCGACCTAATGTATGTGCAGCAGTTACTAAATCTGTATGCTCTCCTTTGATTTTATATAACCGGAGCCAGTGAAAGCAAGTAGAGTATTGAGTTTAAATCATTGCTAATTAACAGCAATACTCAATATCTTTATTGCTTTACCATAACGTGTACTTAGGTGGTAACTATAATTGAGATCAATATGGACCCTCCTGTAGAGCACAGCAAAAGGGTAGGAGAAAACTGTTAGCTTAATCTTAAATGATTCATTTGAGCAATTTCCAGAGAGTGTGGCTACGACCCCGTCCTACATTATTTGAAGTTTCAAACACTCCATTTACAATTTTCTCAGTGACAGCCCTCCAAACAAGACTAAAACCTGCTTGCACCACAAAGGACTAAATGTGTTAAGCGTTAAACATGTTTAAAACATCTCTGTCTCCGTCATCTCCAAATGATTGACAGAAACAGAACACTGTTTTAAATTCGTTTAGCGCTTATTAAGTAATTTTTGATGTAAGCAGATATAGAACAAATTTAATTTTTTTTGGTAAAATATTTAAATAATATGTGATTTTGCATAATCAGCCTATAATGTTCCAACTGCTGGGACACAGGCCTCCACTCTGTGAGAGGGAGTAGGCCATAATTCACAACGCCCTACCAGTGCTGATTGGAAAATGTATGCCATAATCCCCAACGCGGGCCCAGAGCGAATTGGAAAAGGTAGGCTATAATCCACCACGCGGGCCCAGTGTGGATTGGAAAATGTAGGCCTTAATCCACCACGCGGATTGGAAAATGTATTTATTTATGTTTTTGTCCCACTGCAGGGCAAAGGTCTGTTCTCATACAGAGAAAGCACGATCATTGATATCCACGCTTGCTCAAGACGGGTCGGGCCTTTTTTTTTCTTCTTTGTATCTCTTTCGAACAACCCGTGATTCTGGCAGACATCGGCCCTAATGGACCCCGTCAATCAATGCTAACATCTCTTTGAGGCGCGCGTGTAACACGACGCGCCGTCGACCTGGGCCTGGTCCTTACCGGACGGCGAGCTACCCATTGCTCGCCGTCCGCAAGCCTGCGCCTACGGTGGCCGGGAATCTACTCGCGATCCCGGACGCTCAAGGGGTCTTCTGCGGCGACCAGGGGCGTGAGGGAGAGGCAAACCTTGCGCCCTCCTCCTCCTTCGCGAGCATTACTGCTTCGCAGAGGGAGGTGACGGCTTCCCATTCGCTCTCGCTCCGTTACATGACCTGGACAAGGGGCGGACGCGAGAGATTGCCGACGCCGATCGCGAGGACACGGCGGTGCTCCTCCAACGGGTTGGGCCTAAGAACCCTTGTCTACTATAACGCAAACGGTCTCCATTTCAACAACTGGACAGGTTCACTCAAATCTGTATGGTTCTTTCCTCAAAGAGCATCTTGGACACTAATCCGCATGGTCCATCTGACCAAGATTAGGTCTGAACTATAAAAGCGACTGTGGCTTGTGAATTTGTTCGACGGTTGTTCTCAGAGTAAACCGATCGGAAAGACCCGCCCTTATCTAGTTTTAAAACATAACTCATTTTTTGTATTTACAGAAATAAATCATTTATGCTGACTGCATTAAATTATTAATGATATTCTGCATCGGCCTAAAAGTTACCGGCAGGTCCTCCTGCCGGTAACTTGTGTAAAAAGTCGCACAAGTGCTACATGAATATGACATCTCCGGGACAAGGTCGACTTATCATGGCAATACTTCGGAAATACGGGCTGGTGTCTGCAACTCCACGTCAAAGCGCGTATTTTGCGTACGGTGGCAATGCATAGAACATAGGTTCTCAACGTGGGCGATAACGCTCCCTCGTGGGTGTTAGAGACTTTCAGGTTGGCAGAAGAAAACCCAGAGAAAATTAGGTGGCGTTGAGATGAGATCTTACGACTATATAATATTACACATGGTAAGAAAAACAATTGGGAGGATATAAAAAAAAAAGTTTTCTCAAAGTGTGTGGGCAAAATAAGGTTGAGAACTTTTAGCTTGGACAAATCATAGCCGAATACTGCCTCTAAAGATGCAGAATGCCCTAGTGTGAGAAGCAGGGTTCAAAATCAATTGGAGTTTCTTGCCCGTTTTTCTCCATAGAGATCTACGTTCAGGAATAGGCAACTAGCTCTTCAACTATATTTCTAACTGACCGACTCCTTGAAAATTCAAGTAAAAACCTCAGTAGCAGCCCGGAAAATGGATTTGTGCCAGGTTGATAGCAATAGGCTCGCCCCCTATTACATGGGAGTTAAATATAACTGGCGAAATGTGGGTGTACTACAGGTACACCTTTGACCAACCCTTCAGGGAACACAGGGTTGATGTTACGTTATGTTAATTTAAAAAATACTCGTAATTTTATTCATGGAATGTTTTATGTAAGAAATATTTTAATTATAATAATATAAACTTGCACACCTAGAATATCTAATAAAGAGCTTTTTTTAATGTATCACTTCATATTATCCATATTCAAGCAAAAAAAAAAAATTATTTGAAACTTTTGTGAAATGTATTAAAGAAACAAGATGGCGGCCAGTTCTGATTTTGGCCCTGCGCCAAAATCCTTGTTCAGCTAGATTGCAGTCTACTGCACATCAGTGGAAACAATTTGGTATCGACAGCGCCTTTGTGTTGCAGTAAGATTTTCAAAAATAAATATAATGTTAAATTATACGTAAAGATAATTAGTAAATTGACTACCGAAATTACGAAAAAGTTGTCGTACGCGCGTTCGGTGTTTAACGCCCACTAGATTTTCAGCTCTTGGTATTGAGCCGAGCATTATGAATCCATCCAGAGTGCATCAAAAAAGCGCACTCAAACTTGTTAACTCTCGGCGCTCAGCAGTGCGTTGATAATACAGTGCGCAATTTAAAAAAAAAAGTCGCGATAATGACCACACCCATGCGCACGAGAGCGAATCGAAAAGTATTGAAGACAATGACATGTCGCGCCTCTCCCAAATAAAATGGGATGCAGTCGAGAGAATTATTATGATAGAAAATTAAAAAATGCTCACCGATTCGGGTCCTTCTCCTCGACCTCCAGCAGCTTGCGGTCCCAGCTGCCTGGCGAAGCCTGACGAGCTCTCTTCATGACGTTGTCTATCTCCTTCCGGCGGCCGGCCGGATTCGATGGGTCTGGTGGTGATGGATACATTGTTAATAGAAATTTTAAATAATATAACATCTTGTCTAGTTTTTTTTCCTTTTTTTCCAGGCTCGCGGGACGGCCATGTTACGCCGATGCGGATACTATAATAGCCGTTTTCCCGTGCCGCAATGCAGATTGCGCTCAGCTTCACCTCTGCGCGCGCCGCTGTGATATATATCTCCCGTTGCATAACGCGTTATTGATTGGTCGTGTCGCAGAGAATATTTATGTAGGTACCTAGGTAGTATAGCCAGATTCGCCCGCGTGATTTATGGAAATTAGGTCACGGGAACGTATTCTATCTCAAAAGACCATTTCAGACACCAACCTACATGGTCTTCGCATGATCTGACAAAGATTATGTCTGGACTTTAAAAGAGACTGAACTCTTGAGTTTGTTCGGCCTTTCTTCTCAGATTACTTACAGAAGTATAATCATTTATTATGCCTCGTGTAAAAATGTTTCGTAACAGCTGCAATATTCACACATTTCTTTAATGCCAACAAACATGCGAGTCAAGTTCCTTATATATAAAGCTATGGGAATATTCATTAAAGAAAAAGCCTTCAACCTTGTCTAAACGAGTTGTAAGAGCATGGAAAAGGCTCCTAGAAAATCTAGTGACCGGCTCCCACACTAAACTCACGTAGTCACGTTTGTACGGATGAAAATGAGACCCGATACCATTCCTACACCTACGTATTATCTACCTCCAAACGAGCATCTCCCTGCAGAATGCAGCCTTCCGTGGTGCACTTGGAAGTCCCTGAACCGTCTCCGAACCAAAGTAGGAAGGTGTAAGTCGAATCTCGTAAAGTGGGGCAACTCTAACGGAACGGCAGCAGGGTGTGGATGTGGAGCTAAGTCACAAACTATGCTCCACCTCCTATTATGCCCGCATACCATGCTCGGAAACATGCATCCAAAGTGACTTCTGCGCTGCCACCGACAACGCCATGGAAGTGGCAAAGTTTTGGGCCAACAGTATATGAACAAGTGTCGTGCCATCGACACGGAGAAGACGGGCGTGCAAAATCACGGCGGAATTTAATCGTGCACTTGATTTTCAACTCTCGGTTTTGAGCCGAGCGTTCTGAATCAAACAGAGTGCATCCCAGCGCGTCGAAAAAACACACTGTTGGATTTTCAACAATCGGGGCTACGCAGAGCCACAGATAATATAATACTACGTACAGATACCCAATCCCATACAAAGAAATGAAACCTCCCTAAGTCTGGCAATTGAGCTGGCAATTTTTCTTCGTATAATTTTTCAACAGATGGCAGCATCTGCGACTCACTAATTGCCAGTGACTGTAGTTTTACAGCGCCATATAAGAGTCGACCTACTTTTAAAACGATTCGTGCAATCCTTTTCATATAAAGTTTTATAGTTCCGGGTTCAGAAAAACGTGTTAATAGATTTCTTTAATACCTATTTCTATGTAAAAAAAAATAATAATAAAGTAGTTTGATTTAAATAAGTAACATTTTGGAAACTGTAAGTGACAGGACCAACAAGTAAAGCGCCATCTGTTGCATAAAGCTCTTAACAAAATTATTAACAGATGGCTACTTTTATCATTAAAAGGGTTCGAATTGAAGTCAAAGGCTTAATTTTTATTTTATTTTTTAAATACGTTCATTATGACTTGAAATTGATAAATCAGCACTAAACAAGGATGTTTTGACTTTAACCAATCATAAAACAGCAAAAATTCTGCCGTATAACGCTTTTTAATTATTGTTAATTTCATAATAGCTACCTATGCTGCCATCTAGGATATTTTTTCAAGACAAAATATAATTTGTTCGAGTTGAGACCCCGTGGCAGAGCGTTGAGAATCTAGTGCGGTACAAAATATTGTTACGTCTGTGCGAACGTGGGCTTAACTGCTTTTAGAACCGACTGGACATATTAAACATCTCCAAGCTATTTAAAACACACACATAACATCACGCCTATAATCCCAGAAGGGTTAGGCAGAGGTGTACCTATAGTACACCCACATTTCGCCAGTTATGCTTAAGTCCCATGTAATAGGGGGCGAGCCTATTGCCATCAACCGGGCACAAATCTAGACTCTGCTACTGAGAAATTCTAGATAGAAAAACCCAATAACACTGCCCGACCTGGGAACTCAGGACCTCATGCTCAGCAGTAGATCTGGCGACCACAATACCAACGAGGCAGTCTATTCCTATATAGTCTATTATCTATATAGGCACACGGATCAGCTAATTAGTCCAAATAATCCCAATATTATAAATTCGAAGGTTTGTTTTTTACGCTTCCACGCTAAAGCGGCTGAGCGGATCTGGATAAAATTTGGCACACAGATAGACCATGACATGGGTAAGGACATACGCTATTTTTCAGCCTGGATCGCAGACGAATTCGCGGGCAACAGCTAGTAATAATAATAATTGTTCAACATTGCTGCACAGAACGTGGATGCACGCAATACAGGATGGACCTTAACTGTTGTAGCTACAGGCAAACGTTCTGAAGAGACTGTCCTTGACAGTGACAGTTTGTTTTGGAAAAAAACGACATTCTCAAGTTTTATTTTTATCAATGCAGTTTCGTATAAGAATTAGTAGACGCCAATACTTTATTTTAAGGGGGTTCCTTAACTCAAACGGAAAACGCAGAACACTTATAGGGCTCCTCGTTGTCTGCGTGTCAGTCTGATAAGACTATTTTCTCTGGAACGCGTGGAGGTATCAAGTTGAAATTAATATCAAATAAGTATATCTACGGTCCCTCGGAGATTTGAGAAAAAAATCAAGCTTCTAAGTCTTCTCAGGATAAATTCATTCCATCTACGGGACCCTTCATTGTGCGTTCTTAACGCTTAGGATATAACAACATCACGCATGTATACCCCGAAGGGTAAGGAAGAGTTGAACCTGCAGTAGGTACGGTACACCCACATTTCGCCAGCTGAGATGGTGTTTTTTTGAAGTGAAAACTTCTTTAGCGGTGTTGTATACTTTTTTTTTGTAATGGGTAAAAACGATCGACAATTCGTAAGACGGATGACATGTTTGTGTTCGATAGCGCAATAAATAAATATTGTATTCTACTACATAAATGATAGTACTTTTATACTGATAATTAAAGCAATTCGTGCAAAATTATTCCCTGACCATTCCAAAATATCAAAAATGCACAACGTTAATATTCAAGTTTTCACTTCTGCCGGCACTCCCGGAGTGCAACCCGACGTTTTTTTTTTCAATCCACAGCACAGATAATATAGTAAGTACTACATACAGATACCCAATACCATTTAAAAAAAATACAAGTCTATCAACAGATAGCAGCATTGGCGACTCAGAAATAGCCAGAGACTGGTTTAACGCCATCTAGGAGTCGACCTACTTTTAAAACATGACGTGCAAGGTTTTTTTTTTAGTTTTATATTTCAGGGTTCAGAAAAACATGTTAATAGATTTATTTTATATTTCTAGGTAAAATAATAGATAAAAATATTGTTTGGTTTAAATTAGTAACGATAGTGGTTACTGGAATGACAGGACAAAATGAGTAAAACGCTATCTATTGCAAAGAGCTCTACTTAAACAAAATGATTAAAGATGGCCACTTTAATCATTATACGGGTTCGAATTGAAGTTGAAGGCTTCATTTATGTTTTGTGTTGAAAATACGTGCATCATCAGAGTAAATGGGTAAATTAGCATCAAACAAGGAAGTTTTGATTTTTACTAATCTGCCAAAATTCTGCCGTTTATCGCATTCTAATGATAGTCAATTTCATAATGGTTACCTATGCTGCCATCTATGTTTTTTTTAAACACTAATTAGTATTTCTTTCGCATTTCCCGCGACCCTGAGGCATCGGCCCTATCGGACCCCGTCATTATGTGCTAACATCTCATTGAGGCGCGCGTGGAACACGACGCGTCTTCAACCCGGGCCTGGTCCTTACCGGACGGCAAGCTACCCATTGCTCGCTGTCCGGTAAGGTCCGTGGCCAGGAATCTGCAGGCGAAACCCAACGCCCCGGAGTCTCCTGTGGCGACTAGGTACGTGAGGGCGCAAGGCTCTCTCCCTCACGCGCTCCGCCTCCTCCTTCGCGAGCATTACTGCTTAGCAGGAGTTGACGGCTTTCCATACCATTCCATTTTTGTATTTATAACACCTATGTTTAACAAATAAAAAATGACTTTGACGTTGTAATGGTGATGATTAATTACTATGAAATGTTTGGGAAAAGTTTTAATTTGTGGGTTTTCTAGAACTTTACCCTAAGTTCGTCCAGAAGTCTTAATCCTCAACGAAACTGTATCAATTGGCATCACAAATATAAAACGTGAGTACCTATTATAATTTTTTTATCTGACTACCAATATTTCAAAAGCTTTCAAAATCAAAATAAAATATTTCATGAGCGGGCACTTATGAAACGTCAGAAGCTAGGTTCCAATTGTTTCCTATGGGGAAGAGCCGGAAGCCGGCAAGAAACTACAGGGTTACTCTTTCGAAAATATGTCATGTCAATATCATAATCAGCCTATAATGTTCCCACTGCTGGGACACAAGCCTCCTCTCTTCGAGAGGAAGTGAGCCACCACACGGGCCTTGTGTGAGTTAGTAGAAGTCCTCGAATTTTTAGTTCTAGCACATGTCGGTTTCAAAGCAGTGGTGATGAAAGTATTTACACAAAGTAAAGCGTTTGTCTGGGTTCGAACCCACGACCTACCAAACGTAAGTCGGACTCGTAGAACTGTCAATGCAGTTAGAATTAGGTCTCTCTGATTATGGCGCTTGTGTTAGATCATTTGGTTCCCATGAAAATGGTTGACTAGCGGTGCTTATCCATGGGTTACTTCCGTGAAGGGGAGCCGTCAGTTGGGACTGGTCATTTATCATCTGCCAGTTGTTTTTTTGTTTCGTTTACTATGGACGCGTGCAAGTCCTTCTACATCATTCTCACATGTATAATTCAAGTTGAATGATGTAACCTAATCAATATTTTGAACATAACAACATTTGAATTGAGCAGTGGTGGCCCAGTGGTAACGGCTGCGACTTACGAGTTGTAGGTCGTAGGTTCGAACACAGACAGGCGCTTTACTTTGTGTAAATTATTTCATCAGCACTGCTCTCAAAACGGTGAAGGAAAATATCGTGAGGAAATCGGTTCGAAGACATGTGACATCTACCAACCCGCACAGGGCCCGCGTGGTGGATTAGGGCCCACTCCCTCTCACAGAGAGGAGGCCTGTGTTCCAGCAGTGGTAACATAATAGAGTGATTATGTTATGATTATGTAAACATTTGGATTTAAGAGTTCTTCTCCGTAGGAGCCTACTACGTTTTGGAATGGGCAACTAGCTTCATCTCTGACCGACTCTTGACAATTCAATTTATTTTTGCATTTGGTAGCATTATTTAACATCATGCTACGAACCTTAGCAGCAGAGCAAAAGCTCAAAAGAGCAAGGAGCTAATATGAAATATTTGAGTGCATTTAGTTTTCTTCAATATACACAATATTTGCTACATCATTCATGTTGAAAATTATGTATGTGAAAATAATGCAGTTGAAGATCAATAATTACCGTAATAAAAACGTTCAAAGTCTAGTACCGGCGACTCAGAAAGTATTGCGTAAAAAAAGTGTTTATGCATGAGCACAGATAATATAATACTACGTACATATACCCAATCCCATACAAAGAAATGAAACCTCCCTAAGTCTGGCAATTTTTCTTCGTCCAATTTTACAACAGATAGTTTTACAACGCCATAGGAGTCGACCTACTTTTAAAACGTTTAAAAGTTCCGGGTTCAGATAAACATGTCATTAGATTTATTTTATATTGCTATGTAAAAAATAATTTAAAATAATATTGTTTGATTTAAATAAGTAACAACAACATTGGAAACTGTGACGAAAGGACCAATTGAGTAAACGCCATCTATTGCAAAAAGCTCTAAACAAAATGATTAATAGATGTTTTGCTTTTGTCATTAAAAGAGTTCGAGTTGAAGTTAAAGGCTACATTTTTTTTTATACGTGCATTAGGAGTGGGAATAGATAAATCAGCATAAAACAAGGAAGTTTTGACTATTAACAATCATAATTCAGCCAAAGTTCTGCCGTGTATCGCTTTTTAATGATTGTTAATTTCATAATGGTTACCGATGCTGCCATCTATGATTTTTATTCAACACAAATTATAATTTGTTCGAGTTGAGGTCCCCTTGGTATGAGAGACTGGCCAGTTATAGTCTATTTTGAAAATATGAGTATTTTGTAAGTTTTACTTTCAAAATAATCACGAACAACGTAACACATACGTTCCAATTTCAAAATTTATCTCCACATTGTTTGTTAGCTAATTTAAATAACCGTGGTATTATTAAAAAATGGATCTGCGCCGGGAACATTTTCGAGCTATGATTTTTTACGATTACAAGTGCCGCCTGAAACCGGACGAATCGTATTATAATAGACTTCAAATGGCTTTCATGGATGAAGGCCCTACTAAGGCAACCGTGTATCGTTCGTATAACGAATTCAAGAGCGGGGATGAAGAAGTGATCGCCCTTTGAAGGCTGTTACTGAAGAAAACGTGCTAGCAGTGAAGAATTTAATCCAAGACAATATGCGAGTAACGTATCAAGAGATTCAGCTCATACTGCAGGTTGGATCGGGAAGCTTTGACAAAATTCTACACGTGCATCTTGTGCCGCACAACCTCACAGATGCTCAGAAGCAGGCCCGGGTGGAATGGTGCCGTGTTTTGGTAAACAAATTTGAAGCAGGCTCGTCTCGGCGTGTTTACAACATCATTATAGGTGATGAGTCTTAGATTTATCAATACGATCCATAAACGAATCGCCAGTCGACGGTTTGGGTGTTTCAAAACGAATTAACGCTTACCAAAGTGAAGCGATTCTGCGCTTCACTTCGCGAGCTTTTTCAAATTGACTGGCTACTTGGTTTGAATGCCTTTACGGAACCAACGAAGCATCAACGCTGAATGGTAAAGTACCAAATGCTTGGCAGAGGTTTTCACTGTTGTGAGCAACAAGCGACCAAATACAGGGCTCCGCGGGCTACTGCTCCACTACGATAACACGCTTTCGCACCCCGCGCTCAAAAAGAGGGACATCCTGGACAGCACGACGGTCAAACTCCTGGGTCACCCTCCTTTTAGCCCTGAACAAGCACCGTGTGACTTCTTTTTATTTGAAAATCTTCTCTAAGGGATACAATTTTCGTCGCCGGAATATGCGCTGTCAGCGTTCGAGCAGGCTGTAAACGACGTGTCTACGGCGGACTGGAAAAAGCGTTTCGAAAACTTGTTCAGAAACTTTGTACAGAGGCTAGTGGAGAGTATATAAAAAATATTTACCTTTAGAACATTGATTTTTATTTTCGCAAAACTTTCTGAGTGTCCCACGTAGCAATCACATCTCAGCGACAATCGATGTCAACAAGTTTTCAAAAATGTGGGGAAACTAGAGGTATTTTTGACAGGTTGAGACTGACAGACTGTGAAGGTTCATAAAATAACGGTAATTGCCCCTTTGGTACAGTCCGTGAGGCCTAAGCTGAGCTTTGCATTTGTGTGAGTGCACATAGCAACGCGTCCTATGCTTGGCAATCGGACAATCGGCCTGAGGAGCTGGAGCGTACCTCGCGCGATCACATTGGTGCGATTGGTACTCACTCATACAAATGCAAAACTCAGCTTAGGACTCGCGGACTGTATTGTACTATGCGAACGTTCTTAAAAATACGGGAACTGCCCCTCTGATAGCGTCGTGTGACGGGTCGTTGAGCTCCCCGAAATAGGGTTGAGCTACACGATGATTGATGCCTGCATGCCGTCTGTTGGGACACGTCAACTCAAAGCTGCAATGGCTCTTTCCTCAAAAGGCCTTTCCAGACATGGCCCTGCATTGTAAGACTCACATAAAATCCTACACTCACGGACACAATTAACCGTCCACCCATATTACCACCATTTACGTAAAGGCTTACCAACTGTTTATTTTTTGTCAAGTGGTTACTTTAGCAATCAATTATACACTTAAAAGGGTATATTATGTAACCAACATAACATTGCGCCTGTAATCCCAGAAGGGTTAGGCAGAGGTGTACCTATAGTACACCCACATTACACCAGTTATGATTAAGTCCCATGTAATAGGGGGCGAGCCTATTGCCATCAACCGGGCACAAATCCAGATTCCGGGCTGCTACTAAGAAATTCTAGATGGAAAAACCCAATAACACTTTGCCCGACCTGGGAATCGAACCCAGGACCACATGTTCAGCAGTAGCTCTTGCGACCGCTAGACCAACGAGGCAGTCGTTAGTTAAATAACCAAATAAGGGTTTATTTCGATTTCTAAATTTGTGTCACCGACGTGGGTTTTGGAATATAGTCGTTGATTATTTAAATATATATATATATATAATCAGCCTAATATGTTACCACTGCTGGGACACAGGCCTCCTCTCTGTGGGAGGGAGTGGGCCGTAACCCACCACGCGGGCCCAATGCGGGTTGGTAGATGTCACATGTCTTCGAATTTTTTGTTCTAGGACATGCCGGTTTCCTCACGATGTTTTCCTTCACCGTTTTGAGAGCAGTGGTGATGACATAATTTTACTCAAAGTAAAGCGCCTGTCTGGGTTCGAAACTACGACCTACAACTCGTAAGTCGCGGCCGTTACCACTGGGCCACCCCTGCTCTCGTCGAGTCGTTGATTGTGACTGTAAAAATTGCCACTCAATGCAACTGGTGCAGCAAGGGCAAAGACTTTAGCTGACGTTGGGTATAGCCAACGTCACATCGCTCGTACACTCGGTGTACCGAGAGCCACAGTACGGGATGCCATCAGGGGAGACAGGCTCATACCCCGCAGGCTAGGTCAAGACTGACATCGATGCACTTTAACTCGAGATGACCGCTTTGTTTTCAGCCACGTGTTGAAAAATCGCTTTTGCACCGCTACTGAAGCTCGTACGTGTCTTTTTGAGGTGGAAAATGTCATTGTGAGTGAACGTATAATTAAAAGAAGACTGCCTGCTGGACGAAGAGCCCTCGCTCTTCGTCCAGCTCGGGTCCCAAAACTGCTCCCACAACACCGTAAGGCCAGGGTTTTTTTTTTGATTATTCGACCACTTTTTTTTATCAAAATTAAAATTGTTACATGTTCATGGAATATTTCCAGAAAATCGATTTTTGGTATAAATCTTTTGATAAACAAGGTTTTTTACGAAGTTTTTGCTTTATTATTTATCTTAAAGGTAGGTTTCGACGTACCTGTAGCGTTCCACGAAATACAAGGTGAGCGGCGGTTAATTGTGCCTGTGAGTGTATTAATATAATGTTTGGAGTTTGTTTTGGCATTTCTTATCAGGGATCAATCAGCCAGGAAATGCCAGCGCCATCTAGTTTTAAAATATTGACCAACAAAAAAGTGTCAATGTCAAAGCAAAAGTTCAAAAGGTGTCAATGTCAAAGCAAAAGTTCAAAAGCTGTCAATGTCAATATTCCATATCAATTTTGATACTGACAGATCTTGAACGCAATTTTGATTTGTTGAACGCGTTCAGTTTCATTGGTGAAATTCGCTCTTAAAAGATCTACTTACAGAAAAGTAGAAATCTCGTCACGTGACCAGAGGGCTGGCCAATTTTTTGGCCAAAGAATTAGCATCATCATACAACGTGGCATTCCTGCCAGCCTTTTGGGCATTATTCTTGTTAATGTGGACGATTTTTTAGATACACTATGATTCTTGTCCTTCTTGTTTTACATTCATGTTCTTTCTTATATTCATGTTCTTTCTTATTATGTATTTTTAAGGTTGTTGTTAGCTTGTATATTATGTAAAAGGGACAAAATAATCTTTATTCTTACAGAAATAAACTTATCATTTCGAAATGAAATCTTCTTTAGGCACGTTGAGCGTTTTTTTAGAGGAAAATCATATAGGTTCGAGTCACCGACTTGCTAATGTTCAAAGTGATATGTAGCTATGAGAATGACGTGTTGCGCTTGGCCAGCAGTGAAAGAATATGATAAATATTTAACTAGATTTTGCTTTGCCAGCATGGATGTCGGAAAATCCACGGGAACGTCCTACCGGGATTCACAGTACCCGGTGTTAATACTGCACCGTAATTGCGTAATACATTATAAACCATAATCTGAATAATTTTGAAGGATAGTGCTAATTCATTGCTTCATAATTATGTACGAAAAAATGGTCTGCTCAACAACGTAAATTAAATAAAAGCGATTACTACTGGTAGTGTGTTAAGCAAATTCCCCGCAGGTTATAAACTATTTGTGTGCCAATTTTGATCCAATGTTTACGCGGCGTACGCCAGTAAAACTCCCAGTCGGCATGCTTATTTCCGACATCTTAATCAATCATCGTCATACATACACATACATACATAAACTCACGCCTACTTCCCATGGGGATAGGCAGAAACCACAGAACGCCACCGCCACATTCCTTACATGGAGTATGTAGTGTTGTGCCTCGTTTACGTTCATACATCTGGTCATACACGAGCGCCGGTTGAGAGTACTTCGCATCTGACCTATCTGAAGAACATCACCAATAAGGTCACTATATGTCTTCCTAGGGCGTCCCCTCCCGGCGCACAGTATTTCGCCTAGAACATGCTAGGTGGACAAAATTCAAGTTTTCATTTCCAGGAAATCTTAATTGCATAACACAAACAACACCCCCAAACTCCAAATTCCGAGAAAAAGTTGTTTTTCAAATGCTTAACTGATGAGTCATAGAGTTCAGAAGTCAGGTAATGAGTTTAATGCAAGCGTTCCGGTCAATCAGTTGCAATTTAGCGACACTTTTGTGCACATCTCATAGTGGTTTATAGTGATATTGTGAAAGTTTTTTGTGTTGGATATTAATACTGAGGGTATGTACTATTATTTAATATATTATTTTTATCAGAATCTATTAAAATGAATTTTTAGCATTTTTTTAACTTAATGCATAAATTTTTGCGTAATTTTTTTCATAAACAAAACTTTGAACGTTCAGGAAATACATTGATTCGCCTCTATTCGGGCTAGTTTTTACGATATATTGTAGGTATAACTGTGTAGTATGTAAAAATACACATATTGTTCAGCACACTTCAGTACAACATATTTTTTTATATTTTTTTTCAGAACACGTTAACACTATTTCAAGGGTAGCATTTTTTGAAGAGTTGTTGAAACACACGAAGAATGATAAAAGATCGCGTATTTATGACTATCTTTCTTCAAAATTTCACTTTGGTGACATTACTGAAAGCAGCCAAAGAGAAATAAAGTTGAAAATATCCAACTTTTCTACTAAGATTGAAGCCAAATGGTTGGCTTCGGGAAAATCGAAGGAGCGTTTTTGAATTAGAAATAAGACTTGGCTGGATGAAGGAGACATACAGTTTACTGTGAGTTCTTTAGCCCCACAACCTTCAACATCGAGTGAGGTTGTGACATCTGCAGGAAGACCTCGCAAAGATTTCGAGGAATCGTCGTTTAAGACGAAGAAACGTCGAGTCGTGGATCTCGTAGAATCTCGAAGTGCCAGTGAATTAGTGACTGCTGCCGAAATTGCTATGCGTTCAGCAGGGCAAAGAAAAGTTGCCCATGTGATTAGAGACATTAGTGAAAGGCCAGATAATATTATTAAGTCAAAAGAAAATACCAGTTCCGTTAATCCTAGGCAGTTAAGTAGTGACGAAGCCTTAGCATACTATATAGATTCGAGATAGAATATTAGTACACAGTACTGAGGTCATCAAAGCGGCATTGCTTCCAATTGGGCAACTTTCCGAAGAGGCTCAAGAAGCACGTAACAAAGATTGCCGCAGATTTAGGGAGTACAACACCCGCAAGTGCTCACGTGTTGCCACGAATAGAGACTTGCTGTCCATGTTAATAATAACATCTAACCCTTTGATCAATGGCCTTCGTGAGATTCCCCGAAAAAAGCCGGAAAAAATATGTGCAGAAGTATTAAAGTTTATCGTAAGCCCGACCATAGTAGCATCAAGACCGGAAACGTCATCATATTGTCGCACATTACCACAAAATGATGACGATTCACCAGAAGATTTTGATGATGATTCTGATGATTAGGTTTAGGTTAAGTTAGTTTGTACAGTAGGTATTTATTTATTTAATGGATTTTTGTTGTTTGTTTATTATTTTTAAATATTTTTTCTGTTTTTTTATTACAAAATCATACCAAAAACTATTAATAATGCCTCAACATGACTACTTATATATAAAAGCATGGTTAAATATCATAAAATAATATTGTCCACCTAGCATGTTCTACGCGGTACACTGTGCGGCGTTTCCACTCACATCTGCCTTGTAAATACCTTTTGTTAGTATCCTTTCATTCATCCGCTCAACATGACCAAACCATCTAAGCATACTCTTTTCAATTTTTGTCACTACATCTTCTTTTAAACCACACCGTTGCCTTATCACATCATTCCTCAGCCTATCATTCAAAGTCACACTACACAAGCTCCGCAAGGAACGCATTCCCACAGCATTTATTCTGCTTTCATGCTTCTTTTGCCACACCCAACATTCACATCCATACATAAGCGTAGGCACCAGCACACTATTGTGAACAGCCAGTCGTGCCTTCTTGGGCATCAACTGGTTGGTCACAACTGCATGTGTAGCACCATTCACTTTATTTCCCGCATTCACTCTCCTTTCGACATCTCCATCAATCTTTCCATCCCTTGTAAACAGACTCCCCAAATATACGAACTCACTTACTTGGCTACGACTCATGGTGATAGAAGGAACAGTGGGGTTTTAATCGGGACGTGCCCGACATAACCCGACGAATAGAGGATTTCCCAACTGAAAAAAAAAAGAGGTGCCCACATACCTGTGGCGGCACCTACACCGCCATATGCGAACTACGTATCACACTGACGTGAACTGCCTACCTGACTTGCATCGCGCAAGTAAAATCTACTGCCTGTGACGGTCTTTTAACACCTGTTGCTACAAATTTTAACTTGTCGCCTTACGGGACATCCTGTATAGAACGACCCGACATCAATCATTAGGCGGCAGTTGCCCACCAGGCACGACACCCGTCTGATCGGAGTGTTCCTCATACCTATCTACATTGGTTCAGTCAAAAATAAGTAATTTTCACTAACCGTTGATCCGAGAGTGTTGCGGATTCCTATCCATATGCAAACGGTTCTTCGAAGCCGCCTCTGCTGCGCGAGACACCGACCCGTTGCGACGGGAAGACATCCTGCAAAATGGTGATACACTGATAAAATACCTGTTTAAGACCTTATTATAATGGTCAGCTGCACTGAAAGAAAAATCCTTGCGACTTCATGATTTTCGCGGGTGTTTTAGGTGCGTTCCTTGAATTCGAAGGCAAGCTGTTGGTTCCCGGTGAGTAATATCTGCCGTGGGTAGCCGCAAGTTCTAACTTTCTTACATTTTGCATTTTGCGTGACATGTTATATGTTGATAAAAAATAAATCAATATGTAATTACATATTTTGTTATGGTCGCTTATCCTAATTTGATCAACATACATACAACAACAAACAATTTCAAATTTCTCGAGCTAACCTACCCTGGATCCTGGATCTCTACGTTTATATGTCAGAATATATTGTCTCATCCAGAAACTGGATCGCAGAGGAAATCAAACTGCAGTAGCGCTATAGGACTGGTTGATCCGAAAACCGATCAATGGCGCTGGAAAACTTATCTGTTTTTTTATTTTTATTTTGTTTGTAAACTGGAAACTTCGCGTGGTACTTTGTTGCTAATTTATTTAATTATGTATGGGTATTTTCGATCATAAATACATTCAGTTGAGTTCCGTGTGTCTTTAATGCATTATAATTTTGTAATGGTTTTATAGTCTAGCAGTGAATATAGTTTTAAGGCATGGTTTTGTTTTTTTTTTTTAATTAGGAGGTGCTTTGTTCTTCGTAGTAAATTAATGATACATGGAAAATGTTTTGTGAAAGATCAAGATGAATTTTCATGCTTAATTAAAATGTCAAAAAAGGCTTTTCAACACAAAAATTGGCTAACATAGTCAAAGTCAAAGCATTTATTTCAAATAGGCCCATAAAAAAGCACTTTTAACATCAAAATTTACATAAAAAATAGAACTGAATCTAGCCGCCAAATATATATTGTCAAATTTGTGCTAAGTAATTTGATCAGCTGTTGTTGTACCAATCTGCCACTCAAAGCAGTATGGAGCACCCCCACCACCTCCCCACCCCGTCCTCCTGCCAAACGATACTAAATTTTACCCATAGTAGCCCTTCTTAACTGTCACATAAGAATTTGAAAATATATCCCCAATCATATCACTTCAATGCGGACCTGGAATGACAGCAGATTCCCACCTCTGGTGATTACTTAACTCACACACAGATTTATTATTTGTAAAATATGGAAATTCTTTGTTTTTGTCTAGCTTAGCTGTTCACAACGGTTTATTATGCTTCCGTAACTAATTGAAAATCAATCAACGTTATCAGAGTCCTCTAAAGGCCGTTCACAAATCCAAAACTCGAAAATTTTGCAGTTTAAAAAGTATAGCCATCATTCTTCCAAAGGCAATTTGCTGTTGGAGGCAAGCCAAATTAGTAATTTTAAATGAGTCATTTTCGATTTAACAACTTGTCGTATTGTTGTTGATAGCTAGGCAGGTGAAATAGCCATCATAAAGCTGTATAATACATTATGCTGGCAGCTAGACCATAGTTGCTCCATCAAGTTTCCAGTGCAAAACTTATTGCTTTACTAACTCAATTTTCAAGTTTACGTTGGAATGTCAGTCAAAACATGACAGACTGAAAACATTTCCATTTTGTTAACATGTGCCAAGTTAAGCTAGCCAATTAAAGTAAAGTATTTTTTATTACCAGCTGCTCCCTGCGGTTTCACCCACATAAATCTTGATCCCGTGGGAGTATCGGGATTAAAAGTACTCTGTATTAAACCAGGTTATAAACTATCTGTGTGCAAAATTTCATCCAAATCCGCTCAGTAGTTTTTGCCTGAAAGACTCACAAACTTTCGCGTTTATAATATTAGTAGGATTGCCAAGTGATATCTCTAAGTTTGGCAATAACACTTGAGTTTGTCTCAATGTAATAGTATTTAGTTCATTTATTTGTCGGAATATTGTTACATAGTTAAAAAATTCCATAATATTCTGGCATTACCATCAATTTTCAAAGATAAGGAATCCAGGAATCCGCTGGATGTGCACAGAACTGGTCAAAGTGGCAAGTTGCTAATTGAGCAAACATTACCTAAGGAAATGTCTAGAATTTCAATTTATGTCAACTTTTCACCAATAAAATCATTTGTCAATGTCAAAGTGTTCATAATGATTAGGATAACCTCTAGCTGGTGATGCATGCAAGGTTTTAAACATGTTAAGAAGCAAATCTATGCTAGACTATATTCCCAATTTAAAAAATGAGACTGAAATTACATGAATTTATTATCAACGAGAAGAATGTTCCTGCATTGATTGACTTTTACTTCTGAATGTTATTTTGTTGTTTATTTCTTTGATATATTTGACCCTGTTACACAAATTATTAAAATAATTGTTATTTGCTTTAAATAGCTACTATACCGGTTTTAATACTAGATTTTGTTTTTGAAGGGCAAAAGATTTTATCTGCGCATGGATATTACTATTGTGTCCGCTGCTTAGCATTTGATGTGATGTCATTTAATTAAGTATTTAATATTATGCGCCCCTAGTGTTCTGTTCTAGTCTGCTTTTTAAAGAAATTCATGGCTAATAAGTTTATTTTAAGGTTTTTCGACACTTTCCTCCATGAAAACGAGTTCCACTTTCACATTTTCACGCGATTTTGTTCATGTTATACCTAGTATTTATTTGTATGTTGTATTGTCTTGCCTTTTTCTCACTGAAAACGTATGCTGACGTCATTATTTAACGCGTTGGTCTGTTTTTATTTATGATCTATCTCGATGCAGAAATAATTTACGAGTCATTAAAAACCGTTTTATTGACCGATAGACCTGTTCTGAGCATTATTCTATTTTTACTCAACAAAATGGCTGACTCGATCGATTTTCTTCACCTGCATTTAAAACCATGAGAAACTTACCTGAGCGACTCCGTTCAAGGATCGGATGGAGCGAGGGCTCCGAACGCGCGCGGCGGGACGCGGGGGGCGAAGCCCCGGTGCCTGGCGGCGGGCAGACGCGAAGCCCGGCAGCGCCGCTGTAAAAACCGACATACTTAGAATACGCAAGCGGCGCGCGGGCGTACGAGAGCTTCGCGAGGGGCGAAGCGACCGCGATCGACACAGGCCCACGCGAGGAGAACATGCAGCCTCCGGGCACACGCGGCGAGGCCTCACGGTACAGGCCGTACGCGGCAGCTTAACATCCTCCATAATGCAGGCGATGAGGCGACGCTCCACGAAGACAGGCTGAACATCCAACATCAAATACTATATTCACCTTATATTAATCACAAAACAAAGTTACGAACCAGTATAAAACACGTAAACTTTTCACTGAAGTTCTATGGTATCCGAGAAGGCGTAATTCGCTAGGAGTATCCGCGACACGCCTTTCTACGTTCAGCGGCCATTTTGTTTAGCATTGCAATACATTGACCTTTCTCTTTCTCTTCGATTTTTGCGTTTCAGCCTGTGATGAAGTGAAAGGATGACAATATTGACAATTGAAAAATTATTTCAACATATTTTTTTTTTTGGAATTTTAATGTTCGCTATTATTCAATAATTTTACTAGTATCATTTATCAAGTTTTTTTTTTTTTTTTTAAATAAACAACAACGTTTTGCTCTACCAATAACAAAACGAAGATCACAGCGCAGACTCAATGTTACCAGTGTAATATGTTTCTACCATTTAGAAGCGTTACGTAACTTTTGGGTATTTCTATTTATTTGAAAATTATGTAAAAGTATAAAGTACTAAATAAATTTGTACTTGCCTTGCAAATGAATCTACAAATCACAAAAAAAAAATCATCACAAGAAACACTTTTCAAGCAACAGATCTGCTTTTTAGTTTTCATGAATACTACAACCAACTCACTTAGCAACACCGATGCATTCCAGTTTCTACAAAAAAATAGTGCAGTAACAACGTCCATCGGGGAGGGATGTGCTGTTATTTAGCACTTTAATTTTAAGTTTTAAATTGTATCGTTAGCTATTATAACATTAAAATTATATTATATATTCATGTTCACAGTTCTATAACATAAAAATAGCCATATAAGTTCGTACAACTCGTTTTAATCTTAGTTTTATCGAAATAAACTGAATAAAAGCTAGTTACCTGAAAGAGTAAATAAAAAAGTGAAAACCATAAACCTTTCTAGTTATGAACCGGTTCTCCTAAGAAATTATTGACCTGCCCAAGGAATTCGAGGTATGCATGTTCCCTATTTTTTATTCTTTAACTCTGATTTATTGATCAAAAATCTTTAGGAAATAATTCTATGTAATGTAGATTCTAGTAAATGGAGGTAGGTGGTTGACGCGTTCTATTTAAATGCACATAAAACATTAACTACACAGTCGCTATAAAAATTTATTAAATGTTAACTACTAATTACTAGTTAGTACATACATTAATACAATACCTTCATAACAAAAAAATTGGCATATGAAATAAGTACTCATGTCAACTTAGTTATTAACAAAACAACGCATAAATTCTGCGAAGATGTAGACACTGCATAGATGTGTCCCAAGCGAGGGCCTACGTGCCTCTTGCCATGTCGGCTTATCATAGATTCGTGGGTGGAATAAATGAATATCATGTTCAATTAGAAAGCAGTCTCTTTGATTTTTCTAAATATTTTTTGGAATAAGAGTGTGAATTTATTCTTAATTTCGTACATAATTATTGTTTATCACATTAACTAATGTGCGTACTTTTCTGTTCCTTTTTCTTGACTGTATAAATGTGTGTACCTTAATGGTAAAATATAATAAATAGGTACGTAGATACTAAAACAATGTTCTCCTTTGCGTTCGATGACAATCTAAATGGAGTTGGGAGTTGGTCTAGAAATCGGCTACGTGTAACCCAAAAGCCGGCCACACATTCCTGGACTAAGAACGTTTGCGCACTGCATCCGATGATCCGATCCGAATACGAATAAATTCAAAGTTTCATCCGAATTAAAAATGTTCTAAATTCGGACGGATGATATACGAATCTAAGTGCGCAATCCTTCCTAAAAACGGTACTACAAGTACTTCGCACTGTTATTTCTCGGATTCGAATTGGACGCAGTGCGAAAACGAAATAATGTATAACGCCGAGATCTGTCACCCGAAAAATTAAGAGAGGTTCTGCTCTGCATCCATCCGAATCAGAATTCAAGATGCGTGTTCAATTCGATTTGGAAATGTTCTTTATTCGGACGGAGAAAGGTCAGATCTAGTGCGTAACCCACTAAACAAATAGTATTATTTCTACATCGCAGCTTCGGACCGACATTTCTCAGTTCCAGAACAATAGGTAATCAACTGGCTTTTTTTAGTTTATCTTTGAGTTTGAATAGCTTTAAATAAAAAGCTAGCAACTCGCTGAGCGATGGCATATCAATATTTTAAACATGGCACGAGCTATTTTCCAATCGACTTCAATAAAACAATACACCTAAGAAGAATCAGATTCGCATGCCTACCACGGCCAGTATTGAAACGGAAAATGACAGATTGTAGAAAAAATAATACGGCGCGATGTCAATATTCAAGTTTTTTTTTAAAAATTGATTTGTCTTCTCTTCATAGTCTCTACTCTACGAAGAGAATAGAAGAGGTTATTCTAACGCACACAGTACTGCTATGTGGTAGTGGATAAGCCTGATTGCCCGTTCCTGGGGCACTGGACCCGTATGCACAGCTGCAGGTCTGGTGCAGCGGGAAGTGTAGATATGTACAGGTTTATGAATATGTTTATGTGTATTTTATTTTACTTGTACTAACATAGTTTTATAAGTTATGCTAACATCAATATGAATCACGTGTGTTCGAAATAACTAAATAAATAATAATAATAATATTCTGTAACCATCTCATCGTGAAAACTTAGGTGAAGTAAGCGTGGAGTTAGCTGTCAAAGCCACTGATGCTAAGGGTTTACCAAGACGGGATGACACTGACAGCTCACTCCACACAAGTCTTCACGGTGAGATTTGTACAGAATCGACATGCTGTAGTGCTATTCTGCAACCATATCAACGTGAAAACTTAGGTGAAGTGAGCGTGGTGTGAGCTGTCAGTGCCACTGATGCTAGAGAATGACCAAGCCGGGATGACACTGACAGCTCACTTCACACAAGTCTTCACGGTGAGATTTGTACAGAATCGACATGCAGTTCCAATTAAAAAACTAACAAATTGAGATATGGACGTCCGCACCAAACATACAGTCAGCTCCTGACACAACAGTCATGTTCAAATAGTTCAATATGTATGAAAAACCAACGTCAGCAATCCACTGCCACATGGTTGCGAATTTGTCCACGAGCGTTCGAGGTGCTTCACAATTATTGTTCGGGTCGGTATGATTCGGCTCAGCCGGGCGGCAAAATTAAATAAATGAATATAACATAACATAACATCACGCCTTGTTTCCCCGAAGGGTTGGGCAGAGGTGTACCTATAGTACACCCACATTTCGCCAGTTATGTTTAAGTCCCATGTAATAGGGGGCGAGCCTATTGCCATCTACCGACCACAAATCCAGACTTCGGGCTGCTACTGAGAAATTCCAGATAGAAAAACCCAATAACACGTTGCCCGATGAATATATCGAAATATATACAACTTGCTTCTTCTTCTGACCGCCGCTTCGCCCATAGCAAGTTTCATCAAAATCGAAAGTCGAAGTCGAAGTCGAAATTGCGAACAAACAAACGAACAAGCGACCGAAAGCGTAACAAACAAACATACACTCTCATTAATTTATGTTATTAACAGGATTAGGATGTTTTCGGACGAATGCAAGAAGATTTTATTGGCATGTCAGACGTTTTACATCAACTTTATGGTTTGATGTTTTCTCATGGTGGTGCAGGTGCATTTATATTATGTGTACGAATATTATACTGTGTCTTTATTTTTTTGTTATTGCACATATTTTGGTAAAAGCCGACCCAAACGAATAAGCCGATCGGTACGAGCCGAATGTAAGCCGAATATGTGTATTACGTGTATGTGTATTACACATACTTACTTGACTTACACTAGGCTCGTGCGGATCGGCAAATTTGGGTGCGTCGGCTTTGTTGTTCAACAAATACTGCCGAATCGAACGTGCCAATCCGAACAGAGGGGAAATTCTCGTATTTTTAAGAATGTTCGCATACTAATCTCAGTCTCAATGCGTCAAAACTACCTCTAATCTAACAACTTTTTGACATTGTCGCTGATTTAAATAAAGTGACTGTGTAAAGATACTGAAATAACGAATAAAGTGCGGTGCATCTCAAGGTTGCTCGAAATGGGAGCCCAGCTCAGCATGTGTCAGGCAAATATAACTGACGCTGATATTCTGCTGGATCCCTGCAGTGACATACACGGACGTCGAGCAAACGAGATAGGTGTTCGTATGAAGGTTGGGATGAAGTTATCCCGAGAAGAAACCTGACATTGTAGTTGAAAAACATGCTCTCCCGTACAACGATATATAATATACCTACGTCACGGTCAATTCTCCAACTGCAAATGTAAGATTTTAATTGCAAAGAAAAAGAGAATAAATGGATAATACTACAAATTAACGATTTACGGACTTTTTCCTTTACTTATTTATTTATTTATTCACATAGGGACAACAAACAGCAGTGTAATAATAGGTAAATATATATTAGATGATAATAGGAGTATCAAACACACTACTCACAACGTTAACCACAGATTAAAAACAGATCTACTAGTTGTTAGTAAGAACAATATAAATATAAACGGAATAAAAGTAAACATTACTTAATTATTACGGTTTTGCTGTGAGACCTTGCTTCTTGGCAAATAAGATTCTAGATCAACGAGACACCCTACCGTCTACGTCGTCCCTACCCTCGACGTATTTAATTGTTGATTTAACTTTAAAGCTTGATTGTTTGAGAGCAAGGGACCGTAGACCTGCGTAGGTCACTCCACGCGTTCCTGAGTAAAAGAGTCTGGACCACTGGTTTTGACAGACTGTCTGTCAGTCTCAGTTTTTTTCCTGCGAGACCTTGCTTCTTGCCAAATTTCATGATTCTACGTCAACGAGAAGTACCTAGGTTTTGATTTATTTGCGAGTATCAAAATATGTCGCATATATCCTTGATTTTTGAGCTCAAAGGGATCGTAGATATGCGTATTTGATATTAATTTCAACTTGATACCTCCACGCGTTCCTGAGAAGGGTCTTGGCAGACTGCCAGACAGACGGACAACTAAGTGATCCTAGAAGGGTTTCGTTTTGTCCTTTTGAGATACGGAAATCAAAAAATGAGTACTATCGAGCCGTGTTCCGCAGATTATAAAGTCAATACTTTATTTAGCAACTGCTGTAACGTGCTTCAAAAAGGCGTCAATCTAATCACGATGCTAAAAGTATCGTTCATCGTGTCTGCTATGGCTCTATTTTTTTTTTGGTTGTCGTTAGGCAATGCGGAGTGAAATCGGGACAAAGCAGTTGCAAAACAACGTGTTAAGCACGGACGTAAAAATTTCGCGGCAGGATTTTATAGCACACTGGATTTTCAACGCTCTGCCCAGCGCCGAGAGTTTAAAATCCAGTGCGCGATAAAATCGTGCGAACGTGGGCTTAGTGTAGCGTTCCTTATGCCGCGTTCACACCGAACGTAACGCTTGATCACGGACAGAAGGATTATTCTTTCTCGTAATTTATAACATTCAAAATCTATTCGCACTCTTAAACAATCTTTTTTTATAGTCGTATTTTTAATTAGACGAAGCCAACTGACAGTAGCTAATGTCACTTTGTAAAATAATATTGCCATAATTAAAGTAATAGTGATGCGTTCAGTTCTCGTTCAATCAGATGAATGAACAATGAGTGTGAGTTAATCGTTTCAAACTATAAAAGAAATTTATTTCTATTTTAAAATAAAAATTTATAAAAGTGTTCTGACATAAGTTACTAGTAGTATGTAACTACAATCAGTTTTTTGACGGCTTATTACAAAGCGGCGCGGCAACTAGTGCCATTTTGTTTGTAATTCGGCTTCCAACCTCTGGTCTGATAGTACGAATGTTTTTTCAGCGCTCACGCTGTTTAGTTATTGTTTTTGTTAAGTTTTTCGTTACGTTGTGTTTGTGGTAATTGTTGAGTTTATTTATTGATATATTGTTTCGTACAAACGATATGGATCCTAAATCAAGCACGTCAAGTCAAAGCTTGTTCGAAAGAAGAGACCACGGATTGCTTTAAGCGTTACAAACAGGTATTTGAGGAGAAAACTGCTTCACTATTACCTATTGAGGCTCCCGAAAATAAAACATGAGTTTCGAAAACAGCTGACATTTTGGGAATTGGTGTGACCTTAGTTTACAGTGTATTAAAAGAATACAAAGAAAATGAACAATTTAAGTCTCCCGAGAAACTTGGACCTAAACACAGTTTCAAAGATAAATTAGACGATTTTACTTTTGCAGCTATAAGGCGAAAAGTACATCATTTATTTATGAAAATGAGCCACCCACCATTATAAAGGCCCCCATAACACTATGAGCTCAATCCCATTGAGTTGGTATGGGCGCAGGCTAAAGGATGTGTTGTAAAAAGTAACAAAACCTTCAAAATGACAGAAGTAAAAAAACTTTTTGAAGAAGGACTTCAACATAACACACCTGAAAAATGGAGTAGCTGCGTGTCTCATATAACTAAAGAAGAAGGCAAAATGTATGGTCTCGACCACATGATCGACAATGTTTCAGAGAGATTTTTTATCTGATGATGAATAAAACCAAATTAAGTAATAAGCGATGTTTTTTTTATTTTCATTACCTACCTATAATTGTTATATTTTATACATCTATAGTTTCAGCTACACGATGTATTAAAAATAGGACAGTCTTACAAGTTTCCTCGCAATGTTTTCCTTAATGTTTAAAACACTCGGTATTCAGTATAGGTAGATACTATAGGAACATAGTCGTCGAAAACTCGTTGGTATGTACGAAGCACGACTAAAATTCGAACCCCGTACCCGATATCGGCAGTTCGGCACACTAACTTCACTAGACAATCGAGGCAATTTCATTCATTCACGAGTTTTTTCAGTCATTCACTTTGTCACAACACTATTTTTATTTCATCAAAAACTGCCAACACAGTAAACGTCAGTTGACTTCGTCTAATTAAAAATACGACTATATATACCATAATTCTAGGGTATGATTTAGACCATGTCAAAGAATCAACTGGCATATGAATTATGTTTCAATCATCCTTTTTTTTTTTTTTTTCATACATAATAATTCAACAAAGTCACGATTATCAACGTAAAACATCCTTACTTGAAATATGACAACGTCGCATTTTCTTAGCTTTAAATATGAATGAATGGTTTGATTAAAAATGAATTACTCGTATTAATCGATGAAACTTAGATACCTACACAAATCGAGGGTCTATTTTGTATGGTAAGCAAACAAAATTGGCAACCTCTCAAAAGTAAAGATTCGTCATACTGGTGACAATTTTTGACCTAATTTATTTATGATTGATGATATCTCCGAAACTATGCATTTTTGGACCACCTATTCTAGGAGTTTTAGTATTATTTTTACCTACAGAATACAACTCTAGAGTTATGGGATATAATTAAAAAAAAAATTGGTTGTATAAGCGTGTGTTTCTTTGTTTTTTCTTTTTTGATATTGGCACCTTGTTTATAAAAATTATTGTAATGTGTTATAATTTTTTTATATATTATAAAAAACAATTTACATGCATTTGTTTATCGTACAAACATACCACACAAACCATCGCGGGTTTGACAAGTGAATTATTCATGACAATTAGGTAGATACATAGTTTTTTTTTTTCTAGATCGCACTGTAATCTAGAAAGTTCCTTTTAAAACCTTCGATCTGTTCTTCGCATTTCATATACGATGGCCGGATGTGCTTTTGTTCCCTTCAAAATTGTTGAACTGAATGGTGCTGATACGTCATGTTCGTGAACGAGCGCCGTCAGTGGGGACGGGTCATCTCTTAGCTGCCACGGCTTATTTCAATTTCCGAATTGTTTTTTGTATGTTTTCCATTACGGACGCCTTTAACGTGCGCGTCTTTCTACACTTTCGTCCTTATATGTATAATTTCAACATGTCTGATGTTACTAATTTTATGTAACAACTAGCACTTCTCCCTCGACTTCGTTCGCGTGGATTTCGAAAAAAAATATAGTAGCCTATGTTCATCAGACAACTTAGACTTCTAATGGTAAAACAATTTTTCGAATCTGTCCAGTAGTTTCGGAGCCTATTCTATACAAGCAAATCAAATCAAATCTTTGCACTTTATAATATTAGTATAGATATTATTTAAAAGAGTGTACATGAGAGTTTCTTGACCTTCTCCATAGGTACCCTACTACGCTTTGGAATGTGCAACTAGCTTCATATTTCTGACTGACCGACCCCTTGACAATTCAAAAGTGCCCGTAATTGGTTTATTTGATATAAATGCTTTGAGTTTTTGTAGGTAGTGCGCTGTTTTTTGGTTATATCCATCTATCTATCATACTATCATTCATTCAATCCATCATTGTGCGTGGTCCGACATGCACTTATCGATTTTTTTAAAACCAAAAACATACACCGAAATTACTCATGACAAACATAATAACACGCCTTGTTTAATAGAAGGATCGGGCAGAAATGTACCTATAGTAAGCCCACATTTCACCAGTTATGTTTAAGTCCCATGTAATAGGGGGCGAGCCTATTGCCATCAACCGAACACAAATCCTCAGGGCTGATAGTTTGATGTATACTCATGTTTTACAATAAATTTCTTCTTCTGCTTCTGAGAAATACCTGATGGAAATACCCAATAACACAATCACATATCATCATCTCTGTACTATGTACTCATGTAGTTTTAAAATACAAAGGTAGATAAAGCGATCGATAGAATACTCTTTATTATTTACACCTTATTAATCCTATAGACAGGAATAACCCACCTTCTCCATAAATCAGGTGGTACTACGGAACCCAAAAATTGTAGACCGATCATTTGTCTACCGACGGTCTATAAAGTTCAAGCTTACATCCATTCTGAGAGCCACAATAAACATACATACAGGGTGGAAGGGACATCGACGCACAACCTGATACCATGGATTCAGTACATGATTCTGGACCCCTGGAGTTGAATTTTTTTGTTGGTTATTAAACTAAAAATACTCTGCCATACATTTTGACCGCGTAGGTATTGATTGCACTTTACTATGAAACAGAAGTTTTTTTAAATCCATGGTATGGTCACGCGTGCAGTCTGTCAATCTGTTTAACAAATTACCAGCGGAAATCAAGAATATTCAGAATGTGAACATGTTTAAAAATAAACTCAAAGCATTGTTAATAATAAAAAAAGCCTATTACAGCGTTGACGATTTTTGTAATGACAAACTAGTATTAAATTGAAGGCTCCTTTAAATAAGGTACTCCTTTTAATACTGAATATTTCGACGATAAATGTTTTTTGTAGCATTTTACTTTGGACTTTGTTTTGTATCTATAAGAATTGTAATGTTTGTAAAGTTAGCATTTTTATTGTTTATGTTGCTTCTTTGTTGTGTACCCACTGTGCAAATATTTCGACACAAATGTGTTTTTGTTATGAAATAAATAACTTGAACTTGAACTTATCAGGTTGTGCGTCGATGTCCCTTCCACCCTGTATAGACACCAATTCCATCATGTCTGTCTCTCAAAATGGATGTAAGAACGGGTCCCGTGGTACTAAGGAGCCACTCCTCATTGATATGGCCATTAGCCAACAGGTTCGTCGTTCCCGAAAGGATCTGTCGACATGTTGGATAGATTACAAGAAGGCCTATGACTCGGTGCCACATACATGGCTCATGAGGGTGCTGGAGTTGTATAACGTAGATGCAACTCAGCGCACCTTCTTGATGTCGGTCTAATCCTAATATTACAAATGCAAAAGTATGTTTGTTTGTTACCTTTTCACGCATAAACTACTGAACCGATCATTATTAAATTTTGCTTATTCGTTGTCAGGGGTACAGAAATGGACAAAGGGTACCTCGCATGTAGAAAAAAAAGTGTTGCTACCGAGAGAAAAACAATAACTTTCGACGGTCACAATTGCTTTAGAAGCAAGATGGTTCTACGTGCCTTTAGAGCCAAATTGAATAGGGATTATGACTAATATTAAAAATGGTCGAAAAAATTATTGAATTTCAAAGAAGGCATAGTTAAAATAAGATCGATAGAATCGGTAAAATATATGGAAATACGAAAAAGCTTGGAGGGGATTATTCCCGTCCTTGTCGCGCGGTACGGACAATGTATGGCGCTAGTATGAAGTTACATTGACGTGATGTCACTTCATTTTCAAACGTCTTGGCAAATTTTCAAGCTTTTACACGTTTTATAATCGCGCTTAAAAATGGCTTCCTTTAAACACACGCATGGAGCGCACAGTGGTACCGCCGCCGAACAAAGGCGGTCATAAATACTGAAAATCTTATTTAATGCTTTCTTTTCGTTGGAAGTGGTTCAGGTAGCAATAAAAACTCATAATATATTAGTGTATACGTAAATTAATACATAATGATATATAATTGATAATTTGTTAACACGAAAAGAATAATAAAACAAATATCAAAATATGAAGTGTGCTTGTCCCCCGTTATGAAGCGTTTTTGACAATAAATCAAAACTCTTCATGTTGGGGTGTATTCTCTATGTGTCAAAAAGACACAACTAAATAGATAAACGAAAAAATAAAAATGGAAATCAATATATATTTTACATGAAATCGACTTAAAATTTGTAATAGCTAGACTTGCAATAAATCTAAAATTTGATTTGACATTGCGCTCTTTTTCTTACGGGGAAGTTTCCGAAGGCCAGTAATATAAGGATTTGAGTTAAGTAAAAGTCTGTTAAGTAAATCTGAGTTTGTAAGTTCTCTCGTCATTTTTCGAGTGTGATCTCGTCTGAAAGCTTTAAAATGTTTGTTGTTGGCTTCAGCTGCCTCTTCGGAAAGTTCCCCGATGGACAATAAAGCATATTCACTTACTTGATTGATTCCGTCCACAAAGTTCTTATGACTGATCCGTGAATAAGAACTTTGTGGACGGAAGCTGCGAGATTGTACCATGGAGACTCTTGGACTAATTGCCGGGCGGTTTCCAAAACATTTTCTTTAAATTTTGTTGTGTCAATTTTATAACTCGTCATAAAGCTTGTAAATTATATATATAACAACGATCGATCAAGTATTTTCTTAAGCCTGTAATTTCAGCGGATACTTCAGAGTTATTAAAAAACTTTATTATCGTATTTGATTTACTCCCAGTATACGATCATCTAAATCCTTAGTCTATATTTTCGAGATCACTGAATGATGACAGCAAAACGTTTTTTGGTTGCTTTTCCACTCACAGTACTCCAAATCTCAAAGAAATACCTTATATCATTGAGAAGGAAAACTTGATCAAAGTACCTGAAAGATAAGTTTGAAATTAGTTGCGAATTTCGTAGACCTTGCTACGATTGTGTCTACACAGGCGTAGGCCCTTTATAGCAGCCGTCGGCGCAGAATGGTGCAAATCAAAGTATAATATTTTTAAAATATACAGTCTCAACTACCGCTTACCGTCTCAATTTAAGATAGTTGCGAATGTTTGCAAAATCTTGCAAAATTTTGTAGTTCTAAGCAAAGTTATTATGTTTTAAAAAAATATACAAAAAATTATGTATGGCGTAGCACGTAAATAGTACAAATATTATACTGACAATTTGTTCAAAGTACAAACAAATGTGACAAACATACCTTGCTCTTGAATTTCCACTGCACAAAACAACAACACATACAAAAGAATTCCGAGAATTCACTTGTAACCAAATACTTTAATGATGAGTCACCGATAACATCGAGTGCAACGTATCGATGCATTCACTTCCGAGGTCAAGTAAGTGATAATTAAAACAAATAGGTGACATATGTATATCACCGGATAGCTCGTTTAATGGTCTATCGAAATATGTAACTTGTTTCTGGAAATTCGAATATGAGTTTTATGGATTTACGACCTATGGCGGAACCACTGTGGAGCGATTTGAAACGTACTGATACATATCTCTATTAATATATTTATTATTCTATATCACAAACATCCACACAATTATATACATTCTCAAGTACAACATACAGACACACACTTAACACAAACACAACTATCTTAGAATAGAATAGAATATTATGTACACCTTAAAAATTACAGACAGTGATGTAGAAATTTTACATTGGGTGACAAAATGGGCGGTCTTATCGCTAAAAGCGATCTTTTACAGACAACCTTTGGATGGATTACAGGGAGGAGGAGAGACAATACTGCAGGGTTTTTTTTTTTGAATGGCATCTCGCAGGTCAACCTATGAGGTTGTCGTCTGCTTAAACGGACTCCAGCCAGGACTTAAACTTATGTACTAACTTAAAAACTAAGCGACTACACGCTAAGGGCACCCCCTGTGGGGTACGAACCTCGGCTTAGGGCGTCGCTGGAAGGGGGCAGCAAGGGACTAGCTGGATCAGGATTTGAGTGATTTAGGGACGAATTTAAAGCTACAGGCTCAGCGGCGCGGGCTGGCTCGAGCAAGGGTCGGGAGGGGCGTGGATTTGGGCGTCGCGGCGGGCCTCGGCGGCGAGGACGGTAGGACGGCGATCGGGTTTTGGGCTTACGTAGCGTGCTGGTGGCCTTACTACTCTCCTGGAGGAGGGTAGTGGCGTCTTCGGGGGCGATTAAGGTATGCCTTGGTCGGCGAATACTACTAATGCGGGAGGGAGTGTAGCGGGCGGCCGCTGAGATCAAGGGGTTTGATGCCACAGTCAAAGAAACTCTTTGATAAGCGTTTCATGAACTGGTTTATGGTAGGCATTTTAAGGTCGACGTGGAGATCTATATTACGGACATAGAAGGGGGCACCCGTAACCTTTCTGAGGAAACGGTTCTGGAGGGTCTGCATCTTATGGAGATGACGTGGGTGAGCGTGCGCAAATACAACGCAGGCATAGGTCATGATGGGACGGATGACTGCGGTATAGATGCGCAGTTTGCATTTTAACAACAGTTTGCTTCGGGCTGTCAGTATAAACTGGAGTCTACTAAGAGCGAAGGAGGCGCGCGCGCGAACTGCCTTGATATGTTCCTTAAAGGTAAGGTTCTGATCTAGGATCCCGCCTAGGTACTTGGCTTGCTTTTCCCAAGGGATCGGCTTGCCGTACATAGTGATCGGGCTGGGAAGGGGGAGGGGGAATCGACGACGTCTCGAGAAGAGAACCGCCTGACTCTTATCGGGGTTGACCTCGATTCTCCATTTCCGGAACCAAGCGCCTAAAACGTTTACGGAGGTTTGGAGAGTACGAGCTATAGCGTTGGGACAGTGACCGGTATAGTAAACGGCAGTGTCGTCGGCGAAGAGAGCCAACTGAGCCTTTTTACTTTTTGGGATATCGCTGGTGAACAGCGTGAAGACGAGAGGAGATAGTACGGAACGCTGAGGGACACCGGCGCGGATAGGATGAGGGGACGAAAGTGCTCCCTCGATGCGATAGCGAAAGGTGCGATTCGACAAAAAGTCTCGTAAGATGAGCACGAGACGATCTGGCACTCCTCGTTGGTAAAGCTTGTATATCAAGCCGTTGTGCCAGACTTTGTCGAAGGCTTTCGCTATACAGACCAGCGCATAAGTGTTCTACGATACGGTGGACCTGTTGGGTGCCCGAGTGTTGGCATCGGAAACCAAACTGCTCGTTGTGTATGAGGCTCTTTGCTTCGGCATAGTCTTTGAGACGCTTATAAACAAGCCTCTCGTAGATTTGGCCGAGAACATTGAGTAAGCTAATAGGGCGGTAGCTAGAGGGCTCAGACTTTGGCTTGCCTGGCTTTGGGATACCGATGACGGTTGCTTCTTTCCAAGCTTGTGGGAAGATGTTGTTGCTCAAGGCGCCATTGAAGATGGCAGTCATAAGCATTATTAGCGGGGCAGGAAGGAGTTTGTATACCTTATTGGTAATACCGTCCTTTGATGATGTCGTGCACTTAGTCTGGAGTGACGGGAGGCAGAGGATCATCAGGGTCTTCGACGGGAGGGAGGGAGGCTCTCCGTTCGACTTCAGCGTCGACCTTGTACAGGTGTGCTTGGTCTACTGGTTGAGAGCTGGGAGAACATTGGGACTCTAGGCTGTCAGCAAGACATTCGGCCTTATCGGGACTGTCGAAAGCGACACTCTAGTCGGGGCGGATGAGAGGAGGCATAGAGACCTCTTCTGAGGAACGCAATTTCCTCTGTAATTGCCAGAAGGCTTGATGAGTGGGCTCGAGTTCACTGAGCATCTTGTTCCAGCCCTCGGAGCGAACCTCCCCTATGCGTTTCTTTACAGCACGCTGTAAATGTCGCATGTGGGCTTTGTTCCGCGTCACAAGGGAAGGAGTCGTAGGCACGAATGGCCGCGTTCTTTTCGGTTATCAGGTCACGTACGTCAGTAGGTAGTTTCCAGCGATGGTCTTCCATCACCGGAACTTCCCGTGAACAATCCGTCAATACGGATTGAACGTGCTCTGTAAACGAGTCGATTGCGGCCGTCGTGTCGGCGACTGACACTATGTGATCGGGGATGTGCCGGATTATTGGAGGCGCCGGTCTATTTAAGTGCCGAGATTATACTGTATACACAATAATAAACACGAAACAAGAGCAAGGAAACTATATGTAATGATGATATTTAAGGAGAACTTCCTCTCACCTTCGTTCTTTCTCTTCCCCACGTTTTTTTAACCAGAATTTTAATAGTGGACAGTGATTGAGCACGCCCTATCGCCGTATCGACACGGGCTAGGCATTCCATAACCGTACTGCTTGAACTTTTTAGGACTAAACTGGTGGAATCTATTATGTGTCTAAAGGAACTGAAACGTTTTTGAGATAAGAGGGGGCTGTATGTTGAATATAATACTGTAGAGCTGAAAACAAGGTTATGAGAATTCCGGCAAAGACTTAGGAGCCACTTGAGCTTTGTACGAAATTCGGAAAAGTGATCATATTTGCGCAGGCAAAACATAAATCTTATGCAAAAGTGTTGAAGTCGCTCAAGTGTTTGTACAATCCTATTTACAGAAATAAAACCGTTTATCAATTAACTCGACTGATCGCTCGTTTGACGGAGTCGCAATCTCGCCGAAGCTGCGGGCGAGATTCAAAGATCACACTTTTAGTATTCGCTTCATACAAATCTTAATCTTATTGTCATGCAGGTAATGTTTATATTCGTATTTATTTATTTAGAATAAGGAAGTCATCAGAGGCACTAACAATTTATATTAAATAACACTTAAAATGGGCATTTCAGTAACTACGCCAATAACAGCATTACCGTGAAGACATGCGTGGAGTGAGCTGTCAGTGTCATCCCGTCTTGGTCAATCCCTAGCATCAGTGGCACTGACAGCTCACTCCACGCTCACTTCACCTAAATTTTCACGGTGAGATGGTTTCTGAATAGCACTACAGTTATGCATCACATTGAAATTATGAATATTAGAGATAAAAGTGAAAAATAAAGTGTGTCTAGAAGACCTACATCTGGAACACTCCCAAAAATAAACTAATTTGAGGTAAATACTTAAATAGACGTGCAAACACTGTTTATAAGGAACGTCTGTATGGAGCGAAACTCATGGACTGTTTAAGCGAATGTGAACAAGCGTTTCGTTTGTACGAAATCAATTTTATAATCGTATAGAAATAAAGTTCACAGTCGTAGGAGACGCTAATTTTACTTGGAAAAGTGCTATGAAACTTTTCCGAGAAGTCTATACTAATATAAAAAAGGCAAAATTTATGTTTCTTTGTGTGTAGGGGGTAATCTCTAGAACTACCAGTCGATTTGAAATACTATTTTTGCAATTGACAGCCTAATTGTCGAGGAATGCTAAGGGCTATTTAACTTCACGCTATTACCCTTATAAACCAAGCAAAAAGAAAAAAAAGTCAGTAACCAGTTCATGAAACGCTTATCTAAGCGTTTCTTCGACTGTGGCACCAAACATTCAAACCCCCTGATTTCAGCGGCCGCACGCTATATTCCCTCCCGCATTAGTAGTATTCGCCGACCAAGGCATATGTTAATCGCCCCCGACGACGTCACTACCCTCCTCCAGGAGAGCAGTAAGGCCACCAGCACGCTACACAAGCCCAAAAACCGATCGACGTCCTACCGTCCTCGCCGCCGAGGCCCGCCGCGACGCCCAAATCCACGCCCTTCCCGACTCTTGCTCGAGCCAGCCCGCGCCGCTGAGCCTGTAGCTTTAAATTCGTCCCAAAATAATATCAATCCTGATCCAGCTAGTCATTTGCTACCCTCTTCCAGCGACGCCCTAAGCCGAGGTTCGTACCCCACAGGGGGTGCCCTTAGCGTTGTCTCTTAGTTTTAGTTAGTATATAAGTTTAAGTCCTGGCTGGAGGCCTTAATTTATTAGGGCACCCACAGGCAAGTCCGCTTAAGCAGACGACAACCTCATAGGTTGACCTGCGAGATGCCAAACAAAAATCAAAAAAAAAAAAAGTCAGTTATAACGCTTACGGCCGCACCCACTAACGTATCTATCTCCATATAAAGTCCCGTCCGTCCCAATAAAGCTAAAAAATGCGGCCCTGTAACGTGTTGACAGCTATTTGTTTGAAAGGTACAGATAGAATGTGGATGATGTTTTTTTTTATCAAAAAAAAGTTTCATTTCCAAATAGTGCAAAAAAAAAACAAAAAGTGTAAAAGCTTAAAAAATTGCCAAGATAAAAACGTTTTAAAATAATTGTTAGACAAGGACAGCACTATCGTAGAAATAACTTCATACTAGCGCCGTATGTAGTCCGTACCGCGCGATAAGGACGGGAAAAATACCATCCAAAAACTTTTAAAGCGTGTATCTTCTTCATATTTACATCGATTAAACAGATTTTTTCAAGTATCTCATTTTTACTATGCCTTCTTTGAAATAACATTATTTTTACGAATATTTTTAATAGTATTCATCCTCCCAATTGTACTGTCTATTATCAGTAGCGATCTGTCTTAGGTTATTGGGTTTGGCCGTAAGGGAAAACGGGTAACAAGAAATTTCACGCATAAAAATTTCAAGTCGCGGGCAGAAGTAAGTGTCTGATAAAGCACTTAGTTACTAAGTGGTTACTACGCTAATATTATAGGTACTCTTCATTAGTTTAAATGAATCATTATAATATTAGAGTCTTATCAAAAAATTACGTGACTTGACATTATCTTATCGAGACAATAGGAAGCTCGCGTTGTTCTGATAACAGTTCTACTGTAACTAAAATAACTATCACTATGATTTGAGAGACAGCAGCCTTATAACAAGGTTGATAAATATCACTGTGATTTTGACAGTTATTCAAAGTCAGGGGTAAAATAACTCCTGCCAGGGTCGTGGGTTGTTCGAAAGACATAATAAATGTAATGTACTTTAACCATCATTTGATTTAAAAGAGTGTCCGTGGAGTTTCTTGCCCGTTCTTCTCCATAGGTACCAACTGCGCTTTGGAATGGGCAACTAAGTCCATGTGTAGTAGAAAGGGTGAGGATTCGAAAAAGCTTACCGCAGACTCCTGCACGCTGCTTAGCGCTGAAGATGACTTCGCGGCGCGTCCAGATGTCTAGAACCCTGCTACACTTCAATACACATGTATTTCCATAGGCGCTGTGTTCGTATAATTGTTCGTACCTTGAGGGGCTGGTATCACGAATACACCGAAGGACCTTTTTATTTTAGAACATTTTTTTAGTGCGCCGAGCACGTTTCGCGTTAAGAGCAGTTAGTGTCGCGAAAAAACACACACGGAAGCATGGCGCTACTGTGCTCATGCGTAGACCAATCGGATTGCTTAGCGAATGCACTTCAGAATGCAGATCACTTAATCAAAACAAACCCTTATAATTACACATAAAAGATTAATTTCTCGTATTGGGGTGAAAATAAACTATCCTAAAACTCCCTAGGGTTTAATTCAGTAGGGAAAACCCACCAAATAGAGATCGGTACGTAACACTTAATTTTTCTGACCGACCTACCTTGACAATTCAAAAGTGCCTGTAACTGGTTTATTTGAAATAAATGATTTGAGTTTGATAATGTGGCCCTGGTACAGGCAACTGAAGGAAGACGGGTGGGTTTTAGTCAGTAAAAGTCTGACACGCTCTCCCGCTCCGCCTAGAGCAGGAGAAGTCTCTTGATCACAAAGATCTGTTGGAACTCTAATGACGTTGACAGCGTAGCGCTGTTGGTATCATAATCAGCATATTATGTTCCTACTGCTGGAACACAGGCCTCCTCTCTGTGGGAGGGGCTGGTGGTATACATTTGCGCAATTGTTTAGTGACGTGTATTGAAAAAACATAAACCGCCCAAGTGCGTGTCGGTGCCAACCGTCCTGCATAAGGCGGGACGTCCCGTTTCCACGGCTCAAATAATGCGTCCCCCGATACATGTCTGCGGAATGCTAATTGTCCCGATTTATGGTAAACCTGGCTCAGGTTAGGTCTTCATATGAAATCCCATTCAAATGAAGTGCTAGTACCGCGCGGCGCATGTGCCCCGGTGTCGGACGGGTGAGACGAGTTTCTTGGATATCTGAATTATCCAGAAGTACTTATATTTTAGAACGCTATCATTATTTTTGAAGTATTAGTGAAATCCAGACCTACCAGAAATACGCCTAAAAATAGAGTGCAGCAAAGAATTGCATCAAAGAAGGTTGCCAAAATAAGGCTCGAATTAAAAAGCATTTATGAGAAAACACATTCATTTAAAAGGTTCACTTGTGTCCGCTTCGTTGGTCTAGTGGTCAAGAGCTACTGCTGAGCATGAGGTCCTGGTTTGGATTCCCAGGTCGGGTAAAGTGTTATTGGGTTTTTCTATCTAGAATAACCCAATAACAGTTTCCTTGACTCCTCAGATTTAATTCGCAGTTAATTGGTCAGTATCCCTCTTTGGTCAGTTTAACTGATCAAGCAGTTGCGTCAACTCGACAGTTTCCAGTGTTCGCGGACTCCAACTGTGATTGAGTCTACGTAGAATAGAAAACTTCTGTGGCGCGTCATTCATGTGTGCTACTTTATGGAGACTTCATTCAATTCATGTTGTCCATTACCATTTTGATGGACATGAAAGTGCACTGTGGATTTGCTCACCGTCTTTCGTAAAATTTACAGTATTTTTATCTCCCGAGCGGCGCGCGTTTTACTTGCGGTTACCAAGTTAACAAACACCCTCGGCTAGCTCTCGGTACCGTTTGAGACAATGGCGAAGTCGGAAGTGTGTGTGCGTGCGTGCACATTGACAGCGTGTTTGGGTTACCACAAGTAAAGCGCGTGACGGTTCATCTGCAAAAAAAAAAAAAAAAAAACTATTAATATAGGTATGTATGTAGGCTACAGCGTCCCAAGTCCATACTCCCACAGTGAAAAGGCTTCCCTTTGTTCCTTTCGCTTTCCTCAGTCTGCTTACATCTGGGTCTAATTAGTAGGTACTTAGACTTAGGTACATTAAGAGAGCTCGCCCACGAGCGACAATCGCTGATAATTGGGATGATGACTACTATTAAAAATGATCGTAAAAATAATGTCATTTCAAAGAAGGCATAGTAAAAATGAGATAATCCAAAAAATCTGTTAAATCGATGTAAATATGAAGAAGATACACGCTTTAAAAGTTTTTGGACAGGAATAATGTACGGCGCTAGTATGAAGTTACGTAGTCGTGATGTCACTTCTACGATAGTGCTGTCCTAGTCTAACACTTACTTTAAAACGTTAGTAACTTGGCAGTTTTTTAAGCTTTTACACGTTTTGTAAATACTGTTTGCAGTATTTGGAAATAAACATTTTTTTGATATAAAAAAAAAAATTGTCATCATCCCCATTATCGCAAATTATTCGATTGCTGAGTTAAACACTGAAACACCCACGTGCTACAAAAAGTCGCTCATTAAAGTAAATTATGAACTATAATAGTATAAATGCGAAGTTTGTTTGTTACGCTTTTACGCCAAAAGGGAAAAACGGAATTGGACGAAATTTGGCACACAGACCATGACCTGTTACAGTACCCTGCGTAATATATAATCAATCGGAATCTGAATCGTTTTGAAACAGATTGCTAATACATTGCTTCACAAGTTCGATAAGAAATTCTGCTCAACAATGTAAATAACGCAATGAATGTTGTTGAATTGTCAAAATCAAACTGATAAGTCGTAATCGTTTACGAATATGTGTTACGCAATTAGGCTGCTGGGTAAGGACCTGGCTTCTTTTGACCGTGGATCACAACTGCTAGTTTTAGTACCTATATATTGTGATGTCTTACAACTTCAGCGCGGATGAAGTCGCGAACAGAAAGTACGTTTGTTACCTATAAGTTTATGAGTCAGTACCAATCGTGGACAATGTAATAAAATACTGTATTGTGTTGTTTCAGATTACCTTCGAACAAGAACCGTCATGGTATGAAGACGTAAACACGTGGTAAGTGATTCACATCATATTTTTTGAAGTGAAAACTTCTTTAGCGGCGTTGTAATTTTTTTTTTGAAATGGGTAAAAAATGTTAAACTCGCGTCAGGACACGTGACCTGATCGAAAATTCGTAAGACGGATGATTATTGATTTTTATTGATTGATTTTTCTGAGAGAATTTTTTTAATGTAATATAAATTGTCATTTTTGTGTACGATAGCGCAATAAATAAATATTGTATCCTACCACATAAATGATAGTACTTTTATACTGAAAATTAAAGTAATTTGTGCAAAATTATTCCCTACCCATTCCAAAATATCAAAAATATACAACGTTGATATTCAAGTTTTCACTTCTGCCGGCACTCCCGGAGTGCAACCCGTCTTTTTTTTTCTTCTACTGGGTTGTATTAGCGTGCCTCTTAAGGAACATGGTGTGTGGTGGTAGCCCGTTTCTTGCGCCCCAAGTTCCGAGTTCAAACCCAGCAAGTCTCCATGTGACTTCTTCAAAGTTATACGTACTTTCTAAGGGCGAATTTCACCAATGAAACTGGACGCGATCCATACATAAACCTTTAAGAGCTGTCTGAATTTACAATCTAACAAATAATAATTTAAATGAACATACAAAAAAGAAGGGAAAATAAATCAACAGGAAATGTGCCCAAAGGGCTGGCAGCATTGCCACGTTGTATGATGATGCTAATTCTTAGGCCAAGAAATAGGCCAGCCCTCTGGTCACGTGACGAGATTTCTACTTTTCTGTACGTAGATCTTTTAAAGGCGAATTTCACCAATGAAACTGAACGCTTTCAGCACATCTGTACACATCTGTTCTGGTACGATTGGTAATCACTCACACAAATGCAAAGCTCTGCTTTGGCCTCGCTGTGTGTACCGCGAGTCGCGCGACGAGGGGTGCCTTTTTGGTTCGCTGTCGCGTCGCGCCTCGTTGTGGGAGCCTTTATAAAATTAGTTAGGAATTAAGGATTAATATTATAATATTACTTAAGAAGTTAGGATTAGGATTAATACTATAAAGTAGGAAGGATATATTTACCCTTTTCACCCCGATTGGGGTTGGTTTTCAACCCTCGTCTTAGTGTACGGATCTGTATGTCTGCCTGTAGCATCGTAGCTCCCAATCAAGTGGTCGGATTTCGATGCGGTATTTTAAATAGATGGCTGGTTTAATCAGGGTGGTTCTTTTCTATGTTTAATTCAAATCAGTTCAGGGGATACAGCACTGAAAAGCAGGTTTTATAATGCCTAAAGTATATGATCCACTGCAGTAATTAATATGAAATTCTTCAGGATATATGCTAGTTAGAAAGTTATTGAAAACATTATACTACTAATTAGATACAATAGAAAAAAATCACGAAGATACCTCAAAAGTTATTTTAACGATAAAGCGTACTAATATTAGGATGTCCAAAAATAACGCAAGATTTAAATTTGCCGCCATTTATGCAGTAAAGTGTTGACAGCCCTAAATAAAACAAATCGACTTCTGACAGTTTAGGGTTAGTAAAAATGGAGCGTTACACGATAGAACGACGTGTCTTCATTAATGAACAATATTTTAAAAATAATTAAGCTAGGCGGCCGCAGTTCGGAAACACGCGTTTGAAACACTCTCTCGCACTGCTTCGATATTGACATTTGACCGACTTGTTTTGGCGTCTACAACGGAAACTGTCTCCCGGAATTTTTCAATTATTTTCGTCGCAGTTGACGAAGTGAAAACACTATTTCGACCATAATATGTTAGAACTGCGGCCTCCAAGCTTTCATTATTTTTCAAATATTGCTCAATAATGAAGACACGTTGTTCTATAGTGTAATGCTCCATTTTTACTTACCCTAAACTGTCAGCTGTAGATTAGTTATTTTTTTAGGGTTGTCAACACTTTACTGCATAAATGGCGGAAAATTTTAATCTTGCGTTAATTTTGGGACACCCTTTACATGCAATCATTCCGATTTTTGGTCAGATTATTCTAAAAGCAACATATAAACGTAATAGTGTTTTATTTCTTCAGTCCAATCAATAGATTTTTGTAAATATACAATTGCTGCGTATTTAGCAGTAAATTATCAGCGTTGTGTCGTCGCGCTCCCTTTCTTTTCTATGCAGTCTGACAGTGACAGCGCTTTAGCTGTTGTCAGCCTCTTAAGGCTTTTTGAAGATAATCAAGTCTTTGTGAATGAAAAACATTGACAGCTCATCCTCCAAATGCAGTCCATTTGGACACCTTCAAGTCAAGCCAACCTGTATTCACCCTTCGGCGTAATCTCTCCGCTAGTTACCTATTTAAATAATCTCCCTTTTCTCGAGTGTCAACAACCGCTCAATGATTTAATTAAAAATGTCGTGACCTTCTTATCTCTACAAATTTCAATTGAATACATTAAATAATTAAATTAAGACAAATAAAAATACTGACCGATAACTTGTATGTAATTGTAATATAAGTTGATTATTAATAAAAAAAAAAAAAAAAATATGATGCTGCTAGCCGGTGCATTGACTTCGAGATAAGCAAGAACAGAAAGTCTTTCAATAAGAGAGTGAGCTTTTTGTCTTAAATAATTATAATTAGTAGTTAAATTACTAAGTGCCAATTTCACAAATGAAACACCCAAATGGTATAGGCTTTTCATTGATAATTTTTGCACCTATCTTTGTCTTGATTTCTGTCCGAAATATTTTCGTGTTTCGTACTTTTTAGACCACTTTTATTTTACATACATGCAATTCGCCCTAACAAATGGCTTTGCGACTGACTCTGGTACGAGAAACAATATAAGAACAAAATCGCATATTTTTTTAGCCGAATATGAAAACATGTCCTTTGTAACACGAATTGTATTAATATATTCGTGAAAGACTTTAAAAACATCGGACAACTTTTTAATTCGAAAACCAGTATTTCGACATCGTGAAGTTGACTTTGCAAACAAACAAAAAAAGAAACCTAATTTGCTATCACGTATAGAGCTCGTGATAATTACTCATTATTGAAAGACTAAATTGAGATTAAAAAAAAAGACTTGGTAAAGTTTTTCGACTTGGTAAAGTTCGCGGGTTGTCAATGAATGCGAGGCTCAGAAAAGTTCCTTGTGGAACTCGATGGAGGGGGCCTTTGTCCAGCTGTTACACAGTTAATATTAACATGATGATAACTTCCCATGTATCACTGCAAATAAGGAAGTACTTGGAACTTTATCAGGTCAAAAAAGGGGAAATCGGATTTTATGGTCGATCCGAGTTTGGCGAAATACCGGAATCAAAGGAGGAACACAAATCGATCGGGAATAACTGTTGGTCCGTATTCTTCTTCTCTTGTATCGGCAAGCAATATTAATAATAGACTTTTTCACTGTATTTGTTTTTTTTGTAAGTCACTTTTTTTTTTAAATAAAATCTCAATAAATTGAAGCACAGGAACGCCATAGTAACTTCGCACCTTTGACTACAATGATCGTTTTGCATGACAAGGATTAGAAGAATAATTTCAAAAGTGGGTGGTACCTAACTTCTCCATTTTTACACCGATGTTTTTTGTTGTTGTTGTAAATCGTCGTTTTTCAATAAAGTCTTTGAAATAAGTATTAATTAATACATATTATAAGTGTAGTCTAATACTGTATATTTTATGTAGGTATGTATGACAATAGAGATATTAGCCAACCAGCAAACATGTTTGACAGCCGTTAGTGAGGCATGGAAAAATAAATGTTAGTTAGTACATAGTTTTCTTTTGGAGGATATTGGGCATTATTCATCACTTATTTGAGTGACCAGTACCGGTTCCTATTATATACTTATTTCTTATTCTATCCATTCGCATAACACTGCACATCCTTCTTGGTTGTATCAGCACGAACAAGGGCGAATACAGGATTTATGTCACGGTATGTGGGTTTGTATGAAAAGTATGAGGGTAAAAAAAAAGACCGAGCGAAGCGAGCTCAATTATTTTTTGCATCTTGCCTCCTAGGTATTGGTTAGGTATTCTTTCGACTGTTCATACTGAAATAGGACTTACTTTTTCGACGTATGTATGAAAGTTTGAAAATTAAGAGAATGTTGACAACAGCGAGCGACGAAAATTTAAGTCCCGTCTTGAAGGTACAGGTTAGGTTTTTTCGAGTACTTTCGAACATTCATACTGAAATAGGAGTTTCGTGGTCGACTCAATATGCTGACAATTTGGAGGTATAAGATGAGAAAAGGCTAGGCAGATAGATTGACTCGTGGAGACTATTTTATTGCTAATGTCGAGAGAAGAATGTGCGACATTAATGTCAACCTTTATTGAAATTGACATACTTACTGATAAGCAGAGCATTTTAATTGCAGCCTTGTCCATTGTTTTGCACGAAATTGTCGCTATAGCCTTGATATTGTTGTGGGTAAGCATAATGACGTGATCAATGTTGCACATGCGTATCGGGTCAGGCGATTAGATTTGTTGAGTAAATATCAACTAATGGATACGTTTTTTTTACGTAAATTTTTGCATTGCAGTGGTGGCCCAGTTGTAACGGGAGCGACTTACGAGTTTTAGATCGTGGGCACATTACTTTATTAATACTAGAAATAAGAACAAACTACGTGCTCCCTTTCACCGGCTTCATAAGGTTCATAACTCATTTGTTGGGCTTGGTATAACCTTTTATAACAAGCTACCCTCTTCTTTGCAAGATTTGCCTTTTAATGCATTTAAAGCTCAAGTAAAATCCAACCTTTGTTCAAAGGCATATTATTCAATTAACGACTACTTAAACGATAAGAATAGTTGGTCGCTGTAATTAACTCAAGACAATGTTTGTGTTCTTTCTCCAGAATCAGCTTACCTACTGACGGGGTATACGAGTTCGTATATTTATTTTAATTTTATTTGACTGTATAAGTCAATTATTTTTTAGTATCTTCATTTATTATTGACATGATCTACTCATTACAATGTTTTTTTTAACGAGTTGTATTGCAATAAGTGGTTAGCTAGCGACCTCGACAATTGATCATAAATTATTCTTGCCTGAGCAACCGGCAGCGAGTTCGTCATGCTCCCGTAAATGTCACTGCTTGCGGTAGCGTCGGGGATCGGGTTGCCTCCTTCCCTCAAATATGGCGAGGGGGCAATGGCTGATCTTTGCGTTATGCTCGTGAACGGGTGCTGCTTGTGGTGACTGGTCGTCTTGCTGTCTATGGTTTTGTTATTGTTAAAGTAATTGTTCTGTTAATTTATTTTACTTCGATGGTCCTTGTTTATCATTTGTGTGTACTTAAAAATAATCCAATAATGCATATGTAAGGTGTCACGTCCCTTATGCCTGGAGGCTTTTATTTGTGTAGTTGTTTTTTCATTGATTTTTATTGGTTTATGTTTTGGGTATATTGGAGTGGCTAGTTTACATATGGCAGATAATTTAATATGATTTTTTGTGTTTCGGTTTTTCTTCTTTGATTACCTTATAATGTGCTGCTGGGGAGTTTGTTGCGCCACTTCTTCTTCCCAGCTAAAGCACTAGGAAGTGGTGAAGGGCAGGCGTTTTGGGGGACTGTCTTATGTAATTTTGGCGTTCGAAAAGTGCTGACTCTCAGCCTAGTTTGAATAAATGACTTTTGATTTTGATTGATTTCATTATTTTGTGTGAATTATTTCATCACCGTTGCTCTCAAAACGGTGAAGGAAAACATCGTGAGGGAACCGAAATGTCCTAGAACCAAACATTCGAAGACATGTGACATCTAGCAACCCGTACTGGGCCCGCGTGGTGGATTTTGGCCCACTCCCTCTTACAGTGAGGAGGCCTGTGTCCCAGTAGTGGCAACACTATGATAAATAATAAAAGATTTTATTTATGTAAGTAGGTTTTTAAAAACACTTTTACACGCCAATCATATTTTAAAAGTAGACGCGATCGGCGTTTCCTGTCTGAAATGGTCTTTTGAGGAAAGAACCACACAATGAGTGGACCTGTCCAGTCAGTGCACGCATTTGCCAGTAATCATGCAGCTCAACACAGAACTTAAGGAGCTCAACGATTCGACGGACATTACCAAAGCAAGGACATTTGGGTAGGCCGCATTAATTACTCAAACTGCCAGACCATGATTAAAACTAATTTTAAAAATTGAGGAGAGAGAGGAGATTACTCTAAATATGGTAGTTAACAATGCTGAAAAACGTAGGAACAACTGAGCCTATATGAGTCTTCCTTGTATAAACGTGAACGTATTATAGAGAAGATTTAAATCAAGAAAGATGAAGCAGAAGAATCGACTACGAACATTCAATTCAACTGAACCCCAATGCTTGAATAAACTTCATAGGTATGTTTCCACGGTGAGATTTTTACAGAATAGCAGTGCTGTTCCTGTTCGTCGTTACACAAAGCAACAAAATCATACTAGTTGCATACTGAATTGTAAAATTTGTTATTTTTACTTAACTCACACACTGACTTATTCCTACTTAATATTTTAGGAAAATCATATAGGTACTATTGCAATGTTTGTAAATATGTGAGCACCATGTACCTATCACGTGATTGATTTATCTGTCTTTGCTTTATTTTAAATTATTTTTACCTATTGTGATAAAGTATTTTTTATCTGGGTGCATCGTCTTCACATATTAAAATATAATTAATGTATACAAAATATTGTTAAACATTTTAAAAGAGTAACGGTGGAGTTTATTGCCCCTTCTTCTCCATACGAAACTACGTTTTGGAGGGGGGGTGCCTAGAATCAATTCTATTTAAATGTAAATGTTGACGTTCAAAAGTGCCTAGCCCGATCACTATGTACGACAAGCCGATCCCTTGGGAGAAGCTAGCTAAGTACTTAGGCGTGATCCTAGACCAAAACCTCACCTTTAAGCAGCACATATGGGCGGTTCGCGCGCGCGCCTCCTTCGTTCGTGGTAGACTCCATTTCATACTGACAGCCCGTAGTAAACTATCACTTAAATGCAAGCGCATCTATACCGCAGCAATCCGTGCCATCATGACCTATGCCTGCGTTGTATTAGCGCACGCACACCCACGTTATCTCCATAAGATGCAGACCCTCCAGAACCGTTTCCTCTGAAAGGTCACGGGTGTCCCCTACTATGTCCGCAATATAGATCTTCACGTCGACCTTAAAATGGCAATAATAAACCAGTTTATGAAACGCTAGATAAGCGTTTACACAAGCCACCCGCACTTCACACAAGCGCAAAACCCGATCGTCGTCCTACCGTCCTCGCCGTCGAGGCCTGCCGCGACGCCCAAATCCACGCCCCTCCCGACCCTTGCTCGAGCCAGCCCGCGCCGCTGAGCCTGTAGCTTGAAATTCGTCCCAAAATCACTCAAATCCTGATCCAGCTAGTCCCTTGCTGCCTTCTTCCAGCTACGCCCTAAGCCGAGGTTCGTACCCCACAGGGGGTGCCCTTAGCGTGTAGTCGCTTAGTTTTTAAGTTTTTTAAGTCCTGGCTGAAGGCCTTAATTTATTAGGGCAACCACAGGCAAGTCCGCTTAAGCAGACGACAGCCTCATATGTTGACCTTTTTCCATACGATGGAACCAATCATTGAAGCAACCATTCCATTCGGAAGTTGGGGTCTCCAAATTGGCCGTTTTGTAGGCGTCCACAGCTTCTTTAGGTGATGAAAATCTCTGTCCACGCAATTTATTCTATATTTTAGGGAAAGTATAGAAATCATTAGGGCTTAGGTCGGGGCTGTACGGCGGATGGTCTAATAATTCTATGTTTTCTTGCTCTAAAAACTCTTTTGTTCTGTGTGCGGTGTGAGAACTCGCATTGTCGTGATGGAGGATGATGCGGCGGTTGCAGTTCTCTTTACGGAGTTCAGAAGCGACCTGTGGCAAACAAATGCTAGCATACCATTCTGCATTAACCGTTCATTGTCCCTCAAGAGGAATAGTCGTAACATGGCCGGTTTTGGAGACAAACGTGGCCACCATTTTTTTTGCAACACTCCGTGAACGAACAATTTTTGTTGGCTTTAACTCATTTTCGAACACCCAAACTCGTGACTGGTTTTTTGTTTCCGGTTCGTACGCGTATATCCAGGATTCGTCACCTAATACGATGTTGTATCCAGCATTTGAGGATCCTGCGTGGAATCTTTCGAGAGTTCTGATGCACCAAGTAACGCGAGCCGCTTTTTGCTCTTCACAGAGCGAATGTGGTATCCATCGGGAAAACAACTTTTTTACACCTAATTGTTGATGCAAGATTATTTGTATTTGACTCATGCCAATGTCTAAAGTTGCCTGAATTTCGCGGTATGTCACATGTCGATCTTCCTCAATCAGCTTACGCACAGCATCAACTTTTTCTTGGGTGACTGCAGTTTTTGGACGACCTTGTGCGGGGATCATCACTGAGCTTGACACGTCCACGTTGAAATTCAGCAAACCAGCGATAAATTGTGGTTTTGGATGGGGCTTCATCACCAAATGCAGAAATCATCCGGTCAACACACTGCTTTTGTGTTAAACCACATCGAAAGTCATAATAAATCATCGCTCTTGGATTTTCTCGAGTCAATTCCATTTTCTCAACGACTAAACAAGTTTAACAAAACCTTGTGACAAGACCGAGAATCTTTTTTTAAATGAATAAATGATATTCGATTTTTAAAACCAAGGAGTTTTCAATTAAAAAGATTTTAATATGACAGGAACAGTGGAAATATTCCATTCCCGATACTTTTAGTGCAGCCCTCGTACCTCCACGAGGTTACCATGGGATATCGTGTTACACAGTAACTGGGTGGTAGAGGTCAGGTAGGCAGTCGCTCTATGTAAAATACTGGTTTTCAGAGCTGCACCATTGTCTCTCTTTTAGTGTATGTTATCTCTTTCCATTAGTTGGCTTATAGCCAACTTATTACCATGAAATACTGAAATGGTTATTCTGTTTTTATTTTTGTTTGAACACCTGTTTAAAAGTAGATTTGATATTCATAGTTGAATTGGCATTTTGGCAGCTACATAATTTAAGTGAGTGAGTGAGTCTGTTGCATGTCGGTACATGATGATGTGTTATTTTAATTGAAACGTGTATTATTCATTCAGCCTTTCTTTGGCTAACAAATGTTACAGTTTTTCATTACGAACAGATCTGCCGAACGTTAACGTAACGCGTTTTCCGATTGCGTGTTGATTCCGACTTGGCGTTTCGTGAACATCGGCACTACTCCAAAAACTTGGGTCTGTTCTGCCACCATTTCAATAATAGTTATTAATATAATTGTATGAAAATGTAGGCGGGATCGCCCACCGCGACCCACAGGCAAGGAAACGCGGCGATTATTTGTCATGCACTGGATTTTTAACGCATTGCTCAGCGCCGAGAGTTGACAATCCAAGTGTGTTTTTTCGAAGCACTCTGATACGGTTTGTAGGATTTCCAATGCTCAGCTCAACACCGAGTGTTGAAGATCCAATGCAAGATAAAAACTCGCTCGTGCTTACCTGAGCTTATAATAAATTCCCAAACTAAAGTTAATTGTGACAAGATAAGGATGTCTGTACTTGGCTCTCTGGTCTGCAGCTATTGCAGACCGGGAAGTGGAAGTATTGTCATCAAATACGTCACGAAAATTTTGAGCCAACTCAAAAACTTCAACGGCACATGCAATATAATTATCTAATTATTGATTCTATCTATAATAAATATTTATCACGTGATACAATTTATTAGAAAGAAAGAATGGAAAATAAGTTTATTGGCACTACTCAAAAAAATGGCACCTTAAAACTGTAAAAAGAAACAGAAAACAAAGACAGTAATGCCAAAAGGGCCTCAGCTCAGCATAGTGTCAGATGACGTCACAAGGTGTATCATCTGACGCTGGTTTTCAGAATTAATTAGGCAGTTTCTGAATCAAATCACAGATACTGATGAAAATAAAAAACATTACAAACCAAAACAAAAAAAAAGCGAAACTAACAAATAAAAAAAACAGACCGGGATTGCCAGATAATCATCGAAAAAAAATGATCTCTACTATCAACGTTTTTTCTATTGAAAACGTGGCTGCCAATGCATGGATGCTCCCATTACACGTGTGAGCTAGGCAAGGTCAGTGATAGTTCGCACAATCTATTTATTGATAAGCTTCACGTTTTTATGTCTTTCACAGTATCGTAAAACTTGGTACTTGTGGGTCGTATGTCCGTCATTACGGGTGGATAGAATAGAATAGTAGAATAAAATAATACTCTTTATTATGTACACCTTATAAATTACAGACATGTTTGTAGAAATTTTACATTGGGTGACACAGGTCTTATCGCTAAAAGCGATCTTGTACAGACAACCTGTGGATGGATTAAAGGGAGAAGGAGAGACAATACTGCAGGTAGTCAGTGGTATACCATATACATATTCATTAAATACACAAATACATAAAACATACATTTATCTACACATATATATACAATAATAAACACGAAAAAAGACCAAGGAAACTTTATGTAAACTCAAACTCAAACCATTTATTTCAATTAAACCATTTACAGGCACTTTTGAATTGTCAAGGAGTCGATCAGTCAGAAATATGAAGCTAGTTGCCCATTCCAAAGCGCAGTAGGTACCTATGGAGACCTTGTTATTACAAATATATTAGTTACATCGATTAATGTTGACACTATAAGTGAGAACGATGTACATAAACCGTACACGTTAAAATCGTCCAGAGTGCAGCAAAACAAAATTAAAAACAATCCAAAAAATTAATTATGAAAATAAGCCGTGGCAGCTAAGAGATGACCAGTCCCAACTGACGGCGCCCGTTCACGAACATGACGCATGGATCACCACCATTCAGGTCAACCATTTTGAAGGGAGCTAAATGATCCGACACGCGCCACCGACATCGAGACATTTGAGTGAACATGACATACTATCAGCCGCCAGGGCACATTCAAGTCAATCTATGACATTACCCGGTAAATGGTAGCTCTATAGTACAAAGTACTCACATCTGTGCAATGCATCTATATAATAAAAAAGGGGATTGAGTTTATATAATGCAAATATCTTCTTACAATCTTCAGCAGCTTCAACTGTATTTCAAATGTCAATTAATTAGTTGTGGTGTGGAGCAGGACCAGCCTGTGATAACTGACAAAAATGCCTGGCTTAATGCCAGTATCATTTTTATCAGTTATGTAATCCCCTATCCTATAATATGCCTGCCTGCATAGTGTGCGTTTGACAAAAGATTTGAATTTCGTCTCATTCAGTTGAAGAATGTGGAAAGGTATTTTATTATAACATTTTAGACAGTACCCCATTGAAAGATGAGTCTAGCTAGTCTGAAATCTGGTTGAACTAATAGGTCCCGATTTCTAGTACTAATTAATTATGTCTTTCACCTCTTTTACTGTAAAGATGTAATTTTTTTCTTACGTCCATGACGTTTTCATAGATGTATTGACAAGGTACCGTCATGATGTTAATATCCTTTAACAATTCCCTTAGAGAATCGCGCCTGCGGAGATTATGCATGGCTCTGATGGCTCTTTTCTGCAGAATAAAAATAGACTCGATGTCTGGAGCCCGTCCCCAAAGTAAAATACCGTAAGACATGATACTATGAAAGTAACTGAAATAGACCAGCCTCGCGGTATCTACATCAGTATATTGACGGATTTTTCTGACAGCGTAAGCTGCTGAACTTAGCCGTCCTGCAAGATATGTTAAATGAGGACCCCATTGTAGCCTTGAGTCGAGCGTGATCCCTAAGAAAACCGTTTTATCGACGAATTCTAGTTTCTCTTGATTCAATACTATCTCACAATCACTACTCTTGACATTTGGTAAAGAAAATCTTATACACTTAGTTTTATTTCCATTTAGTACTAAATTATTAGCAGTGAACCAAGTTTGGACCACCAGTAGTGCGTTATTTACGTCGTCAAAATTTGAAGCACGTCTATCTACCTTAAAAATTAAGGAAGCATCGTCAGCAAATAACACCATTTGAGGTTGATTTATTAATAAATGGAGTAGGTCATTAATATATACAAAAAAGAGGAAAGGACCCAATATCGAGCCTTGTGAAACACCCATTTTTACTTTAAAACCAAGTGAAATGACACCATTTATTTGAACTTGCTGTTGTCTACCATTAAAATAAGATTTTACTAAACTGTAGCTAGTTTTCCAAGTCCGTAATGCTCAAGTTTCAAAGCAGGGTTTCGTGATCGACGCAATCAAATGCCTTGGAGAGGTCACAAAAGATTCCTATGGCGTCTTGAGCCTCTTCCCACGCGTTAAAAATATGTTTTAATAAGGTAACACCAGCGTCGGTCGTACAACGCTCTTTGGTGAAACCATACTGTTGCTCGTGAAGGATTTTATTAGTATTGAAATGATTGAGCATCTGATTAAGCATTATCTTTTCAAAAACCTTGCTGAAAACCGGCAACACGGACACAGGTCTATAATTATTAGTGTCTTTACTGTCCCCGGATTTGAAAATTGGTATTACCTTACTGTATTTCATTAGATCCGGGAAGACTCCTTGATCCACACAAAAATTAAATATTAAGGCTAAGTAAGGCTAAGTAAGTAATAATATTTAAGGAGAGAGGAAGTGTGTTTTTACCAGAATTTTAAAAGTGGACAGTGATTGAGCACGCCTTATCGACATGGGCAAGGCATTCCACAACCGTACTGCTTGAACTGTAAAAGACTTGTCATAAAAACTGGTGGAATGCATCGGCATCTCTAGTCTTAAGTTTTCCGATGACCTCAGATATCTGCTATGTGTGTCGTGAAGAAACTTGAAACGTTTTTTAAGATAAGAGGGTGTTGGTGGACCACAAACAATGAAGTGTTCCGTAGTTGCGATGAATTTATCCCAAGAACAAACTTAGCATTGTAGTTGGAAAACATGTTCGCCCTTACAATCGATATACGTCACAGTCAATTTTGTAACTGCAATTTTTTTAAATTTGCTACCTCTAAAAACGATTTTTCTTATGTGATAAAACTACAAATTAACAATTTTTGGATCTTTTCCTTTATTTGTATTGTGAGACCTTGCTGTTTTGCCAAATTTCATGATTCTAAGTTAATTATCAAAGTATGTCGCTTAAATCGTATTTTTTGTTGCGTTTACTTAGCAGCTTGATTCTTTTTTAGCTTCTAGGTACCGAAGACATACGTAAATATATTTGATATTAATTTCAACTTGATACTTCCACGCGTTCCTGATAAAATCGGTCCTGACAGACAACGAAGTGATTTCCGTTTTTTCATTATGAGGTTCGGAACCCTAATGATTATCCGATCAGCAGGTTGGTATCGCACTGACTGTAGTCTGTTTTAAAAGTTTTGCGAAAGTGTGAACAAACGTTTTTAGGTTAATTCTAACACTATAAATCACTAAAGGGAATCAGTAATCCATTAATCTGTATTAAGATGGCTTCAACTTTGTATCACACCACTATTTCAACAACTATTGTTTGAAACGCATTATAAATAAATGGGATGTTCCAAAACGTATGGAGCTTGGGCCATGTCCTTGTACACTACACAAAAAATAGAGAAACACATTTAAAACAATTCTCAACTGACCAATTACTTTAAAAAGGCTTTGTTTGCCGGTAAAACACAATACATTATTCTTGTAATTGCAACACAACGAAAACCCGTCATGGCGGTCATCTGTCATTTTGATTTTTAGTGACGTTTGAATTGACGAAAGTGACACCGTTGTGACAGCTGACAGTTCTATCTCTATGTTAGGCCGCATTCCGAGTTATACCATAATCGCTGACAGCTCTCACATCGATAATTTGCGTTCCGATTTAGTTATCACGATTATGAAAGATGAGAGCTGTCAAAAATTCGCTCACAGTGATATTATTAAAGGGCATGGTCGGCGTTATCGCAAGATGGCGCATGTCATGACGTCATCTATGACGATTCGCGGGACATCATTATCGCGATCACGCTAACTCGGGACGGGTGTAAGCGCGCACAAATCGATAACAGCTCAATTCGGAATGCGGCCTTAAATGGTCGATCTATGGTGTACTGTCATTGTTTTACTTCTAGTCTTGTGCCTGCTCGGTGATTTTTAAGATCGCTCCGTACTAGTTCATTTCGGACAGTGAACTAGTACATTCTATTAGTTCTAATAGCTCTATTCGGTCTTCGCTCTCAGTCAGCATCTCATCTCATTCTTGCAGGATTCGGTCGGTCGGGTTCGGGTAGCATCGTCATTCGTCGGCTATTCTCTCTCGTTCTCATTCACAGACATTGAAAGTATCTGACAAACAATCAGTGACTGTTTATCATTTCTCGTTCTCGTTCGCACAAACGATCGCCCGGTTTTTAATGTACGAGATCGAAAAGAGCAATTAGACCTAATAGACCGATTACGAGTCACCGTTTGGAAACGTTTCTTCTAGTACAGTGCGAAGATACGGTTCCTATTCGTTCATCGTTCACGAACTACACAAGACTATTTACTTCACAGAGAACTAAATCTGCCATGACGTCATGTTGAAAGTCGATAAAAGTAATTGATAAATATCAATTAAAGTAACTATACATATATTTATATATAGGTACATTTATATGAATTATCTGTATTTTTTCCGAATATTACGGATTTTGGTCTTTTTGAGGTAGCGTAGATGGACCTGGCCCATTTTGAAACATCTCCTTTGTAAGTGAAAATAATCGAAAATGAGGTTAAGTGTTGTTTATAACATTTCAATTGTCAAATGTGACCATCAGGGAGTTAAACTGTAACCGTAATACTAATACATAATTTTTAACAAAGTTTTAAAAACTGTTTTAAATGAAAAACTAAAAAAAAGCATAAAACTTTTAAAATAAGGACTAACATAAGTCAATTTAATTATTTAAGTAATTAAACTTTTTGTGAGTGATAAAGCGTTTTTTAAAACTACTTTTTATATATTTGTATCGTGAGTTTTTTTTATCTCTGGTGTGGAATTGCAAACAGTAGCATCTCTAAATCATCATCATTGTCAGCGCTCCACCCTCTTCTGAGTGTTGGTCTTCTCTTTTGAGCCATGCTTCCCTGATCTGTTTCATAACTACTTCCTACTTAATTTGTGAAGACATCTAAGAAGCTCTCACGAGAGACAGAAACCACAAAAACCAAACAAAAGAAGAATAGCTAACTTAAAATTCGAACAGATTGTATAGACGACGCGTACGCATGACTCGGTTATACCGTGATGATTCTATTTTGAAATTCAAATATATTTGTGTAGACTCAGCTACGTTCTTTTTCTTTTTCCAAAAGTCATTGAACTGGCACGCGTTGCTTGACTGTGTAGACTTGTTTTTCTTCCTTAGTTTTATCAGTTTTCGTAAGTGTTGTTATCAAACTATAACTTTCCTGGACCCTAAAACTATGAGCATGATGGTGGGCGTCAAAATACCTGCAGTTCTGAACACACCTTAAACATATAACTTTTGTTGTTCCATTGACGGACAACGTACAATCTAAACAACTTACTGGAGAATGAAATATGTATGTAGATGTACTAGAGAGCTACCATTTACCGGGTTATATCTTTCATTGGCTTGAATATGGCAGCTGAATATGCAGCGAGACATTTGAGTTGGCATGATTTTTATTTCTGTACCAAATAGTTAACATTGGTTTATGATTGGAGCTTCCTTTTAAGCTTGATGACGCCTGCGTCACGGGGTCTCAACTCGAACAAATTATATTTTGTCTTGAAAAAATATCCTAGATGGCAGCATAGGTAGCTATTATGAAATTAACAATAATTAAAAAGCGTTATACGGCAGAGTTTTTGCTGTTATATGATTGGTTAAAGTCAAAACATCCTTGTTTAGTGCTGATTTATCAATTTCAAGTCATTATGAACGTATTTAAAAAATAAAATAAAAAATAAGCCTTTGACTTCAATTCGAACCCTTTTAATGATAAAAGTAGCCATCTGTTAATAATTTTGTTAAGAGCTTTATGCAACAGATGGCGCTTTACTTGATTGGTCCTGTCACTTACAGTTTCCTATAATGTTACTTATTTAAATCAAACTACTTTATTATTAATTTTTTTTTACATAGAAATAGGTATTAAAGAAATCTATTAACACGTTTTTCTGAACCCGGAAATATAAAACTTTATATGAAAAGGATTGCACGAATCGTTTTAAAAGTAGGTCGACTCTTATAGAGCGTTGTAAAACTACAGTCACTGGCAATTAGTGAGTCGCAGACGCTGCCATCTGTTGAAAAATTGGACGAAGAAAAATTGCCAGCTCAATTGCCAGACTTAGGGAGGTTTCATTTCTTTGTATGGGATCGGATATCTGTACGTAGTATTATATTATCTGTGCCTGTGTTAGGAAACTCCGCTCTTCCGCAGCTTTGGCTGTTTGTGCTACTTACAATTTTTTATTTGGTTTTTTGAGTTAATGTTGAACTTATGAATTTGTAAAAATCATACTTTATGTAATTGCAATAAAGCACGCAACACGCGCCTGTGACAAACATATTGTCATTATAACGAAGTTAATTATATGATTAATGTTTTTGTAACAATTTAATTTAAAAGAATGTCCATGGAGTTTCCTGCCCCTTCTTCTCCATAGGTTCTCGCTTTGGAATGGGCAACCAACTTTATATTTCTGACTGACCGACTTATGACAATTCAAAAGTGCCTGTAAATGGTTTAATTGAAATAAATGCCTTGAGTTCAGTTTGGAAGGTGTTTTTTTTTTTTTAAATAAACGTTGCCCCACACTAGGAATGACTCCTGTATCGTGGGTGCGTGTTCACAAACATGAAAACTCACATACACAAGACACCCAGACCCGGAACAACTATTTGTAGGTCATACAAATATTTGTTCCGTATGAAATAAATAACTGTTTAACAGCTCTCTTGAGCAGATCTCAGAGGGTTGAAGTTTTATGCGATATGGAAGACGCATCCTTTATTATTTTTGTATGTATAATCTGGATGACTAATATTTTAAAAGCAACTTGTTTTGTTGAAACAGGTTTTCGCGATTGATATTATGAAACACTCGAGTTGTTTGGCGAAACTCCAAGAAAATCATCGAATGATGAAAAGAATAATGTCTCAAACAGCTGTTTTTCAAGTGCTCAAATTTTCTCGTTCTTCATTTGTATTGGGACGTTCACTACGAGCTGGACGAATACTTCAAGGCATACAATTGATTACCAGTCAGTACAATGAAGCGGAGCTGACTGACCAGCACCCTGATACCATCTGAATCATTTTAATGATATTGCGAATCCATTGCTTCGTAAGTTCGAAAACTTTGATGCTCAAAAACGTAAATAACGCAATGAATGTTGTTAAATACCAAAATTTTACATAGACACTGCCTATCTCACCCCCACTGTTAGAGGGTTGGTTAACCCAAAAAAATCTAGGATTTTGCCTTAAGGGGGGGGGGAAAAAGTTGCTCTCTGTTCTCTCTCATGCCGCCGTAAAAGCCTTTGAAACAAAACCTTCGACATCAATTTTTTCTAAACACAACAATATGCCCCCCTTTTCGAGGATGACTGCGACATATCTCTATGAATTTATATATTATGTATCTTAGTATACTATGTACAACGTAAACAGGTTATAAAACTATGTTCGTGTCTGTTTGCGCTTGAATAAAGAAAGGTATCAAGCTGGCAAACGTGTCAAGTACCTACAACGACATAGCACAGACAATGTTTAACCAAACAGTTCAAACATGTTTACAGATTGCATTGATTGTGACCAAGACTTTCACTTTTGTGTACCTACCAACTACAGTACATTTTGTAGTAAGTAATTACACAACGTGGCTCTAAAATGGCGCAGTGCGAGTGGCTAGTAATCAAAATATAATAAGATAATATATGTCGTAAATTGAAAACTTCGCCGACATAGGGCCAGAGATTTAAAAACACCTTGATAAATGTTACAGAATTAAAAGTGTTACATTTTGAATTGATAACAGAAACAAATATGTAACACTTTTAAATGTGTTTACCCAAAACATTTACAAAAGTGCAACCGTATCTAATACACCTGTAACAGATATAAAAATGTAAGAAGTGTAATCGCGGTGTTGCCAAACTTACTATCAGTAGCCGCAATCCAGTCGCCGGGTCTGTCTGTTGTTGCGGATACCTTTAATCTGCTTATTTCTGTTACACATACTAACACTTCAACACATTTAAAATGTTACACTTCTTTTCTGTAACATTATTGCATCTGTTACATTTATAAATGTGTTTCTTTTAAAACAATTTATAAACACTCATTACGGTTACAATTTGGTTAGGGCTAGGGTATTTGGTTTTAGGCATAAGGTTTTGCACAGGGCCCCCTCTTTCCTTCAATTCGCCCGTTGCACGTTATTCGTTTGAATTTCAGTTATGACCCCGCCAAATGACCTCTTCGCTACAGTTCTTTTAGTACAGGTTGCTCCAAGATGCAATTTTATAAAATCCGTACTTACTTAATACTATAAAATCGAAAGTAACTATGTCTGTATGTTGTTGGATTTCAATAAAATTGGGTAAGGAGATAGATGGCATCGTGGGGAAGGACATAGACAACTTCTTTGTCTCGGTAGCACGTTCCTATATTCATAGGTAAAGGCTCCCAAAAAAAGACGCGACGAGCGGGACCTTTGTGGCGCATTGTGGCGTCGCGCCTGTTGCGGGAGCCTTAAGTTGTACAGTCGCCAAAGAAATCAATAACCAAACGTAATTTAAACCCAATGTGGTTGGGTTGCCTTACCTTCGTTTTTGAACTAGCAAATATCCTGAAGAATATCATATATTTTTCTGATTCATCATATACTTTTAGGCATTATACAACTTGCGTGTAGGTCCTGTGGTCTCCTTAACTCAGTCGATGACTACATGATACGACGAAGACGTCGGTAGCAATATTTTTTGTCAACAACTTCCAGTAAAATGAAACTTCACTAAGCTTGAAACTATCTAACTATTACGAGTACATTGACAAGCAGACCTTGTTATTTTATGAGGCAAGTGACATTCAGCCTTGAGGTAGTACGTAAAGTAATTTTGAAGACAACAAAACTGAAGACTTATGCTTCGCATAGTAGACCCTCCAGAAAGTAAAATTCAGAATCTCTTTAAATGATCAGTTAGGCAAAAAATAATGCTACCATTGGAAGCAAAACGATTCGTTTTTGTTTATAGGAACCGAGCATTATTGATTTTACTGAAGTTTTCGGAAGATGAAGTCTAACTGAACTGTCTGTTCAGTTAGACTTCATCTTCCGAAAACTTGAAACTGTGTGATTCCTTCTTCCAAGCTAATGCACTATGAAGTATTGAAAGGCGTTTTGGGGTCTGTCTATGTAATTTTGACGTTCGAAAAGTGCTGATTCTCAGGTAATTTGAATAAATTTTTGATTTTTGTCGGCAAGCTGAACTTGCTCACCAAGTTCTCAGCAAACATCCGTTCCGTCTCAGCATGAGAAGAGGTGTTTGCATATGACAACAAACATGCTATGTTATGTACCAATCAAAACCAGAAATTAAATTCAATGACATACTTAATCATTTTTAAATCAATTCTGGAGGTTTAGAGGTCTCAAATAATTTCATTAATTACTATTCTCAACCTTAATGTTGACTTGTTAAAGCTTAGTTTCGTGTGTAAATTAAAACTGTATACTGTGCGCTGTTCTTTAGAATACAATTGATTTGAAGTCTTGTACATGTGTGGCTTAGGGTTGGGTTTTGGCTGTCAAATAAAATTATGATTACGGTCAAACGATTTTGTAACTTCGAAGCAAGTGGTAAGGTTTAATTTTTATCGCATTGGGCTTAATTGAGTAAATTCGTGTCAATATCCCTTTTGTGAAGGGCGCATAAATCATATTTTGGTGGCCATAAGGGCATGGTGCGACTGTAAGCGGAGTAAATAATGTCTTGATAGAAACATAATTTTATTAGAAAAATTGATCCAGCACTGAATGGTTTTAAAAGATATTGCTAATCCATTGAGTCATATGTTCGAAAACGTAGTCTACACAACTACGTAAATAACGTAGTGAATGTTGCTGAACTGTCAAAATGAAAGCAATTCCTACTGTTAGTGTGATACACAAATACCCCGCAGCACCTTCATTGCATAACACACAATCACAATCCGAGGGTTTCGACGTAAATTCCTCATCAATTGCTTAACTAACTGTTACCTGCGACTTCGTCTGCTATACGGGATGACAAGTAGTCTATAACCTTACATAGTTCGTGGTCTATCTGTGTGCCAAATTTCATCCAAATCCGTTCAGCCGTTTTGGCGTGAAAGCGTAACAAACAAACAAAACGAATTTTTCAAACCAACTCTAACTAATATTTATTTATTTATTTATTAGGGACAAAAAACAGTTACATGCTACAAAATACAGAGAACTACTTAAACTAAGTTTTAACAAACACGTAACCCACACCATTGTCCACGATTTAGCAAAAGGTTAAAAGCCGTGCTGAAGACAAGTGATATAAAAAAATAAAATAAAAATAAAACAAGAATACAGTAGTCGCTGTCACAATATTGCTGAGTTAAATTAAACTACTCGCTAGACAAAATATCCAAAGCCATTTTCTTAAATAATTGTTTAGATAGACAAAATATATCTAATTCTATAAAATGTGTGTTGTAAGAATCAACAAGGCGACGAAGCGGCGCACGTTCCCCAGCGTTAGTCTTGCATATTCCTGTATGGAACAGTTGAGGCACGCGCACCCCCCTTCGAATAACACTTCTGGGTACCTTGTAACACAATTTGTTTGTAAGGTCTATACAGTCAAATTTGTTATTGCATATGCCGTGCAGTGTCATGACATCAAGTAACAGCCGCCTAGATCCCAAATCCATAACGCCATACCGTTTCAATAGCTGCACGTAAGGAACCTTTGATCGGAAACACTTATAGTTCATAGACCGTAAGAACTTCTTTTGTACCCTTTCAATTCTAGTGCAGTATTTGTCGTAGAAAGGGTTCCAGATAGGGATGGCGTATTCTAACTGGGATCGTACCAAAGTCTTATAAAGCAGCAAGAACGTAGAGGGCCGCACAAAGTCACGTGAAGATCTCATGACAAAACCATACATCTGATACGCCTTGTTTACTATATTGTCAACGTGTTTGTCGAAGTGTAAACTGGCATCCAGTGTGACACCTAAGTCACGAACAAAACTTACTTCATTTAAGAGTTCGTTATTAATTGAATAATTAAAATTTATTTTATTTCTCTTTTTGGTAAATGAGATGGCATGACATTTGGGTAGACTGAGAAAAAGTTTACTATTGTTACAGTACGTATATAATCTTTCTAGGTCCATTTGAAGAAGTAGACAGTCTTGTATATTCTTGCAAGATTTGTAAATTTTTATATCATCCGCATACATTAAAAAAATAGAATTAATAAAACATTGTTTAATATCATTAATAAATATAATGAAGAGTAGAGGACCTAAAATGGATCCTTGCGGTACGCCAGATGTAACAACTATAGGGTCTGACTCGTAACCATTAACAACAATTTTTTGGGTCCTGTTATGAATATATGAAACAAACCATCTAAGCAAATTGCCACGTATTCCGTTGAAAGCAATTTTTTCTAAAAGCAACGTATGATCCACTTTATCGAAAGCCTTTTGAAAGTCCGTGTACACAGCGTCCACTTGAACATTTTGATCCAATTGCTCAAACAAGTAGTTTGTAAATACTAACAGATTAGTTGCGGTTGAACGACGTTTGACGAAACCGTGTTGCTCAGGTAAAATAAGCTGATGAATGTGAGGGTACACGGCACCATGCACAAGACTCTCAAAAACCTTAGACAAAGTAGAGAGGATAGAGATGGGGCGATAATTCTCTACATTGTTCTTATCACCAGTCTTATAAACAGGGGTTATAAACGCACGTTTCCAAATCGCAGGAAAAACACCCGCACACAAACATTTATTAAAAATAATATGTAATGCAGTACACAAGCTATCACATGTTCTTATGAAAAAACTGGGTGGTAAGCCGTCAGGTCCGGCCCCTTTAGAGGAATCTAAAGATTTTAAAGCCGCGCGTACAACCTCCGTGGATAGACAGATTTCGGCTATGCAAGACGAGCTATTTGCATAGCGACCAGATGGTTGCCATTTGACAGGGTCCAAAGTAGAGGGTTCGTAGACAGAAGAAAAGAAAGATGAAAATAGATTGCAGACGTCTGTAGGGTCATCTGATGAAACATTCCTGAAATACATACTAGCTGGATAGTTAGCTTTTCCTTTTCTAGATGAGATGTAGGACCAGAAATGCTTTATATTCTTTGGAATACTGTCTTCGACCGAATCAATGTACTTCCGATAACATTTAAGTAACTCTCCTTGGAAAAGCTTACGATAGTTAGAAAATTTAAAGTAATCAGATTGATTATTGTACTTCTTCCATCTTATCCAAGCCCGTTCTTTTGTTCTAAATATTCTTATGAGAGAGGGTGTAAACCAGACAGGAAAACTTGAGTTTCTTATCCTAGTCAGCGGAACATACGACTTGATAATACCGTATAATGTCTCATAGAAGACGTTAACAGCTTGGTCACAGTCACGGTCAGATAGTACCAAGTTCCAGTTAATTTTACTCAAGTCAAAAATTATTTTATCGTAATTAGCTTTATGAAAGTTATGTCTACGGACCGAACGGTATTTTAGCGGAGTGTAATGCGTATTCAGACAAGTCAATATAGAAAAAACTGGATGATGACTATCAGGGTCGAGCAGAGCATTGCATGATACGGACTGGCAGTCAACATTTGAGATAAACAAGTCTAGTGTTCGACCCAAATTGTTTTTGGTAATATTGAATTGTGAGCCACCAATTAAACTAATAAAATTCAACAATATTCGTCCGATTGTGTTCGAAACTTGTGCGATTGAATGATTCCCACGGTCCAACCAGTCAATGTCAGGTAGGTTAAAATCACCGACAATAAAGCAAGAGTCGGTAGTAGGATCGTTAGCCAAGTCTTGTAGAATGTCAAAGTAATGTGTATATATTACTTCATGCGTTCGCGGTGGCATGTACGCAGCACTGATGATATGGCGTTTATTGTGCTGGGAAGCAGGAAGTTGGACAATGACTTGTTCAACTTCTGCCCGGACGAACTGTATCGGAAACTTAGAAGGACGCAGTTCACGGAGAACAGCTATTAGAACTCCTCCCCCGTCTTCTTTGTTCGTCACTGAACGATCACGATCGCATCTGAAGACCACGTAACGATCGTCAATAAATTCATTATCCTGGATGCTGGGAATCAGCCAGGTTTCCGTCAGTATAATGACGTCATAGGAACACGCTACACTATTCATATACAATGTGTGTAACTTCGTGCGGACCCCTCTACAGTTCTGATAATAAATCACTATGTTATTATATAGCCATTGATAATTAGAATTTTACAACAAAAATTATAATTAACATACTTTTTTACGTTACATAATACTGAAAAAGTAATTATAGATCTGAGGTCCGGTACAACACTACGAAAAACTTTATGCAGGCACCTAGGCATAAAATAAAAAAATATACCAACCAACACATAATTAAGAAAATGGAGGAAATATAACAGTGGAACTGTTGTTAACAGCACATAGCATGAAAAAAGGCAAATATGACAAGTTGAAAAAGGACAGCAGTACATACATAGCTTTGAGGGAGCGTAGATTAGAGCACATACCATACATAAAAGCAACAAGCAAAAGGCAAACAATAATCTAAAAAATAATAAAAATATATCGCACATCGAGTCATTAAATTGAGTTCTCGGTACCGTTTTTCTCGACAGCAGTGATCTTTTTGAGATCTTCAGCGGATCGAATCGCGAATGATTTGTCTCCATCTCGCTCACGTACAAGTACGGTCGAGCTCCTGATCCAAACATATTTAAATCCATGTTTCTTGGCGAGTACTTTGGCCTCACGAAATAAAGCCTTATTTTTCAGGGTTAGATGCTCGTTCAAGTAGATAGAAACCGTAGTAGAGCCTGGAATTCCTATCTGATCAGACTTGAGACTCTTCGCATTACGGTAGGCGCTGAGTATATTGTCACGAACGATCCGTGATCTGAGCTTTACAATTAAGTTCTTAGGTTTGCTATCCTGCTGCTGTGCATGTGGGACTCGATGTATTGACACTATTTCATTTTGCGGTACCGGCGAATGAATGGCTTTACCTATAGACTCCATAATGGTTATGAGGTTTTCATTCCGTTTTTCGGGTACATTGCAAATCTCAATGTTGCACTGGCGTGCCTGCTGTTCCATGGAGTCAATTTTTGCTTCAAGTATGGCCACCTTATGTTCGCAATTATTGCTGGCTAATCCATGGAAGCGCTTCACATATTCTCTGTGCTCCGCCTCTACGGAATCTAAGCGAGTCTTCATATCCTCGTATTCTACATTAAAGAATTTGATTGATTTCTCAATCTCTTCAAAGGATTTTTGAATAGAGAGATTCTGCTGCCTTAGTTCTGAGACATCTGTCACTAATTTGTTTAGTATTTTATCCTGGTCGGCCTTCCAAGACTGCAGCATGCTCTTTAATTCTTCGAGACCTTCCGGCTCCGCGCAGCTATCATCGCCACGAAAACGTTTATTGCTCGGCCTTGTAGTAACATTTACCGAGTCATAGATGCTTCTTTCCGGGGCCAACACAGCAGGAGACAAGTCGGGTTCCGATTGCGTCTCTATTAGAACACGGGCATTTGGGGAACCCTGGAAATATTAGTTGGTTTGAAAAATTCGTCTGCTCACCAACGTAAATAACGCAATGAATGAGGCTGAACTGTTAAAATGAAAGGCATTGCTATCAATTGCCTTTTATTTGTGTCACGCAATCACAAAGCTAGAAAAAAAAATCTAGTAGGAAGGTTTAAATAATTTGACACGCAATTCGCAAGACGCCAATTTCGTATTGTTTTTAAATTCATAATAGTCGTAGAGAATTGACAACTTAACAATGTTATTGGTGTTAAATAGAATTTGACCTCAAACCGGACGAATAACAAATCAGCATGATGAAATACCGGAATTTTATCAAAGCAAATGATTTGACATTGATTTGCTTTGTTATGCTTTGTTTTGAATCGGCTAGGGGGCTTTTTAGCATCATACGGCTGACGTAGTGGCTAAACGTATGAATTCTGTATCACTGGGCAAGATATTAACAATGGCACAAAAATAAATGTTGCCTACACTTAGCAAGATTTGTGTCTAGAGGAAAACAATTTTTTTTTTCGTTTCCTTGTTTTTTTCTGCACTATGGTCTAGGCCTTATTAAACACGCCACAATCGATGAAATCCCTTATGTTGCTCTACCAGCTACTATTTTTTTTTTTAAATAAAAAGTAAATCTGTTATTATAATGTTAGTTTTAAGATACGCTACGCTTGATGGCACAAGATTGTTAAAACCTATTTATGTTTTGTCTTTGATTGACGTTTTAATTCTTTTGAGAAAATAAATATCATAAACCATAGGATTTGGGTCTGCAAACACCCTAACAATTGAAAAGAAATTCATAGTGCGTGGGATATTTGTATTAGAATAATAATTGTATAACCCTTAAATTATGGAATTTTGCGTGAGAGGAACCCAAGTAATGCAGCTGTCACGTGCAGCTCTCTGTGATAAATGGTATTTACAATTTAAATTGGTTAAAAATAACAGTTTCACATTTTTTTTAATTAAATCTAGCTGGGATTGGCGTTTTCTAGCCGACAACTCTGAAAAGATACACCGAAGCAAACTCAAGAGGTCGCAGTCTCTTCTAAAGTATGTAGTTTTATACTCGCTTACAGTAACACCCCACATTACTCGACGGGTTACGACGCCCTCAGCATCCAGTGGCAATACATTACATTATGATAAATGGTCGTACTTGAAATATCTAGTATATAATGTATGCAAGATGTTTGATAGATTGTACCTCTGTGTACAACGGTAAAATTAATAAAAATGGTAATTTGTTTTTATTTGAATAACTATATGAGGTCGGCGTTGCCTACCTGACTACTCTGAGAAGAAAGGCTGCAACAAACTCGGAGGGTACAGTCTCTTTTGAAGTCCAGACATAATCTTGGTCAGGTCATGTGAAGACCATGTGGATTGGTGTCCGAAATGGTCTTTTGAGGGAAGAACCACACAGTTTGATTGGACCTGTCCAGTCAGTGCAGCTCAACTCAGAACTTAAGGAACTCAACGAGCATTACCATAGAAAGGACATTTTGGTAGGCCGCATCAATTTCTCAAACTGCCAGACTGATAAAAAGTGACTGAAAAAAAAAAGTTCAATGATAGAGCGATATACCTCGGAAATAGATTAATCTAATATAAAATATCATTACGCCTGTATTTCTCAAAAGGCTAGGTTGAAGAACTAGTGTACTATAGGTACACACCTATAGTACACTTTTTTTTTTAATGGCATCTCGCAGGTCAACCAATGAGGTTGTCGTCTGCTTAACCGGGCTTGCCTGTGGTTGCCCTAGTAAATTAATTTAAAAAATTAAACACTAAGCGACTATACGCTAAAGGCACCCCCTGTGGGGTACGGACCTCGGCTTAAGGCGTCGCTGCAGCAAGGGACTAGATGGATCAGGATTTGTGTTATGTGGGGACGAATTTAAAGCTACAGGCTCAGTGGCGCGGGCTGGCTCGAGCAAGGGTCGGGAGGGACCTATAGAACACCCAAATTTCGTTATGTTTAAAGGGGACTACATGACCTTAACGCAAGTTTTATAATAGCTGAAAAAGTATATGATCCACTGCAGTATACAAAATCAGAAAAACATATATTCTTCAGGATAAACGCTAGTTAAATAGTGTGTGCGAGAGCAGTGGTAGCCCAGTGGTAACGGCTGCGACTTACGAGTTGTTGGTCGTAGGTTCGAACCCAGACAGGAGCTTTACTTTGTGTAAATTATTTCATCACCACTGCTCTCAAAACTGTGAAGGAAACCGGCATGTCTTAGAACCAAAAATTCGAAGACATGTGACATCTACCAACCCGCACTGGGCCCGCGTGGTAGATTACGGCCCACTCCCTCTAACAGAGAGGAGGCCTGTGTCCCAGCAGTGGGAACATGATAGGCTGATTATGCTATGCTATGCTAAATAGTGTCTTTAAAACATAATACTACTAATTTGATACTCTATAGAAAAGAAAAAACACGAAGATACCTATAACATTTTCTTTTAACCATACTAATGAAAACGTTTATTTGGACCAACAAAGGCACAAAAATTACAAAATAAAAATAATGACATACACTGAAACATACAACACAAACATACTACAAATCTCGATTGGTCAGTATGTGAACCAGACAGCAATGCTTCAGGTACTGGCAATCAAACCTCTGCGTGAATGCCCTCAGGATGCCGTTGGAGCTAGCCCGAACCCTGCACCAGTCTATTTGCTACCCGGCGAACATCTCTGATGCGCTGCAGAATCGGGGCAGCCCCATCAGCACCTTGAATCATTATTATATTGCACACGCAAGGCGTTGTACTGTCTGCGCGTATTTGTGGCGGCATCTACACCGCCACATGCGAACGAACGCATCAATCCTGCATGGCGCAAGCAGAGTTTACCGCGCAGATAGCATATATACAACTTCCCGACAACAATCATCGGGCAGTTGCGCACCAGATACGACATCCATCTGGTCGGAGGATCCTCCCTTTTCTGAGAGTATGAGTGAACTTTACACCCTGTTCCTCATATCTCTAAATATGTATGAGACTCACAGGCTCGTGTCGAATGATGTAAGAACAATATGTTTTAAACAATGTTGTTTTCACTTCTGGGGTACAACGTGCAAACCTGAGGGCCATCATTTACTAATGTACAAGAAAACATTCTGATTTTGTGGGAGATTATTCTTTAGGCGACTTATAATAATAGGGTTTTTTTTTGTCCTATCAATAGATTTATTTGTAAATACAAATTTCTTATTTTTTTTGCACGCGCTTTTATCTTGGTAGCCTCTTAACTGGGGTGCAAATCCAGACTCCGGGCTGCCACTGAGAAATTCCAGATGGAAAAAATCTAAAGGCACTTCTAGCCATTAGCTCCAGTACATTTCCTCTCTCTATCAAGACGGACGTGTAGTACAAACAAGCACTCTATTGATCATCGTTGATCAACAGTGACATCATCTATACGTTGATCTTTGATTAAGGTGATTGTGAGTTATTAGCTATCACTTACAAGAACAAATTGTAATTTAAATTGTTTGTCCTTGCTCACTTTCTGGTCTTTGAACCCATCTCGTGTAGGTACGAGTTGCATGAGGATTATTCATGCCGGTCGCGAACTGCAGTGGCCTATTTGGAAAGCACTGAATCGATAGCGAACCCAAGAAGACCGCTGCAAACATAATCTGGCGAAATGGGGCATTATGGATTCATCCAACATCCAGTGCGGTTGTGGTGCTACTAAACAAACTATGCCCCATCTGCTAGAGTGTCCAAAATGTTCGTTCACGTGCACCCTTGACGATCTTAACAACGCCTCTGGCGCCGCAATATATCTGGCCACGTACGTGACAAAAACAGTATAACCAACTCATAAGATCGTCTAGAAAACTCGTTGAGTCCCTTGTAGATCCACAAAACCACACTGGACCCCCGTAGTGGATTATGGCCCTGTCCCTCTCACATAGAGGAGATTGTGTACCAGCAACGGGAACGTTGAAGGCTGATTATGTGCCTGAATGAGATAAGCAAAGCAAACATTATCAGGTCAGTCCCAAGCATCAGTGGCACTGACAGCTCACTTCAGCTAAGTTTTACGGTGATATGGTTACTGAATAGCACTACAAGAGTTAAAAAACCGTCACAGGCAGTAGATTTTCTCGTTTTATTTTTTTCATAAATGTCCGTACCTAATTAAAATGTTAATTAGTATTACTTGACTCACATCACTCGTGTCCGGCTTAACGTCGACTTCTGGGTCATCCTGTTTATAATTAAATTATTAAATGAATAATATCTCCTCTTTTGTATGAAAGCTATACGCTCACCGGTTGATTCGTGGAAACCCATACATTACCTATCAAGACTGAAAGAATTGTATGACAGAACATTGGCTTAAAAGCCACCAGTTTATATTCAATTTTTAGTAATCACCAGGTTGGTAGTTCAGCAGTGAAATGCTATACATGGTGGCTCATTAATTTTAGTAAATAACCAAATCAAATTTAAAGACCGTAAGGATATTGTGTGCCTCTCTGTTGAGAGAATAATTGAGATAGCCTGTATCGAATTGGAGCAGTTCATTATATTAAGTGTGTACAGACCGCCTTCAGGATTGTATGATTGTTTTGAAAAGGTTATGGATGAAGTGTTGAACAAAATCTGTAATTCTAATAAGTCTATCATCACTTGTGGTGATTTTAATGTTAATTTGTTAGAATATTCTGGGTTAAGTACTAGAATTATAAGTTTGTTTCAGTCATACAACCTTGCTAACCAATTTTTGGATCCCACTAGAATAACTACCACTAGTGCCACATGCCTAGATAACGTTTATACAGATGTTATACCAACCCACAAGAAAATAATTACCTTAATAGACTCAGATCATTGCGGACAGTTGGTCACTATTTCATATATTAACAAAAAAAAAAAAAGAAAAAAAGATATCACTGTTAATCCAAAAACTACTAATCGTTTGGAAACATTTAAAACTAAACTTCTAAGTAATTTACCACTTTTATCAACTAATGGTGACTCTAATCAACAATATAATGCTTTTTTCAAAATGTATTGTACACAATTTGATAATACTTTCATTCCAAAGACATTTTCGGTTAATAGTAATGCTTCCTTCAGTGACTGGGCTACCGTTGGTATACATAAAAGTAGAAAACGACTTTATGAGTTGTATGATGAACGGACTTGTATAAACACTGCTGAATTTTATTTATATGTTAGGAATTTTTCAAAATTATTTTAAAAAGTTTGTTGTATAGTATATATATTATATATATATTTATAAAGTCACGTTACTTGAGTTCAAAAATTAAAAATAGTAGTAATGTAATTAAAACGACATGGAATATCATTAATAGCGAAACGGGAAGGTCATGCAACCTAAGTAGTGACTCCAGCCTTGATATTGATGGCAACATAACTAAATCAGATTCTCAAGTCGCCGCTGCCTTTGAAAACTTCTTTGCAGAGATTCCCGTTTCGACTACTAAATCTCTTCATCGCCCACTACTGCAGAGTCTTTACTTCAAGAAAACGTTCCAGTTTGTGATTCTGAATTTTATTTCCAATATTTCACCTGTAGAGATATAATTAAAACCTTTCACGCATTAAATGTTAAAAAGACCGCAGATCTATGGGGTCATTCTGTGGACCTTGCTAAGTCAATTACAAATATTGTAGCACCTACTTTAGGTGTTATTTTTAATAATTGTATTTACCATGGTGAGTTTCCTGATCTTATGAAAAACAGTAAAATAATACCATTGTTTAAATCGGTTAGTACATCAGACCCTACTAATTATAGACCTATTTCAGTGCTACCTACCTTTAGTCAAATTTTCGAAAAAAATATTTTAGATCAAATGCAAAGATTTTTTATAATAAACACAAATTACTGCATAACAAACAGTTTGGTTTTACAAAGGGTCGTTCGACTACAGCGAGTTGAACTTTTAGGACATGTTTATAATGCATGGGAGGACAAATGCGATGCTTTGGGCATATTTTGCGATTTGTCTAAGGCATTTGATTGTGTTCTTCATGAAACATTAATCAGGAAACTGCACCACTACGGAATACGGAACGCCTCTCTGGATCTTATTACTTCTTACTTAAGTGATAGGATTCAAACAGTAGATGTTAAAGGAAAAAGATCACCTGGATCTGTAGTAAGAATGGGGTCCCCCAGGGCTCAATTCTTGGCCCATTTTTGTTTCTTATTTATATTAATGACTTGCCTTACCTCATAAAGGATAATCATGATATAGTGTTGTTTGCAGACGACACTGCACTTTTATTTAAACTGAAACGTCAGCAGCTGGTTACTGACAATGTAAATAGCGCCCTCGCTAAGGTAGTTAACTGGTTTAATGTTAATAACCTACTTCTTAACGAGAAAAAAACTAAATGTATTAAGTTTACGATACCTCATGTTAGACAAGTAGAAACTAGTGTTCTTTTAAAGGGTGAAGAGTTGAAACCCGAAAACTCCACAGTATTCTTAGGCATAACTTTGGATGCCAAGCTTCAATGAGGCCCCGGTTTTTTTGATAATATATAGATAAATTATCAAAAAAACTAAGCTCTGCAGCATACGCCGTTAGAAAAAATCGTAATTTAACTGATTTAGAGACAGCGCGTTTAGTTTACTTTAGTTACTTTCATAATGTGATGTCGTACGGTATTTTTTTGTGGGGAAATGCCGCCGATATTCAAAAAGTTTTTGTTTTACAAAAAAGGGCAATTCGTTCAATTTATAAATTAAGTCCCAGACACTCCCTCAGAGACAAATTTAAAGAGATTAATATAATGACTGTGCCTTCGCAGTATATTTATGAAAATCTTTTATATGCACATAAAAATATTTATCTGTTTAAAAAATACAGTGATATCCATAACATAATTACTAGGAACAAACACAAATTTGTTGTTCCCACTACCAGGCTCATGAAAATAGGTGGCTCGTTTAAATGTTAATGTAAACGTTTTTATAATAAACTTCCTAGCCACATTGAAGAACTAAGCCTTAATAAATTTTAATCTTTTATAAAGCGGAAATTATGCCAGAAAGCCTATTTATACTGTCAAGGACTATATTGAGGACAAGAAGGCTTGGGATTGAGCTGCTCCAATTAGTTTACACAGACATAGTTGATGTTTAATTTGCTATTTTACTTTTTATCTAAACAATGACATGTATATATTTACTGTATAAAGTATAATAATGTTTTATTTTTTGTGAATGTGAGGACTATATAGGTCATTACATTTTTTTTCTTTAATGAAGGTCTGGCTGTTTGAGTACTTTACGCGGCCTCCCCAAATGTCCTTTCATTTGGTAATGTTCGTCGAATCGTTTAGCTCCTTTAGTTCTATGTTGAGCTGCATGACAACTGACAAATGCGTGCACTGACTGGACAGGTCCACTCATTCTGTGTGGTTCTTTCCTCAAAAGACCATTTCAGACATCAATCCACATGGTCTTCACATGACCTGACCAAGATTATGTCTGGACTTTAAAAGAGACTGTGACCTCTGAGTTTGTTTCGGCGTTTCTTCTCAGAATAGTCAGATAGGAAACGCCGATCTCACCTAGTTTTTTAAATATGATTGACGTGTAAAAGTGTTTGTACAAACCTATTTACAGAAAATAAATCATTTATCATAAAAAAAAAAGACAAGAGGTCTTGCCTCAGAAAGCCGTTGGTCCCGGCTGTGATTCGTAGATCTTGACCGTCGTTACGGCTAGTCACAAGCCTAAAAGTCTGACAAGATTATACAAGGGGTATCCTGTTATCGTGGGTAAATAATGGTAACACTGAAGGCCTTTTTTTTTTTGTTTCGGGTTGGAATATCCTCTTGGATTTCCTCCGCCCTGGCGCGGGCGGAGGGGTCTGTCAGACTCTTACTGACTAAAAACCACCCCGGTGTTCCATCTTACACCTACGTTGGGGTCGCGGGAACATATGATTCTTCCGCAAACCCGCTTGGTGCCGGCCCGCCTCGTGTTGGGAGGGGAGTGAGGTGTTTGACTCCCCCCGCAACGTCTAAGAGGGGCGCGTGGAACACTACGCGAAGCCACCTCGGGTCCTGATGGGGTGCGACGGATGTCCCCGAGTCCGCGGTCCCTGGACCCATTTAGGGGGGCTGGAACAGGGCGTTGTCACGCCCGGTGCGCCTGCTGCGGATCGGGGAGTGGACGAGATCTCTCTCTCTCCGCAGTCTCCTTCTGCGAGATACCTGTTTCGCAGAAGGAAAGACTTAAAGCCTACCACAACATATTGGGAATAGGTTAGACAGATAATGAAGCAAGTCTTGGTGTGGTCTAAAGCGTTGTTGTTTGCAGTGTTACCACGTTATGTAGGAAGGTACCTGGTAGAATTCGGAGCAAATGATTCTTCTTCTCTACTAACGAAAACTATCAGAAACCACGCAACTCGCACAATTTAGATTAATTTTTATAGTAAATAGGTATTTCTTGCAGCCTCTGTAATCTTATAACTTATGAATTCTTGTATTTCTGTTTATATCACGTCTGACTCGCATTTGACCTGTTGTTTTTATACATAGCTTACTCGCAGGTGATATAAAGATCAAAGGCAATTCCGGCGTTTGATGTTTACAAATATATTAAAAAAATACGAACAGAGATCTTTTGACCCTAAGTTTTTTTTGGATCGCAGATAACCCTGAGCTTATCAAATTCGTTTCATTAGTGACCATTAAAATCTTTTTTTGGACACAACGGCACGATACATGCGCCTGAGCAAGGCTGCAACATGACCGTCCACGTGATATATCAGTACGTAAACATATTGTTTTACGAAAGTTGGGTGTTGAGTGATAATGATAACCCTGTCCCGGTTACAGGGGTTGGCGACAACCCAGTATATTATCTATGGCTATTCGTTAAGGATCGTCTCGTCTATGATATGTCTGGGTGATTGTGTTACAAGATTAATTGCAACATGAACTATTTATTAAGTAGCTTTGGTCCGTCACTTGTTCTGCGTATTGTTGCACTTGAAAAGCATCAACAGCCGTTATATTCTAGAAAAATCTCACCGTGATGAATTTTGTAGAGTGAGCTGTCATTGTCATCCCGTCTTGGTCAATCCCTAACAGGGACCGAAACCGGTATGGTTAATACCGATATTTTTCAGTTACAACCTTTTTTTATTTTACAGGTGTTATAGGTTACGTTAATTCTTAAATTTAATAAAACCGGTATTAATACCGGTTACCGAAATAAAAATTACCTCTATCTGTCACGTGCCGTCGGCGTTAGTCAAAGGGCGCGAATCGCCTATGTGTATGTCGAAGAGTCGAAACGACCCGTGCCGGCGAGCGTCGACCAATCACGGCCCTTGCTGGCACGATGATTTGCGTGGTTATGTTTCAAAAGTATTTTCTTCCATTGTATGTTCTTATCATTTTTTGTACTGGGCCATTCTTGGGAACCTTCTGGTGACCGAGATATTGAAGGTCTAAATTCCAACTTTTACTGACGTTTTTTTTTTTTTTACGAAATAAGGTTTAAAGTTACAACACAACTTTTAATTACCCCCATGATCCCTGTGACGTTGCATGCACCCATAAGAACAATGTTTCGCGCACTAACGCAAACAAAAACAACAAAAAAAACACACCAAAAATAAAATTCGTTCCCCTGCAATTATTTTTGTGCAATGTTACTTAGTTTTATGTACAGTATGCGTTGGAGACGTCATGAGTATTTTTGCACCCTGTATCGAAATTATCGCTAATACTCCAATAGCCGCCAAGTAATAATTAATGCATTATAGAAGTACCTGCTTATACAAAGAAAAAAACGAACGACGAAAATCCTAAGAATAAGCATCCTAATAATGTATTTCTCATGTAAGTGACTGTAGTCTTTTATGAGAATAAATTTTCTTTAAACACAATAAACTTTTTCATAGGCTTCTACTGCGTTCTCCTTTATTTTTTCAAGACGGCGAAAAATTCTGCTTCGGTGGTCTAGTGGTCGCAATCGCTACTGCTGAGCATGAGGTCCTGGGTTTCGATTCCCAGGTCGGGCAAAGTGTTATTTGGTTTTTCTAACTGGAATTTCTCAGTAGCAGCCCGAGGTCTGGATTTGTGCCTGGTTGATGGCAATAGGCTCGCCCCCTATTACATGGGACTTAAACATAACTGGCGAAATGTGGGTGTACAGGTACACCTCTGCCCAACCCGTCGGGGAAACAAGGCGTGATGTTATGATGTATGTGGTTAAAAATTTCATCCGGATCTACGGATCCACTGTGGCCAGTTCAGCTAAACCTCACAGATTCATCCATTAGGCTTTTATGTATAAAATTTATCCACAAACCCCTTTAAAGTATGAAACGAGTAGTTACTTACATCTTTGCTATAAACTAGCTTCTGTCCGCGGCTTCGTCCGCATGGTTAAAAGCCCGTCGCATCGCGACACCAAAGTCAAAGCATTTATTTCAAATAGGCCATAAAAAGGCACTTTTGAAAGTCAAAATTTACATTAAAAATAGAACTGATTCTAGGCGCCACTTCCAAAAAGTAGTTTCATATGGAGAAGAAGTGGCAAGAAACTCCACCGTTACTCTTTTAAAATGTTATACAATATTTTGTATACATTAATTATATTTCTATATGTGAAGACGATGCACCAAGAATAAAAATACTATACCACAATTGGTAAAAAGAATTAAAAATAAAGCAAAGGCAGATAAATTAATCACGTGATAGGTACATTGTGCTCACATATTTATAAACATTGTAAAAATATGTAATTTTCCGCCTTCCCGACCCTTGCTCGAGCCAGCCCGCGCCGCTGAGCCTGTAGCTTTAAATTCGTCCCAAAATAATACCAATCCTGATCCAGCTAGTCATTTGCTGCCCTCTTCCAGCGACGCCCTAAGCCGAGGTTCGTACCCCACAGGGGGTGCCCTTAGCGTTGTCGCTTAGTTTTAGTTAGTATTTAAGTTTAAGTCCTGGCTGGAGGCCTTAATTTATTAGGGCAACCACAGGCAAGTCCGCTTAAGCAGACGACAACCGCATTGGTTGACCTGCGAGATGCCAAACAAACAAACAAAAATATGATTTTCCTAAAACTAACTAACTAACTAGGAATATGTCAGTGTGTGAGTAAAGTAAAAATTATACAATACAATAAGCAACTAGTATGATTTTGTCCAGCCTCTAGATTGTCCTATGGAGCAGCTCCTCGCACAGGCCCGCGCCATCTCTTCCTATTCGCGTAGCGTTCTATCTTTCACATTGAATGTCTCCTTAGGGTCATAGCGTGATGTTATATAGCCTATAACATTCCTAAAGAATTGGGCTATTAAATGCAAAAAGAATTTTTCCTGCAGTTCCAGAGATTACCCCTAAAACTTACAAATAATTTTTCCCACTTTATAATATTAGTCTAGGTGACATCATGTGCAGATTTTTCTTTGTTTAGATCAGATTATTGATTCTTCCATATAAGGCTTCAACATATAATCTAATTACATTTAACTCGTTTTGTTCGGTCGTCTTTCTGTGATTCTTGTAATAGGTACATTTTATGCATAATGACAAATCCTTCTCGTATCAGCACTAAATATGTCAGAATAGTTCATGGTGAATGATTTTATTCCAGTAAGTACTCTACACATCACATAACATCACGCCTGTAATCCCAGAAGGGTAAGGCAGAGGTGTACCTATATTACACCCACATTTCGCCAGTTATGCTTAAGTCCCATGTAACAGGGGGCAAGTCTATTGCCATCAGGCATAAATCTAGACTCCGGAACCGTACTGCAGTAAGTAGGTTTGTACAAACACTTTTACACGTCAATCGTATTTTAAAAACTAGATGAGGTCGGTGTTTCCTATCTGACTGCGCTGAGAAGAAAGGCCGAAACAAACTCATAGGTCACAGTCTGTTTTAAAGTCCAGATATAATCTTTGTCAGATCATGTGAAGACCATGTAGATCGGTGTCTGAAATTACATTTTGAAGAAAGAACGAAGAATGACCATTGACCAGCTGTGGGCGTGGTTTGAGTGGCCTCAGCTTGCGCAGTAAGTGACCAAAAACCTGCCATTCGGTTTCATGGGTATAACCGTTAAAACAGTTACAGGCGTTTAAGACAACCTTCTCATGTAAAGCAAAAACAGACGCAGACATCCCTCAAAGTTATGTTATTCTAATAATTTACGCAAAATTAACTTTATTTCTAAAATAAGTTTTATATTATTTAGCGTGGAAAGATTTTGGAAAATTAATTCTGGTTCATAAGTGTAGTTTTAGATTCTACACACATTAGTGATATTTGTACGCCGTCAACGGCAGAACATAGTGTGCCTTAACATATTTTATTTACAACACCTGTCACCAGCTGTGTTTTACAAATATAATCTTTGACTGACTCATATTCCATAACGGCCGAACCCAATATATCTATCACCAATTTTGGTTTACTGGAAATAGAAAAATCTATCAATCTCTGGTTTTAACGTCCCATCAAAGCCAAGGTATGCGTCCCTATAACATGTTGACAGCTATTTCTTTGGTTGACAGCTATTTTTTTGACAGGGACGGATAGAATTGTCTATCATTAATAGCGATCTGAATGTCACTGAAAATAGGTTATTGGGTACGGCCGTAAGTGTCATAGGAGTTTACCAATGACCAATTAGGGTTCAGAGTCACTTGAAAAATTTTCTGGATACTTGACATTCTCAGCTACACCGTAAACAGTGTAATATTGACACTTCTGGAAAGGTTATATTATGTTCTTGGGTAGGGGTTTCAGGCAGTATCTTATTTTTATCCTTTGACCCTGAAAGTGATACTCAGTCTAAAAAAAAAATTGAATGAACCAAAAATAGAATCTTTCTTCCACCGCCATCTATCGCCAATTTTCACGAACTACGTTCGTTATCAACCTGTAAACATAGATGGCGCCTCTTGTCTGCGGTCGTATGTCCCTGAGCCATACGTTTTGTATGAAATATCATAACTTTGTAGGAAAAATATCGGATGGCTTGCGGTCAGTGTGTGTGTGTGTGTGTGTGTGTGTGAGATCACCTGACTACTGTTTTGTTGCTATTAGAAGGATGGATATCCTGGATTTAAATAATTAGGTCAGTCTGAGTAGAGGTGGCTGTAGGTACCTACCCATTTGTATCAACTCTGAGGTTACTTTAAATCTTAAAATTACATGACACAACCATTGATCACCAAACACTTGCTCATGAATGTAGACCAATAAAAATTAACGTGTCAAAGTAAAAGTCAACAGTGTGGACTTAGGTGGTAACTTAGCCAATTTTAAAAACTTCACTTATCAGTCAGGTACCTATACCTAAGTAATGTTTTTAGGGTTCCGTAGTCAACAAGGAGCCCTTATAGAGACTTAGTACTAGAAAGCTGTAATTTGCCATACTTACTACTCAGTCACGTAAAAAAAAAAAGTAAAGTGGGGAAGATTTTTTTTCTTGTCTATCCCGTGGGGTGTCGTTGGAAAGGTCGTTCAAAAAGATTGCGGGTGAGACAAAACCTTTTTTTGTGTCAGCGATCCGTTTGCGAATTATAAAGCTTAAAAAGTGCTAATTTTTGTAAGAGTCAGGTCTCCCCACCCACCAGCTAAATGGTTGTTTTTCGATTTGTGGAAAACTATATGTAACACAGCTAAGTAGGCTTAACAAAGAAAAGGGGAATAGTCGACCAACTTACATTTGCCGTTGGAATATATGGGAGAACATGTTCTTCAACTACAATATTAAGTTTTTTCTTGGAATAAATTCGTCGAACTACGGGAACCCTTCATAGTGCGTGGTCCGACACGGATAGTGCGTGGTCCGACACGGATTTTTACATGTAAAACCAACAATATGTATGAACCATGGATACCAAGGTTACAGTTCGCGCCTTGATCTCACTGCCACCCTGTATAGTTTCCGTACTGTTTCTGTAGATCCTGAAGAGGTTAGCAGAAAGTGCTATCACATTGAGCCAGTTACGAGTACGATCGAGTCCCATGTTATAAAGACTATTAAGACTCATCTTCTATATAACCAAACCTAGGCTCTGTGTTGCCATTTTGCTAAAAACACCGACCCTGGGGACTGCCTCGTTGGTCTAGTGAAAGCGCTACTGCTGAGCATGAGGTCCTGGTTTCGATTCCCGGGTCCTGCAATATGCAACCCGGAGTATGGATTTGTGCCCGGTGGCAATAGGATGGCCTGCTGTTTCATGGGACTGAAACATAAATGCGGTGAAATGTGGGCGTGCTTCGGTGGCAGCACCTCTGCTCAAGTTTCCAGGGATTACAGGCGAGATGTTATGATATGTTATTTGACCCGGGGATCGAACCCAACAGTCGAAATTGCTTTCATTTTGACAGTTCAACAACATACATTGCGTTATTTACGTTGTTGATCAGACACATTTTTCGAACATATGAAGCAATGGATTAGCAGTATCAGATCGTAAAATTGTATTGTATCTTAGATGTTAACTTTTCCTAAGTTGTCATCCTACTTTGTGAGAGACTAGACCTCTTTTTTATGATTTAAATTAGAATTTTGAACATCTAGCTAGTTATAATAATCTTCAAAATGAGTCAGATAGTGTTTGATAGTGTGTTCCGAAATTAAGGTACCGGTATTGACACTCAGCCGTTGCGCTTAATTAGTTCCGATCACTAAACCAGGCAGTAGAAAATTCTAAAATTAGTTTTGTTCCCATTGCTAGTCTAGGCAACGGGAGCATGAACTATTTGTAATTTTTTGGCTGTCTGTCTATCAATGAAGAGGGAGAACAAGAATACAAGATCTACTCTACATTTTTACTATGATGAAGACGTTCATTCCCGTCTACACCCACGAAATGACAAACTCAAACTATATTTACCTTCAATTATTACGCATTATCAATAACAAACAGTTGAGAATCTTAATGTTATGACGTACACACGTAATGGCGCCCGGCGGCCATTTTTGTGACGTCACTTTGGCGGGAACCCACATTACGACCGCCATTTTATTTCTGTCCCACCTATAAATAAAATACGTGAGTATTTTAAAGAAAATGTTGGGGAAAACTTGTGTTTAATTAATCATAGTACTGGAAACCTGAGGTGTTTTAAAATAGCTTACACCTTCTTTCCTAACCACGTCCTTATATAGACCTCCTGAATTCCTCACCTTTTCACTACGTATTGAACTATTCTTACAAAGTGACGATTCATTCATGTAAATTGCGCACACCCTGCAAAATCAGCTCCACGCCTACACGATTGAAAACCCCACCAAGCTCAGTTTCCATTATCACCAAATTCATCTGACTATAATAATGCCTGTATTCAGGGCAAAGACACCCAAAAATAACATATTTCATGCTCCACCATAATTTTTCAATTTTATGCCATTCCAGGTTTCCTGAAAAAGTTTTCATTCACCGTTCTAGTGTTACTTTACCATGGTTTTCAGGTTGAAACCTGGTTTTTAAGGAACAGTTCTAGAAACATCTCCTCCTCCACTTCAAAGACAACCGCACCTCTTATTCTGCTCTTTGTGCAACAACACCTGCACGGCTGCACCATACGACCTCTGCGTAGCCAATTCTAATACTGTTCACGTGGTGGAAACTTATATAAAATTTGGAATCATTGACAAAGAAGAAAAAGAACTGTGGCTGAGTCATCTTTATCCCTACCTCTACCACCTTTGTGGGTCGTCCTCCACTGTTTTATCATCCAGATAACGAGCAAAAACAATATTTATTTTAACATTATTTTATCGACAGTCAAGGTCAGAGAAAGTTATCGATAAATTTACTGGAGTGTATTGTGTTAATTAATAGTACTTGATGTTATAATTGTAACTTCATATAAGGCCGAAGGAAAGATGGATGGCTTATGTGAGGAATGATTATGGGGGGGGGGGGGGGGGTTCGAGACGAATATCGCTCAATCTCACGTGGGGGAGAAAGGGTCTTGGCAAATTTTACGTATTTTTTTGGTCGAAAGGAAAAAATGGTACCCTTATAGGATCACTTTGTTGTCCGTCCGTTCGTCTGTCTGTCTGTCAAGACCCTTTTTCTCAGGAACGCGTTAAGGTATCGAGCTGGAAAATTTATATGAAATACCCAGCTCTACTGTCCCTTGGAGCTTTGAAAAAATCAAACTTCTAAGCCAACGCAATCAAAACATATAGCTGAAGAGATAATGAGGAACAGGGTGTAAACTTCACTCATACTCTTGGAAAAGGGAGGATGCTCCGACCTGATGGATGTCGTATCTGGTTGGGCAACTGCCCGATGATTGTTGTCGGGAAGTTGTATATATGCTATCTGCGCGGTAAACTCTGCTTGCGCGATGCAGGATTTGTGTGACGTCAGTGTGATGCGTGTGTTCGCATGTGACGGTGTAGATGCCGCCACACAGCCGTTTATGCCGCAAATTTTCGACACTCGCAAGGGAATCAAAACCTACAAGCTACTTCCTGTGAACTCAGAATCTTGAAATTTGGTACGAAGCAACGTCTTATAGCACAGATAAAGGAAAAATTGCTAGAACCGATTTTTTTTTGTTAAGTACATCATCAAATATAAATAATTTTAAACTTACTACCCCTTTCCTAGTGAACGCCTAGAGGTATTAAATTGAAATTGCTATCAAATACTCAGGTCTTATAAACCTACAGGTTTGTATGGAACCCTCGGTGCGCGAGTCCGACCCGCACTTGACCGTTTTTTTTTTTTTCAAAAATCCATTGTAAAATAGCGAAAAAACTTGGTCACATGAAGTAAAACATGTTTCTCACGTAACTACTGAGCTCCTGTGTGCAAGCGACAACAGTTTAATCAGAGCGAGGTTGAAGGTGCAGATGATTTTTACTGAACATCACGTGAGTCTCCGTTTACTGAATTAGCATGAATATTCTTTTACGAATTTAAATCGTATTTAATTATTTTACTGTTCGATTTTCTCACTGTGATTCTAGTGTGATTACGGTTTTAGTAATTTAAAATAAATCCAACGTAATAAGTCGATTCGATTATTCGATCGAGATTAGCGTACTTACCCAATAAATACGCATTTTTCAAATAGTTACGTTTGATTTGTGGGGTGGGGGGGGGGGGGGGGGATTTTATGCAGGGCGTACCACTTGTTCCACATTCATCCCAGCCTGGCAATGACCCAAATCGACTGTGACATGAGATTATTTTATTTGTTTTGATAACAGATAACGTTACAAAAGCGTATTCTAGCCCTGACATACTTTGTAGGTACACTTTTACTTTAATTATTCATCTTTTACAGCGAAATAAATCCATATTTTTAATATTATTGCGAAAGCAATTAATTGCCTGTTACCGTTTCACGCTGAGTGCTCATATACACGAGCGGCGTGCACCAACAGCAGAGACAACTGCAGCCGTCGATCGATACTCGTCGACGGCAGTCGTAAACGCGTCGACGGCAGTCGTAGACGCGTCGACGGCACAGCCAACAGCAGCCGTCGGACATAAGATACTATCTACATAAAGGATACTTGCTGTGGTCCGCGACTTAGAGGTTATGGTCTATTTGTGTGTCAAATTTCATCCAAATCCTTTGATGTCTTTATGTATTTTCTTTCATTCTTTACTGATTAGAATTTGATGAGGCTTTTAGCATATAGTGGTGTGTCTGTGTTCGCAATATCACCAGCTCCCATACTCCCCAAAGCCACGGTAACAGCAATGCAGCTGAAAGTACTCGTAATTATTGATGGTAGTGCTTTCCTAGGAAACTTTTCTACAAATAGGTCTACTTATAACGATTTTGCTCTATTTGTCTGGTGGCGGAAAGCCCGACTGCTGAGCGTCCCCACGCTCAGCAGTCGGGCTGCTGTTGGCTGTGCCGTCGACGCGTCTACGGCTGCCGTCGACGCGTCTACGACTGCCGTCGACGAGTATCGATCGACGGCTGCAGTTGTCTCTGCTGTTGATTTTGCTCTATTTGTCTGGTGGCGGTAAGCCCGACTGCTGAGCGTGGGGTCCTGGGTTTTTCCATTAGGAATTTCTCAGTAGCAGCCTGGAGCTTGGAAGTTGGCGCCTGGCGGTGTGGTACCGTTCTATCGGGCTATAAGAGTGAGGGAAGAGAGTTCACCTGTGTCTGCGCACACAATATTGTGCACTATAATATCTCCCGTATTTCCATTGTTTTCGTTGTACGTAGTCTCCGCTGAGATTGGCCACCACGGCCGAAATTCGGTCGAACTATGAATGTGTTTCATATTTATTCTAATGGGTATATCATTGTTACAGATATAACGACTGGAGCAGGAACTGAAGATTTGCTACAAGGATTACAAAGCTGAGGTAAATATCAAAATAATTACTTAAACACATTAATATAAGAACTACGATCCTCCGATTACAGTTCGTGTATCGTGGGTGTGTGTAAAACAAGAATATCACATACAAATACTATACAGAAAACTAACTACAAATGACAGTGGATTGATTAATAAGAACGATTCTATCTCCCTCTTTCACGGTATATGTATTGATATGCTTATCCTACAATAACTATACCTTCAAAACGTATTTTGAACTGTATATGATAAAATCAAAACCAAAATATTTTATATTACATAAACCTACATGGGCACTTTTGAAACGTCAGAATCTAAGTGCACGGTTCTAATTGATCGTTTCCAACGGAGAAGAGCCGGCAAGAAACTCCGCGGGTACTGTTTTAAGAAATTATTGGCTTTTACAATGCTTTCAAAGTACAGAGTTAATAGGTATCGGAGGACAGTACAGGCCTGAAAACAAGTACCAGGTGCTTAACAAATAGAAAATGGTCCACAAATCTACAGTCTACAAGGCCTAAAACTCTCTTCTCACATAAAAAAAATGCAAAGTTATCTAATAAAACCTATTTAAACGGAATGACATGATTGCCATTTCAACTGTATCAAATCTGAATTAATATCCTGTTCACAAAAGCCACTAGCTATATAACATCATGCCTGTATTCACCGAAGAGTTGGGCAGAGTTGTATGATAAATGATTTTATTTCTGTAAGTAGGTTTGTAAAAACATATTTACACGTCTATCGTATTTTAAAACTAGATGAGATCTGCGTTTCCTATCTGACTACTCTGAGAAGAAAGACCGAAACAAACTTAGAGGTCACAGTCTCTTTAAAGTCCAGACATAGTCGTGTTCAGATCATGTGAAGACCGCGTGGATTGATGTCTGAAATGGTCTTTTGAGGAAAGAACCACACAGATTGAGTGGTCCTGTCCAGTACGCATTTGTCAGTAATCGTGCAGCTCAACTCAAAACTTAAGGAGCTCAGCGCATCGACGAAGCCGTGTTTTTGTTTCGCCGACATCACAGAAATCACTATCTTGACTTACGAGTACTACCATTTTATCAAACAAACGTACAAACTAGACCGGTCTAGAGACTCCTTTTTCTAGTAAATACACATCAATTTTGAGCGCACCACCTTATCAGACCTTACGACTACATCCAGCAACTATCTTTCATATTGAACACATAGTATTAGATACGTTATTCTGTAAACAAAGTCGCCTGTGATTGTACGCGAGTTTCTGGATAGTCTGATTTATTGGATAGGAGTCCGAAGAAGTGAGGGACCGTTCTTTAGATATCGAGAATATTCAAGACCACTCCGTTCTTCAGAGTCATTAGGCAGATAGCCTCCAAGAATGGTTGTTTGGCATTCTTAATGCAGTGAATCATCATTTACCAAACAGCATGTAATTTTCATCCAGACTCTTTTGTTAGTCGCCCTGGTAGCCACCCCTTCTAACCATATCATCTTCCACACAGTGCATCCATCGTTTCTTTGGTGCTCCCCTTATCTTATAGCCATCTACGTTCATACTCAAATGTTTCCTCACGGCACTTACCTCATACCTTCCTGATCATGCCAACCTCTTTTTGTAGTTTATACCAATGATATTAATTCACTGCTGGAACACAGGACTCCTCGCTGTGAGAGGCAGTAATGAAGCCTTTCCACCCACGTGTCATTTAACCTGTTTCTCGACTATTGTATTATTTTAGGAACGTTTACAGTCTGGTCTCAGTATCAATCTGTCAAAATTACCTCTAGTTTGAGAGGTGAGGTTGCGACTAGATTTTGAACGTTTTTAATTACAGGAATTGGTCTTCAGCTATTCTCTACCTATTCTTCCCGACGTTAAACGATTTTGTGGTCTTCACTCAAGAACACGTCTACCTGGACATCGGTAAATCAGCCCATTGGCAATTTAGCTTGCTTATTCTGTGGGATATGTCGAATACTCTAGTTTTAAGTAGGATCACCTCGCCAGATTTGTTCTGCGTGGGTCTGTGTGATGTGCCTTTGCTTTCAATTTGATAAGAGGTCAAGAAACGACATCGCGCGATTTTCAGCTGTTATGCGAAGTTAAAGCAAAAAAGAACAATAAAAATCATTTGCCAAGATAACATTTGCCAGATAACGTCTTTAGGATAGAAAGTAATGTTGACTCCTTATTGTGTAACCACTGTGTCAAACAGATAATAAAACATCATAAAAAAGTCACACTTTTTCTTATAAAGCTAATACGTTGTCTTTATCAGGAGAGGTCTTATTGTCGGTTATGCTTAGTCTTTGTATGTGGTCGAGGAGATGTAAAGTAAATTAAAGTCAGTATTATTCTAAATAATCACAAATCTCAGATCACATTAGGGAATAAACAATTATGTAAACGACGTTCCACCGAGTACGTGAGCGTGAGGCGCGAGCGCAAATCAATCAACTCACTGCATTGAGATGGATCGAAACCGGTATTGATTTATGGCGAATGTGATTATGGCACAGTCGCCATAAATCAATGCCGGCTTCGTTCCATCTCCGCGACCTTTGTTTTTGCGGGGGGCTGCCTCTCCAGTACTCGTTGTTACGTCAACAGTAGTTGACAGCTGTCAAAATCGATCTTGGACGGTCGACCTTTGCGGCTGTTAGCCAAAAGCGCTTGATAGTTAATCAAAATTTAACTGGTCCACCACTGCTCCTACATCGAGATGTCTTAAGTGCCTGCTGTAATTGCTCCGACATCGTTACCTTCAAATCGTCAACGTTTTTTTACAGCGTATAAATAAGTATGTAGTGGTAGTACTTCCGCGGACGAGCCTACCCTAATAAGTCATTATGTCCATGATGTAATTAATGACAATCTTAACATTATCACCTGTTTGTTCAACTACAATGATATTAATAACTCACTGACCTCCTGAACTGTTTCCTCGATGGACTAGATTGTTGCGCAACAACTGATCGCCGCGTGGGCACATCGTGCTTCTTATTTATGCGTTTGCGCTTGTTTGAACTGTATGTACGCAAGTTTGTAGTCAGATTTTTGAGAGGAAAGGTGGATGAGTACTACGCTATACGCAACAAGATTTCGAATTTGCATGGAGACTTGGATTTTAAAAACTGAGTTTCTAACAGTGACCATAAAGCTTGAATCGGACTATACGTGTGGACAGCTAAATGATAGTTGAGGATCTTTGCTCGGAGAAGACGAAAGATTAAACGTTTAGTCAGCCGGATGAAAATTGTAAAAAGAATTGCTGTGCACAACAGCTCCTTAGGTGTTAAATAGATAATAAGATGTGGTTTTGGTGTAAAAAAATACCACAGAGATTCTTATGGACAACACGGAATTTAAAATAACTAAAAAACGGTTTAATAAAGGGACACACGGAGAAAAAAAGTCTAGTTTCATTTACCAGCGTGTAGCGGAGTTAACTAGAATGTATATTAGTATGCGTGACAACTGTTCCTTTTGTAAACATTAATAAAGATATCTAGTTTCTGATAAGTCTGATAACGCTAAGATGTTGCAGTGTTCAACCAAATTTTATACGGTACACTTTATTAGCAAATGTGCACTGTGTGCAAAATATAATGGTTGAGCTTACCGCCATAACTAAAGATAACACAACCAAGCAAGATGACATATAAATCGAACAAATTATTCTCATTTCATTATGTTTTGTATACATAGCAGAAAGTTTTGTAAGGACTACTAGAATCTATCAATTATTATACTTTATTTTGTTAACCAGAACATTTACAGCTTCAAAAAAGTATTAATTAGGTTTACACAAACCTGGTAATATCAACAATATTTCCTGGTTTCCATAACCAGATAATGTTGTGCCCTTTTAAATAAACCTTTAATAATATCAACTATATTTTCTGGGGTTCTTAACCAGAAAGTGTAATGCCCTGTAGGTATATACTGTGTTGTTGACGTTACACTCGTTTTTAGTTGCTTGAGGCCCGGTTTCCACCAAAGCGGAGAGGAGATGTGAGCGGTGTGTAGCGGAGATGTGAGCTGTGAGAGCTCGAAATCAGTCTAGTGCGCCAGGAGAACGCAGCGGGGTACGGGACGCGAGAGCGAGGGCGCCTCCTCCACCGCGCCGCGCCGCCTCCCGGTCGCCCGACCACACACATCTCCGCTCTGCCGAGCCGCTTGTCAGCTTATGGCACAAAATTCTATAGAAAGATGAGACATCTGTTCTCCTCTTCGCTTGATCCATTTCCACCGAAGCTTAGCGGAGAGGAGACGTGGAAATAACTACATCTGATTGGTTATTCAAAACACATCTCTCGTCTCCGCTCCTCTCCGCTTTGGTGGAAACCGGGCCTCAGGCTTTTCGGGAGCGTATAGCCGCAGCCATCGTCCCGTACAACGGTTTTGAAGGTTGTTTGTTTTAACTTCAAAACCATTTGTATGGAACAGCAGCTGTGGCAATGCGCTTACTGAAGAGGCGGAAAAAGAAATTATATTGAAAACCTGCAATGTAATTCAAATAAACAATCAACCTATAGCGGTAGGTACCACCGCTAGGACCTATGTCCTAGAAAGAGTGGGCCGTACCACGCGGACCCGGTTACTAGACAACGTCATTCTCAAGTGTGGGTTTACCATTAGAAGATGTTATGTCCATTGCGTTTTCTTTTATGACCGACACGTAATCTTCTCGGATCAGCTTTATGTACCCACAATCTAGGATCACGAAACTAGACAACCTTTTTACCTTGAAAATACTTTGTGTTATGATAACCAGTTGACATGATAACATTCTGTTTTTCAATGCTTAGGTGATTATATTAATAGTGTTATTATAACACAAAGTAATGTTCATTAAGAGTGAAATCACACTTATATTTATTCATACTGAACAGAGTGACGGGGACACGCAAATTGAATTTCACATTATTCTAGACACCCTGTAGTACAACTTCTATGTCCGATATCAAAAATAAATCACCCCTTTTTATAAACCGAAAAAAAAACGTGTGGATTCAGAATCATGTACTGAATCTTTGGTAACAGGTGCGCATTGATGTCCCTTCCGCTGCCGCCCTGTAAATACTATATCTAATATATAAAATTCTCGTGTCACAGTTTTCGTTGCCATACTCCTCCGAAACGGCTTGACCGATTTTGATGAAATTTTGTGTGCATATCGGGTAGGTCTGAGAATCGGCCAACATCTATTTTTCAAACAAAAAAAAAATTCAAAAAAAAAAAATTTTAGCAAAACAACGTTTGCGGGGTCAGCTAGTAGTATATATAAACGTGGTTAGCTAGCGACCTCGACAATTGATCGTATTATTCTTGCAATACTGGATCATATTATTCTTGCAATACTGGATCATATTATTCTTGCAACCGGCAGCAAGTTCGTCATGCTCCCTTAGATGTCACTGCTTGCGGTAGCGTCGGGTGTCGGGTTGCCTCCTTCCCTGTTATATGGCGAGGGGGGTAATGGCTTATCTTTGCGTTATGCTCGTGAACGGGTCCTATTTGTGGTGACTGGTTGTCTTGCTGTGTATTGTTTTGTTATTGTCATAGTAATTGTTCTGTTTATTTATTTTACTTCGATGGGTTTATCATTTGTGTGTACTAAAGCCAGTATTGTATATGTAAGCTGTCGCGCCCTTTAAGCCTGGAGGCTTTTATTTATGTATTAAGTTTAGTAAAAAAAAATTTTGCTTGATTTTATTGTTTATTTTTATTTTTAATTGGCGTGGCTAGCTAACATATGGCAGATATTTTAATTAAATTTTCTGTGTCTCGTTATGTTTAAGATTCAAGTTTTTTCTAACCAACCAGACAGCTGTGCTGCTGGGGAGTTTGTTGCGCCACTTCTTCTTCCCAGCTAAAGCACTAGGAAGTGGTGAAGGGCGGGCGTGACGGGGGACCGTCTTATGTCATTTTGACGTTCGAAAAGTGCTGATTCTCAGCCTGATTTGAATAATAATATTAATATATTAATCCATTCTAATATGTACTGTCTGTTACCTTTCCACGTCTAAACCACTCAACAGATTTCGATAAAATTTGGTGAGGAGATAGATGACATCGTGGGGAAGGACATAGACTAATCTTTGTCCCGGTAGCACGTTCTCGTGGTATAATTTCCGACATCGATACAGGGAAGCCTCGTGCAGAAGCTTGTACTATATTGGTGCCGATTTCACCAATGAAACTGAAAGCGTTCAACACATCTAAAACGCGTTCAGGAGCTGTCAAAGTCAATATTCCACAGAAAATAATGACACCGACAGCTCTTAAACGTAGTTAATGTGCTGATCGCGTTCAATTTCATTGGTGAGTATCAGCCCGTAGATTTTTACAGACAACCCTTCTGGAAAATATCACCTTGAAAACTTAAGTGAAGTGAGATGTCAATAGTGTCAATTGGTTGGTTGAATGGTGAAATGGTGTTTAATTTTTATTTTTTATTATAAATTGACTATAACATAACTCTGACATAATATTTTCATTATTTGACATTATATACCTATAATTTTTGATTAGTTTTTGATTTTACTTTATTAGATTATTTTATATTTTGTAAATGTGAGAACGTCGTAGGCCTTGTGGATTGTAAATTTATAGACCATTGTCTATTTGTTTAACATATGGTACTTGTTGACAGGCCTACACTGTCCTCCCATACCTATTAACACTGTAATTAAAAAACATTGTAAAAGACAAATACTTTTAAAAGAGTAACCATGGAGTTTCTTGCCGGCTCTTCTCCATAGGAAACAACCAATTGGAACCGTGCACCTAGAATCTGACGTTTCATAAGTGCCCATGCAGGTTTATGTGAAATAAAATATTTTGATTTTGAATGACAGCATAACTAGCAAAATGAGGGTGTGATAAACACCTCTGTCCATCTCTTCAACAGAAAAATAAAACAGACATGACATGTTTCTATATTAAGTACTAGCTAACACTTCGCCCGCGACTTCATCCGCATGGATTTCGAAAAAAAAAGAGACAAATATGTGATCACATAATTTCGGCTTCTAATGGTACCAAAACAATTTTTCAAGTCGGTCCAGTAGTTTCGGAGCCTATTCAATACAAACAAACAATCAAATCTTTCCTCTATACAATATTAGTATAGATCAGCAGTGTTGGCTCAGTGGTAACGCCCTGACGTCGGGTTCGAACCCTTCCAAGACATGTGACATCTATCAAGGTTGCACTGGAACCGCGTGCTGGACTACGACCCACTCCCTCTCAGGAAGATGAGGGCTATGTCATAGTGGAAACATTATAGGCTGATTAAATAAGCTTTATTACGACTACTACTAATCTAGGGAACCTATGGTATGGTCCTTATCTGATTAAAATGTAAACAATTTGTTCAGAAAATTTACCTGTGAATGCCAATTTGTAGTGCCTCATAAAAATTGAGTGTTTTGATTCGATTATGTAAATACTTAAACCCAAAATTATAATTTTAATCCCTCAATTTTTTTTTTTTCATTTAAAAATTGACTTGAATTGAATTGTGGTATTTGTTGTCGCATTTGACAAGTACGCCGGCGGTATCTAGTCTAGCGCAGCAAGACCAATCATTTATGTAAATAAGGGTTTATGTTTTTTTTTTGTAAAATTATTTATGAGAATTCTCTCAGAGCTTTCCGTCAAGAGCTGTAGTGCAATTCTGCAACCATCTCACCGTGAAAACTTAGGTGAAGTGAGCGTGGAGTGAGCTGTCAGTGTCACTGATCCTACGGATTGACGAAGACGGGATGACAGTGACAGCTAGTGAGCTCTCAATGTCATCCCGTCTTCACGCAACACTTCACGGTGATATTTTGTAGAGAATTGACATGCAGATCTCTCGAATTTGCTCGAATGCTCAGACTCTACTGATGCATTGTTACAATTCTATGGCGAATTTCTTCGGAAATTGCAGCTGACATTATCGAGTAAATGACCAAATTTGACATAACCAAATTCGAAATCATCATTTCGAAATTTCAACTGCCACTGTCAAAGTTGTTCAGAAATACCGAATAAATAGTGAGCTCTAATTCAAAGGAGGCCAGTAACAAATAGATTGTATAACCTGGATAACCTATGCAACATTGTATTGAACTATCATTGACTATTTATTAGTCAACCTTCAACCTCTATGGATAAGACTACTTCCGATTGATTGTAAATCTTGTTTACGTTTCATATCATGCGGTTTGAGTTCGAGTTTAATCGTGCAATTTCGTGGATGTATTTAAAATCCCTTTTAAAGTTTCGTTTCGATTCACCCCTGCATCCCTATTCACCCCGTTTTACGGTACCTACTTAATTGCACGCATAAATCTTTAGACTTCCACGCTAATCTTGGACATAAGCAAACAAGAAGTATTTATCAAGATATCAGAAAGGTCTTCACATAAATGTTAATGTAGTTGTCAGATTAACTATGTAATTGGTATTTACGTGAGCCGTGGTGGCCCAGAGGTAACGGCCATGACTTACGAGTTGTAGGTCGTAGGTTCGAACCCAGACAGGAGCTTTACTTTGTGTTAATTATTTCATCACCGCTGCTCTCAAAACGGCGAAGGAAAACATCGTGAGGAAACCGGAATGTCTTAGAACCAAAAATTCGAAGACATGTGACATCTACCAACCCGCACTGGGCCCGCGTGGTGGATTACGGCCCACTCCTTCTCACAGAGAGGAGGCCTCCCATGTCCCAGCAGTGGGAACATACTAGGTTGATAATGTGGTATTCACTTATGAGAGACCGTTATTCCATCACATTGCAAAGCAATTGTGACTGTCAAAAGTTAGTGTTCTTTCCCCCAAGAATAGTACTTTTTTTCTGGATGCAAGGTACCCTTTCCAAAATTTCATGATGATCAATTCAATGGTTTTGTCATGAAAAGGTAACAAACAAACAAACATACTTACTTTCGCTTTTATAACATTATTTGGGAAGTTACGATCAGGACTAGTCTATTACATTTTTAAAACATTGCCGCAGATGTCTAGCCACGCCGATCGGCGAACACCTCTGCTACAAAGTAAATGAAAGAAAGAAAAAAACGTTTGTTTGCGGTAAACATGACGGAAAAAAAGAACAAAAACTCAACGCACATCCACGCAAAACGGTTATCGCTCAGCATAATGCTGCGACCCTATGCAAGACAGAGCCCTAGCGCTGCGTTGAATGATAAAACGTAAACGATATCTATGACTGCACTATTTCGCTGAAGTTGCATGCTCACAGCACTTACCTGGTAACCTGAAGTTAAGTCATGGCTTATCGCTTCAATGGAATCGTTTCTTACTGTGATTAGTTAGTTATTATGTTTCACTTTATTACACTCGCTGTTAATTTCTGAAATTGCTTGTAATTTGTAACGTGCTTTTGTAATAACTTTAATAAGGATTGTAAGAGTATTGCAGTAATGTAACCTTTTTTGTGAAACGATTCAACCTCCATCCTTATTCGTGTAATAAAGTAAATTATACTGTTTTAATAAGCCTAGCAAAAGCTGCTTACATTTGGTTTCGCAAAGTTGAGTAAAAATTGAACCACTCTGGCAACACTTATCTCTAATCATCATAGACAAAAAAACTACTTTAGGCATAAAATAGATTAATTTTAAAATTATTCACATTAAAAAGGCCTTGACATTCGAATTTTAAACGTGTAATACCGATAACGAGTTCGTTCACACCGCTTATCGTATCGCGTTCTTATTATGAATTTAAAATGCTGATAACGTCGTATTCGTATCTTCCATAGATTGTTTTATTTGTGGATAAAAAAGTAAAAACATGTGTCAAATGGTTTACTACTGTCGTTACTGTCGTTGAATGTTTATGGTTGTGGACTCAATATTGATACTTCTGCTCTCGTATTGGGACGAACTACATACAAGTTGGTTGGGATAATAACGTGTAAACTGTTACCATGATGATGAATTTCTCAGTAGCAGCCCGGAGTCTTGATTTGTGCCCGGTTGATGGCAATAGGCTCGCCCCCTATTACATGGGACTTAAGCATAACTGGCGAAATGTGGGTGTACTATAGGTACACCTCTGCCAAACCCTTCTGGGATTACAGGTGATGTTATGTTATGTTCTGTAAGTAGGTTTGTACAAACACTCAATCATATTTCAAAACTAGATGAGGTTGGCGTTTCCGAGTTCCTTTTAAAGTCCAGACATAATCTTGGTCGACTCATGTGCCGACCATGTTAGATTGGTGTCTGAATTGGTTTTTTGAGGAAACAACCATACAGATTGAGATGACCTGTCCAGTCAGGGCTCATGTGTCAGTAATGATGCAGTTCAACTCAGAACGCTCAACGATTCGACGAACATTACCAAAGAAAGGATCTTTACCTTTGTACTCAAATTGTAATTATGTCGTGTCCCTGTGTATTTTACTGTGTGTACATAAATAATAAAATAAATAAATAAAGGACATTTGGGTAGGCCGCATAAATTACAAAATGTTTACTTATTTAAAATAAATGCTTTGAGTTTGAATTAATTTCGCTGACCATACCTGGCTGTTTCGTTTTTATAGCATCCTAATTATATACATTCTTGCATACATAATATTATAAATTCGAAAATACCTAACCCTGTCTGCATAACCCTTTCACGTAAAAAACGCTGAACATATTTTGATAAAATGACAAAGCCAGATCCCGCCCCAGCTATTTACAGAACATGTCAATTAATGAAAATAATTGTAATGTTAAAGGACCTTTTCATAATACTTTTTTTTTTCAGTAGAACTTGCCGATTAAAAATAAATCATAAAAGGAATTCAACCCCTCAATTTCTTATTGCGTTACTTATTGCGCATGATACACAACAAAAAAAAGTTTTAAATACCTGTAAAACAAAAACTCATAATACTGTTATGTTAAATGCGTAATGTATATGTTGTTGAAATCGCTAATCTATAATCAATGTCATTATTGTTTTAAGATTTTAACAGAAACCGCAAGTTCTACAGGCATTAGGACAAATGTTTAGTTAACAGTAATAAATAAGCTTTAAGATACTGCATATTGCTTGTAAATTACTTTTAGATTTGAGTGGGGCAAATTTCTATAGAGTTTCTGGCATTCTCCTTTGACAAGGAGATAGATGTCATCCTGGGGAAGGACATAGGCTACTTTCCATCGGGGGCGTACGTTCCCATCGAATAATTTCCGACAACCGCGATTTTTTTTTTTTTTTTTTGAATGGCATCTCGCAGGTCAACCTATGAGGTTGTCGTCTGCATAGACGGACTTGCCTGTGGTTGCCCTAATAAATGAAGGCCTCCAGCCAGGACTTAAACTTATGTACTAACTTTAAAAAAAAACTAAGCGACAACGCTAAGGGCACCCCCTGTGGGGTACGAACCTCGGCTTAGGGCGTCGCTGGTAGAGGGCAGCAAGAGACTAGCTGGATCAGGATTTGAGTGATTTAGGGACGAATTTAAAGCTACAGGCTCAGCGGCGCGGGCTGGCTCGAGCAACGGTCGGGAGGGGCGTGGATTTGGGCGTCGCGGCGGGCCTCGGCGGCGAGGACGGTAGGACGGCGATCTGGTTTTGGGCTTATGTAGTGTGCTGGTGGCCTTACTACTCTCCTGGAGGAGGGTAGTGGCGTCGTCGGGGGTGATTAAAGTATGCCTTGGTCGGCGAATACTGCTAATGCGAGAGGGAGTGTAGCGGGTGGCCGCTGAGATCAAGGGGTTGGAGTGTTTAATGCCACAGTCAAAGAAGCGCTTCGATAAGCGTTTCATGAACTGGTTTATGGTAGGCATTTTAAGATCGATGTGGACGACCTCCACGAGAAATCTAGTTTCCATAAATACAGTATTTAAGTACCCCTGTATAAAGTCTAAATAAATTCCTTCTCTAAAACACACACAAGCACAATTCTAAGACGGCTTAAATAAATAAATGTGCATAATGCATGATGTTATCAATAAATTCAGGTGTCGTGCAAATATCAGGGGCAAACGGAAGCATGACAGCGGATCTAACCTTGGAATACCGGTCTCCCCACTTGATTTAGTCGTACGTTGAAACAATTAATATATCATCGTTTTAAACAGGAAATCCTATAACATTGGAAATCGGTACGGAGAGTCAGAAACTCGTAACTCGTAAACTGATATTTACTTGCTGAAAACTCAGATGGCCAGCGATTGTGTTGTGGCGGTCGAATGGTCTTGGGTTTATGTAAAAAAAAAAATACTAGCACCCGAATGTCTGAAATCGGGTTTTGTCGACTGAAGAATAGACAAAATGCCACATATACTATAATATGTGGCATTTTGTCTATTCGAATAAAATACCAGACTCCGGGCTGCTACTGAGCGAACGTAATCCACAAAACTTTTGTAGAACAATTTCCATGAAGTTTTCATAGGAATTGTTCTACTGGACTTAGGAGTCTGTGTTACCTGGTTCCTCGAACAGTTCATATACTTGAAGTACGCACTCGACGTCTATTTGCTACGCTGGCGTTCACCACTTCATCGTTTGGTTGAGACATATAACAATGAGTGTTGAATCGACATCCCTTTTCTTAGTAATAATGCATTTAGGAAGCAAAACCAAGCAATCCTAAAGGATCAGCATAGTATTATTATTGATCCCGGTCACCGTAGGCGCGGGCTTGCGGACGGCGAGCCATGGGTAGCTCGCCGTCCAGTAAGAACCAGGCCCGGGTCGACGGCGCATCGTGTTCCACGCGCCTCAAAGAGGATGTCAGCACAGAATAAAAATAAAATAAAAAATTAAATTCATTTAATTAAGGCAAAACCCATTACAAAAAAAACACTTTTTTTTACAGTACTGTAACAGAAAATATGAAATGGCAATGTGATGTGCATGCAAATTTAAAAAATAAATACAAAAACAAATTGAATTAAAAAATCATAATCATAATTAACTTTTGCGCCCTAGCATGTCTGTTACAGCATTTTCTAATGTAGGGGCAATCAAATCGCTCAGCAATCATTATCAGGACTGTATTAGAGCTGGCCCGCACCCTGCGCACTAAGGAAATGACGGGGTCCGATAGGGCCGACGCCTCAGGGTCGCGGGAAATTCGAAAGAGACAACCGTGGCCCTGGCACAGGCAACTGAAGGAACACGGGTGGGTTTTAGTCAGTAAAAATCTGACACGCCCTCCCGCTCCACCCAGAGCGGGAGAAGTCATTTGTTGATTTCCCACCAAAAAAAAAGTATAAGTTCTAGGATAGTGTTGATTATATAGATTATCTGTGTTACTACCTAGTACTTAAATACTTTGAATTGTAATCTGTGGAGCACGTAGTGGGTAGCGTAATTGTTTTAAAATGTAGTATTTAAGATATGATGACTATGTCTTATTGTGCCACTGTTTGTTTGTCCTTACATAAATAAAATAAATAAATTGAGTCGCGTCGCACCTGTTTGTGGGAGCCTTAAATATTGAAAATCAAAAGACTAAACTAGACTAGGTATGTTAAAACTCAATGACATAGTAGAACCTTGCGAGCACAGATTCATTTACATCATAAAGACAAGCTATAATTTTCAAACAAACGTCGGTCATTTCAGAGGTGAAATCTTTATCTAACTAAGCCACAAAATGGCAAAAAACCCCGACAACTTATGAACTAGATACGAAAATCTTCACAATACTAAAACCTTTATACGACGAAAACAATCGAATTTAGCCTAAAAGTCGGTAACTAAAACAATAATTACTATCACGGAATCACCTTTTTGGTAACGGGTTGGAAATCCTCATGGATGGCCTCGTCGGAGGGGACAATCCAACTTGTACTGACTAAAACCACCCCGTATTCCCTTGCACACTTGCACCGGGGGCTACAGGGGCATTTAAGCAATATTCAACGTAGCCCCCAACTTGCCAACCACTGCGGGCTCCCCTGCGACGTCTAAGAGGCGCGCGTGGACGAATACGCGCCCCCACCTCGGTCACGGGATCACCTGATCCAAATATTTGATAAGAGGCTTAAGTTCGTAATACCATTCGGTTACCACGTATCGACCTGTTATTATCACCACGCCAACAACACGTGATAAACCAGACATTCCTATCTTATCAACGGACGGGATACATACGATTCGACAGACATTTTTTGTCTCGTTATCTATAAGCTGTTTCGTTTCTCTATGGTGTGGTGTATTGGCGAAAGTAATTTTCTGGAGAATGGAAAGGTTTAAAGGCTGATTAGTAGCGACCCTAATAATAAAAAAAGTTGTAAGTTGACAACCTCAAAATGTTGTGCGGTTCATCTAGCTCCAGTAAAATTTTATAAATCTACACCCATAAAATGCGAAATACTTACTCGATCATCAAATCAAATCAAAATATTTTATTTCATATAAATCTACATGGGCACTTATGAAACGTCAGAATCTAAGTGCATGGTTCCAATTGGTCGTTTCCTATGGAGAAGAGCTGCCAAGAAACTCCATGGTTACTATTTTTAAAATATTTGACTTTTACAATGTTTTCAAATTACAGTGTTAATAGGTATAGGAGCACAGTGTAGGCCTGTCAACAAGTACCATATGTTAAACAAATAGACAATGGTCTATAAATTTACAATCTACAAGCCCTACAACGTTCTCACATTAACAAGATATAAAAGAATCTAATATAGAGAAACAAAATAGTAAAAACCAATTTTAACCAAATGACATGATTGCCTCAAACTCAAATCATTTATTTCAATTAAACCATTTACAGGCACTTTTGAATTGTCAAGGAATCGGTCAGTCAGAAATATGAAGCTAGTTGCCCATTCCAAAGCGCAGTAGGTCACTATGGAGAAGAACGGGCAAGAAACTCCATGGAAACTCTTTTAAATAATATATTAGTTACATCGATTATTGTTGACACTATAAGTGAGAACGATGTACAAAAACCGTACACGTTAAAAGCGTCCAGAGTGCAGCAAAACATAATTAAAAACAATCCAGCAAATTAATTATTAAAATATGCCGTGGCAGCTAAGAGATGACCAGTCCCAACTGACGGCGCCCGTTAACGAACATGACGCATGGATCAGCACCATTCAGATCAACCATTTTGAAGGGAGCTAAATGATCCGACACACGCGCCACCGTCAACGAGACATTTGAGTGAGCATGACATACTATCAGCCGCCAAGGCACTTCAACTGCCATTTCAACTGTAACACGTATTAACATGCTATCCACAAAAAGCCACAAATGAAGAGTTGAAATTAAAATTGTAGGTATTTAGTGTCAAATAATAATAATATTAAAGTCAAAGAGTTATGTAAAAAAATAATATGTAGTAATAAAAAATAAAATTCAAACACTGTTATTTGGGAGTTACAATACTCAGTACTTTATAGTTTATTTGCATTCCACAATGTGTACTTAGGTGGTAACTTAAAATTATATTTATTTGATCATGGTGGACCCTGCTGGGCGCAGCAAATATGTGTGTATCACAGGGTTGGCGTTATAAAGTGCTCACTCTAGGAAATTGCAATCCTGAGCGATAGAAAAAGATGGAATATGAATAACGGCGATTTTTTTCGCCAAGCGTTTTACCGGATTTTTTTTTCTTTTTGCTTAGCATAATCAGCCTATAACGTTCCCACTGCTGGGACACAGGCCTCCTCTCTATGAGAGGTAGTGAGCCATAATCCACCACGCGGGCTGAGTGCGGGTTGGTAGATGTCACATGTCTTCGAATTTTTGGTTCTAGGATATGCCGGTTTCCTCACGATGTTTTCCTTCACCGTTTTAAGACCTACAACTCGTAAGTCGGGACCGTTACCACTGGGCCACCACTGCTGAATTTTGCTTGAATTTTTCAAATCCCAGAAATTAACCGTTAAGCTACAAACTTTTAAACAAATTTTACCATTTTATATTATTAGTCTGCAAAATTATTTCAAATATCACAAAAAAAAAAAAACCCAAATCCTCTAGTTGGCACTTGCTCAACGATAAACTTCCGTTCAAGCGTGACACGAAATTAACAAACACATGTACCTAAGTAATATTCCTTTCATGTGTGAATTGAATGTTATGATGGACTGACTTAGTTTTATCACTCGCGTGCTCCGGGGGTTATCAAAAATTATTATAATAGTATATGTAGTTTTTATTATAGTTTTTAGGAGCTCGCTGATAAATAATAAAAGCATTCATTGTCGGGGTTGGTCCGTGGATGCGTGACCGTGAGTACTTTACTAACTGTTTACCATGCTTATGTAGGCTCCATACTAAAATATGGTATACTATGTTGGGGTATTTCAACCAACAGAGAGTTGGCTCTAAAAGCACAAAAAAAGTGTAATAGAAGCATATGCGGACGAAAACAGACTGATTCATGTAGACCAGCACCCTAATTGCGTAATACACTATCAATCGGAATCTGAATCGATTTGAAACAGATTGCTAATCCATTGCTTCTTAAGTTCGATAAAAATTCTGCTCAACAATATATAGAACGCAATGAATGTTCTTGAGTCGTCAAAATCAAACAGATTAGTCGTAATCGTTTACGAAAATGTGTTACGCAATTAGGGTGCAGTTTTCAAAAGTTTGAATATCTTAACCCTACCTTCACTATACATATTTTAAGCGGCAATGATGATAAAACGCGATATAGATGAGTATGAAACGTTGAGAAGTGCGAGACATAAAACTGAACTTAAAGGCATAAAATGTAGAACAGTAAAATTTAAATCGAGTGTATTTGGCATTGGAGTTAAATTCTATAACAAACTCCCAAACTGTGTTAAGAATATCTCATCACTAAGTGTTTTTAAATCAAAGTTAAAAGAATTTCTCGTATGTTACACCTATTATTCAGTTAACGAATTTCTTAATGACCAATTTGTTGACTAAAATGGTTTCTGACTTATTTATATAAATTGCATGACTGTAATAATATCATGTATTTATACGAATGTAAGATGTGGTTGACAAAAATTGATATGTTAAACTTATTTTTATTTATTGACTTATTAAACGTAAATTGTATGCTCGTAATAATTAAGAATAACAATGAATGTAAATTGAGGTTGGCTAAAACAACCAATGCTTTGGATTATAACTAACAAGAGTTTAATTGTATTCATAATAATTAATAATTTTAACTTAAGATTGACATAAAATAAATATTGTACACCCCATGGGTATGTTACAGCGATACAAAAATTATAATTGTAAGAACTGTCTTTTCACCTGTTACAAACAATAAATAAATGAAATATGAAATATCCATTACATACCGAGACACTTCCATGCCTCGGAAAGCACGTTAAGGCATCGCTTCCTGCTATCATTCACAGTAGTCTTGTGCCTGCTCGGTCATTTTAATATCGCTCCGTACTAGTTCATTTCGGACAGTTAACTAGTTAATTCTATTATTTCTAATAGCTCTATTCGGTCTTCGCTCTCGGTCAGCATCTTATCGTATTCTCGGTCGGGTTCAGGTAAAATCGTCATTCGTTGGCCATTCTCTCTCGTTCTCATTCACAGACATCGAACGTATATCTGTCAAACAATCAGTGACTGTTTATCATTTCTCGTTCTCGTTCGCACAAACGATCACGCGGTTTCCAATGTACGAGATCGAAAAGAGCTATCACACCCAATAGACCGATTACGAGTCAGCCTTCGGAAACGTTTCTTCTAGTACAGTGCGAAGATACGGCTTCTATTCGTTCATCGTTCACGAACTACACAAGACTAATTCACAGATCTTTTTGACAGTCGTTACGGGTCGTCAGAAGCCGGAAAGTCTGACAGCCAGTCTTACCAGGGGTATCGTGTTACCCAGTAACTGGGTTGTGGAGATCAGATGCAGTGGCTCCATTAAAAAAAAACTGGTATTCAACTGCTCCATTATTGGAAAAAAACTAAGCAGATTGATTAATACTTTTATAGAGATATGAGGAACAGGCTGTACAGTTCACTCATACTCTATGAAAAAGGGAGGATCCTCCGACCAGATAGGTGTTGTATCTGGTGGGCAACTGCCCGACGATTGTTTTTTTTTTTGTGAATGGCATCTCGCAGGTCAACCTATGAGGTTGTCGTCTGCTTAAGCGGACTTGCCTGTGGTTGCCTTAATAAATTAAGGCCTCCAGCCAGGACTTAACAACTAAGCGACTACACGCTAAGGGCACCCTCTGTGGGGTACGGACCTCGGCATAGGGCATCGCTGGAAGAGGGCAGCAAGGGACTAGCTGGATCATGATTTGTCCCGAACTAGCTGTTGTACTAGTTGCGCGGTAAACTCTGCTTGCGCGATGCAGGTTTTTGCGTGACGTCAGTGTGATGCGTTGCTCGCATGTGGCGGTGTAGATGCACCCTTATATCAAGAACGCATTCTTTCGACGGCCGGACTATAGTTTTTTGGTCGGTTTTACAAATCTTAGGCTGAGATTAATGAGCATTGCTACGCACGTGTTTTGACTCTGCAGTATTCCTGTTATCACAAAACTGTCGAACTAAAAGTACAGGATAGAGACGGGGACAGGGCCGGTATCTAAGTCAAATCAAGTGCCAAGTAACGTTTAAGAAAAACGGTGAAGGAAAACATCCTGAGGAAACTGGCATGTCTTAGAACCAAAAAATCGAAGACATGTGACATCTACCAACCCGCACTGGGCCCGCCTGGTCGATTACAGACCTCTGTGAGAGGCACTCCCTCTCACAGAGGAGGCCAGTGTCCCAGCATTGGAAATGTTATAGGCTGATTATGCAAAGTGCGGCTGCAAGTGTTTTGTATCGTGCAATCAATCTGCACAGTCTTTGCCCAACTATGTTGGGTCTGCTTCCAGTCGAACTAGATGCAGCTGAGCACCAGTATTTCACATAGAGCGAATGCCTAGCTGACCTCCACAACCCAGTTACTGGGTAGCACGATACCCCTTGGTAAGACTGGTTGTCAGGCTTTCGGGCTTCTGCCGACCCGTATCGACTGTCAAAGATCCACGAATGACAGCCGGGACCAACGGCTTAAGGTGCTTTCCGAGACACGGAGAGGTTTCGATATTTAATGGATGGGCATCCAACCACAACCGACCGCACCAAGTGTAGCTTAACATTTGGTCGACCTGGCTGTCATGTAGCCACTGGCCCCTTTTGGATGGAGCGATAACATAACATAACATCACGCCTTGTTTCCCCGAAGGGTTGGGCAGAGGTGTAGCACCTGTACACCCACATTTCGGCAGTTATGTTTAAGTCCCATGTAATAGGGGGCGAGCCTATTGCCATCAACCGGGCACAAAGCCATACTCCGGGCTGACAAATTCCAGATAGAAAAACCCATTAACACGTTGCCCGACCTGGGAATCGAACCCAGTACCTCATGCTCAGCAGTAGCGATTGCAACGACTAGACCAACGAGGATATATAGGAGCGATATCCGTCATAATATATCAGCACAGATGCGACGTACGGCTTATTTATTGTTCTTATTATTGTTGTTTGTTTTGTTACAAAAGTAGTCATCCTGCCACTTTGAAATCGGCAGCTTATTTTGTACAATTATTGTTTGTTGTCATTTGCCAGTGTCGCTACACACACAGAGCAATGTGTATTGTCTTTGGTGCTGAGTGACATCAAGCAATTGACAAAATTACAAAACTTTAAATGCTGAATGAAATGTAATTTATGTAAAAAAAAATGTGCGTTTTGTTTGTGCAAAATAAAGTATTTTTTCTTTCTTAATTGCTTTTTTCGGTTATTTAACAATCGGTCAGAGCTTGGGGTGTTATAACACTGGACAATAGGAAAGAAGTCGAATAGATAATCATATCGGTCTAAAAACATCCTGCTTGGTAGATCGAAACCGGGACCGGATACGGGCCAAAAATCGAATGAAGTGTAACAATTTTTGTGTGATTGTATTAAGGACCGATTGTTGTGGCTATATTTCGGGGAGGTCTATGTCCAGATTTTGGGTGGTTTTATCATGATTGAAAATCAAAATTAATTAATTCAAACTAGGCTGAGAATCAGCACTTTTTGAATGTCAACATCACAAAGAAAGAAAGAAAAAAAGTTTATTTGCGTTTAACATGACGCAGTGATCGAACACAAACACCAAAAATAACAAGTTGGGGGAAAATATGCGTCACATCCACGCAAAACGGCCATCGCTCAGCCTATGCGAGACAGAGCCCCAGCGCTGGTGTTCAGCGACAGCTGGCGTTGAATGACATAAAAAAGTTAAAAAAAAAAACACATAAAACAGTCTCCCAAAGCCAACCTTAACCACTTACTAGCTTACTTTAGGTGGGAAGAAGTGGCGTAACAAACTATAGAGTTATGAGGATCAGGGTGTAAAGTTAACTCATTCTTCATAGAAAAGGGAGAATCCTCCGAGAAGACGGGTGTCGTGTTTGGGGGTCTACTCTCTTTAGTCCGTCAAGAAAAATACGGCCCAGTCCAAAAGTAGTAGATCAGACAAAACTCAAGTCAAGTCTTTCGGCAGATATTACAATGTTACATGATACAACAAAACACACAACTTAACAGCCGTTAGACAGACAGACTAACAGACGTACAGACGGAGTAGATTAAGGGCGAATTTCACCAATGAAACTGGAGCTATCAACACAGATTTTACGAGCTGTCAGTGTCAATATTTCCACAGCAATGATGACACAGGTCTTGTACGCTGTTTAGGATGTGCTGATCGCGTTCGGTTTCATTGGTGGAATTCGCCCTTAGAAATTGGGGTCAAATTGGCACCCTTTTAGTATGGTACCCTAAAAAGCGTAGTATTCATCAATTATCATAAAAATCATACAACTATACGCTATTACGAATGTCTGAATGAAACGCAAAAAATGCGTGACCACGAAATTATGACGTCCGTTATCATTAATATCGATAACTTTGTTGTTAAAATACGTGTACAAAAACGTTTTTAGGATACGTTACTTTGACGTGTCATGTTATGTAAATAATACGACGTCAAAAGACGGAACTGACTCAACGTTAACATTTGCCTAGCAATTTCCCACCTACATAATTATGGTCTTTTGGATTGTAATCCAACAAAAGATCTGTTTTTTCTTGTTTTGACGAATGGTCGAAGATTTTTTCGGCATACCAGCCAGCAGTAACTGTGAGAAACATTTAGGAAAGTGTTAACTTTTACCTTGATGATTTTATAATTTGTATTTTATAGGCGTGTGTAGAAGAGCAATGGTGGCCCAGTGGTAACGGCCGCGACTTACGAGTTGTAGGTCGTAGGTTCGAACCCAGACAGGCGCTTTACTGTTTGTAAATTATTTCATCAGCACTGCTCTCAAAACGGTGAAGGAAAACATCGTGAGGAAACCGTCATGACTTAGAACCAAAAATTCGAAGACATGTGACATCTACCAACCCGCACTGGGCCCGCGTGGTGGATAACGGCCCACTACCTCCCATAGAGAGGAGGCCTGTGTCCCAGCAGTGGGACCATAATAGGCTGATTATGCATGCAGGCATGTGTAGCAAACTGTGTCTTTAATTCTTGGCTTAACACCGTTGTAGTTAACGAAAGAAAGATATATATATGTTGGAGTACCAGTATCTTACAAGGAGCGAGTGCCGATGTGACGTCCAAAACCCATTTACTGGGTAACACGACACCCCTTGGTAAGACTGGTTGTCAGACTTTCGGGCTTCTGCCGACCCGTAACGACTGTCAAAGATCCACGAATGACAGCAAGGACCAAACGGCTTAACGTGCTTGCCGAGCCACGGAAGAGTCTCGAAATGTAATGGATGGTCACCCGTGAATCTTAGATATTTCGTAACTGATTTACCGATGTGATTAATGAAAATTACTTGATAAAAATAATTTATAATCTATTGTAAAATGGGGTGTGTTTCATTCATATATGTGTCACGATTGTGTAATATTTAAGAAAAATAGATTATGAATCATGCAACAATGTCATTTTCGTGCGCTTGTTATGATAATTACTCACTGCGACATAGAGACCTGATAACACCTTGAGCACGATCTTGGCGATCTATATAATCTGCAGTGTCTTATACATACTACTCTGTTAAGAAAGTACCGGAAAAAGATCAACAATACACAAAATGTTAGCAGTTATTCATCCAAATTTAAAATATCACCTGAAACGATACACTTACGCCAACGAATAATCCAATCATCAAAACATTTTTGGAACGCCTTTTCCGGAATTGAGTTTAGTTCTTGCCGCGAATTCTCCTTTATGTTTTCTACCGAATGAAAACGGGAGCCACGGAGTGGTAATTTGAGTTTAAAAAAAGAAAGGAATCGACTGGAGACATATCTGGTGAATTAGGTGATTGCTCTATGGTATTTGTTGGTTTTTTTTGACAAAAAATCGTTCACAATGATGGCCAGGCGCATTAACGTGATGCAAAATCCAAGAATTATATTTCCTAAAATCTGGCCTTTTTCGTCGAATTTGCTCTCTTAAACGCCGCATAACGCTCAAATATTATTATTTATTTACCGTTTGACCTTCCGGTAAGAATTCCAAGTGCACAACACCGCGGAAAGTCAAAGAAAACGGTTAACATGACTTTGGCGTGGTGTTTTCGGTTTCGGTTCAGTTGGAAGGCGCCACTCCGAAGCTTGTTGACTAGTTTGCATGTCAAACTCGTAAAGGGAGGTATTCCTTCACGTGAAATGGGGATGAGGTTTTCTTTTCTCGTTTATCCCTTGGTGTGGGGTGTCGTTAAAAAGGTGGTTCAATAGTACTTTTCGATTCAGTGATTCGTTTGCGAAGTATTAAAATCAAAATCAAAATATTTTATTTCACATAAACCTACATGGGCACTTATGAAACGTCAGATTCTAGGTGCATGGTTCCAATTGGTCGTTTCCTATGGAGAAGAGCCGGCAAGAAACTCCATGGTTACTCTTTTAAAAATATTTGTCTTTTACAATATTTTTATTATGTGTTAATAGGTATGGGAGTATAGTGTAGGCCTGTCAAAAAATACCATAATATGTTAAACAAATAGACAATGGTCTATAAATTTACAATCCACAAGGCCTACGATGTTCTCACATTTACAAAATATAGAAATAATCTAATAGAATAAAAAAAAAATTAAAGTGCAAATGTTTGTTATTCAACTGCCCCACCTACCAGGTAAATGTATTTTTTTAATATGTGAAAACAATCACGGCAGTAGTATATATAACGAAGTTAAAAGGAGAACTATCACAGCTAGCTAAGTAGGTTTTATAAGTTAACGAGTAATAGTCGACAAACTTTCATTTGCAGTTGGAATGTATGGGAGATCAAACTCAAACTCAAAGCATTTATTTCAATAAAACCATTTACAGGCACTTTTGAATTGTCAAGAGTCGGCCAGTCAGAAATATGAAGCTAGTTGCCCATTCCAAAACTCCATGGACACTCTTTTAAATAATATGGTTCAAACAAATATATCAGTTACATGTTTTTCAACTAGAATATTATGTTTGTTCTTGGGTTAAATCCCTTCATTGTGCGTGTTCCGACACACATTTTGCCGGTACATCAAATGTCCATAGAAGGTAGATAAAACGAATAAAAGCGATTATTATTTAGTTTCGATAAGATAAGGATTTCTACTCGGAAACAACTAGTCATCAAAATTTCTGACAGTACGGCGAAGGATTATCTGTTATCGCATATAAAATTGTTATAAACTGGCTAGCTCCTTTTTTAAAAGCAGAAAGAAAAAAAAATGAAACAAAACGGACATTATAAAAAAATATTAAAACAAAATTACACACAAAAAGTAGCAAGAAGTTTCCAGCCTTCACTAGCCTCATAAGAAGTTTCTTCGTAGTGTTTGAAGAAATGTTACTTAAAAAAGTATCTCTTCAAATCAGTTAAAAACTGCATTTGGCTCTGAAAATCTCCCATTCGTATACTAATAAAAACAATTGCCTTTCCACACATATTTGGCAGCCAAAGTTAGATTTTAACATTATTTGCGTACTGTGCACGAGGCATTGCAAGTAGGTGTCAAAAACGTTAACAACACATTAAAAAAAATAACAATATGAAATCATAGTATATTCTAAAAGGGTGTGTCGCATTTTTCGCAGTCTGAAGGAAACGTTAGTCATACGAGAAAAAGGCGGGTCAGAGTCAGTGAATTTTCTCGAGGCGTGGCGTGGCTCGCCACCAGTGAGGCGTCATACGTAATGTTATATTTTTGTATCGAACTACACTAGTATATTTTTAAAGCATGCCTCGCAGAGATTTAACACTTGCATTCCTTATGACTTACCATCAGTTGATGACCAAAACACCCAGACAGGAATCAAATATCTATCTACCACATACCAAGGTTAGATTCTCATCATTCTTGGTGCTAAATTTATCAATAGAGTAGGCGAAATTCTGTCCTATTGCCAAATACATGAGGGATATATCATGACAAATTAACGTAGGTTGTAATAAATTTTTGTTAGCCTTTTCATAGAACTGTCAATGGCAGTTGTAATTTGAATATACGGACTATTAAAGTTGGTAGTAAATTTACTAAGCCTTTCATTTCCCCGAGTTCACGTTGTTGGTACCAAGATTGTTGTCATAATTCATTCATAAAAATTGTGGGTTGCAGTCTGAAGCGGAAGCTTATGTTAGGGGCTCGTCATTCTTATTTTGACTTCACGCGAGGCATAACTCAATTTATTCGGGGCTAGAAGGCGGAGAGAAACTGAAACGAAATCTGGGCAATATCTTAAAATGCGACGATGTCCCTGGCAGTCTGTATAAAGAGCAGGTAGTATCCAAAATTGCCGATCTTCAATGGGATTTTTCATGAAATTGATAAGACTACATGATACTGACTACATGATATTTTCAAACTTTTTGTATAACAGAAACACAAAATATTAAAATTAGCTTAACAACATTAACAGATTCACGGGCATACAATAATAATAGAATAGAAAGTCGTCACTTCCTTCTGCGAAATAGTAATGCTCGCGAAGGAGGAAGCGGAGCGCGTGAGGGAGAGCCTTGCGCCCTCACGCCCCTAGTCGCCGCAGGAGACTTGGAGAGGAGGTTCCACGCGCGCCTGACAGAGATGTAATTCCTACGTGTACACAGCGATCATACTTTGTTACATTGAATAGAGCGTTTTCATCTGATTATTTTGCGTATACTTATTAATAAAGACGATTAAAATACGAATAGGTACCTACCGCTATACGCCAGGCAAATAGTTTCTGCTGGCGGGAAAGGATTGTTATTTGTTTTCGTCGTGAATGATGAGAGGTGTTGGCAAGGATACGCGTGTGAAACTAGTTTTTTTTCTGTCTTGCTGTGCCCTCAGCCAGTACTTAATGGTGTTATATCCCTAAAGATACGGTTACCTGTGGTGAGGTACATAATCAGTTTATAAACATAAAGTATTGTAGCGGGCTTGAGTGCCCAAAGTAAGCTTGGCTCGGATTTAGTAATCGTTGTTTATGTGTAAATGTGAAAGTTTGTATGTTTTGGACGATGTCACTCAATCACGCAACACGGCCTAACGAATTTGGATGACATTTGGCACATGCATAGTTTCTATCATAGATTAACACACAGGATACTTTTTATCCCGGAAAACGCAGACGAATATGCGGACAGAAGCTTGTTGGTAATAAGTTCCAATACATTAAAGTATGATGCAGTCCATTTAATCAGAGGTCTTGGCACATAATCATCACACGTAGGTACCTACCTACCGCTAAGCTCTAAAATTTTACAATAACACTTAAAGGCTAATAAAAGCATTGTTTATTTGTAATGATTACTACCAAAATAATAATGGGTGGCTATCTTTACATATTAAGACCCCTCCGTGCATCGGGAAGCACGTTAAGTCGTTGGTCCCGCCTGTCTTTCGTGGATCGGGTCGTCAGAAGCCTGAAAGTCTGAAAACCAGTCTTAGCAAGGCGTATCGTGTTACCCAGTAACTGGGTTGTGGAGGTCAGATAGGCAGTCGCTCCATGTTTAATACAGTGGGCCTAGTGTGAGTTTATTTTAACCGTCTCGATTTTACGCATCGACCGTGTTTGGCGCTCCGATTGGCCCTTGGCAATCGGAGCGCAACGATCGAATGGTAGAGGGCCAATCGGAGCGCCGAACGCGGTCGATGCGTAAAGTCGAAATGGTTAAAAGAAGTTGGGAAAGAGTTAGGCAGGTGATTACAACCAATATTATGATGAGAGACGAGGCACGTATAACAGATATTTACCTACGTGTTTATCCCTTTTAAAAATGTGTAAAATTAGAACAGATAATGTAGATAAAATCGAGTGTCAGATAAAAATGTCTACCACGAGTTGTGCGCGTGATACGTGGCTGATTAAAAAAAAGGAAGCTTTTTGGCAAAATATCTCGTGCCAATGAAACTGAACGCGTTCGGTAATTGGGTTAGGCCGTAAGACAGATCGCTACTGATGATAGACAGTACAATTCTAACTGTCTGACAAACGAATAGCTGTCAACACGTCATAGGGTCGCACACTTTGGCTTTTGTGGGACGTTAAAACCAGAGATTTGTAGATTTTTCTAACTCTAGTACGCCAAAATTGGAGATACGAGTATGTTATTGGGTATGGCCGTAAGTAGGTTTGAAACGCTCTGCCATAGCTAGTAATTCCATATGAAATTATTGTTCCGCGAGTGCATTTTAAAGGTTATCTAATATTTTTAAAGGTACTTTGTATTTAATTATTGCAAAGAAAATCAGCCATATTGGGCCCAAAATCCAAAATGGCCGGCCAACGAAATAAATGGTTGTTGGAAATAAAAGGTCGGGGAAGTCCACACAAGCATTTTTCACTATGGCACCTAATCTCTCCGACCGTTCCTAAAGCTGTTTTTTTTTAGATTGAAATATCTAGTTTCATACATTTTTAACATTTTGGGATTTGTCTGCCTCGTTTGTCCTGTGGTCACAGGAGCTACGAGCATGAGGTCCTGGGTTGGATTTCCAGGTCGGGCAGTGTTATTGGGTTTTTCTATCTAGAATTTCTCAGTAGCAGCCCGGAGTCTGGATTTGTGTCCGATTGATGGCAGTAGGCTCACCCCCTATTACATGGGACTTAAGCATAACTGGCGAAATGTGGGTGTACTATCGGTACACCTCTGCCTAACCCTTCTGGGATTACAGGCGTGATGTTATGTTATGTTTAATTTGGGATTTGGGCCCAACTTTGTATGAAACGTGACTGGTCTCCTTTGGCTAACATTGCTCGCCGTTTATCACACTGGACTAAATGTGATAGCCCCAGTTAAATCTGTATCAACGTTTATTCAGGGGATATTAAACTCAGTTATTCCGGTCCCAGAATAGCCAATGCTGCGCAGTTTGTTTTAGCTGATGCTGTAAGCCGCTTGAAGATTACATCAGACACATCGGAAGTTCAGAACACTACGTTACGTCACGTGGTTACGTGTTCCGAGATTCGATCATTTGCGTTGATCGTAAAGTCGTCATTAGATTTTTATGGCGACAAAAATAGTTACTGATTTTCCTGTTAAAGATCAGTTTGGTACAGTAGAACTATTTTCTTACGGCCGAACCCAATAACGAAAAGTTAGAGATCCGGATAGAATAGTTCTGCCTAGGGCACCAAGGACTTCTCTGTATAAAAATAACTGTTATCATATGAGTGGATTTATCTATAACAAATTACCAAAGAACTTTAAAGAGTTACCCATTAGTTAATTTTTTATTAAGTTAAAATTATGGCTTCTGGAAAAACGATTTTGCACTATAAATGAATTAAAAATGATAATAAATAATCTGTTTTAATTAATGTAACGATTATTAATATTGAATCTATCTAAGGTAAATTCAATCAGAAATAAACTAGCATTTAAAGCATGCCATTGGACATAAATATTATATTAAATGTATTGATTTTCGATAATGTTTTACATGTCAAATGTCTGAATATGTATTAGGCAACTTAATAGCTAACTTTTAGACCAACACTGTACCAATACCTATTGCAAATAAATGATTATGATTATTACCTATCTATCTCCAATTTTGGCGTAATACTCTCACGGGATCAAGGTTTACTCTCATGCGGGGCTCATGAGGGAAAACCGCGAGGAGCAGCTAGTCGTGTATAATAATTTGAATTCAGAACTAAGTACTTAATTGTAGTTTTGTTTTGATCTTCTTTTCCTACAAATCTGTAGTGCTATTCTGTAACAATCTCTCCGTGAAAAAATTAGGTCGGGTAAGTGGCAGCTGTTTCCACCCTTTCATCATCAGGATCATCATTTCAGCCGAAAGACGTCTAAAGCTGGGCATACGCGTTCCCGCGGGAATTCGCTCGATGTGTGTGATGATCGCAGACCTGATGAGACTCTCACCAGGTCTGCGATCCACTATATGAAAGGCCTACACAAGTTTACCAGCGCTGTGCCTTCCGGACCGCAGTCGCCACTCCAAAACTCCACTCATGATCCGGCCATTCGTTCTGCAAGGCATGTGCCCCGTCCACCGAAGTTTCCGTGAAGACTTGCGTGGAGTGAGCTGTCAGTGTCATCCCGTCTTGGCCAATCCTTAGCATCAGTTGCAATGACAGCTCACTCCACGCTGACTTCACCTAAGTTTTCACGGTGAGATGGTTACAGAATAGCACTACAATTCTGATTCGCAACCTTGCAACATTTGACATTGTCATGTTACGTTATGTAACAAAAAAATACGATAAGGAAACACCAGCCATTTTCTAACTTAAATATAAAACAGCACATATTGACAGAGCTCATGATATAATATATGCCTGTTCTTAAAATAGGTGATATGAGTACACGCTTTGCTTTGTGTATCAATATACGTCATTGACTGTTTATTCTATAAATAATGAGCGTCAATAATGACGGATTCTTATGCATATTTGGTCGAGAACGATAAAGTCAGTATCAGCTTAGTTAAAAATAAAACGTTATGCGTTTATATTATTATACTTTTTTTTGGCAAAAGTGGAAACGAATGTCTTTTCATGTTTGGGTCAAAATCAATATCAAAATATTGCATTTCACTTATATGGACACATTATGAAACGTCAGAATCTAGGTGTCTATGGAGAAGAGCCGGCAAGAAACTCCATGGTTACTCTTTTTTTTTTATATTTGACTTATACAAAGTTTTCAAATTACAGTGGTAATAGGTATAGGAGGACAGTGTAGGCCTGTCAACAAGTACTATATGTTTAACAAATAGACAATGGTCTATAAATTTACAATCTACAAGGCCTACAACGTTCTCACATTTACAAAATATAAAAGGATCTAAAAAAAAAACTATTTAAACCAAATGACATGATTGCCATTTCAACTGTAACACAAATCTGAATTAACATGCTCTCCAGAAAAGCCACTATGATATATATATGATATCAAATAATGATAATATTATGTCTCCAGCCCGATCACTATGTACGGTAATCCAATACCTTGGGAAATGCAAGCCAAATACCTTGGCGTGATCGTACATCAGAACCTTACCTTTAAGGAACATATCAAGGTGGTTCGGTTCAGTTTATACTGACAGCCCGAAGCAAACTGTCGTTAAAATGCAAACTGCGCATTTATACCGCAGTCATCCGTCCCATCATGACCTATGCCTGCGTTGTATTTGCGCACGCTCATCCACGTCATCTCCATAAGATGTAGACCCTCCAGAACCGGAGATCTTCACGTCGACCTTAAAATACCAACCATAAACCAGTTCATGAAACGCTTTTCTAAGCGTTCGTCTGTGGCATCAAACATTCAAACCCCCTGATTTCAGCGGCCGCCCGCTATACTCTCGCATTAGCAGTATTCGCCGACCAAGGCATATCCTAATCGCACCCGATGACGCCACTACCCTCTAGGAGACTAGTAAGGCCACCAGCACCCTACATAAGCCCAAAACCCGATCGCCGCCGCCGTTGACCTGCGAGATGCCAAACAAACAAAATATTATGTCAAAGAGTTGTGTAAAAAAATTACATCTAAGCTGGTCCCATCCTACCCGGACGCAGCTGAGACCCTAGTGTGAGTTTCTTTTAACCGTTTCGACTTTACCGCGTTCAGCGCTCCGATTGGCCCTTCACCATTCGATCGCCGAACGCGGTCGATGCGTAAAATCGAGATGGTTAAAATAAACTCACACTAGGCCCACTGAATACCAGTATTTTACATGGAGCGACTGCCTAGCTGACGTCCACAACCCAGTTACTGGGTAACACGACACCCCTGGTAAGACTGGTTGTCAGACTTTCGGGCATCTGACGATCCGTAACGACTATCAAAGATCCACGAATTACAGCAGGGACCAAACGGCTTAACGTGCTTTCCGAGGCACGGAGGGGTCTTGATAGGTAATGGATGGTCACCCATCCAAAATTCGACCGCGAAGCTTAGCTTTACCTTCAATCGACCCGTGAGTCTTTTATTATTCAGCCACGATGAATGATAGAACATTATAATTATAGTAGTCATTCATCTTGTCACAGGCAATCAATTTAGTTAAGAGCCGCTCTGCAGAGTAGTACAGAACAATTTACTTGACACGTCTGCTACTACTGCACAGCGCGCGCGCTTGCTGGCTGTGGGTAAGTGGGAGTCGGGTCTTTGGCTTCATGCACTGCCGTCGTCGAACATAGGCACTTTATTCGACGACACTACTTTCCGCCTCGCTGCCTCCCTACGACTGGGAGCTTCTTGCTGTTCTCCTCATTGCTGTCACTGTGGCGAACTTGTCAACAGCCTCGGACACCACGGCTTGTCTTGCAGCCGACGTGCGGGCCGCTTAGCGTGCCACGCGAACATAAATGACATCATCCGACGAGCTCTTGTCTCCGTTGGCGTTCCAGCTGTATTAGAACCTAATGGCTTGGCACGAGACGATGGCAAAAGAACGGACGGCATGTCTTTATTTCCATGGAAGTTGTGTAGGCCTTTAGTGTGGGACGCAACTTGTGTAGATACTCTTGCGCCATCCCATCTTCCTGGCTCGGCATGCTGTGCTGGCTCTGCTGCTGCGGCTGCGGAAAACCTCAAGCGGCGAAAGTATAATAACCTTAACAGTAATTATATTTTCGAGCCGTTTGGGGTTGAAACTTTAGGCCGTGGGATCCAAGTGCTCATGGTTTGTTCAACGAAATCTCCATAAGCCTGGTTGACACTACCCGCGACCAAAGGGCTGGCTTTTATCTTGGCCAGAGGCTGAGCATTGCCTTATAACGTGGCAATGCCGCCAGTCTCTTGGGTACATTACCAGTCGACAGCGATTACAGGAGGAATTTTTCGACGCCATTTTTAAGTTTATTAATAGCTTTATTCTGTCTTTGTTAAATGACAATGCCAGATCCTGCCCCAGCTATTTACAGGACATGTCAATTAATGAAAATAATTGTAATGATTAAAGGACCTTTTCTTAATACATTGTTTCACAGTAGAACTTGCCGATTACAAATCAATGATATAAGGAATTCAAACCCTGAATTTCCTATTGCACATGATACAACACAAAAAAGTTTTAAATACATGTAAAACAAAAACTCATATTACGATTATAATAATTATGATAATGCGTAACCTAGATCTTGTTTATATCGCTTTTTAACAATTTTAAACTGCACCTAACCTATATTCAATGTCATTATTGTTTTAAGATTTTAACGGAAACCGCAAGTTCTACAGGCATTAGGACAAATGTTTAGTTAACAGTAATAAATTAGCTTGAAGATGCTGCATTTTGCAGGCTTGTAAATGACTTTTTGATTTGAGTGGGGTAAAGTTCTATAGAGTTTCTGGCATTGTATTATAAATACAGTCAATTATATAAGTTACTGCGTTAAAGAATTATCAGACAACATCCAAGAGCTTGTGCCAATCGCACCATCCATCAATTTAGTAAACAAATGCAAGCCACTTCTGACGCATAGAATATTGCTTGACCTCCCGTGGCTTTGTTGCCAGCAAATACCCGAATTCATCTGTATGTTTTCCTCTTAGTTACTATACTGTTTGGCCTTTTATATTTACGTAATATTATTCGAGCGTCAACGATATGGTGTTTGGATAGTCTTTATTTGCCTATGCTACGTTGAGGCATCGTTGTTTGAGCCAAATCAAAAATTGTCGTTGGATGAACACTTCTTTACTTGTTGCGACACGAAATATATGAAAGTATGAACTTCATAGCAGAATCAGCCTGTAATGGCCCCACTGCCGGGACACAGGCCTCTTCACTGTGAGGGTGTGGGCCCGTAATCCACTACGCGGGCCCAGTACGGGTTGGTGGATGTCATGATGTCCAATGATGATGTTTTGGTTCTAGGACAGGCCGGTTTTCTTGCGATGTTTTTTCCCTTCGCGCTTTTAGTGTGATACACAAAATGCGCAAAGCGAACTTTGGGCCTAGTGTGAGTTTATTTAAACCATCTCGATTTTACGCATCGACCGCGTTCGGCGCTCCGATTGGCCCTTGGCAATCGGAGCGTAACGATCGAATGGTGAAGGGCCAATCGGAGCGCCGAACGCGGTCGATGCGTAAAGTCGAAATGGTTAAAAGAAACTCACATTAGGGCCTCTGCATGCCAGCCTGGGCTCTCGCTGCTGGGACGCAGGCCTGCTCTCTATGAGAGGGAGTGGCCCAGTGCGGGTTGGTGGTGAATTTCACACTGTCTTAAATTTTTTGGTGTTAGGCCATGCCGATTTTCTTGCGAAGTTTTTTTTCCTCCCCCGTTTTTTTTAATAATAATGCGCAAACTTATCAGTCAAGTGTAAAAAGATCCTTGTAGGCGCGGGCAGATTTTTCGGTGTGACGGGGTGGGTCTGAAAGAACAAGAAATTTTAAGCGGACGAAGTCGCGGCCAGAAGCTAGTATGTAGTATATTAGGTACTCATAAAGATCCTGCAACCATCTACATACCAACGTTTAACTACACGGACATGGTAAATAATACAACATAAAAGTCATTGCAAGGTCACTTGCGCTCGCGCATCGGAATAGGTTAATTCATATACGACCTGTGTGACGTATTGTGTAGGTATGTTCGCGTATGTTAGTCATGCCGGGAGAATTGATCCGTAAATTATTAGCTCACATCGCACGCTCTTAAACAAAGATAGGTGCGTTATAATAATCACTATAACAATGCGTTTAGGATACTGGTGGGGCTGCCTTGTTTCTGTAGTGCGTCAGGGATGTTTGCGCATGTAGATTGGGAAGCACACCTTTTACGCAACAATGCGTAAAAGGTGTGCTTCCCTGGTGCAGGGTGTGGGACATCTCTAACAGTGTCTTAAGCATGGTTGCGAGTCGCCGGGACTGTTTATATGTGAGTCACTGTTGTGCAGTCTCTCATGGGTTGTCGCAACAGTGACCAACCTTTATTCCTTTTATTTTATTTCCTTGTAGAAACAAGTAAATAAATACATAAACATAAAATAACATTACGCCTTGTTTCCCCGAAGGGTTGGGCAGAGGTGTACCTATAGAACACCCACATTTCGCCAGTTATGTTTAAGTCCCATGTAATAGGGGGCGAGCCTATTGCCATCTACCGGGCACAAATCCAGACTTCGGGCTGCTACTGAGAAATTCCAGATAGAAAAACCCAATAACACGTTGCCCGACCTGGGAATCTATTTATTGTCTGTGTTTACTAACATAGTCGTAAGTTTTACAATGGGGTCTCAACTCGAACAAATTATAATTTGTCTTGAAAAAAATTTATAGATGGCAGCATAGGTAACCATTATGAAATTAACAATCATTAAAAAGCGATATACGGCAGAATTTTGGCTGAATTATGATTGGTAAAAGTCAAAACTTACTTATCTATTTCCACTCATAATGCACGTATTTTAACCCTTTTAATGATATCTGTTAATCATTTTGTTTGGAGCTTTTTGCAACAGATGGCGTTTTAGTCAATTGGTCAGGACCATGGCTGGCTGGATGGCTCTTCACAGTTTCCAAAATTGTTAAACTTATTTAAATCACCTACTTATTTTTTTTTACATAGGTAGATAAAAGAAATCTAATAACATGTTATTCTGAACCCGGAACTATAAAACTCTATACATATAAAAAGGATTGCACGAAACGTTTTAAAAGTAGGTCGACTCTTAGATGGCGTTGTCAAACTACAGTCTCTGGCAATTAGTGAGTCGCTGATGCTGCCATCTGTTGAAAAAATTGCCGACGAAAAATTGCCAGCTCAATTGCCAGACCTCGGGAGGTTTCATTTCTTTGTATGGGATTGGGTATCTGTACGTAGTATTATATTATCTGTGGTTTTACTAATAATCCTGTTGAGTCTTGATTACTCCAATAAAGAAAAGTTCTATTCTATTCTATTATACCTATAATTATATCTTGCTTGAAATTTTCATCAGGGCAATGACACACTAGTCCAATAAAGAAAAGTTCTATTATATTTTAAAATTATATCTTGCTTGAAATTTTCAGCAGGGCAATGTCCTTTTTCACACACACCAACACGCGGTAAGCGAGATGAACTACGTCATTATTTGTTCCCTTCTTCTATGTATGAGAAGAGGGACCTCTACTAATAACATACCTACTTAAATTACTTTGAATTATTTGATCAAGATCATAGTCGGAAATACTCTAGAGGCGCTTGTGGCTACGTAGTAACAGCTGCACGGGGCGATTGATCAGGTTATGATCCGCGGTATGGTCTGCCTCGTTGGTCTAGTGGTCGCAATCGCTACTGCTGAGCATGAGGTCCTGGGTTCGATTCCAGGTCGGGCAACGTGTTATTGGGTTTTTCTATCTGGAATTTCTCAGCCCGGAGTATGGATTTGTGCCCGGTTGATGGCAATAGGCTCGCCCCCTATTACATGGGACTTAAACATAACTGGCGAAATGTGGGTGTACAGGTACACCTCTGCCCAACCCTTCGGGGAAACAAGGCGTGATGTTATGTTATGTTATCGCTCCATCCAAAAGGGGCCTTCGGGCTGAAGTCTGGATTTGTGCCCGGTTGATGGCAATAGGCTCGCCGCCTATTACATGGGACTTAAACATAACTGGCGAAATGTGGGTGTTATAGGTACACCTCTGCCCAACTCTTCGGGAAAACAAGGCGTTATGTTATGATGTTATATTATGATCGCATGCCGCGTTTGGACCTTGGATGGATGACCATCTTTACATACCAAGAACCGTTCTTGCTTTGGAAAGCACGTTAAGCCGTTTGGTCCCGGCTGTCATTCGTGGATCTTTGACAGTCGTTACGGGGCGTCAGAAGCCCGAGAATCTGACAACCAGTCTTATCAAGGGCTGTCGTGTTACCCAGTAAACTGGGTTGTAGAGGTCAAATAGGCAGTCGCTCTATGCAAAATGTTAGCATTCAGCTCCATCCGGTTAGACCGCTCAAACTCAAATAAACCAATTACAGGCACTTTTGAATTGTCAAGGTCGGTCGGTCAGAAAAATGAAGCTAGTTGCCCATTCCAAAGCGTAGTAGGTACCAATGGAGAAGAACGTGCAAGAAACTCCACGGCTCTTTTAAATCAAATTATGTTTACAATATCATCTCCCTAGCTGACCCCAAAATAAGCTAGTGGCATATGATGATGAGTTTACTCTAGATTTATAAAATGCGTTCGGCTTTCCCATTCAATATTATACTCTATGCTACGTTTTTTTGGGACACTTTTTCAAACCATTGCAAAAGCACAAACAAAAAGACTGCCGTGACAATTAAACGAGATCGAGTCTCAGAGTTATGATTGGGTAATATTCTCAAGGTGACGACTCTGGTTTAAAACCTTTGCGAGGCAAAGCCTTTTGTGACGACGTGCAAATGTAGAAAATAAAACTGAAATTAAGTAACTCTGAATATGGAAAATGTAAAGATCGACAGTTCCAAGATTTAGCTGAAATAAGAACGACTATTGAAGTAATTGAATAAAAAAATTTGCTTAATAACCTCACATACCGAACATACGTACCCATGTTTATAGTTAACTAGAGCTTCGCCCGCGACAAAGTCCGCGTGGATTGCGAAAAAAAAAAGTTACTTATGTTCATCAGACATAATTTCGGCTTGTAATGGTAAAACAAATTTTCAAATCGTTCCATTAGTTTCGGAGCCTATTCAATACAAATAAACAATCAAATCTTTCCTCTTTATAATATAAGTGTAGACTAAACTCTAAAAAATATTGTCAATATTTCCCTAATATACTGCCGTACGTTCACGTTAAGAAGCACGTCCATACAAATCACCCGATTTCGTTTCTAACCTAAACATGAATGAAACAAATACCACCACATATTTTCCTCACTACGTATTTGTGACGGCACGGTATAGTAAAATAAGCTACCTTCCCCTACGTGTCCTATATTCACCTACGAAATATAGGTATGTCATAATGATTGTGTATTAAGTTTATAATTTATCTCATAGTGGTTAAATGACTTTGATACATTATGGTACAACGAAAATTCAAAAATATTAAAAGGCACTTTTGAACTTCAGCATTTAGAATAGAATAGAATATATTTATTTGCAAAGAATGTAGGTGTTACAAATCAATGTTAAAGTCCTTGTACATTCTGCCAATAAGGCATGAAAAAATATTATGTGTTACAATTTATAGAAATAAGCTAAATTACGAGAACGAAATCTATTTTAAACTTATTTATTTATTTATTTGATAGTAAATTATCGGCTACAGAATAATAGCTACAGAACATTTATCTTCTAATAATTCTGCATTTTTTTTTAAATTCTAAATTTAATATTCTTTAATAATGCAGTATATATAGATTTAAGTATGTAATATAGATGACATTATGTGAAATTTTTGCAATTTAATTTTGTATTTTTGTAAACTTTATAAATTTGTACGCCTTACGGGTGAAACATGTACGTACGAAAGATTTATATTGTGGACATCCTGCATGCTAAATTTGCATGTATACGCATGTTTTGACAAATAAAATTATCTTTATCTTTAGGTATTTCATTATACACAGTCGGTGCCATACAAATGACACTTATTTTTTTAAAGGTCAGTCTTTTAGGCACCTGTTTCCTATGAGATCTCAGTACCAAAACTTGTTGCACACATTTACATTGAAATATAATTGATTCTAGTCGCCCCTTCCAAAAGGTAGTTTCTTATGAAGAAGAAACTCCACAGTTACTCTTTCCAAATGTTCAACAAAATGTTGTATACATTAATTATATACTGACATGTGAAGCCGATGCACTGTTAATAAAATGACTACACATACCACAATAGGTAAACATAATAAAAAAAATCGGTCAATGACAGATAAATTAATTATAACATGATAAATACACGGTGCTCACATAGCAAAACAACAAAAGTTTAACAAGTAATAAAGAATGCAAATCGGCGAAGGATTAGGCAGAGTTGAACTACTTTCTCACCCACATGTAATAGGTGCCTAGGTTCTAATGGGGATGAGCCTATTGCCATTATTCGGGAATAAATCTGAGTTTTACGAAACCTGGAACGGTTGCAGGGACTCCGCGTACCTATACTTATTTTATTTTTAATCTAGCCTATATGGATTGGCCCAGTGTATGACAAAAGCCCACATCTTCCTTTCTCCAGACGCTGCTAAAAGGGTCAGTCGTTACGTTAGGAATTTAGTTCGGCCCGCCATTCTCTTGGTCTGTCTCCGCTTCTCTGGTTCTTTAGGACGACACCTTATGATATGTTTCATATGCCGATGTACTTTCCCGTAATAGACGCGACAATAAAACAATACTGTGCCCTAAGACCGTACTAATGCGCAAGAGTGTTTACTGCATGGCTCCGGTCAAATATCATAAAATACCTAAAAGTTGGAAAGAATTGCCGCTATCGTTATTAAAAAAAAAGGCTTCGAAGCTTTGACAGTTTTTTATATGTTTGTTAAAGTTTAAAAGACTAGTTTATAATTATTTTTTTCATGCCTACTGGTAAAATATGGCTGAACCTATTTTATTATTACCTAAATAACCATGCACTATACCCATATTTCCTAAATAAAATATCTTTATCTTATCTTTGTGGCATGCGACAGACATGTCCGGTCCTATCCCACTCAAGCTCAGCAGCCTTCTAGTGACATCAGTCCATAAATTGATTGATCAAAACGCTTGCTTACTCCATTCATCCATTATGACAATTTCAGACTAGTATTCCGATATTTATTATTCTGCGTTTTTCTTATAATTACCTAACATTAATTTACATAATTACATTAATTTTATAGATACAAGCAATTAACAACCAGTTTAATTTTGTTTATAAATTGATATACAAGCTAACACTAAAATATATATAATGTAGAAATGTATAATATAAAAGGGGGAAAGAGCTTATAGGGCATTAAACCCCGACGACGCCACTACCCTCCTCCAGGAGAGTAGTAAGGCCACCAGCACTTTACACAAGCGCAAAACCCGATCGCCGTCATACCGTCCACGACGCCGAGGCCCGCCGCGAAGCCCAAATCCACACCCCTCCCGACCCCTGCTCGAGCCAGCCCGCGCCGCTGAGCCTGTAGCTTTAAATTCGTCCCAAAATCACTCAAATCCTGATCCAGCTAGTCCCTTGCTGCCCTCTTCCAGCGACGCCCTAAGCCGAGGTCCGTACCCCACAGGGGGTGCCCTTAGCGTGTAGTCGCCTAGTTTTTAGTTAGTATTTAAGTTTAAGTCCTGGCTGGAGGCCTTAATTTATTAGGGCAACCACAGGCAAGTCCGTTTAAGCAGACGACAACCTCATAGGTTGACCTGCGAGATGCCATTCAAAAAAAAAATAGGGCATCAAAAATTCGTCCGCATCGCTGTCAACGGGACAAGTGCCCAAAAGGCTGGAAGACTGTTATTCTAGGTTTTCCAATGTGAGATTTTTTCCTGTAACGTACCTCTACCTAGTAGTTACCATTATTATTATCTGAGCAATATAACAACCTTATTTCGTCATCCCGTTCTTTAATATGACGTCTGGGTAACGGGTAACCGCAATAACTAGGAAAAATATGTACTCGTTATGGTGCTAATAAATAATAAACATTACGTCTAAAACGCAAAACTAAAGCCAACAATTTTTCTATTTTTTTTTTTTAAGTTTAACCTTCCAACTAAGCGAGAAATATGTTGTGATAGGAGTAGATTCCGGTGCACGTAGGGTCGTAGGTGTACATATACATACATGAACTCAAGCCTTCCTCCGATGGGGGTAGGCAGAAACCACAGAACGCCACCTGCTACGATCCTTACATACTCCTATTGCCTCGTTTACGTTCATACATCTGGTCATACACGCGCGCCGGTTGCGAGTACTACGCACCTGACCTTTCTGAAGAACATCATCAATGAGGTCACTATATGTCCTCCTAGGGCGTCCCTTCCCGGCGTTTATACTCAGATCTGCCTTGTAAATACCTTTTGATAGTCTCCTTTCATTCATCCTCTTAGCATGACCAAACCATCTAGTCATACTTTTTTCAATTTTTGCCACTACATCTTCTATTAAACCGTACCGTTGCCTTATCACATCATTCCTCAGCCTATCATTCAAAGTCTCACCACACGTGCTCCGGAAGGAACGCATGTCCACAGCATTTATTCTGCTTTCATGCTTCTTTTGCCTCACCCAACATATTCATATAATTATAAATTCAACATTAAAGATTTAACTAATATTTTGTATAGAGTATCTATATACAGTTTCTTGCCCGTTCTTCTCCATAGGAATCTACTACTCTTTGGAATGGGCTACTAGCGTCTTCTTTCCGAATGACCTTTGAGTTTGAGTTCACGTCAAAAGTGCAACGACTGATAGTCGAACTCTTACTAGCCAGTCAGTCTATTATGGCCGAGTCTCGTAGTCACTGTACCAATTGGCCATGACATTGTATCATTATAAATAGTAAACTATACTCGGCCCTTGGCATGACACTCGCATACCTTTGCCAAAGTCGTGGGTTATAGTAAAAGTATCGTTCCTCTGTCCGCCAATATTGGCAGCCATGTTTGATACGAAGTTGACCACCAGGTTGGGTTTTCATCAGCTGATGTTGTTGTTTATATAAAAAAAAGATTATTTGTGCAATACCTCATGGATTTGGTACTATTAAATAAAAGACTGCGTTCTTGTTTAAGTAGGTAGATAGTCGCTAGCACGTTTTTTAACGTGGAGAGTCTTGGTTCCAAAATAGTGTTATTGAGTTCTTCCTGTATCTTCTTCTACCTGTATTGTGGCCGGTTCATGTCAATAGACTAGCTATGCCTCGCCGTCAATTACATTTATGACTTTATAATTTAATAGTTTCCGCCCGAGGTTTCGGCCTCGTGGTATGTTGATAAAAAGTAGCCTGTTCTTCCCCAGGATGCCATCTCACGTCTTGCCAAATTCGATCGAAATCCGTTCAGTGTTTTAGGCGTGGATAGGTACAGACAGAGTTACTTTCGAATTTATAATGGATCTGGCTAAAAGTTTTGGAGAATACTGGCACTAGTTTTCATCATAATTTCAGCCTAAACACGTCCACTGTTAGATCCTATACCTGATGCAACAAAGCATATAATAATAATAAAAAAATTACATGTTGTCAATAAGCACGACATATTACATAGGCATGTTACATCATCTTCACCTGCGCACTCCGTATCACCTTATCACACAGCTTACAACCTTTACAACGTTTACATGTCCGGCTTGACCAGAGTGCATCTGAGGTGTCGCCGTGTAATAATAAATTGGTTCAGCTGCCACTATCATAGAGTGATGTTATCAGTTGACATCCGCGATGTTATGAGAATTGCACACGTACTCGTATTTTGTTATGATTAATTATGATTGTAAACATGCAAACAAACTTGCAAGTAGGTACTACCGGCCGCATTTTCTGTCGCCAAGCAGCGTTGCTCATCATCTGACTAGCCTCTTCCCAACTATTGGGGTCGGATTCAAGATACCTATAGCTGAAAACCAGTTACATGGTAACAAGTTTTTTATTACCGAATGGGCCTGCTCTTGACCTCGATCACGCCTGATGAACAGCGATAGATAAGGTCTATGATAGAACGAGCGTGCCCAGAAGATGCCTGTTCACTCTTGCTTTGAAGGCAGACGGGTTAAATGGGGAAGGGAATAAAGACGCTGGCAGAGAGTTGGCTGTGCGCCATAATAAATGTGCAGGAGTAGCTAGTAGTTAGATATTAACCAACGCAAGATTGGCGGAATTGTGTCTGGTGGTTGAAGCAGCGTTTCTGTGTTGGCGCTTAGGTTTTGGTAATTACTGGCACATGAGATATTTCAGCTTTGATTGTCGTTGCCTCTGAGATGGTACCGCATCTGCATCTGCTGCGGTGGTCACTTGTATTAAGAACTACGCAACGGATTTTAATGCTGTTTTCCTCCAAGGAAGGTTTATGGTGTATAAAACATTTATAGAGCCAAAGTCGAAAGCCAGAGTCAGGCAAAGTGTAAGTGGGTTTTTTTTATCTAGAATTTCTCAGTAGCAGCCCGGAGTCTGGATTTGTGCCCGGTTGATGGCAAAAGGCTCACACCCTATTACATGGGACTTAAGCATTAAAATCCGTTGGACTGGCGAAATGTGGGAGTACTATCGGTACACCTGTGGCTAACTCTTCTGGAATTACAGGCTTGATGTTAGTTCAACCAGGTTTCAGACTGGCTAAAGTAGACTCATCTTTCATGGGGTACTGCCTAAAATGTTATAATAAAATACCTCCCCACATACTTCAACTGAATGAGACAAAATTCAAATCCTTTGTCAAAGGCATACTATGCAGGCAGGCATATTATAGGTTAGGGGATTACATAAATGATAAAAATGCCTGGCTTAATGCTGGTCCTGCTCCACACCACAACTAATTAATTGACATTTGAAATACTGTTGAAGCTGCTGAAGATTGTAAGAATATTGCATTATATAAACTCAATCTCCTTTTTATTATATAGATGCATTGCACAGATGTGAGTACTTTGTACTATAGAGCTACCATTTACCGGGTAATGTCATAGATTGACTTGAATGTGCCTTGGCGGCTGATAGTATGTCATGCTCACTCAAATGTCTCGCTGACGGTGGCGCGTGTGTCGGATCATTTAGCTCCCTTCAAAACGGTTGAGCTGAATGGTGCTTATCCATGCGTCATGTTCGTGAACGGGCGCCGTCAGTTGGGAGTGGTCATCTCTTAGCTGCCACGGCTTATTTTAATAATTAATTTGCTGGATTGTTTTTAATTATGTTCTGCTGCACTCTGGACGCTTTTAACGTGTACGGTTTTTGTACATCGTTCTCACTTATAGTGTCAACATTAATCGATGTAACTAATATATTTGTAACAACAATATTATTTAAAAGAGTGTCCATGGAGTTTCTTGCCCGTTCTTCACTCTTAAGTAAAAAAAAAGCGCCCAAGTCCGAGTCGGCCTCGCCAATAAAGGGTTCCTCAGCAGCAAGTAACATAATATAAAAGTTCTTGTAGTTCTTTGTAACTTTATCGATGTTTTAATAATAGTGTATTTTTTAAATTGCCGTTTACGATTTATGACGTATTAAAAAAAACTACTTACTACATCTCGTTCAAACCAATTTTCAGTGGAAGTTTGCATGGTTGGTTTTAGTTTTATCATTCTCTTATTTTAGAAGTTACAGGGGGCGGGGGGACACATTTTACCACTTTGGAAGTGTCTCTCGCGCAAACTATTCAGTTTAGAAAAAAATGATACTTGTTAGAAACCTCAATATGATTTTTGAAAAAAAAATGGGTTTCAGTTCTAGGTATGGGGATCCCCCAAAATTAAATTTATTTTTGTGTGAAAATCTAAATGCGGTTCATAGAATACATCTACTTACCAAGTTTCAACAGCATAGTTCTTATAGTTTCGGAAATAAATGGTTGTAACACACGGACGGACAGACAGACATGACGATCCATAAGTTTTTTGCTATTTGGCTACGGAACTCTAAAAACCAACTGGCTTTTTGTGTCTTTATGTAATGGATGGTCACTCGTCTACAGAACCACTTCCTCCTTCCGTGCTACCTACACCAAATCTAATGTTTGCGTTGTTTTTTTAAATCTTTCAGTACTTTTCGAGACTTCTGCCTTCACTTTATCATTTATCTACCAGCGAACGTTTATAGTAAGTAGATTGTGATACAAGTGTGCTCTTTTGTTTTTTTTTTTTTTTTGTGCATGGCATCTCGTACTTGACCTTGAGAGGTCGTGACTACTTAACCGGACTATCCTGTGGCTGCCTTAAGCGGACTCAAAGCCAGGGGCGTAAAACTACTTACATTACTAAGCGAACGCTCGCTAAGGGCACCCCCTGTGGGGTACGGACCTCGGCTTAGGGCGTCGCTTACCGGAGGACAGCAAGATGGGACAGGCTGGATCAGATTTTGTTGATTATTATTATTCGGGGAATTTAAAGCTACAGGCTCAGCTACGGCGCGGGCTGGCACTTCATCGAGCAAGGGTCGGGGGGGACAATTACGTCGGGATCTTCGCGAGGAACCTCGGCGGCGAGGTCGGAAAGTCGGTCTGTGTTTATGCACTGTACTGGTGGCCCTACTGCTCTCCTGAATGAGAGTTATGTGGTCATCGGGATCGGTGAGGACATGCTTGGGACGGCGGACTTGACTAATGGAGGAGGGAATATAGCTAGCGGCTTTCACAACCAGAGGGTTGCGGTGATTCGCGGCGGTCTCGAAGAAACGCTTTGAAATGCGTTTCATGAACTGACGGATAGTGGGAATCCTGAGGTCTACGTGGAGCGTACCAGGGGGAGCCTGTTATCCTATGGAGGAACTTGTTCTGGAGGGTCTGCATTCTATTGAAGCGAACGGGCTTGGCGTGTGCGAAGACTGCACTGGCATAGTTCATGATCAGGCGAATCTTTTGGATATCACCCCCGAGGCGGTTTTATTCGCGCGAGCCGTAGGCCAACGCAATATGGGAGCCGAGTGGGTAATGCACACGCGTGTCACACGACGTTTTTCAACACACTTGCGGGGGAAAAAAACAGACTCGTATTGTTATTATCTTTAGTTATTGAAACAATTAGTTAAAGTGCAATTCTCATATATACCGAACAGTTTGTTTGGCATTTTTACAGTTTGTGTTATGGTATTGGTATTATTAATAATTTAGCTGTTGTCATTTTCTTGGGTATATGTCGGAGATGATAAAAAATATTCATTGTATTCAGGCATAAAAACTCTTTAAGGAGATTAAAGAAAAAAAAAAAAAAAACACGAGTGCGGTGATGTAAAGTAAAACGCACACGTGTTTAATACACTGCATTATGAACCTAAAAGCGGTGTGATAAGAGCCACTTTATGAGCAACTGTGTCGGAAAAACATTTACAAAACTAACAATACATTTCATACGTGTTTCGTTTACAAACATACCTATTATGTAGGTACATAGTTGTGCTGTTAGGTAAGTAGGCAATGGAAACCAGTTGTTAAGCGTGCAAGCGGCCTAATTAGCATAAATGCTTCTATTCAGTTAGTAGACAGTTTGTGGCAGCTGAATTACTGAAGTCGATATTGTAAAAAAAACTCAGGAAAAATTAAAAGAAAGTTAGTCAAGCAAAGCATTACGTTAGCGTATAGACACAGTTGTTTAAATTGAAGTATGCGTAATCATGATCAGCCTATTATGTGCCGGTTGCTGGAACACAGGCCTTCTCTCTGTTAGGAGATAATCCACAACGTGGTAATTGTCACATGTCGTCAAAGGGTGCATCGATTGAACTCCTAAAACAATGTGTTCCTTTTACTTCGAACTCGCAAAGTCCGAAATGACTTTTTAAGCTAGGAATGAATCAGGGTCGCAGGAAATTCGAAAGAGAAACCGTGGACCTGGCACAGCAACTGTAGGAACACGGGTGGGTTTTAGTCAGTAAAAGTCTGACACGCCCTCACGCTCCATCCAGAGCAGGGGAAGTCATTTGATGGTTTCCCACCTAAAAATAAAAAAGGCTAAGAATTAAAATATAAAAATAATTATCAACGATATTATTCGTCGAGCCCTTGTACCGTACCTGCGGTTTTAGAACGGCTTTGTACGTGACGATGGGAAGAGACCATACGGTATGACTTTGTTGCCTTGGATGGTGGGTAGGCCTCTGGTGTGGGACGCAACCTGTGTCGATACCCTTGCTCCATCTTATGTTCCTAGCACGGCGGGCTGTGCTGGCGCTGCTGGTGCGGCTGCTGAGACCCTTAAGCGACGCAAATACTGTAACCTTGTGGGTAACTACAGTTTTTAGCCGTTTGGGGTCGAAACGCTCGGGTCATGGGGACCGAGTGCGCGTCTTCTTTAAACAAATTTCTCACCGACTAGTCGACACTTCACGTGACCAGAGGGCTGGATTGTTCTTTGGCCAAAGAATTAGCATTGCCATTCAGCGTGGCAACGCTGCCAGCCTTTTGAGCACTTTTCTCTCTGACAGCGATGCGGACGAATCTTTTGTAAATTTACTTGTAAATCCTATTAATATTATAAACGCGAAAGTTTGTCGTTTGAGTATGGATGGATTTGAATGAAATTTAGCACACAGATAGTTTATAACCTGGACTAACACATAGATATTAGAAGTAGAATACGTTTTATCCCGATATTCCTACGGGATCAAAATTTATGAGGGGGAAACCGCGGGGAGCAGCTAGTTTATTATGTAGTTAAAATACTTTACAAGCGAAGTTCAACAATGTCTTTACTGAACTAATGAATATTAAATAAGAATATTATTAACTTCATGAATGAATTTCAAGGTAGTTTGACTCATCGTTGGTAACCTTAGCCTTTCAGTGTTGTGGTGTCTCATGTCTCAGGCACATGAGGCATTTCAGGGATAGGTACATTGTATCAGGTACAGCAAAGCATCTCTGCTTCTGGAATTGCCGCAATCGGTTCGTGGTTAGATGAACAGCCATTACATATTGGAACCCCTCCGTGCCTTGGAGAGTACGTTAAGCTGTACACTCGTAACTTTGAAGAGATTCGGGTTGAATGCGTTCGGGAACACAGACGCAGGTAGTGAGTTCCACTCTTTTTACGTGCGCATTATGAAGGCTGTTTTGAAGCGCTTAGTGCGAATTGGTGGACATGACGAAACTATAATGTTGACTACGCAACCGTAACTAAACACGCAAGGCAGATTGATTTTGTATAGTAGACTCAACCATACAAGTTTTGCCTGATGCAACTGAGCATAACCCGTTCGCTGGCTGCAAACTTTCAGACGTTCTTAGTCAAACAGTCACCTATCCAAATCTTAGCCATGGCAATGAAACTAAACCGTTGGCTTGGTACATTAGTTATGTCAATTAAGCTATCGGTATAAATAAATAAATCATATAACATTCATATTTTAAAGGTTATAAAGGTTAGGTGCGAAGTACTCTCAACCGGCGCTCGTGTATGACCAGATGTATGAACGTAAACGAGGCAAAAGGAGTATGTAAGGAACGTAGCAGGTGGCGTTCTGTGGTTTCTGCCTACCCCCATGAGAAGAATGCGTGAGTTTATGTATGTATGTATAACATTCATTTCTTTCAGGACTGCCTCGTTGGTCTAGTGATCGCAAGAGCTACTACTGAGCACGAGGTCCGTGGTTCGATTCCCAGGTCGGGCAAAGTGGTCAGGGATCTATCTAGAATTTTCAGTAGCTGCACGGAGTCTGAATTTGTGCCCGGTTGATGGCCATAGGCTCGTCCCTATTACATGGGATTTAAGCATAACTGGCGGAATGTGGGTGTACTATAAGTACACCTCTGCTTAACCCGTCTGGGATTACAGGCGTGATGTTATGTTATTTCAGGTTCTTGGAGTCATACTAAATACAAAAACATTACACAAATTTGTCGATTTTATAAGTGTCCCTAGAGAGCTACTGTGCTGAAGAAGAGGGGCTTTTTATTATTTGTTTATTGTACAAGCATAACAAGCCTATTACGTTCCCACTGCTGGGACACAGGCCTCCTCTCAGTAAGAGGGAGTGGGCCGTAATCCACCACGCGGGTCCAGTGCGGGTTGGTGGCTGTCACATTCCCTCACGATGTTTTCCTTCACCGTTTAGAGAGCAGTGGTGATGAAATTAAATACACTAATTGCCTGCCTGGGTCTGACCTCACGACCTACAAATCGTAAGTCGGGCCGATACCACTTGGCTACCACTGCTCACTTTCTTGTATAGGTATGTACTTAATTGTATATCAGTAATTAAGTAACGTAATAAAACAACAGTGAAAAATTCTTAGCGATAAAGAAAAATTAAAGACCATACTTTTTACACAGTGTGATCAGTTTTTTTTATCGTTTGTTTTTCAGTAGTAAACTTACATAGTAAAAAAACATCAAAAAAAAAAAAAAAAAAAAAAAACATCAACGCTAAGCTTTGAAAATAAAATTTTTCATGGTGGGAATGTTTTTTTTTCGAAACTACTTCCTAATTTTGTCACCTTGCCAATGGTTAGCATTTATTAGAGCTTTCTACCTTTAATACCAACTAGTATCGACTAGATCCTAAAAATACCAAAATAAGGAGAAAACCCGCTATATTATTTCTGATCACCCATCCGACACCTGACCGAGGGATTGCTTAACCTCGCATGCGCCCGCGCCGTTGTCAAGTAGAATTTAATAATAATATCGATCACGCAGAAGCGCCAGCGCCATGTGTAAGCGAGACGTGATATCCAGTGTGGCCATGTAATATGTTGACATGTGGACAGTCCCAAAGTCAGACATCAATACTCTTTCTATAATAATTTTGCTCTTCTCAATTTGTTTATTTTCTAATTGAATAAAGAATATTAATTTTTTGGGTTGCATTTTGGATAGTTTTTTTTTTCAAGTTTTATGTTTTCGGTTGAATCGTTTTTATGAGTTTTTAAATTGTTGCTTTTATTTTTTATTTTGATTTAAAAGCGTGTCCATGTAGTTTCTTGCCTGTTCTTCTCCATGGAAATCTTCAACGCTTTGGAATAGGCAACGAGCTTTATCTTTCTTACTGACTGGTATCTAAACAATACAAAAGTTCCTTTAAATGGGTTAATTGTAAACAATGCTTTGTGTTGGGTTAAATTAAATCTAATCCAATCATGCCTTAACTATTTGTTAATTTCACGGAAATCTAGAAGACAATACTTAATTATATGTATAGAAAGTATAGTTACTAATCACTTAAAAATAATAATTACATACTCCTTTTATTTATTTCCGTGAAAGGTTTAATCACTATTATCATAACAAAAACAGGTAGGTACGACATCAGTTTGCTCAAGACAAACATGACTAATTAGATTTTACGAGCGCTCATAATGTGTGTTCATAAAGAGCGTTTCAGAACTGAGTCAAATGGGATCATAAAGTTGTGAAATTTATGCGAATAAAATGGCCCGGTCAAATGAATTTGTTCCGTGGAAAATACATGACATTGTCGTGTCATTCAGCTGCATAGGCCTGCCAGTTTTTGTATTCTGAAGACCAGCAGAGTGATTGCGTAACACATAGAATGGTGCCGATTCTCTTGTCACAAACGCCTCTAAACTAGACTAAAAATCACTAAAATTTGGTTTAATTCTGTCAAATGACGATTTTCCATTCTGAAATTGACTATAGTGACACAAATTAACTATATTTTAGTTTGACAGCACTAAGATTGCACTGAGTTATTAGTTTAGTGAAAATGGCTATTTTGCTATTCTGAATTTTACGTTTTTCACCTAAAAATTTGATTGTCTAACTAAATCTGAACATGAATCTGACTATTAATCGCGATTAAAAAGGTGTGGAATAAAATTAGGTGGCTTGAAATAAAATTAACACCAACACCTCGACTTCAGACGTGCAAAAACGGTACTTAACTTTCTTTTTTTGCTCATATCTCGAAAACGGTGTGTCCTATCACAAAAATAATGAAAATTTCGACCCCCTTTGTAAGCCTGAAACCACCAAAACTCTACATGTAGATATTTTTATTTTATATTTTTCACACAAAAAGTCAAAACTTCCATAGAAAACACGTCGAGGCTGCCCCAGCAAAGAATATCTGCCCCAGGCTGCCTCCGGCTCTAACAAAGACGTTGCGAAATCAAAAGAAAAAAAAAACACGTGGACTCGCGATTGTCAAATTCGATTATAGTTGTGTCAAAATTATTTTTAAATTTAGCTTCAAGATTTTCACAGTAAAAAGTAAGGACTTTTAGTGATAGTTTAGTTAGTTTAGTTCGGTGTACAAGAGAATCGGCACCAATGGCAATTGTCCGCAATGCCTTTAAGTTTGATAGTTCAGCCATGTTTATTGCATAATTTACGTTGTTGTGCAGATTAATTTTTCAAACCTACGAAGGAAACAGGAATTCGTTCAAAACCCTCAGCGATGCTATAGCATTAGAAAGTACTGCGTCAACTGATTATGTTTACCATTAGCTGTGACATTTGGTGGAGCTTAAAAAAAAGATAAAAGGATTAAAGCTTAAAAGGTGTTGAGTTTATAAATGCTGTAATCTAATCAGGATTTTGCATTAACGTTAATCCTAATGGTTTTTAGATAAACCTTCGGATTGCGTATTTTTCCGATTTTCCCTCCCAAAATTTTGCGTTGGTGCAAAGCAAAAAAATCCCATTCGACTTCAAAATATCTGTAAACATAGAAGGGTGAATTCCTTTTTTTATGCACAAAGTAGTACACTCGTGTATAAACTTTTCTTAAGAAACTTCCAGCAAATGTACTACGTACTTACCTACGCATAATTCACGGTCATTCAATGTCATGTTAAAATCATCACCTTCACTTTTATTATCACCAAAAATAATAAAAACAAACTAAAATACCCTACACTCCCACGAACGCACACACCCTGACCCAATAACAGAAATACTCTACCAAAATATTCCACTACAAACATTGTCACCCTCACCCAGTGATATCGTTCGCGTGGCTTGCGCATGCTCAAAACCGGCTAACGCGATAAATGCCTTTCAGTTTGCGACGAACGCTCGCTCAATACAGACGTGTTTTGTTACAGAAATGTGCGCGGCAATCGACATGTTAGCATCGGAATCGTTCTACGGGCACAGTCCGCCCGCCGGCTTCCTCTCCGACTACAGTATACAAGCTCCTAGAAGACCAACGAAACTAACAACTAGAGGATTCTCAGCGCCTTGTCTAACGCCTTTGAAACCAGTGCAGCTAACTTTGACATCGGCTCCAAGATCGTGCATAAGGATACCAAATGAAACGAAGAAGAAAAATGTGGTGTTTGCGGATGATAGAGGGTTTGCGTTGGAACAGATTAAGTTTATGACAGAGCCTTCGCATCTTCCTCCTAATTGGACGCTGAAGTTTGAGTCCAGCCCGCCTCCAGAGAGAAAACCACCACCGACACCCGTAGTAGACTTATGGGAAACTAGATTCGTGCAACCAGCTTCAAACTACTTGGAATTTCGTCGACGAGTGACCCAAGATTGTGTATCGTTAGAAAATGTTATAATAAAACAGAACGAGTGTGCGGTCGACGGAACTGTGAAAGTGAAAAATCTGGACTTTACAAAAGAAGTTTACGTTCGAACGTCTTCCGATGGTTGGTTGACGAGCGAAGACACTTTTTGCGAGTTCGTAGAACCAGGACCTTTGAACCAGCATGGAGTGTCGACCTACGATACCTTTGGGTTCAGACTGCAGCTACCAATTCACTCCAGAAGATTGGAATTCTGTGTCTCCTTTAGATGCAAAGGAGACGAGTTTTGGGACAACAATGGAGGCCTTAACTACTGCATAGACAAGGCCTCAGTCAGGAGCACGCCAGCAATTTCTTGTGCCAGAATTAAATACGGAAACTCGTGGACTACTAGGTCAAAAGGAGATGGAAATGTGCCTTACTGGTGAAACGTTACTGGACCTTAAATGAATTAGTGTCAAAAGCCCACGGGCTGGTGATATGTGCCATATTTGGTTCCTAGTGATTTTGGAGGTCTGTATTTTTTTTTTATTGCTGTCTATGGCAGAAGAAACTATTAATGCATAATTCCGCCCATAAGGCTGTAGAAAGGGTAAAAAAGCAATGATAGCTTTTCCTTTAAGCGAATGCCAATTTTAGATTACTGGTGATCAAGCCATTAGCTTATATTTCTGCTCTTAAGTCTATACTTAGAGTAAACACGCAGGTTTTTTTTCTGCATTTCTATACCCAAATGCCAATGTTAGTCCATGAATCAAATGGTGATCAAAACCTCCTCCCCTTAGTTAAGTATAAGCACATGGTGATTATTTCAGCAAATTGCCTTAATATGTGTTTTTTAAGGTATGATTGTTGAATGTCATCTTATATATGATGTAGACTTAGAATTTAAGAGACTTATACATGACTGTCTCGGTCAACAGTCCCTCTCTTTCTGAATGAGGTAATAAGAAAGAGAAGAAAGTCAAACGAGAGCAAAACTCTTGAAGATAGGTTTTTCGTCTCGAATAAGATATGCGAACCTCCCTATGTATAAACCCTTTGGGTGCAACCAGAAGGGAGGTTTTGAGCCGAAAGCCCCTAAATATAATGTCCAATCGTTAATGCGTGACAAAAAAGGGAGAAACACTTGAAGGGAGTGGAAAAAACCATGAATATACACAACTTTTAGTGAAGGAACCACTTTGAATTCTAGAAAAAAAAGAAAATATGCATTTTTTACGAAATCAGAGTTGTTGTCGTTGAAAAAGTTATTTTAATTCATGCTTTGTTTTCACTCCGAAAAAAAAAAGAACTAACAATTTATGCAGTCACTAAAATCTTTAATGATTTTTACAAAATATTCCACTGTGTTAATTATAGTAGAGTCAAAAGCAATTTGAATATTTAATTATTAAAACAGCTGGTTTGTCACTGTGCAGTGTCGTGATTTTAGACTCGTTTTTCCGGCTGCGGGTTTACTTTTCTACCAAGAACCATTGTACCGTTTTCGCAAATACTGGCTTGAATATAAATGAGTAAGTGGGTATTTTTTAGTAGATTCTGAGTGTTGTGTTAAATATTGATAGGTAGTTCGCAAAAAAAAAACAACACTTTTCCACCCAAAAAAGTCGGATGTATAGTCCGTTTGGGATTCTGGGGTGAATTGAAACAAAACTTTGAAATGAATTAGTTTAGTTTTTTTGCCTAAGAGACTACTGTTATTTATAATAGCGTCCGTAATGGGAACAAACTAAATTGATTTTATAATAAATCTCTATCTTTATTTTAAACGATACATTTTAGTGGCTGCAAATTCTTGTTCCTGTATAGATTAAAATGTCCACATTTTGTTGTCATGAAGTGTGGCCGAAATAAATGTGCCAATGTTTTGACAGCTGTCAAAATATACTCGGACTCAACTTTGTGTAGTTTGATTGCAATTATTTTTGTAATTATGAACCGGTACACATGTTTGTTAATTCAAACTTAAGTAACAGAAAATGTAATTAATAATGATTTAATATTTAACTCAAAACAGTTTACAAACAAACTAATCTTGTTTTGTCTACATTTTTCCGCCATCTTGAATTCCAGTGTGATAAATACAAGCATACTTTGTTTATTAATGAAAACCCTAGCTAATCGGCTCATTATTTTTTGTATAATATTATTATTTAATGCAATCAAACTCTTTCTTGTATAACTTTCTCGAAAGGTCATTTTGATATAAGTCAGAATGACATTTCTGTCATATTTGGCAGATAAAATGGCGGCTTTGTTGATAAGTCATTTTATTAATATTTTAGTAGATGTTTAGAGGCAGAACTTCTATCACGCTTTTAAAATGAATGGAAGTTTTGAATACGGCTTCGGTACTTTTTGGTACCAATCAAAGCCAGGTTTGAATAATGACAGATACCAGTAGTTTTCCATATTAACCACTCAAGCGCCGCGCCATTTTTGACAAATGAGTCACGAGCGTCATATTACTTCTGTGGCTTTTCAGGCTTTCTAACACTAAAGAAACATATTCCAAATGATTTTCAAAAAAATATTAATTGTATGGAGCACCAAGTTCTCTTTATAACTTGAGCCTCAATTATTGACCTCTGCTTTTTCCGTTAGCGAACGAAGCGAGATGGTTTATTGTTTTTATTAAATTTATTTATTATCAGCAACTGGTATACTGATATTTTTTTAATTCCTAGTTTGACAGAAGACTGAAATTCTGGCCAGCAATGAATGATGAAAAGACTAGAATATCAGTTGCTTTTTAACCGGCGCAAGAAAGTCAAATGGAAAATGTTCAATAGTATTTTTAGACCGCGAAGTTATAATATTCAATTTTGACGGTATTTTTTTTGGTTTCTTATTTAAAAAAATGTGTAGCGGCGTTGGGATTTAGATTTTATGATATTTCAATCTATTAGTTCATTGTTGGCAGTCCATGTATGTGATGGCCTTAGTTGTAAATTGAGGCAAAAAAGCTGATTTCTGCAGAGTCAGCTGTCTCAAATTGGTAACACAAAATGTTATCATGTATAAATAAATCGAGCGTCAAAAAAAAAAAACTTGTCACAAAATTTGATAACCACTGCTTCGCATCACAACAGAAAAAAAAAATGCGAAAAACAATTCAAGATCGTTGATAAGTTTTTTTTATGAACTTGATAGTCGCGTGAAAATTGTGTTTTGTCTTAACAACTATGATATTTTTGTAAAATGACTCTTCTAACTAAATCAAGGTATTGAGAATATTTGCTCAATTAATGTCTGGATGATTTTACAGCATGTATAAGAAAGGTATGTGTCATATTTTTAACGATGCACAGACCATCAAACTGAACTACTTACTCCATGGGACTAAATCTTGTAGGTATTGAAGTTTTGTCTGGAACTGTTGATTTCTTTTTCGCAATTACAATGTTGGTTCTATGGAGAAAGTTGTACTATTTAATGGTCTTAAATAAGCCGAACTGACTTTACTGAAACATCTTGTATAGAAAGTTTTAAGACCCTGGTTTAATAGCGCTAGGAGTGATTAAAAAAGGTAATCGTGTATTATAGGCGGTTTTACCGTTAATAACGATTGGTTTTAGGTTATTGAAAGAAACTAGGTTTTTAAAACTCACTATTTTACACTCGATTTTGTGGAGAGAAGATAATATTTTTAAGAACACTGAAATGAGAATGTGTAGCTATAATAGATAAATAAACCAGCTGATTAAAAGTTTATTTCGATAAAAAGTACATAATAAGAATATTAACTCGGTAGGTACATATAAACTACATACAACGATTTTTGAATTTATTTAGTTATAAACAAAAATCGTATGTTTGTCGTTGTATTATAGTGTCGACGGTCGTGTAAGATGCTGGTGATTGAAAAAAATACAAGAAAAAATGTAAAAAAAAAACTTTTTCTTATTTTTTTTCCTTATTCAAAGTGCTGTTTCTAAGGGTCTGTTAATTGTAAATATTTTTTTATAATAATTATTATATCTGATTATATTTAATTCATAAGAATTATTGTAGATCTTTTGAATTTTATTATGGTCACCAGCAAATCTATAAATAAAATCACACGGCATTTTAATTTGTAATTATGTATTTAGAAATATTTTTATTTTAATTTAGAAATGATGAATGTAAGTAATTTATTTTGAATGATGAAAAAAATAAATGTATGATCAATAATATTTTCTATTTTAAATCAAATAGTTACTGAATAGGGTTGTACGATTTTTTACTGAAAGAACTGATTATTATGTAATAAATGTTTAAAATTAAGAGTTTATTGAATTTTATTGTTTTTGTATAAAACTCAAAAAGAAGCATGGATGACAGAAAATATTTTTTTCGTAATATAATATACTGATTATTACATTTTTGTTTTATTTAATATTTTCCTTAATGAAAGAACATTTTTTTGGTAAAACTGTAGGTACCAATAAGCAGTCGAAGAATGAATATAATAGTAATGACATGACGCTACTGCTGAACGTGAGGTCCTGGGTTCAATTCCTAGGTCGGGCAGTGTTATTGGGGGTTTTCATGGGGATTTTTTCCGTAGGAGCCTGTTGTCTGGATTGGCATCCTGTTGATGGGAATGAGGTCGCCCCCTTTTACATCGGACTTAAACATAACTGGCGAAATGTGAGTGTAAAAAGAAAGAGAGTTGTATATTTCCATGGAGTACTATAGGTGCACCTCTGAACCTAACCTAACTCTTTGGGAAAATAAAGCGTGTTATGATGAGACTCATCGGTATTTTAAACTCAGATTCCTGAATTAATAACGCCTCCGGCAAAGTAAAAACTTTTCGGATGAAAATACTGCTGATGCCATATTATGGACGCAGGATGCGTATCTTAAGTACCTACTTCGAATCCCAAAATGAATAACTTGGAATCTCCAAACCTAGGCATCTCCACTATGACACCCCGTGATATGTTGGTCTACCTTTACCTACATATCGGTACCTTTAACGTGCTACGCAATTGGTTTCTCGAATTGAACACGAAAAGAAACAGTAATTATGGTCATAAAGAGTTTTCTAGTTACCCTTCGCAGAGTCAGCTTCATGATATGCGAACATTTACTGAGTTCCCGCCATTGCTAGAAATAGCACGTCGATCAGCGCCATCTAGGTTTCTATGAGAAGATTATTACAAGTTCAGTATAATATTGCTACATAGATGGCGCTGTTGTCAATTAACAACAACATCACGCTTACGATTCTCGAGTAGGTTTACAGAGTTTGTTTGTAGGTATACCTACCTAGGTATAGGAATAACTCTGGAATTCTGAAATAGGTATACTAAAAAGTGCTTTGAAGGAACCATCATCGCCATCCCATCCTTCTCCCAACAGTGAATTTCAGCTGATTAGTGAGTAGCCTTTCATAACTAGGCAGTAATTGCTATGTGTGCACAGTCGACCGCTCTCCGGTTTTAACACTGACATTGAACTGGCATAGCCTAGTACGGTTCAATGGAATAAGAGGCTAGCATCAGTGTTGGCATTAATCAATTAATTTTTTATTCAATTAATTAATTTTTATTAATTATAATCAGATTACATTAATCATGATTAAAATAATCATGATTAGAAGAATCATGATTAAAAAAGTAATCTTAATCATGATTATTGACGTTAATCATTAATCACTAATCATTAATTGATTAACTTGATTATAAACTAGTACATCCATCAAAACACTACTACTATCAGAGTCATCATCACAATTCGTTTGTTTTTAAGTTAATCACTGTGTGAAACAATATCACAAAAAGTTGCAAAATCTGAAAAAAAATATCGCCAACCGAGTGCGAGCGAGCGTCTTTCAGCCAGATAGTGTTAAACATATACTTAATAGTAGTTTAGTGCTATAAAAGACGAGAGAGTGGGAGAGTGAGAAGCTAAAGCGAAGTACCTCTGTCCCACCCCCTCCCCGGTGTTTACGCAGTAAAAGTCTGTGAAATTGGAATAAGGAATGTTTACATTTTGAAATAATTGTTTTTATACAGAATTCCATTTTAGTTGATTTATGACTGCTTTTGAAGTAGCATATTTATGTTTTGCATAAGCTGTTGGTGTTGCTCTTCCAATAAATAAAATAAATAAATAAGTAGTTAATCAAATAATCAAATTAACGATTAAAGATTATGATTAATAATCATAATCATTTTAAATTTGATTATGATTAATTAATCTTAATCAAATATTTTGATTATGATTTTTAATCATTAATTTTTAATCGTTAATCAGATTAACTTTGGGCCAACACTGGCTAGCATACACTGGTTTAGTTACCCCTCGCACCTGTCTGGACGATAGACGTTCCTTAACATGAACTGTGGCTGTGATGCTCATCAAGTAGGCGTACTCTGTCACCCTGACGCAGCAGTGCCGCCACCAATGTCAAGCCTACCTAGCAAGAGGGTGGTAAGAAAATGTTCAAGCTCACCCTCGCATGCCAATAACGAGCCTCGTGCGAGCGGCACCTATGGCGTAGTACCGAGCACCACATTTTCTTTCATCTGTACCCTCATGTGGACTGCCATAGGCTGAGTTGATGTGTATGTGCAGCTATGGACTGCGATTAGCTGAGTTGGTGTGTACGTCAGGGCAGTGGACTGAATTTAGCTGAGTTGATGTGTATGTCCAGATGTGGACTGCGATTAGCTGAGTTGATGTGTCTGCCTAGCTGTGGACTGCGATTATCTGAGTTGATGTGTATGCCCAGCTGTGGACTGCGATAAACTTAAACTGAGTTGATGTGTATATCCAGCTGTGGACTGCGATCAGCAGAGTTTATGTGTATGCCCAGCTGTGGACTGCGATAAGCTGAGTTGATGTGTATGTCCAGCTGAGGACTGCGATTAGCAGAGTTGATGTGTATGTCCAGCTGTGAACTGCGATAGGCTGAGTTGATGTCGGGTTCCGGAAGAAGAAGTGTACCGCGCGGCGAAGGAGGCTCTGTGGCTGGCCATCGGCGAGTCGAGGACTCGAGCCAGGGAACATCTCATATGTTGGCGACCCTAGACCGGGATCCATGGAGGCGCCCTTATCGTGCAGTCATCCATGAGGTGACCAGTACTCGACGAATGGCTCGGGAGGAGGCACGGCTCCCGGTCGTAAGGCTTCGGAAAGGGAGAGATAGATCTCGTCCACTCTCCCGATCCGCAGCAGGCGCACCGGGCGTAGGTGTAGGGCGGACAACGCCCTCTTCCCCCTAATTGGGTCCAAGGATGGCGGACTCGGGGACATCCGTCGCCCCCCATATATCAGGACCCCCCCCCCCCCCCAACCAGAGGCGGTCGACGTCGGCACCAGTCGGGGTTGCGGAAGAATCATATGTTCCCGCGACCCCGACGTAGGTGTGAGATGGAACACCGGGGTTGTTTTTAGTCAGTAAGAGTCTGTCAGACCCCACCGCCCGCCCCAGGGCGGAGGATATCCATGAGGATTTTCCACACGAGAACAAAAAAAAAAAAGGCTAAGTTGATGTGTATTTCCAGCAGTGGGCTGCGATAGGCTGAGTTGATGTGTATGAACAGCAGTGGGCTGCGATAGGCTGAGTTGATGTGTATGTCCAGCTGTGGGCTGCGATAGGCTGAGTGGATCTACGCTCATGTACCTACATGCCTGTGCCGAAGCATGAAAGCAAATGCGGTGTTTGGTACTACACAAAAGGTTTTTTAACGCTGCCACTCGCACGAGTATCGTGTTGACCGAGCATGTGCGTCCAGCCAGTGCGAGGTATGTGCGTTAAATGGTAAGCCAAGCATGTGACGGCTACCTCAGGCTGAGACAACTTGACATTTAAAAAAAGGCATTTGCGGCGCATGCCTCGTACTGGCTGGATGCACCTTTAGGCGTACCTAGTTTGAGCCTGATTGAAACTTGGCTCGAACAGTAGGCGAGTCGCTGCGCGGTAACAAATTCACGTGTCAGCGGGAGTGTAGGGGGTACTGCGAAGGGACTAGCGCACTTCACGGCCGCCATAAAGTTTAAATCGGGCTGTAGGACCTCGTGTGTTTTACGGCAGAACCCAGTAACCTATTTTCAGGGAAAGACAGATCGCTCATTGATGTTCTCTTTTCAGATCGATCTATCAAATAATTAATTCACTATTTATTAATATTAAATTATTTTAACCAATTACTTCTTACGTGTTGTAGGTCGTAGGTTCGAACCACACAGCTTTACTTTGTGTAAATTATTTCATCACCACTGCTCTCAAAACGGTGAAGGAAAACATCGTGAGGAAACCGGCAATATGTCTTAGAACCACAAATTCGAAGACATGTGACATCTACCAACCCGCACTGGGCCCACTCCCTCTCATATAGAGGAGGCCTGTGTCCCAGCAGTGGGAATATAATAGGCTGATTATGCAAAGTGTGGCTGCAAGTGTTTTGTATAGTGCAATCAATCTGCCCAGTTTTTGCCCAAGTACGTTAGGTCTGCTTCCAGTCCAACTGGATGCAGCTGCGCACCAGTATTTCACATGGATGTGTCCCAGCAGTGAGAACATTATTGGCTGCTAATGCTTATGCTAACCAATCGTGGCATATTAATTTACATATAATTCAATAAGTACAAAATTCTGTAAATTATTTTAAAAGAGATTCTCCATTCTTCTCCATACGGAACTACCTATTGGAAGGGGCAACTAGAATCAGTTCTATTTTTTTTGTAAATGTTGACGTTCAAAAGTGTCATTTAAGTGCCTATTTGAAATAAATGATTTGACTTTTGACTTTTACGATTTAATCTGTGCCTGTCAAACATATATCTGTCAACCATAAAAATAGCTGTCAACATGTTACATTAAACATACATGGGACGTTATAACCAGAGATTGGTTGGTTTTTCTATCTCCTGTACGCCACAATTGGTGATAGTTATGTTATATTATATGTGTTCGGCCGTTAATGGGTAAGACATAGCTTTTTGCCTTCCAGGAAAAAATCAAAACAAAAACTACGCATAAATAAACCTGTATTTGTTTTAGTAAAATATAAACATTGCTTAAAAACATTCTGTTCAACTAAATCTAAACTATACATCGTTTCATGATAGTATTATTGTAATATTGTGAGTCTTAAAACATTTTTAAATCAGCATGTAGGTAAAATAGATTTTCAACAGACGTCTCAAGGACAAATCAACATTTTACAATCGTTTTAGACGACGGAGCTGTAATAAAACAATTATATTTTGTATATTTATCAATAACTTAAGGATTTCCCGTTCTAAATATTTGTCTTGAATTATAAGAATATGTTTAGTAGACAAACACTGGTGGTCAATTTAGTTGGTTGGTAGTATCTGATTGTCATTGGATAAAAATGATTCCCTACTATTTGCTAAGCTCCCTAATTAAGTTATAACTCATAACTTAATTATTTACACGATTACTGACAAATGCTTGCAATGACTGGACTGGTACACTCAATCTGTGGGTCTTTCCTCAAAAGATTAGTCCTCACATGATCTGACCAAGATTATGTCTAAACTTTAAAAGAGACTTTGACCCGTGAGTTTGTTTCGGCTTTTCCTCTCAGAATAGTCGAAAACGAAACACCGACCTCATCTAGTTTAAATATGATTGACGTGTGTGTTTGTACAAAACTATTTACCAACCACTGTTTATTTACTAAAACGACCATTTATTTTTGCACAGGTCATAGTTTACAAGAGCATGTTAAAATAAATTATGAAGCTTACAACAGCTATTATTTATTTAGATGTGATTCGTAAAGTTCTTTATTCGCTAGTTAAATCTATTGAAAATATGGTTATTGGGTTACAGAGCCACAGTCTAACAAATAGACAGTGTTGCAACAACGAATAGCAACAAAATTTTCAGAATTGATTTATTTGAAATACCAATGTGACTTTTTCAATTCATTTCAACGTAGTTCATCTAGTTAGTTCGTTTTCATAGTTTATCTTGAACGTAACAGACATCAGTGAAGGAAAACATTGTAAGGAAACCACCTGGACTTTTAGTTAAAAGTCTGAAATCGCCAACCCGTCTTGAGCCAGCGTGGTGATCAATGCTTGTGCCTTCTTTGTATAAGAAGAGGCCTTTGCCCTGCAGTGGGCCAATCATATACTATTATAAGCACTTTAGGTTTCGAAGATTGGCAAAGGTTTACCGAGATTAAGACGCTATAAGTAATTTCTAAGATTGTCGAATCTCAGTTCAGTATTCAGCAGTTAGACTGAAAGCCAACCCGTGGAGACTTATGTTGAGGTTGAAAATATATAATTCAAAAGTATAAACAGCATTAACTTAAAAAAAAAAACAAATGAAATACATATTTATTGAGGAACGGCTATTACAGTATCGATGAGTTCATAGGTGACAAACGACTGTCAAAAATGTATGATTTGAATTTTATTTGTGTTTTAAGTAAATTCTGTTTTTGTATACTGTACTTTTTTAAATGCAATGTGTTGGTGAATTAAAAAAAAACATACAATTATTTATTAGTGAGATTGTTAAATTTAAATGCATTATTAATTTTAAATAAGAACGTAAGTACCTACTTAATGTTCTATTTTCTTTTTAATTATTATTTTATATAAAATCACTGTAATATTTTCAATACTATAGGTATTTTGTTATGAAATGAATGACTTGGGACTTACATAAAACGCTTTAAACAAAAATGTTGACCGGTCCCAGTTGCAGCACTCTCTCAAGACTGTAGTTTTGTAAGTATTTTAAATAACTTATGCTTATGTTATTCGTATTAAAAATAAGTAAGGTCATACTTTTATACATCAAGGGTTTAAATCTCGCTTGTGGTCGTAAGTTAGACTGCATTACGAAACAACCACTGACGCGTTGATGTTTCACACGGCTTCTACGACTTGACAAAAGAAGGAGGCTTCTTTAATATGAATATGTAAGTTTAATATTAATATATATTATGCATAAACGTCCCGGAATAAGTTCTCTTAATGATAATGAAAACAGCATCAAAATCTTTTTCGTAGTTAAGAAGAACAACGTAGTTACACAGTCAGACACAGGATAGATATAGATTCCTTGACTGACAATAAAAAGCAACCACTAACGTCCGAAAGTAAAAAAGGAACCTATTATGAGTGAAAGACAGATCGCTATTGATTATAGACAGTATAATTTTTTATCTGTGCCTGTGAAAAAGCTGTCAACATGTTACAGGCACTCATACTTTGGCTTTATTTGTAAAACCAGAGATTGATAAGTTTTTCTATAATCAATAGATACGAGCGAGCGATTCCTGGAAGAGCGGACTCGCGGACTGTAGTATCGTAAAAACATCGCCCTCCTTGACGAGTCGGGTGATAGGTTGAAAAGCTATGGCTGGTTTACCAGCTGTCGTCTAACTTACGATACAAGGAGTAAGTACAGTGGTATAAAACTCTATATTTTATTTTTTAAATATAAATTCAACTTTTGATATACACAGTTATTTTTATGTAACACTTTATAGTAATTAGAGCTGTTTTAGAAGTACTACAGCTGTTCCAATTTTATATCCAGTCTGAACTTATGATTTGATTGACCAACTTAGGTCTTGCATGTCCACCGGCATTCTTATGGTATCTTGGATGGGATGGGATAGGTACTCTAATCGTGAAAGCCTACATCTTTCAGGCTGGTATTGAAGAATAGATTATGGCGTGAGTGATGAAAACACTTATGTACTTATTAGTCAGCGAAGTTTATAAAAGCTTTCAGAAACTTTTTCGTCTTTCAGTCAGATGGGATATAAGATTGACATGTCTGTAGAAACATAGTTTTAGAGAAAGCAGTAAAAGGTTTTGCAAACTATTCAAAAGTAAAAACTGATTAAATAAAAATAATAAAATTCTGGTGTTAAAAAAGTAAAGTTAAGATAAACGGTTCGTTTTAACCAATTGTTGTACACGATCTGTTTAGAAATACCAAACGGTTAAAAATATGGTAAGTGACATATATCTGGGAACGTTTGGAACAAAGCAAATCTTTCGATACTGTTCTGCAATGATAAACTGCCACTCTACATTGGTAGGTTAAAGGAATCAAATTTTTATACATTTTTGGTTTCTATAATTTTACTATCTTTTACGTAACGTCAATATTTCGTTAATTAGATTAATAAACGAACCTAATGTGTATGGCGTACCTCAAGGTAGCATATTTGGGCCTATGTTTCTTACACCAGAAATAAATCTCTTCTACCGCTTTCTTCAAAATATTTATATCCTTGGCAAAGTATTCTTCTATTCATTTATATTTAAACTGGGCTAAAGTTTTGTGTATTTTATGATATTCTATAGATATGTTACAAGTTTATAAGGGAATAGAAGATTTCCAAAAATAACTTTGTTCGGTTTGATATAATTCTGTAGTTTCGAAAGATGATATTTTTATTTTGACAATATACAAAAAAACTACAGGCGAGAATATGCCATCAGCATTTTACAATTCAAGATGCTCTAAGAAACCATAGAAAACTGTTCTATAAAGATATGTTTTGAGACCAAAACCAGGCAAAACTATATAACTGTGTAAGGCCCAATATGTTACATTCCTTACTTTTGGTAATCTTGAACAACCGTGAACAATCTTGGTGAATCTTTTAAAATTCTTGTGAAGTAACAAGTCCAGTCAAATTATAAATGAACAGAATGTAATAATTACAACTATTAAAACCTATTAATATTATAATATTTCATAATAAAATTTAATATTTTTTTATAAAATCTCACTATTTTGTTGCGTATCACTAAAAAGTGACAGATAATCTAACGATTAATATTGTGTAGTGCATAAGAACACTATGTACTAATGTGTCAGTTAAAGTGACACTTTTGAATGATGTTTCACATTGCTGACAATTTAGAGCCCGTAATGTGGGCTGATGTTATTTAAGACAGACGAGAAGCAGACGTGGTGATCAATGCTCATGTTCTCTCTGTTTGAGAAGAGTCCTTTGCACTGCAGCGGGTCAATAATAGGCTGTAGTATTCTGTCGTTACATTGCGATGTTCTGTTTTTTTTTCCCCTTGTATTTTGATGATTTTTTTCTGTATGTCTGTGTGTTTTGGCGTTGTTGATCGATGGTCGATTCTTCCAATGTCTCATCTGTTCAAACTGTGGTCGTTTTGATTGATTCGTTTAGTCTATTTTCTTGACTCGTACAACATTATTAGAACCGTTTTAAGACATTATTATTTATCATTGATGTACTTTTAATCGGGATATATAAATTTTCTTTTTAAAACGAAGTATGTCTTACTTTACCTTTAGTGGCGACTTCTTCTTCTTCACCCGTTTCATCAACTTCAGGTAGAACAGTTTGTAATTGATTCCCTTGAATTTCCACGACAGAATTATCAATTTTGGTTACAATCTCTTCAGGTTCAGTTAGATTTTTGCTTGCTTCTGCGCTTACAGCTAATCTGTACTGTTCTCTAATTTCTTGAATTTCTTCTGGCGATGGGCTCCATTTCTTCAAATCACGATCGCTGTCAATAACTTGACTATCATCATCATCGCTAATGTCTTTAATCTCATCAAGACTTTTACTCATTTTACCGTCAATTACTTCTTTGACACTTTCTGATCCGCCTTCACTAGTTTTGGCTATTCTAATATCTTTGTCGTTTGACCGGTCAATGACTCCATCACCAGAGGCCACATTGGCTCGTTCGTCATCCTGTATGTCCTCAACATCATCTAAGCTTGCTTGTCCAGCTTTATAGTCTTGTCCGTTACTATCGCTTTCAGAAGTCTTAGGCTTTGGACTTTTATGTTTATCTAATTGCTCTTCACTTTCATCAATAATCTCTAAACGAGACCTCGAAAAGAATTTATGTAAAGAGTCTAATTTGTCCAAAGCTCTTGCACTTTTTTCCGAACTAGATGATAACGTTGTATCTTCTGTCATGCAAGCTGAATCTATTCTTTTTGACATATCGGAGAGAGAATCTGATATCTCAGTCGTTGAAGTCGATTTATCGACTTTCACGACTTTAGGTTTGAAAATCATACTGGGTGGTAAATCAGGGATGTTCCTCAAATCGATTAGGCTAATCGATGATCGTTTTAAGCTGTTACTTATATCAAATTCATCATCGGAGTCTTCATCAAAATGTTTATCAACCTTATATTCTATATAGTTAACTAAATCTTCCGCGGCTGCTCTTATTTGAGAATTCCGATCATCCGAATGCTTTCTATCAAGATCTCTAGAGGACGGTTCGTCCTCTTCTATAATATCTGACAATTCAACACTGTATGGTAGATATTGTATGTACGGTAACATAGGTGGTTTCGTATACGATTCGAAATTCTCAGAATCCTCTGCTTCTGTCATAGTATCATCTTCTAGCTTTTTAATTAAAGCAACTCTAGTTACCGCTTCGTCGAATATCATTTCAAGGTCGTTTTTAACGTTACTGAGGTCGATTACCGTTTCCGAAATTCGTCTATCTGTTGCATAATCTTCACCTCTGTCTATAACTGTATCCTGAGTATGTGTTAGTGTCGAATCAGATTTCGTCTTACTAATATCGCTAAAAGTTTCAAGTTTACTTATAGTTATATCCGATTTAGATTTCTCCGATAGCGATGGTGTCAAAGACAATGCATGGAATTTCTCTTTCGTAGTATAATTTTCCATGTACTTTATTAGCATTTCAACTAAAGTCTCCGCCTCTTCTTCAGGCGTATCATCAATATATGATAGGTCTTTAACATTAATATTAGCCTCATTAATGCTTGTGTCTGTTTCTATTATTTCTATACTAGGTTTCGGGTCTTCCGGTCCGAATAGGAACTCCATCAAGGTTATTTTGTTCTCACCGACTTCGTTCTCCTTTTCCATACATCCTGTAGTAGCTAAGAAGTCCATTAAAGTTTCCATTTTCGCTTCCAACTCAGTATTCATCCTACTTGGAATGAATTGCTTAGTACTTTCTTCAGGAGTAACTTCACTTTTGAAACAGCTACCTGTACTGTTCTTCCGTTCAGCTCTTTGACTTTTAACTATGGTAAAAAAGAAGTCAATTAGATTAGCAATTCGTCGTTCAGTACCTTCTTCTCCATCAGAACTGAGATCAGATTCTTCCTTAACCAAAGGACATCTTCTCGGAGAATCTTCGTACTTTTTGGAGAAGACCGTTTCTTGGATTACTTGGAGTAAGTCTCTAGCTAATCGTACAGGTGACCGTGTGTCGGTGTGTATGGCTTCATAGGTGGAGGCCGAAGGTGCGGAGCGGCGGCGGTCACGGTCAATCCTGATGAAGTCCCACAGGGAACCCAGCTCGGAGGAGAGTGAAGCTCGGTGGGTGGCCAAGCGGTTGCCTAGCCGCCGGAAGACCTGGAACGAAGATAGAGACTGATAAAAATATAGTTGCACTTAAAAGGGTTTAACATGCAGGTAAGTTTTTAATATTCTTTATCGTCTGTAGTGTCGTGTCGAACTTAACGGGATAAGATCAAAAATACGCCAAATAGTCAGGATGGATTGGTATCGGAACTATGCCTAGGGGGCGTCATCGCCTATTATCAGTTTTGGTTGCTATTTCTACTTTTTTAATAATTTTAATGATTAATATTGTTATTAAGAGCTTCGACATTCAAAGAGCTTCCAAGATTTCACAAAAGTGACGATACAGACTATAATAATATACTTGAAGTAGACAGATGGTGACTGGATGAGTTGATTGGTATCCGTGTTCCCTTTTATGGATAAACTGGTGTAGTGGTATGTAACCCACACATGCACAACCTTGTTAACTCCGTTGCCTATGGCGTCACACTTCTACCAAGATCATAGACAGAAATCGACGACGTACATTTGGTTACTAGCCGCTGCCCTCGTTACTCGCGTCACATATAATTAACCTAATTTTAGTCATTGTATATTAACTGTGTTTAGTCGTAGTAACTACATTATTAAATCTGATTACTGATACTGAAGAAACATTTAATTACACCTCACTATAGAACCTAAACCACGTCCCAACAAAAGTTCTATATTAAAGCTTCTTCCCGTGACTTCATCCGCTTGAAATTTTGTGTCTTAACATTTAATGTATTCTTTATTCTATACTGTTGCTTCCCAGTTGTGATATAATTTTGGAATTGGATCAGTAGCTCCGAAGATTACCCCCTACATACAAACTCAAAAATGTTACCTCCATAGAGAAAATATTTTAGAGGATTATATCGAATTTATAAATGCTTGGAATCATGATGATCCAGCTCCATAGCACAATCTAGTTTAGAAAAAATCAAACTGGTTGTTTTAATCGTATAATTTGTTATTTTGTATGACATATTTTTATTTTTTTCATTCATTTACCAAGACTTAGCCTAGGTAACATCACTGTTTTTTTCAATAAAGGATGGGTACATATGGCTATAACAGTTACTTTACTCACAGACTGATTTATTCCTTGTTAATATTTTAGGAAAATAGTATGTTTGTAAGTATGTGAGCACCATGTATCTATCACACAGTTAATTTACTGTCTTTGCTTCAGTTTTAATTCTTTTTACTTATTCTGGTATAGTAGTTTTATTCTTGGTGCATCGTCTTCACATATTAATATATGATTAATGTATACAAAATATTGTAAAACATTTTAAAAGAGTAACGGTGGAGATTCTTGCCCATTCTTCTTCATACGAAACTACCTTTTGGAAGGAGCGACTAGAATCAATTATATTTAAATGTAAGTAAATGTTGACGTTCAAAAGTGCGTATTTGAAAATAAATGCTTTGACTTTACATTAGTATAGTTAAACATCGTCTTTGATCGCACAATTATGCAGGTTATGGGTCAGAGTATGTGCTTCAAGGGGTGGTCAAAATAGCTGTATAATATGTGAATATTCACCTGCAACACTCAGGAGCGCCATGCCCTGAGCTTCCGTAACGAGAGTCTCTTGAACCTGGCCACTTGAGCTGCGAGAGCCTCGGCCCCGGCTGACATGCCTGCTCCTCCTGTCTCACCTTCGGAGTGCACCTGGTGGTAGAAACATGACATGAATCTTAGTTGTATGTATTTATATTTCAAGTTTTATTTTATTAAGAAATTTCTTTACCCATAGTCAAGGTCATAAAATACAGATTAATATGGATGAAAAAGAGGAATAACATATTAGTAGGTTTATTACAAACAATACTAAGCTTTAAAATACATTGGAATTCATAGTTGAATAGTTTTTAATTAATTGACTGATATAATTTCTCAGTAGCAGCCCGGAGGCTGGATTCGTGCCCGGTTGATGGCAATAGGCTCGCCCCCTATTACATAGGACTTAAAAACATAACTGGCGAAATGTGGGTGTACTATAGGAACACCTCTGCCTAACCCTTCTGGGATTACTGGCGTGATATTGTGTGTGTTGTGTGTGATAAAGATAAAAAATATTTTTTTAAAGAGTTAATACTTCCATATATGACAATTCAAACACCGCGACTGTATTGCATGGCTTCCAGTCATGGTGGTTGAGAGCACTGATGGGAAGGACAATGTTGTGTGGATATCTTACCTCTCGCGTGTTCGTTCGTTTCTGCATGTAGCTCCTCATGTCCTTGTCTGAGTGTCCTTTCGCTCGTCCTATACCCTTGCCGAGAGGTGCTCCTGTTGAAACCCTCCTGAAAATATAATCAACATCTAGTGTTAGTGGTTCCTATAGTTTTAGTAAGATCGGTATATACAGCTTTAGATACTTCTTTTATAAACGGGTCTCTCGATTGAAAGATTCTTCCAACATACGTACTATCTACAACTCCACATGTAAAACTACGCATCACACTGACGTCACGCAAAATCCTGCATCGCGCAAGCAGAGTTTACCGCTCAACTAGCTTACATACAACGTCCCTACATCAATCGTCGGGCAGTTGCCCACCAGACACGACACCCGTTTGGTCGGAGGATTCTCCCTTTTTTACGTAGGTTGAGTGAACTTTACACCCTGTTGCACATACCTTTTAACACTAAGCGAGGCATTGTTTCGTTTTAGAGGGAGTGGTTACAAGTTCAATTTTACGCACATTTTACTCAGACTTGGCATACTCTTTAGTTTTGAAGATGCTAATAATTATATACATCCATCATCCGACATTCGCCCACTTGCCAAAAGCTTAAAACTAGATGATCCGTTACTATAACGTTTCCCCAATGTTAAAGATCAATTTTTAAACGTATCGATGTTTCGATTTCTCGCACGATGGCCACCGAAGGCAGCTTAACTGGCTGTCATTGCACACGTGTACTCGTCTTGTTTGGAGCGAAGGCAGAGGTCGTGTGAGTGAAAGCATGACGCGCACGCATCGTCTGAATCGGTCGAAGTCCTAAGGGAAATAGAATCCCTCTGAACGTGAAACCCTGAAGCTAGGAAAAACGAAGGTCGAAGCTCAATGAGCGCCAGAGCAGTCCAAGATACGTGAGTGCATTTTGTTTGCTGCGGTCTATGTCATATTGAGTTCTTGAACATCGTAATTATACGTATAAGCCACTCCTATTTCGACTTCTACACCAGATAAAATAGTTTTTTGAGTAACAGGTTTCAGGGTAAAAAGCTGACGTCTTGCACCTTCTTATTCTGTTATTTAATAACTCTTAACCTACCTGCAGTGAGTAGGATCGCTGTTAGCACTTTGCACTGGCGGCTTCCCTTCTGATATAGTATCGCCTGCACCAAACCCTCCGAGTGGAAATCCTGTGGAACCTGTAAAACAGGTTCTAGATAAACAATAAAACAAGTGTTTTTTAACTTCTCAGGTGCGAGGTAAGATTTGCAATAGGAGTGTGTGACCCATGTGACCCGGGAGAAAGATCTCGGATGTGATGTGAAAATAAATGATAAGAGTGTGGAGCAAGTAAGTGAGTTCGTATATTTGGGGAGTCTGTTTACAAGGGATGGAGATGTCGAAAGGAGAGTGAATGCGGGAAATACAAGTGAATGGTTAGCACCACATGCAATTGTGACCAACCAGTTGATGTCCAAGAAGGCACGACTGGCTGTTCACAATAGTGTGCTGGTGCCTGTATGAATGAGAGCGAAGCAAAAGCAATAATATGTAAGGATCGAACGCCTATCGATCTCAATCAACTATAATAACGAATAATACACTATAATAACAGCTTACTGCTTAGTCAGCTTTTGACGAAAGCTGGCTGGCTATTCAGCCTATAATGTATGTATGTGAGTTGGATTGGGCCATAATCGAACTGTGACCGGACTATAGAGTCTTATCTGTCATAATTAGTTCAGTCAAGCTTTATAGCTAGTCCTTTCCGAATAACTTGAACAAGAATGGAAAAAGTGAAAGCAAGGAGGTTTACCTATGCTCTGCTTTGGGACGAAAATGGCTGATGCATAAGTTATTGCCCCCCCCCCCCCTGTTCCTCATTCTCAGGCGCGGATACTGGAGAGGGGGGGGGGGCTGCACGCGTTTGCCCCCCCAGTCTAAAACTCTAAATTAGACATTGACATCTTAAGTTATTACCCCCCCATGTCCCCCATTCTCTTAGAAAGAAACATTTGACTCCCTTGCAAGCATGAGTCCTGGGTTCTGCTTTTTTTTAACTCCGCTAAGATTGATCGCTATGGCCGAAATTATGCCTGCAAAGTACATTACATATTGTAGGTGTAACTGAAAAGTATTTCTACCTGCTATGGCTCCTCGTGTCATACTGAGTCCTCGTTGTATCCTGGCGATAGCAGCTCTGTGTCGAGGCAAGGGGGCGATACTGCCTTTTTCTTGCAGAACAAACCGTCCTAAGGTCTTCCAGCCAGCCTGGAAAGAAGAAAATGTCAAATAAAATTATATTTATTGGCCACAAACTAGGCAAGCCTGTGCCTTGGACACCAGTATGGAGAGTTTACCATTTATGCGATTTATTTTAAAAACGTGTTCGATAAACATCCAGAACACAATCGTGTTCTTACGCTCGCTCTAGCGACGCACCGTGTAGATCGCACCTTAGATCCCTCCTTAAATCTCATCCTCATAAAACAAGCTACTATTCTTATTCCTTCTCTGTCCATGCTGTAAGATTGTGGAACTCACTTCCGCCTAGCATTCGTGATTTAAAAACTATTTCCCTATTCAAATGTCGATTAAAAGAGCATTACCTTTCCTCTTAACTGTGAGTATTTATTTATGTATATGTAAATAATACATATGTTTTATATATATATATATTTGCGTTATTTTAGTTTTAGACTTCACATTGTTCATGTTTTTCTCTTCTTGTTTTCACACACTATTGTCTACATTTCTTTTTCAATTCTCCTTTCGCAGGTCTGCTGGAAGAAATTTCTTAAGAAATAAGCAGTACCTTTGTACTCAAATTCTAACTATGACGTGTCCCTCTGTATTTTACTGTGTGTACATAAATAATAAAATAAATAAATAAATAAATAAATTATTACTATTACTATTCGACTTCGCAGGAACTCTCGGATATTGTGTCTGCTATTTAACTTAACGCGGAACGCTTCTCCTTCGCCCGTCCTTTTGATACGCCTTGCAGGTCGCACCTTAAAAATCTCCTAAAAACCCCTCCCCACTCTACTGACTTCTACTCCTTTTCTTTCTCTGTACACGCGGTTCGGTTGTGGAATTCACTTCCACCTGACATAAGGAGCTGTCAAACTGTTGTGGTGTTTAAGAGGACAGTGAAGGAACACTATCTTTCCACTTTGTCATAGTTGCATCTGTTTAATATATGTGTATGTATTTATTTTTATCACTTTATATTTATATGTATTTAGTGTTATTTATTTTAGAAGTATCTATGTAAGTATAGTTTGACATTGTATTTTTATTTATAAATTAGTGAATTGTTTCGTTTTATGTATTTTGTTTTCTCTTTTACTCTTACACACGTTGTCTACATCTATCATATACTCTCCTACTGCAGGTATGCTGGAAGAGATTTCTTTAGAAATAAGCATTACCTTTGTACGTACTTTTCTGTTATCTTTATTTTTCTTGTCTTTTTATATGTGTGTACATAAATGGTTAAATAAATAAATAAATAAAATAGGTTTGCTTCAAATTACAAAAAAAAAATCTAGATAAAAAACTTGAAATCAAAATGAAAGAAAACCTAACAAACAAATCAAGAATAAATAGAAATTAATAATAATAAACTAGAAAAACGCTGTTATTTCAATGAGTGTGTGAGTGATTCCGTGTTGCGAATGAGTGTGTTTGTGTAAGTGTGTGATCATGTGTTGTGAATGAGTGTGAGAATAAGGGTGTGACCATGTGTTAAGAATGAGTGCGTGTGTAAGTGTGTGATTATGTGTTGAGTTGCGAATGAGTGTAAGTCAGCGCTGTGCTGTGGGTCCTCTATAGCACAACATCATGCTGAGTGGAAGCCTTCTTGTCACAGTCACGGTGTGCAGCTGCCGACTATTTATGTCCTGTGTTCGTAAGTATAAATCTGCTTTGTTTTATGTTTTGTAATCGATTTTTATTTTTAGAGTGTTTTGTCTTTTCTTTCTTTCTAAGTGTGTTTACTCATGTGATGCTGAGTTTGAGGGTATTTAAGCGAGAGTATGAGTAGATAACAATCCAAGCTCTTCTTTGTGTTGTTATTTAATAATAAAAAATGCTGTGGTGTTATGAGTTATATTCAAGAGTTGGTCTACCTCAAGATAGCATAATTGTCAATGCGGTTTTACGGTAAAACGTGATTCCTTCTGTTTCATTTAGTTTCTATTCAGTTTATCTAATGATAAATCTCATTTTGGCTGGTTATGTTGCTGTTGCTAAAAATAATACGGTTTCTCAAAGTCTGTTCCATTTATTTTGCCGTCGACATAACTAGATAACTACTGAATGTCATATTGATAAACCAATCACATCGGGTTTAACTACCTGTCTCCTAGACATTGTCGTAATTTTGTAATAATACGAATATGATTTTACCTGAGCTGCATAAACCACTTCATCATCAGCTAGTGCTCTCTGTTGCGGTCCCGTACCAGCCCTGCCGCCCCACTCCAGCTCCTCAACCAGCACGAATCTCTTGGGATCATCGTGACACCTGGCTTTTGTCAATGCTTGATAGACCACGTATGATGCTGAGGCACTGAGAGGGACCTGAAAATAATAATACGTTTTTCTTAAAGTACCAAAGTGATTGTTTCAATTCATATGTACTTTTTCGTCGTCAAAGAAAACGTCGTGAGGAAACCTGGACTTTCCGCCTTGAGCAAGCGCAGTGATCAATAAAACAATCACATAATTTTTTTTCGGACCATAATGTCCATTTGGTTGGTATATAAATGACTTAGAAACTAGCGTTAGTAGTTGCATCTACCAGAGAATCAACCCAAACTGTATTTTTTATTACGCCACAGTGCCGAGTAGGCGTATTCAATGTCCCAGCATGGGGCTGTCCCACCTACCTCCTGCAGCATTCAGGATGCTGATGGGGCTGGCGCGCACCCTGCGCATGATGGAGGCGCATCGCTTGCGCATGCTGGCGTAAAAGCCATCTATTCTCGCCTCTGCGAACATGCCGGTAGCATTGCGGTAGCGCTGCAACCCCATCAACACCCTAAATGCATTATTGTATTGTACGCGCAGAACGCTGTATGCCCTCTGCGTGTAATTGACCCACAGACTGCACGTAAAGACCAAATGGCAGTACGCTGTAAACAGTGTAGCCTTTACTTTAGTCGTGCATTTTGCAAATTTGCGAGCCAACATTTTGCAGCGGACAGCCAACGCCCTGTACACACGCTCAATATCCAGATTGTCCTTCAAGTCTTCGGAAACGCAGTGGTCTAGATACTTGAAAGAAGTGACTTGATCAATGGAACTTCCTCAAAGTTTCAACTGATGTACAATTGGGTAATTTTATTAAAGATTACCTAGTACCAGATTTTTCTTGACATGCTTTCTCTTTAAGAGAAGTGGTAGAGCAGTCTTTCCCAACGTGGGCGATAACGCCCCCTTGTGGGCGCTGCAGACCTAAAGGGGGGCGGTAAGAGACCCAGAAAAAAAGGGGGCATTGTGTAGGGCTTTGGGGTCGATTTATAATTTCATCTACCTAGCTTGGAAGACTCTTAGACACCGACTGAGCTCTCGACTCTCGACTACATCTTGTGAAAATCAACTAATATTAATTAAGATATAGCTCAAACTCGGTTCGATATAAAAGACCGCGGGCAATCATGTTTTAACAAGTTTTTGTTAAATAATCAGAATTGTACATTCCTATACCAATCGGCTGGTTCTATAATACTTGTTCTTGCTTGTCGAGTACGATTGGGCGTCGAATGAGATAAACGAGTTTATGCACGTTTGTCTTATTCCTGTTGGTGCGTGCTGCTTATGCAATCCTATATAAACGACGTAAATTTATTTTATTTTCATTTGCGGTTTCGCGCATAATAGATAAGCAGTACTTGATTTCAACACTTACGTATTTCTTAAAACAAAACAATGTCGGAAGTAAAAAAGAAGAGACGGCAATACTCTGCGGAATATATTAAATTCGGATTTATTGAAAATCCCACAAACCCGTCGTCGCCTTTGTGTCTTCTATGTCTAAAAACATTTTCGAACGAAGCAATGAAGCCTTCAAGACTGCAAGGTCATTTGAATAAAATGCATCCAGATAAGACAGAAAAGAATGTAGCATATTTTCAAGACCTAGAGAAGAAGCATAATACTTAGCCAAGTGTATCAAAACTATTTTCGGCGGCTGCTAAGCAAGATGACGACGGACTTCGAGCTTCGTACAATATCTCTTTGTTAATTGCTCAAAAAGGCAAACCACACAACATCGGAGAAGAGTTAATTTTGCCAGCAATAAAGGAAGTAATAACTACTGTGCTTCATAAACCGGCCGCAGATATTATCCGAAAAATTCCTTTGAGTAATAATTCTGTGCAAAGACGAATTGATGAAATGGCTGAAAACATTGAAGAATCATTGTACAATCATCTGAGGACTAGTCAATTCTCAATTCAGCTCGATGAGTCCACTTTACCAACTAATGAAGCGTTGTTGCTATCTTACGTGTGGTTAATTAAAGATGAGAAAATACGTGAAGAACTATTGTTTGCCAGAAATTTGGAGACAGATACAAAAGGCGAAACCATATTCAATACATAGGAAAAGTTTTGTGAAGAGAAAGAGATTCCTTTGAAAAATATTATATCAGTTGCTACGGATGGCGCTCCGGCTATGACAGGGCGCCATAAAGGCTTCATAGCATACTTAAAGAATAAAATTCCAGATGTCCTTGCTATACATTGCGTTATTCATAGACAATATTTGGTTGCTAGAAACTTAAGTGAACGACTATTTCAATCACTGCAATATGTCATCAAAGCAGTCAATAAAATCCGTAGCAGCTCTTTGAATGATAGATTATTTCATCAGCTTTGTGTTACTAATGACGATGATTTCAACCGTTTGTTGCTTCATACTGAAGTTCGTTGGCTGTCAAGAGGCAATTGTCTGATTCGATTTTACAACCTGTTTGACTCTATGATAGAGTTCTTGGAACTAAAGATACAGAACTGCGCAACAAGCTCATAATATTAGCTTACATGACAGACCTGTATAAAATGTTCAACGACATGAACCTCCAACTGCAAGGCGATGAACTAAATTTAATTAAAACAAAAAATGTCGTTGTTGCTTTCGCAGCCAAACTGCTTCTGCACAAAAAGAATATGGGCAGACGTGAGTTTCACAATTTTCCGAATTTATCAGTATACTGCAGTAACGACGACTTGTTTGCCTACTGCCAACATTTGGAAAACCTCCACATTGACTTCACCGAACGATACCAAGACATTTTAAACTTGGAAATACCAGACTGGGTGTTGGATCCGTTTTCAAATGTCAACACAGCAATGTCACCTCAGCTGGAAGAAGAACTTATAGAATTGAGAACAAACGAAGAAAAAAAAATCAAGTTCAAAAATGGATATCAAGAATTTTGGCTACAAAAACCGATCCCGCAATTGTACCCTGGATTGTGGTCAATTGTTCAACGATTTTTGATAGCATTCCCATCGTCATATTTGTGTGAACGTGGATTTAGTGCTGTGGCAACGCTGCTAACTAAAAAGAGAAATCGTTTGCGTGTTACCGAACGTGGCAACTTGCAGCTGTTTTTGAGTAAATTGGAACCTGAAATCAACAAACTTATTGAACAGCATCAGATTCAACCTTCACATTAGTTTTTATATAAGAATTGATTATGTTTGTTTTATTTTCCATAAAAGATACTCTGTCCGAATACTATAAATTTGCGTTTCAATAATCAGTTATAAGTACTTAGCGGTTTTTAAGTATGTTTAAAAAGGGGGGCGTTAAAAAATAATTTATTCTTAAAGTGGGCAGTACACAAAAAAAGGTTGGGAACCCCTGTGGTAGAGGGACAAGACAGGGCTGGTGTCAAAAAAAGATGGCCCTAATGTATTCGAGCCTACTTTTTAAATGGAAGTCGAAATAAAAGGCAGTCGAAAGTTGAATAAGTCTTTATTTATGGATCGTAAAGTGTTACGAATTTTAAGCATGATAGGTATAAAAGCTAGTTTATGATGATGAAGAAATATCGTGAAGAAGTAAGTACCTTTTGTTCTTAAATCGTTGACAAACTAACTTGATGATTGATTTGCCCGTTTCTTCTCTATGAGAAAATGACGTGGCTCTGCAGTGAGGCAATTACTTTCATATATAGACACAAAGCGAGAATGGCTGCCCAATGTGTTCCGGGAATACATTGGTAAGTATCATAATTTTTGAAAGCACTTTTATCATAACGAGGACCCACCTTCAGAATAGCATAAGGTATCTCATGAGACACATTATGCACACAGACGAGAAAGCTGTCAGGAGGTTTCCGGGGCTCCTCATCCTGAGTGCTGGACTCCTCATCAGAAGGAACAGACCTGTCCCTGTGGCGGTCTGATGATGATGCTGATCTGGAAGTACGAAATCAAAATCAAGTCATTCATTCGAATTAGGCTTAGAATCAGCACTTTTCGAACGTCGATATTACATAACAGTCCCCCGGCACGCCCGCCCTTCACCACTTTCTAGTGCTCTAGCTGGAAAGAAGAAGTGGCGCAACAAACTCCCCAGCAACACAGCTGGATTTTCGCTGACATTTTTTTTAATGTTTTAATCAAGCATGCTTGCTTGTTTTGTTTTACAACATGAGGTTCGTTTCCCAGACCGCAGCAGCCCGGAGACTGGATTTGTGCCCGGTTGATGGCAATAGGCTAGGCCCCTATTACCTAGTAACTACTATTGGTACACCTCTGCCTGACTCTTCAGGGAAATAAAGCGTGATATTATGTTATGTGTTTTACTCAAGTTTGGATGGTCGAATGGTGTGTCCTGATACTCTTTGATTTGAGAATGCGACCATTTTTGAAAACTATTGGTATGCTCGCTTAAGACTACTATCTCATCTGATGGTAAGCGATTATGTGGTCGAGGATGGAGCGCGCTTGCCTTGAGTTCACCTATTCACTGCAAGACACCCAGGTTATACCCAGCAATAAAGGCACATTGACGCACAACCTTAACATGGATTCAGTTCATGATTCTGGACCGTTGAAATTTTTTGTCAGCTATTAAAAAAATGCTGTTTCAGAATTCTCGGAATATGGATTAGCGTTTTTTTCTTTAAATAGCGTATAAATATTCAGCCCATAACGTTTCCACTGCTGCGACACAGGGCTTCCTCTCGGTAAAAGAAAGTGGGCCGTCATCCACCATGGGGGCACAGTGCTGTTTGGTAAATGCCACATGTCTTTGGAAGTTAGGTTCAAGGACATGCTAGCAGCATTGCCACGTAGCAATAGAATGAAAAATCTATACCACCCAAGCATTCTGTAACGAAGCCGAACATACCTGATGCTAGTAAGCCAAGCTCTACTGCTTGGGTCATCGCCCACCCTCTTCAGCAACAACCTGGCCCCTGGCCTCGCCGATGCAGCCCTGAGGACCCTCTCATGAGGGGCCAGGACCCTCTGCGTGGGGGCTCTGGACGGCACCTCCTCCACCATGACATAGGAACCGCGGGCGGAGCGGCAAACACCGGCTTTTGTTAGACATTGGGCTATGGCCTGTGGAGGGAGAATATGGTCAGGAAGATAAAATACTATATGGGACCTTTCTAGAAAAAAGGGCCAATAGTTGTGTTATGGAAGTCAGACGGCTGTCAAAAATGATAGTACATATTTATGATAATCGCCGAAAGAATATTACATATTTTGCTGACTTTGTATTTTGTTTTTTTTGTTTTTGTGGCTTTGAGAGCGTTTTTCGTGATTATTTTATTGAGTTTAATAATGTCGTATTCCAATTAGGAATAATTTAATATGTTGATATTTATGGGGTCATGCCAAACAAATGGATTTTAAAAGTAAGTGTGATTCGGAAATCGAAATAAGAGCTCGGATTGTGGAAGCTTTCGACTCAATCAATTCGTACAGAAGTGCGCTGCGAAGAGTACGTGCAAATGTAATAAAAAAGGTATCGAATGTGTATTAATGTTGGAGGTAGACATGTGGAACACGATCGCCGAGGTATGCAACAAGTAAATGTTTTAATAAACTGATACCTACAGTTACACACCGAACAATGCCAAAAGCACATCACATTAACACAGTAATAATTGCTTCTTGATAAACAGTAATCAGATCAGAAATCAGGGTCATTAAGTGTCTATGCCTACAATAAAATATCAGCTGACAAAGCACCACCTCGCTCAGGCGGCTTCTTTGACACGAAACTGTAGGTGAACTTTTTCGAGCGATCAGTGTTGCCTCTGGTATGACTATTTCAATTTTTAAAATTAACTATATTCATTGGGGAAAAATAATAATCTCGTATCCTATAAATGATTACGTATTTCTGTACGCAGTACGATACCAAATAATACCCTTCAGGATCGGAAAGGGTTTTCGTTACATGTTGCATGAAACCATAATAGTCGATTCATTCATAAAAGAGTAACAAACATCCATCCATCCATCCTCACAATCATTCGCGTTTAAAATATTAGTAGGAACGATATTTGTATCATCATCAGGCAATTGCCGTCCACTGCTGAACGTAAGCCTCCCCTAAAGAGCGCCAACCATCCCGGTCCTGAGCAGTCCGCATCCATCCGCTGCCAGCCACCTTCTTCAAGTCATAGACCATCATCATCATTTGTATGAGTACTTCAAATAAACCTATTACAAATTCTCATTGAGACCCACCTCATTAGCAGTTGTATCCTGTGTCACCTTCAGTATAGAATACGCCTCGTGTCTCGCTACAGCATACACGACTAGGAAGTGTATCTTCCTCCGCTCGTGAGGAGAGGAAGGTTCCAGGTCTCCCCGACAGCTCTCTCCGGCCAACTCTTCGCAGCAGCGAGAGAAGATGAGTAGGGAGGCCATGTTTAAAGGCTGGTTAGTCGGTGATCTGGGAAATAAGAGCAAAATAAAGAAGTAATGATAGTGATCTAGCAAGATAAAGACGGCTAGGACAAATATTAACGGAAACTCGTCGCATAATTCAGTTGTCTTTAAGCCGGAATTCCGGAGAATGTAGCTATTGATTCTTAGAAATTTAGGCGCATAATAAAATCTGTTTTCTTGACAGTCAGATTCAACAGATTTTAGATCTCGAAGAGACTTTTTAATGAGGCTTTAAAAAATCGACTCTTAATTCTTCTAGACTTTCGATCTCTCTATCGACTTTTCTCTTTCTAAAGCTTCTAAATACTAGTCTTTATAAAGGATTATTAATAATATTACAAGAAGATTTAAGAAATAAAAGAAGGCTCATCCCGCTTTGCATCCATCCGGGTTTGCCGCGATGTCGCAAATCCGGATATACATATTGAGATATCGCGCGATTTCGGTCAGACAACGTTTAAGGAGCAGCGCGTTTGCTCACATACTGGAAACAGCTTCAACCATCTCACCAGGTTAGGTAACTCGGGGTCTCCGCGCCCCTCGACCGCTGGTCGGAGATAAGGATCGCGCGTATTCCACTTTTGCACCGTTCCAAACTATTTTAATTAGCGACACAGAGAAACAGAAACACAACAAACAAATCAAAAACTGTTAAATTCGCACCACTCGACCACATGTTGTACAAGGCACCACAAAGACGACTGTCTGGCACGACGTTCGACTGTCAATCGACTTATTCAATAGGTGATATAAATTGGTGTTTTGGTCTACTTACCTAAGTCTGACGTGCCTATATCCAGGTCTAAGACACTGCAGTGGTATGACTCGTTGTGATAACATGTAGTTGGTGTCAGCGTCAAATATGTCGAACCTTAGGAATGCTAGCTCGGGAAAGTTGATCTGGAAATAATTGAACACAAAATTTTCAATATTTTGTCAGAGTTAAATAATTCGTTAGGTTTAAGTCAGTTTTTTGTCCAGCAGTGGAAACATTAGGCTGATTATCAGACACTGTCCTGGGGATCCCCAGCACAGCACCAAGCTGAGTGGAAGTCTTCTTGTCAAAGTCACGGCGTGCAACGCCGACAAATTATGTTTTGTGTTCGTAAATACAAATCTGCTTTTTTATGTTTTATTATTCGAGTGCTCGTGATACGAGTGACATATTTTTGTATGAACGTGTTTCTGTGACAAATAAATCTATTTTTCTTTCTCTTTTCTTTAAAAGCCTTACCTTAAAATTAAAAGTCTCATTCCAAATAGGATTGAGCGCGTTCTTCCTTGCAACTTTGGTCCTTATTTTCTTACAATCAGCAGGTACACCAAGTATCTCTACTTCGACAAAAGCATTGTAAAATGAGTAGACATTTTCAGCGACATATTGTCCGGATATCACGGCAAGAGTTAGATGGGCCGCGTGGATACCATCGAATTCTTTGTCCATTGGGTTGAATCTGAAATGAAAACACGATCAGTTCAAATCTGGCCATGATTTTAGAGATCAACAGATTATTATTATTAAACTAGGTGCATCTTTGCATACCGAGACCCCTGCGTGCCTCGGAAAGCATGTCAAGCCGTTGTTCCCAGCTGTCATTCGTGGATCTTCGTAACGGGTCGGCAGGAGCCCGAAAGTCTGACAACCAGTACCAAGGGGTATCGTATTACTGAGTAACTGGATTGTGGAAGGCAAATAGGCAGTCGCTCCTGTAAAATACTGGTACTCAGCTGCATCCGTTAAGACTGGAAGCTGACCCGCACGTAGTTGGGATAAGACTCGACAGATGATCATGATTCAGCAAAGAATATATAAATTTTTCGTGTTAAGCCTTCAAAATCTCCCACATCATACATTTTTCCAGTGTGTGAGTTTAGAAGAATCAGCTAGGACTAAAATATGAATTATTTAAGAACTCACATTTTTTTATTAGAGATGGGTTTGCTCTTGACTCTAGGTCAGAAGTGAAAAAGACAAAGTCTACGATGGAGTGAGCTTATCCAGAAGAAGCCTGTTCACACTAACTTTGAAGAGATTAGGGTTGAACGCGTTCGGGAACACAGACGCAGGTAGTGAGTTCCACTCTTTTGCCGTGCGCATTATGAAGGATGTTTGAAAGCGCTTAGTGAGAATTGGTGGAATGGCAACTAGGTATGGATCGTAATTAGCAGTACGTCTAGATGTCCGATGGTAGAAGGGGGCAGGTGGGATGAGGTCGTGGAGTTCTTGCGCACACTCACCGAAGTACAGTCTATAGAAGACCGACAAGCAGTCAACCTTGCAGCGATGAGCTCAGCTGTAAAGCTTGGCATTAACCAGTTTTACGTCGCCTATGAGCCTCTTAGCTCTGCGTTCCACTGAGTCGAGCGCGGCAAGTTGGTATTTTGTTATTTTACATGTCGATTGATTTCCTATTTTATTTTTATTTTAATTTATTGGGACATAAAACAGTTACACATTACAATTCAAGTGTGACGTAGTAATTTATAAACTAGGTAAACGTGGAACCCACACCAATGTCCGCGAAATAATGGTTTTTAGATAGTGATGATTTGTGCGTTGATTTTACAAATAAATAAGAAGTACTCGTAGGTATTTTAGGAATAATAAAATTGGTAACAGATGGCTATTTTAAAGATTCAATAGCCATCCTTTTGAATTTAAAGTGTGTAAGCGCGAAAATATCCATATCGATGAAGCCAGCCCAGCCGTGCCTGCAGCAGTGGCGTGTGTTAGCAGTGGTGGCCCAGTGGTAACGGCTGCGACTTAAGAGTTGTAGGTCGTAGGTTCGAGCCCAGACGGGAGCTTTACTTTGTGTAAATTATTTCATCACAACTGCTCTCAAAACGGTGAAAGAAACCATCGTGAGGAAACCGGCATGTCTCAGAACCAAAACTTCGAAGACACGTGACATCTACCAACCCGCACTGGGCCCGCGTGTTGGATTACGGCCCGCTCCCTCTCACGTAGAGGAAACCTGTGTCCCAGCAGTGGGAACATAACAGGCTATAGGATTATGTAGGTATACTGTTAGTATCGCGGCTCGCCCTGCCGCGTCATATGATTCATCTCGTTTCGTTTATGTGTGCGTTATGTCAGACCAGTACAATTTTATTATATCAAACTGATAGCTTTAAGGTTCCCGTAGACATAATAGACGACCCTTCCTCTGTCAAACGTGAAAATTGGCAAATCTGGCGATGGCCTTGGATAGGCCCCGCCCCTTTTTGTACCGCTTGCGTTTCAACCCCGATTTTTCACAATTTTACCATGGAACCCTTATAATAAAAGTGTGACTGTTTCGTATTCTCTTCAACATTTGCTATTTCATTTACAATAATTTGGCTTACAATATAAGACCGCCCATTGTGTCACCCACTGTAAAATTTCTACTACTCAATGTCTGTAATTTATAAGGTGTACATCTAATTCTTTTTGTTGTTGTGTCTTGTGTGTGTATGTGGATACTCGTCTCGGATCACATACTGTACTACCTATACAAATGGTTTAAATGCATTGGACAAAAAAATACGAAAATAATTTCTGAATTTGAACAAAAAAAAAACGGAACTTCTCACCTTCTGTAAGAAATATGTCCCGGATCCCACATCACGCTAGGCTTCCTCACGTATCCAGCAGAACCGTTGCTCTCATACATAGCAGCATTAACTGCCATGGCCGCGTCTTCTGTCTGATAGTTCAGCGCCACTAGTTGAACGCCGCATGACCAGAAAGTCACGGGATCGAAGTTCGATGAGTCTATTCTTAGGCTGTGAAAGAGATATGTGTATGAGAATTGAGTAGGTGGGAGAAGGATGGATGATCAAAAAAAAAACACAAAAAAAGGAGCTCCTGGCTGAGTGACTGCTGCACGGGTAGTTCGATTACGTCTACCGCGGTAAGTCTTTGGTTAGGTGATCATCCTTTTCGTACCGAGCCCCCTCAGAGACTTAAAAAGCACATTAAGTCGTTGGTATCGGCTGTCTTTCGTAGATCTTTGACATAGTCAGACTCCCAAAAGTCTTATTTTCAGTCTTACCAAGGGGTATAATGTTACCCAGTAACTTTATTGTGGAGGACACATAGGCACCAACGCAGTTGGGTAAATGCTGGGCAGGTGATCAAACTTAAATTCAAAGCATTTCAATAAACCAATTACAAGCAGTACTGAATTGTCAAGGGGTCGGTCAGTCAGAAAGATGAAGCTAGTTCCGTAATCGTAGTAGGTACCAATGAAGAAGAACGGGCATTAAACTCCTCGGACACTAATTTAAATTAAAATATTGGTTGCATCATTCATTTTGATGAATAAAAAAAAACAAAAAAAAAACAAGCGTCTATAAAAAAAAAAGGAATTAAAAATTTACAATAATCCGTGGCAGCTAAAAGATCACCAGTCCTTACTGACGGCGCCCGTTCCCATGGAACATGACGCATGGATTAAAGATCAGCATCATCCAACTCAGCCATTTCGAAGGGAATTAAATGATCCAACATACGCGCTACCATCAGCGAGATATTTGAGTGGGCGCATTGACTTACCCGGCGGGATAAGTCCTAACAAGCTGGGTCTCCGTGTGGGCTATCAGAGCCATGGGGTGTTTCCTGCAGATCTTCTTGCCAATGGCTTCGTTGACTGAGGAGCAGCGGTAGCAGGGGTGATGCACTGCTGGCGCGTTCAGGCATCGGGGGCGGGGTTGTTGCGCTACATGCTGGAAATAAAAGGACGGCTTAGAATTCAAGATTGACTTAACAGCATTTTAATAAGATTACAAGAAGAGGAGGGCTGATGTTGTCAGTAGTCTAAGTCGACGCCGAATTCTTGGTGTTTTGGCTTACTATGTATACATGTACACTTTAATACAAACGTTACGTTATACGATTCTAAAATGGGTATCTATTGTGCAAGTACAAACAAACCTGACCTTTTTGAAAGACACCACAAACAAGATTATGAAGATACAGAACTCATGTCCATACAGAGTGTGCCTACCCCTGGTTTCCACTATAATTCGCAAATCCTTTCTTTATTATCTCCTTGCATTACTACTATTGGATTACTACTCGAGTTTGGGGAGTCTCGACAGTCAAAGTCTCGGGACACGACACAACTTCGACGAAAGTTCCGGGACGTCCTGGGACTTCGAGATTTCTCATAATAAAATTAGAACCGAGTTAATTTCTGGCCAGATGTAACATACCATTGTCTACCTTTTAAGCTAAAGGCAAAAAACGTGCTGAAGACACGTGATAAAGAAAAGAAAAATAAAACAATAGTCGCTGCCACAATATTGCTGTTACTTGCAAATTTTACTTAAATTACTCGTTAAACGGAGCAGTGGTGGCCAAGCGGTAAAGGCCGCGACTTACGAGTTGTAGGTCGTAGGTTCGAACCCAGACAGGCGCTTTACTTTGTATAAAATATTTCATCACCACTGCTCTCAAAACAGTGAAGGAAAACATCGTGAGGAAACCGGTTAGAAACAAAAATTCGAAGACATGTGACATCTACCAACACGCACTGGGCCCGCGTGGTAGATTACGGCCCACTCCCTCTCATAGAGAAGAGGCCTGTGTCCAAGCAGCGGGCTGATTATGCATACTCCCAAAAAAAAGTATCCAGAGCCATTTTCTTAAATAATTGCTTAAATATACAAAACATATTACACACTTATTTCTATAAGAGTGCCGAACGCTGTCGATGCGTAAAGTCGAGATGCTTAAAAGAAACTCACAGTAGGGTCTCCATCTGTTCACCAAAACCGATGATGAAATAAACATAATAATAATAATCAGGATGTATTTACTCAGTGCAGGGCAAAGACCTATGTAAGAGAAAAAAAGGGCGTATCATATGCCCCGAAAGTGTTGGCCATTTTGATCGCAGTCGGAGTCGGAATTTTTAAAGCAATTTGTTTGTGTGCTAACTGTGTAACTATACTGTGTTTAAAGCCAAAGTTCCAAACTAGAAGTACATTTTCAAGTTTCTTTAATTAAACAACTGGAACTCCTTTTTTAATGTTGCTCAAGGTTTTTTTTTACAATAATTTCGGGTTATTTTATTCGTTTCTTTTTATTTTGAAATTACTCGTCGGGTTTGCTGTGTACTGTAGAGCTACTGGTCTATGCTACTAAGGTAATAGGGCCGGCGTCCATTTTCCGTTCCATTCCAAATCTGGCGTTTGGATACGAGGATTATTTTCCAAAAGTCTGCATTACATTTCTTCCGCAAAAGTGATCAGTTCAGTTTTATTCAAATATAGAAAAATAAACTTGTTTTGGAACTATAAGCCATGGCTACAACAGGCCAAAGTCGCGGGACCCTAGACTACAAAATTTACAAAAAATCCCGGGACGTCTCCAATCTCGAAGTCCCGGGATTTTTTCCCAAACCCTAATTTCGTAGTCATCACCTTGCATTAATTCTCTCAACATGGCCAAACTTAATCTGAGCAAACTTTTTTCTTTTCGACTATTTCCAATTATGTCTGTTGCATCCTTATCTCCAAAACTTGGGGTGCCAACTCTTTTTATATCAAATGTAGTATTTTCGCAGCCATTCATGTAAAAAGACAGTGGCTGACTATATATAGATAGCGACAAAAAATTATGATAGTTCTTTTTTTTTAAACCATTTTTCTTCTTCTTTGAACCTTTGAGCCTTTATTTTAACTGTTTTTTTTTAATGACACATAAGTTCTCATAATAATTGTCAAGCCGGAATCGGTTGATGAGTCAAGTCATAATAATTATCAGTATTTTAAAAATGACCGGCATTGATAAAAAAAAAAAAAGAGAAAATGTACCGCCTGTGACGGTCTTTTAACCGTTGTTGCTACAAAGTTTTTTTTTTTAACTATTACGACCCGATCTATAACTTGACTGAGGGTGGAAGGGACATCGACGCACGACCTGAAAGTGCAATACCTACGCGATCAAAATGTATGGCAGAGCAATTTTTTTTTTAAATAACTGACAAAAAAAAAAACAGAATCATGTACCATGGTAACCGGTTGTGCGTCGATGTCCCATCCTTTAGTAGGGTTGGGAACCCTATCCAAAACCGACGAATTCCGGCTTCACTACATTTTCTGTCCCTCCTTTGTAGGTACTTCTCTTACCGTGCTAGTGCTGTCACTGCTCTCAGACGACTCGAAGCTGCTCCCCGGAGCGGTCTCCTTGGGCGCGTTGCTCGGCTGCTTCATAGAGCTACGCGGAGATAACGGGTTCAGTCCGCGGAATTTTATTGCCTGTGAAAATATTTTGACGTTTGAGACTCTTCATTCGATGTTCTTGTGGTAAGAACCATAAAGTGCATTATGAAGCAATTTATTTGGTAATTGACAAAAGCGTATCGCTACAACTTATACGATTCAAAATAGCGATGCGTTTGATGTTAGTTGAATCGAATTATTTAAACACAATTTTGTAGTTTTATTAAATTTAAAAAAAATTGCACGGCTTAATTAAATAATTGTTAGGTATTTCTTTAGTTGACTGAGTTCCCATTATTATCATTGCATAAAGTACGATAGTTGTTTACGCTCAATATTTTGAGAATTATGCAGTCCAAAAAACAATGTTAATAGTAATTGTTTACATGTTCAATGTTCATACAATACACTCTTTTTTTCCGGCTCGAAAATGTACCAATGAGAAAAAACCAAGTGTTTACGGTGTCCTACGTTTGGGCAGCGCCTTAAATAGTGCTTAAAATGATCCAAATTTTTTATCGACAGATTGTTTGGGCACCGATTTTTTGGAGTCTTGTCAAGTCTCCGCACTATAGGTACACAGACCACTGAATCGAATATTCATTTAAATAATTAACTGTCGTCATTTTGGTTAACTTATCAAAACAGCATAATTTGACTGCACATTTACCGATCATCTGTTTTGTCGTTCACAATTATTCAGATTGAGATTTATAGTATCCTACGCGGTTAGAGTGCTCTCTGATCAAGAGTGTTGAGTGGTCTCTGATCAAGCAATATAGCTGGTTTTACGAACAGAACGTAACTCAAGAATCAAGCATAGGTACAACATAAAAGTCGTTTCAAACAATTTGATTTATTGAAATTGAGATCTTGAAAAGTTTTAAGTAGGTGATGATTGAGTCTTAAGTTAAACTCAAACTCGCATTTATTAAAAAAATAAACCAATTATGGGCACTTTTGAATTGTCAAGGGGTCGGTCAGTCAGAAATATGAAGCTAGTTGCCCATTCCAAAGCGAAGTAGGTACCTATGGAGAAGAACGGACAAGAAACTCCATGGACACTCTAATATTGTTACAGAAAATTTGTTACATCAGTTTTGTTGAAATTATATATGTGAGAACTATGTAGAAAGACGTGCACGTTAAAGGCGTCCGTAATGAAACACATACAAAACATAAAAAAACAATAATTAAAAGCCGTGAAAGCCACGAGATGACCAGTTCCGACTGACGGCGCCCGTTTACAAACATGACGTATGGATCAGTAACATTCAGCTCAACCATTATGAAGGGAACTTTGGTTTCTGAACTGGGAAGTTTGTAGTGTATGTAAGCCTTAGAAATTCCATTGCATTGAAGTTATAAGCCTACCTGAACATAAGTAACCATATCACTAAGCTCCCTCGCGATCTGGTTGCTTCTCTTCCTAGTAGGAGCATGCTTGACACTCCCAGAAGTTGTTTCTGTATCTCCCTCACTCCTTCTGAAGCTCTGGTAGAGTGACAGAGCGGTCCGACCGCATTTGTCTTCCATTGAGTTTAGGATCTTGTGGAGTTCTTTTTCTGGAAGGTAAGAAGTATGTTCTTTACGACAGCAAGAGGTAAATAAATATGGGTATTTAAAATAAGAAAGGGAGAAAAATGTTTTATTTGGGACACGCATAGAAAATACAAACAGTAAAAAAAAAAAAAAAACTAACAAAATGAACATGAAAACAAAAACAAGATAATCGACTTGTGCGAGGCCAAAAAGGCTCTTATCTGGCATATCATATGTAACATAAGGAAATGCGTAAGACCCTGTAAGGAGTAAAGTTTCAAAATCGTAGTGTAGAGGTGAGGAGTACTTGGTTTGCGTTTTTTTTTCACACCTGAATAAATCAAAATGAACCCCAGCGTGGTTTGACCAGACTCAATTAGTCGAATGAACCTCAAGATTTGCACTAGCCCCTAAACCAAAAGCTTCTGTTGCTACAAAGAGAATTGCATATCAGGAAGTAGACCGGGGGTCTGGTAGGGAAGACGTGCCCTTAGGTTAGGAAGGATTATGAACCTACCGAGTATGCACCCTAGAGTAAGCATTGTCTAGTGGAGAGGCGGGTGGGGTGATATTTATCTATGGGAGGGCATCGTTAAACGACGCCGTGTTTATTCAAGGTCGAGATTCACCGGTAAATCTTTTTGCGGGGTTCGACTGCTTTCTCGGCTCTTTTTTATGTCACTGCTCTGCTGTGATAATTGTTGCTGTTTTTGATTTAAAAAAAATTGTGGCAAAAATGATAAAGTAACTATTAAATTGTAATAATATTAAAATCAATATAGGTATCTAGCTCTAGCCAAAAACCTAAGGGATTTTGCCAAAGCCCTAAGCTACGAACTATGCGTTAGCATATCAGTTAAAACTACCATAGATTTACGAAGATCATCAATCGTCGAATCCGACTCGGCTGGGCACATTGCTCGCAACTGCTGGCCGATGGGGTACCGAAATGTTCTGGAGTGGTGATCGCGTACCGGAAGACGTAGCGTTGGAAGGCTTCCCACAAGGTGGGACCTTGTGAATTCGATGGATGCGAGAAGAATAGAACCGGTCGATGTGGTGACGCTTGGGGGAGGCCTTTGTCCAGCAGTAAAAGTCTTTCGGCTGAAATGATAATAATGATCTTGCAATCCTTACCATCCAACTCCTCATCATCCTCATCATAGTCTTCATCGGAGAAGTACTCTGTCAGAGAGCTGCCCGCGGACTGGTTGGACATGATGGAACTCGTACGGTTGCTCTGTTCGGGCAGGGAGGTGCTGGTGTGACGGATGCCGTTAGATCTGGGGACAGTGGAAGAAAATGTATTCGAAATCTTCAGTTACGATTGGCGTGACTTACGAATATTTGTTTTAGGTCTTGATGTTAGTGCATGAGACTTGTGTTTTATAATAATCCCACCAAAGAAACAAAGAAAGAAAAAAACGTCTGTTTGCGGTAAACATGACGCAGACGAACACTAACACAAAAAAAATACAAATTATGGGAAAATATGCGTCACATCCACGCAAAACATCGCTCAGCATGATGCTACTAGAATGCGAGACAGAGCCCCAGCGGTGGTTGTCAGCGACAGCTGGCGCAAAGGCAGATACGAAAAAAGTCCTAGCACAACTATTGACTTGAAAACAATCTCAACCGTCAGTTTATATTTTACTAGCTTCTACCAGCGACTTCATCCTCGTGAAATTTCTTGTTCCCATTCCATTGCATCGCATCACCTGCCTGCGCTATCACAACGCTTTCGCTTAGCGTCCTTTCAGAGTTTTTTTGTTCGGCTCTTAAGCGTCATAGCTTAATGTTAAATAACCTTAAGTATTCTTCAAGAATGGGGAAGGTCGGGCAAAGCTAATTGTAGATGGCGTGACCATAGCTAGGTCCCTACGGCCTACAATAAATTTGACATTTCGTTCATTCATTTCATTTTATGTTCATTCATGAGTTTGATTTTATTTCATTATTTTCCGCGATTTCAGTATTTTAAATCAAGTACTTGACATGGAAAATAACAGAATTTTAAACCTTGTATTTCCTCGTAATCACTTTCTTCAAAATGTTTCCGAAATAAACTCGAACTCAAAAAAATCTCCACGAATAGCTTTAAACCACAATGTTCTAAGTTTAGGGGCTTTCGGGAAATTGTAGACTCCAATTTCGGAGCATCTAGGAACACAAAAAGGCTTCAATTTTCGCTAAAATAAAATAAAATCACATGACGCCTTGTATTATTGGCTTGTGTTGCGAACTAGCTACGACAGCGCCATTTTGACAGTTGCCTTCCCCATTGGACTATCGAATACAAAAATATTTTTTTTCAAATCCGACCTGTAGTTCCAGAGATTACCCCCTATATACAAACAAGCAAACAAACAAATTTTACCTCTTTATAATGTTATAGATTTAGTTGCTGGAGTTAACTAGAATAATAGATTATGTTTCTTGTTCAATTTGGCATGGGTACCTGTGAAAATACAGGCATAAATTTAGCTAGAGGCTGATTACCTGAACGCAGTTGTCAGGACTCCACTATAACCTTGCGCTGAGCTGGCCCCAGTGAGACCCATAGTTGGACTTGATTCAATCGGGAGTAGCTTCTTATTCTTCACTAGGACCTGAAGATCGATGGTAAAAAACTTATTTACATATGTTTGCAAACCGACCAACGTCATTGAGATCTGGCATTTAATTTTTTTAAGCGCAGATTGCACCCCTGTTTATTTTATATGGTCTATGAATTGAACGCAGTAGGTAAATACTGCAATGAAATTATTTGTCGTGACCAAAAAAGTGGAAATTCATAGTATTTCCTCATACCTTTAGAGGTATGAACAGGGTGTAACGTTCACTCATTCTCCATAGAAAACGGAGGATCCTCCGACCAGACGGGCGTTGTATATAGATGTCTTTTTTTTTTTTTTTTTTGTGTATGGCATCTCGTAGTTGACCTTGAGAGGTCGTGACTACTTAACCGGACTATCCTGTGGCTGCCTTAAGCGGACTCAAAGCCTCCAGCCAGGGGCGTAAAACTACTTATATTATTAAGCGAACGCTCGCTAAGGGCACCCCCTGTGGGGTACGGACCTCGGCTTAGGGCGTCGCTGACGGGAGGACAGCAAGATGGGACAGGCTGGATCAAGTTTAGTTGATTATTATTAATCGGGGAATTTAAAGCTACAGGCTCAGCTACGGCGCGGGCTGGCACTTCGTCGAGCAAGGGTCGGGGGGGACAATTACGTCGGGATCTTCGCGAGGAACCTCGGCGGCGAGGTCGGAATGTCGGTCTGTGTTTGTGCACTGTACTGGTGGCCCTACTGCTCTCCTGAATGAGAGTTATGTGGTCATCGGGATCGGTGAGGACATGCTTGGGACGGCGGACTTGACTAATGGAGGAGGGAATATAACTAGCGGCTTTCACAACCAGAGGGTTGCGGTGATTCGCGGCGGTCTCGAAGAAACGCTTTGAAATGCGTTTCATGAACTGACGGATAGTGGGAATCCTGAGGTCTACATGGAGGATTTCGTTGCGAACGTACCAGGGGGAGCCTGTTATCCTACGGAGGAACTTGTTCTGGAGGGTCTGCATTCTATGGAAGCGAACGGGCTTGGCGTGTGCGAAGACTGCACTGGCATAGGTCATGATCGGACGGATGCACGCTGTGTAGATACGCAATTTGCACTTAAGTGACAATTTGCTACGTGCGTTGAGGACGAAGTGGAGTCTACCTAGAGCGAAGGCGGCGCGCGAACGAGCCGCCTTAATGTGCTCTAAAAACGAAAGGTGTTCGTCGAGAACTACACCAAGATATTTGGCTAGCTTCTCCCAAGGGATCGGCTTGCCGAACATGGTGATCGGTCGAGGGGGGCAGGGGGTATGACGCGGCTTCGAGAATAGAACCGCTTGACTTTTGTCGGGATTTACTTCAATTCTCCATTTCCTAAACCAGGCGCCAAGCTTGTTGACTTGGGTTTGGAGAATGCGAGATATCGAGTCTGGATCGCGGCCGGTGTAGTAAATGGCCGTGTCGTCTGCGAACAGAGCCAGCTGTGCCTTGCTGCACTTGGGCATATCGCTGGTGAATAGCGTGAATGCTAGGGGAGAGATCACAGAGCCCTGAGGGACTCCTGCGCGAATAGGGTGGGGGGAGGATAGCGCTCCTTCGATGCGATAACGGAAGGTGCGATTCGACAAAAAGTCCCGTAAGATGAGCACGAGACGATCTGGCACACCGAGTTGGTACAGCTTATATAATAAGCCGTTGTGCCAGACTTTGTCGAACGCTTTCGCTATGTCGAAGAAAACAGCACCGGTCATCAAACCTCGTTGGAAACCGAAGTTGATGTGTTCGACTATACGGTGGACCTGTTGTACGCACGAGTGTTGGGTTCTAAAACCAAACTGTTCGTTGGGGATGAGGCCCTTTGTCTCGGCGTAGTCTCTGAGGCGCTTATAAATAAGCCTCTCATAGATTTTGCCGAGGACATTGAGCAGACTGATGGGGCGGTAACTACTAGGCTCTGACTTTGGCTTGCCGAGCTTCGGGATACCGATGACGGTGGCTTCTTTGAATGCCTGTGGGAAGATGTTGTTGCTCAGAGCACCATTGAAGACGGTGGTCAGTAGCATTATCAGGTGGGCAGGGAAAAGTTGGAATACCCTATTGGTGATTCCATCTGAGCCGGGGGCTTTACGAGCCTTAAGACCTTTGATGAGGTCGTGCACTTCGTCGGGCGTGACAGGGGGCAGTGGATACTCTGGGTCTTCGACGGGAGGGAGGGAGGCTCTATGTTCGACTTCAGCGTCGACCTCAGTGAGGTGAGCTTGGTCTACTGGTTGAGAGCTAGGCGAGCATTGGACTTCTAGAGTGTCGGCTAGAAGCTCAGCCTTGTCGACATCATCGAAGGCGATGGTCTTGTCGGGACGGATCAGGGGGGGCATGGAGACTATTTCTCCGGATCTGAGCTTCCTCTGGAGTTGCCAGAAGGCTAGGTGGGTGGGCTCTAGTTCGCTCAACATCTTGTCCCAGCCGGCGGTACGCAGCTCCTCTATGCGTGTTCTTACAGTACGCTGTAAGTAACGCATATGGGCTTTGTTCGCGTCGCAGGGGAAGTTGCTGTAGGCACGGACAGCCGCGTTCTTCTCATTCAACAGTTCGCGTACATCGTCCGGCAACTTCCAGCGACGGTCATCCGTCGCTGGAATTTCCCTTGAACAATCGTTCAGGACTGATTGTACGTGAGCTGTGAATGAGTCGATCGCGGCCGTCGTGTCAGCGATAGAGTCAAAATGATCGGGGATTGGGTCCAAGTGGGGGGACGTGGTGGATTTTAAGCGATCGCTTACTCTCCTCCAATCCGTTACCACTTTGTTGGGAAGGGGTTGGGTGGAATCGGGCAGACCTATGCGGGGGACCAGTTTCATGACTACTGGACGGTGATCGGAAGCGAGCTCTTGTACCACTTCTATAGAGTCCAACCGTAGGTTGACGTTCTGTAGGAGCGCCACGTCGAGTACATCGGCGGTGTGGTTGGGATCGGGGGGAAAATGAGTGGGAGTCATCGGCGCGATGACATCGAAATTCTGAGAGGAGGAGAGGTTGAACAAGTGTCTCCCTCTGGAAGAGGTCCTGGTGCTATTCCAGGAGGGATGTTTGGCGTTGAGATCAACCGCTATGATAACGGAGTCACTCAGGCTAAAAAGGACAGAAAGATCTTCAGTAAGGAGTTGGAAGTTCTCCGTAGTATTAATGGGGGGGAGGTAGGCCGAAACTATGGTGATCGGTTGATGACCTGACATGCCAAGCCGGCAGCAAGACACTTCTAATCGTGAGAGTGTGGGAGGGTCTATGGGAATGCAGTATAGCTCCTTTTTGTAATAGATAAGGGTACCGCCCTTATGGCAACGCGTCCTGTCATTGCGAACTGTACGATAGTTTGCAATTGACGGATTTCGGTAACTCGGTTTAAGGAACGTTTCCTGAACAAGGAGGATGTCGATTTGATGGTCGCGGAGGAACTCGCTGATTTCAGCGCGTTGTCACAGGATGCCATTGGCATTGAAATAACCTAACTTTAGGGATCGGGGTTTGGTTCGCGCGAGGATTCCTTTATCCATGATTAGGGTTGGGTTGGTTGTTGAAGGACATCAGGGCTTGCGTAATGTCCGGGTACGCATTGTATATATTTTGGATCATATAAATGTTGCCGGCATTTCTGGCGGCAACAATTTCACTTGCCATTTTCCTGGCACGAGGGGTAAGGAAGGCCGTGAATGTACTAGATATGACATTGAAGGCGTCCATCGGGTTCTGACCGACCACCCGGGTGGCTGCGGGCGGAGCTGACGCGGCCGGAGCGGCTTTGTTTAGAGGCACAGGAATGCCTGGAGGCGCGTTGACGCGGATGCGGGGGTCCATAAGTGGAGGGATGGCCGCAGGAACGGGTCTAGGAGCTAAGGCTGGAAAAGCCTGCTGATGGTGGAAGTAGTTCCAGGGCGAGGGCCTCTGAGAACTGAGTCGCTCCTGGTGTTGTGTGGTGGGCCACGCGTGGGCGTAGCGGGGGCTTTCCCTTTGCTGACGGGCGTCTGCACGCTTCGTCAGCTTGGGAGATGATGTTTTAGGGGCCTTGGGGCACCCACGATAATTGGCCGGGTGGCCTGAGTCGCCGCATAGCACACAGCTAGGCGGCTCTGTGCATAAGGTGCGGTCCTTAGGACGACTGCAGTCAGCAGTGCCGTGATCGCCCAGGCACTTGACGCACCTGGGTTTCGCGTGGCAGTGCATCTGCGAATGTCCATAAAGTTGGCAGTGGTGGCACTGCCTTATGACACCGGTCTTGAATGGCTTCTCGATCTGCAAGCCGGTGAGGTTGCAGACTGAACGGACGTTGAAGATAGGGTGGTGACCCTCAGTAGGAGGGCAGACGACGAGGACCATGTCGAACGGTACCCTGCCTCGGGCGCGGTGCATGCGGTGGACTTCCGCAACGGGGACGTTTTGCGACAGAAGGTCGGCTTTTATATCTTCCGCGGGTATTTCCTTCGGGATCCTACGGATCACGACGCGGACTTGACGGTCTTCGGGGAGGGCGTAGGTGTGGAAGGACACACCTCTAAGACGGAGAGTCTTTGTGAGCTCTCTGTAATCGTTTGACGTCGGGACGGTTACCTTAATACCCTGTTGGGTAGATTTCGCGCTGGTGTAGCCTATACGCAGGTCGGTGCACCATTTGGACACGTCTGTCCACTTCCCCTTGTCCTGGATGTACACAGGGGGAGGGGGGGCGATTTTCTTTGCCGCAGAAGGCTGGGCAGCGGGCTTGGCAGCACTGTGGCTGAGGGAAGAGGTTGAGGCCGAGGCGGCCTGAGAGGGGGCGGTGGCGGATGGAGCCACGGGGGCGGAGGTGGCTTCGATAGCCGGCTTCTTTGTCCTTGTGTCAGGACTCGGTTTGAGGCTCCTTTTTTTGGAGCCGACCGTTTTAAAGACGCCTTCGTCGGAAGAGGGGGAGGAGCTCTGGTCGTCGCTCGATATTAAGTACGGCGAGGTCGGGCGAGGGGAAGGCTCGCTGGTGTCCATGTGGACAGCCGGCGGCGAGCAACCTGAAAGTTGCGACGGAGAGGGTTCGAGGGCATCGCTAAACGTGGCGATGTCCGAGCTGTCGGTGCCTACTAGGTCAGAGGGACCGGGGACGGACTGCTGCAGTGCAGCGAATTTAGCGCCATACTTGGCGAGGAAGTTGGGGTCCTTAAATAGGACCTCCTTGAAGAACGCCACTATAAGGGCGTCCTCCATGGTCGGAGTGGGGGGAAGGCCTAAGGGAGGGAATGGTGGAAATTAAGTTTCCACTTAGAGCCTATTAACCCTATACCTAACTCCCCGGGTGGATTGGCCCGGGGATGAGTTCCCTCCCTGTCGGGTGCAGACAGGGAGGTGTGTACCTAATGGTGAGCCCTAAGCTTGTATACCCGTCGCCAGTCTTATTGTGCGAACGGGGCCCTGACCAGTCTAGCGCGAAGGGTGTAGACACACCCTAAAGACACTAGGTGAGTAGCTGGAAAGCAAAACTGTCACCAGAGCCGACTAGGAGATCCCCCAAGGCCGGTTATCTGGGACCCGTCCAACTAATTGCCTCGCCCTGAAGGGGTTCGGCGGGTGTGAATTGGGTCAACACCCCACTCGACTTCGTTGACACCGTAAGGTTTCAACCGAGGACCACGAAACTGTGGTTTTACCCAGAAGGGGCCTAGTGAAGCTACTCACAAAACGTCTGATAGAGAAACGAGATTTGCCTTGAAAAAGGCACTTTTTAATTGATTAAAAATAAAATCAATTGCTTGATTTTATTTTCATCGGAGTAGTCGGGGCGACTATGATGACGTCACGTGGTTGCGACGAGTAGGAACAGGAAACACAACACTGGAGCGGGAGAGCGCACAAACACGTCCGTCCGCGGCGAGAGTCGAGCGTCGAGTGATATAGATGTCTTTTTTTTTTTGTGTATTGCATCTCGTAGTTGACCTTGAGAGGTCGTGACTACTTAACCGGACTATCATATAGATGTCGTGGCATTGTACTTATATATACGAGTCGAGCGGTGCGGATGCAGGATTTAGCATGACGTCACTGTGACACGTCGTTCACATAAAGCGATGTCGATTTGCGATTGAGAAGCGATTGTCGAACTACTCTTCTAGAATTGGAAACAAAAATTATAATAATGTATTACCTTATACTTCAGCTGCTCCGGACTTGGAAGCCGTGGCTCGTCTGTGTAATCGACTTCGAAAAGGAAAGATGTCACCAGTTTGTTTCCAAACACTGCCTGGATGAAGACAACATCAATAGAGTACCAGCAGAATGTTATTTACGAATATTATACATTACCATTATTTTATTTACATTTAAAGGACAAGTTACAATTGGGTCGCTCCCTATTAATTGTATAACCGGTGGAATAACAATGTACCTACTGCACACTGCTGTCCATACCTTCCTAGATTATAGTCTACAGATTTTCCAAAATAAACCTGTCAAACATTTACTTAGTGTTAAGGACCGTATTTCGGCTAATCTCAATGGAAACTAGCACTCGGTGCAGGACATATTATAGTGCACTCTCTTCCCTCATTCTCATAGTCCGATGCGACGGCAATCCGACACATAACATAACATAATCACCCTATTATGTTCTCACTGCTAGGACACAGGCTTCCTCTCTATGAGAGGGAGTGGGCCGTAATCCACCACGCGGGCCCAGTGCGGGTTGGTCCCAATGCGGGACCAATCCGACACGGCCGGAGAGAAAACAGGCGCAGGACCAACAGCTTAACGTGCTTTCCGAGGCACGGGGGTGTCACACCGCCAACTTCTTAACTCCAGTCTGTTACTAACGGAAAAACCAAATAACACTGTCCTACCTGGGAATCGAACCGAGGACCCCACGCTACAATCGCGTTTGTGACCACAAGACCAACAGGGCAGTTGAAAGAATGTTGTCAGACATAATTAGTCTCCGAAGGGGTACGCAGACGTGCAGATCACATTTCAGATGTTATGTTATAAGTGCCATGAATTTAATAATGAATGAGCCAATTGTCATCAATCGGAAATACTTCCAGACTCCTGGTTGAGCGCTGGCAATCGAACTCAGTACCTCAATAGCTCCTGCTACTTTGTCGCGATAAGGCGAACTACACACCGCGTGCTCATTCTCGCACACCGCTCGACGTCTCGCTGTTCCTTAAAAAGCGGTGACCGCCACATGCGTCCGTAATGTCCAAATCTACACTCTATGGTCCAAATACAGATAATTTTTTGAGAAGGTATTGTCAAATTCTGTTGAACATGACAGAGTTTTATGACGTCCGCTATGAATGTGACGGAAACGGTCTTATAGGAAACCATAGCTTTACGGCTACATTGTCACGACAAAGCGATCTACACATCACTGGCTTTCTGTTGTACAGCTAGAAGTCGAGCGGTGTGCCAAAGACGGCGCTCGAGGTATAGTTGGTTTTATTGCTTTAATATAGCTACGGCTATTAATTAATAACCTAGTCAGTTGCATAGAATCATTATCATCATTTCAGACCGGAACTACTTACTGGTGGAAATAGCCTCACAATCATAGAATCTATCTTTCTGCCTATCAACAATGGTTTCTGAATACAATGTTTGTGAACAACTGACCTCAAACGTGCTGGCCATGACCTGCTGCTGCGGCAGGCTGCAATGGTTCTCGATGCTCAGGATCAGGGGGTACGGTGACGCCACGAATGCGCTCCTGTGCGGAAGAAGTTGGGTTGGTTGGGAATGAGCTTCTGTTTTTATGTAATTGGTTGAAGTTAGAAGTCGGGTTCATTGTTGGTAGAAAATGGAACATAAACTAAAAAAAAGAGAAGTCTTTTAGATATTACATACCTGTGTGAAAAAAAATGTATTTAGGACGTAAATGTTGGAAAACAACAATGTGTTGGTTTAAAAATTAGGGCAGTGTAAGACTGAGGGGGTGGATTTTCTGCGATTTAAAAAAATCGTGTCTATCAATAAAATTGCTTCAGTAACGAAAGCAAATGGAGTTCTACTTTTCCATAACTTTTTCGCATATAACTGTGGCCGCCGTCGCATACCGAAGCAATTAAACATCATCGAGTCGTGTTGTAGTTGATGCGCGTGCCATAAGTTGATACTCGTTGCCCGAGATAAAAAAAAAACACGAGAAGAAAAGAACATCTTGATCAGTGTGTCGATTCTGTAAAAATCTCACCGTGAAGACTTGCGTGGAGTGAGCCGTCAGCGTCATCCCGTCTTGGTCATTCCCTAGCAACAGAGGCACTGACAGCTCACTCCACGCTCACTTCACCGAAGTTTTCACGGTGAGATGGTAACAGAATAGCATTACAGTTATTTCATAGTGGTAGCAGTAAAAGAAGTTGTGACTACCTACCTAGCAATAGTCTCGACCACTCTTCTGAACGGTATCTTCGTCGTGAAGGTATGTCCGTGATAGATGACGGGACTGCCATCGTCTCCGTCCCAGCAATCCAGCTCGACGCACCGGCAGCCTGTGAGCAGCACCTGAAGACAAGTGGGCTACATTTCGAGATGTTCGTTGTTAACCTTTTACTCTGAAAACAATTACGACTAATCTGTTGTATTTTGACAGTTCAACAATATTCCTTACGTTATTTACATTGTTGAGCAGACTTTTTTATCCAACTTATGAAGCAATGGATTAGCAATCTGTTTCAAAACGATTCAGATTCCGATTGATTGTGTATTACGCAATTAGGGTACAGGGTGACATGAAGTAAAAGCGTCGACTCTTTTTTCATTCATTCATGCTACTGCATTGTCGCGATAATGCGAACCACACTTCGCGCGCTCTCTGTTGACCAGCGAGACGTCGAGCGGTGCGATCGTTCTACAGGTCCTGATGAGCACAAACTTGTGTTAAATTGTATGAACACATTTATTGTATTTGGATAGCGCTCAAAATTTGCAGCAGTGGTGGCCCAGTGGTAACGGCCGCAACTTACGAGGTGTAGGTTCGAACCCAGACTGGCGATTTACTTTGTGTACATTATTTCAACACCACTGCTCTCAAAACGGTGAAGAAAAACATCGTGACAAACCGGCATTTCTAAGAACCAAAAATTCGAAGACATGTGACACCTACCAACCCGCACTGGGCCCGCGTGGTGGATTACGGCCCACTCCCTCTCATAGAGAGGACGCCTGTGTCCCAGCAGTGGGAACATAATAGGCTGATTATGTAAGAATTGAAAGCTCTTTGCTTCTATAATTTAGGATGCTGACCAACTCTAACTACATTTTAGATGTCTGTGGTTGATCACTGTTACTGTTCTCAAAAACAATAAAATCATCATCTTCTTTATTAGTGGTGCTACTCCTGCTGCTTCCATCCATTATATCATGTTTTTTGTAACTTGTCTCTTAGGTATGAATAACAAGCTTTATAATTCTTTGCCTCTCATCTGCTGTGATGCCTTCTGGCAACCAACACATTTTATAACTAGGGTGGTAGCATGACGCCAGTAACTCCATTTACTTTAGACACTTCAATTACGTATTTTAATTACAAGTAATTCAAATACTGCCCAACCCTGTGAATGATACGACTTTTTCCGGATTATGACTGTTCTAATTAATTGCAATTTTGACCATGTAAGACTTATCTACCTGACTTTATTTCACTATAATTTCTGTTTTGTTATGTTGACATTATTTTGTTTGTTTAATATTTTAATTATTGTAATAATTTGCACCCCGTAAGGTAGGCTGTAGCCGATCTTTAGTTCTAAGAGTAGCGTGTCTAAGACGCCACGTCTCCATATTCCCACACTTGTCAAATCACAGCGACTTACGCGAAGCAGTTACGTGTGAATAATTGATTGTGTGTATCGTTGCGCGCAGAAGTGTTATCGAATATTTATGACTACCTTACTAGTTATATTCGCAGTCGCAACCGCAACGAGCTAGTCTACTCAAAACATTACCTTTGTGGCGGCATTTACATCGCCACATGCGAATTCCGCATCACACTGACGCATGACGTCACGCAAAATCCTGCATCGCACAAGCAGAGTTTACTGCACGACTAGAATATATTCAACGTCCCGACATTGATTTTTGCTATATCGTGTTGAGATCCGTCTGTGAAGTTTACAATATAAAAAGGTGTTTTTTTACTGATATTTCAATTGACTATTCTAACGTGGTGCAAAGTGCGCAATTGCAAACAGCCCGCCTGAAGGCCAATTCTCGTAATTAAAAACGTACAAAGTCTAGTCTCTGCGACACGCAAATGTCAAAAAATTTTTTTCAAAAAATCGAAACTAGTTGTTCTTTAATTCGTGATTAGAATGAGAACGTTCTTAAAAATACAAGAATTGCCCCTCAGATGCTGCGTGGGCAGCACCACCCATGGATATAAGCAATACAAGAGGCATCGCTTCAGACCCGTCGACGTCGTGTTATGGAAACCATTCCAGTATTCAGAACCACATTACTTCTGAGATGACTTTAAGCTATTGAACGCGCAGTTTGATAGATTTAATGCTACCCTGATTTTCGGTTTAAAGAAATATATTTCTCAAAAGAAAAATAACTTATATAGTTCACTTAAATATGAATATCATAACAAAAAAAAAAACTTAAAAACATAATTATCGTTCGATCTATCGAGTACATACAGTGAGTAATAATTTTTGTTGGTTGGCCAAATATTTTTGAAAATATTTACTGGTGAAGAATCTCTTATTTCTTTCGGTAACTTTTATAGAGCTGAGCTCCCTCAAACTGAATAGTTCTTCTTCGATACAAAGTCCTACCTGAAGGCAAGGTGAGGCTTTACGAACCCAATACTAGCGTTATGGATATAAACTCCTACCGCTACTCAGATTAGCCTACCCTGCTACAATACCCGAATCCAGCATGTCGGTTCTCACCGTGAAGACATGAGTGGAGTGAGCTGTCAGTGTCATCCCGTCTTGGTCAATTCCTAACAATGCGGCCTACCCAAATACATAGGTTCTGAGTTGAGCTGCATGATAAATGGACAAATGCGTGCACTGACTGGACATGTCCACTCAAATCTGTGTGGTTCTTTCCGCAAAAGACCATTTCAGACACACTACATGGTCTTCACATGATCTGACCCAGATTATGTCTGGACTTAACCTCTGAGTATTTCGGTATTTCGTCTCAGAGTCAGATAAGAAACGCCGATTTCAGCGAGTTTTTTAAATATGACGTGACAAATACTTTTATATTTGTACAAACTTAATTACAGTTATAAAATCATTTAATAAATTGTAAGACTGAAAATGAAAATCAAAAGCGACTATAGTTTGCTATAAATCAACCTAATATGTCTGTAATTAATGTACATGTACACTTCAAGCATTTCAGCATCGTGTTTTGTTTCATTTCACTGCCTCTCGTGCCTACCCCGCAAGTGTGCCGTCATGTAGATAATCCTTATATACTCTTTGTAGATAATGTACAAGTCTGTGAAGTTCATATAATCGAGGCCAAAGACTACCGCGCATGCGTGCCCTGATTGATTAGTGCTCCCCTTTCCTTGAAACCTAAGCGCATTCACCCTATCACCTAGCGTGCGAGCTTACCGAGTGAGCTTAGTCTTTCAGCACACTCGCTACGTTTTAGTCGATTTTTGTCTTCAAAGTATCACTAAGCTGGCCGCACATTCCAACCACAGACAAAAAGAGAACTGTCAAGTTGTTGTCAAACATAACCTAAGCGTTTGTTGTTTTGCCGGGTTATAAATCGAATAATTAACTTTAAATCTTCCCTCTTCTGAAAAAATTGATGAAATGAAGGAAACCACTGGTGATGTGGATACCAGGAATGTTGTGAAAAATCGGGAGTTGCTTTATCGCATGATTATAAGGTATGTAATGTTTATTTTCTGTCGTGTGTATCTTAAGTTCGTAAATTGTAAAAAAAAAACATTATTTGATTATATAGCCATAACTTCCGCATCAATTTACAACAAATAACGTTTATTATTTCGATTAAACCTTCAATCCGTCAACATTTCCACGGTTTAAGACGACAAAACTCTTAATAGGTCACTTGGTACATTATTTAACTAACATCGTGTTTTTTCAGTCAATTGTACTACGATGGCTTTCAACCCATAGCTGCGACGCTAGCATCGGCTGTCCATGCCGATCCGCCCTGTCCACCGAGCGACAGGTCAGTTAAATATTATTTATACAATACAAAACATTCTTGCAAGTTAATCATATGTTTATTGCAAATATGAACTAGACTACAGCACTTTATCATGCTCAGTAGGAACCTCATTGTGGCAAATGTAATGCGCAACTGCTAAATTACAACTTAATCTGTTGTTTTTCAACAATGTACCAACTGTAGTACATTGTGTTTCTCCAAAAATACTTGAAAAACTACATAATGCAACCATTTAAACAGTATTCTTTGTGTTAATCCAGGCAAATAAACTATGGTGAATATCTGCATCAAACTTTGTCTACATACATTAAAGTCTGGAATACACATGCTATGCAGACGCTTTGAAGCATGCTTATTTCAAGCAGATGGTACCTAGTGGGGCTAGGTTATAACATTACGCATGTGTCGACCAATCAGGTTAAGCTATGTTTGCTGTGGTAGGTCTGTCAATAGGCCATCTTTAGATACCGAGACCCCTCGGTTCCTGGAAAGCATGTTAAGCTGTTGGTCCCAGCTGTCATTTGTGTATCTTTGACAATTGTAACAGGTCATTGGACACCTGAAAGTCTGCAAACCAGTCTTAAAAAGAGGTATTGTTTTACCCATTTATTGGGTTGTGGAGGTCAGATTAAGAATAACATTTAGCCATCTAAGCGTGATTGAATAATAAACATCTTCAGAAATGTATAATAGTGTGATACAGTAATACCCGAAGTAACGTGATTGGTGGGACCGAGCGCTATCGGTGTAAGTCGAATTCACGTAAGCCGGGGTAAAATTTTGCAAATAGAGACCATACCAAGTTTGTTTAATTGGGACTGGAAACAAAACAAATGTGTAACTAATTAATTGTATATGACAAATTATATTATTATAAACTGTACAAACACAATCCAAAGTTATTTTAAAGTAGAAGGTTTCATAAAATCTAACAAAGTCGTCTGACGAGTCAATGATTTTTTACTGTCCCGTAATATCTCCTCGTAGCATGCCAGTAATTTTTTTATTCCTTGTTTTTTTAATAGAAATGCGCTCTTCGTTGGAGTCTATGCTTTCCAAAATTGTTAACCCTTTTTCAATTGAACTGAAGGCTTCTGTCAAGTTTCCAACTGTCATTTTGATCATCTAATTGAACTGGGTCCAAAGAATCAAGATTCTCAATGTATTCCTCTTGTTAACGCATTTTTATGGGCTCATCAATTGTAAACTCCTGATTGTGTGAATCCAGCAGTTCTTGAACGACCTAAACTGCGAGGCTTCACACAAAAAACTAATAGACGAGGAAATTAAAAATTGTGTAACTCCGAATTCGCGTATGTCGTGGTAGCGTAAGTCGGGGTATTACTCTACTAGTATTTACTGTTATGTTTGTACATTCTACAGGCTCCAAAATCTAATGATGGTGGGCCTGCAGCATGAGCCAGATCGCAAGGACCGTCTGGCTGCGTCTAGCGGTGCTGAGCATCTGCTTGGTACCACTGGGTTTGGTAAGTAATGCTATACCTAAAGACTTAGTATTTTAGGGATACGAGGAACAGGGTGTAAAGTTCACTCATACTCTTCGGAAAAGGGAGGATCCTCCGACCAGATGGATGCCGTATCTGGTAGGCAACTGCCCGATGATTGTTGTCGGGAAGTTGTATATATGCTATCTGCGCGGTAAACTCTGCTTGCGCGATGCAGGATTGATGCGTTTGTTCGCATGTGGCGGTGTAGATGCCGCCACAGTATTATTGTTATAACTTATTTATTTAAAACACATTATTGTTTACAGTGCTTAGACGAGGAAATAACTGAGATTTTTTTAACTTTAAATCTAACGAAACTTTTAAACCCAGTTCAAGAGCAGTCAGTGTCAATATCCCCATAACAATTTTGACACTGACCGCTCTTGAATGCGTTTGAGTTGTGCTGAACGCATTCAGTTTCATTGGTGAAATTCGCCCTTAGATGTGGAATAACTCTATCACATATAAATAGTTTAAAATGACAGTCCTTTTATAAGTGTGTGTGTCCTGTTCTTCTAAAATACACAATTGATTATGATACGCGTTTTACTATCATTTAGAGAATTAATTCCGGGGGGTTTTGGTTTCATCAATATAGTATGTATTACCTACTTAGATGTCAAAACTAAAGCACATCAATCTCGATGTTTTGACATGTCAACAATCTATGAAAGAGCTTAGTTTATTCGAGATTTTAGTGTTGTTCCCATAGTTGTTCATAACAATAACAACTAAAACCTTTTATTTTTAGTTATTTATAACACCACTATTCTTTCTCCGTAGACTTGGAATACGAGATGGACGCATCCTCTCTCGCCCCTGAGCCGGCTACCTACGAGACAGCTTACGTCACTTCTCACAAGATGGCGTGTCGAGCAGGCGCGTTCAGTGCTTGCGGGCAGCTAGTCGCTACTGGTTCTGTTGATGCTTCTATTAAGGTACGTTTTCTGGATCATGTCTGCTACTAATGAAGGTTGCATGGACCCTTGTGAGCACTCTTAAGTCCTTTAGTGAGGGTGAATTTGTATTCCATGTGGGCCGGCCATCACAAGGTGAGTTGAAATTATTTATTGTGGGCCACTTTGACCCACTACTGCCCTCTAGTGACCCACATATTATAAGAGTAAAATATGTGTACACACTAATGACAATGAAATTGTTTGGGTATCTTTTGGTCCAAGAATATTGTTAATCCTACATTCATGAGACGTTTCGTACTAATTTAAAAAAAATATTTTTCACTTTTTTGTTGTTGAAGTGATTGAAATGAAGTGAAATGAAGTTAAACGAATTTTCGTGGTGTAGGTACACCACGAAAATTCGTTTAACTTCATTTGGAAAGTAAATAAGTGTCTGGAAGTTATTAGAATATCATCAACATACACTTAGTGCCGATTTCACTAATGTTACTGAACACGTTCAGCACATCTAAAATGCGTTCAAGAGCTGTCATTGTCAATATTCAATAGAAAGTACTGACACTGATGGTAGTTCATGTGATGATCGCTTTCAGTTTCATTAGGAAAATCCACGTCAGTGAAATATACGTATTATTGGAGCTTACTCAAAAACCTTTCATCAGAACGTGATCAAATTTATATGGGACCACTCGACAAGTATATTTCAAACAAAAGAGTTATGAGGAACAGGGTGTAAAGTTCACACATCCTCTATAGCTAAGGCAGGATCCTCCGACTAGACGGGTGACGTGTCTGGTGGGTAACTGACGATTGATGTCCGGATCATCATTTATTTAGGTACATAAAGGTTTTGCAGTACATGAGGGACTAACAAACTATGCATTATTGATTATATGGATCAGGTACAACGAATTGTTGGGTGAATCGCGCGCTAAACTCTGCTTGCGCGATGCAGGATTTTGCGTGGTCGTCAGTGTGATGCGTAGTTCTCATGAGGCGGTGTAGATGCCGCCACAAGTCGGTTAAAAATAGCAGTTATAGATACCACAAGAAATGGTTTTATATTTTAGATTCTGGATGTGGAGCGTATGTTGGCTAAATCAGCTCCTGAAGAGGTGGATCCAGGCAGAGAACAACAGGGACATCCTGTTATCAGGACATTGTGAGTGTTTTGTTTTTAATATTTTTATGTGCGTTAATATTTTTGCTACATTAATAAGTTATTCTCAATGTAATTTTCCTAATAGAAAATATAATATGGATTTTCGAGAAATGGGGCGTTAGGTGAATTTTAAATATAAGTTACGACAGCCAGATAAGATTTTAACCCACTTTTTTTTTGTAAAAACGACTTTCCCAATGGCGTCCTAAAAAACTATAATCTCACCCCCTTTTTCCACAGATACGATCATACGGACGAGATCACAGCCCTAGACTTCCACCCCCGGGAGCAGATCCTAGTGTCCGCATCCCGGGATTGTTGTATCAAACTCTTTGACATCACTAAAGCGTCTGCTAAGAAGGCTTATAAGTCTATAACGGTAAGATTTATGTTTGATGAGTAAAGTAAGAATGAAAAAGACCTCTTCTCAATCATAAGTAGTTTAGAAGTTATGAGGGAACAGTTCAATACATACCGGTCAAAATCATAACCCTCCTTGATGCTTCACCGTAGTGTGGTAAAAAATTACTATCATGTCTTCTCGTGAGGTTTTCTTGCACAGTCATGAACATACCAACTGGGTGTGTTCAACAGGAAACTCAATGACTGGGTGTTAGCGGTGAAATCACATTCATTTGTCTTCTTTATAATACAGTAATTATTAAAAAAAATAAGAAAAAAAAAAAACCGCACAAACAAAACGCGAATTACAACAAATAAAATGACATAAAATACACACATACAACAAAGCCAAAAGTGAGACTATAGCTTTTTTAAATTTTTTTATTCATGAGATTGATGAGATTTCCTAACTGCTTTGATGCATGACTTTGTGATAAAAAAATAAAAATTGACATAAAAACTTTAAAACTACTCTTTCAGCAGCCATTTTTTAAGCAAATCAAAGTGGTTTAATCTATCAGCCCAATAATAGCCAATTCCAATTCCCACAGGACGCCGAACAAGTCCTATGCGTAGCCTTCCACCCTCTGGGCGACCATATAATAGCCTCCAGCACACAACCAGTGATCCGCCTGTATGACGTCACGACCAGCGCCTGCTTCGTGTGTCCGATACCTTCACACCATCATACTAGACAAGTCAATTCCATTCAGTAAGTAAAAAAAGTTAAATTAAGTTCTTAAGGGGCCATAAGATGAATTAGGGACCATGCGAGCAATTAGGGACCACGTTCTCATTTAGGGTTCTAAGAGCTTCTTCTTCTGAGAGCAGTGGTGGCCCAGTGGTAACGGCCTCGACTTACGAGTTATAGGTCGTGAGTTCGAACGCAGACAGGCACTTTACTTTGTGTAAAAAAAATATCACCATTGCTTTCAAAACGGTGAAGGAAAACATCGTCAACCAAAAATTCGAAGACATGTGACATCTAACGAACCTACGGCTCTCTTTCTCTCGCCAAGGAGGCCTGTGTCCCAGCAGTGGGAACGCTGTAGGCTGATAATGCATTCCAATTAGCAATTAGGGCAATGTATGGTTGCAAATAGGGGTTGTAGGAGCAATTAGGAATCACAATATCAACCACTCAAATACTTTCCAAATTCCTAATATAAAAAATGACATCATCTACCTACAAAGTATTTCAATTTGTCATATTTCTTTGCAGGTTCTCTCCTAACGGTAAATACTTTGCAAGCGGAAGCGCGGATGGCTCAGTCAAACTGTGGGATACGGTATCAAACAGATGCTTCAACACCTTTTTAAATGCTCACGATGGCTCCGAAGTGTCATCTGTTGCATTTACTAGGAATAGCAAGGTATGTTGTATTGCATTTACTACCATTGAGAAACAAGTTATATTTTTGGGTCATGACCTGTAACTGCTGGGCCATTTCAAGTTCATGGGGCGATCTGTTATAAGAAACCTGAGGGACATTTATAATTTCAGAGTCATAATTAGGATGATGACTACTATTAAAAATGTTCTTAAAAATTAATTTCAAAGAAGGCAAAAAAAAATCTGTTAAATGTAAATATCAAAAAGAAACACGCTTTAAAAGTTTTAGGAGGGAGTTATTCCCGTCTTTGTTGCTCGGTACGGACAATGTTCGGCTCTAGGTATGAAGTTACATAGTCGTGACGTCATTTCTATAATAGTGCTGTCCTTGTCTAACACTTATTTTAAAACGTTGTATAACTTGGCGATTTTTTAAGCTTTACACTTTTTGTTTTTAAAACAAACATTTTAGAAAAATGTCCTCACGCCGATTTCATAATGATAATGTTGCATAATATTGAGGTCTGCTATGAAAATAACTATGTCATAATACTAACTTTTTTCTAAAGTACCTCTTGACATCTGGATTGGATTCGTCTATCAAGCTCTGGGAGCTAGCTAGTAGCAGATGTCTCATTCAATACACTGGAGCCGGGACAACAGGTAATGCATACTTAGTTTAATACTTTTTAAATCATTTTCAATGGGGAAAGTCGGTGAAAGCTAATTGTAGATGGCGTGACCATAGCTAGGTCCCTACAGCCTACAATAAGTTTGACATTTCATTCAATCATTCCGTTTCATGTTCATTCATGAGTTTGGTTTTTATTCCACTATTTCGTTATTTTCGGTGATTTCAATATTTTATTTTAATAATTATTCGATTTGGAATATGTAAGAATTGAAAACCTGAAATGTTGCTTATTTCCTAGTAATCACTTTCTTTAAAATGTTTCTGACATAACCTCGAACTCTGTTGTAATTGAAACTTACGGTATTTTGGAAAATGGTAGACTAAAATTTTCGAGTATTTTGGAAACTAACAAAGAGTTATTTTCGCAAAAAACCGCTTCCCGCCTTGCATAATTAGCTTGTTTTGGGAACTAGCTACGACAGCGCCATTTTGACAGTTGCCTTCCCCATTGTTATAATATAAAAATAACACTCTGAGTTAATGTTTTTTTTTTTTTTAACTTCGTACAACAATTGTGTTCATCTATTAACTTTTAAAAGCAGTAGCCAAACTAAGAACATAATTATACTAGTTTATTTGCTTAGAAAGTGGGTACACAAATAAGTTCACAAACTTTGTGATCCCTGTACAATCTACCTTAAATTAGGCATGGCATGCAAACATTGAAAATAAATTTTAATAAAAAAAAAGACGAAAAATAATAATTCAAAAGTTATATAATTTAAACCAAGCGTTATAATGTCAACAAACACATAATGTCAAATGTTAAATCTAAAGTGTAGTGTCATTTAAAAAAAAATCATTAATTTAATAATAACACTTATCAAGTAATAGGGCTGTCCTTTTTAAATATGTTGTTTTAGAACATATAACATAATGCTCACAAAAAATTAAGAAAGAAAGTCCAAAGGTTCAGAAAACTATGGTTTTGGTGACTTAAAGGTCACCTACTTTTGATGTTTTTATTCTTCGATTTTTCTTTAGTTCGATTTACTACGGGTTGATTTTTCAATAGTTAGATAACTTTTTTCTGAAGATCTGGCATATTTCTATACAAAAGCTGTCAAATCACAATATTTATTCTGCAGATATCTGACTATTGAAAAATCAGCCCTTAATCATCGACTTCTCTATGCCGTTCAACTCCATCTAAATATTTGTGATGTATGTGTGAGTTTTGTAAGTTATATGTTTTTTTTCGTTAAAGATCTGCAATCAAGTTATATTTTTTGCTTTATAATTACGGTATTTAATTTTAAGGCAAACAAGAGCACCTCGCCCAAGCAGTGTTCAACCACACTGAAGATTACGTGATGTTCCCTGATGAGGCGACCACCTCTCTGTGCACCTGGCATTCTAGAAGTGCCAGTAGGTGCCAACTGATGTCTTTGGGACATAATGGCGCTGTTAGGTAAGAAACTAGCAATTGGTTTTTGTCATAAATCACCACTTAGAGCAACGACTAATCACCAAACCGAGCAAGAATTTTCTAATCACAACTTTGAGCAAATAGAGAATTAATCACTAACTGAGCAACACAATACTCGTTCGTATCGATCTGGGCTAAGCCTTGGTCGCCATTTTTGGGCAATACTTGAATATAATCAGAAAATAAGACTACATCATGTTCCCTGATGAGGCGACCACCTCTCTGTGCACCTGGCATTCTAGAAGTGCCAGTAGGTGCCAACTGATGTCTTTGGGACATAATGGCGCTGTTAGGTAAGAAACTAGCAATTGGTTTTTGTCATAATCACCACTACACAGCAACGACTAATCACCAAACCGAGCAGGAATTGTATAATCACCACTTTGAGCAAATAGAGAATTAATCACTAACTGAGCAACACAATGCTCGTTCGTATCGATCTGGGCTAAGCCTTGGTCGCCATTTTTGGACAATACTAGAAGGAACATGAATATAATCAGCAAATAAGACTACATCATGTTCCCTGATGTGTCGACCACCTCTCTGTGTACCTGGCATTGTAGAAGTGCCAGTAGGTACCAACTAATGTCGTTGAGACATAATGGTGCTGTGAAATAAGATACCAGGATTTATAGAATAGATTTTGTCGAAAATCCCCACAAAGGAGACTAATCACCACCTTGAGCGAATAGAGGAATAACCACTTCTTTGAGCAACACAATGTTATGTTGTGTCATAACCACTGATCAACCAATACTTTGCAATGTTACGTTTATCTTCAGTTCTTGTAAACCAGCCGAATTAACGGGCTTAAAGCATTTATTTCAAAAAAACAATTACACTTTTGAATTGTCAAGGGGTCGGTCAGTCATGAAACTATTTGCCAATTCTAAATTAGTACCTATGGAGAAGAACGGGCAAGAAACTCAACGGACACTCTTTAAATAGAAAATTGTTAAAAAAAATTGGTTACATCAATGTTGAAATGTAATGTATTCATGTGAGAATGATGTAGAAAGACGTGCATGTTAAAAGTGACCGTAATGAAATGATCAAAACAATTCTTCAAAATATAAATTAAGCCGTGGCAGCCAAGAGATGACTAGTCACAACTGACGGCGCCCGTTCACGAACCAGACACATGGATCAGCAGCTTTTAGCTCAACCATTTTGAAGCGAACTTAATGATCCAACACACGCACCACCACCAGCTAGACATTTGAGTAAGCATGACATACTTTCAGCCGCCAGCAACCAACCCTTTGCAACATTGGTTTATACCCGGTTCTTGAAAACCAAACGAATTTAATCTGTTATCGAAACTCATGGCGAGCGCTTTGGTTAACCGTTGTTATTTAGGTCAGCCAATCACATCAGTTAACGATAAGATTTGACAATGAGTTAGTTAATTTTTGACAAAAATTGACAAAAAGTGAAGTGCAAGTATTTTGAACCATGTTCGGTGCAAATATTACTATTGTACTGACCGGCCCTGTGGTTAAACTGCCCTAAAACCAATTAGGGCCCGTTCGAGTAACTTTTAATTTTGAATTCTCCTTTTCAGGTTCATAGTACATTCCGGAACTGCTCCAGCCTTTTTAACCTGCAGTGATGATTACCGTGCAAGGTTCTGGTATAGGAGAAACACTCATTAACAGGAACCGGTAGAATCCTTTGATAACTATGATGAATAAATATTCGGTCAACCTTTTAGTGCCAATTTCGCCAATGAAACTGAACGCACTTTTGAACCTGTCAGTTGTCAGTATCAATATTCCATAACGATTTTGACACTGACAGCTCTTGACGCGTTCAAGAGCTGTCAGTGTCAAAATGTTTAGATGTGCACGCGTTCAGTTTCAATGGTGAAATTTGCCCTTAGTAATTACCTTATGTAATAAGAGAAAGGGTCATAATTATCATTGCATTGTATAAAAAGGGTACGATAGCATTAAGATCGTCATAATTTCCATACAAATGCTCGTACGTGATAATGGAGTTATAACACATTTTCGTCCAGATATTTTGAACCCACAGATATCTTGTGGTTTATATCTAGGTTGCTATTTTTTTTTTTTTTTAAATTTATTGAGAAATAAATTCAGTAAAGACGGTCTGAAAATCTGCTTTTTTGCACAACTGCTATCTCAATTTTGGCGGAAAATGAAAACATATATAGGAACCTCGCACAAGTAAAAAAAAATAAAGCTTTTTCATGAACACGTTTTTCTTGGAACCAGTTTTGTGAAAATTTCCGCGTGCCAATTTTCGTTACATGGATAAATGATTTTATTTCTATAAGTATTCTAAGTAGGTTTGTACAAACACTTTTTTATATTTTAAAAACTAGATGAGGTCGGCGTTTCCTATCTGACTACTCTGAGAAAAAAAGGCCGAAACAAACTCAGAGGTCACAGTCTCTTTTAAAGTCAAGACATTATCTTGGTCACATCTTGTAGATTCGTCCGATGTTATCGCGTTCTCACTCTTGCATCATTGTCAAACATTGCGTTGTATGAAACAACAAAGTTTACCAATCATGCTCGCGTTGACGATAAACGGACCCGGAAGGGGTCTCTTAATCTATCTGACCTCCGAAACCCAGTAACTAGTTAACACGATACCCCTTGGTAAGACTGTTTGTCAGACTTTTGCTTACCGACTGGCAAAGATCTCGACGAACGAGAACCGGGACCACTGGGTTTATTTATTTATTTATTTAAGGAAAAACAAACAGTAGCACAATAAAAAATAGTCATAATATCTTAAATACTAAATATTAAAACAATAATGTTACCCACTACGTTCTCCACAGATTAAAATTAAGTATTAAAAAAAAAAATTGCTAGTAACACAGATAATCTATGTCATCGATACAGAAACTCATATCTGGTTTAGGTGCTTTCCGGGGCATGTAAGGATCTCGATACGTAATGGAGTGTAATCTATGGTCACCCATCCTTGTACCGACCTCGGCAAGTAGCTTAACCCGAATGGCTGTTATTACGTAGCCACGAGCCACTCGGTTAGAAGCGACCCTACAAATTATGACCCTAAAATACACACCTTTATTCGTGATATCACTGTTGGTGTCAGCGTCGTTACTAATTGATTCTGCTGTAATCTGTCTTGTCATTTCTCAAGTGTGCTTGACTGTTATTGATAAGACTTTGGTAAACTTATAGATTTAAGAAAGAAAAAATACTGTCCAATACGGCTGGTCTGAACATAGGCTCTCCGGAATTTGTCACCACATTTTTTTGGAACCTTGGTTTTATGTCACAGACTTCTGCGATAAGTTCGGACCGGCCATATTGTATCTTTACAGTGAAAAAATACACTTTGAAGATATTTATCAGAAATAAACTTGATGTTTTTAAATATTTCGGTGTCTTTATTCATGTTTAAAGTTACTCGAAAACAACTGTGCTCATTTAGATGTCACATCGAGGAAGGTAAATAACATAATGTTTGTCTGTAGTTATGTTCGTTTAAAGAAATAACTTTTACTCGACAGTTGCTGCAATTTAATGTCATTTACATAAAAGGCGAAAAATTGTACGAAAAATTGTACCTATTCGATTTTTTAATGCTACAAGTTAATTAACAGTAAGTAAGTACGTAAGCAAAAACTACTAAGAAAATTTGGAAATTAGTGTCTATGTTATGAAAACTCGGCGTTATTCAAATAGTAAAATAAATGTCTTCAATAATAATATCATGTGTTTTATTGCATCTTAAACTCTGTTGAATATAATTTTTAAATCTATTTTGGTAGAAATCGTCTTTGTAAAGCCGTGTACACAAGCTCTTGAATCGCCAAATCGCCGAAAAGATTCGTCGCAGCAAAATTGGCCGACAAAAATAAAAAAATAATGCTTATTCTTATGGTGGCACGTCAATGCAAAAGGGGTACCGACTTTATTTCTTTCTTAACCTGGCTATGGGGTCTCAACTCGAACAAATTATAATTAGTCTTGAAATGAAATCGTTGATGGCAGCATAGGTAACTAATATGAAATTAAGAATCATTAGAAAGAGATAACGACAGAATTTCGACTAACTAAATTAAAAATCCTTGTATAATGCTGATTTATTTATTTACATTCATACTGCACGTATTTCCAACAAAAAACGCAAATTAAGCCTATAACTTCAATTGGAACCCCTAAATTATAAAAGTAGCCTGATGAGATTTGAAAATCATTTTGTTTAGAGCTCTTTGCAATAGATGGCGTTTTACTGAATTTGTCCTGTGAACACAGTAACCACTTTATCGTTACTAATATAAATAAAACAACTTTTTAACTATAACTTTATACAGAAATATAAAATATATCTACTAACATGTATTTTTATGAATCCGTAACTATACAACTTTATTTTTATAGGATTGCACGGAACGTTTTTAAAGTAGGTCGACTAGTAGATGGCCTTTTAAAACTACAGTCTCTGGCAATGAATGAGTCCATCTGTTGAAAATTTGGACGAATTAAAATTGCCAGCTCAATAGCCAGACTTAGGTGGGTGCCATTTTGTTGTATGGGATAGGGTATCTGTACGTAGTATTATATAATCTGTGCCCTAGCTAATACAATTTTTTTTTTTTTTTAAACGTTGCCCCACACTAGGAATTACTCCTGTATCGTGGGTGCGTTCACAAACATGAAAACTCACATACACAAGACACCCAGACCCGGAACAACTATTTGTAGGTCATACAAATATTTGTTCCGTGCGGGAAATGAACCCGCGACACGCAGCTCAGCAGCCGATCGCTCAACCACTGCGCCAATCGTGCCGTTAATTCGTTTGAAGATTACCTTGAGCTGATGACCAGTGAGGTATATTTGTAGGTTCTGATGTTTGTGAGTTTATGAATTGAACAACGGGAGGAGAGACCCCCGCCCGCGACCTCGCGCCCCTGCCAACGGACAGTGGACAAATGATAACGAGTACGTACGCCACGCTCGTGACTGGCTCGTAAAAGTTTTGATTGTTTTTATGTTTACATGTTTGTGCCCTTTTACTGTGTTTTACGAATTATTATACCTTTTAATGCGAAACGTGCATTCCAATCATTTTAATAGACCCAACACATACTCCTGAGGATAACTTTCCTACAATTTTATTGTCCCCTGTTGACGTTCCGCCCTCTACGCGGTCAAAAGCTTAGGTCTGACTTAACTAAGCGATAAGGCCTCCCTTGTATGTTTTGTGAGAGAAGAGAGAGTGCACCTGTGTCTGCGCACACACTTGTGATCAATGTTTTATCTGCGTCGATGGTAGGTAGTCTCCACTGAGATTGGCCGCCATGGCAGTGTGTGTGGCGCCATCTATACTGCCACATGCGAACATAACGCCACACAAAATCCTGCATCGCGTAATCAGAGTTTACCGCACAACTAGCAGATATCCAACGTCCCGACATCAATTGTCGGGGGGAACCTCCCCTAGGTAACTAGGGGTCTCACCTGGCGGTGACAGACCGCCGAGATGTTTTGAAGAAAACCACGCTTCACTATAAGCGTCATGGCGCTCCTACAGAAACAAAATAGAAATCACTCACATGGGCGCGCGTAGCTCGCGCGCTCAATCATTTTAAATAGGCCATTGACGCCAACAAAATGAGGGGCTCGTATTTACGGGCCACCGTATAGCCTTCGCGGCCGGGGGGCAAAGCTCCGGTACCGCTCGCCGCGCCCCCTTAGTAGCGACTTCCAATAGTTGTCGGGGGGACCCTTTCTCGAGCCAACCCGCGCCGCTGAGCCTATAGCTTTAAATTCGTCCCAAAATCTCACAAATCCTGATCCAGCTCGTCCCTTGCTGACCTCTTCCAGCGTCGCCCTAGGTCCGTACCCCACAGGGGGTGCCCTTAGCGTGAAGTTGCTTAGTTTTTAAGTTTTTTTAAGCCCTGGCTGGAGGCCTTAATTTATTAGGGCAACAACAGGCAAGCCCGGTTAATCAGACAACCTCCTAAGTTGACATGAGAGAAGCCGTTTACCAAAAAAAAACAATCGTCGTGCAGTTGCCTACACGATACAACACCCATCCGTTCGGAGTGTCCTCCCCTAACTATAGAGGTTGAGTGAACTTTACACCCTGTTCCTTATACCAACCCCCCCCTGTTCCCTTGAATGTATGTACGGTAAATTAAGGAATTAAATGTAATAATAATTAAATATAATTCATAAAATTAATGAAAAACTAGCATTTAAAGCATGCCATTATCACACATATATTACATATATAACATACATAAATATTATAAAAATAAATATATTCTTATAAATGTTTTGATTAACTTGTAATGTTTTGCATGTCAAATGTTTGACTATGTATTAGGCGGCGGGAAAAATATTTGACGGCGAGTAATGTTTGATATTGCGATCTCTACATTTTGGTTTTAAAAGTATACGTTGGTTTTAATTGGTAAAGGGATAGAAACTCTGCGTACGTATCATTACGACGGCCATTGCTTAAAAAGCATTATCACCAATGATTTATTACCAACCGACAAATAAAATCAATATATTCTAGATAGCATTAACCTACATGGGCACTTATAAAACGTCAGAAGCCAATTGGTAGTTTCCTATGGCGAAGAGCCGGCAAGAAACTCCACGGTAACTCTTTAAAAATAATGGGCTTTTTATGACAGCGTCCCGACACTGTCCTGCCTGTGTCAGGAGGACTATTATTTTATTTATGTTTATTTATCTTGACAACATAGGTCCAATGGTTAGTACAAAAACAACTTATCAACTAAGGGTTAGTATTAATTAAGTGCACATTATTATTTATCCCTGCCGCACGAACAACCGGACAGAGTGTCTTAATATTGGTGCATCGTGCTGTTCAGCCAGGGTTTTCAAAATACTGTTGCTGCTAGCCCTCATTCTGCTTATCAAGGATGCGGCTTTCTTCCTCATGATGGCATAAAAGTCGTCTGTTCGTGCTACAGCAAACATACTAGACGCACTACAGAACCGGGGCAACCTCAACAGCACTCTGAAGCCATTATTATATTGCACCAGCAGAGCATCTAGAGCACTCCGCGTACCGTTGACCCACAAACTGCCCGTGTAGAACCCTTGACAATAAGATTTAAATAAAGTTATTTTGACCTCGTTACTACAACGAGCAAATCTGTGAGCCAACATGTTGCATCTGGCTGCTAGTGTCCTGCGCTCACGATCCATATCTACCTGATCCTTGAGATCCTCGGTGACAATAAATTTCTTTTTTGTGATCTATTTTTCTGTTGTATAATAATATATATTTAACAAATAAAGACCCACTAACCTGGCTGTATAACTCTACCGAAGACTCCCCCTTGAGCTGATGTCCAGTGAGGTAGGTATTGTGGCTGCTGGCAATGTAGTACTGACTGAGGGGACCCGTCATATCCTTGGAGATTGATTTGTGTACCTCCTCTTCTTCGGTGGTTGATGATTTTCTGTGGAAAGGGATTGTTGTTAGATTTTGTGTGTTAGGTTGACAGGATGTTTGCAAATTTCATGGAAATAGTAAAGACAAATGAGACACCAATATGGATTGAATTGAGAAAAGTAACTTTTTCTGTATTAAAGTAGCAAAATCAAAATTAATTTATTCAAACTAGACTGAGAGTCAATACTTTGCCCGCCCTTCACCACTTCCTAGTGCTTGCTGGGAAGAAGAAGTGGCGCAACAAACTCAGTTACAAGAATTTGATTCTATACAAAAGTAAGTAATTAACATTACGAAACACAAAACATTAAATTACATTGTTTGCCATTAAATATCAGCTAGCACACGCCAACGCTGCATTATGTTCTTAAAGCTGTAACTTAAAATCACAACTGAGAAACTAGGTACTTTCGAAGTAAATTAAATAAACGGTGTCCTAATTATAATTACCAATAACAAAACCATGGTCAGCAAGACGATCTGTCACCCCCGTTCAGCTTCTTCGAACAAGCCATTTAGCAGCAGCAATAGATCTGTCATAGGCTCTCCAATTGCCCGCTATTCAGCTCGACCACTCTCATCAAGCTGTTACCAGCTCCCCCGCGAAGATCGTCGGTTCACATAGACAGCTTTCACGATCGACGATACTTAACTGTACCTTCCTAAGGAACCTTAGACACTTAGCCAGTCTTTGCGTTATGCTCGTGAACGGGTGCTGCTTGTGGTGACTGGTCGTCTTGCTGTCTATCGTTTTGTATTGTTATAGTTATTATTCTTTTAATTTATTTTACTTCGATGGTACTAGTTTATCATTGGTGTGTACATAACAATTAATCCAGTATTGGATTAATTCTTAAGTACACATTAAATTAAATTCATATTCAAATGAATTTGTATTACAGTAATTATTCTTTATGCCTGGAAGCTTTTATTTATTTAATGTTATGTTGTACAAGATAATGTTCTATTATTGTATTCATTCAAGTTTTTTTTTCTAACTGAACAGACAGCTGTGCTGCTGGGGAGTTTATTGCGCCACTTCTTCTTCCCAGCTAAAGCACTAGGAAGTGGTGAAGGGCGGGCGTTTTGGGGGACTGTCTAATGTAATTTTGACGTTCGAAAAGTGCTGATTCTCAGCCTAATTTGAATAAATGACTTTTGATTTTGATTTTGAGTTAGCCACGCTACCATTTAAGTGACTGACAAACATTTTTTAAACGGCAGCGTGAGCTGTTCATTTGGTTACCGACGTTATAGTTATTTTTTTGACGAAAAGTCTTCCTAAACTTACGTGATAAAGTTGCCCCGCATCTGTTCAGGAACGAAGGCGTAGTTGTCTTTATCCGTTAGAAATCTGACGAAACCCTCGAACGAGAGACAGTTGTCGGCGCGAAGAATTGGATCTGGTTCGTGTCTCTAAGGAGAAAAGCAGAAAAATAAGTTGTTTTAGTCTTTAAAAATCACACATATTAAGCTGCCTCGTTTATGTCGTAAAATGGACTTTTGAGGTCGTGAGAAAGATTCTGGTTTCGTTTTTCAGTGTGGGCGAAGAGTTATAGAGCTTATCTGGGTATTCGCGGGTCTGAAATCCTCAGTCCGAAGATTGAAAATAAGCCCGGTTAACAGGAATAGGGAATACTGGACAACTGGCGAAACGTGAATGCACTACAGCTCTGACAATCGCTTTAAACGAAAAGGCGTGTTTTTTGGATATGTCATTCCACAACTTATTAATTTTCTAGTTCGCCATTCTGACGCTTTATACATTTATTCTTAGATAAATGATAGGTCTCGCGGCACTCGACGCAGCGAGACCAATCATTTATCTAAGCATTTATTTATATTTAAATTGAAGAACAGTATACAATAGCAGCAAGCATATCATGACCGGGTTTTGTCTTGTCGACTGAAGAATAGACAAAATAATAATAGTAATATAATAATAATCTTTATTTGGAACAAAAACACATTTTACAAAATTGATTGCTTACGTAAATAGCTACATTAGTTACAAACTGTGGCGCAGCTATTAACGCCCACCTCCAAGAAGGAGACTACGGCATTCCAAATTCCAGGGATAAAAATACAAAGGGTTTAAAAAAGAACAGTTACAAAGAATTAAAAATAAATTTTTAGTGTTTAACGTTGTGCATGTGGGGGTGTTGTATGTGAGTGTAGTGCGTGTCTGTAGGGTGTAAGTGTTGAGTGCGCTTGTGGAACCCCACGAGCACACTACGCTACGTGTATTTGGTGTGCATGTTTACGGATGAAAGATCTTTAGGGTTTCACTAAATTCTCAATTTCTTCGTATGTGAGAGTATGAAGCCATTTATCACTAATTATTTTGCAATCCCGGAGAGTACATGGATAAATAGTAAGAACTGTAAGACTGCAGAAAGTGAACTGCCTGCGGACAATTTCCAATTTAACACCTGATGTCGAACAAACTCTGTCAGTCCTACGTTTATGTCTTCTAAACTCAGGGTCAAAAGACAAACTTGAATGCTTCCGCAACACTGTACTTAGCACAAAATAGTGCCTTACTGTAGGTAGCTTCCATAGCGTGTACAGTTCGCTGGTAGGGAAGCGATAGGGTTTGAAGGCCATTACCTTAAGGACAGCCCTCTGCGCCCTCTCCAAACGCAGCAAAAGACATTTACCAGCACCACCCCAGGCCGAAAAACAGTACGTTAAAACAGAATGGGCAAGAGCAAAGTACACAGTTCTCAAGGTAGCGAAATTGGCAGAGGTCCTTAGATTTTTAAAAACAAAAATCAATTTTCTCACCCTAGAGACCAGTGAATTTACCCACTCCATGTCAACGTGTCATCGACCCAGACTCCAAGATATTTTATTGAGTCCGTGCGCATAACTTCAGGACAGCCACAGGTGGCAGTCCTCATTGTATGGCATGCATGAGCTGTCAGACAGAAGGGTGGGGCTGGTTGTGACGCTTTCCTTGGACTAAAAGTTGTAAATCTGGTTTTATCCACGTTGAGGGTGAGCAAATTATGTGTGAGACATCTCATGATAAATTGTAACGCTGACTCTGCCTGAAGCCGAGCCTCGTTCCAGTCACAGCCACTAACCAGAACAACAGTATCATCAGCGTAAGCAATTACTTTGGTGTTTGTAAGATCAAGTTTACAGAGCTCGTTTATGTTAACCAGGAAAAGGGTAGGTCCTAAGACACTACCTTGTGGTACTACATAGGTGAGGAATGCTTCCTTACTAGTGTGGTGGTTTATCTTGATGATTTGCGAGCGGTCACTAAGGTAACTCTTAAACAAACTAAGCGGTAGGCCTCGTACACCAATCCTTTCTAGTTTATTGAGTAGAAGGGGGACAGAGACAGTGTCAAAAGCTTTAGAAAGATCAAGGAAGATAGCTATAGATTTATCCTTGTTGTTTAGATTTTGCGCTACTGAACCTATTAATTCTAATATGGCATCCTCTGTGTTTTTGCCTGATCTGAATCCATATTGGTTATCTGCGAGAATATTTTGTGAGCTAAGGTAATCCAGCAGACGTTTGTTTATTACTTTTTCGAGGAGCTTAGACAGAATTGATAATACCGATATGGGTCTGTAGTTGTTGACACTGTCTCTGTCTCCACTCTTGTGAATAGGGTGCACAACAGCCTTTTTAAACACTTTAGGGAATAATCCAGATGTAAGGGCAAGGTTGAAAACATGGCAGATAACTGGGACAAGAGTGTTTCTAGCACTGTAGATTACAGTTGCGGGGATACCATCCCAACCCGCAGTACTAGTTAGTCGTAGGCCACGGATAAGATAATCTATCTCTTCATTGTCCGTGCCAAAAATAGCCATCGTGTTTGGGTGGACATCCAAAGTGCCAGAGTAAGAATTGTTCGTAGAGTTATAGTTTGGGGAGTTCACAATTTTAGATGCCAGTTTTGTTCCCACGTTTGCAAAAAAGTCGTTGACAGAATCGAGTGACTGAGTTGGGTCAGGAGTTATAGATAACAACTCACTGGCCGAGGCCTTACTCTTTTGAAGATTGGAGACAGTTCTAATAAGATTCCAGGTAGCTTTAGGGTTCTTGCGATGTTTTTCAAATTCATGTCGTTCATACTCTCGTTTTAATTTCTTTAATAAATTGTTGCAAACATTTTTATATCGATTATAGGTGATTTTAAGAGTATTGTTATCAGCGTCCCTCCTCATTTTGCGATACATGTTGTCTCGGTTTCGAATACATCTAAGGATCCCAGGCGTGATCCACGGCTTAATAATGCGTTTCCGGTTCGGGACAACAGAAACACGACTATTTTTATCAACAACGGAGGAAACAATTTTGACAATGATGGAAGCAGCAGTTTCAGCATCTTGACAGCTCATAACAGGAGTAAAATCAACATTCTCAAGAGCCACCACGCAAGCATTAATGTCTAGGTGATGTTTACGGGAAGGTGATTTAGGGATATCTAATTTAAGATCACAAAAAACTATAACAGGAGCATGGTCAGTAATTAGAGGGTCCAGAACTAAGGTAATTGCTGGTTTATTTGATTTAAGCATAACGTGATCAATGCAACTATCGTTTTGTGTCGGGAAAACATGAGCCGGCAACATGGCATGTGACGCAATAACATTTAGGTACGTGTCTGTGTTCGAATCAACCCAATTTGGGGATATGTTAATGTTAATATCACCAACCAAAATGACGGTTCTAAAAGTATTTAGTGAGTTTAGGATTACATCTAGACTGGTAATAAAGTGCTGAATATTTCTATTTGAAGGTGACCTATAAACAGCGATAAGCGCTACCTCATTTTTTAATTTTAAAACAATACAATTTGCATCGGCAAGTATAGGCTTTTCTAAAAGGAACTGTAACTCTACTTAAGTATACACCACAACTCCATCGTGTTGGTTTGTGTGATCCGAGAAGTTAGATACTAATCCCGGTATGGAGGGAAGATGAGGGCATTTACGTACCCAGCATTCCGATAGGACCACTACGTCAAATTGAGTCTTTATTCGATGCAGTAATATCAAGAGGTTATTAAAATTTGAAATGTTGCCAATGCTTCTGATATTAACGTGAAATTTTTTTAAGCCGTGATTAACGTTATTTATGTATGAGTCAACTTGTTCCGGGGAGCATTGATGAGATGCTGAAGCTGAAAGGTGTTCTATATCATCTATTATTTCAACATTGTCATTCATAATCAAGGCTAAGAACAAACAAGTGATTTGATTTATTGTACGTTACATAGCTTAATCCAAAATGACTAGAGATTGTACATGAGATCCAAAAGCATTCCATTTGTATAAGAATTAAAATGACAGATGTCTTTTATTCATCTGCCATTTTGTCCATCCTTCGGTCGAGAAAACTTGTTTCTATGGTGGCCATGCTGTGCAGATTGGATACTTTGTCTCCTAATGAATATAAAATGTTCACCTGTATGATGTCTTTAAGTTGCTGCTCTGTCTTCGGTTCATTTTGTCTCGTCTCACAAAACTTGCCGAGAGTTGGTAAGGAGAGTACTCTGCCGCTGACGTCAGGACAGGCTCCTGTTAAAAGGAATAAAAAATGTGAAAGGTTCCACACCCACACTGTGTTTGGGTTGGGTCGATGATAGGTACACCATATGGCCAGCATCTTAATTGCACTGGATCAATCACTAGCAGAATGATATTGCAAATCTATTGCTTTATAGTTCCGAATGCAGAATGTCAGTTTTACTATGGGATCTGGTCTAAGTATGTTGCAGATATGTTTTGCACCTTAAACGAAAGGTCTCAACCAGTGCAACATTTTTTTTTTTGAAGTAAAAACAAATACCCCAGAGGAACTGGTATTTTTGTACTGTATAACATCTACATTTAAAAAAAAAAGGTAAACGGTGCACCAACCCCAGCATGGTTTGACCAGACTCGATTAATCGAATGAACCCCAAAATTTGCACTAGCCCTTGAAGCATCATGTTTCATGGTGCTACAATGATCATTAGTAGACCGGGGGGCGCTGTAATGGTAGGGAAGACTTGGGCCGACCGGGTATGCATCCTAGAGTAGGCGTTGGACTGGTGGAGAGATAAGTGATATTTGTCTATGTCATCTTTAAATGATGTTGCCGCTAGGTTGGTTCAGATCGAGCTTCAACGGTGATTTTTTTGGCGCAAGGTAAAAGGTCTCACGTTATGAAAAAACGAAATTCGAGTCAAGTTCCATGTTATTTCGCCCAAGTTATATCAACTTGGCTATTCCTCTGGACTTTATTCATCCACATTGAAGTGAACTTCGTACCGCCTCAGAATAATATCTTAATTTTTTTCGTCCTTGTTTCCCAGGAGACCTTTCGTTTAAGGTACAAGTCCATCTGCAACACACTTGGACCAAAGCTGACAATGTTTTGAACATTGTCTGCTCAACAACGTAACTAACGCAAGTAAATCTTTGTCAAAATCAAAGCCATTCCTAATGTTAGTGTGTTACACAATGAGATTTTGCAAGGGCAGTTGATCTGCAGGAATAATGAAGTGTTGCGAGTGTATGAAGAATCTCTCTCTGACGTTCAGAAACTAGATCTAAGTAGTCGTTTCACTTTGTCATCATACCTGGTAACGCAGCTGCTGCTAGAAGGTCGAAAGCTTTCTTCCTTCCCACCTTGTCACTGGGAGGTTCTAGGTCTAAAGACCCGTTTCTCGTTAGAAGACCTATGCATAAAGACATCAACATCAATTAGAAGCCGTTTATATATCTATATTAACTTTTGTCATAACGTTTCTTCGCGGTTGTACTCTCCGAAGGGGTAAGCAGAGATTAATAGTTTACAAACATCGCCACATATGTTATAAGTCCTATGTAAGCACATAATATAACGTCAATCTGTTGCCATTAACCGGCCAGAAATCTAGACTCCGGTCTACTTCCGAAAATTTCTCAATGGAAATGTGGCGGCATCAAGAAGGCCATATGCGAACTACGCAATACACTGACGTCACGCAAAATCCTGCATCGCGCAAGCGGAGTTTACCCTGCATTATATTATTATAACGTCCCGACATCAATCGTCGGGCAGTTGGCCACCAGACACGATACCCGTCTGGTCAGAGGATCCTTATTTTACTATATAGGATGAGTGACCTTTACACCCTGTTCCTCAAACCTCTATCGAAAAACTCAATAACAATTTTCCTGACCAGTGAATCGAACATAGAACCCCTAAGCTTAACAGTCACGCTTACAAACATTTAACCAATGAGGCAGTTTATCGCACCTTATCTAGGTTAAAATCAAGGGCTGCTGAAAAGCACCGTGACGAAACCGGCAGGTTTTGGAACCAGAAAATATTCGAAGACATGTGACACCCACCAACCCGAACTCCCTCTCACAGAGAGGATGCCTGTGTCCCAGCAGTGGGGAAGTTATAGGCTGATTATGTTAGGCCGGTGGCAACTAACCTGTCCTAAAGATAGCTCTGCTTCGGAACAGTTCGGGTGAACTTCGGCTCTTCTCGGCTCCAAGCAATGGTGATCGGTTTCTTGGAACTGCCAACTGCTCGAATATATCTCGGAGTTCTGATCGCATTACTAGGCTGTAAACAAATAGTTTTTTTTAACTTTAACATAGAAAGGCAGTTGTCCTATTTCACTAGTTAAAGATTTGACAAAAAACCATTCACACACTCATCTCACCAGACATGCTGGGGTGCTGTGAATGTACAAGTATCTCCCGGAGTAGTATGGTACTACTCCGGGAGATACTTGTGATACTTGAGTAGGGGTACCTATGGTAGTAGAAGGAACAGTGGCGTTTTAGTCCCATATAACCCTCTGTTCTCCCCGACGACGGAGGGTATCCATCTATCAGAATTTCCTCACGGTAAAAAAAGCCCAGACATGATAACACGATCATTATAATTTTGTATCTGTACAGCATTGGCAGCCCAGTGGTATTGACCGCGGATTACGAGTAGTAGGCAGGCACTTTACTTTGTGTATAAAATGTCATCACCACTTCTCTCAAAACGGAGAAGGAAAACATCGTGAGGAAACCGGAAATGTTCTGGAACCAACGATTTGATGACATGTGACATCTGCCACCCCAGACTGAGCCCGCGTGGTGGATTATGGCCCGCTCCCTCTCACGGAGAGGGGGCTTGTGTCACAGCAGTGGGAACGTTATAGGCTGATCATGCTTTTATGCTAATCTGTATGAGAAGTGGCTTGCTTTGCACTTGCATTATAAAGTAGTAGTTATTAATCTTCGAAAGTTGGCCTGGTTTTTCAATCTCAGCCTTGATTTATGATCAATTATAAAATAATAAGACAACCTCTACTTAATATCTAGTCTGGAAGCACCACTTGCAGCCAGCTTGCTTCTGGAGGCAAGCTTTGACCAGATTTTTTTCTGCATAAATGTTCAATTAGTTAATAAAGGTCCAACCTCAAAACAAAAACTAGTAATCAGTCCAGGCCTCCTCTTTTCAAGAGATCTACCACGTGGGCCCAGTGCGTGTTGACAGATGTCACATGTCTTCGAATTTTTGGTTCTAGGACATGCCGGTTTCCTCACGATGTTTTCCTTCACCCTCTACCTACAACTCATAACTTGGGGCCGTTACCACTGGTTCACCACTGCTCACAAAAACTAGTAAACATCAACAAAAATTATTTTAGTTGTCTACCGGTATGGTATAGCTATAAAAAAAGGAATTATTTAAACCAAAACAAAGAAACATTTCTTACAAAAAGTGATTGGCATCAGAAATATATATAGGCAGTGGGGATTCTTTGCGAACTTTCTTGAAGGAAGCTATGCAGCATTTGTTACCTGAAACTCCTGAAAAGTGTGACGAAATCCATGAAGTCCAGTTGTGTGTCATAGCCGACGGAGCCGGTTCTCAAATGTTTCAGGTTCTCCCAAAATCTCTCGCTGGTTTCTAGTCTTCTTAAACTGGAGACAAAATAGTAAATAGGTAAGTTATTCTGCTTTGAAAAGTAATAAAGTAAATTAGTTTCTAGAAGAAAAAATAATTAAACAAAAACCCCCACAATAGTCGAAATGGGAGTTTTTTCCAAATTATTTAGCAGAAATGGAATAAAAAGCAAAACTAATAAAAAAAATTAAAAAAAATACATCTAACTTCTTATTCTCATTTAAATTTCGTTTAAAATTCTTTTAACCAGAAGAGCATTCAAGACAAATATGTCACCAATAAATGTTTTTGTTTTGGAAGTGAATACCAAAACAAAAACATTGTAGCTAAGTCAACACAACATCAAAATATTTACGCATAGTTTAGAAGGTCAAGGTCGCCAAAAAAAACTAGGTCACAATCTATTCTAAGGTCAAAATGTCAAAAGTCAAGGTCATTTCAACCAAACTGAAGCAAGCTATACCAGGTATCAAGGTCATTTATTTGATTATAGATATGATGAAGTCTAAGGTTAAAAAAAATAACAGAAATGGAATTACAATTCACATACAACACACAAAATGCTTTATTGTGTCATAGCAGAGAAATAATAAAAAAACTTCATTAAATTTAAATTGTGTTTTGTAATTTCATTAATAAAAACTCCATTAAATTTAAACTGTGTTTTTTTTATTTAATTAATATTCGATTTTTGCATTACATTTTTTGTTCTTCGTAAGCTGTGCCATTCTTAAAGTCCCAAGGTCATCATCTCAGAAGTTCAAGGTTCAAGGTCATCCTTACCTACTCCTGTTGGGTGATCCTGCCATGATGCTGGTGGCCGCAGCAGTCAGACTGCTGTGTCGAGGTCCGTACGAGTGGTGGTGGCTCATCATTGAAGATGAATAGGAACTGCGGTAGAGAAAAGTAATGTTGTTTAGAGATGGATCAGCGATTTTACAGGACAATGGCTTTCATTTTGACAGTTCAACAACATTCATTGCTTTATTTACGTTGCTGACCAGACCAATTTTTCAAACATATGAAGCAATTATCATAATCATAATCATAATATTTTATTTGCTTAGAAAGTAGGTACATAAATAAGGTGTTTACAAACTTTGTGATCCCTGTACAATCTACCTAAATTAGGCATGCAAATATTGAAAATAAATTTAACAAAAGAATTAACTCCTTAGTCAAATTAAAATTGTCGAAAAATAATAGTTAAAAAATAAAATTAAAATTATATAATTAAAACCAGGCAATAAAATGTCAAAAAACACATACTGTCAAATTTGAAATCTAAAGTGTAGTGTCATCTAAAAAATCTTTAATTGAATAATAACACTTATCAAGTAATAGGGAGGGCTGTCAGTTCCTTTTTAAATTTTTGTATTGGATATTTTTTTATACAGTCTGGTATTTTATTATATATGGTAGGGCCCATTCCGAAAACACTTTTCTTAAGCAAAGCTGTATTGTAGCTACCATTTTTTATTTGGTTCCTATATTGGCTTCTGACAGGTCCTTCTCTAGTTCTGTTTTCTGACACAGTTAAAAATAAATTATTATTTTTTCTTACAAAAATTGCGTTTTCCAAATCGCAGAATTGATGCTACCAAACCATGGTAAGCTACCAATGTTGTAGTTGCACTCACTTTTTTACTCAAGCTGAATAGCACATATGCTGCGGTGCTCAGCTTTTTACACACCTCTTCGGCTTGGGGTTTCCATGTTAACTGACTGTCTATCAATATTCCTAAAAATTTTGCAACTGTTACTTTGTCAATTTTCCGTCCGTCATATTCTATAGCCATTTGTTGTACTGGTGAGCGCTGATAGAAATGCATTATTGTCGTCTTCGATAAATTTATTATTAAATTATTTATGTCAAGCCAATTTACTATATCCCTAAGTGTATTATTAATGTCATATTCATAATTTTTTACGTCAGTGCATTTTATTAATGCGGTGCTATCATCAGCAAATAAGACCATTGGCTGCTGAATGTAACGTGGCAAGTCATTTAAATAGAGCAAGAATAGTGGTGGGCCTAATACACTGCCATGTGGTACACCGTATCTGATGACTCTGTATTCAGATAAATATTTATTTTCACGGTTATTCTTCACGCAAATTTTTGTTATTTCCGTGTTTTGTTTCCGGTCACTAAGGTACGATTTTACCAGGTTAAGGATGTTACCTCTGATACCATAAGCATTGAGCTTATTGAGTAAGGTTTCATAATATAATCTCCGCAGGCGCGATTCTCTAAGGGAATTGTTTAAGGATATTAACATCATGACTGGCTTAATGCTGGTCCCAGCCCGATCACTATGTACGGCAAGCCAATCCCTTGGGAGAAGCAAGCCAAATACCTAGGCGTGATCCTTGATCAAAACTTAACGTTTAAACAGCACATTAAGGCTGTTCGCGCGCGCGCCGCTTTCGCTCTTGGTAGACTCCACTTTATTCTGACAGCCCGTTGCAAACTGTCACTTAAATGCAAGCTGCGCATCTACACCGCAGTCATCCGTCCCATCATGACCTATGCCTGCGTTGTATTCGGGCACGCTCACCCACGTCATCTCCATAAGATGCAGACCCTCCAGAACCGTTTCCTCAGAAAGGTCACAGGTGCCCCCTTCTATGTCCGTAATATAAATCTCCACATCGATCTTAAAATGCCTACCATAAACCAGTTCATGAAACGCTTATCGAAGCGCTTCTTTGTCTGTGGCATAAAACACTCCAACCCCTTGATCTCAGCGGCCGCCCGCTACACTCCCTCCCGCATTAGCAGTATTCGCCGACCAAGGCATACTTTAATCGCCCCCGACGACGCCACTACCCTCCTCCAGGAGAGTAGTAAGGCCACCAGCACACTACATAAGCCCAAAACCCGATCGCCGTCCTACCGTCCTCGCCGCCGAGGCCCGCCGCGACGCATAAATCCACGCCCCTCCCGACCCTTGCTCGAGCCAGCCCGCGCCGCTGAGCCTGTAGCTTTAAATTCGTCCCTAAATCACTCAAATCCTGATCCAGCTAGTCCCTTGCTGCCCTCTCCCAGCGACGCCCTAAGCCGAGGTTCGTACCCCGAAGGGGGTGCCCTTAGCGTTGTCGCTTAGTTTTCAAGTTAGTACATAAGTTTAAGTCCTGGCTGGAGGCCTTAATTTATTAGGGCAACCACAGGCAAGTCCGTCTAAGCAGACGACAACCTCATAGGTTGACCTGCGAGATGCCATTTATAAAAATAAAAAAAAATAATGCTGGTCCTGCTCCACACCACAACTAATTAATTGACATTTGAAACACTTGAAGCTTCTGAAGATTGTAAGAATATATTTGCATTATATAAACTCAATCTCCTTTTTATTATATAGATGCATTGCACAGATGTGAGTACTTTGTACTATAGAGCTACCATTTACCGGGTAATGTCATAGATTGACTTGAATGTGCCTTGGCGGCTGATAGTATGTCATGCTCACTCAAATGTCTCGCTGACGGTGGCGCGTGTGTCGGATCATTTAGCTCCCTTCAAAATGGTTGAGCTGAATGGTGCTGATCCATGCGTCATGTTCGTGAACGGGCGCCGTCAGTGGGGACTGGTCATCTCTTAGCTGCCACGGCATAGTTTAATAATTAATTTGCTGGATTGTTTTTAATAATGTTTTGCTTCACTCTGGACGCTTTTAACGTGTACGGTTTTTTTACATCGTTCTCACTTATAGTGTCAACAATAATCGATGTAACTAATATATTTGTAACAACAAAATTATTTAAAAGAGTGTCCATGGAGTTTCTTGCCCGTTCTTCTCCATAGTGACCTACTGCGCTTTGGAATGGGCAACTAGCTTCATATTTCTGACTGACCGATTCCTTGACAATTCAAAAGTGTCTGTAAATAGTTTAATTGAAATAAATGATTTGAGTTTGAGTTTGAGTTTAATGGACACAATCAAAGGCTTTGGTCATATCAGTAAAAATTGCGCATGTATGTATTTTATTGTCTACGTTTTTCATCACATTATTTAGTAACTCGTATATCGCTGTGTTTGTTGTTGTAACCTTTGTTTTTCCTAAAACCCTTCTGTTCATCACATAAAACATTGTATTTATTTAGAAACTTATTAATCGATTCATAAATTATATTTTCTATGACTTTGAAGAAAACAGGAATTAAGGCTATTGGCCTGTAGTTGGCTAAGTCTTCGCTATTGTTCTTTTTTTTTAAAGTGGTTTGATGACAACTGTTTTTAAGGCATTTGGAAATACACCTGAGCAGATACATACATTTATGATATGACTTAGATGCACAACAATACAATCAGAAACATATTTTACAACTTTAGTAGCTATACCATCATACCCGACACTATTTTTATGTTGTACAGCTATCATCACATCTTGGGGCAATACTGGAAGCATAAACATTGAGTGAGGATTGCTAACCAACTTAGTAGTATCAGGTGAGTTTTTTGTGTTATGTTTTATTTGGTCAATGAAGTAGTTATTGAAAGCGTTAACAATTTTTCTTGGGTCGCTGAGTTATAGGTTCAGCAGAACGACTTTTATTATTAATAATCTGCCGAGATGCCTTTGATTTGTTACTAGAGGTGTTAATGTAATAATTGTTTTGTGCTTTTTGGGTCAACTTAATAACTTTCCGAAATCTTTGCGAGTAATTTTTTAAGTTATTCTTATTGTCACTCGATGGACTATACCTATATTTCCATAGTAAATGACGCTGTTTTCTACTGCATACACGTATACCTCGCGAAACCCATTTAATATTTTTATTTGACTTAACAGTTACTAGCTTGTAAGGAAAGCAGAGGTCGTATAATAAACGAAAGTTTTCAAGAAAATAGTCATACGCATCGTTGGCATCTTCGGTATTATATATGTCTCAAAATGATAGACATTGAAGATAGTGTTTGAATCTTACCAAGTTATCCACTGATATATCGCTTTTTTAATGCGCCAAGATCCTATTCTACAAGTTCTATTCACCTTGACTTCTAATATCTGTGCAGTGTGATCAGACAGCGCCAAGTCAGTTCACATTTACATTTTAACCGAGAACTATATGCAAAGTTGTCTAAACAACTGTTACTACATAACCGGGTTGGTTGACATAATTCCAGTTTGAGATTGTAGCCCAAGAGAAAGTATTCAAAGTCAAGAGACATATTATTTCTTTTTAACGTGTCTATGTTGAAGTCCCCGCATACAATTATTTTCTTATTTGACTTACAACATAATATTTTTAAAATAATGTCAAAATTTTCATAAAATAAATTGAGATTGTTTGAATTTGGTGGCCTATAAATACATATAATAATTAGCTGCTGATTAACCAGCTTTATACCGCAACATTCGATTGCATTTGTTATTGAATAACGTGAAATGTTCAATAGTTCTTTATGTTCAAGATCGTTTTTAATCACAATGCACGCACCTCCACGTTTCTTTGCTCTTCTCGCATAACAGGCGGCTAACTTGTAGTTTGGTATATTCAAAAGTTTTTCATGACCAAGCATCATAAAGTGTTCCGTTATACAGACTACGTCAATGTCTCTGTGATTATTGGATAACTCTTGGAGATGAACAGTCAGTAGGTCTCACTTATTTAAAAGCCCAGCAATATTTTGATGAACAATATTTATGTCACTGTTAACGAAAAAGTTCATAATTTCCTGAGGAGATTGTTCCGTGGATTTCATCATGTTGAACGTCATTAGTCATCGTAATATGCTGGGTACTATCAAATAAATATTCATCCACTAACCATTTAAAATTTTGGTATATATTCCTCATTCCATTGTTGAATAACAATGGAATGAGGAAGGGGTCTGAATAGACGACCAGTGTGCTTAGCAAACATCACATAATCACATGACAAATCCAAATTAGAGTCAAGAATTTCAGCATAATTATGTGTTTGATTATCCAAATACAACATATTATTGAAGGTTTCGACCCTGCAATTGAATATCACTGCGTTGATCTTATATGTAGGAAGACATAATATTATGTTCGTATGTTGTATTTTACTTAAAGCTTCTCTTATTTGGACAACAACATTGGTGGATTGATTAATCGATAGGCAATATCCTTCAAAATGATTCAGGTTATGATTAATAGTGTGTTGAGACTTTCTAAATTATTCTGCATGTTTTTTTTTGCCTTCCCTATTTCCCTTTAACACTAGTAGCTGAAAACTTGTTTTGGGTACAGCACTCAGTTACTACAAAAAGGGCTGCTTGTAATATATAGGAGGACTGGTAATTAGTGACCGATACTTAAACACACGATAGTGCTTATCATAACAAACAACTTTCACAAAGAAACAAATTTTTTTTTGCCGCTCGTTGTACGGTACATGAACATGTGACCGGACGGGATCAAGCGATTCACAGATGATTGCGCGCGCGCGTTTCGTGCGGTAGATAAATTAAATATAGAGAAAAATGCATGGTAAAAGTGGATTGATTAAATTGGGTTTGTAAATAGGGATTAGTCACTTAATAAAATTAAATAAAAATAATGAAATGTTATTCTTGTTAGGTACTTAATCAGTATTCTATTGGGGTGATTGGGGTCATCCGCTAAGTAATTTTAAAATATTGTTGTTGTAGTTTAAAAAAAAAGTTGTTGTTAAAAAATTGTTGTTGTAGTACAATCATGTGTTTAAGTATCGGTCACTAATTGGGATGATGACTACTATTAAAAATGTTCTTAAAAATAATGTAATTTCAAAGAGGGCATGGTAAAAATAAGATAATCGGAAAAATCTGTTAAATCGATGTAAAAATGAAGAAGAATCACGCTTTGAAAGTTTTTGGCGTTGGTTATTCCTGTCCTTGTCGCGCGGTACGGACAATGTACGGCGCTAGTATGAAGTTACGTAGTCGTGACGTCACTTCTACGATAGTGCGGTCCTAGTCTAACACTTACTTTAAAACGTTTATAACCTGGCAGTTTTTTAAGCTTTTACGATTTTTGAAATACTATTTGCACTATTTGGAAATAAACATTTTTTGAGAGAAAAATAAAAAAATTGTCATCATCCGCTTTACCAGTCACCTTGTATAATTTGATTACCAACTTAATTTCTACCTATCTACTGTCCTACTGCTAGACAAAGGCCTCCCCAAAGTCCTTCCAAATACTTAGCATAAGCTAACAAGGTTTCCACTGCTAGTACACAGGCCTCTCTGTGACTCATAATTCCAAATACAATGTAACATTATTATTTTTATTTATCTTTTACCTGTGTCTTGGTGATCCCTGTATAACTTCGTCTTCACTTCTTGTGCCAGACGTGTGAGTAGACACGAAACTCTTTGGTGAACTCGTTTTTAGCTCCGAGGTTGATTTGTTTTTCTGGAAGTAGAAAAAAAAAAAACATGTTTTTGTTAAGAGAAAGTTAAAGACGTGTTGATCGGTCCCCTATCAAAAGACTTCTAAAACGGAACGTAAACGTAGGTAGTTCCAATGCACACCCAGCTTTAAATATGTTTGTTCTTTTTCTTTTATGTGGTATAGAATGAAGTATTTCGTGTGAGAGACAGAGAGAGTTATGTTTCTTCTCTCTCATGTAACGAAATGTGCCTAAGCGTGACACGTCCTCGAAAGGTAGTCGAACCGACCAGCCGTCATTTGGTTTTTTTTATTCAACGCGCACGATTAATGTAATATGTATATTGGATAAGGACACATCATAAACAAAAAAAATACAAGTAGTACGGTACTTTAAAGTGGATATGACAGCTTTCATAGAAACATTTACGAACTCCTTTCATTCTAAATTCTCGTCCAATTATCGAATCTTCACCCAAGAACTTTTACTTAAAAAAAAACACTTTTGTTTTTGAACGTTAAGGCTCTGGCTTTGGCATTAGAAAACCAATGATTTTGCATTGGAAAGGCACCATATAGTTCGACCATATCAATTTTATCGGATCAGTTCTCTGTACGAAAAGAAATTGCCAATTTCTAAAATAGAAATTTCAACTCTTCAATGGAAGTAGTTCCCCCATCAATGCTGCTGTCAAGTTATTTGTACTTATTAATTAGGTGTGCGGTGTGCACATACAGAAAACAGTTTCGGCCTTGCTTCCTCCTAGCGATCTAGGACGCTAGGGAAACGTAAACCAAGGAACCTTACCTTGAATTTGATGCCTGAGCTCCTGAGAGAGTCACAATGAGAATCAGTGTATGCCTTGACTGGTGTAGAGTGTGAGGAACTGCCGCAGGTCGACTCTCTGCCGCCGAAGACCTGGAGAAAAGAGGAAAATGGTTTATAGCCACCACATTTAAAGCTATATTTCGAGGCCAAGATGAAAGGTGATGATTCCAGGGGCACTATCCCTTTTTGGGAACGATTTTCTTTAACGCAGGTCACTGTAGGAGTTTTTTTTTAATAGTCACGTAACAAAAAGGGTTATACAACGTCTTGGATTTGTGGTGGCATCTACACCGCCACATGCGAACAACGCATCAATCCTGCATCGCGCAAGCAGAGTTTACCGCGCAGATAGCATGTATACAACTTCCCGACAACAACCATTGGGCAGTTGCCCACCAGATAAAACACCCATATGGTGGGAGGATCCTCCCTTTTCCAAGAGTATGAGTGAACTTTAAACCCTGTTCATCATATCTCTTCACTGGTGACCCCGACGTGATCTGCATATCTCTTCACTGGTGACCCCGACGTGATACGTCAGCGCAGCCTTCGTGCAACTACTTCAGCATGACGTCATCATCATCTCTCCCGCAAGTCACACAGCCAGCCAGCAACCACGGCTTGAACAGTTGTCCTGACCATCAGCATGCAGCGCAAGCGCATACCTGGTCATCACCTTCAGCCTCATCAGCAACCTTGGCACAGCACACTGCACATTCGGCCGGTCCACAAGCAGAGTGCTTAATCCCTCTCCTGGTCGACATCAGCAGTCAGCCACCCCGACTCACTGGGGCATCTTCGCAGACAGTTCCGACTCACCGCGAACTATGCGACACCCGGTTCCAACCCTCTGGAACCCAACTGGCATTGGCAAAGCATCGCAAGATACAAGACTTAGTCCACTATCGACCTCCGGTCTTCGGAGGGGAGTGATGTGGCGGCATCTACACCGCCACATGCGAACAACGCATCAATCCTGCATCGCGCAAGCAGAGTTTACCGCACAGATAGCATATATACAACTTCCCGACAACAACCATTGGGCACCATATAAAACACCCATCTGGTCGGAGGATCCTCCCTTTTCCAAGAGTATGAGTGAACTTTACACCCTGTTCATCATATCTCTTCAGATTCAAATGATAAATAAAAAAATCAAATCGACTTTTGTTTATTATAATAAAATACTTACTCGAATTGCATCGGAAACGAGCGGCTCGCAGCAGCACCCATCTTCATAGTATAAAGCTGTGTACTTATTCTTAAGCCAAGCTAAACTCCTGTCTGCCAGCTTGGCTTGGCTCATCAGGGCTCTTATGACGGAGTGAAGACCTACTGCCCATACCCTAGAAATAAGTAGATTGAAGAACAATTAGAATTACGGACAATGAAATAGATAAGGTACGCAAAATAGAGTGGTGCGAGTTTACGAGTAATTTTGAACATTTCATGTTATAGGAGTTTAATGAGTTTTCTTTGTAACGTTATTCATTTCATCACGCCTGTTTTCCCCAAAAGTGGTAGGCAGTAGAACATGTTATTAGACTAGATAATACTTCCATATTTCCCAGTAAGAAGTCCCTTGAAATACTAGACTAGCCTGTAACCCGAAGCCGGGCTGTTACTGAGATTTCCGCGTGTTGGATTACGGCTCACTCCCTCTCATAGAGGAGGAGGCCTGTGTCCCAACAGTGAGAACATTATAGGCCGATTGTGATGATAATGATTATGAAACAGATTTGAAAACACCCGACAAAATGTGCAAACTGGATGGGAATCGAATCCATTTCATAGAGCAGGCAAGCTACAATTATTCCTGAACAAGACTTACCTATATGAATAAGCTGGCAACACAAAATGTACGGTCCTATTATCGCTCAGTGTCCGCCCATACACGAGTGATATAATGTGCGGTCCGTGCGAACACGTCTCCAAGCCGTGTCGTCTCGCGCAGGCTGTTAGCTCTGCAATGTCGCGAGGTTCGAGTAGCTTGCCCCCGAGACGCATGTCTTTTACGCATTGGAGGTCTATGAAGCTGCAAAGAGGAGATTTTATTGTTATCTTTAGTTTTCAAAGAGATGTAAATGCTGAGAGAATATATCGATTGGTGATGTGATTGAGCGATTAGGTTTTGCACTAGTTGTGGATTCGAATGCTACAAAAAAAAGTGTACAAAAATGCCTACAGATAACAGTTGTTCAGTCTGAGATTGGGCATCCTTATGAACACATTGTGGGTTTTTTAATGCATGTTAGCAATCCCAGGTTTTTGATCAAGTATTCCAAGTAATGTTTTTATTCATCACTCACAAATATTATTAGTATACCGAGTAGTTTACATATACATATACATATGTCAGCAACGAAGTTCCACACGCTTTTTCTTCAACTCCGGATGTAATTCGATACAGAGATTTAGTTCCTATTTTCATTTTGACCTCACTTTTGACTTCAGCACAAAGCTTGGATTTTTATTTTGACCTAACTATTGGCTTCAACAGCCTCAAAAACCATGAAAACTACATTCCTGGTGAAAAATTCGAAAATGTTCGCAGCCGCCATCTTAGATTTTCATTTTGATACCACTGTTGGCGACAGCTCCGTCGAAATCCATGAAAACTGAAAACTCTCTCTCTCTCTGTCTCCTTTATTATATTTAATAAAAAGTCGCATAAAGCTTTGTCGTTACGTGACGATTTAAAAAAAAAAAAACTAAAACTTTACTCCTACCGCAAGCTGCGTTGAAGAACTTTGATATAACATTGGCAAAAAACCCGCTTACTTAAAAGCTTTGTAATATTGGTCCAAATTTAGGACATCCATGACATTATTTTGAGGATACTGTTAAGAGTGAAAATACGAAAGTCTATGCTAACCCTTCTTCTCCTACGATACCAGCTTCGTTCTCATGTGCCAAGTTCGCAGTGTACTTCAAAGGGATGACTTCCTCAGGGTTATATGACAGACTCACTTCTGGTTGAGCCATATTTTCTGATGGGGTTTCTCCTGAAATCAGAAAATTATACAGATTTCAATAGAGTTCCTATTTTACTGCTCTATTTACACGGTGGAAAGATAGAAAGGGCTCTAGAGGGTAATCACCCTAAAAAAATATAAAGTTAAGTACCAAGTTAAAATGACATTGGGCCCTGGTACGTAGACCTTTCGGCCAAAACTCTTCTTTCATGGATATTTCTTGGTACTGAGATGGAACCCGCACCGCAAACGACTTAAAGTTGATGTTATGGCGTGACTCCAGCTTCTCTACTCTCTAGGTCTACTTGGTCTTGATCCTGATGTATTCCACGATGCCTTCTGTCATTGTGGAGCGATGCAGACGGGATACGTACAGCTGCGTCGATGGTGTTGCAGGATGTAGCCACATATTTGGTCCCACCAGATCAGTGCCACATCGATTACGGCAAGTGGGCTTCCTTCGCTTTGACTCCACCGTCACAGAGTCCTTCTTGACTGCCTGCCTTTTCTTAGAGGCTGCGGACAAGATGCTGGGAGCCGGTGAATTGCAGCTCTTAGATGCTCCCTCGGTTGGTCGGTTGATTTTGTTGGTTTTTATATCTTTTTTTCTCTGTTTCGACAAAATTTTATGTGAAGTAATCTATTGAACCCTCGTCTGGTCCTTACATTATCCTTAGTTTGGAATATTTTTCAATAGCCGTTTGTTTAATGTTAAATACATTCTACTTATATTTTTACTGCTGTTAATCTATCCGATCACCACCCGTAATTCAAATACCATAAATGACTTTCTATACATGTAGTACCACTATAATATTATTTTGAGCATGCAGCTAGTGCGCAGTTCTGTACCAAGGGAGCAGAGCGTACGCTCGCTAGAGCGCTCGCTCTACTCAGACTAGAAGTCTCAGCAGAGCGAGCGCTCCGCCCACTCCACTTTTATAACTACAGATTGTACTTACTATGTTAGGTATGCGGCAAGTGCGCAGTTCTGTACCACGAGAGCAGAGCGCACATTCGCTCTAGTCTCAGGTCAGCGAGCGTTCTGCCCCACTCCGCTTCAATTACTACATATTATACTTACCATGTTGGGCGTGCGGCTGGTGCGCAGTTCTACACCACGCGAGCAGAGCGCACGCTCGCTCTAGTCTGAGCTGAGCGAGCGTTCCGCCCCACTCCGCTTCTGTTACTACGCAGGCTGTGCCGTGATGCATTATCTGAAAATGATTGAAAAGATCATAAATTGACGCCATTTTTCATTTGGTATAAGTAGCTTACATACCTACTACTTTCAACTGACAGTTTTGAACCAAAAGGATAAGTGTCATTTATGGGACTGCGTTCGTAACAATTTTTTTTTTAAGTTTAGAGATTTGACGTCCTGTTCAAGTCTTGCAGATATAACCAATCCGTTATTATAATACAGCACACACTGTACTAGAATATTGAAAAGGAGAAAATGCAATCACAAGATTCGACAGTACTGATCCCATCATCGGTAATCCTTGAAGCGTTAGACAAAGGAGTAGCAGTTGTAACTACACCCACATACTGACTGACTTACTTATGTGTGTTACTAATTTTAGAAATTAATAAAACACCGAACGCTTCAACAATAAATCTGACGTTAAATCAGCAACGAATCAAAACGACTTGCAGGCTATTTAAAAATATTTGTAGTATTAAGTTAAAACTGACTCTCACCTGTAAAATATGCCTGTCCATCCTCTCCCCATTTTGAGGGGCTAAAGGAAACATGGTGACCCCATGATCATGGGGTAGTGGCTGCACAGGACAGTACCCCGTGCCTTCGAGCTCGTAGAGCGCTTCGTTCTCGAACTCTCCGTTAATTTTCGAGGTCGAATGTGAAAAGACGGGCTCTTCGCATGTTAACATTGCTGCTCTGCGGGAGAAAGAAGTGATTAGGTTTTGAAGACTTTTAAGGTTACTTTGAAATAGTGAACAATGTTTCTCATAATGATACACATTTAAGCTATGCTAAGTTTTCCTACGTGATCGAATCAGAAAAGAAGAGATCCGCAGGAGACCCCGAAGGATTGCAAAACATAAGTGGCAGTGGGCAGGGCACATTGCTCGCAGAACCGATGGCCGATGGGGCGTAAGACGTAGCGTTGGAAGGCCTCCCACAAGGTTGACCGATGACCTTGTGAAGGCCGCAGGAATCCGCTGGATACGGGAAGCACAGAACCGGTCGAAGTGCCAGTGCTTGGGGGAGACGTATGTCCAGTAGTGGAAGTCTATTGGCTGAAATAATGATGATGATCATGACACATTTAAGCAAAGTAAGTCATGCAGCTTGTATCATAATCAGCTTTTAATGTTCCCATTACCTGGACACAGACCTCCTCTCTTCACTTTTCGAGAGGGAGTGGGCTTTAATCTACCACGCGGGCCTAGTGCGGGTTGGTAGCTGTCACTTGTCTTCGATTTTTTTATTCTAGGACATGCCAGTTTCCACAAGACGTTTTCCTTTACCGTTTTGAGAGCAGGAGTGATGAAATTATTAACTCAAACGACCCGTAAGTCAGGGCCGTTGCCACTGGGCCACCACTGCTCATCAGCAAAAGTACAACAGGTTTTATACTTGTTCATAATGTTAATAAATTCAGACCCGTTTGCAAATAATGAACCGAGCGGAAACCTCGATACAGACGCGGTCTGGTTACAGATAATGAAAAAACTGGTCTATGCGAGTTGGATCCGTGCAGTTAGAATTTCCATAGGTTCCGGAACTAAATAGATAGGCACTCTAGTCTGCGTCATGTCTGTCTGTAACAGTAGTGCTATTCTGTATCCATCTCACCGTGAAAACTTAGGTGAAGTGAGCGTGGAGTGAGCTGTCCACGCCGAGATGATACTGAGAGTTCACTCCACGCAAGTCTTCACAGTGAGATTTGAACAGAATCGACGTTCAGGTCTTTTAAACGTAATAGTTAGCCAGTCGAAACATAACATACGTGTTACTACCTCTTTTAACATAAATCGAAAATGAAAACGCGAGTAAGAGTACGAACCGCAATTTCATATGCAAGCGAACTACTATGGTCTCATAACAAAACAAGATTTTTCTTCAGGCATAGTTTAAACTATCAAGCCTATTTAAGAAATAAGAACCTAGTATCAATCAAAATACAGTTCCTTTTTACAAAACTGACAACTTAGTCCGGTCTTAGGTTGTTAATTTTGTATAAAGAACTTTACCAAACTCATCATAAAGTTCTAAATACAAAAACTGGCTCGAAGGTTTAGGCTCGAGCTAAAGTAAGCCCACGTTCCCTTGGACGTAATAAAAACGCGGCGGAAATATAAAAGGCGCATCGCGATTTTTTCAACAGTGTGTTCGAACGAGCGTAAAATAAATCACTTCGAACTGATTCTTCGTGATGAGCAGACTTACGGTCTGTTCCGCAAAATTATTAGTGGTTGCCTTTTGTGAGACCAGGAGAGATTTACCAAAGAAGCAGAAAAGTTTTGTATGCATTCCTTAAATAATGAACCATATTTAAAAGTCCAGTTTTGATTTAGAACTTGAAATTTCATAATTTTTTTGTATTTTCTCGAATGAAACCCGTTAAAATATTTACTAATAATAAATCTTGTTATCAAACTCCACCCATCGATCCAACTACCTATGTTCAGAACGATTTGAGGATTCCATTATATTATTTAAAACATCGTAAATAAACAAAAAAACGGGCAAATATCGTAAATAAAATTAAGATTTGAAATTGATGAATTTTATACCTAAATACAATAGGTATTGTTCGTCGCATCGTGGAGCCCTCAAGTTTTGAGTTGAGCTGCACGATTACTGACAAATATGTGCACTGACTGGACAGGTTCACTCACACAGGTTTTTTCCTCAAAATACCATTTCAGACACTGATCTACATGGTCTTCACATGATCTGACCAAGATTATATCTGGAGTATAAAAGAGATTGTGACTTTGTTTCGGCCTTTTTTCTCAGAGTAGTCAGATAGGAAACGCTGACCTCAATTTTTTTTACTAGCCCACACTGTCCTACTCCTGGGCAAAGGCCTCCCTCCACCCCTTCCATCTTTCGCGAGCCCGCACGTTCAGTCCAGTTATCACGGAACCTGTCCAGCTCGACCCGCCAGCTCCTACGTGTTCTGCCGCGACCTCGCCTCACTGTCTCAGGGCACCAGTACCCTAATTGCGTAATACAAAACCAATCGGAATCTGAATCGTTTTGAAACAGATTGCTAATTCATTGCTTCATAAGTTCGATAAAATTCTGCTCAACAATGTACAAAACGCAATGAATGTTGTTGAACTGTCAAAATCAAACGGATTAATCGTAATCATTTACGAAAATGTGTTACGCAATTAGGGTGCTGTTCTGTGTTATTTGGGCCCACATTTTATAAAATGTTTGACCTCATCTAGTTTCTAAAACATGATTGACGTGTAAAAGTGTTTGTACAAACCTACTTACAGAATTATATAATTTATCATTTATCCATTATCGCGGCACGCGTTTTTATTCCGCCGCGATTTTTTGCGTCCATCCGAACGTGGGTTTAGATCGTGTTTTGTAATAAAACTGATAGTTTCAGGAACGCGCTTTGACAACTTCCCTAACACGAGATAAGTGACAGATATTGTCGCGACGAGATGACGCGAGAGGTTCCACAAAACACAACTATTATTACGAAATAACTTACCTAATTGTTGTCATACAGAACATTCCTTACAAATGTGAGACAATTGACAACAGTAATTAATAATAGATTGAGACGATTCAAATTAAATGAGCCTTGACACAGCGCCGCGCCGCGCAGCTGTGTCAAGGCTCATTTAATTTGAATCGTCTCAATCTATTATTAATTACTGTTGTCTACGTTTGCAAAGATCAAAAACAACTGTTACATTATCTTGTAAATATTCCGAAGTAGTTTGACTAAACACGCGTTTTTTGCAACAAGGTTTTTTTTTACGCAGCATATTGTTATTTTTATTTTAGACTTTACAGTTTTCGATCAAGTAGTTTAAATTATATTAATCTGTGAAGTTTGAACTAAGCTGTACCTATTTACTGTTTACGTTTGCTGAACAAAGCGGTGCCGTCATTTTTGGCGTTATAATTATGCTTAGCCATGAACAACGGACAGACGTGTTTGACGTTAGGGTGTCTTAACTCGGTTTTCATTTATTCACTTTTGTTAAAATGGTTTTGAAACCAATTACCACAACAACAACAAAAAAAAAAGAAGCAAAAAAAAAGGTATAAACAAAACATTACAGCCGAGAAGAGTAAACTGTTTGATCGAGTTTTATGAGGAGTGACTTCGGAGTTTTAATATGTCTGTCTACCTACTACTGCCAACTGTACCTATTAACTCTATTCTCAATCCTTTATTGCATTCCTTAATGTTAGACTACTTCTGACATGATAATAAAATCATTTAACTTAACACATAATCAGCCTATTATGTTCCCCTGCTGGGACACAGGGCTCCTCTCTGTGAGAGGGAGTGGGCCGTAATCCACCACGCGGACCCAGAGCGGGTTGTCATTGAATTTCACATTGAATTTCACATGTCTTTGAATTTTTGGTTCTAAGAATTTCCTTACTATGATTTCCTTCACCGTCTTGAGAGCAGTGGTGATGAAATAATTTGCACAAAATATAGCGCCTGTCTGGGTTCGAACCTACGACCTACAACTCGTAAGTCGGGGCCGTTACCACTGGGCCACCACTGCTCCATTCGAAATCATTTAGAAATAAATATTTATATTAAGATGGCTGTCATTTTGAAGCGTGATGAAAAGATTTTTAAACTCAACCAAAAATATCACCTCAAGAAATCCCCAAAGATTGGTGCGTTGCTCCTCGCTAACGCGTAGTGATGTTGGTGGAAGCTGGCTATATGGTCCATGACGGCCTGGGTTCTGTACACCTTCTCCAGGTTGATGAGACCTTCGGGGCCAACGCGCCGCCAGCCTGGAGGCTGCTCGCCTTCCTCGTCGAATGATGCTATGTACTGGAAAGAAAGAAAAAAAAACGTTTATTTGCGGTAAACATGACGCAGTGATCGAACACAAACACCAAAGAGAACAAATCAGGGGAAAATATGCGTCGTTTACAGCGACAGCCGGTGTTGAATGACGTCGACCAGTGCAGCAAACGCTAAGATTAAAATAAAATAAAATACATACGCATAATAACTAGATAAGTGTTCAACAAAATCAATGAAATAAACACTATTTATGAAATGGTGGAAAGGAGTGAGATTTTGTTTCAAAGAATCTAATTCAATTAAGATTAGTGGGAAGGTAATTCTAAGAAGTACGATCAGTGAAGGATTGCCTACCGAAAGGAATAGATTATTGTGGTCAGCGTTTGGATAAAAGCTTCTCCCAAGTTGAGCAAGATCCGATTCTACGCCATCCTGATTATCTTTATCTCATGCGTCGGTATTTCTGGTTGTTAAACGTATCTTATCACTCACTCTTCTGTTCCAAATCTGATTATGAGAAGAAGATTATGGGGAAGATTATGACTGCCTTGTTGGTCTACTGATTGCAATCGCTACTGCTGAGCATGACGTCCTGGGTTCGATTCACAGGTCGGGCAACGTGTTATTGGGTTTTTCTATCTGGAATTTCTCAGTAGCAGCCCGGAGTATGGATTTGTGCCCGGTTGATCGCAATAGGCTCGCCTCCTATTACATGGGACTTTAACATAACTGGCGAAACGTGGGTGTACAGGTACACCTCTGCCCAACCCCTAGGGGAACCAAGGCGTGATGTTATGTTATGTTATGATTATGGGGTCCTTCCAGGTAGTTAGATGCCGGAATAGCTGGCAACAATTACAACCCCAGAAAGTCGAAATCACCGAATGATTACGTTATGGATGTCAGATGGTAGGAGTTCTAGGTAAAATACACTGGAATGGATTGGAAGATACCCATTACGTTGACTACTGCTCTTCACTGCCACGGTTTTTTAAAAATCCTGTACTATGAATTGTTTCATCATTTATGTTTTTTACATTGGTATATGATGAGGAACAGGGTGTAAAGTTCACTCATACTCTTTAGAAAAGGGAGGATCCTCCGACCAGATGGGTGTTGTGTCTGGGGGGAACTGCCCGACGATTGATGTCGGGAAGTTGTATATATGCTAGCTGCGCGGTAAACTCTGAATGCGCAATGTAGGATTTGTGTGACGTCAGTGTGATGCGTTGATCGCATGTAGCGGTGTAGATGCCGCCACATCACTGCCCTCCGGAGACCGGAAGTCGATAGTGGACTAAGTCTTGTATCTTGCGATGCTTGCCAGTGCCAGTTGGGGTTTCAGTGGGTTGGAACCGGGTGTCGCATAGTTCGCGGTGAGTCAGAACTGTCTGCGAAGATGCACCAGTGCGTCGGGATGGCTGACTGCTGGTGTCGACCAAGAGAGGGATTTAGCGCTCTGCTTGTGGACCGGCCGAATGTGCAGTGTGCTGTGACAAGGCTGCTGATGAGGCTGAGCGTGATAAACAGGTATGCGCTTGCGCTGCATGCTGATGGTCGGAAAACCGTTCAAGCCGTGGTTGCTGGCTGGCTGTGTGACTTGCCGGAGTGATGATGATGACGTCACGCTGAAGTAGTTTCACGAAGGCTGCGTTGACGTTCATACTCGGGGTGACCAGTGAAGAGATATGAAGAACAGGGTGTTAAGTTCACTCATACTCTTGGAAAAGGGAGGATCCTCCGACCATATAGGTGTTGTATCTGATGGGCAACTGCCCGACGATTGATTTCGGGAAGTTGTATGTATGCTAGCTGCGCGGCAAACCCTGATTGCGCGATGCAGGATTTGTGTGACGTCAGTGTGATGCGTTGTTCGCATGTAGCGGGGTAGATGCCGCACACATCACTCCAGACGTGATACCCGCCACATACATGGTGAAATTTGAATGGTAGTTTTCCCGAGGCATAACGACTTGCCCTTAGTACTATCGAATCCTGGAGTTAAAATTTTAAAAAAATTGTTTTTAAATAATAATAAAATATGCATCACCTCGAAAGCGTGAGAAACAATAGTAATCCACTAGACGTAACGTAGGTACTACTTGAATCCTACGCTCCTCCGCGCGCTGCCGACAAAGTGAAGAGCAATTCGTGAATGTTCAGAGCAAAATAAGCTTTGTTTTTCACACTTATAATTCGATTGTACTAACAATACCTTATCATTTCGCTGCGGGAAAACAATCATTTCGATTTCAGCGTGGAGAAGCAACAAGAATAATGTACCCAGAATTTTGTAATATCTTGATTTCAAAGAGTGTCATTGGAGTTTCTTGCCCGTTCCTCTCCATAGAGATACGCTACGTTTCGGAATGGGCAACTGACAATTCAAACGTGTCTGTAATGGGTTGTTTGAAATAAATGCTTTGAGTTTTAGACCGAATTCCGAGTTAGACCAAAATCGCTGACAGCGCTCACATCGATAATTAGCGTTCCGATTTAGATATCACGATTATGACAGCTGACAATTCGCTCACAGCGATATTTCTATAGGGCATGGTCGGCGTTATCGCAAGATGGCGCATGTCATGACCTCACTTAAGACGATTAACGGGAAATCGTTATCGCGCTCACGCCACTCGGAACGGGTGTAAGCGCGCTCAAATCGATTACATCCCAATTCGGAAAGCAGCCTTAGTTTGAGTGTATGAGCGTGAAGATGGTACAAGCAAAAAGTCTATGTAGAGCAGTACCTTAGGCTGTGAGTGGTGATGAGAAAATATTCTTCCTTTTCCACTTAGTCATAAAAATAACCGTCTATTTTTAAACGTGGAATAACTTACCACTTGTTTATTCGACTCTGTAAGTCTGGAGTCTCGCTTGCAACTGTCTCTAAGGGGGCTAGTAGTTGTGCCCTGGTCCATTCGTTTACCGCTTTCTCTCCTTGGGTCCCTTTTTAATGATCCTCTGGGGTAAGAGAGAGAAGATTGTGAAAAAATATGGCGTCATAAAATCCGTTTCGAATTGATCCATACGCAATATGCGAACATATTGCGTATGTTCGTTAGTGGTACTACTGACGTGCGGTTCACTGTACGTATGAATTATAAATTATGGTTTAATCAATGAAAACTGCTGGGTTTTAAACTTTTTTCTTATTTTACAAACCATATTTTCGTTTTCAGAGTTGGATCTTAAGAGCAACACTATCGTGTGTCACATAACGAAACATTAACTATGCAGTTCTTACCTGTCATCTTTGACAGAGTCCCTCTTGAAGTCTCTCCTGTGTGTCGGCGTGGCTCCCGTTGAATGACCGCCCGTTAGAGAAGGCGACGCCGCCAGGATTTCTCTAAGGAAGATAGACACATTATTATGTTTTTCACTAGTTACAACCAAGATTGCACAAAAACACAAAAGTTTGTAAATTCGTAAGAGAGAAACGCTTGTCGTAAGAACAGGTTGAAATTCACAGACAAATTTAAAACGTCTTCAACCACGAACTGTGGGGCATAACGGTCGGGTACAACCAACTGAGGGAGCGACGGGAATTCACGCTTGTGACGTATCTGGTTAGGTTACTTCGTGGCATTGAGCATAACCCGGGAGTACTGCAGCGCCTGAGTATATGTGTTCCGGACCGATATGTGTGGAGGCGTTGCCGCCAGCCGCTGCTGGCCGTGCCGGCTGCCAGGACCAAGCTTCTCAACAAAACACCAATGACCCGCGTAATTCGGGTGATTAACGATCTTCACACGAAGATCGATGTATTTTCAAGACATTTGAGTGAATTCGCAAAAAGTCTGTTGTTTGTTTTATGTTGTTGACATTTTTAAGTTTTACATAGTTATTAAATAGTAATTGTAGCATTATTTTAAGACCACGCTATCGCATTAGGTATGCAACTGTCCTCAGGGTCACGGGAAATCATCAAGGTCGCGGGAAATTCGAAAGAGATAACCGTGGCCCTGGCACAGGCAACTGAAGGAACACGGGTGGGTTTTAGTCAGCAAAAGTCTGACACGCCCTCCCGCTCCACCCAGAGCGGGAGAAGTCATTTGATGATTTCCCACTCATCAAAAAAAAATGTATGCACCTGTAATGATAGTTGTAAGGGAGATTTTAATAAATAAATAACATAGAACTAAGTGATGTGTATAACTAATTGTTCCCCCGACCAACCCCGTTGCATCGCACCACGACCGCGCTGTTCCTTCGTTTTCGAATCGTTCTTTCAGACTTTTTTCATTTTTGCTCTGCCATTAATGATCCTAGCGTGATGTTAAAAACCCTATAGCCTTCCTCAAGAATTGGGCTATCAAATTTCGATGGGTAGTTCAGAGATAAGCGCGTTCAAACAACCAAACAAACTCATCAGCTGTGTTTTTAGTATAGAATATAGAATAATGATATGATTCGATACTGCTGTCGCTTTTGTGTGGTTTTATGAGGTAAGTCCTTAGAGATTAGACTTTTGAGATTCTTGAGGATGGGACCAACGTATGATTACTAATACTGGTGGAAAAACAAGTATTTACTGCGAAGATTCTTTTACACACATTGATTTTAATCAATTTGGTATCTCTCGTTACCTAATAAAAAGTAATATAACAACAAATCCCAGATGAGATCAGCAGAGACACACGTTATCTAAACTATAATCCTAATATTATAAATATGATGTAATGTATGTAGTGGTCGCTATCGCTATTGCTGAGCATGAGGTCCTGGGTTCGATTCCAAGGTCGGGAAAAGTGGTATTGGGTGAAAACCCCAATATCTGGAATATCTCAGTAGCAGCCCGGAGTCTGGATTTGTGCCCGGTTGATGGCAATAGGCTCGCCCCCTATTACATGGGACTTAAAACATAACTGGCGAAATGTGGGTGTACTATAGTTACACCTCTGCCCAACCCTTCGGGGAAACAAGGCGTGATGTTATGATGATGTAACCATAATATTACAAAACTAAACCCCACAGCTGGCATAGCACCTCCACAAGTCCGCAGAGAAGTTGCATGCGCAGTAGAGAAACACAAACAGGAGTCTGACACTAGACACTAGACTATTTGGCGCTCAACTACCAACTCAACGGCTAAAAAGCAGGCACAGTTTTCTGAAATCGACAGCGTCCCTACCAGGTAACCCGGCCGACGCCCGTTGTAAGCTGTGGTAGGATGCCTTTCCTCCACCCACACATTTTCTACCTCCAAACGAGCATCTCCCTGCAGGGTGCAACCTTCCGTGGTCCATTTGGAAGTCCCTGAACCGTCTCCGAACCCAAGTGGGAAGGTGCAAGTCGAACCTCGTAAAGTGGGGCTACTCCGACGGAACGGCAACGGGGTGTGGATGTGGAGCTAAGTCACAAACTATGCTCCACCTCCTATCCTGATCTTTGAGCCCAGAAACATGGAGCCAAAGTGACAAGTGTGCTGCCACCGATAACGCTGTAGAAGTGCCAAAGTTTTGGGCCAACAGTACTTGAGCAAGTGTCGTGCCATTGACACAAAGAAGAAGAAGATTACAAAACTAATATTATAAATGCGAAAGTGTTTTTTTTTTGTGTGTTACGCTTTCGTGCCAAAACGGCTGAACGGATTTGGATGAAATTTGGTACTCAGATAGACCATGACCTGAGTAAGGACTTAGGCTTACTTTTCATCCAGGATCGCAGATGAAGTCGCGAGCAACAGCTTGTATATACACGGTGTCCCGTATATTAGGCATAACTTTCTGTTAACCATTTTGTCCCGACCTATCACCCGACTCAGGCTTGAAGTCGACTCAACGACGCGATCCATCTATATATTCAAAAATATAATTATTTAGGAAGCAAATCCAAGCAACCCTCAAATAATCAGCAAGGTATTGTATTGTAAAGTATTGTATTGTATTGAAGTGAAGTTATGTTTAATAATGTATGCACACAAATTTAGTTTTTCTTTTTTTTATTGAATTTAAAATCCAGATATGAGTTCTGTATCGATTATATAGATTATCTGTGTTACTAGCAATTTTTTTAATACTTTAATTTTAATCTGTGGAGAACGTACTGGGTAGCATAATTGTTTTAATATTTAGTATTTCTTATTGTGCTACTGTTTGTTTTTTCTTAAATAAATAAATAATATTATAAATGAGTAAGTTTGTTTGTTTGTTTGGCATCTCGCAGGTCAACCGATGAGGTTGTCGTCTGCTTAAGCGGACTTGCCTGTGGTTGCCCTAATAAATTAAGGCCTCCAGCCAGGACTTAAACTTAAATACTAACTAAAAACTAAGCGACTACACAACTACACGCTAAGGGCACCCCCTGTGGGGTACGGACCTCGGCTTAGGGCGTCGCTGGAAGAGGGCAGCAAAGGAGTAGCTGGATCAGAATTAATGTTATTTTGAGACGAAATTAAAGCTACAGGCTCAGCGACGCGGGCTGGCTCGAACAAGGGTCGGGAGGTTTATAAATGCGCAGGTAAGTTTGTTTGTTTTTTAAGCTTTAACGCTAAAACGGAACGCAACGAAAACATGGTTAGACCATGGCCTGTATTAGGATTTAGAGTACTTTTTTCCGGTGTTCCCACAGGATCGAGACTTATGCGAGTGAAACCGCGGAGCACAGCTTGTGTTGTTATAAAGCCTTGTATCAGTGGGCGAGTCTTTCGATATTAACGGAGCACAAATTCGGAATACCTAGTGCGGTGTTTTTGCAAAATGTAAAAAAAATATTGCTATGGATGTAATGCTAGACGTGGCGGTATGATGTTTTATATTTAATACATACGTGAGGGTCATACTGCTTATTGGTAATTTCGCATCAAATAGCAACCATGGCATTTGTTTTAAATAGGTTTTAATTTTTTTAAATTTTATTTTTCTTTTATATTTTGTGTATGTGAGAATGTTGTAGGCCTTGTAGACTTTAGATTTGTGGACAATTTTCTATTTGTTAAGCACCTGGTACTTGTTGACAGGCCTACACTGTCCTCCCATACCTATTAACACTAGTTTTAAAACATTGTAAAAGCCAATTATTTTTAAAAGAGTTACCATATAGTTTCTTGCCGGCTCTTCTCCATAGGAAACGACCAATTGGAACCGTGCACCTAGATTCTGACGTTTCTTAGGTGCCCATGTAGGTTTATGTTAAATAATATATATTGATTTGATTTGTGCGGTTGGTATTAAATCATTGGTCATAATGCTTTTTAGGCAATGTGCGTCGTAATGATACGTACGCAAAGTTTCTATCCCTTTAACAAATAAAACCAACGTATACTTTTAAAACCAATAAGTACAGATCGCAATAACAAACATTACTCGCAGTCAACTATTTTTCATGTACACGTTGAACTCGTTTGGGGTATTCGCGTAATTAAAAAACAACATGTCGAGTCAACCAATGAAGCGAAAATGTAGAGGTGATTGATATTTTTATAGAGTTGTTAACACCACAAGCAGATTATTTTTTTTCTGAAAAATGTGTAAATGAAATATGTCTGTCATGAAAAGCGATTTGTTCTTCATCATCTGCCTAGTCTTTTCTCAACTATGTTGTGGTCAGCTTCCAGTCTGACCAGATGTACCTGAATACCTGTATTTTACATGGAGCGACTACTTATCTGACCTCCACAACCCAAATGCTGAGTAACACGATACCCCTTGGTGAGGTACCAATTAATGTTTATAGAACCATTCTTACATGCCAAGTTCTAGACCAAAAACAGGCCGTAAAGGAAACTATATTATGTTACCACATTGAATAAAAATTATGCGTGTTTATCTGAATCTAGGCCCAGTTCTATAAAGGTTCTTATGTAAGTACTTTGGCTAAGCTATATTCTTGTCACCGTCGCACAACTGCAAAATTCCAAGTGCAAGATTGAGACGGGAACATTTATTGTCAAAAAAATCTGGCTGGATGACCGATTTCCGCGCGTACAAAAAAACGCAAGTAGCTGAGATACTAAGAAAAAATGCATTTTTTTTTTCATGAGCGTGTTTCATTTGTGTGACTCATCGTCATCATTGCAGCCGAAAGACGTCCACTGCTGGGCATAGGCTTCCCCAAAACGTCGCCATATAGACTGGTTTTGTGCTTACCGCATCCAGCGCATTCCCGCGGCCTTCACAAGGACCCGACCACATTGTGGGAGGCTTTCCAACGGTGGGCTCACCATAAGTTCGTATCGATACGCACACGAAACGCTTTTTTTGGTATTAAACTAAAGGTGCAAACCTTTAGTTTAATTTCAAACAAGTGTAAACAAATAATAATAATAAAAAATAAAAAATAAGTTTAAGTCCTGGCTGGAGGCCTTAATTTATTAGGGAAACCACAGGCAAGTCCGTTTAAGCAGACGACAACCTCATAGGTTGACCTGCAAGATTTTATATTATTTATTTTATTTTATTTATTTGGGAAAACAAATAATTGTCTAATTTGTGTTACAATAAAATAAGAATATAAAATGAGGGCATTGCCACGTAGTGAAAATATAACTGCAAATATTGTGGTATTATCATCTCTATACAAATATTTAATCTGTAGCTCATAAATACTTTCAGCTTTTCAGCATATAAAAGGTGAAATGAATGGACGAGGTGAAGTGAATTTTGGTAATAATCCATTTCTGATATAAAAAAAAACATAAGTTTTTTTTGCTCTTACCGCAAAAATAACATATGTTTTTCACAATTATATTATTATGTGAGTACTTTTTAAAAGAAAGAAACAATGGAAAATATTTATTTGACACAGTTCGAGAAACACGAAATACAAATGACAAAATAACAACAACAATAGTGTGTGCCTCACGGCTGCACCAAAAAGGTTCATAACATAACATCACGCCTTGTTTCCCCGAAGGGTTGGGCAGAGGTGTACCTATAGTACACCCACATTTCGCCAGTTATGCTTAAGTCCCATGTAATAGGTGGCGAGCCTATTGCCATCTACCGGGCACAAATCCAGACTCCGGGCTGCTACTGAGAAATTCCAGATAGAAAAACCCAATAACACGTTGCCCGACCTGGGAATCGAACCCAGGACCTCATGCTCAGCAGTAGCGATTGCGACCACTAGACCAACGAGGCAGCATTAATGCCAGACAGATGCTGTCTGACGCTGGTTTTATAATGAACCTTTAGGGACAAGGGACGGGCAGTACAAACAGTTCCTTGCGTTTCGTTTTATTATTTATTTAAAATTTCCATTGAAAATAATACTGTTAACTGCCTCGTTGGTATGGTGAACGTAAATGCGACTGCTGAAAGTGGGAACCTGGGTTTGACTACCAGTTATTTTTTTAAAATTATTATAGATTTTTTTTGTTTTAGGAAATACTCAGTAGCAGCTTGAAGTCTCAGAGTCCAGTAATATTTCAGGCCCATAACATCACATATGGTATGTTTATGTTTAATTTTTGAATTGTTTCGTTTTTATGTAATTTTTTTTCTCTTTTACTCTTACACACGTTGTCTACATCTGTCTTATACTCTCCTATTGCAGGTATGCTGGAAGAGATTTCTTTAGAAACAAGCATCATCTTTTTTGTACTTTTTTTTTCTTGTCTGTTTATATGTGTGTACATAAATCGTTTAATAAATAAACGTTAATTTGATTAGTAAACAAATGACTTAGAAATGAGTGTTAGTACTTGCATCTACCATAGAAACAACACAAAGGTTATTTATGCTACTAGTGTGGTAAGTAGGTGCTTTCCGACGAGTGCATAAGTCGAAATCATCTTACGCACGTTGTATCATACGATGCTTTAATATGGATAGAGCGAGAAAACACAACGAAATAAAGCTAGAGTGATTAATAACGCGTTGAATGAAGTATTACTTTTATTGCACCTTTTATGTGAATGATAATCTGTACTCAACTAATTAGTAAAAAAAATAAACTAATAGCGTCGGGCTTGCAACGGCATTAAAAATAAAATAAATACGGAAAAGTAAAAAGCACTAGTGCGAAAAAGTGGCAGTTTTCGCACAATTTGGCTGCTTGGAAAACCCTATTATCGAGTAAACTATGTTTATTATAACGCCACCGTGGCATATCGGCGTCTTCAATGTCCCAGTATGGGTCTCCACCTATCATGCAATTTTTCTATTAATTCATCCATACTTTATTAAAAATTCACTTAAATATAAAATCTGCCAAACATCAAAGCAATTTGTCAGCAGTAGGTTCTAACCCGATCTTTGCTTAACTAAACATTATTAAAATTCGAGTAATCAAGTAAAAAACTAGATGAGGTTAAAAATAAGACTAAGACGATGGGTCTGCAGGCCACGACTCCGTATGTGGAGAGTGAGTAGCTACATACAAAACCATCATCATTATCATCATCAGCCTATAACGTTCCCACTGCTGGGACTGCTGCCTCCTCTCTGTCTGAGGGAGTGGACTGTAATCCACCACGTGGGCCCAGTGCGGGTTGACGGATGCCACATGTCTTCGAATTTTGGTTCTAGGACATGCCGGTTTCCTCACGATGTTTTCCTTCACCGTTTGGAGAGCAGTGGTGATGAAATTAAATACACAACGTTAATAGCCTGTCTGGGTTCGTACAACTCGTAAGTTGGGGCCGATGCCACTGGGTATCACTGCTCACAGCCATAACTTCTACAATCAAAGCCACCATACTATCTGCTGAAGTATTCAGGAGACGGTCAACAATAGGCTCGCCCCTTGTAGTATGGGACTTAAACATAACTGATGAAGTGGGTGTTATACACACCTGTACAGTACAGGCGTGATGTAATGTTACAGTTTTATTTATCAACTAGCTGGGCCCCGTGCTGAGCATGAGGCCCTGGGTTCGATTCCCAGGTCGGGCAAAGTGTTATTGGGTTTTTCTATCTAGAATTTCTCAGTAGCAGCCCAGAGTCTGGATTAGTGCCCGGTTGATGGTAACAGGCTAGCCCCTATTACATGGGACTTAAGCATAACTGGCGAAATGTGGGTGTACTATAGGTACACCTCTGCCTTACCCTTCTGGGATTACAGGCGTGTGGTTATGTTATGTTGGAGGTTAAGTCTTGATCCCGTAAAGATATCGGAAAAAGAAGTATTAGTTATCCTAATTCAGGTCATGGTCTACCTATGTGCCAAATTTCCATCCAAATCCGTTTAGCCGTTTTAGCGTGAAAGTTTCACAAACGAACATACATAAAACAAACCTTTTGTCTTTATAATATTAGTTCAGATAACTTAAGTTTAGTCCAGTGAATTTTTCCTGGGAGTAATGGACCCCCTGTTACATGGGACTTAAACATAACTGATACAAAATCGACATACTGCCTTCCATTCGAGCAATACGTGATGTTAGAACATAACAGAACATCTTTTTTTGTATTTCTCGACGGGTTAGAGGGGGGTGGAAAAGGGGAGGGCTGTGGATTATTACTTTGGAATGTTTTCATAGAAAACTTACCTTAATTCTCTAAGGAAGGCTCCAAAAAAAGGTATGAGCCGGCATTCGGGCATTGCCAGCGCTCTGCTCAGCGCCCGCTCATACTCGGCCGATAATAGGGCTGCCGACAGAAAATCCAACGCCGGTAGTGACTCATCTGATATGCTGAACCAGAACGACTTTAATTTGTTGGACCTGTAAAGATAGAAAGAGCAAAATTAATAACAGCATATTTTCTCAACTATTTTCGTGTCGGTGTTCCAGTATGACAGGATGCAGTTGGTGGTCAGGTCTGCTCTTTTCAATGGTTGGTCATTATGACTAACTTATGAAGACATTTAAAGTTCGTAATCTTTTAAACTCATATTGGCGCGTCTGTGGTCAAAAGAAATGTCAATAAAATTAGAGATTACGCCATAACTTTAAGTGCGAGATTACCAAACACATCAGAGTAATCAGCCCATGTCGTTCCCAGTGCTGGGACACACTGCTGGTACGCCTCCGTTCAGTGCGAGGTACTGCGCCACGCGGCTCCAGTGCGATGTCACATGTCTTAGAATTTTTGGTTCTAAGACATGCCGGTTTCCTTACGAGGTTTTCCTTCACCGTTTTGAGAGCAGTGTCAAAGTCAAAGCATTTATTTCAAATAGGCACTAAAAGGCACTTTTGAACGTCAACATTTACATTTCAATAGAATAGATTCTAGGCGCACCTTACAAAACGTAGTTTCGTATGGAGAAGAAGTGGCAAGAAACTCCACGTATTTTTATTCTTGGTGAAGACGATGCACCAAGAATAAAAATACTATACCACAATAGGTAAAATAAATTTAAAACAAAGCAAAGACATAAATCTATCACGTGATAGGTACATGGGGCTCACATATTTACAAACATTGCAAAAGTATATGATTTTCCTAAAATATTAACTAGGAATAAGTCATAACATAACATCACGCCTTGTTTCCCTGAAGGGTTGGGCAGAGGTGTACCTATAGTACACCCACATTTCGCCAGTTATGTTTAAGTCCCATGTAATAGGGGGCGAGCCTATTGCCATCTACCGGGCACAAATCCATACTTCGGGCTGCTACTGAGAAATTCCAGATAGAAAAACCCAATAACACGTTGCCCGACCTGGGAATCGAACCCAGGACCTCATGCTCAGCAGTAGTGATTGCGACCACTAGACCAACGAGGCACGAGGCGGAATAAGTCAGTGTGTGAGTAAAGTAAAAATAACAAATTATACAATACAATAAGCAACTAGTATGATTTTGTCTAGCCTCTAGATGGTCCTATGGAGCAGGACCAGCATGTTTCCAAGTATTCTTATCTAGGATATAATCCTCTAATTTGTAATACCAGGCCTCTCAGAAAGTATTGCGAAAAAAGTGTTATATATGTACTTTTGCCTCGTTGGTCTAGCGGTCGCAATGGCTACTGCTGAGCATGAGGTCCTGGGTTCGATCCCCAGGTCGGGCAAAGTGTTATTGTTTTTTTTTTTTTCTATCTGGAATTTCTCAGTAGCAGCCCGGATTCTGGATTTGTGCCCGGTTGATGGCAATAGGCTCGCCCCCTATTACATGGGACTTAAACATAACTGGCGAAATGTGGGTGTACTATAGGTACACCTCTGCCCAACCCTTCGGGGAAACAAGGCGTGATGTTATGTTATATGTACTTTTAACATAAGTTTTCACTAAGTAAAATAAGTGGTAATTAAATTAAACAACGAAGCACCTGACTGGGGTCAAACCTTCTGCTAATAAACCATAATAAACCAAATAAATTTTCAAGGAGTCATGAATATGAAGCTAGTCTGTCAAAGTAATAAATGAGATGCAGTAAAATCTGTTGCACATTTGTTTGCTACGCCGTAGCTCGAAACTGCTACGCCTTAGCTCGTAGCAGCTACGCCGTAGCAAAGACGTGGGGTTTCTGTTTCATAATTCTCGTTATTGTGGAAGTACGAAAATGTATTAAGCAGCCTTTGTGCCTTTATCGTGGATAATGTTTTATAATTAAAATAAATTTCAAGGAGAGAAACGTTATAAACTTGAATTTTAATTGTTTACTAAAGTTTTTAAGTGGTATTTATAATGTCTTTCTTCATTACTTGCTTAACGAAATAGGCTAAAGGAGTTGTAATAATATGAACCTAAGTAAATCAAATATTTAGGTCTCGCAGTTCGTGGCAGCCAGCTGCTACGACCGCGTAGCAAGCCTACGCCACACGCCTACGCCGTAGTCCAACCTTTCCGCCTACGCAAGACGTCTACGCGTATGCCTACGCCGTAGTAATGTGCCTACGCCGTAGTCTAGCCGCAGCTTAGGTTTTTCTTCAAGTGACTGTTGTGTGACTTTTGTAATTTCTCGTCTCGTTCTATATTAGGAGTAAATCTTTAATATAAAAGATTACATTAACATTATTATTAAACGAATCTTGCGAAACAGTGGTGGCTCGCTAGTATAATTAAGAAACATAGTCACTTATTATTTTAATTAGCTCATCATCATAACATCACGCCTGTAATCCTAGAAGGGTTAGGCAGAGGTGTACATAGTACACCCACATTTCGCCAGTTATGTTTAAGTCCCATGTAATAAGGGGGCGAGCCTATTGCCATCTACCGTGCACAAATAGGACTCCGGGCTGCTACTGAGAAATTCTAGATAGAAAAACTCAGTAACACTTTGCCCGACCTGGTAAGTGAACCCAGGACCTCATGCTCAGCAGTAGCTCTTGCGACCACAAGCCCAACGAAGCGGTCAGTTATTTAGTTTTCAAAAGAAATCTTACAAAAATCTTTTGCTTTTTTATCGTGTGTCTGTGCGACTGATTTTGATTAGATCTTCTTAACAATACAAATGATTTTATGATGGTTTATGTGCAATAATATAATTATATTTAATTAAGATATAACACGGATCGGACCCGGACGACGGAAGGGACGGATCGGGTCGGTTTCGGATTGTAAAGGCGAAAGTAAGTATTGTTTGTTGTGCTTTCATGAAAAAAGTCTGAAAGGATTTAAACGAAGTTTGGCACACAGATCATGACCTGCGTACAAGTAGCCAATGTTCTTACATTGGCTACTTGTCATCCTGGATCGCAAGCAAAGTCAAAGTCAAAGATTTAATTGCAGATAAATATGGTTGCAAAAGTTCTTAAAATGGTAGTATGATTAAATTAAATTAAATTTTATTTATTCCGGAACCAGACCATAAGCATTACATATGAAAATTTAAAATATTAAATACATACATTTAGAATTAATTAAAAGATTACAATTAGGAAAACATTACAAAAAAATTAACAATTAATACATTTTAAATTACATTTTGGCACTAAACAAATTGAATTTTACGTGTCATCTTAGCCTCAATTTAGATTTGAATCCGGAGTGCTCAACATGCAGCCTGGTCCAGTACCGCATTATTGGGCAATCCAAATCCATCCTCCATGCGAACAGCTGAAGGTAGCTGTTGTTGATAATAGTTTAGCTTAGCATATTTAATCGTAACATAATGACATGCAAAGGACAATGCCAGAAACTCTATAGAACTTTGCCCCACTCAAAAAGTCATGTACAAGTCTGCAATATGCAGCATCTTAAAGCTTATTTATTACTGTTAACTAAACATTTGTCCTAATGCCAGTGGAACTTGCGGTTTCTGTTAAAATCTTAAAACAATATTGACATTGATTATAGGTTAGGTGCAGTTTAAAAATGTTAAAAAGCGATTTAAACAACATATACGTTACGCGTTATAATAATTATTATAATCGTAATATGAGTTTTTGTTTTACAGGTATTTAATTTTTTTTTGTTGTTATGTATCATGCGTAATAAGTAACGCAATAGGAAATTCAGGGGTTGAATTCCTTTTATCATTGATTTGTAATCGGCAAGTTCATTCATTACAATTTTTTTGCAGTAATTGATATTTCCTGTAAATAGCTGGGGCAGGATCTGGCATTGTGATTTGGTACAGGTACAAATATTTCATTTACATGTAAACTGAAAAAAATCTTTTGAAGTATTGAAGGGATTCTCAATTAGCCACCTGTGTCCCTACCAAAAGCCCTTCTGAAGCAGACCATTGGAAGTTCTTTAATTTGGTTAGGAATCTTGTTATATTATTATATTTGAACACATAGGATAGCAACTTCGCCTTTATAGCTCCGTTCTCGTTACAGGCATAATTGATCGATTAGGATATCTAGTTTTGAACATACATTTATCTCCAAGTTTATCAGGCATCTCGGGGTGAGATTTGGTAAATCAAGTCACAAGCAACAGCAAATAAGCGAATAAATCAGCAATAATTTGTAAAGTTTTGAATGAAAGGCGACTAACGAAAGGGATATGCAAGGTAAGGTAGATATGAGTGGAAACGCCGGGAGGGATGCCCTAGGAGGTCATATATAGGAGGTTACTTTATTGGTGATGTTCTTCAGAAAAATCTGGTGCGTAGTACTCGCAACCGGCGCTCGTGTATGACCAAGACCCTAATTGCATAAACCCTTTTCATTTCATACCGAGACCCTTCTGTGGCTCGAAAAGCACTGTACGGCGTTGGGACCGGTTTTCCATTCGAAACCCCGAAGTCCCGAAACTCGAAAGTCTGACAACTAGTACACTGATTGCGTAACCCACAATTAGTCACAAACTGACTCAGTTTGAAGGATATTGCTAATCCATCGCTTCATTATGTTCGAAAAATTTGTCTGCTCTTTAAAGTAAATAACTCAATGAATGTTGTTGAACTGATAAATGAAAGACATTCCTACTGTAAGTGTGATAGGCAATTACTCCCGTGAATGTATGAAGGTAAACCAGGCAAAAGTAGTATGTCAGGATCCTAGCTGGTGGTGTTCTGTAGTTTCTGCCTCACATAGAAAGAGCGTGACTTTATGTATGTTTGTAATTTGTATAGTCGGTCGTCCACAGATGATGACGAATTACTTTTTAATTAATCTACTGTTTTTTCCTACTCGTAATGACGTACGGACCCGAAACGTGGCCACTCACGATAGGCCTGATCCACAAATTCAAGGTTGCTCAGCGTGCTTCGGAGAGAGCAACGCTTTGTGTTTCTCTGGTGGATGGAATTCACCCCCATTGCGTGTAAAATCAGCATGCTGAAGTGGAACTGGGCCAGCCATGTCTGTTGACGGACAGACGGTCGATGGAGCAGTCATGTGCTAGAGTGGAGACCGCGTTTGGGCAAACGTGGTGTGTGAAGCCCTGCGGCACGATGGATCGATGATTTGAAGAAGGTGGCTGGCAGCTGGATAAATGTGGACTGCTCAGGACCGGGATGCTTGGCGCTCTTTGGGGAAGGCTTATATTCAACAGTGGAAAGCAATTGGCTGATGATGACGATGGTTTTATTCCCGTTCAACTGTTTATTATTGTGATCGATTTGACAACCGCTCCCCGTGACTCTATTGCTTTGAACATGTTGAAATTCATACCATTCTGTTAATTTTTGTTGACAATATATTTTAATTTATTAAAATTGTTTCCATTAACGCGAACATAACGGTTTGAACGCGCTTATCTTTGGAACTACGACGTATTTGAAAAAAGTCTGTTGCATTTTACAAAATTCCCAATTCTTAAATAGATGCGCCAAACTTCTAGACGCCGCTGATGCAAAATGCGATTTTTTTAAAGCAACTTTAATACTCAGTATTAATAAATCTTTTGTTGTATGCCCGTCCAACAGTAATATACTGTCATCGATTTGACAACTGGGATCAAGGGAGGTGCCCTTGATCCCATTGTGTTGAAATTCATACTATTTTGTACAATTTTGATAACAATAGGTGCTGTTGAAATTCATACCATTCTGTACTTTTTGCAGACAATACAATTCAGTTCATTATAATTATTTCCATAACGAGTGAACGTGCAAACGTGTAGTTTTGATAACAATACAAATCAATTTGTTTATATACATTTTCCTGCTAAATAAATGTACAAAATTATGGAGGTATTATGAAGGGTCGTGTTTTCAAAAAGCTGATGTTATGTATTTGTTTATAAGTTATTTTATTTATAATATAGGTACGAAGACTATTGATTAAAATGTTCGACAAAATGAAAAAAAAATATTTCAAAGAAGGCATAATAAAAATGAGATAATCGAAAATCTGTTAAATACGCACAAGCTACACGTTTTAAATATTTTTGGAGGGGATTATTCCCGACCTTGTGGCATAGTTAACATAATAACATAACATCACGCCTTGTTTCCCCGAAGGGTTGGGCAGAGGTGTACCTGTACACCCACATTTCGCCAGTTATGTTTAAGTCCCTTGTAATAGGGGGCGAGCCTATTGCCATCAACCGGGCACAAATCGTATAATTAGAGTGAGCATAATATGGATGACGTTTTTTTTTTAATTCTTAACTCAAAAAAAAAACAAATAGTGCAAACAGTATTTAAAAAATGTAAAAACTTAAAAAATTGCTAAGTTATAAACGTTTTAAAATAAGTGTTAAACAAGGACAGCACTATCGTAGAAGTGACGTTACGACATATTTTTTTTTCTAGAACTATGCCTATGATTGCCTCGTTGGTCTATTACATGGAACTTAAACATAACTGGCAAGTATGTCATGCTCACTCAAATGTCTCGCTGACGGTGGCGCGTGTGTCGGATCATTTAGCTCCCTTCAAAATGGTTGAGCTGAATGGTGCTGATCCATGCGTCATGTTCGTGAACGGGCGCCGTCAGTTGGGACTGGTCGTCTCTTAGCTGCCACGGCATATTTAATAATTAATTTGCTGGATTGTTTTTAATTATGTTTTGCTGCACTCTGGACGCTTTTAACGTGTACGGTTTTTGTACATCGTTCTCACTTATAGTGTCAACATTAATCGATGAAACTAATATATTTGTAACAACAATATTATTTAAAAGAGTGTCCGTGGAGTTTCTTGCCGGTTCTTCTCCATAGTGACCTACTGCGCTTTGGAATGGGCAACTAGCTTCATATTTCTGACTGACCGATTCCTTGACAATTCAAAAGTGCCTGTAAATGGTTTAATTGAAATAAATGATTTGAGTTTGAGTTTGAGTGGGTGTACTTAAGGCACACCTCAGCCCAACTTTTCAGGGAAACAAGTCATGATGTTGAGGCGTTGTGTGGCTTCTCGACGGTAAATTTTCGGCTTCTGTCTACCCGTAACGACTGGCAAAGATCTTCAAATGGCAGCCGGGACCAACGGTTAACGTGACAATATAGCAATATAGACTCGCCCCTGTAAGCACTAAACTATAAATTAGCTTTAGGTAATGTAAGGTAGTGAAATTAAAGTTTGAATAATCTCACAAGCATTCATTTAACTTACAGTACAGCTCGGTTGAATCACTGTCTCCTAAGATACAGGCCACCCCTAGTTTAATATAGACAATTATTTCTTTCTCCCTTTGTGTCCATTGTTAGTTGATTAAGTCTTAGCATATACTACTATACAACCTGTGTCTATGTATATATTTTTGGATCAATAAACTTATTATTATTATTTAATGGAAACACTTTATTCCGAAGGACATCAGTAACACCAGAAATGACAATACACCTTAGGTTTAAGTACTTTACATGGCTGGTTATTTTAAGTAATGTAAGAATATTAATAACCCAATCGGATATTTAAATATTAAAAATAAAATCAACTGACCTGACCTTGCTTTAACGAATAGCAATATTTCTACTCGGAGTGATACACTATGACGTTATGGTATTAGGTAAGACCTCTTCGGCGTCACAGGAACAACTGAGCTGCGCACTTTTTTTTTTTGGGTATGGCATCTCGCAGGTCAACCTATGAGGTTGTAGTCTGCTTAAACGGACTTGCCTGAGCTGCGCACGGCCGTTTCATCGCTTATATAACCCAACACACATGATTTGAACAAGAAGGCGGTAGTTAAGAAAATAAATGCGTTTATCTTAAATGTGAAACGCATTTAATACATTCACCAGGTATAATTGTGTATCGAGTTACTAAAAACCTAACACCCCCTATTACATCGGACTGAAATATAACAGCCAAAACGTGAGAGTAATATCCCTCTGGCAATCCCTTCCAAAAAAAAAAAACAATCGAAATATTATATTACAGAGCGAGATTTTTTCCCTGAATTCGAGCCCTTTCCTCCTAATTCAAAATACATTTACTCTTATATTTCGTCTCGATAGATCGAAGGGTACGAAGAACATTAATACAAGGCGAGTGGAACGAAATCACAAATTGATTGGATTTATTTAGCAATTTAGCGAGAAAGCGACTTTCGTTGCTTTATTAAATATTGTCGATGTTAAATTGTTTTTTATCGTATAAAACTGTACCATGTAAATAAAGATCAATAAAAAATTAACCTTAGTATAAACAAAAACCTCAAAAAACTGCAGAAATTATTTTCAACATCTTTTTCGTCATTAAAATTATAATCTATTAAATTTTAATATTTATTATAAGCATAATCAGCAGATAGTGTTTCCTCTGCCAGGGCACGAGTCTTCTCTCTGTGAGGGATTGGCCCGTAATCCACTATGCCGGCCCAGTGCGGGTTAGTAGATGTCACATGACATGCCGGTTTCCTCACGATGTATTCCTTCACCGTTTTGAGAGCAGAGGAGCAGTGGCAGTTTAACTAAAACTTTTAAGCTGTATGGTGAAGTTTATAAACAACGTCACGAATAATTACGGGGTCAAATTCGAATTTACCGCAAGTTAAAAATAGTAATGCTGATAGTGCAGACTACGTTCCTATGCAAGGAGTAAAATCCAGGACTACAGACTCGGCAGCCATTCTAAAAGCTACTGCAGCATCCCTTATTAAAAGTGTCAACATTGGAATTCGACTTTAGGAAAGTAATCTTTGTTTCTTAAGTGTCACTACTCTGACCACTGAACATTCAAAAGTTGTGTCTTAAGTTTATTTCTGCTCTCTTACTTGATGTAATTTATTTCATGCTTTCTGCTCTCGAAACGGTGAAGGAAAACATCGTCAGAAAACCGGCATGTCCTAAAACCAACAAAAAAAAAAACAAGTGATATGTACCGACCCGCACTGGGCCCACGTGGTGGATTACGGCCAGCTCTTTCTCACAGAGAGGAGGCCTGTGTCCCAGCAGTGGGAACGTTATAAGCTGGTAATGCAATACGAAAAAAATAAGTTCATGAAACGCTTTTCGAAGCGCATCTTTGACTGTGGCATTAAACACTCCAACCCCTTGATCTCAGCGGCCGCCCACTACACTCCCTCCCGCATTAGCAGTATTCGCCGACCAAGGCATACTTTAATCGCCCCCGACGACGCCACTACCCTCCTCCAGGAGAGTAGTAAGGCCACCAGCACACTACATAAGCCCAAAACCCGATCGCCGTCCTAACGTCCTCGCCGCCGAGGCCCGCCGCGACGCCCAAATACACGCCCCTCCCGACCCTTGCTCGAGCCAGCCCGCGCCGCTGAGCCTGTAGCTTTAAATTCGTCCCTAAATAATATCAATCCTGATCCAGCTAGTCCCTTGCTACCCTCTTCCAGCGACGCCCTAAGCCGAGGTCCGTACCCCACAGGGGGTGCCCTTAGCGTTGTCGCTTAGTTTTAGTTAGTATTTAAGTTTAAGTCCTGGCTGGAGGCCTTAATTTATTAGGGCAACCACAGGCAAGTCCGCTTAAGCAGACGACAACCTCATAGGTTGACCTGCGAGATGCCATTCAAAAAAAAAAAAAATACGGGGCGTTAGGTTAAAACTTATATCTTATGAGCGGGTAGTACTAATGAAAATGAACAACGTACACTGTGGGACGCACAATGTAAGCATTCAAAAATACCGAAAACCGGCCAAGTGCGAGGCGGACTCGCACACGAAGGGTTCCGTACCACCATAACCGACTTTTTTTTAAACACGTTTCTTATATGTGGATTCCTTTTTATATTTAATATAATTTAATTTTTATCATTTGTTATAATAGCGCCAATAGAAATACACACTGTGGTCATTTCAAAGGTCTACCAATAATCATGAACCATGAGATACAGCCCGCTAACAGACTGACAGAAGACGGACAGCGGAGCCTTAGAAATAGGGTTCCGTTGTTACCCATTACGTACGAAACTCTAAATAACATCTGCTGTTCTATGAATTTATGTTCCCATAACTCTACAAAATGTACGGCAAAGATGATTTACTTTTCACATTTTCGAGTAGGTCTCGTATAAAGGGTTGTTTATTTTCTTGAGTACTTCGCTTCTTTAAGGTATCCTTCATTTGACCTAAGATCTTGTGTAACATCACGCCTACATTCCCAGTGCTAGGCAGAGTTGAACAGTACACCCACATTTCACGAGTAATTTATTTATTTTAGGAAAATGTACAGCTAAACAGATGTAGTAATTAAAAGTTTACACAAAATAAAGTCAATTACAGGTTTCCACATGCAGTAAAGAAATCATATGAAACAGAAAATTGTTAGAAGAGTGTTTAAAACACAAAACGGAAAAATTACTATTTACGCTCGAAGAAGCAACAAGTTAGAACGTTCTTTTTGGCAACACTTGAAAAGGGATGATGGCATTTTTTATTTTTAACTCAAAAAAATATTTGTTTCCAAATAGTGCAAACAATATTTTTAAAAAAGTGTAAAAGCTATAAGCTTTATAAAATAACTGTTAGACAAAGAGGGCACTATAATAGAAGTGACGTCACGACCATATAACTTCATGCTAGTGTCATACATTGTCCGTACCGCGCGAAAGGACGGGAACAAAGAAAGAAAGAAAGAAAGAAAGAATAAAAAATGAAAATTCTTTATTGTGCGTTTGTCCGTAGCCACCTTGAATATGCTTCCCAGGTTTGGAATCCAAATTATTATACATTAATTGACTTGAAGGTATACAAAGGCGATTTTGAGGTACACTCAATATCGCTCAAATACCTATCTCCCGAATTATATGAGTCGGTGTAAAAAAAATCATATTCTGCCTCTACACGAGCGAAGGAAAATTGCAGATCTTGCTTTCTTATTTAGTGCTATGAACGGTTCTACTGACGTACCTGAGTTGGTGGGCAAGATCGGGCTTCGTGTACCGGGTGCATTTCTTCGGAGACCACGTCTTCTCCATGTGCCGCAAGTCAGAACTTTCTACAGACAGAACTCGTATGTGATAAGAGCTTGTCGAACTTTTAATATTGTGTGTCAGGATATCGATTTAGATTTATTTACCAGTAGCGTTAAGGAAGCAATGAAAAGTTTAAACAATTGTTTTTTTGATGTATAAGCTTTTTTTTAATCTTTATCATTGTATTTTTGAGCGTGAGAAAATTAATTTGCGTATCTCTTACGTCGCTGTTTTCTCGTTTTTGTTAATTAAATGCACTTTAGCCGTTTGTGGAAGCTAGTAATTGGCCATCGTTTACTCATTGTACTAGTTGTTAAATGTATTACCTGTAAGTTTTCCTAAAATTGATTTAAAAAAAAATGAAATCAATAAAATAAAGATAATAAATTTATTTGACCCAGGTATCGGGCACACAATATTCACACAAAACAAAAAAATTAAAACAGAAGAAAACAGTATTGTGTGCCTCACGGCTGCGCCAAATAATAATAATCCCCTCCAAAAATGTTTTAATCGTGTTTCTTCTTCATATTTACATCGATTTAACAGATTTTTTCTATTATTTAATTTTTACTATGCCTTTTTTGAAATCACATGATTTTTTCGAATATTTTTAATATTAATCATCATCTCTTTTCAAAATGTCGATGTCAACTTCCTGGCAGGTTGCGTTGTACATGCGACTCGCTCTCACCATGCACGAGTTCCGTCTATACATAGTGGCTACCACAGGGGTTTGCAATAAATGAGGTCCACGTAACGCTTAAATCACATGTAATGGGAGCCGTTCCTGTAGGTATTACTCTTGCGCAATGCCAAACTTCGAGCTGTTACTGAGAAATTCAAATATTTAGCAGGAAAAGCACTTTGCCCGACCTGCACCCTAATTACCTTTTGAAGGAAATAGCTAATCCATTAATAATAATAAATAATCCAAAAGTAATATACAGATAAGACATAAGGTGGTAGGTAATATAAATAAATTGTTTGTCAAAATCTATATAAACAAAAATTATAAACCCTGTCTCTTAAACTAGGAGACCTGTATCTTAAGAGACAGTGTTTTACCAAACAGTTCATTAAGTAGTCTTTATAAGAATGAACGCGTATTGATCTGCCAATACAAGTGTAGGTTAACTTTAACAATATTTTTATTTAATGTGAAGCTGAGATTGCAGCAGATTGTGCGTGTGTGTGCGTGTTTGTGTGTGTGTTGTGTGTGTTTTGATGTATGCGTGCGTGTAGATAGGGTGAAGTGATTATGTGGCTATAATAGTATTAATAATTCGTGAATATTCGTTAGGGAAATTTTAAGTGATGTATGCCAGTAAGGGTTCTGTTTTAATGTAGCCCTGCTGCGCGAGCCAATCCGTAGTCTTAGATAAATCAATTATATCTAGTTCCTTCTGTAGTGTTTTATATATATGAATACTCAGGACATAGTATTGATGTCTTGCGAACGACGTGCTGTGTCGTGCACCTGAGGGAACATATGTTCGCTTCCTAGGGTCAGAAGGTGGTAAGCAGCCATGTATTCTGAGAACAGAATGAAGAGCAAAGAGCTGTCGAACTGTTAATACTTTGCAGTCAGTGTAAAGTTGCGTTGTTGGGTGTCTATGTGGTTTTCTTATCATAACTTTAAGTACCACCCTCTGTGCCCTCTCCGCTCTCAGAAAACAAGTCTTCGCTGCTCCACCCCATGCAGTTATGCAATATCCAATGATCGATTGGCAAAATGCGAAGTACACCATTTTGAGAGTGTCAAAGTCCTTTTTCGAACATATTGCTTCATATGTTCGAAAAATGTGTCTGCTCAACAACGTTAATAACGCAATGAATGTTGTTGAATTGCCAAAATGAAAGCAACTACTGCTGATAGTATGTTACGCAACTACCCTGCTGGGCAAAAAGTAGACGTCCATTGCATTTCATTTAAGTTCCATGAAACATTGCAGAAAATGGAAATGACCTTTTCCCGCTAAAGTGTACCTAATGCATTTTTATAAAAAAAAAAAAAAACCTACATATGTGATAAACGCGAAAGTTTTTGAGTATGGATGGATGTTTGTTACTCTTTTACTCAAAAACTACTAAACGGATTTGGATGAAATTTGGCAAACAGATAGTTTATAACCTGGATTAACACATAGAGTACTTTTTATCCCGATACTCCCACGGATTCAAAATGTATGCGGGTGAAACCGCGGGGAGCAGCTTGTTTTTAAATATTTTTAAAGTGTAATTTTAACGTCATATCTGCCCTAGCCTTTTCAATAATAAGATGAAGTTGGCTTCCAGTCTTACCGCATGCAGACGAATAACAGTATTTTAGATGGAGCGATCGCCTATCTGACCAAGTCTGTAATCCCAGAAGGGTTAGGCAGAAGTGTACCGTATAGTACACCCACATTTTGCCAGTAATGTTTAAGTCCCATGTCATAGGGGGCGAGCCTATTGCCATCAACCGGGCAAAAATGCTGGGCTGCTATTGAGAAATTCTAGAGAGAAAAACCCAATAACAATTTGCCCGACCTGGGACTAACGAGACAGAAAAAAATAACGAAATGAAAGAAAGAAACATTGCTTATTCTGCACAAACAAAACGCAAATAACAACAAAAAAAAAATACACAGTAGCCAAAGGCCTCGTATTCAAGTAAAAAAAGTTCTACAATTTTGTCCATTGCTTCCTTGCTTGTAACACGATACCCCTTGTTAGACTGGTTGTCAGACTTCTGACGACGCATAACGACTGTCAAGATTTAAGAAACACAGCCTGGACCAACGGCTTTACGTGCGTTCTGAGGCACGAAGAGGTCTTGATATGTAATGGAGGATGGTCATGCATACACAAAACAACCGTCAAGCGTATAGCTTTCCAACAAGAGAGAAGATATTTATAAGTAAATAACGTAGTTACCCAGAATCTTGTTAGCTCAACGTCCTAACAAAGTGGGTGGCTCGGCTTGAGCAAACAAAACGACTTATAATAGGCTGAAAAACGTTGGACTGAAGAGATACAGATGTAATTAATGAACAATATTAATAAAACCTTCTTATCTCGAAGTTTCACGCAGGCAGAGGTCAATACACAGAAATATAAAAAAAGGTTTACTTTCCTCAGATTGTTATGATAAGTTATGAGGGTGCATTCCAAAAGTTGGCAACATCGCAAATTGCTGTCAAATATTTCGCTGTTTTGATTTATGGTGTAGTTCTCGCAACCGGCATGCGTGTATCACCAGAGCCCCTAATTTTATATTTAAATTTTAGCATGGGTAGCTAAAATTTGTTAACATATATTTTTTTCGTTTCCTACGGAGAAGAGCCGGCAAGAAACTCCACGGTTACTCTTCTAAAATAATTGGCTTTAACAATATGTCGCTGTTTTGATTAACTTAGGTCAGGTGCGTAGTACTAGCAACCGGCGTGCGTGTATCACCAGTGCCACAGTTTTTTTTCTGCACAAACAAAACGCAGGTTGCCAAAAAAAAAGACATAAAATACATACATACTCATTTGCCAAAAGCCTCGTATTCATGAACATGTTGTTCCCGACATCAATCATCGGGCAGTTGCCCACCAGATACGACATCCATCTGGTAGGAGGATCCTCCCTTTTCCAAGAGTATGAGTGAACTTTACACCCTGTTCCTCATATCTCTTCAAACAGAAAGTTAGACAATTTTGTCTATTGCTCGATGACGACCATTCGGAACCGTGCTCCTAGCTTCTGACGTTTCATAAGTGACCATGTGACAAAAATATTTTGCTTTGGCTTGACACGGAGAAACCTCGGCTGCTGCTGCTAGAGACTTCTGGTCAACACTTGAGCGTGTTACCATATACTCGCATAACGACACAAATGACGTATAGAAACTGACGGCTTTGAAATTCGTCCCAAAATAATTCCGATGCAGCTTTTCCATTGCTGCCCTCCCCTTTCGATGCCCTAAGCCGATGCCCTTAGCGTGAAGTCGTTCGTCGTTTTTAAAGCCCTGGCTGGAGGCCTTGATTTATTGAGGCACCCACAAGCAAGCCCAGTTAAGCAACTGAGAACGTCCTTGGTTGACCTGCGATATGCCAAACCCAAAAAAAAGTTTGAAAGAACGCTAACCGAAAACCACCTGATAGCGCGGGCAGGTGACACAATGCCGTGCCAGGGTCGCGGGTTGTTCGAAAGAGATACCGTGGCCCTGGCACAGGCAACGGAAGGAACACGGGTGGGTTTTAGTCAGTAAAAGTCTGACACGACCTCCCGTTCCACCCAGAGCGGGAGAAGTCATTTGTTCAATTCCCACCCAAAAAAAACCTTGTGTCATACGATGTGGAAGAAGTTGGGGGACAGAAACCGTACCGGTACCGGCGGAAGTTCGTAAAATCTTGCAGTATTGGAACGCGAACCAAACTAATCATGTTAAGTTGTCCAACACACTCTCTGAAACATATGGCAAACCATATGACTCCAAAGACTGCGGTGCGAGACAGGGGGTTTGACGTCTCCTGGGCTCTTCAACCTCGAGCTCAGCATGCGTGTCGGTTGTCGGGTTGGTGGTGTTAATATTAACATTATCAGCAATTCGGGCGACAAGGTGCTGCTGGGCCCGACTGCAGGATCTGTTGCAGAGATGTTGAAAGTATGCGAGAACTATGCTGGTGCTTATGGGCTCGTGTACAATATAAATAAATTTAAGTACATGGTCTTTAAGGCCGCCGGTAAATGCATGACGACTTTGATATGAAGACTTTTCACCTAATCTTACCCTAAATGGTTTGAACGTAAAATAGTGAATACATTCAAATATCTGGGGGACATGCTTACCGACGCCCTTAAATATAATGTAGATATTGAGAGGGAGCGTAGGGCATTGGCGGTCCGAGGTAATATATTGTCACGTAGATCCTCCCGCTGTACTGACCAGGTCAAGATAACACTATTCAAGGCGTATTGTCAGTATCTGGACACGGGAGATCTATGGATCAGCTTAAGTCGTTTAAGTGCAAGGCAAGTCCACGTGAAAGTCATAGTTGCACTGCACTTGGTTCAGTATCGCTTGACATTTCAATTTTAGTCAAACGGTCTAGTTTTGTCAAATAATGAGGGTAGGGTAACCCCATAAATTCTGCCCTACCAAACAAAGACTCCGTAATATACAAAATCTGAACAATTCCTTACTAATATTATAAATGCGAGTTTGTTTGTTACAGTTTCACGCCAAAACGGCTGAACGGGTTTGGATGAAATTTGCCAGACAGATAGACCATGACGTGGGTGAGGACATAAGCTACTTTTCATCGTGGTTCGCAGACGAAGTCACGGGCAACAACTAAGTAATTAAAATTTAAAGTTGTAAAATAAAGAGTGATAAACTGTTGACTGTGCAAACTAATGAAAAAGTAAAAAAATGGAATGTTTTACACATTCTATAATTTGAATTTGTAGTCTTGATCACTCTTCCAGATACATTGTTTCACATAAAACTCTTTTGACTCTTGGCTCTTATGAAACGCCAGAAGCTAGGTGCACAGAAAAAAAAGTTCCAATTGGTCGTCTCCTATGGAGAAGAACCGGCAAGAAACTCCACGGTTACTCTTTTAAAAATTATTGACTTTTACAATGTTTTCAGATTACTGTGTTTTTAGGTATGGGAGGACAGTGCAGTCCTATCAACAAGTACCTTAAGTTTAGCAAATATACAATGGTCTACCAATCTAAAGGCTACAATGCCTACAACGTTCTCACGTTCCAAAATATATAAGAATCTAATAAAATAGTAAAATTTTAAACCTATTTAAACCAAATGATTGTCATTTCAACTGTAACAAATCTGAATTATTATCCTGCAGCCTAATTGCGTAACACATTTTCGTAAACGATTACGACTAATCTGTTTGATTTTGACAGTTCAACAACATTCATTGCGTTATTTACATTGTTGAGCAGATTTTTTTATCGAACTTATGAAGCAATGGATTAGCAATCTGTTTCAAAACGATTCAGATTCCGATTGAATGTGTATTACGCAATTAGAGTACTGATCACAAAAGCCAATAAGAGTTAGATACTTAACCAAATAGAATAAAATCCATACATCCATAAAATACCTATTCCATCAGCCATTTACTTTTAAAATATTGACCAACAAAATTTTTACGTGTAAACTTGTGTGTTAAAAAAAACTGCTCACAGAAAGAAAGATTTCGTTTCATTTTAATTCATTGCAGACAAAAAAAACCCTGGCGTAAAGCAACTCTATAGAAAATAAGACCCTTCTAGCGTCCCTACACTCGCGAACACACAGAACGTATATCTTTATTAAGCGCAATACATTTTGACAGCCGGAGAATCTCGGATTTCCCTCCCTTTGTCACGAATCGTTTTGCTATCCTCTACCAAAGTAGACAGCTTTTAAAAATGTCAGAATTTATTTCAAACAAGCTCCTTTGAACTGACGTTTGAAGAAGAAGAGATCTTTTTATTAGTATAGGTTTAACTTCATGAAAATGGGCAACATGATTCTGTGTTCCTATTGCGAACAGGAGACGTAAACGTTTCGTAAACTCAAACGATTTTGAAATTGAAAATAGTCGTTTCACACACAATATTTATTTAGATATGAATTTATGCATATCTTTTTTTCTTTTTTGGTTGTGAAATCATCAAATGGCTTCTCCCGGTCTGGGTGGAGCGTTAGGGCTTGTCAGACTTTTACTGACTAAAACCCAACCGTGCTCCTTCAGTTGCCTATGCCATGGCCACGGAGTCTCTTTCGAACATCCCGCGACCCTGAGGCATCGGCCCTGGCCGGGAATCTGCAGGCGACTTCCAACGCCCAGGGCGTCTCCTGCGGTGACTAGGGGCGGGAGGGCGCAAGGCTCTCTCCCTAACGCGCTCCGCCTCCTCCTTCGCAAGCATTACTGCTTCGCAGAAGGAGGTGAGGGCTTTCCTTTCCCTCTCGCTCCGTACCACGGCTTGGACTAGGGCCGGACGCGAGAGATCGCTGCCGCCGATCGCCTCCGCGAGGACACGGCGGTGCTCAGCCCAAGCCGGATGGCCATGACCCTTTGGGACGCGTTCAGGCGAGCTGGTAACCGCCTCAAAGAGCGCGCCCACACCATTGCCCCGTAAAGGGCCATGGACTGTACCACCCCCGCGTAAAGCCCCCGGCAGGAGGCGTCTGGACCCCCTAGATTGGGCAGCAGTCGCTTTAAAGCAGCCGCAGCCCGCTCCAGTCTGGAAGACTTTTTAAATCAAAAGTCATTTATTCAAATTAGGCTGAGAATCAGCACTTTCCGAACGTCAAAATTATATAAGGTAGTCCCCCAAAACGCCCGCCCTTCACCACTTCCTAGTGCTTTAGCCGGGAAGAAGAAGTGGCGCAACAAACTCCCCAGCAGCACATGCTTTATGCATATCTAAGAGTATGATTGACACTAATTGGGCTTGTAGCATTTTTTTAACAAAAATTATAAAGAATCATTCTATTTTCGATTCAAACATCTTTCCAATTAACTTTATGTTTACGTAGCGCGTTCGCACTGTACTTAAATATTTATGTTATTCTGTAAAGGTCACATGAAACTTCTCGAGTGAGTGCACACAACTCGAAAGCAAACTCATTTGTTTTTATAATTCACAACGAGACCCCGTTCAAATTTCGAATATGATGCTTATAAAATGTGATCACAAGCGTCGTGATTATGGTTGGCCAGTCTTACCAAGAGGTATCGTGTTATTCAGTTACTTGGTCGTGGAGGTCAAATGCCTTTCTGTAGTCGCTCCGGGGAAGAAACTGCTATTCAGCTGCATCCAGTGAGACGACAACGTATCTAGAATTTTATTTAATTTTGTGTTTTTTTTAAAATGAAATTGTCTGTCTCGTTGGTCTAGTGGTAACAAAGAACTACAGCTGAGCATGAGGTTCTGGGTTCGATTCCCAGGTCGGTCAGTGTGTTATTGGGTTTTTATATATAGATTATCTCAGTAGCAGGCCGGAGTCTTGATTTGTGCCCGGTTGATGGCAATAGGCTCGACCCCTATTCATTTCTTTATTTTTTCTCACAACAATATAACAAAAATACGTAATGCATGGTAGCAGAGCCAGACAACACTTTAATATTGAGAGAGACTGGTGCCTAAACTAAGTTCTAGACCTGTATTTCAGGACACCAGCAGCCTTATAGCGTAACACGTTTTCGTAAAGGACTACGAGTAATCTGTTTGATTTTGACAGTTCAAAAACATTCATTGCGTTATATACATTGTTGAACAGATTTTTTTATCGAACTTATGAAGCAATGGATTAGCAATCTATTTCAAAACGATTCAGATTCCGATTGATTGTGTATTACGCAGTTAGGGTACAGGTCTACGCCATTTTAAAAATTTATTACATGGGACTTTAACATAACTGGCGAAATGTGGGTGTACTTTAGGTACACGCTTCTGGGGTTACAGGCGTGATGTTATGTATAATGTGCTTTAATATAATTTATCGGTGTCTCTATGTTTTATGGTTAGGGCCAATTTTGTTTTATTTGATTGTGGATGTTCTGACTCTTCATAACTCACTTTACTTTGAACTTGTTTCTTTTGGCTTCCATATTTGGTCATTAATTTTATAGTATAGCGCTTATTGAACAATTGGGATGATGACTACTATTAAAAATGTTCGTAAAAATAATGTAATTCAAAGAAGGAATGGTAAAAATAAAATAATCGAAAAAATCTGTTAAATCGATGTAAATATGAAGAAGATACACGCTTTAAAAGTTTTTGGAGGGGATTATTCTTGTCCTTGTCGCGCGGTACGGACAATGTACGGCGCTAGTATGACGTTACGTAGTCGTGACGTCACTTCTACGATAGTACTGTCCTAGTCTAAGACTTATTTTAAAACGTTTATAACTTAGCAGTTGTTTAAGCTTTTATTTTACACTTTGTAATACTATTTGCACTTTTTTTTTTTTTAGATTTAAAAAAAAAATGTCATCATCCCCGCTATTATGTTTGTGGAATGCGGCGCTAACATATAAGAAATTGTAACACTAACCTAAGATTTAAGTAAGATTTAATTTTAAAATTGTATCAGATTAAACTATTGCTGGTTGGCCATTAAAACAAGAATAAAAACAGACTAACATGATATTCCATCAAGAGACCGATCAGCCAAGTCGAGGAAATCATGCGGTTTTGACTTAGAATATGTGTAAAATGATAAAGGATAATGATGAATGATTTTATTCCTGTAAGTAGGTTTTTTAAAAACACTTTTACACGTCAAACAAATTTTAAAAACTAGATGAGATCGGCGTTTCCTATCTGACTACTCTGAGAAGAAAGGCCGAAACAAACTCAGAGGTCACAGTCTCTTTTAAAGTCCAGACATAATCTTGGTCAGGTCATGTGAAGACCATGTAGATTGATGTCTGAAATGGTCTTTTGAGGAAAGAACCACACAGAATGAGTGGTCCTGTCCAGTCAGTGCACGCATTTATCAGTAATCATGCAGCTCAACACAACACATATGGAGCTCAACGATTCGACGAACATTACCAAAGAAAGGACATTTGGGTAGGCCGCATAAACTACTCAAACTGCCAGACCATGATTAAAACTAATTTTTAAAATAGACTGAGATATAAAAAAAAACAACAAATCCACACTGCCTTCACATTCACAATAATTAAAATATTATAATACTTTACAAAGTAAATTTTCATGTCATTGTATAGTATGTCAAAGTGTAAAAATCCGAGAATAAACTTGTATTAGTCTTCTATAAGGCTAAAAATACTTTGACGAGTAAAAACCATACAAAAACACATGTAAAGGTAAGACCAACGATTTTTGTTTCCATTAAGTTTCCTGGGGGACATTTTGAACGCTCCCTGGGGTGATGTTAGCTTTAACTTTGAGCACTGCTGGCCCTTTCGATTTTATTGCCAAACTTTGTACGGGAAAAACACTTATTGGCTTTTTAGGGAAGCGTGTGATACGATATCGAGTTCATAAAGTAAAATTCAATAAATAAAACTTTCTTGATAACAGTTTATGTTCTGATGTTGAATTTAAAACAAAACGTTTTTAGAATTAACACATATGGAGATATATTTGCAAATGGACAGGTATGGGGTACAATTGGGATGATGACTAATATTAAAAATGTTCATAAAAATAATGTTATTTCAAAGAAGGGCTAAGTAAAAATTAGATAATCGAAAAAATCTGTCAAATCGGTGTAAATTTGAAGAAGATACACGCTTTAAACGTTTTTACAGGGGATTATTGCCGTCCTTGTCGCGCGGTACTGACAATGTACGGCGCTAGTATGAAGTTGACGACACTTCTACGATAGTGCCATCCTTGTCTATCAATTATCTTAAAACGTTTATAACTTGCAAGTTTTTTAAGCTTTTACACTTTTTGTAATATAGTTTGCGCTATTTGGAAACACAAACAGTCTTTTGAGCCAAAAATAAAAAAAAATTGTCATCATACCAATTACACCATTTGACATGCAAAAATTTGCATTTATAACTAACTAGTATTTCGTCCGCGTGGATTTCGAAAAAAAAAGGTAGCCTATGTTCATCTGACATAATTCCGGCTTCTAATGGCTTCTAACACTTTTTCAAATCGGTCCAGTAGTTTCGGAGCCTATTCAATATAAACAAACAATCAAATCCATCCTCTTTATAATATTAGTATAGATACAATTTCTACATAACTGGTGGCGCTAATCATACAGTATTGGTTTAACGAAACAAAAGACGAAGCAAAACGAATAAGTAAGAATCATATAGCGTAATAACCTGTATTTTCGGTCTACTGGGGGCAGACTTTTTAAAAGCCGTGAGTTCGATTCATGTAAAATATTCAAATTCAGCCGCATCTGCTTGGGAGCTGACCTCAACCTAGTTCTGAAAAGGCCAGTCATATTTTTATCCAGGCTTATGTAAGGTCTGATAGGCGAAAAGGTTTAGTAAGAGAGCCATGAAAAGTTATGGGATAATAGTATTATGCGTATGGTGCATAGAACATCTTATGGGAAACACTCTATTCGTAAAAATGTGTTTTTAAAGAGGGAAGATTGATTTGGAATCTACTGCATACTACACACACACACAACACACAAACTACACACACACTGCACTACACACACACACAATCACACACACATACTAACTACACTACACTACACATTATTTATATTTACACTTCTTGTTTTCACACACTATTGTCTACATTTCTTTTTCAATTCTCCTTTCGCCGGTATAATTAAAGAAATTTCTTAAGCAGTACCTTTGTACTCAAATTGTAATTATGTCGTGTCCCTTTGTATTTTACTGTGTGTACTTATATAATTGAACAAATAAATACACAATAGTCCAGTGTGTTGTAGAAGGTTGGGTATATCTACATGTTCGATACTGTCTGTATTTTTTTATACACAGTTAATGTTGATGTTTATTTTGCCAACTATTTCACTTTTTTTTTTCTATCTTTGTACTCTGTTTTTTTTGGATAAACAATGACATTTATATTTAGTGTATAAATTATAATATTATCTTACCTTTTGTGAATGTGAGGACTATGTGGGACATTGTATTTTTTTTCTTTCAGTTAGTTTTAACGATGGTCTTTCAGTTTAAGTAATTTATGCGGCCTACCCAAATGTCATTTCTTTGGTAATGTTCATCGAATCGTTGAGCTCCTTAAGTTCTGTGTTGATCTGCATGATTACTGACAAATGCGTGTACTGATTGGACAGGTCCACTCAAATCTGAGTGGTTCTTTCCCCAAAATACCATTTCAGACACCAGTCTACATGGTCTTCACATGATCTCACCAAGATTATGTCTGGACTTTAAAAGAGACTGTGACCTCTGAGTTTGTTTCGGCCTTTCTTCTCAGAGTAGTCAGATCGGAAACGCCGATCTCATCTAGTTTTTAAAATATGATTGACGGGTAAAAGTGTTTGTACAAACCTGTACCCTAATTGCGTAATACACAATCAATCGGAATCTGAATCGTTTTGAAACAGATAGCTAATCCATTGCTTCATAACTTCGATAAAAAATTCTGCTCCATAATGTAAATAACGCAATGAATGTTTTTGAACTGTCAAAATCAAACTGATCAGTCGTAATCGTTTACGAAAATACGTTACGCAATTATGCTGCAGGGCTGCTGCTTACAGAAATAAAATCATTTATCATTAATACAATATAATAGAATAGAATAAAATTTATTTGCACAAAACATGGTATAAAAAGATGAAAAAATACAAAATAACAACTGTATACATGTTTTTTCCTTAACAGTTATTAGCGTTTGACAAGCATAATTAACATTTATTGTCAAAGAAGTCTTTGACACTATAAAAACTATGACTACATAACCATTCATGCAATTTATTTTTGTATTATCTACTATTTTATGTCTTGCGATTACTTGGTCAAACTCAAACTCAAACTCAAATCATTTATTTCAATTAAAACATTTGAGTGAGCAAGACATACTATCAGCCGCCAAGGCACATTCAAGTCAATCTATGACATTACCCGGTAAATGGTAGCTCTATAGTACAAAGTACTCACATCTGTGCAATGCATCTATATAATAAAAAGGAGATTGAGTTTATATAATGCAAATATATTCTTACAATCTTCAGCAGCTTCAAGTGTTTCAAATGTCAATTAATTAGTTGTGGTGTGGAGCAGGACCAGCATATATTCAGCAGGTCATATATTTTCTTACTAAATATACGTACACACATAGATATCCAGTACGAGCCTGTGGGGCTTTCATCGGTTCCGAGGATATAAATCCTCTGCATTAGTAAACAATTCCTTATGATTCCTCACAAATGTACATGTTTCATATATGTAAAGAGTCGGTAGCGGCAACAAGTCAAGCTTTTTATGGGTTTATAATTGTGTGGTTATGTTGTGTATGTTCAATGACAATAGGGTTGCCGCGTCTTTCCATTCCGTACAAGGCCATAACGCAGCCAATGGAAAATGCTCGCGAGTTTTTCGAGAATGTTGCGTACAGTTCGTGTATAGTTTTAATAACTATTAATACCTATTTAATGAATTGCTATGCCATAATATACTCGTGTAAACATAAATAAATAAATTAACTATGTGATAGAAACGAGGTGCTCACATATTCACAAATATAGTAAAAGAAGATGAATTTCCTAAAACGTTACACTAATATTAATGTTTGTATGAGTTAAAGTAATTACAGAATGTAAAATCAATTTGATAAAAAATATAAATTATAAAACCAGTTTGATTTTGTCTAGGCTTTAGATTATCATATGGAGCAGGACCAGCATGTTTCCAAGCATTCTTATCGTATCTATAATGATATCATTAAAAGGTATTTTTTTTTGTTTGTAAGGTTTTAGGTATCTAGGGGGTGATTGGTTACTCCCTGAAACAACCCTCAAAACCATTAAAAGCCCCTTAAATTATTTTTTCAAATTTCTGGAACTATGGTCGGATTTGTAAAATTCTTTTTGCAGTAGCATAAGCATAGCATAATCACCCTATTATGTTCCCACTGCTGGTGTACAGGCCTCATCCACCAGGTCCACCGTATCGTAGAGCACTTGTGCGCCGGTATGCAGCGTAACGCGACGACGGGTGTGCTATTCTTCGACATAGCGAAAGCCTTCGACAAAGTCTGGCACAACGGCTTGTTAGACAAGCTTTACCAACTAGGAGTGCCAGATCGTCTCGTGCTCATCTTACGAGACTTTTTGTCGAATCGCACCTTCCGCTATCGCATCGAGGGTGCACTCTCGTCCCCTCACCCTATTCGCGCCGGTGTCCCTCAGGGTTCCGTCATATCTCCTCTAGTTTTCACGCTGTTCACCAGCGATATCCCACAGAGTAAAAAGGCTCAGTTGGCTCTCTTCGCCGACGACACTGCCGTTTACTATACCGGTCATTGTCCAAATGCTATACCTCGTACTCTCCAAACCTCCGCAAACGTCTTAGGCGCTTGGTTCCGGAAATGGAGAATCGAGGTCAACCCCGATAAGAGTCAGGCGGTTCTCTTCTCGAGACGTCGTCGACTCCCTCCCCCACGTCCCAGCCCGATTACTATGTACGGTAAGCCGATCCCCTGGGAGAAGCAAGCCAAATACCTAGGAGTGATCCTCGATTAAAACCTTACCTTTAAGGCACATATTAAGGCGGTTCGCGCGCGCGCCTCCTTCGCTCTTAGCAGGCTCCACTTTGTACTGACAGCCCGTAGTAAACTGTCACTTAAATGCAAGCTGCTCATCTACACCGCAGTCATCCGTCCCATCATGACCTATGCCTGCGTTGTATTTGCGCACGCTCACCCACATCATCTCCATAAGATGCAGACCCTCCAGAACCGTTTCCTCAGAAAGGTCACGGGTGCCCCCTTCTATGTCCGTAATATAAATCTCCACATCGATCTTAAAATGCCTACCATAAACCAGTTCATGAAACGCTTATCGAAGCGCTTCTTTGACTGTGACATTAAACACTCCAACCCCTTGATCTCAGCGGCCGCCCGCTACACTCCCTCCCGCATTAGCAGTATTCGCCGACCAAGGCATACTTTAATCGCCCCCGACGACGCCACTACCCTCCTCCAGGAGAGTAGTAAGGCCACCAGCACACTACATAAGCCCAAAACCCGATCGCCGTCCTACCGTCCTCGCCGCCGAGGCCCGCCGCGACGCCCAAATCCACGCCCCTCCCGACCCTTGCTCGAGCCAGCCCGCGCCGCTGAGCCTGTAGCTTTAAATTCGTCCCTAAATCACTCAAATCCTGATCCAGCTAGTCCCTTGCTGCCCTCTTCCAGCGACGCCCTAAGCCGAGGTTCGTACCCCACAGGGGGTGCCCTTAGCGTTGTAGCTTAGTTTTTAAGTTAGTACATAAGTTTAAGTCCTGGCTGGAGGCTTTAATTTATTAGGGCAACCACAGGCAAGTCCGTCTAAGCAGACGACAATCTCATAGGTTGACCTGCGAGATGCCATTTATAAAAATAAAAGTGTACAGGCCTCCTCTCTGTTAGAAACAGCTGTGCATAATAGATAACAAAAAAATAAAAACGACAGAATCCTTTAAACCGGAACACAGCTACGCTGTTTGGTGTTAGAAAATGATAAAACCAACCTTTCAGTTTCTAACACCTTTCCCGTATAAGCTCTGTCACAAAGAGCGAACTACTCTTATAAACTGACGTTAGTATTGGTCCAAGTAATATCAAAATTACCCTTTGCATATTTCCATGTAAGACACTTGTCTGTTACTTCCTGTTAAGACCGCTTTATGACGGTCACTAAACGCCTGTCAAATTGTCACTGTTTTGATCTTTAACTTCCAGGCTTACAGTTGATTTCACTGACTCTGCTTGACATTGAGTTGGGACAGAAAGGTAAATAATAATGGCTACAAACGCGTCTTTGTTTTTTTTTTTTGTAATATTTAAGCCTAACAGTGGAACAAAGAAGGTCATGACTTCAAAAAAGTTGTATATAAATTGGAAACCTCTTTTCCAATTTAATTTATAACTTTATAAGCGTACTTATAAAGTTATATATAAATTGGTATATATATAAATATCATGTTATAAGCGTACTTACGTACAGTCAGAGAGTGACGTTACGTTTTAAATAAGATGTGTAAAGATACGTGATAAGACCCGCCGACAAAAGATATGCAGAAAGAAAATTAATAAACATTGTTTATTGTGCACAAACAAGAACCACATTACAAAACAAATTGACAAAATACTCACACTAATACAAAATAGCCAAAGTGAAAGTTTGTCAATGTTGTCCATTGCTTGATATCAGGGCTGTTCACAATTTAGTGTCTTCATCAAAACTAAAGATAATACTTTTTATTTTTTTGTGTATGGCATCTCGTAGTTGACCTTGAGAGGTCGTGACTACTTAACCGGACTATTCTGTAGCCTTAAGCGGACTCAAAGCCTCCAGCCAGGGGCGTAAAACTCCCGGGTGTCACCATTGTGTGGATCGCCCGGAGGACACGGTGGAGCATACGGTAGAGGTATGCCCAGCTTGGGCGGAGCACCGCAGTGTCCTCGCGGAGGCGATTGGCGGCGGCGATCTCTCGCGTCCGGCCCTGGTCCAGGCCATGGTACGGAGCGAGAGGGAATGGGAAGTCGTCACCTCCTTCTGCGAAGCAGTAATGCTCGCAAAGGAGGAGGCGGAGCGCGTGAGGGAGAGAGCCTTGCGCCCTCACGCCCCTAGTCGCCGCAGGAGACGCCCTTGGCGTCGGGAATCGCAAGCAGATTCCCGGCCACCGTAGGCGCGGGCTTGCGGACGGCGAGCCATGGGTAGCTCGCCGTCCGGTAAGGACCAGGCCCGGGTCGACGGCGCGTTGTGTTCCACGCGCGCCTCAAAGAGATGTCAGCAAAATGACGGGGTCCGATAGGGCCGACGCCTCAGGGTCGCGGGTTATTCCACAGAGAAAACCGTGGCCCTGGCACAGGCAACTGAAGGAACACGGGTGGGTTTTAGTCAGTAAAAGTCTGACACCCCCTCCCGCTCCACCCAGAGCGGGAGAAGTCATTTGATGATTTCCCACCCAAAAAAAAAAAAAAAAGGGGCGTAAAACTACTTACATTACTAAGCGAACGCTCGCTAAGGGCACCCCCTGTGGGGTACGGACCTCGGCTTAGAGCGTCGCTGACGGGAGGACAGCAAGATGGGACAGGCTGGATCAGATTTTGTTGATTATTATTATCATGGGAATTTAAAGCTACAGGCTCAGCTACGGCGCGGGCTGGCACTTCGTCGAGCAAGGGTCGGGGGGGACAGTTACGTCGGGATCTTCGAGAGGAACCTCGGCGGCGAGGTCGGAATGTTAAAGATAATACACATTGTGTAATACTTTTATAGCTACTTACTTAGGCATATTATTGTGTTTTTGTGTTTCTTCTTTTGTGTTGCAACAAATAAATAATAAACATCTATATATCTATGACTAACTAAATATTATGGAAAATGCAGCTTACTATAAACCGGTTTCGCTAATTGCAAGTATCTTATTTATTATTATAATTGTCTTTTGTAATTAACAAGTAAAAATCTGGTCAACAAGTTGCTAAAAAAAACCGAATGTAAAAAAAAAAACCGTCTCCATAGTGCATCACTACAATATACCAACAAAACTGCAGTACTGTGTTTATTCACCCGTCGTATTTTTTGTGCAAATGCATTAGCTCTCTCTTGTTCCTTTATAAACCCCATGTTAACTAACTTTGAGCTCCGCTGGCCTCCTGTCTAATATGTTGAGTCAGCAAATTTATTATGACCTGAATTACGTCGCTTTTTCTTTATTGTGACCGTAAATAAAGCCGTGGGGTCGGACGTATATGAGATAATGTGGGTCTTGTATGAACATTCCACGTCAAAGGGGACAAAGGAAGGGGTGTACGGGGTCTTACGTAAACACACATGTTTTTTTTATCGAAAATACAATTAACATACCAATTAATACGCGTTCAATATAACAATGCGTTTGGGTTACTGGTGGGGCTGCCCCGTTTCTGTAGTGCGTCAGGGATGTTTGCGCATGTAGATTGCTTTTACGCAACAATGCGTAAAAGGTGTGCTTCCCCGGTGCAGGGTGTGGGACAGATCCAACAGTGTCTTAAGCATAGTTGCGAGTCTCCGGGACTGTTTATACGTGTAACGTGGGTCACTGTTGTGCAGTCTCTCTTGGGTTGTCGCAACCGTAACCAATCGTTAGCATTGAATTTTAATTTCTTTGTTTTTGTTTATTGTCTGTGCTTACTAAAATAGTCTTAAGTTTTAACAATAATCCTGTTGAGTCTTGGTTACTCTAATAAAGAAAAAATCTATTCTATTCTATTAATATGAATCAAGTCTTAAAACTAAACTAATGCTATGTGCGAAAAAAGTATTTTTAATCTCAAATTCGTTATTATTTACATGTAGTGTAGGACGCCCTCCGGCCAGGTGGGATGACGATCTGCGAAAGACTGCAGGCAGATGCTGGATGCGTCAAGCTGAAGACAGGGCGGTATGGCGCTCATTAGGGGAGGCCTATGTCCAGCAGTGGACTGATATAGGCTGATGATGATGATTATTTACATTAAAGAAAGAAAGAAAGTATAGAATCTATGTTATTTGGGACACACACGGGACATAAAAACAATAAAATAGGTCATGTAAACTAACCAAATAGTGAAAACAACAAAAAGAAAGAAGACGCTGCATCATTTGAAAAAAAAAACTGCGCTGGTATTCTGATACAGCCCGCTGTACGGCCACAGACATAAACTAAATCCCACTATAGGTACTAAAAAAACGAATGAAAGTACAAAAGTAAATGTTCACCTCACCGTATTTCTTCGTGCATTCGTGCTAGGTCCAAAGGTTGATTAAACTTTCACGTATATTTCTTAGATTGATTCTGTAAGTGGTAATTTTAAGATGAATGTGTAGGGGCTTGTGGATAATACCAAAAGCCGTTCGGCTCGATCAAACGATTAGATACGCTTGTCGGTGTCGTTCCAGAGACGATCCATTACATATCGAGACCCTCCATGCCTCGGCAAGCACGTTAAGCCGTTGGTTCTTGCTGTCATTTGTTTATTTTTACCATCGTTACGGGGAGTCAGAACGGGTGTTCAATTTAATAATGCTTTTAGGATGCTGTTGGGACTGCCATGGCGTTGTAGCGCTTCCAGAATGTCCGCAGAGGCTCGTACATATGGTTTTCATGCCATCATGCGAAAGAAAGCGGCCTATATACTACAGCGCCTGCATGGTAGTGACAACAGCATTCTGTAAATGATCGCGTCCAGAGCGGACTGTCCCTTTCAGGGGCACTGGGTGGCCACAGTAATAGGACTTACTAAACAGTTAATTCTTTAAAAACTAACAATGCTAACCTAGTAACCTAAGCACTATTGTTATTAACATCAATAAACTAAAAAAAGTATGGACCTTTGGTCTGAAATACATTTTTATTTATTTATTATTATTTAGAACCCTGAAAGTCTGACAAGTCTTACGAAAAGTATCGTTTTATCTAACTAGGTTGTGGAGGTCAGGTAGGCAATTGGGAATAGGCTGCATTCGGTCAGACTGAAAGCTGACCTCAATATTATCGGGAAAAGAGAGGTTGGCGAATTTTAAGATAAATTATTCATGACAGAAATACGGTCTGCGTTTGTTTGATTTATTTAAAATAATTCAGTTTTTCAACCGTAAAGAAAATTAATGTGGACTCAATCAACAATTTTAAATTGGAACTTAGGGCTCAACGACTTCTGATATGGATATATATTATTTTTGTTTTTGAATAATTTGGTAATTCGTTTTTTCTTTAATAAGGAGCCGACTTACGAGTTGTAGGTCGTGAGTTCGAACCCAGGCAGACGCTTTACTTCGTGTCAAATAATTTCATCATCACTTCTTTCAAAACAAAATCAAAATCAAAAATCAAAATATTTTATTTCACATAGACCTACATGGGCACTTATGAAACGTCAGATTCTAGGTGCACGGTTCCAATTGGTCGTTTCCCATGGAGAAGAGCCGGCAAGAAACTCCATGGTTACTCTTTTAAAAATATGTCTTTTACAATGTTTTCCAATTACAGTGTTAACAGGTATGGGAGGACAGTGTAGGCCTGTCAACAAGTACCATATGTTAAACAAATAGACAATTGTCTATAAATTTACAATCCACAGGGCCTACGACGTTCTCACATTTACAAAATATAAAATAATCTAATAAAGTAAAATCAAAAACTAATTAAAAATTGTAGGTATATAATGTCAAATAATGAAAATATTATGTCAGAGCTATGTAAAAGTCCATATCCAGTAATAAAAAATAAAAACGGTGAAGCAAAACATCGTGAGGAAACCGGCATGTCCTAGAACCAAAAATTCGAAGACATGTGACATCTACCAATCCGCATTGAGCCCGCGTGGTGGATTACGGCTCACTCGCTCTCATAGAGAGGAGGCCTGTGTCCCAGCAGTGGGAACGTTGTAGGCTGATTATGCTGCTATGCTTATGCAGATTTTCCTTTAATAAAGACTGACTCAAACACCACGCAATTTTAATTCTTCGCGTGAAGTCTAATGCTGTTTACTGTCACATTATGGTGCTTTGTTGTGAATGAAAGCAGGAATATGACACCGTTTTTAAGTCAAGTGTCGTTTGATAAAAGTTGATAGATGGAGTGGGAGAGGAAGGCAAAGAAAAGAAGAACGAATTGCGTTCGGAAGGATATGACAGAAAGCGCCACAAGTTTTCTCCTTCCATTCTCCCTTCTCAACTAGAAGGGAGAATTGAAGAAGAAAACGTGTTGCGCCGACCCCACGTTACATGGTAAAAGGGAAGATGACGATGATAAAGAACAAGATGCATAGATTGTGTGAAGAGATATGAAAGAGAAGAGAGTGAATGATTGCATCACTGTTGACAGGGGAGAGTGGAAGAGGGAAACGTGTTGCGCCGACCCCAAGTAACATGACACAAGGGAAGATGACGATGATAAAGAACAAGATGGATAGATTGCGTGAGGATATATGAAAGAGAAGAGAGTGAATGATTGCATCACGGTTGACAGGGGAGAGTGGAAGACGGAAACGTGGTGCGCCGAACCCACATTACAATGGCAGATGGATGGAGTGTGTGTCAAGTGTCGTTTGAGCATTTGTCAATGGCTCCTGAAATACAGGTAGGTACTCTAACCTCTCACTGGGCCACCACTGCTCTCTGAGAGCATTGCTGGTCCAGAGGTATCGGCCCCGACTTACGTGTTGTAGGCCGTGAGCTTGAACCCAGGCAGGCCCTTTATTTTGTGTTTGATTTCATCAACACTGCTCTCAGATTGGTCAAGGAATACATCATGAGGAAACTGGCATGTCTAGAACCAAAAATTCGAAGACGTTAGACATCCACCAACCCGCACTGGGCCCGGTGCATAACGGCCCACTCGCTCTCACAGAGGCGAGGTCTGTCAGGATCGAGGAGCAGTGGGAACATTATTGGCTGATAGTCAGCCAATAATGTTCCCAGCTTAGTCTAACTAGCTCTGGAGGCAGGATTTCTCAGTTTTTCTGTAACCTCACTTTATGCTATTAAAGAATATTATGAGGGGGCTTATCGGAGTGAAACCATTTCTTTAGTAAAAAAGTATATTTGGAAAAAAAACACAAGTAAACAGTCAGAAACATTGGGAACGAAGACCCTAAAATAATGATTTCGCGTAAGGGGCGGCACGAGGAAGGCACGGGGCGACATGCGCGCGCGGTAGTTTATATGAAATACGCGTCTACGCCTAAGCGTGTGGGCAGCGGACTGGGGCGCATCGCGTTCCCGCTTTACTCTCAACGGCCAGGCGAGGGAAAGAGAGAACTTATTGTATGAAACGTGGCGGCAAGCGACCGCGGGACGCTCGCACTGGTCGTGTAGTTTGCTATAATATGTATTTATTTGGAGGTTAGTATGAAATCGCCTAAAGTCTGACGAACAGTCCTACCAAAGGATATTTTGGTATCAAGTAACTAGGTTGTAAAGGTAAGAAAGACAGCAGCTCAACGTGAAATACTGGTATTTAGCGATTCAGTTAGACTTGAAGCTGACCCCATAGTTGATAAAGGGCGAGTCAGATTTATAGATTAATACTATATTTTTTTAGAAAATTCAATGAAACGAGCGTGAAATCAGCACCCTAATTGCGTAACACATTTTCGTAAACGATTACGACTAATCTGTTTGATTTTGACGGTTCAAGAACATTCATTCATTCATTCAGTTGAGCAGAATTTTTATCGAACTCAAGAAGCAATGGATTAGCAATCTGTTTCAAAACGATTCAGATTCCGATTGATTGTGTATTACGCAATTAGGGTGCAGGTATATATGTGTATTATATTTATAGTTAAATAGGTTTATGCGTATATTTATATTAAAAATATTTATTCCTATATGTTTTTTTACCACTGCTTGTCTCCGCATCACCCAAAGGTTGACTGGTAGAAAATGCCTATGGCATTAAGTCCGCCTCAGTACATTCGTGTGCGTGAAGTACTCGTATTAAACAAATAAATAAATTATGCATGCCAAAATGTTAGCGATGCAGCTTTGTGTATTCATTAAGGGTTACTAACTCCACATTCATACACAAAATTAAAAAAACGACTTAAAAAAACACTACCGAGTAAATAACTTTAATTTCGGAAGTTTCTAGTTTCGTATTCTCGTTTTTAGTCATCGACTTCAATCGATTAAAGTTATTTTTTCATTTGTAGTGTTTTTTTTTTAAATCCGTTGTTCTATTTAAAAGTTTTTATTCATCAATTTTTAGTTGTGGTAAAGGAAGGCGAATTGAAAACGCCACACAAATTCATATCTACTTGCTACGTAAATAAGAGTGACAGAAAGTTATTATATTTAATCGATAAATGGTTTTCACTGAACCACAATGTTTTTGAACGACCTTGTATATCTATGCCAAACAACAGCTTTCTTGTTTAAGAGTCTCTGAGCTAAGCTGCGGACGGACGGACGGACATGGCGAAACTAAAGGGGTTCCTCGTTGACTAAGGAAACCTAAAAAACCGAACCCTTTGTGTCGTCACTTGTATCATGAACACAACATGCTACCCCAATTTAGGATAACTGGAGTGATTCATAACGTTATTATTAGTAGCCTTGAAACTCGGGTAGCTCTATTGAACCCTTTTCGCTCGTTCCTCGTGCAAATTGAGTTAACGGGAAAAGTTTTTATTTAGATTTTGTCCTGTATATGTTCAGGGGTGAGGAATGGTAGGGGATATTGTGTAGTATTAAAAGTAATGAGTTGCGTTACGTCCTGTTGTGAACGAATAATTTTGCTTGACAATGTGAATGGAATATTTCTGAATAGTGTCGTGTGTGGGGTCTTTTTAAAAGATGTTGTGGAAAGTTTTCGCAGGAGCAGGGTTTCTCGAGCTTGTTTGCAGTCAGGGAATAAAACAAATTGACAATCAAAAGAAAGATTTTAAGTGATCAGAACCCTAAAAATTCGGTAATGTTTACTTTTATTCTGTTTATTTTTTATACTGTTCTTTTAACAACTAGTAGATTTGTTTAGTAATCTGTGGATAACGTTGTGAGTAGTGTATTTGTTACCTCTATTATTTTGTTCTAACCTATGTTTACATATATACACTGCTGTTTGTTTTCCCTAAGTAAATAAATTAATAAATAACGAATGGCCAGTTGTCAGTTGAAATTAAGAACTATAAATTAAAGTTGATGGTCAATTTTTTTTTTTTTTTTTAAATAAATGGCATCTCGCAGGTCAACCTATGAGGTTGTCGTCTGCTCAGACGGACTTGCCTGTGGTTGCCCTAATAAATTAAGGCCTCCAGCCAGGACTTAAACTTAAATACTAACTAAAAACTAAGCGACTACACGCTAAGGGCACCCCCTGTGGGGTACGGACCTCGGCTTAGGGCGTCGCTGGAAGAGGTCAGCAAGGGACTAGCTGGATCAGCATTGATATTAATTAGGGACGAATTTAAAGCTACAGACTCAGCGGCGCGGGCTGGCTCGAGCAAGGGCCCGACCCTTGGTCGGGAGGGGCGTGGATTTGGGCGTCGCGGCGGGCCTCGGCGGCGAGGACGGTAGGACGGCGATCGGGTTTTGGGTTTATGTAGTGTGCTGGTGGCCTTACTACTCTCCTGGAGGAGGGTAGTGGCGTCGTCGGGGGCGATTAAAGTATGCCTTGGTCGGCGAATACTGCTAATGCGGGAGGGAGTGTAGCGGGCGGCCGCTGAGATCAAGGGGTTGGAGTGTTTTATGCCACAGTCAAAGAAGCGCTTCGATAAGCGTTTCATGAACTGGTTTATGGTAGGCATTTTAAGATCGATGTGGAGATTTATATTACGGACATAGAAGGGGGCACCCGTGACCTTTCTGAGGAAACGGTTCTGAAGGGTCTGCATCTTATGGAGATGACGTGGGTGAGCGTGCGCAAATACAACGCAGGCATAGGTCATGATGGGACGGATGACTGCGCAGCTTGCATTTAAGTGACAGTTTACTACGGGCTGTCAGTACAAAGTGGAGCCTGCTAAGAGCGAAGGAGGCGCGCGCGCGAAGCGCCTTAATATGAGCCTTAAAGGTAAGGTTTTGATCGAGGATCACGCCTAGGTATTTGGCTTGCTTCTCCCAAGGGATTGGCTTGCCGTACATAGTGATCGGGCTGGGAAGTGGGGGAGGGAGTCGACAACGTCTCGAGAAGAGAACCGCCTGACTCTTATCGGGGTTGACCTCGATTCTCCATTTCCGGAACCAATCGCCTAAGACGTTTGCGGAGGTTTGGAGAGTACGAGCTATAGCATTGGGACAGTGACCGGTATAGTAAACGGCAGTGTCGTCGGCGAAGAGAGCCAACTGAGCCTTTTTACTCTGTGGGATATCGCTGGTGAACAGCGTGAAAACTAGAGGAGATATGACGGAACCCTGAGGGACACCGGCGCGAATAGGGTGAGGGGACGAGAGTGCACCCTCGATGCGATAGCGGAAGGTGCGATTCGACAAAAAGTCTCGTAAGATGAGCACGAGACGATCTGGCACTCCTAGTTGGTAAAGATTGTATAACAAGCCGTTGTGCCAGATTTTGTCGAAGGCTTTCGCTATGTCGAAGAATAGCACACCCGTCGTCGCGTTACGCTGCATACCGGCGCACAAGTGCTCTACGATACGGTGGACTTGGTGGATACTCGAGTGTTGGGGACGGAACCCAAACTGCTCGTTGGGAATGAGGCTCTTTGCTTCGGCGTAGTCTTTGAGACGCTTATAAATAAGCCTCTCGTAGATTTTGCCGAGAACGTTGAGTAAGCTAATGGGACGGTAGCTGGAGGGCTCAGACTTTGGCTTGCCTGGCTTTGGGATACCGATGACTGTTGCTTCTTTCCACGCTTGTGGGAAGATGTTGTTGCTCAAGGCGCCATTGAAGATGGCGGTCATGAGCATCATTAGAGGGGCAGGTAGGAGTTTGTATACCTTGTTGGTAATACCGTCCGAACCGGGGGCTTTACGAGCTTGGAGCCCATTTATGATGTCGTGCACTTCGTCTGGAGTGACGGGAGGCAGAGGATCATCAGGGTCTTCAACGGGTGGAAGGGAGGCTCTCCGTTCGACTTCAGCGTCGACCTTGTTCAGGTGAGCTTGGTCTACTGGTTGGGAGCTGGGAGAACACTGGGACTCTAGGCTGTCAGCAAGGCATTCAGCCTTGTCGGTGCTGTCGAACGCGACGCTCTTGTCGGGGCGGATGAGGGGAGGCATAGAGACCTCCTCGGAGGAGCGCAATTTCCTCTGAAGGTGCCAGAAGGCTTGGTGAGTGGGCTCGAGTTCACTGAGCATCTTGTTCCAACCTTCTTAGCGAACCTCCCCTATGCGTTTCTTTACAGCGCGCTGTAAATGGCGCATGTGGGCTTTGTTCGCGTCACAAGGGAAGGAGTCGTAGGCACGAATAGCGGCATTCTTCTCGGTTATCAAGTTACGTACGTCAGAAGGTAGTTTCCAGCGATGGTCTTCCATCACCGGAACTTCCCGTGAAAAATCCGTCAAAACGATCCGTCAAGTCGATTGCGGCCGTCGTGTCGGCGACTGACACTATGTGATCGGGGATGGTGTCCAATTGAGGCGACGTGGTGGATTTCAGTCTTTCACTTACTTTCCTCCAGTCGGTTATCATCTGGGTCTGAGGGGGGCGGTTGGGATCGCTTGGGCCAGAGTAGGGGGCAAGATGCATAACTACTGGGCGGTGGTCAGAGTTAAGCTCGTGGAACGTCTCTATCGATTGCAAACGGAGGTTCACATTCTTGAGCAGCGCTACATCGAGTATATCAGGAAGATGGTTGGGATTTCCGGGGAAATGAGTCGGACTCAGATGGTCAATTGGGGTGGTGACTACTATTAAAAATGTTCGTAAAAATTATTTATTTTCAAAGAAGGCATAGTAAAAATGAGATAATCGAAAAAATATTTTAAATCGATGTAATTATGAAGATATGCGATTAAATGTTTTTGGAAGGGATTATTCCTGTCCTTGTCGCGCGGTACGGACAATGTACGGCGCTAGTATGAAATTACGTAGTCGTGACGTCTTTGAAACGATAGTGCTGTCCTTGTCTAACACTTATTTTAAAACGTTTATAACTGGGCAATTTTGTAATCTTTTACACTTTTTGTAATAGTTTTTGCACGATTTGGAAATAAACATTTATTTGAGAAAAAAATAAAATAATTTTCTGACGTTACATTCAACAACACATCTTTGCACCGCTAGAAAGTCTTTGAAAGACTTTGTTCAATTAATTTGCCTACCTTTTTCCTAAATACGTTGGGATCGGTTTCCAGCCTAACCCTGTATACCAGTATTTTACATGGATGAACTGCTCACCTGACCTCCAGAAATCAGTTACTAGGTAACACGATATCCCTTGGTAAAACTGGGGGCGTCGGACTTCCCATAACGACTATCAAAGGTCTACAAATGTCGGCAGAGATCAACGGCTTAACGTGTTTTCCGAGGCACGGAGAAGTCTCGATATGTAATGGATGGTAACCATTCACGCATCAACCGCGCTAGGCGTGGCATAACCTTCGATCCACTCGTTCGGCTGTTACTATTTAGCCACGAACCCCTTTAAAAGTAGACATGTTACTGATTGAGATAATGATAGATAAATGAAAAATGATTTTATTTCTGTAAGTAGAAAAAGTTATGCACGTCAAATTTTCTTTTTTAACTAGATGAGGTCGGCGGTTCCTATCTGACTACTCTGAGAAGAAAGACGGAAACAAACTCAGAGGTCACAGTCGCTTTTAATGTCCAGACATAATCTTGGTCAGATCATGTGAAGACCATGTGGATTGATGTCTGAAATGGTACTTTGAGGAAATAACCTGTCTAGTCAGTGCACGTGTATGTCTTCAATAATACATAAGACATACTCAGATGAAAAATGTCAAAGATTAACTACTGTCGCGTCGCTGGCCACCATAGTAACATGTTTTGTGAACGGAAGACAGATAACAGAGACTAAAAAAAAATAGAGAAATGGCAGATGAATAAAAGTAATCTGTCATCTTGTGTATTCTTCCGTCGACAAAAGTTGGTTATGCTACGGCTGCTGGACACACTTAAATTATATTTATAACTATGAGTTGGTAAAAAAAAAACATTTTTACACGTTAGTCTCCTGTGTAGCTACTAATTAACTTTTTTTTTACTGTACATTGATCTACAGTACATCCATATGCGTAGGATGGCCAAAAGAAACGGAAGAAACAAAAATTCAAAAAGAGAATTACTTTTTGTTAAGAAAGTGATTTGTCTTCTCTTCGTAGTGTGGAGACAGAAGTGGTTATACGAATGCATTTCTACATTGACATCTCTTTTGCCGCCACAACCTACTCCATTTTATATAATAATAATGATAATAAGAAGAAGAAGTGAAGAAAGAAGAAGAAGCCGACGTGGCGATGTATCGTGATGTGGTCGCAGTGGACAAGGGCCTTACACCGCTCTCCTTGGCTAAAGAGAAGTGCTTGACACAAATGATCGCAAGGAGGTATGGCCCGGGCCCTACATGGACCTGATGTAGATCAACTAGCGTCCGTAGCCTGGCTGCGTTTCGGTGCCCTATTTGGGGAAACCGAAGGTTTTGTCTGTGCAATTATGGACGAAGTAATGATGACGAACAGTTACCGGAGATTTATTGAGAAAGACGATACGGTTGATATCTGTCGGGCATGCCACTGTCTGGGTGAGTCAATAAGACAAATTATCTCTGGGTGATCTCGTCTAGCTAACGAAGAGTAGTTGCATAGACACAATCTTGTAGCCAGGATTATCCATCAGCAACTTTCTCTGAAATACAGCCTTGTGGAGTCAGCAGTGCCGTGCTAAAGGTATGTGCCCGGCCCAGTTCTCGAAAATGGAAAAATCACATTGTACTGGGATCGATCCATCATCACTGACATGACTATTGTTGCCAATAAGCCTGATATAGTGGTGGTGGATCGATTAGAGCGGTGAGCAATAATAATTGACATAACGGTCCCCCATGACGGGAACCTCGTGAAAGCCGAGAAAGGTAAACAAATCAAATATCTTGACTTGGCACGCGAGGTTGTCGAAATGGGGGATGTGGACTCAGCAATCATTGCTGCATTGTGCCGATAGTCGTAACAGCCAATGGCTTAATAGCCAAGAGCCTCGACCAACACCTGAGGAGGCTCTCGCTGGGCAGCTGGGGCTTGATTCAGAAATCAGTACTTCTGGACACGGCTCGAATTGTCAGGAGGTTCCTCTCTCCGGAGCCCTGACCGCCGGTAGCTTGGACCCTGCTCCCGATACCGGTGATTTTCATATTTTTTTAATGTTTTTGAATTGTTTTTTTTTTAATATTTAAAATGTAATTGATAAGTTTTTAAATGAAATAAAGAAGATAATAATAATAATCAGCCTGTGTTGTCCCACAGCAGGGCAAAGGCCTCCCTTTCCTTTTTCCACTCAAACTCAAACTCAAATTATTTATTTCAATAAAACCATTTACAGGCACTTTTGAATTGTCAAGGAATCGGTCAGTCAGAAATATGAAGCTAGTTGCCCATTCCAAAGCGCAGTAGGTCACTATGGAGAAGAACGGGCAAGAAACTCCATGGACACTCTTTTAAATAATATTGTTGTTACAAATATATAACTTACATCGATTATTGTTGACACTATAAGTGAGAACGATGTACAAAAACCGTACACGTTAAAAGCGTCCAGAGTGCAGCAAAACATAATTAAAAACAATCCAGCAAATTAATTATTAAAATATGCCGTGGCAGCTAAGAGATGACCAGTCCCAACTGACGGCGCCCGTTCACGAACATGACACATGGATCAGCACCATTCAGATCAATAATTTTGAAGGGAGCTAAATGATCCGACACACGCGCCACCACTCAACTCGATCCTGAGCCAATTTGGACCAACCCATCCTATAAGCATCAAGTTCATCCCGCCATTTAAGCCTGGGCTTCCGCGATACCGTTGGACGTTTTCAAGAACCCATGCTGTGGTGGTCTTAGCCCACAAAACATCCGTTAGGCGGCAAACGTGTGCAGCACAGTCCCATTTGACTTTGGCTGCTTTTTGTGTGACGTGTGCGACTTGTATTTATGTCAAATAAAACTTCGCCAATAAATTATGTGTACAAAAACTGATAAAACCACATTTCAAAAACAGATGTGAAACCACAAGTAATTATAATTAACGACCATTTTTGTTGCCAACCAACAGATTGTGAAATATTTATTTAACTGACTGTTTCCTGTGATCTCGTTTTATGTGTGTATTCCAGGAACGGGTAGCAGAGATATATAATACCTAATATACACACATCTCAGCAGTTATTGGCTAAGCTTGCCGCTGTGGGTCCGTAGATGGGTGACCATCTTTCATACCGAGACCCCTCAGTGCCTCTCAGTGCCTTGTCAAGCACGTCAAACTGTTTGTTCTGGTTGTCATTAGTAGATCTTTGACAAGATTTTGCCATATTACGCTAGATGGCGTTACAGAGACAAGGTTTCAAAGTCTGTTTTTAACAGACTTAGGAAAGGAGGAGGATTTCATTACGTTTTTTTTGGTATGTTTGGTACGCGATATCTTCGGCAAATGTTGATCGTAATTTTTTTGGTAGTGTATGTTTCAGTGGTCCCAAATTGTACTAACTGTGCTTGGGTAGTTTGTCCGTGAGCTTCAATAATACGTATTTTCCACTTAACTAATTTCCTGTCATTGTTTTTTACAATTTTACATAACAAGTAGTGGTATACAAATTTGTGTGGGGTAGGTACCCTAAATAAAAAGTGATAATAACAATCTTTTTACAAAAAAAAAAAACAACCGTCTTCAAAAAAAAAAGAACACTACAAAGGGAAAAATATCTTTAATTTCGGAAGTACAAAACGAAAACACAAAACCAAAAACACTGCCTTCAGAAATTAAAGTTATTTTTCGCTTTTTTTGTGTTTCTCTTTAAGATTTCTTCTGATAGTCGTTCAGCCTCAGCTGGTGGCAGCCAACATATTTAAAAAAAATATTTGCGTTGAACCCTCGCTCTGTCTGAATGCACTTTAAATCTCTTTGAAAAACAAAAGAATATCAAGGTCTAGCAAGATTAGATCCCTCTTCCTAATCTTTCAAGTAAAGGAGATATGATATGACATGGGAACATGACACCAGGATTCAAGGACAATCCTGACGGACGGATATGAAAGGGGTCTGAGTAGTACGGAGTAACAAGGACGAATAGTTTCCAAAGTTTGGCGGATAATCGTGTTTGATGATTTGTAACAAGAATACAGAAGATGGCGTCAAACCGTACTAATATAAATGCAATCATTCAAATTTTTGTCAGATTATTCTTAACGTAATTGTGTTTTTTCTCCTAATAAATAGTTTTTTTTTTATAAATAGATGATTTCTTAATTTTTTTTCAATAAATTACCAGCGTCGTGTCATCGTGCTCCTTTTTATTTTCTATGCAGTCTGACAGTGACTGCGCTTTTGCTCTTGTCAGCCTCTAAAGTAACAGACAAACTTGGAAATACGTTGTGAATGCAGCTGTTTCGTACGTTTCGATTGGGTAAGTATTGAATTAAAGTTTAATTACACACCCTAAAAGCATGCCAATTAATTAAAAGTGAGCCGGTTCTGTGTACCTACCTACCTACAGTGTGGCCGTCGAGAGAATGCAACCGTAAGTTTCATACAAACGAATACATACGTGTTTTGCGAATTTGATCTCTATTAGTTACTAGAATTGTCGTACTGGTAGGTGTCAGAGGGCCTACAATTCTAATTTTAACTCTTTATTACTGGATTTTGTGAACAGGATATTAATTCAGATTTGTTACAGTTGAAATGGCAATCATGTCATTTGGTTTAAATAGGTTTTTAATTTTACTACATTCTTTTATATTTTATGAATGTGAGAACGTTGTAGGCCTTGTAGCTTGTAGATTTGTAGACCATTGTCTATTTGTTAAGTTAAAGGTACTTGTTGACAGACCTACACAGTCCTCATAGACCTATTAAACAGTAATTTGAAAACATTGTAAAAGTCAATTATTTTTAAAAGAGTATACGTGGAGTTTCTTGCCGGCTCTTCTCCGAAGGAAACGACCAACTGGAACCGTGCACATAGCTTCTGACGTTTCATAAGTGCCCATGTAGGTATAAGTGAAATAAAATATTTTGATTTAGACAAAGTAAGATTCTTAACATTCTATTAGCGATGACGCTGGTAGAAAAGCTAAGAGATTTATGGGGTTGACATAAGCTATCGAAATGTCACGTGATCATAGGTCATAGCTTAGTATCATAGTGAAGCGATAGCGATTGTATAAATAGAATCACTCTGAAGCGAATGTCATTTGTCTAGGCCCTCAGGAACGCATGTTCTCAATGGAAACCAATGGTCGTTATTTAAAATAGATGTCACATTTCGCGAGCGCCCGATAATCTCTTTCCACAGCACATGTCAAATGACGCGCGCTCCTTATTTGCAATGACTTTAATTGCAGAAATGTACACACATACAGTGGGCCTAGCGCGAACAAGCAGCTTGTAAAGTCAAACGATTATAAAATTGAAAATACTTTTCACACATAACATTTACTACTACTACTACAAATATCTTAAGGCACGGGGTCTCAACTCGAACAAATTATAATTTGTCTTGAAAAAAAATCATAGATGGCAGCATAGATGACCAATAAGAAATTAACTCTCATTAAAAAGCGCTTTAAGGCAGAATTTTGGCAGAATTATGACTGATAAAAGGCAAAACTTCCTTGTTTAGTGCTGTTTTATCTATTCAACTCTTAATCCACGTATTTTGAAAATAAAATAAAAATGAAGCCTTTAACTTCAATTCGAACCCTTTTAATGTAGCCATCTGTTAATCATTTTGTTTAGAGCTTTTGGCAATAGATGGCGTTTTACTCAATTGGTCCTGTCATCCTAGTTTCCTATATTGTTGCTTATTTAAATCAAACATATTTTTTTACATATAAATATAAAAGAAATCGAATAACATGTTTTCCTGAACCCGGAACTATAAAACTTTTTACAAAAAGGATTGCACGAAACGTTTAAAAGTAGATCGACTCCTAGGTGGCGTTGTAAAACTACAGTCTCTGGCAATTAGTGAGTCGCTGATGCTGCCATCTGTTGAAAAATTAAACGAAAAAAAATCCCAGCTCAATAGCCAGACTTAGGGAGGTTTCATTTCCTTGTATGGGATTGGGTATCTGTATGTAGTATTATATTATCTGTGCTTAAGGGTTCCAAATCTTAAGGGTGCCAACGGGACCCTACTACTAAGCCTAGGCTGTCCGTCTGACCCTCCTTCTGTCTCTCAGAGGGCTGTATCTCATGAACTGTAATAGGTAGACAGTTGAAAATTTCACAGACTGTGTGTGCCGTTATAACAACAAATATTAAAAATAATATAAAAACTAAAGGGTCCCTCTATACGAGGAACGGGGTTTATTTGGCGTTTTTAGCCTCGTGGTACGAGAAACCCTTCTTGTGCGAGTCCAACTCGCACATGGCCCGTTTTTTTGTTCGTTATATCTTTTGGTGATAATAAATGTCCTTGTCGAAAAAAAAATAAGAGAAATGCTACAGGATAGTTGAATTTTCGATTAAAAAATCGTTCGAATTATTGAATCGAAGGGCCTCAGTTTTAAAACTAAATCTTCTTGACAGCTACCAATCTTCTCTTCTCTTCTTAGTCTTCTGTTCTTCAATGATGCATATAAGTATAGGCAGCAAGTAGTTTCCGCCGGCCTACAGTCTCTCAACAGCTGAAGGCCGAAAGAAACCCCTGCTGACCGTACCGAGTTCTTCTTTCTTCTCATCTTGATGTTTTAAATTAAATCTTTCACTCGCACGCGTGCGCGCATTGCAACTCTGTATGGGTGGCGGGGACATCAATGCGCGAGCGCGGACGAAGGCGTCTGCAGAAGCTAGCACATAAGAAACATATCTACTGAAGAAGGTAGAGGAAGTCAGAGGTTCTACAAACATACCTACACAAACTAGTAAAATCGCTACAAAAACTACCCACATGAGTATTCCAGCACGAGTTAATTTAAAATCCGTGTCCACAAACCGATTGTATCGCGACGGGTCGACGAAAAACCACAGCCGACTAGTCTCCAAAACTACTACAACTGATTACCATCAGTAAACCGAAATACGAATATAAGAACCAGGCTTGTGGAAAGCGGAATGTTTTGCATACCAAACGTAGCTTTTGTCAATGAACAAGATAATGTAAAATATGTCATTTAAAAGAGTAACTATTTTTAACCGACTTCGGAGGTTCTAAATTCGTATGAATGTTTTTTTTTACACGTTATATCCGGCTATTGGGAATCGATTTTATTAACTTCACTTGGGTAGTTTTTCAGTTAGCTTCAATAATAAGTATTTTTTTTCACTTAGTTTACATTGATTACTTTTTTATAACATCCTGTCTATTGTTATTTACATAGAAAGTAGTGGGATACGAATTTGTGTGCATTTGTGTATCACAATTAAAAAGTGGAAAAACAATCGACTTAAAAAAAAATGACACTACAAAATGAAAAATAACTTGTTGTTCATAACTTGAAACGAAAGTTATTTTGCAGTTTTTTTGTGTTTTTTTCTACATACTCGTAAGAGAAACGAAAAGAATGCAAGAAAAAGTTTTTATTGTGACACGCGCAGGAATACGAAGTCCATTGTGTGATACGTAGTACCACAAAAAAAAAAAAAACATAAGTGAAATGAAGCAAACTATGAACAAGGTCCTGTACGAGGACAAAAGGCCTTGAGGAAGGGGCGACTAGAATCCATATAAAATTTCTTTTAAAGAACAATGCCCACTTCCCATACATTTCAAAACCTGATAATAAAAGTTTATGTATACTTATAAGGTATAGTAGAAACACTACCTGTAAGATTAAAAAATAACGTCATATGGTCATTTTCACAATTGAAACGCTACGAAGTCCAAAAATATTAATGTTACTTTTTAGGTTAGGATTTGCCGTTATAAAGAAATAAATGTGCTAGAACGAATTATTTGACACTCGAAGTTTAGTGTAAAATAGTAATACTTACTTAATAACACATATCTATGTTCTAAAACGTCTTTTTTACTTTGTGAATTCCTTAAAACCAGCTGCCCATAAGTCACTGCTTAGACTCTCGATGATTGTCAATTTATATTGAGTGTCGAGCATTAAATGTCAAACGTCAAAAAATACGTTTCAATCGTCCTAACTCAATTACATATTGCATGATTCATTTATTTAATTATTAATTTATTTTTAAATAATCTGTATTATACATTGACAATAAAAAGAAATACTTACTGAGTAAATAAAACGTAAAATAATGTATGTAACTCAGAAACAGAGTTGAATAAAGTCAAGTATCAGAGCGTAAAATGGAACGTTGTAAAAAATGGTGGTTAAGATGCGTTCAAAACATGCTAATATGTTTACCCTTGAAGTAGAATAAGCTTAACAAAAACAAAATTTTAAAAAAATCCTGCGTTTCTTTTAACATTGTGATAAGCGTAATTAATATAAAATTTAATTTGGTGTTTTTTAAGATTTATTTCATTTCTATACATAGTCAGGTGAAAAATGGGCATTCCTCTTTTGATGAGCAAAAGCGTTTTAAGGGCCTACTTAAAATAAATGATTAGACTTTGGTGAAATGTAAAATTGTAATGTTGGGAAATATTACGGAAGTGATGTTACAACCCGACTGCGGTGGAGCTTATGGGAGTTAATGGGAGGGCAATGTTTTTGAATAATTAAGTACTTCAAAAGTATATCTAGGTAGTCTGTAGCCGAAAAGTCCGACAAACAGTTGTACCAAAGGTCAGTTGGGTAGGCAGTCGCTCCAAGTAAAATTCTGGTATTAAATGCAATGTGTTAATAGGAATCTGGCACAGAAAGAAGCCCTTATGACACTTATACGCTACTTTGGTTCTCATTTATAATTTTACATCATTACCACTTGAGATACTAATGTAATAGTGCATTATGATACAAGTGTGCTCTTTTGATCATTACCACTGAGGCGGTTGTATCGATAAGGGAGCCGAGTGGGTAATGATCAATGCACACGCGTGTCACACGACGTTTTTCAATACACTTGCGAGGAAAAAAACAGAATCGTATTGTTTATTATCTTTAATTATTGAAACAATTAGTGAAAGTACAAATCTCAAAATGATAGCGAACAGTTTTTGTTGGCGTTTTTACAGTTTGTGTGTTTCGGTGTTATTAATAATTTCGTTGTTTTCATTTTCTTGGGTTTAAGTCGGAGACGATAATAATATTCATTGTATTTAGACATAAAAACTCGTAACGGAGATGAAAGAAAATAAAAAGTTAAATTTAAAACACAAGTGCGGTAATTTCAAGTAAAAAGCACGCGTGTTTAATATACTGCATTATGAACCTAAAAGCGGTGTAATAAGAGCCACTTTATGAGCAACTGTGTTGAAAAAGCTTTTATTGACAACATAACGCGCTGTCTAAAAGTAATGTGACAACTTCGACAGCTTCCTTTAAATTTCTGTTTTCAAGCTTTTCGTTGAGATTGGTTCTATTCTGTTCGTGCGTATCGGTGGAACTCATTTGTTTTTGAAGTGAATTCAAACATTTGAAAACGTTCTTTGAGGTCAAATTTTGAGTGACAATGTTTGCGAGCATGCGGACATTATGCCACAATTCAAACGATTCATTGAAATGAAATTGTTTATTCTTTAATTAGGATATTGGAAACACTTTTATACGTCATATTACACACGGGAGTCACAGTTTTTTTGAAGTCCGTTATTAAATAACAAAAATATCGTGTAACAAAATGCAGGGTAGCACCCGGAAAGGCCTTTGAGGAAAGTACTTGAAACAGTTTGATTGAGTACGGTAGATTCATTCATTTAGCTGAAATATGTCCACTGCTGCTCATAGGCCACCCTCAAGCATCGGCACAAACTCCTGTGTTTTCAGATTCATTCGTTCTACGAGTAGTATGCCCTGTCCACTGGCACTATGCACTGGCATTTATGTCAGTTAGTATGCATCTCCTGTGATGGTGAATAGTAAATCGTTACTACTCCTGACGAAGTATGTATTATATATATGTCGCTTCTGATAAAATGAGTATGCGCTTAGAAACAAGAAATAAACGCCTTTGTTTGGTGTTGTGAAAGAAAGAAAGAAAAATAGATTTATTTGTCACAGAAACACGTGCATACAAAATATATCGATTCTCTAACTAAAAAAAAAAAAAAAAGCTGATTTATTATTACGAACACAGAACATAAATAGTCGGCTGATGCACGCCGTGACTGTGACAAGAAGGCTTCCACTCAGCATGGTGCTGTGCTTTAAGGGACCCACAGCACAGCGCTGATTTTCAGTGGTCACCCAAAAAAATTACGTACGGAAACTAAGTCAGATTGTGCGGAGTATAGGGGTATGGTGTTTAAATCATGGAACGACAGTGAACGAGAGCAGAGAGTGTGGCCAATTCTTGTACTTATAAAACGTTCAAATTCAACCCGCAATCTCATACCAGAGAAAATCAATGTCAAAGATTAGTCAGAAAAGTATGTATTGCATTTTTGACAGATTAGGACTGAGAATAAAATGCGGACGTATATAACAATGAAATGTGTGGACGTTATAATGAGTAGTTATTTCTCTAGATCTAGCGCAGAATTGGGATATGGGTAATCCCAATTCTGCGCCCGCAGTAGGTATGTCTGAGACTATAATTAATTACGATCTTTTGTGGAGGATCTGACCTATAGTTATTTCCGAGCTGTCTACCCTGTATGTTGCACCTGCCATTTTGACGTGAATACGTCTATAAATTTGCTGTCATTCCAAAGAAATTGTTAATATCAAAATCGGGAAATACAGAGGGCCTAGACAAAGTAACATTCGATCGGAGCGATTCTATTTCTACAACCGCTATCGCTTCAAAGATAACGAAGTTCGATTTGCAGACAGAGTACACTACGTTTCGCTATCGTCTAGTCGATTGGTGGTCTTTCGTCAGCGAACGTGAAATTCCGCGCTGTCACACGAAAATTCAGTTTTGAAAGTGATAAAAATACTTGGGTACGTATATAAACGACAAGTGTTGCAAACATGTTACGAAAAATAAACAAATTCTGGGACACAGGCCTCCCTCTCACAGAGATGAGGCCTGTGTCCCAGCAGTGGGAACATAATAGGCTGATTATGTATGTTATTTCACTCGTCGGACGCCTCCGGCCCGGTTTCGAGTACCGTTTTACAACTGGGCCGGTGCCGGTCTACTGCTGCCGGTGCCGGTGCTGCTACATCTCGTAGCAATGGCTTCGTCAAGTCAAAGTATTTATTGGTTATATCTCTTACATTTAAGAGGAAAATTTATCCAACGCAGCGAGGTCAAATTTGGACTGATCCAATCTTAAAAGTGAGATAATTAGAAGGAACATATTACGAGTACAACACCATATTCGAAAATTTATCAACAATTTTTATTGTTGCTTGTTTCATTAGTTTTATCTCAGACAGGGCCTCTATTAACACAAAAAGAGTTACCACGTCGTCTTTAAATATCATAACGTAATATATTTCATGCATTTTTCCTTCCCCGGCAGCATCAAGTCAACATTTTGTTTCGTTTTATACAGGGTCTTGGCTTTCGCTAATGTGAACATCATTCGAATCGAAAACTAGCGATAACGCTTTTCAAAAAGTACCACTTGGCTACGCATCTGACCGCATCTCTATGTGAATTATCGCTCGATGCAATCCATTCGTTTCATGGAATCGAATGATGTGTACATTGTCTAGCTTATTTATATTCGTTGACCTAAAATCACGTGACATTTCGATAGCTTATATCAACCCCATACATGTTTTTTATTTTCCACTAGCGTCATCGCTAATCCAATGTTTCTTTGTCTAGGCCCTGTTGCAGCTAAATATTGATCATCTTCATCTTAAATTTAATAAACCACGCGTTAGCTAAAGAATCAAAGAATTTGTTACGTCGAGTCAGGACTATAACGGACAGCACGCGGTGGAAGGGGAGGCGCCGTAAATATATACATAGGGTATAAAAGTTTTAAAAAAAATGTCACCCAAGTCAAAATATAGGAATCGTATAAACTCAAAGTAAAACTCAAAGCATTTTTTGCAATTAAACCATTTACAGGCACTTTTGAATTGTCAAGGAGTCGGTCAGTCAGAAATATGAAGCTAGTTGCCCATTCCAAAGCGTAATAAGTACCTATGGAGAAGAACGGGCAAGAAATTCCATGGACACTCTTTAAAAAAATATTGTTCTTACAAATAACTATCGGGGGGCACGGCAGTGCCCCCGCCAAGTCGAGCGCGAAGCAAACACTGCCGTACCATCCTTTACTGGAACCATTTCGCCGCATTTTCAGGCCCCTATTTGAGAACCTCTGGATAAGACCAGAACTCAGAAATTTTCGTCCTCCAGTAAGCTATAATCACATACTTAAAATCCAAAATTTCAAGTCTGTAGGTCATTTAGGTCCCAAGTTAAGCGAAAGCAAAGTTACGCATTTATGACACTCACTCACTCACTCATGATCATCAGAATAGAACTTGTACTTCCCATAAACTCAGACAGCTGAAATTTGGTACAGAGTTAGGGTTTAATAGCCACATAAAGGGAAAACTATAAAAACTAGGATAATCGAAGATCTGGAGTACCTGGTGACCCTGATTAGAAAACACAAGAGCCCAACCAAACTATTAGAGATAGACATACCGCCTTTACAAAAAATCTTCAACTTGGGTATTGGTGGTAAATATGCAACAAGATTGGTGCAGTGGTGTCATGGAGCACCTGGTTTTGTACCCTTGTGTACCCTTCAACGCCCAAGTCACACAACATTAACTATAATAATAAAGAAATCGCAGTAAGGAACCTTAGACTTGGCAGAACTTTGTCTAGATTTCATTACTTTTTAGAGATAAACAAGCAGCTTCATCGAGACTTGGCTAGTTTTTTACAGAATGTTTTTCGTGGGATATTAGTTACATCATTAATGTTGATCTTATAGGTGAGACCGATGTAGAAAAACCGTACAAGTTAAGAGCGTCCAGAGTGCAGCAAAAGATAAATAAAAAAATCCAAAAAAGTAATTATTAAAATAAGCCGTGGCAGCTAAGAGATGACCAGTCCCAACTGACGGCGCCCGTTCACGAACATGACGCATGGATCAGCAGAGCAATCCAGTGATACCCGTTAAACACCATTTGCCAGAGTGAATAAGTGATTTGTAGATCCGTTGATCCCGGACTGAGTTGTTGATCCGTTCGGACGCCCGAACGGATCAACAACGTCGCCAGTCTCTTCTGGGGCTGAGGCGGCCGAACCTTTGCAAGTGGATGATGTAATCGCTTCAGACATCGATTGTGTGCGATCGCCGATTATGAAGACACATTGGGAAGCAGCTAGTGCACGTTGCACTACTGCGTTTGTCAACAATGCATTCGGACTTAAGTGCGATGCGTGTGATCTATGGTTTCTGCGCTCATTGAAGCTACCAAAAGATAAACACTCTAACCAACTTACAAACTCGTTACGTTCACGTATTCACGTAGAACATACAGCCGTGTCCACGACACAGCCACAGCTCTTTTTTTTGTCACTGCATCACCCTAAGGTTGACTGATAAAAATGCCTCAGGCATGAAGTCCACCTTTATGTACTGTGTTTTATTTACTTGTACAGAAAGTTTTAACAAATAAATAGTTCAAAAGGAGCACTTACTTCAACCCAGCAACAATCTCCATAGCACCGTTGAAGTTGCCGATGTTCCAACAAGTCAGGGCTACTCGGAGTACACACGCGAGCGCCGCCTTCCTGTCCTCGAGGGATGGATGGGAGAGCACCAGCTCTGTCACCCACGCAGAGACCTGGAGACAGAAGAGAAGGGTTAGCAATTTTCTTTACGAGTTTATAATATTATTGGTTTGTGGCAATGTAACAGTATAGCTATTACTTTACCCTGAATTTATAATTTTCTTCCGCTTCTGTGGTTCTTTCCGCGGTTGGCCCGTGGATGGGCTGACCTTTAATTTCAAACGGACAGCCTTCCGTGCCACGTTAATCCATTGGCTCATGTTTCTCATTCGACATACCGAAGTCCTCGTCCCGAAATGTTATGGTAAATACGGTTACGGTAGAGAATCCCTACTTAAGCCAACTTGGGAACATTTAAATTATGAAGCACGGTGATGATAATCAGAATGAAACACATGGACCGGAATAAGTCTACCCTTTGTATAGGGTGCCTTGTGTTTTAGAAGAAGGTGAGACAATCCTGTTAAAATGGATTGTGAATAGACAAAAGAAAAAAAAAGGGAGGGTTTTATGTGAATACGTGGTTAAGCATCGTAGCTTCACTAGGTAAAAATTTATACTAAGCGCAAATGATTTAACACAGCAAATGACCTCAAAATGGCGACGCCTCCCCTCCACCGCGCGAGGTTTGTCAAAATCTTGCTTCAACGTAACAAATTATTTGATTATTTAGCTATTGAGTGGTGTAATTATATTTTGCGACCTTAAAATGCCAACCATAAAACAGTTCATGAAACGCTTATCTAAGCGTTTCTTCGACTGCGGCATCATACATTCTAACCCCCTGATTACAGCGGCCGCCCGCTACACTCCCTCTCGCATTAGCAGTATTCGCCGACCAAGGCATACTTTAATCGCCCCCGACGACGCCACTACCCTCCTCCAGGAGAGTAGTAAGGCCACCAGCACGCTACATAAGCCCAAAACCCGATCGACGTCCTACCGTCCTCGCCGCCAAGGCCCGCCGCGACGCCCAAATCCACGCCCCTCCCGACCCTTGCTCGAGCCAGCCCGCGACGCTGAGCCTGTAGCTTTAAATTCGTCTAGTCATTTGCTGCCCTCTTCCAGCGACGCCCTAAGCCGAGGTTCGGACCCCACAGGGGGTGCCCTTAGCGTTGTCGCTTAGTTTTAGTTAGTATATAAGTTTAAGTCCTGGCTGGAGGTCTTAATTTATTAGGGAACACGTTGCTTAAGCAAGTCCGCTTAAGCAGACGACAACCTCATAGGTTGACCTGCGAGATGCCAAACAAACAAACAATTATATTTTGGATGTAGATGATACAAATGTAGCTGCAACACCAAACTTTATCCCCCGGTTTTGTTATCACCGTTTTTTGAACTGCCTCCCATAGTGCAAAAAAAAAACGTATACACGTCAAAATGGTTTACTAGTGTAGAATACTCTTAGTTTTATTCTCATTAAGCCCAAGTTTGCACGGACGTAGAAATATGGCGGCGGGATTTTATCGCACACCGAATTTTCAACGCTCTGCTTAGCGCCGAGAGTTATAAATACAAAATCTCCTTGCTTTTTCCCAACTATTTTGGGGTTGGCTTCCAATACATTTTACATGGAGCGATATCACATCTGACCTCCATAAACCAATTTATGGGTAACACGATACCCCTTGGTAAGACTGGTTGTCAGACATTTGGGCTTATGGCTACCCTATCTGCTTATGATGCTGAATACCAATATTTTACATGGATGAACTGCCTATCTGACCTCCAAAACCCAGTTACTGGGTACCACGATACGCCTTGGTAAGACTGTTCCAGACTGATTGCCAGACTTTTGGCTTCTGACTACCCGAAACGACTGTAAAAAGTCTTCGAATGACAGCCGGGACTTGGGTTGGTTTGTGGATGGTCACTCACCCAAAAACCAACCGACCTGTGCGGCAGTTTTTATTTAAACACGTGCTCCTGGAGAGTTGAAAATACAACAGTGAGAAATTTCGACGAGCTGGGATGCACTCTGTTAGGCTCTCAAAGCTTGGCTCATCAGCGAGAGTTGAAAATCCAGTGCGCAATCAAACACGCCGCGATATTTTTGGCTCCGGTCGAACGTGGGCAAGCAATAAAAAATGGTAAAGGTGTGGCATGCTCTAGGGAATATGGGAAGCACTGTAGCGGCACCGCATTTAAGTGGCAATGTGGGACAGGACCTGGAGCGAGATACGCTGCATTCCGAAGTAGTCTCCTCAACACAGGAGTTAGAGATGGGAGAGCAGGTTATAGAGTAAATGAGAAAGGCAGTGGACGTAAAAGATGCTGGTGGAAAGAGCAAGGAAAGCGAAAGACAGGGCAAGTTCGTGATGGTAAAAACCAGCGCCAAGTGTCGTGCGGTGTTCCACAGGGTTCGGTCGTAGGGCCGCTCCTGTGGAACATCGGGTACGACGGGGTGCTGAGGGGCGACATAGTGGTCGGGGGGGTTCGAATCGCTGTCGAGTCAACCATGAAGTACCTGGGATTAGTGCTCGAAAGCCGGTGGAATTTCGGACCCCACTTTCGGCGGCTGGCGCCCAAGTTGTTGGGCGCGGCTGGGGCGCTGTCAACGTTGCTTCCCAATCTGAGGGTCCCGAGCGCCACTTGTAGGCGGCTCTACGTGTGGATCGTGCGATCGATGGCCCTTTACGGGGCTCGGCTCCGATCTGGGCGGCTGACCTGACGGCCGCTAGCATCTCTGTGCTGCGAAAGCCGCAGAGAGCAATGGCCGTCAGAGTCATAAGATCGCACGATCTCCTACGAGGCGGCTTGTACACTGGCCGGATCCCCGCCCTGGGACCTAGAGGGGACGGTGCTCACGTCACTTTATCGTTGGCGCGAGGAAGCGAGGACGCGGGGCGAGCGGCCGATGCAGCGCCATATGGAGCAGCGTCGGTCGCAGCTTCGTGAGGTCCTGGTGGCGGAATGGCGGGACAGGCTCTCGCGCCCGACCCGCCTCGTCACCATCGAGGCGGTCCGGCCAGTGCGCGATCTCTGGCTCGGGAGGAGGCACGGCTCCTTGTCGTTTCGGGCGACGCAGGTAATTTCGAGGCATGGGTGCTTCGTAAAGTATCTGTGTCGCATAAACAGGGAGCCGGACGCCCGGTGTCACCACTGCGTCGACTGCCGGGAGGACACGGCGTGGCATACGCTGGCAGAGTGTGCCGCTTGGGAGGAGCCGCGGTTTGCCCTCATCTCTGAAGTAGGCAGTGACCTGTCGCTGCCGACCCTAGTGAGTTCGATGGTCGGCAGCGCCGAGTCCTGGGACGCGGTGGTTTCCTTCTGCGAAACAGTGATCTCGCAGAAGGAGGCTGCGGAAAGGGAGAGAGAGATCTCGTCCACTCTCCCGATCCGCAGCAGGCGCACCGGGCGCAGGTGAGAGCGGACAACGCCCTCTTCCAGCCCCCCTAAATGGGTCCAGGGACGGCCCACCCCTCATACATCAGGACCCGAGGTGGCGGCGCGTAGTGTTCCCCTCTTAGACGTTGCGGGGGGAGTCAAACACCTCACTCCCCCCCCCCCCCCTCCGAACCCGAGGAGGTTGCGGAAGAATCATATGTTCCCGCGATCCCGACGTAGGTGTGAGATGGAACACCGGGGCGTTGAAATTTTTTGTGGATAATCCGCTGTTTTCTACAAAAGTGCAATACCTACACTGTAAAAATGTAAGTAATAAAAAATAAAAAAAATTCAACGCAGTGGGCTCCAGAATCATGTAATCTTATATTTTTATAAATTTATTTTATTTTTATTTAGCAAGTAACATGGATTCAAATATGTAAGCAACAATATTTCTTAACAACTATGTAGTGATATTAACCTACACACTTAACCTAACACTGCCATATACATTAATGAGAACCCCTGCTACAAGCTCAACACCGATGTGGAAAGGTTGCAGCAGCGATTCACACGCAAGCAGTCCAGTCTGCTCGCGATACACCGCAGTATAATGTTGGGGCTGGTTGCACATCTTTTTCGTATCGTAGCGTAGAAGCAATCGACACGAGCTTCAGCAAACATCCCTGATGCGCTAAGAAAGCAGAACAGCCACATCAACGCTCGGAATGCATAAAAAAATTGAATGCGAAAGGCTAACGAGTGTGCGTCTATGTCCCTGCTAACCTGTTTTTAAATATTATGTAGTTTGATACTATTTGTGATGCATACTATAGGTATGTTCATTCGCTTTGTCGTTCTGGTTGAATAAATAAAGTAGCTAAAGGTGAGGATAATGCAAGCGACAATAATCAGTAGGCAATTTCCGTACGATCGTTCAAAATCTCGTCACAATCTCATCTTAGTGACATTTACTAGAAACTGTATAATAATAATAACAAAGATCGAATGTTCTGGAAGGCCAAACTGCACTTAAATTGCTAAGGTCAGTGCATGCATAATCAGCCTATAACGTTCCCACTGCTGGGACACAGGCCTCCTCTCTATGAGAGGTAGTGAGCCGTAATCCACCACGCGGGCTCAGTGCGGGTTGGTAGATGTCACATGTCTTCGAATTTTTGGTTCTAGGACATGCCGGTTTCCTCACGATGTTTTTCTTCACCGTTTTGAGAGCATTGGTGATTAAATTATTTACACAAAGTAAAGCGCCTGCTTGGGTTCGAACTCACGACCTACAACTCGTAAGTCGGGACCGACTCGTTTGTCGGGACCGATCAGTGCATGGATGGGTTTAAATTATTTTATCTCACAGACTGTCTATATTGGTCGTCAGAAACCTATGATCGTTCTATCCAAACTTGATTAAATACTAGTAAATTTATTGATTAATGTATTTATGAAGTTATTCGTAGGTTAAATAATCATATTTAGGTACATAATATACAAGCTAACAGCAACATATTTTTTGTTTGCTACACAATATAGATTCGAGACAAAATTTATTGTAATTATTAAATATTGTGATGTAACCACTTTACCCTTTTTTATTGACATCTCGGTAAAAATCTCGTCATACTCGTAGTTATAAAATTATCCTTGTGTTTTGTCTTCTCGGCCAGTTGGTCAGACACTATAGTTTAAAACGAATAAAAAATTACGTAAAGAGACTTGTCCCACAATTTAACAAAGCCATAGCCATTCTACTTTCAATTCCAAGACGAGTCTTACTTTTTAATATTTGTGTAGTTAAAATACAGTCGTAACATATTTTGTAGTACAAACCAGATAGAAGGATTCTCTAGAGTTTTTCATAATGAGATCGGAGGAAACTAGTTTTGTATTATTCATGGAAACTATTCCGAGTCTCTCATATTAAAGCTTTAATGCCAAATGATAGGAAGTTTTTTTATATGAAAATAAGTTTATTGGCATTCGTTTTTAATGGGAAATATTTAACTGATCCTCAAAAAGCTTATTATGAGATGGAACACCGGGGTGGTTTTTAGTCAGTAAGAGTCTGACAGAAACCCCTCCGCCCGCCCCAGGGCAGAGAACATACATGAGGATTTTCCACCCCAGAAAAAAAAAAAAGGTTAGAAAACTTTGACCAACCGCTACGTCCAAGTTGGTCGCTGTTACTTGGCCATTTGGTAGTTTTAGGACCCTGGTAGTTTTAGGACCTATTAGAATGTTCAATAATAAACATAATTAGAAGATTTTTAGAATAAACAACTTTTCTAATGATTTTGGAACCGGAGACTGAAAAGTATCTAGGAAATTGGTTGTTATCTGCCTAACCTTTTTCGCAGAATTTGTGTAAATCATCATACGTCTAGTCTTCTCGCTACGTTGTGGTTGGCTTCCGTGCTAACTGGATACCGGGGACTTAAAAACACCTTGACAATTGTTACAGAATTATATGTTTTACATTTTGAATTGATAACAGAATCTGTAACACTTATAAGTGTGTTAACCCAAAACTCTTACAAACAGTAATATACCTGTAACCGATCTAAAAGTGAAACAGTGTTAATAAGTGTAACAGGTAAATGTGGCGTTGCTAATATAGCCGCAATCCCGACTGGATTGAGGCTATTTTGGTAACACTGTTTTTTTCCGTTACACATATTATCACATTTAAAAGGTTACACTTTGATGCTGTAACATGATTGTATCTGTTAAATTGATAAATGTGTTTCTATTGAAACAGTTTTAAACAACAGTGTTAAAATCACTATGTTTTACGGTTACAGGTTGTGGAGGCAGTCGCTTATCTGACTTCCAAAACCTGGTTACTAAACAACATGGTTTCCCTGTTAGGTACCTATTCCTGCTGCATGGTTTACGCACTACTTCAAATAAAATAGATGAAAATAAAAATTCTATTTACTTTTCTGCCTTTATACTAGGAGGTCGTGATGGTAAATAACAATTAATCTTTAGAAAAGGAAGATGTGTGTCAATTATACAGAAAGCTGTGGGGGCTTAATTGTAGCCGTTATAGGGATGTGACTCACATGTGTCGGAATTTATCGAATATCGATACCTTAAAATATTTTTTTTGTCAAAGTTTTGTATCGATTTTTAAGAGTATATTATGTAAACCTATGTGTAGCCAATTTTCAGCTGTCAATCTTAACTTGACTGATTTAAATCAAATCATATTTTATTTTACAAAAATCTACATGGGCATTTATGAAACGTCAGAACGGTTCTAATTGGTCGTTTCCTGTGGAGGAGAACCGGCAAGAAACTCCACGATTACTCTCTTAAACAATTCGCTTTTACAATGTATTCAAATTACAAGCTTAATAGGTATGGGAGGACAGTGTAGGCCTGTCAACAAGTACCGGGTGCTTAACAGAACAGAAAATGGTCTATAAATCTACAGCCTTTGTAGACTGTAGATTTGTGAACCATTTTCTGTTCTGCGTTCGTAGTAGATCTTGTGGCCTAAAACTAAAATCAGCATATTATGTTCCCACTGCTGGGACACAGGCCTCACTCTGTGAGAGGAAGTGGACCGTAATCAACCACGCGGACCCAGTGCGGGTTGGTACATGCCGGTTTCCTCACGATTGTTTCCTCCACCGTTTTGAGAGCAGTGGTGATGAAATAATTTACACAAAGTAAAGCGCCTGTCTGGGTTCGAACCTACGACCTACACCTCGTAAGTCGCGGCCGTTACCACTGGGCCACCACTGCTCAAATTCACAAAATATGAAATAATCAAATAAAGTAGTAAAACTTTTTTTTAACGAACCAAATGACATGATTGCATTTACAACTGTAACAACTCTGAATTAAAATCCACAAAAGCCACATTTGGTGGTTGGCAGGGTGCTCCACCTTACTCGTACATAGTTACTGAGATCAATAATTTAACCTACTCGAAGTTGGCCATAGTTCTAACCGAACCCGTTTGGTCTGGTTATCCTAACTTACTGCGACCATCGGTGGGAAAAGGCAAAAAAAATGCTCATTTATTTAAAGAAGTGAGGTCAATAAGTTTTTAGAGGATCGTTTCAATATTTCAACCAATACAAATTACTCAACATTATAACTTTAAAGTCCTTCCTTTAGGAAATGGAGTCTTTCACTGAGACAAAGCCGTTTAGTTTTGCTCATATTTCAACAAAAAGCGAAGTCTCTATTGAATTTAACTTCAAAAGTTTAAACACAATCTGATTGAATTATTAACTTAGTCCCTTTTGTCGATTTTAACAGTTATTCTTCGGTATTATATTGTTGTCGTTCGGGAATTGTTACAGAAAGACTCGTGGCTAAATGATAAATTCAAAATTGAAATATAAATTCTTTATTTCGTGCGAATACTCATAAAGGGTTACTAACATTGTCCTTAAAAAACTAAGTGTTAGTAAACAACACGATACGGTAACACATGTAACTGACAGCAGTGAATCAAATATGGACAGTCCATCCTGTCAGCAATCATTTTTAGAACCCTGTTGTTAAGCTACACTTGCCATGGTCGGTTATGGGATGGGAGATCGTCCATTCCATATCGAGATGCACATGCTTTCCGAGGCACGGCCCCTCCGTGCCTCGGAAAGCATGTGCAGCACGTTAAGCCGTCAGGTCCCGGCTGACATTCGAAGACCTTTGACAGTCGTTTCGGGTAGTCAGAAGACAAAAGTCTGGCAACCAGTCTGGTCCAGTCTTACCAAGGCGTATCGTGGTACCCAGTAACTGGGTTTTGTAGTTCAGATAGTCAGTTCATCCATGTAAAATATTGGTATTCAGCATCATCCGAGATGGAAGCCGACCACAACGTAGTTGGAAATAAACTAGGCAGATAATAATTTAATGTTATCATTTTAGGGTTATGAAAAGATTTGAGAGGAAAAATTACATATTTTAATTGTTTTTGAGGATTTTATATGTATGGAACCAAATTCATATCCTTGTTTCCAAATGATGTTATTTCCAGCCCACCCATCATTCTGAAATAAACATAATTTACCTACAATACTTAAGTAGATAAATTATATTTTTTTCAGAATGACTTCAGTCCGCGAGGGCTAAGCAGTCGCGCGATCACATTGGTGCGATTGGTAATCACACAAATGCAAAGCTCAACTTAGGCCTCGCGGACTCGCCTCAGGGTCGCGGGAAATTCGAAAGAGCTAACCCTGGCACAGGCAACTGAAGGAACACGGGTGGGTTTTAGTCTGTAAAAGTCTGTCACGCCGTCCGGGGAAGTCAGTTGATGATTTCCCACCAAAAAGAAAAGGCCTCGCGGACTGTATTACTATTGAAGAAGTCGTTATTTTTTTTTTAAGTTGGCGCAAATTGAACTTATTGTGTGGGTATTATCCAATATATAAAAAAAACTATTTGTTTAAAAACCTATATGTTTGGAAACTAATTTACGACCGCAGTATATATCTCGTTCAGTTTCTATTTTTTCACACTGTTCTTCATTTGTTTTGTTTTTGTCGATCGAACCTGCATTTTCCGTAGTCGTTCTGTAAATGACTGACCATTATTTACACATCAAGCCTCCTTCGTGCTTCAGGGAACACATTAAAGGATGATTTGTAGCGGGCCCGGGTCGGGTCCGAGCCGAGGCACGAATGTGTAAAGCTCAGTGTAGTGTCTATTAATTGCCGTAGCAGGGCTTTTATCACTGTTTAGGAGTAACAGGCTCATCATCACATCCAAGTCCTAGTACAGAGTACGCTTCACCTGTGACCTGCCTCCTTTCGTGGTGACTTACAGTAATTAGTAGTGACAGCTATTTAACATGTGTGAGTGGGACAGTGTTTACATATCTATTTAATAGATCCACTATAGTATTTTTCATCTCACGAAGCGACGCGCGCTTAACTTGTGGTGAATGTGTGTGTAAGCGCGGGAGCTCTAGGAGTCGAAGTATTGAAGTTGGAAGTGTGTGTGTGTGTGTATTATTTGCTGACGCTGTGACGTTCGCAGCGTGTCTGTACACTTGGTAACCAGGCTTCGCTTCGTGAGATAAAAATACTGTATACTCAGTATTTAAATTGAACTATAGCATAGCTTGTCTCAAGGCGGAAAACATTTTGAGGGAACCGGTATGTCTTAGAACAAAAAAATCGCATTTAGACATGCACCCACCCGCACTGGGCCCGCTATGCAAGTTAGTAGGCCATATCTACCTTTATGGCCTACAAACTTGCATAGAGAAGAGGCCAGTGTCCCAGCAGTTGGAACATTATAGATTTACACCGGTTACATTATAGCTGAAACCTTTCTACTTGCATAATGAGGGAAACGTGACTTTACAGAGAATTGTGTAAAATAATTATGTAGGTATATTCGAAAACGCATCGCATTTACATACTCTTCGTTTTATTATACACAATCGTTAAAATTTACTAGTACGGGGACATTTTCACTCCGGATCTAATTTCAAAAAAAAAAAAAAAAAAACTAACAAAGCCACTATAACTTACTAAGATGAACTATATATAGTAGTGACACACAAATGTTCTAATATAATATGAAATATCAATAGCTGAACACTATGCCCTGAGACACAGGCTCCCGCCAAGTTCAGGGCTAGGGTCAATTCGTTGTGCACCTTATTGTGATCACCACAAAATGTGTTAAAATAATAATAATAATAAGTTTATTGATCCAAAAATATATACATAGACACAGGTTGTATAGTAGTATATGCTAAGACTTAATCAACTAACAATGGACAGAAAGGGAGGAAGAAATAATTGTCTATATTACCAAAAACATTAAATTCTGTCTGCTAAACTAGGGGTGGCCTGTATCTTAGGAGACAGTGATTCAACCGAGCTGTACTGTAAGTTAAATGAATGATGGACGAGTGTCGATGCCAATCTACTATAAAAAAAGATGTGAGTTAGCTGAGTAAGTAATTTTAGATTTATTTGAGCATAGATGGATGGATGGATGGATGCAGGAATTTAGAAAGAGTAGGGATGTGAATGGGAGAGAGGTGTGTGTGTTCGTGTTTGTGAGTGAAATGTTAGTTGTGTTGTATGGGTGTGTGTGTGTTGAGTGTTATGAGGTGTTTGTTTGTGTAGCGTTTAGTGTTCCAATTAAATATTGAATATTAAATATTGATTTGTTAAGCGATGTATGCCAGTAGAGATTCGGTGTTATCGTAGTCCTGTAAATACTTGTCATGTACCTACAGTATACTTGTAACTTTGTATGGTGAGAAATAAACTATTTATTATTATTACAATTATAAATACAAGTTCTAGGTACTGCCCGCGACTTCGTTCGCGTGGAAGTCGTAAGATACACTATGAACTATAATAACAGCCATATTTTTATAAAATTCGCTCGGCCTCCGACCACGCGTCGCATCACGTCGCCCGTCCGCGCTATAACTGCGTTTTCGCTGAGCGTTCTTTCTGACGTATTTTTTTGTTTTGCTCGGCTCCTAAGAGTTGTAGCGTGATGTTAATAAATTGATAACTTTCCCCAAGAGTTGGACTATCAAATGCAAAAAGAATATTTACAAATCCGACTGGAAGTTCAAGAGATTAGCGCACTCAAACAAAAACAAAAAATCTCCAATAAAAACTTTTATAAAAACACAAATCGGGTGTCAAATTCTCAGTAATCGTGTTAAATGAGCACTCAAAAGTTATAAAGAGACAATCTTTACGAAGAGACAATATTAGCGTGTTGCCCGATAGTAATTTTAAGCTGGAGACAAATTTGAGCGGAGTGCTTTATGCAAAGTGACGTTCTATTTGCGTTATCGATGGAAAAGTCAAAAATGCATGGAAAGCAAGCAACGGCGGTGGCGGTGGCTGTGGCGGTAACTCCGGTTCTTTTGTGGATAATATAGTTTCTGACCTTATCTTTAAAAGAAACCCCGAGCATAACCCGCTCCATAGCGCGCTGAGCGACCTTAATCTTGTCGTCAGACCAACTACGGTAAGCCTTTACTATGCAATGCTTGTTCAGCATAAACTGGAAACATGTAGCGAGATATGCTGTCGTGAGTCATTCGCAGAGTAGTTGACAGTTACCGTAGTTTGATATTCATTAAATTTCTGACTAGTTTGAGGTTATTATGCGTAAATTACTTGCATATTAACTGAAATTCACGCTAAATGTGTTTTTACTAGAAGCCGTTTGCATGTATGCTCTCAACGGTTTTCACGATTTTAGTTTTCATGAGTTTGTTTTTATTTAATTGCACCGATAACGGAAACAGCGTCCAAACTAAGCATGCCATTGATCATGGCTCTAGAGAAAATAATCATTTCTTGACAGCACATGCCGTGTTCAGGAGTACCGCTTCATGTATCGAGTCCTTGATCCAACTGCCTAACTAAAACCTTCTTAGGTGTTGATCGAGACTTTTGGCTATTATCCCATGCAGTAACAACTATCGATACACTAATAACTGTATCCTATTATGTTGACAACGTTGCGAGGAAATGTTAGTGTTTCTAATTTTCAATTAAATTCAATTACGTCGATAATTTTGCACGGCACATCACTAGTACACTTTCGTACCTGTAATTGTCACGTGGGCACGTGGCCTTACACTTAGGGACATCATAATTGTCCCAGTAATTAGATATTTGCCGGACTCTCTCTCCACTTAGGGCGATTTGTTTTTTTATCACGGTGTAATTTAGTGAATTTGTTTTGTTAAAAATGTTTTGCTAATGGTGACAATATAAAAATGTTAGTTTGTGTGTTCAATTTCACAAAAAAGGTGAATATTAGCTCCTAAAAAACTCAACTCAACATAAACTTTGATTGGAATTCGGTACATGGAAATAGTTATAAGGGTTTTTAACAATGTTTTTTTAAACCATTTAAAACGAAACACATTTATAAATGTTACAGATACAATAATGTGTCTGTATCCAAGTGTAACCTCTTACATGTATTAATAAGTGTTAATTATACTAAAACTGCTTTTTCTGTTACCATGTGTAACAGAAAAAAAGCAGTTTTAGGTATAAATGCATTGTACCGCAACAATGCGCAGCGGACAGACACGGCGATACGAAAATAGCCTCAATCCAGTCGGGATTGCGGCTATTTTAGCAACGCCATATTTTTACACTTATTAACACTGTTAACGCTTATATCGGTAACAGATATATTACTATTACACTTGTTACAACAGTTTTTTGGGTTAACACATTGAAAACACATGCATAAGTGTAACATACTTGATTGCGGTATCATTTCAAAGTGTAACACATATAATTCTGTAACAGTTATGAAGGCCTTTGTTATTTAAGTCCCTGGTTCCTATCATCACTATAATTATCTCGTTTTGATCGACTTTGTTCGATATGACATAATATAACAGTGATTTTGGGGAATAAAGGCAGGGTTAGGCAGAGCTGTATGGTGTACCTAATAATATAGTAACACCCAGATTTAGCTAATAATGTTTAATTCCCATAAAATAGGAGGCGAGCCTATTGCCATCAACCGGGCACAAATCCAAATTCCTACTGAAAAATCCAAATAACACTTTGCCCGACTTGGGAATCAAACCCAGGAGATCATGCTCAGCAGTAGCGCTTGTCAATAGACAAACGACCAATCCTTAATTTGGCTGAATGTCAAACATTAACAAGATTGCTTTTCAAAAAGTATTTAAAGCTCATTTGATTTTAACGACCTCTTTTATATTTTCCATGAGCCATTGAATCAAACGTTCTTTGTAATGCCTGAAAAGTGAGACTCGTCTTCTTCAAGGCTATCTATTGGATACCCGGAGGTTTATTGAAACTCTTAATATGCAGTTAATTGAAGGTTCAAAACCTCATTACATACGTACTTTTCTAATAATGTCGTAATTTTAGAAGTTAATCTTGGATAGGTACACCGAATCCTGGTAAAATCTACTTTGTGATCCAGCTTTGAAGTCGCCAATTCTGTTAGCTTTTTTTTTTTGTGCAAAATAATGAAGTTTGTGCCCTGTCATAAAATTCTAGTATGATGTATGAACCATTGTTTATTTATTAAATTAGTAATACTGATTGTGGGACAAAATTGTGGGACAAAATTGTGGTCACATTACAAATCTACGCGCGTACACGTATAAGTAACTAGCGTTGTAAATACTTCGTCCATTTTGATCAGTTTTGACTGTACAGTGGAAGTGTGATTATAATTTACGTAGTTTTCATTATTTTTGGGATAAAAATAACCAAAATTAAAATGACAGATTTCGATTCAGTGAAGGATTCTAAACAAAATACTTTTACAATGTGTATTTATTAAGTTACACATTGTTAATTGTAGGTTATGTAGTGAATGAGAAATAATGCCCTAAATTAAAAATAATTTCTTGACTCTGCATAGCTGGTATGTGTGGGTGGCGGAATCTTTACATGCAAACTACACATCAAACTGAAGACACGCAGACCTGGTCATCACCCTCAGACTCATTCAGTAACCTTGGCATAGCATACTGCACTTTCGGCTGATCCACAAGCAGAGCTCTTCTGGTTGGCGCCAGTAGTTAGCCACAACCCGGCGCTGTACAACATCTGACGCACTGGAGGAAAAACGCAGTGCCACCCCGACTCACTGGAACCTCAACTGGCCCTGACAGGCATCGTCAGATACAAGACTCAAACCCACTGTCGACCTCCGGTCTCCGGAGGGGAGTGATGTGGCGGCATCTACACCGCCACATGTGACACTGACGTCACGCAAAATCCTGCATTGCGCTAGCAGTTTACCGCGCAAGTACGATCTGTCGTGAGGCAGTTGCCCAACAAACACAACACCCATCTGGTCGGTAGATGCTCACTTTTCTATAGAAGATGAGTGAACTTTACACCCTGTTACTCATGCTTCTCAATTTGTAGTCCCTAAACTCAAATATTACGAACATTATTCTAAAGCAAACAAACATTTGAAAGTTACTCCTCCCTCTAAAACACAATCACAAATGTTACTTGATTCCTGAGTGGAGTCCGCCCATTATAACTTAAATAACTACCTACTTACTTACGTACATAGATAGATAGGACTTTGAGGCAAGAACCAACGCCTAAAGGCAAACAGAACCTACTTCGTACCAGAGTATTTAGCCTGAGTTAGACTACATACTTGCATAGATATATACAGCTATTTTCTGTACGAAAATCGTACTACAGATTTGTTTATGTTGCCAGAATGTGATTTACACGTAAACGTAGTTATTGCTTATATATTGAAATATTAAATGGCCTCTGATTGAGATATATGTAGTTTTTAAGTCGATGTAAATAATACTATAGGGAGTATGTGTACATTTATGTGTGATTCGGAATCAATGTAATATATAGGGTGGCAGGGAAATTCGACGTATTCCACGAAAGGGGATATGTTAGAGGTCATTAGCAATAAATTCAGTCCAATAAAGCAACTAAGGGTCAAAAATGGATGGTTACCGAGCTGTGTCGGTCTCCTTTCAAGGAACAGATCGAATTTCCGTGTAACCTTGTATATACTCGTATTTATGGAACAAAAGACGCGCTGCGCTGTCGACCCATTATAAAGTGGGATAAAGGAGGGAGTATCATTACAATCATTTCAGTCGAAAGACGTCCACCGCTGGACATTGGTAAGAACACCTCATCAAACTTATCTTGTGATAAATCTTATCTTGTGAAATATCTTGTCTTGTGTCTTAATTGGCCGTTGTTAACTCAAACTCAAAACATTTCTTTCAATAACACCATTTACAGGAGCTTTTGAAGTATCAAGGAGTCGGTCAGTCAGAAATATGAAGCTAGTTTCCTATTCCAAAGCATATATAGATATCTATCAGAAGTCAGTAGTCTATCAGAGTAGAACAAGCAAGAAACCTGCAGAAGAACAAACAAGAAACTCCATGGACACTTAAATTATATTGTTACAAAAATGTTAGTTACATGATTAATGTTGACTTAAATGTGAGAAAAATGTAAAAAAGACGTACACGTTGAAAGCGTCCAAAGTACAGAAAAAATGCCTTGGCAGCTAAGAGATGGCCAGCCCCAACTGACGGCGCCCGCTCACGAACACATGGATCGAGATGATTCACATAACAGACATAAATTGTCGACCTACACTGAGAGCATGCACACATCATTCGACACCAAGCTTCGCCGTGTTCCAGTAAGAAAGGTATGCCGTTGTAATAACGGATACATGAGACAATTCAGCATTGTCTTTGAGCCACTATGTCGCACCTAAGTCCCCAGTTCCACGTACTCTGGCCGCACTTAACGATCTCATGGATTCTAATCCAACAAACGATCTGTTTGCGGACGAATGGATGAAAATTTTATCCACATGCCAGAAGTACTGTAAGAGGGATTTATGAAAGTGGTGTTAACTTTTTACCTGAACTTGTTGATTTTATATTTTCTCTTTTATGTGCATGTCTTAATGAAATAAATAAATCAATGAATTACTATCTGTAATGCCTCTAGAATAGCAGATGTCCATAGCAGCTGGTGCTGATTACCTAGCTACCGTCAGGTGGGATCAGTCTATCACACGACACAGTCTGTCCCAGCCACCATTTAGGGTTATCGGTCCATCTAGCTAGACAGTAACCGTATATTTTATAGTATATATTATATTAGTATATTATATAGTATATTTATATTTTATAATACCGTAATTGTATTATAAAATATGTTTGAACTTACCGCGTTAAATCTTCTTATAAGTGCTCTGACAGAACTCCTGGAGGTTGTATGTGTAGGAGGTGTTCTTCTGATCATGTGACGCTCATTCACGGCGCCCAGGACACCTTCTCCGCCTAGATCTAGCGTCACTTGGCGAAGGTAGTCGATTGGAGGCACCTGGGGACAAAGTTTGAGGGTTAAAAAGTGCACATACATCAATAAATTGGATGTACTTGACAGGTTTGTTGGTCTGGTGGTCGGAACTGACATTGCTAAACCAGTAGTGCTATTCTGTAGCAATCTCACCGTGAAAACATAGGTGTAGTGAGTGTGGAGTGAGCTGTCAGTGCCTCTGATGCTAGGGATTAACCAAGACGGGTTGACACTGACAGCTCACTCCACGCAAGTCTTCACGGTGATATTTGTACAGAATTGACATGCAGGTCCTATTATATAGTACCTATACTCAGCCGATACCTAATGATGGACTTGTATTCGATTCCACACTAGACTGCATCACTTGGAGCGATAGATGCGAAGATGGGAAGCATTGAGGGAACGAAGAAGAAAAATACGAACGAGTTATTTGTGTTAGGAAACAGGTTCATCAATTAAAAAATAAACCGTTATCAACGTGCGTCGAAATCACAAGCATTTGGAAGTAATAACAGGCGATACGTTCAACTAGTCAAATAAAATGTTATAGACTCTGTACAATTCTGCCTACGACAAACGTATGAAGGGTACATGATACTCGTCCAAAACCTCTATTACAGTAAACCGTCATTACGCGGCGGAGCCGTCCGCGCCACAGAGATTGCATTTTATAACTCTTAAATGAAATCGTATACAACGACGCGCACCTATCGGCGCCGAACGACCTGCATTTCAGTAAAATGCTGTGGGTATACGGATTCCACCAGCGCGAATTACGACATACAAGAAAATCAATGTTTTATTAATGGATACGATTCGGCGCCTTCGACGCGAATAGGTGCGTGGGACCATCCGGAAACGTTGTGACTGCGACGCGTACGGCTGCTGCGGCGCGTCTAGTTGCGTGTCGCATTGAGTCGCGGCGCATCGCATATCAATACAAAAAAGCACGGTGCGCACCTGCTGTGTGCATTGGTTCATTCAAAATGTACGAAACTGATGTAATAGAGGTTTTTTGCCAATGACGTGCGATTTGCTTAATTTGCTTTTAGGCAACCATTTCAGGCACATACCAGGTGGAGACGACAACTCTATTATATTTATATAATATATTTTATTAAATTTGAAAGAAAGTTTCACATCAAAACCACTGAACCGATCATCATGAAATTTTTATAACTGACAGGGCTGGTGAGGTTCAATTCCGGGGTTTGGCTCTAAAAAGAGCCCTTTGGGGGGGGGGGGTCTGGAGAAAGCCTGGTTCGTGCCATCATATACGTGGTCGGGGGTACAGAAAGGGACAGAGTACCTTCCATCCAGGAAAAAAAGTACGGTTCCTGATGGAAAGAATAATAACTTTCGACAGTCACAATTGCTTTAGGACGCTAGATTGCGCTACTTAACTTTCGAATCATTATTTACATAACATAACATAAACTCAAACCTTCTTCCCATGGGGGTAGACAGAAACCACAGAACTGCACCTGCTACGATCCTTATAATACATACTCCTTTTGCCTCGTTTATCATTCATCTCATTCATCGTTCATGATTGAATTATATCATTCGAAACTTTAGTAATATATGTAAAACATTTTGTGACTTTAGATCTTGGATTAACATATAGAATACTTTTGTCCCAGTAGTACGTTTCTTGGGATAATTTCTGACAGTAAATGACTGCATATAAAATTACCTGTCGAATAAATCTAATAGTTTAGAAACGTTAGCTAGTCAACGAAAAACATATAGTCAGCTCATCATTGTTATTTTTTAGTTTTTTTGAAAAGATCAAAAATTTTATTTCGTTGTTATTCGAGAAGAAGAATAATGTATGGGCGTAGAATGTTTACACATGGACTTAATTAAATGACTAACTAAACAAATTAATTTATAAACTAAAGGGACACTTAGTCGTCGAAGGTACCTACGCGTCCGCATCGCTGTCATTCGGAAACGTGCCTTGAAGACTAATTCTTTGGCTTAAGAACAATCCAGCCCTCTGGTCACGTGATATGTCGACTAGACGGTGATTTCCTTAAAAAGGACACGCGCACTCGGGCCCCATGGCCCTATGTTATTCGATAGATTTAAAAACAATCCATCGGTGTCTTTGGTTTTGTGTTTTTTTTTTTGCGACCGAAAATGTTGTTATATTTATACTTTTTAGTTGTGGCACCTACCCCACACAAATTCCCACCTACTTTGCCTTCACTTGGTAAGTAAATATCCACTGTTATTTAAAAGAAGTTAGTATAACATTATCTACATACACCAAGTCGAAAAAAAACGTTCTATTGAAGCTAACTCAACACTTTTAAACAAAAGAAGAATTCATCAAATCGGTTTATAAATGACGAAGATCTGACATAACAAATGATTGAGATCCTCTATTTTTGTAAGTCGTTTAAATATACTCTTATGCATAAGTTTATATTTTGTTTTATATTTTTATTGTCGTCGTTGCATCGTATGAAACGCGTACGTTCGCTTTTCTAAAGATAACGTATGTATTGTTTTTTGCCACAGCAAAAGCTGCTGAACTGCTGTGTGACATATCCGACATAAAAGAAAAATCACATCATTGAATTCCTGTGACATTACATTTACAAATCTGTTCGGCAAACATTCGGAGTCGTATGTAGGCCGCTCAAATATTTGTCTTCAGGCTCTCGTTCATTGTTTCAGAATAAGCTTTGTTTCAGATGTGATATAAGGTGTTAATGCTTTGATCCTTCGCTTAGATCTTCCTCTATTACATAGGATTTAAAGATAACTGGCCAAATGTGGGTTTACTTATTTTTGTATTGTACGGAGAGGAAAAACGGCGACTTGCGAGTCGGAACCCACACAGTGAAGGGTTCCGTAGTTGGATGAATTTATCCCAAGAAAAAACTTAATACTGCAAATGTAAGTTTTTTGACTATTACTCGTCAACTTATAAAGCTTACTTAGCTGTAACAGTTTTCCTTTTAACTTCGTTATTTATGCTACGCCGTGAATTTTTCACGTAATCAAAAGCAACCATTTAGCTGGAAGGTGGGGGGAACACCAGACTGTAACAAAAATTGGCACTTTAAAGCTTAATACTTCGCAAATGGGTCCCTGATACGAAAAATGGTTTTCTCTCACCCGCGACATTTCTGAACGACCTTTCCAACGACCGCCCACACAATAGGATAGACTAGGAAAATAATATTCATCCCCACTTTTACGTTTAGGGGAGTTGCCCTAAAACTCCTTTTTCAAGATATTCTATACTAGTTTGCGGGTCTGAATAATATGTATATCAATGATAATTTACAACTTTTTAGTTCCAAGAGTCTCTAAGCTAAGCTGTGGTGACGGACGGACATAATAAGGGTTCCTTGTTGACTATGGAACCCCAAAACCATGACTTGATGTTATGTTAGTTAATTTCATCTTTTATGATATAAGTCTGGAAGGAAATGCTTCGCCGCTAAAGGAAGTAAAAAAGTACTATCTGTTCACTCCCATCATTAGACTATAACATTCCCGCTCCTGTAGTGCTATTCTGTGTAACCATCTCACCGTGAAAACTTAGGTGAAGTGAGCTGTCAGTGCCAGTGATATTAGGGATTGACCAAGCCGGGATGACACTGACAGCTCACTCCACGCATGTCTTCACGGTGAGAGCTTTACAGAATCGACATGCTGGGACTCAGGCCTCTTTTCTGTGAGACCGAGAGGGCCATAAACCATCACGCGAGCACAGTGTGTGTTGATTGATGTCACAACGTCTTTGATTGTATTTTTGGTTCTAGGACATGCGGATCTTCTCACGATATTACTTATACAACAAAAGGGAAAAATACTAAGCACAATCTATTTACTAACTTCGGAGATTTCGACTTGGATGACAAAGAAAGCTTGGTGCAAATTCTATTAAAAATACCGTTACCTTCGTTTTTAAAGTTCGTTAAAAACATAATTTTTTTTCAAGAATGTAGAGAGGTGCATTATGCTTAGAACTTCTCAAAACTCAGCGTTTGGCCGTGCCTAACAGGGGGATTGAAGTTGGCCGAAGTTGCGGACAAATGCTATAGTTACTTTAAAATATTACAGCGGGGGCAGTAAATAAGGACGTCATCTTTTAGAAAAACTTCGTGGTGATCTGCCCCGTTGGTCTTTTGTTCGCATGCGCTAGCTATCATGAGATCCTGGGTTCGATTCCTAGCTCGCGCAAAGTGTTATTTGGTTTTGTCAAATGGAATTTCTCAGTAGCAGCCCGGTGTCTGGGTTTGTACCCGGTTGTTGGCATTAGGGTCTCCCCCTATTATATGAGACTTGAACACACAACTGGCGAAATGTGGGTGTATTATAACGGGTGTAAAATTACACTTAAAGTATTGTACTCCCTCATTGTAGTTATTTGTTTTTATATACTGGTTACGGAGATATTCCTTCGAAGTCGAATAGGGAGCCTCTTGAGTATCTTGCGAAAGTTAGAAACGAGGTCATACTTTTTAAGGTTAAAAACCAAACGAATACAGATATTTCTCGACTTCAAGTTTACATCGGGCTGTACTGTGAAGTTCACAGACCATAGAATTGTTTAATATTGACACTGACAGCTCTTGAAGGCAGTTTAGATGGCGGATGGTGGCGTTCAGCTTCTATATATATATTCAAATTGTCACTGCGGTAGTACTAATAACATTCGTGGCGCGGAAAGAACGTTGAACGAAAAACGTTTGCCACGGATCGCATTCAAAACCGTCAGTTGCTATACGCCATTTTAATATTAGTGCGAGTATACGGTGTAGCTTGGTTTGTACGGAAAGTGTTAACAATGCCGCCGCTAGCAGCGGTCACCGAGGGATCTCCGAGCTCTGAGTTCGTGATTGCTTGGCAAACGCAAGACTGGTACAAAAAAAAATACAATTTCGAGGAGTACAAGTGACAACGGCTACAAGTGACATTATGGGTATTTTACACCCGTTATGTATAACAGGGGACAGAGAGTTAAAATAAAGGCCTAGGCTTAGTTCAGACTTCCCACTAATTACCAAATGTTGTCAAAATACCCGTCAAACTAATAAAATTGTATAGTCTACATAACATAACATCACGCCTTGTTTCCCCGAAGGGTTGGGCAGAGGTGTACCTATAGTACACCCACATTTCGCCAGTTATGTTTAAGTCCCATGTAATAGGGGGCGAGCCTATTGCCATCAACCGGGCACAAATCCAGACTTCGGGCTGCTTCTGAGAAATTCCAGATAGAAAAACCCAATAACACGTTGCCCGACCTGGGAATCGAACCCAGGACCTCATGCTCAGCAGTAGCGATTGCGACCACTAGACCAACGACGCAGTTTTTGTCTAGTCTATGAATGTAATTGTATAGTTAATTGTATAGTCTATGTATGTAATTTGTGGAGATATATAGACGTTCTTTATTTATGTGCAAGAAACTCATAGAGCCGAAAAGAACAGAGCAATGAACCAGTTTCTCTTACTTCAATAACTTTAACAAAAGACTGTCTGATTTCCGTGACCCAATTACAAGATGATACCAATATTCTTACACCTAAGCGGTTGTTGACTTTTAAACTGAATAACAACTTCTTTTGGTGAAAATACTGGGAGGAACATTTACTGTTATTCTGTAAAGTTCGCTTCGAATCTCACTCAAGTGCTCGCACACAATTCGAAGGCGAACGCATTTGTTTTTAAAACCGCCGTTCAAATTTCGAAGTGATGCTTATAGAACACAAACAAAAAAGTTCTTCTTTATGGAAGAAATACCTTTTGGTAAGACTGCGGGGTAATTGCGCACCGTAATTAAATTTGGAATGCCTTTAATTTCGATAATTCAAGCATTCATTGCGTTACTTACTTTGTTGAGCAGACAGATATTTCAAACATATGAAGCAATGATTTAGCAATTCCCTTCAAAATCCTGCAGGTTGTCATTAAAGTGTGTGAGGCAATAAGGGTACTGGTTGTATTAGAATTTCAGGCTTCTGACTGACAATTGAATGAGTGCAGTAAATAGGATTTTCTGAGCATGTGATATGTATGTGTGAGCATGCACGTGGTGTGTGTGTGTGCATTTATTTATTTATTTATATATACTTTATTGTACACCACAAAATGACATAACAAAAAAAAAAATATCATACTAAAAACATACAATGGGCGGCCCTTATCGCTTTCTGCGATCTCTTCCAGGCAACCTTAGAATGGACAGTGATTTGTCTGGACATAAAATGGGGCTGTCAGTGGTGCAAGAAATAAATATACGTTAAACTAAAATAGATACACAGATATATACATATTAACACTAGCTGAACCCGCAAACGTTGTTTTGCCTCTTTTTTTTTTTTTTTGAAAAATAGATGTTGGCCGATTCTCAGATCTATCCGATATGCACACAAAATTTCATCAAAATCGGTCAAGCCGTTTCGGAGGAGTATGGCAACGAAAACTGTGACACGAGAATTTTTATATATTAGACTAGCTGAACCCGCAAACGTTGTTTTGCTTCTTTTTTTTTTTTGAAAAATAGATGTTGGCCGATTCTCAGACCTACGCGATATGCACACAAAATTTCATCAAAATCGGTCAAGCCGTTGCGGAGGAGTATGGCAACGAAAACTGTGACACGAGAATTTTATATATTAGATAGATATCCTAAGGAATAGATACATAAATACATACATATATGCGAAATATAAGAAACGTAAATAAATGATAATTACAGTTTACGAAAGCAAGATCACAACGACAAGTAATGATCCTTCACGAGTCTTTTAAACGCAAATAACGACTGCGTGTGTGTGGGCGTGTGTGTGGGCTGTAGGTTTTCAAACTGTATCTTTTGAAAACCTTTAACGTTAAAGGTTATCAGTTCTTTAGGTTAAATTTCCTCAAGCAAGAGTACCTACAATACATACAACACAAATTGTCGGCATGCAAGATAAAACAGATCATCGCGTTTACCTTAAACAATGACATGTAAATATTAATCTAATAATTTATAATGACAACACTCCGTATCAAGTTTTTTTTTTAAATATCATGAAATTGTAAGGAGATTAAAAATAACAAATTAGTAAAACATAAAAAAAAAACTCTCTTTTAAAAACTCATTCAAATTATAAAAAGCTTAATCGTCTAGAAGATTAATAACTTTACTTTTGAACGCTTCCAGCTTTTAGGTAGTTAATTATTAACTTTTGGAGACATCAAAAGACACTTTGTTGTTTGTTGGATAAGTGCCGTTCTTATTGGTGTAGGCAGATCTGACTATTGAAACAAAGGACATGTTATTTGAATTTTGCTCGCTGTTTGGTTGGTGGTGGGAAAATACCTTTAATAATATTCATCCTTCCAGGGGGACTTCATTTATTTTTTACTAGCTTTTTTTTGGCATTCGCCTTATTCCGTCTTTGTAAGCGGTCGCAATCGCTACTGCTGAGCATGAGGTCCCGGGTTCGATTCCCAGGTCGGGCAATGTGTTATTGGGTTTTTCTATCTAGATTTTTTCAGTAGCAGCCCGGAGTCTGGATTTGTGCCCGGTTGATGGCAATAGGCTCGCCCCCTATTACATGGGACTTAAACATAACTGGCGAAATGTGGGTGTGCTATAGGTACCTTTGCCCAACCCTTCGGGGAAACAAGGCGTGATGTTATGTTATGTTAAATGTAGTGTGGGATTCTAGCTTCAGCTTTATTTATTTATATATTCTTTATTGTACATCAGAAAATACGTAACAAGAAATACATTTAACACTACAAAACAATGGGCTTTTTGAATGAGCGACCCCGTGCCAATTCAAAATGACAATTGGTTTATTTCAAATAAATGCAATTAGTTTGAATCTACGTGGCAAATTCCATTTGCACTTTATACATTCAAATCTTCAGTGCTATTCTGTAAAATTCCCTTGGAATCTCATTCAAGTGAGCTCACACAAACGAAAACGAACTCATTTGTTTTCAAAGCAAATCATCATGGATTCACCACGAGACACCGTTCGAATTTCAAAGTGATGTACAGAGGGAAAGGGCCAGCCCAGCCCAGCTCGGCCACTTCATTTCATTGATTAATTGATAATGAACTAAACCGAAACTAAAATAGAGTTGAAAATAGCTTGCCAGGGATTATTGCCTCTGGCGTAGGTTTGCGTATGCTAACTTTAACTTAATGTCAGTGTTGATCATCACACTAGCTACCTTACGCCAAAGTAAAAATCCAAACACAAGAAAGCAAATACATTTATTTAAGACAGACTAATGCCCGGTTTCTGATCTTTCCAGATAAAATCTCATTAGCCATTGATAAAGTTATGCATACGATAAACGTCGGTTAACTGTTACTGGGTTTCTGAATACGCAACAAACCATTCAATAAGTACGAAACCGAAAACGAGATCCTTAGTTGCCGCTAGATGGGTCTGTATAAGAGATAGTGTTTAAAATTGATTTTATTATTTTAATTCGTCTATAGTTCTACCCAACATATGATACTACAAGTAAAACCAACAAAAAAAAAAAGTAGAAAAGATAAAAAAAAGAAAATAAATTGAAAGTTTAAAGTGCGTTGTGATATATTCAAAAAACTAGATGAGTTTGGCGTTTCATATCTGACTACTCTGAGAAGAAAGGCCGAAACAAACTCAGAGGTCACAGTCTCTTTCAGAGTCCAGACATATCTTGGTCAGGTCATGTGAGGATCATGTAGTACAGCGTCGGAAATGGTATTTGTAGCAAAGGACCATACAGATTTGAGTGGACCTGCCAAGTCAGTCTGTAATCGTGCAGCTCACCTCAGAACTTAAGGAGCTAAACTCTGTTATATCTAGTTTGTTGAAAAGCAATTCTTCGTTTACCAGAACTCTGCATTCCATCTTAAAACCTTGAAAACAACAACAAACTCAATACAGCTGAGAACTCGCAGCAGAAAGGTAAATCGAAGATGGGTTTACCGCGAAAATGGCCACAGTGTAAAAAATACAGTACACCAACATTTTAAAAGAAATCTTCCAAAACATTTCTCAGCTTCCAGTCTAACTGGTTGCAGCTGAATATCAGTATTTTACATAAAGCGACACCACAACCAATTAACATGATACGCGTTGGTAAGATTCGTTATCAGAATGTTGGAGTTCTGACCACCCGTAACGACTGTCCAAAGATGTACGAATTACAGCCGGGACCCCAAGAAGTCCCAATATGTAATGAACGGTCACCCATCCATAAACCAACCGCGGCCATCGTTACTTAACCTACGATCGACCCTTGCGGCTGTTTTACGACACTTTCCTGCAAATTGCAAAAAAACATAAGAAAATTTGAATTTGCGTTTCAGCCTCACGCATTAAATCGATTGTGAATTGTCGACCTTTTGAACGAAGGAAATAGGATTACGGTGATAGAACCACAGAGCAGGAAGTTTAGTAGGATAACGTTATTAAATCATTCGAAGTTTGGGCCGTAAATCATTATAATGTTGCCTGAAAGGGTAGTTTGAACGTGGACAGCGAAGTACTTGTGTTGCTAGGAATATGCGAAATTTAGCTAGTAACTTATACGAGGATTTTCGAGAATATGTTCTAGGAAACATGATTAGCAATATTTTAATTTTTTCTTCCTGGGTAAATAGAAATGGAGAAACAAATGTTAAGGCCGAACTTGGGAGTCATCTGCATCGTCCTCATATTATGGGCCTGACCAAGATTATGTCTGGATTTGAAAAGAGACTGTGACCTCTGTGTTTCACAGTCTCTTTTCAAATGAGAGAGTCTGAGTTAGTAGTTTTTCATTCGACTCCTCACGAACTAACAAGTAAATCTATTTCTGGTTAATCTAATTGCCATAATCTTTTTTGGTAAAGGCCAGATTTAAATGTTTTTGAAGTCAATCAATTATTACAAAGGTAATTGCGTTTTATAGGAAAAGTTCAACAATTCGAATTCTAACTTACGACCTCACGTTATCAGAGTATTTATTAACTTTAGGTTACACCTACCTACTGTCCCTTGGAAAAAAAACTTTCTGCTTATTTATTTATTTTGTGTTTTTAAGGCTGCAGTACACGTCTTGTCGACCTACCTAAATTCTGGGAAAAACTAAAATTGTACAGAAGCGGTTAAACACACGCTATTTAAAGCATAATGCACATCAATTACCTTGGGCAAATTCTGCAGTTACTTAAAAACAATTTTGAGAGAGAGGCCAAGAGGAGGATCCAGCTAGTCTGGGCAGCATTTGGGAAACTACGCCGAGTCTTCTCGTCATCCATACCGCAATGCTTGAAAACTAAAGTTTTCAATCAGTTCGTCCTACCCGTCATGACCTACGGAGCTGAGACGTGGACACTCACGATAGGGCTGGTCCACCAGTTCAAAGTAGCTCAGCGAGCTATGGAAAGAGCTATGCTCGGAGTCTCTCTGAAGGATAAAATTCGCAACGAATACATCCGACAGAGAACCAAAGTTATCGACATAGCTCTAAAAATTAGCAAGCTGAAGTGGCAGTGGGCCGGCCATATCTCGCGAAGAACCGACAACCGCTGGGGTAAACGAGTTCTTGAGTGGAGACCGCGACTCGGCAAACGTAGTGTAGGACGCCCTCCGGGCAGGTGGGATGACGATCTGCGAAAGACTGCAGGCAGATGCTGGATGCGTCAAGCTGAAGACAGGGCGCTATGGTGCTCATTAGTGGAGGCCTATGTCCAGCAGTGGACTAAAATAGGCTGATGATGATGATGCACATCTCTGTACTCGAGCGCCCTATGGATCAGCTGTACCCAACGTGCAGTCGGTGCGCTGCACGTCCAATATAATAACGCCTTCGGGGCGCTGATGTGGCTGCCACGTTACTGCAGTGCTTCAGAGAGGTTTGCAAAAGCCCGAGTCGACAGCTTCTCAGCTATACTAAGGGAGAAAAGTGCGTCTCTGCTCGCCAGATTGCGTGGCAGTGGCAACAGCCTCCTGGAGGTGATAGCTGACAGGCTTGAGAGCCCCATAATGGGACATCTCGTCAGAACAACACTGTCTGTCGTAGTGTAAAAATACTCATATCTCGTAGATCATAAGCCATATTGTTACTAAAATTCTAGTAAATAGGTGCTAACGTAGGTTATAAGATATTGTGGCGGCATCTACACCGCCACATGCGAACCACAAATCCTGCATCGCGCTATCACAGTTTGCCGCGCAGTTAGCATATATACAACTTCCCGACAACAATCATCGGGCAGTTGCCCACCAGATACGACATCCACCTGGTCGGAGGATCCTCCCTTTTCCGAAGAGTATGAGTGAACTTTACACCCTGTTCCTCATATCTCTAAAATATTATTGTTACTAACATCTTTGTGGACCTTTTATTGTCTATTATATAAAAAAAATATATAAAAAAACGCATTCAATTCAGTTAATAGGACACTTTGTTGGCAGAAACTAAAAACGGAATACCCCTAATCTACAGTATCCTTTGGCAATGTTACAGACACTCATTTAAATTACTGTATAGATACAACCTTTTGGAATCTGCTGTTGGCTGTCAAAAAGTTGATCCATTCGGGCCAGTGATTTTTAGTTCAGCCATTCACCCTATAATTCCACAGATAAATTTCAAATTTAACGTTTGGTATCTTGATGATGGAACCTTGGGCGGCGATGTAGAAACTGTTTTAAATGACCTAAAATTCTTAATAAAATTAACTTAATTCCATTGGCCTTGACCTATCAAAGTGTGAACTATGCTTAGCGGAGAGTACTGACAGACAACTGGATACTTCCTACATTGAATGCAATAGTTCCAGAAATCAAAACTATTGAAAAAAGCTCTCCTTGTCTCTTTGGGTCTACAATCTTTAAAAATTGCTGCTACGTGCATTTGGCCATCACCTTAATTCGTTACTGCTGTTGCGGCCCTAAATTAACATAATTCCTTCGCACTTCCTATTTCTAGAAGCACACTCAACTATTAGACAGAATAGACCAAATTATCCGGCACACACTAACTTCGATTTTAAATGTGGCCATGGACTTGGCCACAAGCTACTCTGCCCATTCGTATGGGAGGCCTCGGCGTCCGCAAATTTTCTAGGTTCAGTTTACCGGCTTTCATATCCTCGGTCCATGGCACTGAGAAATTAATCAGGAAAATCCTAGCGTCCACACTGACTAATTTTGATGTGCCGTGCTTAACCGAGGCTATGGATGCCTGGAGACTCGCTTGCCCGATAATCCATTGTCCCAGAAACGGCGGGTAGTGCATACACATACACACACACAAACACACGCACAAAAACTCAAGCCTTTTTCCCATGGGGTAGGCAGAAACTATAGAACGCCACCTACTACCATACTTATATACTTCTTTTACTTCACAAACCTTTATCTCTTTCTTCCGCTCAGGACAGCATAATCAGCCAGCATTACAACATCTCCGTTGCTGGTACACAGGCCTCCTATCTGTGAGAGGGAGTGGGCCGTAATCACGGAATAGAGAAAAAGACAAGTGGAAGTGCGTGGGCACTTCCAATTGTTTTTTTATTCCATGGCCCACTCTATCTCCTCCAACTTATCATATTTTCCACCTACACCATTTAGAAATAGCGAAAAAAAAACTTTTACACCGACGCCATTAAAAACTTTCATTTCCCCACTGCGCTTTCCTCCACTCCGTGACTTCCGCCTTTCTGTATTGGCTAAAAGCTCCCATTTTGAACATGGCGCACTGATTTATTATACTGTGTCAATGTGACAGATGGTGTAAATAAATTCCGTTTTTTGTTTGGGTTGTTGGGTGTGTAATTTTCAGGTGCTTAGGTACCAACCCAATATACATGGTCATGAAGATGAGTAGTATATTAGCCGCACGGGGTCACAGGTTAAGCTTCACTTTCCGCGGTTGGTTTGCGGGTGTGTGACCATCCATTTCATATCGAGAACCACCTTACCACCTTAAGGGGACTACAGGACCTAATTGCAAGATTTAAAATGCTTAAAAGTATATGATCCACTGCAGTAAACAAAATCAGAAAAAAAAAATCTTCAGGATATATGCTAGTTAGATAGAATGTTGAAAACATAACACATCTCATTTGATACGATAGAAAAAATCACGAATATACCTCAACATTTTTTTTACTACTACACATGCAATCATTCTGATTTTTTGGCAGATTATTCTGCAAGCAACATATTAACTGAATAGTGTTTTTTTTTTTTTGTCCAATCAACAGATTTTTTGTCAATAGATAATTGCTTAATTTTTGCGCAATAAATTTCCAGCGTTGTGTCATCGCGCTTCTCTTTCTTTTCTATTCAGTCTGACAGTGACAGCGCTTTAGCTTTTGTCAGCCTCTTAAACCGTTGCGTTGCTCCCGGCTGATATATGTAAATCTTGGACAGTCTTTATGGGAAATCAAGAGCTTGAAAGTCAGAACCAATACCTGAGTTGTGGAGGTCAGAAAAGGTTCGGCAGAATTATAGATTGATAATGTATTTGTTGTCGAAAAGTCAATGAACGATAGTTCCATCTGTCACTGCTGAAACGTTTCCAATGCAGCTGTGTGTACCTATTAAAAGGTGTTACGCGAAACGTTTTCAATCATTTGCATACGGGTTGTTTTTGTTTACGACGTATTTTTGTTTCGGCTTTTGTAATTCAGCATTTTGGAAATAGTGAATAAGTTTATTGATGTTTTTGTTTTTTGGTCAGTACTACGTTGTATGTTGATCAAAATATTTATATTAATAGATTCGACCGTAAAAATTAAATCATTAGTATAACTCTCAAAGTTACAGAAGCCCTCAAATGTTACAGGTTAAAGAATTAAAAAAATATTACATTAATATTGTTAGATACTAAAATAATTGAAATAAAAAGTGAGTTCATAAACTGAAGTCCGACTACTGAAAAATCACGCTCTAAAAAGTACGAAAAAAGAAAATATTTCATAAAGAAATCCAGAAATACGTAAATATATGGTCAGGGTAATAGCCGCGGTCGCATGCCATTATAATTTTGTAGATGTTCCTGGTATCCACATGGTATACGACCACGACCACGGCTTTACCCTGACCATTTTTAGGGTTCCGTACTTCGAAACGAAAAAACAGAACCCTTAAAAGATCACTTTGTTGTCCGTCCGTATGTCTGACAACAAGTCTGTCTGTCAAGGCAATTTATATAAAATATTGAGGTCTACTGTCCCTTGAAGCTACGAAAAAATTAAACTTCTAAGCCGACGCAATCAAAAGATACAGCTGTTTATGCCGCAAATTTCCGCAAGTTTTCGACACTCGCAAGGGAATCAAAACCTGCAGGGTACTTCCCGTGAACTCAGAATCTTGAAATTTGGTACGAAGCAACGTCTCACAGTTAGAGGAAAAATAGCGAAAACCGTAAATTTTTAATAATTTTAAACTTACTACCCCTTTCCTCATGAACGCGTGTGAACTTTTACTTATATACCTACAGGTTTCTACGGAACCATATGTGCGCGAGTCCGACTCGCACTTGGCCGTTTTGTACCTGATTTCAGTCTGAAATAATAACTTGTTTCGTATTTTTTAGACCGTGATTATTATTTCATGAAATGTTTCCTGTGACTCTCAGCACATACGTCCTTTCCGAAGCACGAAGAGTCTAGATAGCTATGTAATTAATGGTCTCTCATCATAAATCGACTGCGACGACCGAAGCCGTGCTCCTGTTATTTTAAGATACGAGCTCCATTATGTGCCCATAATTACTGTGTGTTGAGTTTATGTTGTTCTTAGTTAAAACAATATCTCATAACCTTTGAAAGACGAACTGCCTCATTAAGTGCCTTAATTTTAAGTGTTAATGTAGCTTAGGATAAGTGCATTTTGTTAATTGTTCTTAGGGTAAACATTGAAATATGAAAATTGAATACTGCCTCATTGGTCCAGTGGTCGCAATCGCTACTGCTGAGCATGAGGTCCTGGGTTCGAATCCTAGGTCGGGCAACGTGTTATTGGGGTTTTCTATCTGGAATTACTCAGTAGCAGCCCGAAGTCTGGATTTGTGCCCGGTAGATGGCAATAGGCTCGCCCCCTATTACATGGGACTTAAACATAACTGGCGAAATGTGGGTGTACTATAGGTACACCTCTGCCCAACCCTTCGGGGAAACAAGGCGTGATTTTATGTTATGTTATGTTATGAAAATTAATATGAATGGTTCGAGAATAATTGAACACCTTGAGTTTTTTTTTTGCATTAATGCCCTATGTTCAGTATGTAGCAGGCTAAGAAGCGGATGCGCTCGCGCATTTTTATAGGTATTTAAACATAGTAATTATTTTAATCATTTTGTCAAGACAAACTCAGTGAATTGTGCTAAACAATCTTACTATCTATATACAGTTATTTTCTGAACAAGGATAACAAACAATATTGAATCTTGAAAGCAATGTAAGATACAAAAAACTACTCTAATTTTTATTCTGTTTTGGAACCGAACTAAATTGATGATTGCATTCTCTTGCTCGCAGACGAAATAAAAAAGAGACGGAATAATTAAAAGCTCTTCAATTATGTACAAACGGCCAATGCAATCTATGTAGTATTTCCATGTACTTTCCGTATAAATTTGATTGTAAGACTGATGATTATGAATGAATATAATGAACAAAAGCTTTTACAATGCAGGTACTATCTGAATACATTGTCAACAGAAACAGACATATATTCTCCTTAAACATAAAACTAGACCAATTTGTCAGTGCCGCAACAATTTGGCACCAAAATAGGTTTACTTAGTAAGCCGATTAGTCTAACGGATCTCACTCACTACGCGTGGTCGCGATCATGATCGTCGTGGTCGCAGAAGCTCTGACCAACATGCGGACGGTCATACTAAGAGATTATGCGGCCTGGTCGTGGTCGCATAAGCTTCAACCAAATTTTTTTTGTGTAAGGTGCTGGTGGCCTTACTGCTCTCCTGGAGGATGGTAGTGGCGTCGTCGGGGGCGATTAAAGTATGCCTTGGTCGGCGAATACTGCTAATGCGGGAGGGAGTGTAGCGGGCGGCCGCTGAGATCAAGGGGTTTGGGTATTTGATGCCACAGTCGAAGAAACGCTTCGATAAGCGTTTCGTGAACTGGTTTATGGTAGGCATTTTAAGGTCGACGTGGAGATTTATATTACGGACATAGAAGGGCACCCGTGACCTTTCTGAGGAAACGGTTCTGGAGGGTCTGCATCTTATGGAGATGATGTGGGTGAGCGTGCGCAAATACAACGCAGGCATAGGTCATGATGGGACGGATGACTGCGGTGTAGATGCGCAGCTTGCATTTAAGTGACAGTTTACTACGGGCTGTCAGTACAAAGTGGAGCCTGCTAAGAGAGAAGGAGACGCGCGCGCGAACCGCCTTAATATGAGCCTTAAAGGTAAGGTTTTGATCGAGGACCACGCCTAGGTATTTGGCTTGCTTCTCCTAAGGGATTGGCTTGCCGTACATAGTGATCGGGCTGGTCTTCAACCAACATGTCGACGTTCATACTAGGCGATCAAGCGCCCTGGTCGCAACCAAGGTCACAGAAAAAAATGTACACAAAATGGTCGGTCGACCAGTCGTGCGACAAGTTACTTTGCACGTTCTTGCTAGACCCTCTAGCAAGAACGTGCAAAGTAAGTGAACGTAATGTCAATTCTAACGAGTTTTAACTCGAAAACACAACTATATCATGTTGGTTTAGTGGTTTGCGAAAAACCCAATTACCATCACCCATAGACATTGATCAAGTCTCACATACATAATCAGCCTATTATGCCACACACACGCCCATCCACCTTGCTAACTACTCAGAACCCATTCAATTAAAATATTGTTAATGTTAATCTACACGCGTTCATTATTATAAAGACTACTTAATGAACTGTTTGGTCAAACACTGTCTCTTAAGATACAGGTCTCCTAGTTTAAGAGACAGGGTCTATAATTTTTGTTTATATAGATTTTGTCAAATAAAATCTTTATACCTACCACTTTATGTCTAATCTGTTTATTACTTTTGGATGAATAAACGTCTTATTTATTTATTTATTATTTACTGCTGGGACACAGCCCTCCTCTTTGTGAGAGGTTGTAATTCACCACGCTGGCCCAGTGCGGGTTGGTAGATGTCACATGTCTTCGATTTTTTGTTTCTAAGACATGTCGGTTTCCTCACGATGTTTTCCTTCACCGTTTTGAGAGATGATGAATTAATTTACACAAACTAAAGCGCCTGTCTGTGTTCCGACCTACAACCTACTACTCGAAAGACAATAAAGTCTGAAAACTAAGCAAATATTATGTTAAATTTTAAAATCGTTCATTTTTAATTAAGTTATGTTTTTGCGCATACGTACTAGTCCCACAGGTGGTTGTTACAGCCAATTGCAGGATGAAAATGTTTATTTGCATAGAGTGTAGAATAAATAAGACAGGTGAGTTGTTAGAAAATAATGTTTTGTTATATTGTATCCTGTATTTAAATTTTAAGTCTGTGCTACCACTGGTCGTAGTCGTGACCGAATAGTGCAGAAGGTCCCTTAAATATCGACCCAGTCTAAATTTATACGCAGTCGAGCCATTGTTATTATAACTTCGTGATTGTTTTGAAATGTAATATCTACTGGAAAATCTATGCTTGATTTGATTATTCTTACTACACTTAAGTATACGAGTACGTTATCGCTAGTTGGAGGGATAGACGGTTTTATTTTATTTTAATATTTCTAATTACAAAGAAAGAAGAAAGAAATAAAATAAATTTATTTGATCCAGGTTTAAGGCACACATTATTCACAAAAAAAATAACACAAGAAAATAGCATTGTGTTCCTCACGGCTGCGCGCAATTACTGCCTTGCCATGATTCTTATTTTTCAGGTAAAAAAGTAAGTACACTTTTTATTCTTTAATAAGTTTCAAGCTACCTATATCTAAAGCTTTTTGGTGGTGACTGGTCATCTCTTAGCTGCAGCGGCTTTTTTTTTTTTTTTTCGATTGTTTTTTTTTCTGCACTATGGACGTTTTTAACGGGTACGTCTTTTGTACATCGTTCTCACATATCAAATCAACATCAATGATGTGACTAATATTTTTGTAACAATATTATTTAAAAGAGCGCCCATGGAGTTTCTTGCCCGTTCTTCTCCATAGGTACCTACTACGCTTTGGAATGGGCAACTAGCTTCATATTTCTGACTGACCGAATCCCTTACAATTCAAAAGTGCCTGTAAATGGTTTAATTTAAAAAAAGTTTGAGTTTAACCTGTGTAACCACCAAATAAATGTAATTTTTTCATTATAAATACAAAATAAATGAAATTCATTTATTTCAAGTCCATGTCCCATACCCCATAAGATACAAAAACATAATATTTTTTTTTTTTTTTTTTATAAATGGCATCTCGCAGGTCAACCTATGAGGTTGTCGTCTGCTTAGACGGACTTGCCTGTGGATTCCCTAATAAATTAAGGCCTCCAGCCAGGACTTAAACTTAAATACTAACTAAAAACTAAGCGACTACACGCTAAGGGCACCCCCTGTGGGGTACGAACCTCGGCTTAGCGCGTCGCTGGAAGAGGGCAGCAAATGACTAGCTGGATCAGGAATGATATTATTTAGGGACGAATTTAAAGCTACAGGCTCAGCGGCGCGGGCTGGCTCGAGCAAGGGTCGGGAGGGGCGTAGATTTGGGCGTCGCGGCGGGCCTCGGCGGCGAGGACGGTAGGACGGCGATCGGGTTTTGGGCTTATGAAGCGTGCTGGTTGCCTTACTACTCTCCTGGAGGAGGGTAGTGGCGTCGTCGGGGGCGATTAAGGTATGCCTTGGTCGGCGAATACTACTAATACGGGAAGGAGTGTAGCGGGCGGCCGCTGAGATCAAGGGGTTGGGGTGTTTTATGCCACAGTCAAAGAAACGCTTCGATAAGCGTTTCATGAACTGGTTTATGGTAGGCATTTTAAGATCGATGTGGAGATTTATATTACGGACATAGAAGGGGGCACCCGTGACCTTTCTGAGGAAACGGTTCTGGAGGGTCTGCATCTTATGGAGATGACGTGGGTGAGCGTGCGCGAATACAACGCAGGCATAGGTCATGATGGGACGGATGACTGCGGTGTAGATGCGCAGCTTGCATTTAAGTGACAGTTTGCAACGGGCTGTCAGAATAAAGTGGAGTCTACCAAGAGCGAAAGCGGCGCGCGCGCGAACAGCCTTAATGTGCTCTTTGAACGTTAAGTTTTGATCAAGGATCACGCCTAGGTATTTGGCTTGCTTCTCCCAAGGGATTGGCTTGCCGTACATAGTGATCGGGCTGGGAAGGGGGGGTGGGACTCGACGACGTCTCGAGAAGAGAACCGCCTGACTCTTATCGGGGTTGACCTCGATTCTCCATTTCCGGAACCAAGCGCCTAAGACGTTTGCGGAGGTTTGGAGAGTACGAGCTATAGCATTGGGACAATGACCGGTATAGTAAACGGCAGTGTCGTCGGCGAAGAGAGCCAACTGAGCCTTTTTACTCTGTGGGATATCGCTGGTGAACAGCGTGAAAACTAGAGGAGATATGACGGAACCCTGAGGGACACCGGCGCGAATAGGGTGAGGGGACGAGAGTGCACCCTCGATGCGATAGCGGAAGGTGCGATTCGACAAAAAGTCTCGTAAGATGAGTACGAGACGATCTGGCACTCCTAGTTGGTAAAGCTTGTATAACAAGCCGTTGTGCCAGACTTTGTCGAAGGCTTTCGCTATGTCGAAGAATAGCACACCCGTCGTCGCGTTACGCTGCATACCGGCGCACAAGTGCTCTACGATACGGTGGACCTGGTGGATACTCGAGTGTTGTGGACGGAAACCAAACTGCTCATTGGGAATGAGGCTCTTTGCTTCGGCGTAGTCTTTGAGACGCTTATAAATAAGCCTCTCGTAGATTTTGCCGAGAACGTTGAGTAAGCTAATGGGACGGTAGCTGGAGGGCTCAGACTTTGGCTTGCCTGGCTTTGGGATACCGATGACTGTTGCTTCTTTCCACGCTTGTGGGAAGATGTTGTTGCTCATGGCGCCATTGAAGATGGCGGTCATAAGCATTATTAGCGGGGCAGGAAGGAGTTTGTATACCTTATTGGTAATACCATCCGAACCGGGGGCCTTACGAGCGTGGAGCCCTTTAATGATGTCGTGCACTTCGTCTGGAGTGACGGGAGGCAGAGGATCATCAGGGTCTTCGACGGGAGGGAGGGAGGCTCTTCGTTCGACTTCAGCGTCGACCTTGTTCAGGTGAGCTTGGTCTACTGGTTGGGAGCTGGGAGAACATTGGGACTCTAGGCTGTCGGCAAGACATTCAGCCTTATCGGGACTGTCGAAAGCGACACTATTGTCGGGGCGGATGAGAGGAGGCATAGAGACCTCTTCTGAGGAACGCAATTTCCTCTGTAATTGCCAGAAGACTTGATGAGTGGGCTCGAGTTCGCTGAGCATCTTGTTCCAGCCCTCAGAGCGAACCTCCCCTATGCGTTTCTTTACAGCACGCTGTAAATGGCGCATGTGGGCTTTGTTCGCGTCACAAGGGAAGGAGTCGTAGGCACGGATGGCCGCGTTCTTCTCGGTTATCAGGTCACGTACGTCAGTAGGTAGTTTCCAGCGATGGTCTTCCATCACCGGAACTTCCCGTGAACAATCCGTCAATACGGATTGTACGTGCTCTGTAAACGAGTCGATTGCGGCCGTCGTGTCGGCGACTGACACTAAGTGATCGGGGATGGCAAAAACATAATATATATAATGTAACCATATAATATAATGTAACCATAATTTGATTTAAAAGTGTGTCCGTGGAGTTTCTTGCCCGTTCTTCTCCATAGGTACCTACTACGCTTTGGAATGGGCAACTAGCTTCATTTTTCTGACTGACCGACCTTGACAATTCAAAAGTGCCTGCAATTGGTTTATTTGAAATAATTTTTTTGAGTTTGAGTTTGAAAAAACAACACCATTCAATTTTGTCAATTATACATATGTATGTTTGAATGTTTGTAACTCAATTATGTAGAAATGGCCACACGGATTTGTAGAAATTTGCAGGCTGACATAGTATAATTTTATTCCCCGTAGTACGTTGCCGTGGACAATTTCCACGCAGGCGAAGCCGCTGGCAAAAGCTTGGAAAATAAATAAAAATTCTAACAACCTGCATATTTTCTCAACAGAAATACTATTGCTTCTAACAACATCACTGTAATATAATTTACTGCACCAGGCAAGACAGGAATAACAAAACGAAATTTGCATTTTATTGCTGCAATAAAAATAAAAGGAAATTGAGTAAAACGCAATTTTAGCGCCCTCAGCCAGGGAAAGATTATTGAGTCCATTAAAGATGCCAATTCATTGTTCCTCAGGAAACCATCGGCCCTCGCTGACATTCATAGATCTTTGGCAGTCCTTACGAAAGGCTTCTTCTTCTAGGTATCTTTTTTTTTTGGGAATGGCATCTCGCCGGTCAAACTATGAGGTTGTCGTCTGCTTAAGCGGACTTGCCTATGGTTGCCCTAATAAATTAAGGCCTCCAGCCTGAACTTGAACTTAAATACTAACTAAAAACTGGACGTCTACACGCTAAGGGCACCCCCTGTGGGGTACAGACCTCGGCTTAGGGCGTCGCTGGAAGAGGGCAGCAAGGGACTAGCTGGATCAGGAATTATGAGATTTTGGGACGAATTTAAAGCTACAGGCTCAGCGGCGCGGACTGACTCGAGCAAGGGTCGGGAGGGGCGTGGATTTAGCGTCGCGGCGGACCTCGGCGGCGAGGGCGGTAGGACGGCGATCGGGTTTTGGGCTTACGTAGAGTGCTGGTGGCCTTACTACTCTCCTGAAGGAGTGTAGTGGCGTCGTCGGGTGGGATTAAGGAATGAATACTGCTAATGGGAGGGAGTATAGCTGGTGGCCGCTGAAATCAGGGGATTTGGGTGTTTAACGCCACAGTCAAAGAAACGCTAAGGATAAGCGTTTCATGAACTGGTTTATGGTGGGTATTTTAAGATTGACGTGGAGATCTAAATTACGGATATAGTAGGGGGCACCCGTGACCTTTCTGAGGAAACGGTTTTGCTTCGTGTCAATGGCACGACACTTGTTTAAATAGTGTTGGCCCAAAACTTTACCACTTCCACGGCGTTATCGGTGGCAGCACACAGGTCACTTTGGCTGCATGTTTCTGGGCACAGGGGGCAGGATAGGAGGTGGAGCATAGTTTGTGACTTAGCTCCACATCCACACCCTGCTGCCGTCGGAGTAGTCCCACTTTACGAGGTTCGACTTACACCTTCCCTCTTGGCTTCGGAGACGGTTCAGGGACTTCCAAGTGGACCACGGAAGGTTGCACCCTGCAGGGAGGTGCTCGTTTGGAAGTAAATAATGAGTGGAGGAAAGATATCCTACCACAACTTACAACAGGCGTCGACCGGGTTACCTGCCAGGGACGCAGTCGATTTCAGGAAACTGTGCCTGCTTTTTAGCCGTTGAGTTGGTAGTTGAGCGCCAGATAGAGCATGTCTAGTATTAGACTCCTGTTTGTGTTTCTCCACTGCGACTGCATCTTCTCTTCGGACTTGTGGAGGTGCTATGCCAGCTGTGGGGTATAGTGCGCTGACCGGAGGCTGACAACCAGTCTTTTCAACGGGTATCGTGTGACCCAGTACCTAGTAGTGTAGTAGTGGGTTGTGGTTGTGAGATAGGCAGATACTATGCTCCAAGGAAATACTGGAAACCGACCACAACTGGTTGGTAAAGGGTAGGCAGCTGAAGAAAAACGAGAATTAAAAAAAAAAAATTTTCCCTTCATAAGAAACAGAGACAAAAGATTATTAAAAGTAAATTGCATATGCTAACTTGCCGGGATTAAAAGCCCTATGTGTTAGTCCAGGTTATAAACCATCTACATAACATTACATCACGCCTGTAATCCCAGAAGGGTAAAGCAGAGGTGTACATATGGTACACCCACATTTCGCTAGTTATGCTTAAGTCCCATGTAATATGGGGCGAGATATTGCCATCAACCGGGCACAAATCCAGACTCTGGGCTGGAAATGAGAAATTTTAGATACAAAAACACAATAACACTAAGGACCACTAGACGAACGAGGCAGTCAAAACCACCTGTGTACCAAATTTAATTAAAATCCCTTAAGTCATTTTTGTGCCAATCCGGAATATACATCCAGACAAACGGGAAAACATTCTAAAACTATATTTTAGGTATCAACACCTCGTAGCACTTAAAAAAAAATCCTAATCTACTATTTTGACTTCGTTACTATTTTATTATACATACTCGTATTTATAGAATATATATATAGATTTAGGATAATCGGATTTTGTGTTTGTCGTCGTTTTAAAATGTAGGTAACTTGTAAGATATCTTCATGCCCTAGTTCCTTTTCTAAATCCGGAAACACGGCACGTCCCGGCCTGTATACGAAGTGGAAACGTGTGTAACTACTAAGTAAATGAAAGAAAGATCTTGATTCTTTGTGAGTTGATGAAAACATAGCCATTTGTTTCACTGAAACATCAACCTGGCAAAAATCCAGACACGGGTTACTCGTAGTACTACGGAGAAATTCCTAATCGAAAAACTATTTTTCCATCCGGTAGGTCTATACGGACACACAATCTGTTACCATGGGATTCAGCGCATGATTCTGTAAGCCCCATTTTTTTAAAATTAGTTTTGATTTTATTCTATTAGATTATTTCTATATTTTGTAAATGTGAGAACGTCGTAGGCCTTGTGGATTCTAAATTTATATACCATTGTCTATTTGTTTAACATATGGTACTTTTTGACAGGCCTACAGTGTCCTCCCATACCTATTAACACTGTAACTAAAAAATATTGTAAAAGACAAATATTTTTAAAAGAGTAACCATGGAGTTTCTTGCTGGCTCTTCTCCATAGGAAACGACCAATTGGAACCGTGCACCTAGAATCTGACGTTTCATAAGTGCCCATGTAGGTTTATGTGAAATAAAATATTTTGATTTTGATTTTGTTTTTTTGTTTTTTGGGTGGGAAATCATCAAATAACTTCTCCCGCTCTGAGCGCATGTCAGATTTTTTATGACTAAAGCCCACCCGTGTTCCTTCAGTTGCCCGTGCTCGCTTGCTGGTATCTCTTTCAAACAACCCGCGACCCTGGCAGGCATCGGCCATAACAGACCCCGTCAATTAGTGCTGACATCTCTTTTTGGCGCTCTTGGAACACGGCGCGAATCTAAAAGTACTGCGTTGAATTTATACTCATTTTAAAAACAAAAAAATGCTGTTTCATTGAAAATGCAAGACATACGCGGCCAAAATGTAGGCGACGAATAATGTATACGCAAATATATCAAGAATCATATGCCAAATTCATGGTTACAGTAGATGATTACTTTGTCCATCCTGGGGACCGAACCTTTTTTTATTTATTTTTGTTCCGGCGTGGAAAATCCTTATGGATGTCAATCGCCCTGGGGCGGGCGGAGGGGTCTGTCAGACTCATACTGACTAAAAACAACCCATACTAAGATCATGAGAACTTATGGGCCTTCCACGATCCTCGGCTAGTGCCTCCTCATGTCCGCGGAGGGAGTGAGTTGTCCAATGTTGTTGTCCGTGCGCGCCCGTATTGGACAACTCACTCCGAGTTGTCCAATACGGGCGCGCACGAACACTACGCGCCGCCGCCACGGGTCCTGTTAAAGGGGCTCTGGATCTGTCTATAGGGGGCTGAAAGAGGGCAACGTATGTTGCGGATCAGGAGAGTAGTCTCGACCTCCCTCAGCCTTTCCGCAGCCTCTTTCTGTGAAATGACGGTCTCTCAGAGATATTTGTGACCTCTAGAACAATGTAGCTGCCTCTATACCAACTTATTTGAGGTCGGCACAGGATATCTTTTTCTGCCACACATCTTTTTGACTAGGTACTGCCTCCTTGGTCCAGTGATGGCAAGCACTACTGCTAAGTAAGAGGTCCTGAGTTCGATTCCCGGGTCAAGCAAAGTGTTAGAGTGTTTTTCCATCTGGAACTTCTCAGTAGCATCCCGGAGTCTGGATTTGTGCCCGGTTGATGGCAATAGGCTCGCCCCCTATTACATGGGACTTAAACATAACTGACGAAATGTGGGTGTACTATATGCACACTTCTGCCTGCCCTCAGGAAACGAATTATCGCTATTAGTGTCGATTTCACAAAAGAAGCTGAATGTGATTAGCATTTAAACCCAGTTCAAGAGCCGTCAGTGTCAATATTCCATAACAATTAATGGCAGCTCTTGAACGCGTTCTATATGTGCTGAACGCGATCACCACATAAACTAGCACAAACTAGCATAAACTAGTTTTAGGCTGTCAATGTCATTATATTCTATGGAATATTGACGCTGACAGCTTTTGAACGCGTTTTAAATGTGCTGAACGCATTTAGTTTCATTGTTAAATTCTCTCTCTCTCAGAATGTTCATCCTTCCCAGTCACATCATCTTTCACACAAACCATCCATACTATTTGGTCCTCCTCTTTTCTGAAATGTCATCGAGGCAGTCGAATAAAATATTCAAAACTTGAATCGAAGTGGGCCCTCTGGTTACCTAATTCCGTCCTCGAATCTTTTCGAGCGAGACGAATTGGCATTTTACGATTTAATCTCGGGGATTTATGTCACAAGAGAAAAATGGTATTCCATCCATCTCGCGTTAGGCCGAATTCCTAAGTTTTGGGGCCTCCGTTAAAATGGGCCAGTGGTAAGGGTCGCGAGTTAGGAGATGTTGGTTGTTGGTTCGAACCCAAGCAGGATCTTCACTTTGAGTAAATTTTTTCATCACCCCTGTGGCGATTATTAAAATTGCACAAAGTAAAGTTCCTGCCTAGGTACGAACCAACTCGTAAGTCACGGCCGTTTCCACTGGACCATTTTAGTCACGGAGGCCCCAAAACTTAGTACGAAGGCCTAACGCTAGATGGATGGAATGCCATTTTTCATCTTCTTCGCTTCTCAGTTCCATGAAGGTTTTAAAATAATACCTTACCTGATAGAAGAGCTGGTATTCAGTATCGGTCAACCTGAGAGCCACTTCCTCAGGAAAACGGAGAATGTTCTTCAAAGATGCCAACTCTTCGTCATTAGTCGTCTCCTCTGGTGCTGAAGAACCTGAAAGAGAAGGTTGTGTTAGATGCTGATTGGTTAAAATATTTTTCCAGTTCTCAATCTGAAAATTTGATTCGCAAATATTTGCTGTCAAATCTCTTGAAAGTGGTTGAGGCTTAGCAATGAATACAGCAGATTTCATTACAAAATTAACAAAGCCTCATAATTTGATATAATAACTTAATACCAGATTTTGCAAAATTACATTGAATAGGTTTCCAGAAATCGGCGGGTGTCCAGTTTTCAAGACGTTTTAGTTAGATTTTTGAGGTCAACAATAAATAAAACAGGTCAGCGTCATACACGTGTAACAATTTATCATATGTTATACGTTTGTAACAGACTTTGAACACAAGTATTGTTTTATACTTTATTATTTTAATTTTAGTTTGTAAGGTATATTCTATTGGTTATTGTAGCCTGAAATAAATGTTGCATTATTATCTCCTTTATTTCATCATAATACGTACAAATAGTTTTTTTAAATATCAGAATATAAAAAAAAAAAATATTAAAATAAGCTCACTGGTATCGGAAACAGGGTCCAAGGTCAGGGCTCCAGAGAGAGAAACCTCCGAACAATGCAAGCCATGTTTAGAAGCATCGCTTTCTGGATCAAACCATCCAGCTGCCCAATGAGAGCCATCTCTGGTGTTGGTGGAGGCTTTTGGCTATTAAGCCATCGGCTGTCACGACTATCGGCACAATGGTCGCTGAGTCTCCATCCCACATGTCGACAACCTCGCGAGCCAAGTCAAGACACTTGATTTGTTTATCTTTCTAGGCTTTCACGAGGTTCCCGTCATGCGGTATCCACCACCACTATATCAGGCTTATCGACAACAATATTCCCGTCAGTGATGATGGATCGATACAATGTGATATTTCCATTTTCGAGAACAGGGTCGGGCACATAACTGTAGTTCGGCACTTCCGATTCCACAAGGCTGTATTTCAGCACAAGTTGACGATGGATAATCCTGGGTATAAGGTTGTGTCTATGCATGTACTCTCCGTTAGCTAGACGAGAACACCCGGAAATAATGTGTCTTATTGATTCCCCCGGGCGGTCCGTGAAACTCCTTTATAATTTATAACACGGCTTTTTATAATAATTTTAAACCACGGCTGTAATCCCCAAAGGGTTAGGCAGTGGCGTGCCTCAGGCAGCAGCCACATTTCGCCCGTTATGTTTAAGTCCCATTTAATAGGAGGCGAGTCTTTTGCCATCAACCGGGCACAAATCCAGTCTCCGGGCTGCTACTGAAAAATTTCCTGATGGAGAAACCTGAAGAGATATGAGGAACAGGGTGTAAAGTTTACTCTTACTCTTTGGAAAAGAAAGGATCCTCCGACCAGATGGATGTCGTATCTGGTGGGCGACTGCCCACCACCGTTGTTAGCATGTGGCGGTGTAGATGCCGCCACATCACTCCCCTCCGGAGACCAGAGATCGGTAGTGAACTAAGTATTGTATCTTGCGATGCTTGCCAATGCCAGTTAGGTACCAGTGGGTTGGAACCGGTTGTCGCATAGTTCTCGGTGAGTCGGAACTGTCTGCGAAGATGCCCCAGTGGGTCGGGGTGGCTGACTGCTGGACCAGGAGAGGGATTAAGCGCTCTGCTTGTGGACCGACCGCATGTGCAGTGTGCTGTGACAAGGTTGCTGATTAGGTTGAAGGTGATGACCAGGTATGCGCTTGCGCTGCATGCTTGATGGTCAGGACAACCGTTCATGCCGTGGTTGCTGGCTGGCTGTGTAACTTGCGGGAGTACTGATGATGACGTCACGCTGAAGTTGCACGAAGGCTGCGCTGACGTTCATACTCGGGGTCACCAGTGAAGAGATATGAGGAACAGGGTGTAAAGTTCACTCATACTCTTTGGAAAAGGGAGGATCCTCCGACCAGATGGATGTCGTATCTAATAGGCAACTGCCCGATGATTGTTGTCGGGAAGTTGTATACGAGTATATGCTAGCTGCGCGGTAAATTCTGATTGCGCGATTCAGGATTTATGTGACGTCAGTGTGATGCGTTGTTAGCATGTGGCGGTGTAGATGCCGCCACAAACCCAATAAAACTTAGCCTGAACTGAAAATCGAACCCAGGACCTCATGCTTAGCAGTAGCGCAAGCGACCACTCGACCGTCAGGCAAGTCCTTATAAGAGTTGTCAGTGAAATAAATGCTTCTCAAACTTCTACTCAAAATCTTTTGTATTTGAAACTCAATTCAACCCAAAATAGTGGTTTAACACAACATTTTTCTACTCAACCTTTTGCCAAACTCAAGATCTAAAAGGCCTTTTAAGCTGTCCGTTTACAGAATACAATTTCAAGGTATAAAGTTTGTAAGTAACAAGACTCTGGCCGGAACCGTTTCTTGGAATCCGGATCGATGTTTCAAAGTATTTCGTGGTCAAACCAAGCCGACTTTGAGGGTCTGACGGAATTACGCTGTCGGTTTTGGCCGTTACTAGTTTTTTGTTAGTTTTGTTGAGGAAAGTAAGTTTTAAGCGAATTTTAGAAGTTTTCAAGTTTTAACGGTTTACAAGATTGACACGTTATATACTTTTCAACACAGTTGCCCATAAAGTAGCTCTTGTTACACTGCTTTTAGGTTCATAATGCAGTGTATTAAACACGGGTGCTTTTTTCTTTACATTACCGCACTCGTGTTTTATATTAAACTTTTTTTTCTTTCAACTCCGTAATGAGTTTTTATGTCTAAATACAATGAATATTTTTATAATCTCCTATATATACCCAAGAAAATAAAAATAACGAAATTATTAATAATACCAATACCATAACACAAATTGTAAAAATGCCAACAAAACTGTTCGGGATCATTTTGAGAATTGAACTTTCACTCATTGTTTCAATAGTTAAAGATAATAACAATACGAGTCTGTGTTTTTCCTCGCAAGTGTGTTGAAAAACGTCGTGTGACACGTGTATTGATCATTACCCACTCGGCTCCCTTATCTAATAAAACCGCCTTGGGGGTAATGACCAAAAGAAAACACTTGTATCACAATGTACTATTACGTGCATTAAAAAAATATGTTTCTAAATATAATCATTATAAACAAATGTAGTGAGCGTAGGTATGTAGTGTGTATTTTTAATGGGAATTTCAAGGGAATCAAACGTTCTGCATCGTTCTCAAATGCATAAATTTAAGATGAATTTTGTAAACAATATTTTGTAACCATAATTTGATTTAAAAGAGTGTCCGTGGAGTTTCTTGCCCGTTCTTCTCCATAGGTACCAACTGCGCTTTTAAATGGGCAAATAATTTCATTTTTCTGACCGACCGACCTTGACAATTCAAAAGTATCTGTAATACTCGCAGGTTTATTTGAAATAAATGTTTTGAGTTCAAAAAATTCGTCGCATCGCTGTCAGCAGGAAAAATGCCCAAAGGCTGGCAGTTATATTGCCACGTTGTATGTTAATGCTGATTATTTGGCCAACTTTTTTGATGTGATGATTTTTCGCCCCTTTTTTTAAAAACATGAACATGTAATTATTATTACATTTTAAGAGCGTAAGCTCAAATATAGGGTGGAAGGGACCTCAACGCTACAAACATGGATTCAGTACATGATTCTAAGCCCCTCTGAGTTGAAATTTTGAGTCAGATCAAAATTGCTGTTCCGTTAATTTTAATCGCATAGGTAGGGAACTTTTCAATGAAACAGCAGTTTTGATGTGAAAACTTCTTTTGCGGCATTGTACACTTTTTTTGTAATGGATAAAAAAATTTAAACTCGCGTCAGGACACGTGACCTGATCGAAAATTCGTAAGACGGATGATTGTTGATTTTTATTGATTGATTTTTCTGAGAGATAAACTTTTTAATATAATATAAATTGTCATATTATAAATAAATATTGTATTCTACCACATAAATGATAGTACTTTTATTATGACAATAAAAGCAATTTGTGCAAAATGATTCCCTAACCAATCCAAAATATTAAAAATGCACAACGTTAATATTCAAGTCACTTCTGCTGGCACTCCCGGAGTGCAAACCGTCGTTTTTTTTTAAACCGACTAGCAGTTTGTACGCTACGGGAGTCTAGAATAAATTGTTGAATACATTGCTTTAGTTTTTTTTTGTCAATTAATTCAGATTTTAGAGAAAAAAATATTTCGGTCAGTCCCTAACGGATTGTCGAAAAAATGAAGTGGTCTCTCAATACGACAAGGCCTCCTAATTGGAAAACTTACGGAATCGTATCTCGAGTCTCAAGTTCAGTTCTGATAAGTATCTACTAATAATTGAGAAAATTTTCATTGAAGGGGACGGTTCTCTTTGCATAATAGATAAGCATAATCAGCCTTTTGTCACTGTTGGAACACAGGCCTCCTCTACCACGCAGGCCCATTACGGGTTGGTAGATGTCACATGTCTTCGAATTTTTGGTTCCAGGCCGTTTTAAGATCAGTGGTGCTGAAATTATTCAGACATGGTAAAGCGCCTGTCTGTGTTCGAACCCACGACCGTAAGTCGGCCCCGGCTGCTTTCGACCTGATAAGTACCTATTAATAATTCGGAAATTCTTCATTGAAGTTCACAAGCCTCTTTGCATACAGAGTAGACAAGCATACTCAGCCTAAATTGGACGTAGTTACACGAAAAAGATCAATCCACATGATTGTTCCCACTCTCTGTGCAAAAACAAGACATATTTAAGAAATAAGAGGTCTGTGTAACTGGGACACAGACCTACTCTCTTCAAGAGGGAGTGGGCTGTAATCCATGATATTCGCGAAATTCGTTCACAAGCACAGCCGCAGCGCTACACGGTTATTTTGGGCAATTTCGGAACTAATGTCTCCATCTTTGTTTTACCACGCGGGCCCAGTGCGGGTTTGCATTTGTCACATGTCGACGAATGTCTAGGACGTGCTGGTTTCCTCACGATGTTTTCATTCACCGTTTTGAGAGCAGTGGTGATTAAATTATTTACACAAAGTAAAGCGCCTATCAGGGTTCGAACCTACGACCTACAACTTGGTAAGTCGCAGTCATTACGTTATTTTGAGTTTGATTTTGAATGAGTATTGTTGAATTCTGACAACGAAATCAATTGTTAGTTTATTACGCAATCAGGCTGCAAGTCATCAACATGTTCGCCAAGCATACTGTTATTACTAATCGATCTATCAATTAACTCATAACAGCCAACATAGTCTGTTGTTGACGTTAATATGCATGTTCTACTTGACTCGATTAGACATAAAACTAATTTAACCACCAGGCGGCTCTAATAAGATGCATTCATGAGATCAAAATACAAATGTGGCTTTAAAAATAAATACTGTAACATAAATGCTGATGATTTCTTTCTTCAAAGTTACTACAAATTCACAGGAACTTACACCTAGTTTTGGAGTCAGAGGATTTAAATATATACCTTTGTATTGAGCCTATTATGTTTTTTGTCTTAAGGATTTTGTTAAAGTAAATAATAATGTTTATTTCCAAAAATAGTGCTATACAAATTCCTTATCTACATTAATATGTAGCTCGGTTACATTTAAAATAAAAATAAACAGTAATACTTATGACGCAAAGGAAGCATTTTGCATATGAACTCCACACTAGGTCGAGCCTGTCTCGTGGAGTCCATGGGTGGTATTACCATATAGTGAAAATGTACATTACATTGATACTGATGGATTGTTTCAGTCAAGAAGCACATGCAAAAGTGATATTATACAGTAATTAGAAAATTAAAACATTGTCTAGATCTAAAACAGTGAAATTTAAACAATATATTAGGTTATAGAAATATTTAGAACGCAATGTGCACTATTTGTAAGAGGGTGCGTGCGCGAGAGGGTGTGTGTATGTGTGAGAGAGAAATAGAAGGAGTTTGTTTTTGTGAGGGTGCGTATGTGTGTGTGTGTGTGTGTAGGTATGTGTGGATGTGTTACGAATTAACCTTTAAGAGAGATTCGCATTCACTGAATGATTGGGCAAGCAGCCATTTGCGAACAATCTTTTTGACTTGGCTTGTTCTGGAGTTACTTATGCTACACGTTCTTACGGTTTTATTGTATACGTGACTGAGCAAGAATTCTTGCATGTTTTGTGCGAAAGTTGTACGTGTCCTAATCGAAGCACACTTAAAAACTCGACGTTTTAGAAGCTGCGAGTATTCCGGAGTCTGAGTTATGATTGTATGCTGTTTCAGTACGATTTTAAAGATATATAACTGTCGGACATTGAGTAATGCGGCTTCTTTGTACAGAAGGGCTTTGGTGAAACAAAGAATGTCTAATTATTACTATTTTAAGCACCAAATTACTACAAAGTCACTTGTTTACATCAATATACTTATCCTTCTTAAGGTGAATAAACATCAAATTAATATAGGTACAGTTTCCCACATGGCAGTGCAGGTGCATTCACGAGATCAAGATACAAAAGTGGCTTTAAAAATAAATACTGGAACATAATAGAACTAATGAAACATTTCGAACACAACATTGTATTTCATTTCAAACGTACCTTCACAATTGGCGGTGAATACTACTAGTGTATGAGAGTAATGAACAGTGCCATATTGCGTCAGAGAGACACACTACAGATTAGTTTTCACCTTTTCAAGACCGTTTTTTCCGAACGTCCATTGGTAACGCAAAAGGAAATTTATGGCCAACGCTTAAAGTGTGTTTTAATTTGAAATTTAAAAGAAAGAAAGTAGTCCAAATGTACAAACGGCCTCTAAAATACTGCTTTCAGGCAATAGTTTGACGGGTTTGACTAAAACGAAAAATTCACGAAAAAAAGTTGCAAAAATACCGATCAAAAGTGTTAAGCAGCGTTTTGTGAATACAGGTGCTAATAACGGTGTGGCGGCATCTACACCGCCACATGCGAACTAACGCATCAATCCTGCATCGCGCAATCAGAGTTTACCGCGCAGATAGCGTATATACAACTTCCCGACAGCAATCATCGGGCAGTTGCCCACCAGATACGACATCCATCTGGTCGGAGGATCCTCCCTTTTCCAAGAGTATGAGTGAACTTTACACCCTGTTCCTCATATCTCTAAACTGGTGACCCCGAGTATGAACGTCAGCGCAGCCTTCGTGCAACTACTTCAGCGTGACGTCATCATCATCACTCCCGCAAGCTTTAGAGCGGCGAGTCACACAGCCAGCCAGCAAGCACGGCTTCAACGGGTATTCTGACCATCAGCATGCAGCGCGAGCGCATACCTGGTCATCACCCTCAGCCTCATCAGCAACCTTGGCACAGCACACTGCATATTCGGCCGGTCCACAAGAAGAGCCTTAATCACTCTCCCGGTCGAACAGCAGCAGCCAGCCACAACCCGGCGCTGTACCACATCCGACCCACGGGAGCACAAGCAGCGCCACCCCGACTCACTGGGGGCATCTTCGCAGACAGTTCCGACTCACCGCGAACTACGCGACACCTGGTTCCGACCCACTGGAACCTCAGCTGACACTGGCAAAAAGCATCGCAAGATACAAGACTTAGCCCACTATCGACCTCCGGTCTCCGGAGGGGAGTGATGTGGCGGCATCTACACCGCCACATGCGAACTAACGCATCAATCCTGCATCGCGCAATCAGAGTTTACCGCGCAGATAGCGTATATACAACTTCCCGACAACAATCATCGGGCAGTTGCCCACCAGATACGACATCCATCTGGTCGGAGGATCCTCCCTTTTCCAAGAGTATGAGTGAACTTTACACCCTGTTCCTCATATCTCTAAAAACGAAATAAAGCGTTTAATGGAACTCTATAGTTTTATTTATGACATAGATTTTGTGTTCATTGTTCTCATGTGAATACTTATTTTTGTAACAATTGTTTTTTTTTATTATTTTCAAAGCATCGAAACATTGATGAAACAATTTTTTTTTGCCTGTGTTGCAAGTTCTTTGATGTAGGAGCTATTACAGGAAAAACTACATTCAAAGCCATTTCAGAGGAAAAACTTGGTAGTAAAAATAAAACAAGAACGGTTTGCTATTAACTAATCGATAAAACTAGAGTACTGAATTCCGCTTCGGAAATCAATTTAGAATAAGTAACATCAAACCATCCGTTACAGGCCGGCCGTTGACTGAATGCGTTCTTGAGACCCGTCACATTCACACATCGAAAACGTGCTTTGCGAATTTTATCTTTATCAGTTACTAGAATTGTCGCACTAACAAGTGACAGGAACGCATTTTCTCAACGACCGGATTGTTGTTATAATCTTTAGAGGAACCGGAAAAAAAAACTCACCTTCATCATCAAAACCCTGGCCAGTCGCTGAGCCACTAGGCTTAGGTTTAGATCCGTCTCGCATCTCACTCGCACTTATCACAAAATAATATTTATATCTCACTCTAACACTTCACATAACAATGTTCGTAGTGGCATCTAGCGGAGTTTCATGATGGTTGTAACAGCGCCATCTTTTGGTTTGGGAGTAATAACTCTTGGTCAATTGCCATTTTTGTAAGTTGTTTTTCTTGTCTGAAACAATAGAAATAACAAATATTAGTAAATGACGGTATAAACACAAGATCACGCCTGTAACTCCAGGACGAGTAGGCATGGTGAATAATATACCCAATATACAATTTGACATTTGCCGTACGAAAATCCAGACTTCGGCGGAAAATAATAAAAAGAGTAACTTAGTAAAACTTAGTAACTCGTCAGCTACATCAGGAAACAGCATACCAACGAGTCAGAAAATCAACCAAAGCAAGATAAAGTTTTGGTAAAGAAAGTAATGAACGAGAACTTTTTCAAAAACCTACCAAACACGGTAAGTACCATTTTCTATTTGCGCTTTTTAGGCAACTTTACACCTGATAAATTCAAATTCCCGTCCCCCTAATGTTACTTAAATTCCCACTTTCAACCCAACGCCGCGCCGTAACGAGGTGTTAATCAGTCATATCACGCGTCACACAGCAAGTTCGAAAGTTAATAACTTTCAGTTTGACATCTCCGCAAAGTTCTTACGAGTTTAATAATGGCTCATTTATTCACGAAGGAGTTCTAGCCTCGAAAAGGCTATATCGGAAGCAGATTAAAAGTTGACTCGTGTGAACAGTACACACGTACCTATAATCGCGTCATTCGTGTTAAAAGACAACAATTGCCCTGTCTTTCAAAGTTGAGCGCCTGTGTAAACAAACAATCAACATGGATGAAAGGCAATGTTCATGTGGCGGCATCTACATCGCCAAATGCGAACTACGCATCACACTGATGGCACACCAAATCATGCATCGCGCAAGCAGAGTGTACTGTGCAACTAGCATTTAAACAACATACATTATCAATGTTCGGGCACTAGCCCACCAAACACAACTCCAGTCTGACCGGAGTTGAACCAAAAAGGATACAATAAACCATCAACATGCTGTCAGCAAACTGCTCCATTCAAGACGTAACGACCTCCAACTTCCTCTAACTTTGAAAGCCATGACGAATCGTTAAGCGACAACACATGCATACATAATTACTTACTCCAACGCCATGACGTCAGTGTGATGCTTAGTTCGCATGTGGCGATGAGATTGCATTAATTTCATCATAACTTGTTGATTATTTGTTTTCACAGACGCTAAACTTTGAAAGACAGGGTAATTGTTGTCTTTTGACACGAATTACGCGAGCGTAGGCACTGTTCACACGAGTCAACTTTTTTATCTCCTTCCGAAATAGCCTATTCGAGGCGAGAACTCCTTTGTATAAATGAGCCATTATTAAACTCGTAAGAACTTTGCTGATATGTCCAACTTAAAGTTAAAACAGAAACACGTCAGCAATACAGAAGGATAAGTTTAGTTTTTTTTTTGTTAAATACTACGCACCGTTTCTGAGGATTAGGCCTTCGAATGTTTTTTTAACTTACTGTTTACGTAAATCGTTAGTTTCTCTTCTACGTAAAGAGCTCCTAATTAAAAGGCTAAAAGCATCAGTAAGTAGAGTAGAAATGATTCCAAAGTGATCCTTTTAGAATTTAGGATGCTAGAGCAAGCGAAGCGAGCTCGGGCCTTGGGGCACCCCGACTAGGACAGGTTAGGTTTTGTTCGCTAGCTACGCTCGCTCACTAGACCCCGCCATCCCCTTCGTGGTTATTTTTTTTTAACCATGCAGAAGTAGGAGCAGAGCATTGACACGCCTGCGTGCGTCGACCAAGGTTAACCCGATACTGCAATAAAACTGGTAGATTTCCGAGAAAAAAAAGTGACGATCCCAATTTTTTTGTTTTTTTATTTTCTGTGCTGCTCATACTGTCCCTTAACGTATACTGCAACTCTTTCTACTGCGCCCCTAAGATGACCTACTGACCTAAGAGACGTATTAAGAATAAACGTCAAGTAATGTATGGTTAATACCAGGCTCTTAATGTCCTGAAGCGCAAAGGCCTTTTCTCATAACACAGAGAAGGTTCGAGCGTTGATCACCACGCTAGCTCAAGACGATTCGGCGATTTAATACTTACATAAACTATAAGTTCGAGTTTCCTTACGATGTTTCCCTCCACCGAAGCATATACTCAGGAAGATTAAAATCATCACTTTAAGTAACAAAGAAACCCCAAGTCTACTTGTTGATATTTCTCATTAATTTAAGAAGCATAAATCAGACGCTATTCACTTCGCGCAAAACTTCACCACCACCATGATTGATCATCCCTCCATAAGTCAACACGTTAAGAAAACTCTTATCAAAAGAAAAACCTATTAATCTTTCTCTTCCTTACCCTTAATTGCCAACCTAAAGTTGTTCAGGTAAAGTTACAAAACTGAATTAGTAGTTTGTTGAGTAATTAGAAACGTTTGGGGAAGTTGATTAAGGAGGTCTATTCGAGCGGAGAGTTGAAAGAAAAAAAGAAAAATTGGATGTTTAAACAACAGGAAATTATGAAAATTAAATTCAAGTACAAAGTAGCCCAAAGCCTTGCGTTCAGCGAATAAAAATAAGAGAACAAAATTGTCCATTGCAAGATGTCGGGGCCAGGCCAGTGACCAAAGACAATAAACATTGCGTAAAAGTTACGAGTGTTACAGAGCAGAGCAGTTGCAGATCTGAAGATATACAGTAACCGACAGAAGCTGATGCCAACTCTAGAGAGATGATGAATGGACGTATCACGTCTGTGCCCCGAAAAGTTATGTAGAGTGACATGGGGCTTATTATAATAATAATAATAATAATCCTTCCAAACCGCTTTCGGCTACGGCGACCGTTTCTTTAACACCCTACTGGCGTCTATCATGGGCTCTCATGTGGCTAGCAAAACCACCCTTGTTTACAAATATTCTTGTACAGAGTGGACAAGTAAGAGCACCACTAACATAATTATAACTGATTGCCGCTGGTGGTCGGGCCTTTAGTTCGTCACGCTTAGAATCCAGTTTTGTAAGCCGACGAGTCTCAAAATCAAAAACTTTCTGCTGTACCAATGACCTCCACTCTCCGCGGTTAGACGCAAGCTCTTCCCACTGAGATGGATCTACGTCACAACTCTTCATGTGTCGCTTAAGTACATCCTTAAATCTTAGGAGTTGCCCGCCATGCTTTCGCTTGCCCTCCTGCAACTCCGAATAAAGGATGCGCTTCGCCACTCTCTGCTCCGACATGCGTGTCACATGGCCGCACCACCGAAGTTGCCTTCTCATGAGGTACGCCTCAATGCCTCCCACATTAGCTCGTCTCAATACTTCCGTATTGCGCACTCGATCAGACCAATGGACGTTAAGGATTGAACGGAGGCATTTGAGATGGAATCGGTCCAATTGTTTAATGTGACGTCGGTACGGTGTCCATGTTTCGGCAGAGTATAAAATGTTAGGCAGCACAACAGCCATATATACCGATATTTTTGTGGCGCGCTTTAAGTCGTGTGAGCAGAAGACCCTGGCATTTAATTTACCGAAAGCTGCAGCAGCAGCATTGATTCTGCTGTTGATTTCGGCATCAAGGTCACACTTAGATGTTAATGTGCTCCCCAGATATCGAAACTTTTCAACCTGCTTCAGTACGTCTTCTCCAAGCTTAATGTTCAGTGTCTCATTCCCATGAACGTCCAGAGACATAACTTCCGTCTTTTTGACGCTGATCTTTAGGCCAAATTTGGAACACTGCTCGTGAAGGTTCGTAACAAGCTGTTGAAGCCCTTCTGGGGATTCTGCCACAAAACACAGGTCATCTGCGTACATAATTTCTTCAATATGTGCAAGAGACACTTTTGTGATTGCCTTTAGTCTCGATAAGTTGAAAAGACTGCCATCTGTTCGAAAACGCAGCCGGACACCCTCTGAAGATATCGCAAGGGCTTCACGGATGACCACTGCAAAATAAAGGGCGAAGAGAGTGGGGGCCAAAACGCAGCCCTGCTTCACGCCACAGGTAACCGAAAAGAACTGCGACTGCTCATCCTCCGCCACTACACAACACTCCATGTCATCATGCAGGAGACGCACAAGTTTTACGAACTTCTCCGTACATCCCAATTTTTGCAGTACTATCCAGAGGGCCTCACGAGGAACGCTATCAAACGCTTTTTCCAGGTCGACAAAGCAAAGGTATAAGTGTCTGCCTTGCTCTCTGCTCTTCTCCTGCAGCTGTCGAACTGCGAAGATTGCCTCGCAAGTACCCCTATCCGGTCGGAAACCGAACTGCGTTTCTGGCAAGATCTTTTCTGACAGTTTCCTTAGGCGGTTAAGCAACACTCTGGCGAAAACCTTTCCGGGGACTGAGAGGAGTGAAATGCCGCGGTAAGAATTGCAATCTGCTCGGTCACCCTTGTTCTTATAAAGGGCCCTAATGCGCGAGAGTTTAAATGTCTTGGGAACTTGTTCCTCCTCCCACATGCGAACAAATAGTTCCCAGACCAGCGTGTGCAACTCAGTACCGCCACATTTTAGCAGCTCACCTGGTATTAGGTCCAAGCCAACCGCACGTTTGTTTTGCTGTTCTTTTATCGCACAGACAACTTCGTCCAGAGATAAGGGATCATCTAGCTCTTTTTCAGCTTGGAGTTGAGGTAGATCACTAATGTATATTAGATCTGCAGTTCGATCCACGTTAAGTAAATTATCAAAGTGTTCTGACCAACGCCTAAGCACTTCATCCCTGCTTTTCAGAAGGCTACCATCAAGCGACTTCAGAGGCACTTTGACAAAATTGGAGTTACCCAGGAGTTTGCGAACCTCATTATAAAATTCTCCAATTTGATGACTGTCAGCAAGCCATTGCATATACTGCGCCTTTTCCCCCCACCACTTGTCTTTAGCTTCTCTCGTGAGTTAGCGCAACTCCCGATCACTATCTTTTATCACAGCACTACTTTCGTAGTTCTTAAGCAAAGCCCGGTGTTTGGCAATTGCTTCCATCAGGACTCTGTCACTTTCGTCAAACCAGTCTTCCCTTTGCTGAGGTTTTACACCTATAGTAGCAGCTGCGGCATCCAGTATTGACGACGACAGAATTTCCCAAACAGAATCAATATCAAGAGTAACAGGGATCGTCGGCACAACATTATTAGCTACAGTCTCCGCAAAAGCCCTCCTCGTCTCGAAGTCAGCAAGCTTCTCTACATTTAACCGTTTTGCTTTGCTCTGACTGGCTCGGCAAGGGCGACGAAGGCGGAGACGCAACCTAGCAATGACAAGTCTATGGTCCGTCCAGCAATGTGCACCACGCATAACACGGGTAACAAGGACCTGGGACACGTCTCTTTGTCGTACGATAGCATAATCAATGAGATGCCAGTGCTTAGATCTTGGGTGCATCCATGTCGTTTTGTGCTTAGCAGCTAGGCGGAACATAGTATTTGTTACTGCGAGCTGATACTGAGCACATAAACTTAGCAGCAACTGGCCGTTGGAATTCATGTTTCCAACTCCATGCCTTCCTAGAACCTTAGGCCAGGCTTCATAGTCTCTGCCTACCCTTGCATTAAAGTCTCCCAAGACCAAAATGCTCTCTCTAGGATGTATCCTCTGAAGGCACTGTGAAAGTTCCTCATAAAATTTACACTTAATGTCGTCAGCACTATCCAGAGTCGGCGCATAAATACTGACCACATTAAGGTAGTTATGGCCACTTAAGTGGAGGCGCAAGGTAGTGGTGCGGTCCGAAATGTGAACAGGACATTCCTGAAGATTCTTGGCGATGTGATTTTTGACCGCCAATCCGACTCCCGACCGCCTCGGTTCAGAAGCGGAGGTCCCTTTCCAATAAAAAGTATAGCCACCGCCATGTTCGATCAGTTCACCTTCGTCAGCCAGATGTGTTTCACTGATAGCAGCCACATCAACATTATAGCGACGAAGTTCCCGAGCTACGATGGCAGTTTTACGTTCCGGGCAGGCGTTGGCATCACGGTCAAGCAGAGTCCGCACATTCCACGCGCCAAATGTCAAATTATGTGATAAAGATGGTGTAATATACTTATTTTTATTATTGTTGCGTCGACCACGAGTTTCAAAGATGCGGAAGCAGCCGTGCTTACTACTATCCTAAGGTTTTTGGGGTGAGCACTTTTTTAGGGCACCTTTTCTAGCCCCCTCCTCGGCTGAGCGGGGAAAGCAGTGCTTCCCTAAATAGGGCTGCTTTGTCATTCTGGGTGCTGCCGAATTTACCCTGTCCCCCCAGTTCAGAGTAAAAGCGACCACGGTGTGTACTCACACCCCCAGAACCGCTGATGTGCAGACCTCGGACAAAGCTCAGTTTGCATCCAACCGAACCTTTCTACCTCAGCCCATCGCCACCAGACTTTGCCAGATCGGAGTCCATAAACATAAACGGTCAGATGCGCAGGATATATTAAAGTGCTCAAACGTTCGCGCAAACGCAGGAGCACTCTCTCGTCCTTACCCCCCTGGATCCAGTGGAACGGAGAACCGCTACGACCGGAGGGGAGCTGGATGCAGTAGACTAGCAAGCAATAACAAAGCCCTTATTACTGCCTTAAGGCCTTCCTACAATTGCCTAGGTATCTTGCCACCGGCGGTGGACTGCTGTAGACATAGCCAAGACACAACTCGGAGGGCAACCGAGCAGCTCGGGAGATGTTGTTCCCGTTATTTCATCTTTTATTATAATTGGCGAAATAAGAGGTGTAAGACTACACCGATACTCCACACGTGGGGTGTATTCTACACCTCTCATTTAGCCTGTTATGATAAGCCCCATGTTATAGAGGGCGAGCCTTTTGCCATTAACCGCGCACAAGTAAGGTTCCGGGCAGCCACTGAAAAATTCGTGCCACGTAGGTGTCTTGAAATTTTTGATTCTGCGACGTTTCGGTTTACATACAACGTTTTTGCACAATTTTTTGAGCAGTTCTGTTGAAGTGAATCATGCAAACTAAAGTTCCTTTTTTGTTTTATTGGTGTACATGTTTGCGGACGGCCCATTTGAGAGCAAGTTGACACCGCTTTTTGTGGCCAGAATAGATACGTTGCCATTCTAGAGAGAAAGCTGAAATGCTCTCATGTTCGGACTCACGATATTAGTACGGGGTGGCAGGGACAAACGGAAAACATGAATTCATCACATGGTTCTAGCCCCCTATCGTAGATTTTTTTCCGTCGGTTATCAAAAGAACAACAGCTGTTTCAAAAGAAGAACAAGAAAAGTAAACGTCAGTGCAGAGAGTTAAGGGCTCTGTCTATGTTATATTCTAAACTCGACAAACCTACTTCTCCTTCTTACCTGACCTCCCATTTTTAATACTTATGCTCTGCCCATAGTAAAAACCTTCGTTCCAGCTACAATCGTCTTCTACGATGTCCTTCTGACCGCTCTGGTTTTATTCAATCTTCTTTCTTAGTCCAGGCGGTCTTTCTTTGGAATGCGCTTCCTCTGAACATCAGGATGGCAACCAGTCGGTTATGTTTCAAAGTGAAGGCTCGTGAACATATTCGTGAGAAGTTTGTAAAATCATCTCAGCGCTGATTTGCTGGATTCGTTTTCTCTTCTACCTATCGTTATTTCTCCTGACAAAGTTTAATGTTTGCATGTATCTATGTATTAGTATTTTATTATTTTTTGAGTTATCTATCCCTTTTGATGCACCTGCCATGTTCTGTCTCTGCATCACCTTACTAAGGTTAACTGGTAGAAAATGCTCCAGGCATCAAGACTGCCTTTATACAGTATTTATTTACGTGTGCTTGTTTTAACACATAAATCTATATTATTAAGCCGTTGTTCAGTTTTAGCGAGACTAACGAAAACGGCTTAACCGATTTGAATGTTTTTTGTTCTGTTTTATTCGCTATAAAACAGGGGTGGTTTAAAGAAAATAAAATTGGGAAAACCCAAAAGATCAATTGAAAAAAAAAAAGGTAATTTTTTATGGGAATGGCGTTCGTTGCAGACCTCACACATATTTTTAATAAATTGCATTCTTGTCGGTACTATTTTCTACCTGATGTGCTGAACAACTGTCTGTCACAAATGTCATTATTTTCGTTAAATCGTTTTTAGTTGTTCCGTAAAATAAAAAACTAGATTTTAAGACTTGATGGAAGTGGATTGAGATGTACCAAAATGCCGAGGAGAAGACAAGCTGACACAGGTCTATTATATAAATGGATTTCAGTTAGAAGCTAAAGTTATAATCAAATAAATTGTAGGTGGTACGAAGTTCACCGGGTCATCTAGTATGTAAATAAAAGTGTAATAATACCTACGCTGGCAAAATGTGTTGCGTAAAAATGACAACGCATGTGGGTTCTGGGTTCGAATCATGTACTTAATCCACGGAAAGGGTTTGTGCGTCAAGGCTGTAAAAAAAACATTACGTTGACGTTTTTTACGCATTCTGCACATCAAACTGAGTAACATGGTACAAATGGTTGCCAGGAAACGACTTTTATTTTTACGGAGTGTAATAAAGTAACGCAAACAAAACGTTGTGTTTTTGGGTGCATGCAATGGTTCAGGAGTTGAGTTCAGTTAAAACTTGTTTCCATACGTCATGTTCATGAAGGGGTGCCGTCAGTGGGGACTGGTCATCTCTTGGCTGCCACGGCTTTTTATTATTATTTTTTCCGTATTTGTGTTTTTTTTTTAGTTTTTTATGTTTTTCATTACGGACACCTTTAACGTGCACGTCTTTCTACATCGTTCTCACATGTATAATTTCAACAAAACTAATGTAACAAATTTTCTGTAACAATATTATTTAAAAGAGTGTCCATGGAGTTTCTTGCCTGTTCTTCTCCATAGGTACCTACTTCGCTTTGGAATGCGCAACTAGCTTCATATTTCTGACTGACCAACCGCTTGACAATTCAAAAGTGCCTGTAATTGTTTGTTTGAAATAAATGCTTTTGAGTTTGAGAATTTGAGTTCGTGTAAGAAAAATAGTTGAAACATCTACCTTCAATACTTTCATAAACAGATTGTTCCCGGGTATGGTCCAGTAAAAAAATAATATCACAATGGCGGGTAGTACAAGTGACTCTCGGCTTCGTTTTAAACCCGTTTTTCTAAACTCACATTTCTGTAAATTCTGGTCCTTATCCACTGATTAGAATCAAAATCAAAAGTCACTTTACGAATGTCAAAGAATTACCTAAGTCCGCCAAAACGCCCGCCGTTCACCACTTCCTAGGGCTTTAGCTGGGAAGAAGCAGTGACGCAATAATTAACTCCCCAGCAGCACAGATGTCTGTTAAATTATAAGAACTGGATTCTATAAAAAAAATCGCTAATCGCTCGACAGCTAGCCTTTATAGCCATAATTAGTTTAGGTTTAAAGGATGTAAAGGGGGAAATGGAGCCCTCGGTTCAAGGGTAAAAACCGTGCTTGTGTCTTTGTTTACCCTCTTGAAGAGCCCTTCTGGCGAAGAGCCCCAATTAGCACTTGGTAATTGAAGTGCTTCAATTATAGAACGGTGTTTTATTATTGTATAATTAATATTTATTATTTTAGTGTGAGGGTGTGGTGGTGTGGTGGACTGCCTCGTTGGTCTAGTGGTTGCAATCGCTACTGCTGTGCATGTGGTCCTGGTTCGATTCCCAGGTCGGGCAACGTGTTATTGGGTTTTTCTATCTGGAATTTCTCAGTAGCAGCCCGGAGTCTGGATTTGTGCCCGGTTGATGGCAATAGGCTCGCCCCCTATTACATAGGACTTAAACATAACTGGCGAAATGTGGGTGTACTGGTACACCTCTGCCCAACCTTTCGGGGAAACAAGGTGTGATGTTATGTTATGTGGTGGTATAAAGATTTAAGGGCCAAAACTTCGTTTTATTTTTATTTATTGTTTTGAAGTCGCAAGGACTAATGTGTTTTCTTTATCAATTTGAATCAAGGATTATATAAGTTAAGTAAATGGCTCGTGGTTAAGTAATTACGTGCGCACGGGTCGATCTGCCAGGTTAAACAACGAATGTCGAGGTCGGCCTATGGATGGGTGACCATCTATTACATACCAAGACCCCTCCATGCTTCAGAAGGTACGTTAAGACGTTGGTTCCGTCTGACATAAATGTAGATCTTTAACAGTCGTTACGGGTAGTCAGATGCTGGAAAGACTGACAACCAGGGGGTACCAATGTGGCGGCATCTACTCCGCCACATACGAACAACGCATCACACAAATCCTGCATCGCGCAATCAAAGTTTACCGCGCAGCTAGCATATATACAACTTCCCGACCACAATCAGCGGGCAGTTGCCCACCAGATACGACATCCATCTGGTCGGAGGATCCTCCCTTTTCCAAGAGTATGTGTGAACTTTACACCCTGTTCCTCATACCCCTAATCCAAGGGGTATTATCGTGTTACCCAGTAACTCGGTGGATCATCAGTAAGGATCTGTCTTAGGTTATTGGGTTTGGCCGTAAGACAGATCGCTACTGATGAAAGACAGTACAATTCTATCTGTCCCTATAAAATAAAAAGCTGTCAACACGTTAAGGTCGCATGCTTTGGCTTTGGCCTTTTAGTGGGCAGTGGTTGGCTCAGTGGTAACGGCCGCGACTTACGATTTGAAGGTCGTTGGTTCGAACCCAGACAGACGCTTTATTGTGTAAATTATTTCATCACCAATGCTCTTTAAACGAAGGAAAGCATCTTGAGGAAACCGACATGTCTCAGAACCAAAAGTTCGAAGACATGTGACATCTACCTACCCGCAATGGGCCCGCGTGGTGGATTTCGGCCCACTCCCTCCCACCGAGAGGATGCCTGTGTCCCATCAGTGGGAACATAATAGGCTGATTATGCATACTTTGGATCTAACGGGACGTTTAAACCAGGGATTGATAGGTTTTTCTATCTCCAGTGCTTCAAAATTGGATATAGATACGTTATTAGGTTCGGCCGTAAGGGAATCAAATCATCAATATTCAATCAGTTGTGTTAAAACTTAATTGCAGTACATAATCAAGATTTTATTACAACACTGAGATTTATTTGATAACTTCATTCATTAATATTGACAAATTAATCAAAACAGTAAAATATTTGCCAACTTTCAGACTGCTGAAAGGCTCCTTTGTGTGTCTCGTCAGTCCGTACGAGCCTTAAAGGGTCCTTAAAACAGGCGCGACACAACAACACCGCGTGTCGCGCGGCGAGTGATGCCTTTAAGTCGCGCTCGTTTCGTTTACCTTACACTGACAAAAGAAATGTCGAGTTCTGACCCTACGATACACAATATATACATCTGAGCTTCTTTGGTGTTGCTCCCAAAATTTATAACAAAATATGATGTCGATGTCGTAAGAAGCATGCCATAAAAAAATGTGTTTTCATAGTTTATTTCTTGAGTAATGTTACTGTGCCCTAGATGATTAATAATCGAATATATTTTCTTTTGGTTTGGATATATTTTTGTGCATTTTGTTTGTATTTAGTTTAAATAATCTTCACTGATATTTGTATGTCATCAATGACAAAACATAGCGTAACCCATAATTATTAAATGGATAAATAAGGACTTGAAGGTTAACCTATGCTTTGCAAATAAATGATTCTGATTCTAAGAATCGCCTACGCCTTAATACGTCAATAAAATTGAGGTTTAAGGATCGTCTCATGAAGACGAAAGGAGTGTCCCGTTGTCATCTTCCCCTAACATCACCCTGCGATAAAATATGCAACAATGTCTCGAAGGGGCTCAAAGTGTGTTATTATAAATTCATTGGAAAATGGGTTAGGATATCTTGTCCCCGGTTTCTGAAAGTATGTCAGTTTGTTGTCTATATCTTTATGTTTATCTATGACTGGTATGGTATGTTCCGAAAGTATGTATGTTCATCTGTTCCTTCATAAGAAAGAAGAAGAAGAAATAAAGAAAAAACGTTTATTTAGCACAGACTAAAAGGCACACAAAACAGGTAAAAATTATGAGAAAAACTATCAAAATAAAAATAAGGTGTACAGTGCGAAGTATGAAGCTAGCAGGGTAGTGTGCCTCACGGCTGCGCCAAAAAGGCCCAGTTCAGCAAAAAAAAATGCCAGACAACTAGTGCCTGACGCTGGTTTTCAACTGGACCTGAATTGTGAGGTAACGGATGTAAATCAGTTTCATACTGCAACGTGACGTGTGTATGCATACATATAAAAATAAAATTGTTTCAAATAATAATAGTGATGATTAAGTACATAAATAGAGTAAAATGCAAAACAAAAAAAAAAACAAAAAAAACATGCTTATAAATAAATGAGACGAAAATAGAGAAATAATTCGAAAACAAGCCGGAACAAACCAAAACCTGCTTTAAACGATGCCAGACTAAGAAAGCCGACTAAGAAACTAGTCTAAGAGACTAAGAAAGTCAAAGTCAAATCAATTATTTCAAATAGGCACATAAATGTCACTTTTGAACGTCAACATTTACACTTCTAGAGAGTCTAGTTGCCCCTTCCAAAAGGTAGTTTCGTATGAAGGATCGCAAGGCAAGAAACTCTTTTGAAATGTTTTACAATATTTTGTACTTTGATTTTTTTTAAATTATATTTGAAGACGATGCACCTAGAATAAAATGACTATACCAAACTAACTTCTAAACTACATATCATAATTTGACAAATAAAGTATTGTAGAAGCGTCTTGATCGTCCGCTGGTTATAGGCGGTATGGCGTCAGATTAAATGAATTTGGCGCCCTTGAGAGGACGAAAAGACATTACCACAAAAAATTAAATTGATGATGCCGTGTTGGGTTTCAAAAGAAAGAGCCCAGTTAGCACATTTCGAATATATCTATATATTGATATATAATCCCAAAATACTTCGAATAAAACGTAAGTTAAAAACTAAAACCCGCCAACACAAAAGCCACGCTATAAAAAACAGGAAACAAGAAAATATTTGAGACAGAAATCGAGACAAACAGAAATAATTGAGACAAAAAAAAAAGGTAATTTTTTATGGGAATGGCGTTCGTTGCAGACCTCACACATATTTTTAATAAATTGCATTCTTGTCGGTACTATTTTCTACCTGATGTGCTGAACAACTGTCTGTCACAAATGTCATTATTTTCGTTAAATCGTTTTTAGTTGTTCCGTAAAATAAAAAACTAGATTTTAAGACTTGATGGAAGTGGATTGAGATGTACCAAAATGCCGAGGAGAAGACAAGCTGACACAGGTCTATTATATAAATGGATTTCAGTTAGAAGCTAAAGTTATAATCAAATAAATTGTAGGTGGTACGAAGTTCACCGGGTCATCTAGTATGTAAATAAAAGTGTAATAATACCTACGCTGGCAAAATGTGTTGCGTAAAAATGACAACGCATGTGGGTTCTGGGTTCGAATCATGTACTTAATCCACGGAAAGGGTTTGTGCGTCAAGGCTGTAAAAAAAACATTACGTTGACGTTTTTTACGCATTCTGCACATCAAACTGAGTAACATGGTACAAATGGTTGCCAGGAAACGACTTTTATTTTTACGGAGTGTAATAAAGTAACGCAAACAAAACGTTGTGTTTTTGGGTGCATGCAATGGTTCAGGAGTTGAGTTCAGTTAAAACTTGTTTCCATACGTCATGTTCATGAAGGGGTGCCGTCAGTGGGGACTGGTCATCTCTTGGCTGCCACGGCTTTTTATTATTATTTTTTCCGTATTTGTGTTTTTTTTTTAGTTTTTTATGTTTTTCATTACGGACGCCTTTAACGTGCACGTCTTTCTACATCGTTCTCACATGTATAATTTCAACAAAACTAATGTAACAAATTTTCTGTAACAATATTATTTAAAAGAGTGTCCATGGAGTTTCTTGCCTGTTCTTCTCCATAGGTACCTACTTCGCTTTGGAATGCGCAACTAGCTTCATATTTCTGACTGACCAACCGCTTGACAATTCAAAAGTGCCTGTAATTGTTTGTTTGAAATAAATGCTTTTGAGTTTGAGAATTTGAGTTCGTGTAAGAAAAATAGTTGAAACATCTACCTTCAATACTTTCATAAACAGATTGTTCCCGGGTATGGTCCAGTAAAAAAATAATATCACAATGGCGGGTAGTACAAGTGACTCTCGGCTTCGTTTTAAACCCGTTTTTCTAAACTCACATTTCTGTAAATTCTGGTCCTTATCCACTGATTAGAATCAAAATCAAAAGTCACTTTACGAATGTCAAAGAATTACCTAAGTCCGCCAAAACGCCCGCCGTTCACCACTTCCTAGGGCTTTAGCTGGGAAGAAGCAGTGACGCAATAATTAACTCCCCAGCAGCACAGATGTCTGTTAAATTATAAGAACTGGATTCTATAAAAAAAATCGCTAATCGCTCGACAGCTAGCCTTTATAGCCATAATTAGTTTAGGTTTAAAGGATGTAAAGGGGGAAATGGAGCCCTCGGTTCAAGGGTAAAAACCGTGCTTGTGTCTTTGTTTACCCTCTTGAAGAGCCCTTCTGGCGAAGAGCCCCAATTAGCACTTGGTAATTGAAGTGCTTCAATTATAGAACGGTGTTTTATTATTGTATAATTAATATTTATTATTTTAGTGTGAGGGTGTGGTGGTGTGGTGGACTGCCTCGTTGGTCTAGTGGTTGCAATCGCTACTGCTGTGCATGTGGTCCTGGTTCGATTCCCAGGTCGGGCAACGTGTTATTGGGTTTTTCTATCTGGAATTTCTCAGTAGCAGCCCGGAGTCTGGATTTGTGCCCGGTTGATGGCAATAGGCTCGCCCCCTATTACATAGGACTTAAACATAACTGGCGAAATGTGGGTGTACTGGTACACCTCTGCCCAACCTTTCGGGGAAACAAGGTGTGATGTTATGTTATGTGGTGGTATAAAGATTTAAGGGCCAAAACTTCGTTTTATTTTTATTTATTGTTTTGAAGTCGCAAGGACTAATGTGTTTTCTTTATCAATTTGAATCAAGGATTATATAAGTTAAGTAAATGGCTCGTGGTTAAGTAATTACGTGCGCACGGGTCGATCTGCCAGGTTAAACAACGAATGTCGAGGTCGGCCTATGGATGGGTGACCATCTATTACATACCAAGACCCCTCCATGCTTCAGAAGGTACGTTAAGACGTTGGTTCCGTCTGACATAAATGTAGATCTTTAACAGTCGTTACGGGTAGTCAGATGCTGGAAAGACTGACAACCAGGGGGTACCAATGTGGCGGCATCTACTCCGCCACATACGAACAACGCATCACACAAATCCTGCATCGCGCAATCAAAGTTTACCGCGCAGCTAGCATATATACAACTTCCCGACCACAATCAGCGGGCAGTTGCCCACCAGATACGACATCCATCTGGTCGGAGGATCCTCCCTTTTCCAAGAGTATGTGTGAACTTTACACCCTGTTCCTCATACCCCTAATCCAAGGGGTATTATCGTGTTACCCAGTAACTCGGTGGATCATCAGTAAGGATCTGTCTTAGGTTATTGGGTTTGGCCGTAAGACAGATCGCTACTGATGAAAGACAGTACAATTCTATCTGTCCCTATAAAATAAAAAGCTGTCAACACGTTAAGGTCGCATGCTTTGGCTTTGGCCTTTTAGTGGGCAGTGGTTGGCTCAGTGGTAACGGCCGCGACTTACGATTTGAAGGTCGTTGGTTCGAACCCAGACAGACGCTTTATTGTGTAAATTATTTCATCACCAATGCTCTTTAAACGAAGGAAAGCATCTTGAGGAAACCGACATGTCTCAGAACCAAAAGTTCGAAGACATGTGACATCTACCTACCCGCAATGGGCCCGCGTGGTGGATTTCGGCCCACTCCCTCCCACCGAGAGGATGCCTGTGTCCCATCAGTGGGAACATAATAGGCTGATTATGCATACTTTGGATCTAACGGGACGTTTAAACCAGGGATTGATAGGTTTTTCTATCTCCAGTGCTTCAAAATTGGATATAGATACGTTATTAGGTTCGGCCGTAAGGGAATCAAATCATCAATATTCAATCAGTTGTGTTAAAACTTAATTGCAGTACATAATCAAGATTTTATTACAACACTGAGATTTATTTGATAACTTCATTCATTAATATTGACAAATTAATCAAAACAGTAAAATATTTGCCAACTTTCAGACTGCTGAAAGGCTCCTTTGTGTGTCTCGTCAGTCCGTACGAGCCTTAAAGGGTCCTTAAAACAGGCGCGACACAACAACACCGCGTGTCGCGCGGCGAGTGATGCCTTTAAGTCGCGCTCGTTTCGTTTACCTTACACTGACAAAAGAAATGTCGAGTTCTGACCCTACGATACACAATATATACATCTGAGCTTCTTTGGTGTTGCTCCCAAAATTTATAACAAAATATGATGTCGATGTCGTAAGAAGCATGCCATAAAAAAATGTGTTTTCATAGTTTATTTCTTGAGTAATGTTACTGTGCCCTAGATGATTAATAATCGAATATATTTTCTTTTGGTTTGGATATATTTTTGTGCATTTTGTTTGTATTTAGTTTAAATAATCTTCACTGATATTTGTATGTCATCAATGACAAAACATAGCGTAACCCATAATTATTAAATGGATAAATAAGGACTTGAAGGTTAACCTATGCTTTGCAAATAAATGATTCTGATTCTAAGAATCGCCTACGCCTTAATACGTCAATAAAATTGAGGTTTAAGGATCGTCTCATGAAGACGAAAGGAGTGTCCCGTTGTCATCTTCCCCTAACATCACCCTGCGATAAAATATGCAACAATGTCTCGAAGGGGCTCAAAGTGTGTTATTATAAATTCATTGGAAAATGGGTTAGGATATCTTGTCCCCGGTTTCTGAAAGTATGTCAGTTTGTTGTCTATATCTTTATGTTTATCTATGACTGGTATGGTATGTTCCGAAAGTATGTATGTTCATCTGTTCCTTCATAAGAAAGAAGAAGAAGAAATAAAGAAAAAACGTTTATTTAGCACAGACTAAAAGGCACACAAAACAGGTAAAAATTATGAGAAAAACTATCAAAATAAAAATAAGGTGTACAGTGCGAAGTATGAAGCTAGCAGGGTAGTGTGCCTCACGGCTGCGCCAAAAAGGCCCAGTTCAGCAAAAAAAAATGCCAGACAACTAGTGCCTGACGCTGGTTTTCAACTGGACCTGAATTGTGAGGTAACGGATGTAAATCAGTTTCATACTGCAACGTGACGTGTGTATGCATACATATAAAAATAAAATTGTTTCAAATAATAATAGTGATGATTAAGTACATAAATAGAGTAAAATGCAAAACAAAAAAAAAAACAAAAAAAACATGCTTATAAATAAATGAGACGAAAATAGAGAAATAATTCGAAAACAAGCCGGAACAAACCAAAACCTGCTTTAAACGATGCCAGACTAAGAAAGCCGACTAAGAAACTAGTCTAAGAGACTAAGAAAGTCAAAGTCAAATCAATTATTTCAAATAGGCACATAAATGTCACTTTTGAACGTCAACATTTACACTTCTAGAGAGTCTAGTTGCCCCTTCCAAAAGGTAGTTTCGTATGAAGGATCGCAAGGCAAGAAACTCTTTTGAAATGTTTTACAATATTTTGTACTTTGATTTTTTTTAAATTATATTTGAAGACGATGCACCTAGAATAAAATGACTATACCAAACTAACTTCTAAACTACATATCATAATTTGACAAATAAAGTATTGTAGAAGCGTCTTGATCGTCCGCTGGTTATAGGCGGTATGGCGTCAGATTAAATGAATTTGGCGCCCTTGAGAGGACGAAAAGACATTACCACAAAAAATTAAATTGATGATGCCGTGTTGGGTTTCAAAAGAAAGAGCCCAGTTAGCACATTTCGAATATATCTATATATTGATATATAATCCCAAAATACTTCGAATAAAACGTAAGTTAAAAACTAAAACCCGCCAACACAAAAGCCACGCTATAAAAAACAGGAAACAAGAAAATATTTGAGACAGAAATCAAGAAATTTTTACAAAAATGGTCAGGGTCGAATGGCATTATGATTTTGTAGGTGTGTTGGGTACCCTCCTTTTCACCTAAGTCGGGTAGCAAATGGATCAGGAAACGTACCTGTAAATGCAAATTTGTAGTCCCACTTCCAAATTGAGTGCTTTGGTTTGAACATTTGAGTACCCGAAATTAGAATTTTTGACAATTGGGATGATAACTATTAATAAAAATGTTCGTAAAACTAATGTAATATCAAAGAACGCACAATAAAAATGAGATAATCGAAAAAAATTGATAAATCGATGTAAATATGAAGAAGATACACGCTTTAAAAGTTTTTGGAGGGGATTATTCCTGTCCTTGTCACGCGGTACGGACATTGTACGGCGCTAGTATGAAGTTACATAGTCGTGACGTCACTTCTACGATAGTGGTGCCACTTTGTCTAACCCTCATTTTAATACGTTTGTAACTCGGCCATTTTTTTTTAGCTTTTAATTTTTTTGTAATATTGTTTGCACTATTTCGAAACAAACATTTATTTGAGATAAAAAAAAAAAATTGTCATGATCCCTATTAAGGTTTATTTTATAATTAAAACTAGCTTCGCATCGCGTCGCCTGCTTGTGCTATTACTTCCTTCATCCTTTTGCTCGGCTCCTTAGCGTCCAAGGGTGATGTTAAGAATTTTTCAAAACGGACTGACAATTCCAGAGATCAGCGCGTTCAAAAGTATATAGTATTTTTTCAGTAACAATTTTTCCTGAACAGGTTTTGTTTACACTTCATCAGACAGTTTTTGAACAGATATTAGATGTTGTTATTTTGTCTTAACCATCACAACAGCCCCAAGGCTCCGCGCAAACGGGCCACTGACCACAGCCATCGATGGCTATCGCGCGCCACAAACTTTGGTACCGCGCAAACGAAGGTGGTTGGTGGCTGCCACGAATGCTCGGTGGCCGCCACTAGTATTCAGTGGCCGCTAAAATTTGTAACACTCTCACGGATTCCGAGACGAAAGACTTTTATGTATGGCCGCCATTGGTGACACGTCGCGGACACTGAGTCGAGTGGACGCCACTCACCTGTCATGACAGACAGCCGCACACTCTGGCCGAACTTATTCTCCAAAAGTTAAAAAAATATACTTTATAAAAAAGAACCAGGTCTTAATAGTGAATTACATCTATCCTATATGACTGATACGCAATTTTAACCGAACTAAATTTTTACGTGACAATTATTTTAAAACTTAGAATAGTGTTCGAAATTCGAACAGTATCTCGTTATGGATCCGCGATGATTACTTTAAAAACAAATGAGTTTACTTTAGAACTGTGTGCTTGTGAACTTTTCAGAAGCACACCTGATTTTGATGATAAGCGTTTGAGAAATCAGGAATGAGTTTAACACAACTAAGCAAGCTCGTAAAACAAATTACCCCTAATAATAAAGTACCCTCTTAATGAGTATTATGGCCCCGATTAGCTACAATTGAATTATAAGCTGGTATTAACATTACAAATTGTCGAATACAATTAAACCCCAACGAGGGCGAATGAAAGGAAGCTTAAAAAATCTCAAGTTTCATGAACTTTATCGTTTCGTTCTTTTCTCGTGTTTAACTTCTACAATGTGATCTAAATAGAGCCAACATTAATAAGATGCATTATTTTATGGCCCCTACTGACAGGTGCGACACGCGACGCGACACAAAGGCACCGCGTGTCACTCGACGATCGGTGCCTATATGTCGCGCGTGATTCTCGTTACGTGTCGCGCCAGCCTGTACGATTCAATGGATAGAATAAGAAATGAGTTCATTGGAGGAAGTCTAAAAATGGCACCCACCGGTGAATGCAAATTTTGTGTGGAAATCGGTTCTCTTGTAATGCGGAGATTGAGAATAATGTCGTGTGGAAACTTTTTAATAGTTATGAATGTGGAAAACTATAAGATTAGGTGAAGAGAATTTTACTTTTTGAGATGACGACGCCCCCAACTGCCTCCGTAATATAGATCTCCACGTCGACCTTCAAATGCCCACCATAAACCAGTTCATGGAACGATTATCTAAGTGTTTCTTCGACTGTGGCTTTACGCACCCCAATCCCCTGATTGCAGTGGCCGCCCGCTATACTCCCTCCCGCATTAGCAGTATTCGCCGACCTAGACAAACTTTAATCACCCCCTCCTCCAGGAGAGTAGTAAGGCCACCAGCACATTACACAAGCCCAAAACCCGATCGCCATCCTACCATCCTCGCCGCCGAGGCCCGCCTCTACGCCAAAACTCACCCCCTCCCCGACCCTTGCCCGAGCCAGCCCGCGCCTCTGAGCCTGTAGCTTTAAATTCGTCCCTAAATAGCACCAATCCTGATCCAGCTGGTCCCTTGCTGCCCTCTTCCAACCAACGCCCTAAGCCGAGGTCCGTACCTCACAGGAGGTGCCCTTAGCGTGTAGTCGCTTAGTTTTTAAGTTATTAAGCCCTGGCTGGAGGCCTTAATTTATTAGGGCAACCAAAGGCAAGCCCGGTTAAGCAGACGACAACCTCCTAGGTTGACCGGCGAAAAGTCATAAAAAAATAAAAAAATAAGGATGACGACTAATAGAGAGAGCATGTTGGGCTGACTAAAAATAAATTGAGATAAGGACAGAAGAATGATGATGACTTTTCAGCAGTACAGTTTTTTTGTAATCTGAATTTACGGTGTGCTACAACTTTGTTTATACTTTTTCTCGAAAACTGTGTTTGAAAAAAAGTAAGTGATAATCAAGTTTAGATCCTGTTCATACTTTCGGGGATGCATACCCGGTAGGCTCGCCTTACTATTTTAAAATAGTAAGGCGAGCCTAATGGGGGCGTCGTAATGGTAGGGAAGACGTGCATCGGTTATGCAGTCCCCCAGTCTACTCCTTTATATGCAATGGTCTTTTGTAGCACCATGAAACATAAAGCAGGGGCTTGTGGAATCTTGGGGCTCATTCTATTAATTGGGTCTTGTCAAACCGTGCTGGGGACGGTGCATTTCAATCGCTCATTCATTCATTTTGATCCTGATTATACTATTGGAGATCATGTCGTTGTAAAATTATTTGCCAGTGAATAAGGTGTTAGAGGAGCTGATCACTTAGACGGCATCGATGCTATTTGAAAAATTTCGGACAATAGTTTTTCAATAAAGTTCAACTGAAAATAGCGTCATTGAATTTGTATAAATTGTCATTGGGTTTTCACTAGGAGTTATTTTATTTATTAATATATACTTTATTGTATACCAAAAAAATGCATACCAGAAAATAAATCGAATACTACAAAATATACAATTTTGCCTTATCACTTTCTGCGATCTCTTCCAGGCAACCTTGAAATAGTCAATGGTTCCGTTTGTCAGTAGCAGCCTAGGGTCTGGATTTGTGTTGATAACAATACACTTGCCGTTTCTTTTTCTCATCGTGTCGATGAGAATTCAATAAAAATTGAGTCGGCCCAAAATTTGGATACTATTTTGGAACCTTCATTATTGTCCATCAGTTCTTGTAACATGCAGACAACTGGGCACTGTCATGGGAACTAAACTGACTATGTTTAGTTCCCATGACACTGACGAAATGTGGGTTTTCTATTCAGCTCATCCCAAACCTTCAAGGTAGCGTTATGTAAGGTATTAAAAAACAACGTCTCATAAATCGCTTCCGAAACCTTCTCACCTAAATACACATACTTATAAACAAAATCTTCGTCCTCTTTAGCCGACCTACATACCTCCGGATGACCACAATACATCTTGTATATTATTCTTGAAGTCTGTAACTGAAGCCTTTTTAAACGGAGGTTCTGTTTCGTAGTATATTACATGATATACAGGCTGGTTCAAACGTAATATTTATTAAACAAATAACGAAAAGCTAAACGTTTTCATATGATCTAAGAGCAACTTTTATTGGGATTGGATCCTTGTTATTGGTCCTGTCGTAAATATACAGGTTGATACTTTTTACTGCCTCATTGTTATTTTTTTTTTGGGAATTGCATCTCGCAGGTCAACATATGAGGTTGTCGTCTGCTTAAGCGGACTTGCATGTGGTTGCCCTAATAAATTGAGGCCTCCAGCCAGGACTTAAACTTAAATAATAACTAAAAACTAAGCGAATACACGCTAAGGGCAACCCCTATGGGGAACGAACTTCGGCTTTGGGCGTCGCTGGAAGAGGGCAGCGAGGGACTAGCTGGATCAGGATTTGAGTGATTTTGGGACGAATTTAAAGCTACAGGCTCAGCGGCGTGGGCTGGCTCGAGCAAGGCTCGGGAGGGGACTGCCTCATTGGTCTTGTAGCAAGCGATACTGATGAGCGTTTCTTGGTCGGATTCCCAGGAGGGGAAAAGTTTTAAAATGTTTCTTCATCCGGTATTTCTCAGTAGCAGCCCAGAGTCTGTATTTGTGCCTGGTTGATGGCAAAAGGCTCGCCCCCTATCACATAGGACCTAAACATTTACTGGCGAAATGTGGTTTAACCTACTATAGATACTCCTCTACCTTACTTTTCGTGGATTACAGTCGTAAGGTTATATAATTGTGGCGGCGTCTACACCGCTTCATGCGAACAACGCATCACACTGACGCCACACAAATCCTGCATCGTGCAATCAGGGTTTACCGCGCAGCTGGCATATATACTTCTAGACATCAATCGTCGGGCAGTTGCCCACCAGATACGACATCCATCAGGTCGTAGGATCCTCCCTTTTCCAAGAGTATGAGGGAACTTTACACCCTGTTCCTCATATCCCTTCACTGGTGACACCGACGTGATGATCGTCAGCGCAGCCTTCGTACAACTACTTTAGCGTGACGTCATCATCATCACTCCCGCAAGTAACACAGCCAGCCAGCAACCACGCCTTGAACGGTTGTCCTGACCATCAGCATGCAGCGCAAGTGCATACCTGGTCATCACTCTCAGCCTCATCAGCAACCTTGGCACAGCAGACTCCACATTCGGCCGGTCCACAAGCAGTGCGCTAAATCCCTCTCCTGGTCGACACCAGCAGTCAGCCACCCCGACTCACTGGGGCATCTTCGCAGACGGTTCGAACTCACCGCGAACTATGCGGCACTCGGTTCCAACCCACTGGAATCCCAACTGGCATTGGCAAGCATCGCAAGATAAAGACTTAGTCCACTATCGATCTCCGGTCTCCGGAGGGGAGTTATCTACACCGCTTCATGCGAACAACGCATCACACTGACATCACACAAATCAAAGTTTACCGCGCAGCTAGGATATATACAACTTCTCAAGAACAATCGTCGGGCAGTTGCACACCAGATACGATATCCATCTGTTCGGAGGATCCTCCCTTTTCCAAACAGAATGAGCGAATTTTACATCCTTTTCCTCATATCTCTTCATAATGGTTTACTTTTTTGTCTGTATTTTAAACTGAAATTTCATGCAAGAGATATCGCCACTGCTTAATTTAAAAAATCAAAATGGATTTTCTTTCGACAAAAATTTACCGCTTCAAACATGCTACTTTTCTCAACAATTGTTACTCCAGCCTGTATCTCTCGCGCACCCCATGTATCTGTCGTTTGGCCGCACAACAATGAATAAACGTGCCTATTGTGTAGGTATTCTCTTTTCTTTCCTTTTCCTGCTTATGATTTTTATCCACAATATTTCTCAGAGTTTATAACGGTTCTGCCACTTTTATATTGAACGATATTTCTTACGGCTACCGGATAAAATTTCGGTTTTTAAAAGAAATGATATCTTGTGCTTACAAGCTGTCAGTTTTATGATCGTTTGCCGCTGACATTTATGGTATCTATAATCGACCGCACGTCCATTTTTTTAGAATTCTGTACAACAAAAGGAAAAAACAGAACCCTCTCACGTCTGTCTGTGTGTCTGTCTTTCAGTATGTCAAGACCCTTCTTCTCAGGAACACGATGAGGTAGCAAGTTGAAATTAATATAAAATACGTAAGTTTACGGTGACTTGGAGGTCGAAAATAATCAAGCTTCAATGTCAACGCAATAATAATAATAATTCATTTAATTCAGGTAACAAAGACCCATAACATAAATACCTTATAGCTTAACATACATAATTATAAAAAAACACAAAATCATCTATTTACTACGTTGGGTCGGCGACGTATTGCGCTGAGTCGTGCTGTCGTTTAGCCTTCCGCGAAAACGCCGATACACGATACCCGTCGGCCAAAATAATGCAATAATGCGACTTATTTTGATACGAGCGAATCAATCAAAACCTTGACCTAGGGTACTTCCCGTTTACCTAAAACCATGAAATTTGGCAGAAGCAAGGTCACAACACAAATAAAGGAAAAAGTCCGAAAAACGCTAATTTAAAGTCTTATCACATAAAAAAAAGTGATTAGAACCTTACATTTGCAGTTGCAGAATTAACCGTGACGTACATCAATGTATGAGAGAACATTTTTCAACTGCAATAAGTTCGTGCTTAGGATAAATTCATCCCAACTCCGGTTTCTTCATTGTGCGTGGTCCGACACGCCGACTATTTATTTAACCTCTTCGATAGACCGCGGCGAAGATAGTGTAATGATCCAATCAAGTTTGCGATGCCAACAAGTCCAGAGATCGCTAAAAATAGTGAGGTTTGGACGGAAGAAGGGGTGACGATTGCCTAGCAGTAAGACAAAAATCAGGCTAACAAAAAAAAGCCTTTACTGACCCACTTCATTGATAGCGCCTTTGTCGCCTTGTCCAATAAGGGTAAGTGGTTATATAAGAAAACGCATCAGAAGACAAGTAGATTCTTACAAGTTGCAGATCGCGCGCTCGAACGCAAGCATGCGCTTTACTTTGTGTAATTTATCGCATCATCACTGCTCTCAAAACGGTGAAGAAAAACATCGCGAGGAAATCGGCGATCCGGTTTCCCAGAACCAAAAATTCGTTGACATTGGAAATCCACCAACCCGCACAGGGCCCGCGTGGTGAATAACGGACCACTCCTTCTCACAAGGGACGCCTTTGTCTGTGTCCCAGCGGTATTAACATTATATGCTGATTACGCTAATGCTTTGTAGAATGCCAGGTCGAGAAAAGTGTTATTGTTTTTTTATGTGTGGGTGACGTCCTATGTTTTATGTTACACCCCTATTAGGACGCTGGTGACCAATCCAAGTACCTTCAGATTACAGCGGAAATTACCCGAAAATTTAACTCACTCACGATTGGAGTGGTCAGAAGTTAGCTGTTAGTTCTAACTAATTGCTTAATACAAAAGCAAGTTTTAACTTTGTTACTTTAGTAATATTAAGTAATTAATTACTTAATGGAATACCCTAATCAATCTGTGGAGCAAGTTTTAGTTTACGGTTATGCTTATTAAATTGTTGCTTCGAGTTAATTTCAGTATAATCGGGTTCCTTTTAATGAAAATTACGGGCCTTTCTTTTCATAAATCATAATTGAGGGAGGTCTGATTCTTTAAACATAGTAGCTAATTTGATATAATTGCCTAACTGTAGCTTAGTACTTTATAATTATCACACGGCACAGATCTTACACGTACCTAGTTTATGTTATGATCGCATTCGGTTTCATTGGGTGAAATTCGCCCTAAGACATTGTGACTTATAACATCCCCTTGGATACTTCTATAAAAGTGTTATAATTGTAATTTAAATAAATAAATAAAGGTCGATTTGGACCAAACGAGCAAATGCTTATGCTGTCCCCACTTTGGATTGGTCCCCGGATTCCCTTTGTCTGGACGTACGTTTAGAGTCTAAACAGAGTGAGAGTATTCTTTCGTTGGTCCATCCAGACCAACAGAAATGTTAGATATATCAGATCGAATAAACAAACTAACCATTAAACTGGTTTTCAAATTGCTACACGTATATAACAAGGCGTCTTAATACAAACAACTCTCGGTTTGTTATAGGAACAGGGTATTACTCCACGTTCTAAAGAGAGCTTTAAAGATACAACACTATGTTCTGAGACATCGTAAAGGGAGTTCTTTGACTTTTAAATTATGAAGGAACCCTGGGGAGTAATAAAGTCTACTATTTTGTTGTTTTAAAATGTAGCGAATTTGTTTTACTCAAGTGTGAGTTGGTTTAGCTTCTGTTGGCTACGGATTGACTTGGTTTCAGGTGGAAGATAGTTTTAGTTTCAGAAGCCCATTTCAACGAATGAACTTCACATAAACTACCCGAATAAAGTATTCCTTACATCCAAATTGCGAAACACTACAATGGAAATGACAATTGTTTTAACTTTGAAAATTTTCCAAGAATAATGCACCCATACATAATCAACCTACAATGTTCCCACTGTTGGGACACGGGCCTCCTCTCTGTGAGAGGGAGTAAGCCACAATCAACCTACAATGTTCCAACTGTTGGGACACGGGCCTCCTCTCTGTGAGAGGGAGTAAGCCACAATCAACCTACAATGTTCCCACTGTTGGGACACGGGCCACATCTCTGTGAGATGGAGTAAGCCACAATCAACCTACAATGTTCCCACTGTTGGGACACGGGCCTCCTCTCTGTGAGAGGGAGTAAGCCACAATCAACCTATAATGTTCCCACTGTTGGGACACGGGCCTCCTCTCTGTGAGAGGGAGTAAGCCACAATCAACCTACAATGTTCCCAATGTTGGGACACGGGCCTCCTCTCTGTGAGATGGAGTAAGCCACAATCAACCTACAATGTTCCCACTGTTGGGACACGGGCCTCCTCTCTGTGAGAGGGAGTAAGCCACAATCAACCTATAATGTTCCCACTGTTGGGACACGGGCCTCCTCTCTGTGAGAGGGAGTAAGCCACAATCAACCTACAATGTTCCCAATGTTGGGACACGGGCCTCCTCTCTGTGAGAGGGAGTAAGCCACAATCAACCTACAATGTTCCCACTGTTGGGACACGGGCCTCCTCTCTGTGAGAGGGAGTAAGCCACAATCCACCACGCGGGCCCAGTGAGTTTTGGTGAATGTCACATGTCTTCGATTTTTTGGTTCTAGGACTTTGAGTGCACTGGTGATGAAATTAAATATACAAAGTAACGTTCCTGCCTGGTTTCGAACTCACGACCTACAACTCGTAAGTCGGGGCCTATGCCATTTGGCGACCACTGTACTGACCCAGGATATTGTATTCATTATTTCATTTAAAAGAGTGTACATAGAGTTTCTTGCACGTTATTCTGTAAGAGAAATATTGTAAAAGACGATAAACTTAACAGAACTTTGATAAAGTAATGATTACATATTGGCGAAGAAAACCTGTGGCCCTCTCCGCCAGACCCATGTTTAAAAATCCGTTCGTAAATAAATACTTCTGCTTCTTAGGTCCATATCTTTATAACACATTGAATAACATTATCGACATATATGCATTAAATAGCAAAGAATGTAAGAAAATATTGTTTCAGTATATCCATAAACTGACCTTTGACGAAACCGAAAACCTTCTAAATGTACCACACTAGATTAAAATTCCGCACTCACCCTCCCACACACACTCATTCTACTACACTCTACACGAAAGGAGGTCTTTATATCATCCCGTTTTAAATCTCATTTGTTTGTTTTTTTTTGCAATTTTTTTTTTAATGTTTCAACCGCATTAGTACGAGTACTTGTTGGCCTCCAAATGACATATTTCTATGGAATAGCGCTGTTGTCTGAGATACAGATATTAAATTATTTAGTTCCGACACGGATGTTTGTAAAACTTATTAGACTTAGCTTAATTGATCATTATATATTGTGATATATTGAATGTAATTGAAAGTGAAATAAATAAAAATAAAATAAACGTTAAGGAAGATTTTAATGAGTAACCACGGAGTTTCTTGCTGGCTCTGCTTCATAGGAAACGACCAATTGGAACCTTGCACCTAGCCTCTGACTTTTCAGCGCCCTAGCTTCAATTTTTTTTTATTAACTAAGCGACTTAATGACAAATTAGTCTGTAAAGAGTAAATATTGATCGCGAGTAATGCATCATTGACCGCCACAACCCATTTACCCTCTGGTAAGACTTCCGCTTCTGACTACCCGTTGCGAGTGTAAAAAAAACTACGTGTGACAGCAGGAACCATGCGAAGGCTTTACGTGTTTTCCGCGGCACGAGCTAGTCTTGGTATGTAATGCATGGTCATCCTCCCACAGACCAACTTCGACAAGAGATGCAACAAAGTATCACTACCATAGAACATCTAAAAAGTAGTTTTATTTTTGTATTATTCTCCCTCCACTCCTTCCATCTTTCGCGAGCCCGCGCGTCCTGGTTCCTGGAACCTGTCCAGCTCGTTCTGCCATCTCCTACGTGGTCTGCCGCGACCCCGCCGCTCTGTCCCAGTGCACCAGTTCTGTGTTATTTGGTCACACATTTTGGTATGCATGCGGCAAACATGTCCTGCTCAGTCCCATTTAAGTTGGGCAGCCTTTTGAGCCACGTCAGCTATGTTTGTCTTGGAGCGCAGTATTGTGTTTCGAAATTAGTTTTATGTACTTAAAAATGCGAAAAAAAAACGCAGTCATTGTTTCTATATATTTTTACCCATTTGTGGTATATTATTTTTATTCTGGATGGCATCGTCTTCACATATAAAAAAATATAATTAATGTATATTTTAAAAGAGTTACGGTGGATTTTCCAGCCCATTCTTCTCCATACGAAACTACCTTTTGGAAGGGGCGCCTAGAATCAATTCTATATAATGAAAATGTTGACGTTCAAAAGTGCCTCTTTGTGCCTATTTGACATCATGCTTTGGCTTTGACTTTATGTTTCATGTTTTTCTAAACTCTATCCTCTAACTTACATATTCTTACCTCTTTTTATTATGCTTCTGTTAGCATGCATTAAACAACCCTGCAACATCGACATATGTGTCTCCCTCTGTCCCCTCTCCCCGATTAGTATTCTGCCGTAGTCTGGCCCCAAAATTAACGTGTCACTGCGACACTGTTGTTCAGACTCGACAAATTGCATTTTGTGTAGTTTATTCGTGTCGGCACGACTTGTATGAGAATAACTCGGACCGTGGTGATGAGATTGGGTTGGTAAGTAAGGTTGTTGTAAGAAGGAATGACGTGGTAAGATGTACTACTTAAGTGTCCTCACTCATGGATGCTCTTTTTGCCAACCATAAACCAGTTTATGAAACGCTTATTTAAGCGTTTGTTTGACTGTGGCATAAAACACCCAAATCCACTGATTTCAGCGGCCACCCGCTATACTCCCTCCCGCATAAGCAGTATTCGCCGACCAAGGCATACCCTAATCGCCCCCGACGACGCCTCTACCGTACTCCAGGAGAGCAGTAAGGCCACCAGCACTTTACACAAGCGCAAAACACGATCGCCGTCCTACCGTCCTCGCCACCGAGGCCCACCGCGACGCCCAAATCCACGCCCATCCCGACTCTTGCTCGAGCCAGCCCGCGCCGCTGAGCCTGTAGCTTTAAATTCGTCCCAAAGTCACTCAAATCCTGATCCAGCTAGTCCCTTGCTGCCCTCTTCCAGCGACGCCCTAAGCTGAGGTTCGTCCCCACAGGGGGTGCCCTTAGCGTGTGTCGCTTAGTTTTTAGTTAGTATTTAAGTTTAAGTCCTGGCTGGAGGCCTTAATTTATTAGGGCAACCACAGGTAAGTCCGCTTAAGCAGACGACAACCTCATAGGTTGACCTGCGAGATGCCATTCCCAAAAAAAAAAAAGGATGCTCTTTTACATAAAGACGCTCCTCCATAGCTAAAGTCGAAACGGAGTGGCGGGGATATCGGCGCGAGACCTGTTACCCATTCAGTACATATTTTTGTTTCCCGGAGTTTCAGCGCCTGCGCCTACTTGCTTGCCACAATATTGCCATAGAGTCACAGAACACTACTAGCTTAAAGCATAGACTTGCACAGACAATAAAAGCATAGACAAGTATTTGATTTTACGATGGGTGCTGACACGCGGATATCGATTTTGATTTTATTTTTTAAACTAAGTCCTTTTGCACATGTTATTTTATAGATTATCTATTTCTGTAACATCACAGCGGACACTTATTTTAAGTGTCGTAGAAATATGCTGAGATAGCTTTTTGGCCTCGTACAGAACTTTGTTCTTTTTTCATTTTACTTTTGTTTTGTATTTTTTTTATTGTTTTCAAGAGTATGTCTAGTTTAGTTTGTGATACTGCGTATACAGTAATACATACTTTTTTATTTCATTTCTTTCTGTTTTAATTTTTTTCGGAGGTAAAAAAAAAATGTGATTGACGTGTAAAAGTGTTTGTACAAACCTGCTTATAGAAATAAAACCATTTATAATTTTAATATCAATGCACTCAGACCAAGACGCGGGCAACAGGTATTTTGACATATTTTATTTTCTATTCCTACCCTCATTATAATACTCTAAAACGATTCTATCGAGTTTCACGCTTCCCTGACTTACATTCGAATTTTGTGATCGATTCTTCATCCCATCTCCGTAATCTGATTCAGTTGAAATTTTGCACAGCCGCGTAGTTCTGATAACATTATAATATGGGAAATATTAAACTGTTCCCGTAAAAACTTATTGAACCTCAAACGATGGATTGGGTGGCAGGTGACAGCAGTGGGAACATAATAGGCTGATTATGTTAAGCCTAAACATGATCAGCCTATAATGTTCCCACTGCTGGGACACAGGCCTCCTCTCCTCAAGAGGGAGTAAGCAGTTATACCACGCGGGCCCAGTGCGGGTTGGTAGATGTCACATGTCATCGAATTTTTCTTCACCGTTTTTTTTTGTACGGGGTCGTAAAATCGTACCTTTAAAGTTTTCGCACCTTTAGAGTTTCGTCTTTGCCACTTATATATAAAGACAGAATCTTTTTGAAGTCGAAATGCGAAAGTAATCGTGGCGAGATCCTTACACTAATTTGTATGAAAAAATAAAGAAATCTTTAGAGTTCATTATGTTTTCCAATGTTGAGAACACATTACCAGGAATAGATTGATATACTTATCATATTTTGAAAATATCAGTGTTTCGTTTTAACTGGTTGTCCATTTTGTATCTATAAAAAAATACAGTGACAAATGACAACGGATCTATCAAACTGACAGACAAAAGAGTGATGACTGATGTGAATCGTTGTGTTGAAAAAGTATATTGATTAATCATTATTTGTGACATTTTCCATAAAACGATGTGTGGATTGCGTAGAAGACAATAAGGGCCTAAATAAATAAATAAATACCCCTAAAGGAGGGTCTAAGACTGACAGCCGCCGTTTCGTTCTTAACTAATAAGCCCCTCGTTAAACTATTTATAAGAATTAGAATTCCAACTACAAATTTTCCTTTTTTTTTTACAAATCATGCCATGATTCTTTGGCACACGGATAGACCTAGGTTCGGATTTAGGATACTTTTACCCTGGTAGTATCATCTCGTGGGATAATTTTCGATGTTGAATAGGGTGGATGACCAACAAAACACCACTGCCAATGATGATGATGTTGTGTGCGAAGCCTTGGACAAAACCTAGTCTAAACTTCAATATTATTAAGAGAATGATTTGAGTTTTTCTATGTTTGTACTTTACACTTTCACGCTAAAACGGCTAAATGGATTTAGATGAAATTTTGCACATGGTAAGACCATGAAATGGATTACGACATAGAATACATTTTATACCGATATTCGTACGGGATCGAGACTTATACGGGTGAAACCGCGGAGCGCAGTTAGTATTATATAAAGGTTGATATATTTTGATGAATGATGAAAACAAAACACTACCCACTACTTTATTTATAAGTACTGCTTCGGAGCTTTTTATAACTTCGACAGATGTTCACGGTTCTACATTGTTATTCCGAACGTGCGTGACCCGCTGTGCGATTGTGACTTTAATGAAGGCAAAATCGATACCCTCTTTGTTCAAAGACAATCTTGTAATAGAACTACTTAGAAGAGTGTTTGTTTAGGAAAGTAGTAAATCTACTCTTTTTCTACCGCTAAGTAGTGTTGTGTTTGTGTGTGGCTTTGGCACGTGATGGTCGAAGTCGGTCGGAGGTCGGTCGTGAAGAGGTATGAGGAACAGGGTGTAAAGTTCACTCATATTCTTGGAAAAGGGAGGATCCACCGACCAGATGGATGTCGTATCTGGTGGACAACTGACCGATGACTGTTTTTTTTTTTTTTTTGTATGGCATCTCGTAGTTGACCTTGAGAGGTCGTAACTACTTAACCGGACTACCCTGTGGCTGCCTTAAGCGGACTCAAAGCCTCCAGCCAGGGGCGTAAAACTTCTTACATTACTAAGCGAACGCTTGCTAAGGGCACCCCCTGTGGGGTACGGACCTCGGCTTAGGGCGTCAGGGGGACAGTTACGTCGGGATCTTCGCGAAGAACCTCGGCGGCGAGGTCGGAATGTCGGTCTGTGTTTGTGCACTGTACTGGTGGCCCTACTGCTCTCCAATCATCGACATAACTCTCATTCAAAGAGTTATGTGGATGATTGTTGTCGGGAAGTTGTATATTGCCAGCTGCTCAGTAAATTCTGATTGCGCGATGCAGGATTTTCGCATGTAGCGGTGTACATGCCGCCACATCACTCCCCTCCGGAGACCGGAGGTTGATAGTGGACTAAGTTTTGTATCTTGCGATGCTTGCCAATGCCAGTTGGGTTCCAGTGGGTTGGAACCGGGTGTCGCATAGTTCGCAGTAAGTCGGGGTGGCCGACTGCTGGTGTCGACCAAGAGAGGGATTTAGCGCTCTGCTTGTGGACCGGCCGAATGTGCAGTGTGCTGTGACAAGGTTGCTGATGAGGCTGAAGGTGATGACCAGGTATGCGCTTGCGTTGCATGCTGATGGTCAGGGCAACCACTCGAGCCGTGGTTGCTGGCTGGCTGTGTGACTTGCAGGAGGATGATGATGACTGCGCTGACGTTCATACTCGTGGTCACCAGTGAAGAGATATGAGGAACAGGGTGTAAAATTCACTCATACTCTTGGAAAAAGGAGGATCCTCCGACCAGATGGATGTCGTATCTGGTGGGCAATTGCCCGATGATTGTTGTCGGGAAGTTGTATATATGCTAGCTGCGCGGTAAACTCTCATTCCACGATGCAGGATTTGTGTGACGTCAGTGTGATACGTTGTTCGCATGTGGCGGTGTAGATGCCGCCACAGTCGGCTCGTGGGTGATGGGTGTTAAGCAATTGGTCCTGGCTGTCATTCGTAGATCATTGAAAATCGTTACGGGTAGTCAGAAGTCTGACAGCGAAAACTGAAGGAAAAGACTGGGCAGGGGAGAACACTACCAGCCATGTAGTCGCGGGTTATTCGAAAGAGATAGGTACCGTGGCCCTGGTACAGGCAACTGAAGGACCACGGTTAGGTTTTAGTCAGTAAAAGTATGACACGCATTCCCGCTCCACTCTGAGCGGGAGAAGACATTTTCCGCCTAAAAAAAGGGGGGAGAACCCTAGAATACTAAAAATACACCCAAATTTGACCCATAAAAAACCGCTTTTTTTTAAATTCTTTGTTTTCTTATGAATCTTATATCTGTTTACCCGTCCTTTGTCATGTGATATTCTAAGTAAACTTCCCGAGTTTGAAGGATGAAATTCTCAGAATACCCTTGGGAATTTCCCGGTATAATTTTCTTTGTGGACGCTTTTTAGGAAAAATTCATTAAGTCCAGTGTTCCTTTGGGGGCTCAAAAAATTACAGATATTTTTGTTTGTCACGTCCAGCTCTCTTTCTTATAGCTTCGGGATGCTAATTTAGAGGATTTCTTGGATTCTCTTATTTGAATTTTGAGGTTAACAACGAGTGATGAAAAATGCCTTCAATAAAACAGAGTATCGCTGTTTTATTGAAGCCATTTTTTATAATTTGTCAATTTGCTTTCGACCAACATAACTGTGCAAAAGCCGTTTTTCGAAATAACATTTTGAATGGTACATACGATCGGTTTGTGTTTAAGTTATTGATTTATGTGTACAAACAATAACTGCATAGATAAGTTGGTCGTACTATAGTGACCCTTAATAACAAGTTTTTATCACTTTTTACAAAATGTACAATGACAATAATATTTGGTCAAAAGAAGCAATAATCAAAATGAAACTTTCTAAAAGGACAAAACTCCAAAATGAGGTTAAGCATGTGGCATATTAATAGTTGCAAAATGAACATACAAAATTATCTTCTCAGACAGTAAGGTAAGAGGTTGCCTATTATTGTACTATTTTAAGATAATACCATTAAGTAGTACAATACAACGAGTAAAAACAGGCGCACTCACTCATAGACACGTACGTATGGTGAGAACAAACAAATGCTAATCGCGAGTGTGCTTGAACTCGCTGTTGTGATGTGGATATCTTTGGCAGTCGTTACGGGTATAGTCACAAGCCCAAAAAGTCTGTCCAAACATTAAGTAGATTGTATAGGGTCAAATGGGCAGTCGCTTATGTCAAATACTGGTATTCGGCTGCATCTGGTATCAAAATAGTCAAAGTCAAAGCATTTATTTCAAATAGTCACATAAAGATTGAGCAGGAAAGGTATAGATTAGAAATACTTATTAGCTCAATTATAACTTCAGCGACCCGTCGCCAAAATATGGCGGCACCACAGAATATTATAATTTGACAGATCACATATTTCGTATCCGTAACAGATGGGCGGTAGGCACTTTTGAACTTCAACATTTACATTAAAATAGATTTGATCCTAGGCGCCCCTTCCAACTTCAAACTCCACTGGTACTCTTTTAAAATGTTTTACAATATTTTGTTTAAATTAATTGTTTTTTAAATGTGACGTCGATGCACCAAGAATAAAAATACTTTGGCACAATAGGTAAAAAGAATTTTAAATGAAGCAAATACAGATAAATCAATCACGTGATAGGCACATGCTGCTCACTAGGCTAGACAGATTGATTTTTGTTGTGGAGCCGGATGCAGCCTAGTTCCAGTATTTTAAATGGAGCGACTGCCTACCCATTTACTGGGTAACGCGATACCCTTTGGCTAAGCCGACCTTCTGTATTAAATGCTCTCGTAGAGAAATATACATACTCAATACTTTATTGCATTCCATAATGTGTATTACAGTTGGTAATTACTTCTTTCTCTCTCTCTCTTCTTCTTCTTGGCCACTTTTAACCCTAAGAGTGTAGGCTTCCTTCATGTCATGCCACTTTTGCCGGTCTTGTGCAGTCTCAATCCATTTTAACCCAGCCGTTCTCTTGATGTCGTCATAGCAACGCATTTGTGGCCTTCCTGGTGGTTGCTTCTCACCCCACGGTCTCCACTCGGCCAACGCTTTACATCATGAGCCTTGTTTCCTGGCGACGTGACCAGCCCACTGCCATTTAAGCTTCGCAATACGTTTGATGACGTCGGTAACTTTGATTTGTTCCCTTAGCCGCTCATTTCTTTTTCTGTCCCTCAGCGTGATATCTACCATTTTCTTCTAAATTGCTCTTTGCGCGACTCTGAGCTTAGTAATGATGTCTTTGCTGAAGACCCAGGTCTCAGCTCCGTATGTAAGTACTGGTAGAATACACTGGTCATGTATGCGAGCTACATACATACTTAACATCACGCCTGTAATCCCAGAAGGGTTGCCCAAAGGTGTACCTACAGTACACCCGCATTTCGCCAGTTATGCTTAAGTCCCATGTAATAAAATCGAGACTCTGGGCTGCTATTGAGAAATATACAAATATAAGGCAATTATTGCCTCCCCGGGAAGATAACAATTTATAGGAAGGGTGAAAATCAAATTATTTCGAATTAGGAGCGTAAGTCAATTAAGTCGAGATTATTATGTTTAACTTAATTTGGAATAATTATGTTTATTCTGTTACGCCTATTAAGAATTTTGGGTCGTAGTAGAGCTCATTTTGCAATAAGCTATATAAGCCGTACCTACGACCGATGTCCGTTTGTGTCTTGAGGTAGACGTGTCCTAAAAACGCGAATAGGCAAACTTAAAGTAGGACGTCATCAGGCTAGGTAGAGAGGCGATCTTCGCAGGGTGGCTGGTAGCAGCTGGATGAGAGTTGCAGAGAATCAGGTTTAATGGCGAACAATTGGAAAGGACTATTTCCAGCATTGACTTCGAGAAAGAGGTCAATACTTCTCATCTCCTTCTTCTCTCTTGTTTTTTGGTTTGTTAATAAGTTAATTCTGTTAGTTTTCCTTGATTATGTTTTGTAATGTTTGTATTTCTTCTGCGTGTACGAAATAAAATATTTTTCATTCTTTCTTTCATACAACTTACCGCAGTGTCTCAAGACGAAAGTTTTTGACCAGTGTGTGTTGCCAGTGAGGACCTATGGCACTGAAACATGGTCGCTCACAATGGGCCATAATAGAAAGCTCAAAGTTACCCGAAGGGTAATGGAGAGGGCTATGTTTGGAGTTTCCTTACGTGTTCGAATCAGAAATGAAAGGATCCGTAAAAGAACCATGGTTACCAACATAGCCGAAAGAATTGCAGTGGGCAGCGCACATCTGTCCGCCGCTCTTTAATGCGATACCGTGCAATAATACCTCAAACCGCTTATTCTCTCCCTCTCTTACGCATTCGGGGTGTCCCGTAAGTCGACCTCAAGCCGGAATCGGGTATACTCGTCTGACTGCCTCGTTGGTCAAGTGGTCGCTATCGCTACTGCTGAGCGCATGCTCTCATGGGTTCGATTCCCAGGTCGGGCTACGTGTTCTTGGGTTTTTCTATCAGGAATTTCTCAGTAGCAGCTCGGACTCTGGATTCGTGCCCGGTTGGCAATAGCCTCGCCCCCTATTACATGGGACCTAAACATAACTGGCGAAATGTGGGTGTACTATGGGTACACCTCTGTCCAACCCGTCGGGGAAACAAGGCGTTATGTTATTTATGTGACACTCGCTTGATCTGCCGTCGTAATGAAACAATGTCTGCAAGTTTTGGCTCGTTAACTTTTGAACACCATTTGTACCGGTTCATAAGGTTGGACAAATATTCTTGGGATCAGCGCTATCAAAATCACGGAAGCATCCTTTGGAATAATTGCCACCGCGACAAAGAACTGGCATTTGTTTTCTCATAATTAGCATCTGGTACATATACTGTCAGATTTTTAATCTGTAACCTAATTGCGTCATACATAATCAATCGGAAT